>OZ020191.1:131453190-132918682 GCA_963971165.1 Philopedon plagiatum | reverse complement strand
ACTCTAAAAAAGTTCAAATATAAACCTTATAAGTTCCGCAAAGTTCTACCGCTTTCTGAAGAAAATAAAGGCAAGAGATTGGAATTTTGTAATGTTACAGAGGCTCCCAATTTTTTTTTCTTGCCGAATTACTTTTTCCGTAGGCTGCCGCCCCTGCCCAGTGTGGCCAGATTGGGCGATTTATCGCAATTTGGGCTACTTTTCGCCAAGTTTTGCGACAGATTTTTTAAGAAAATCGCAAAGCGATTTTTGGGCTACAATTTAAAATACATGGCGATTTTATCGGCGATATTTCTCCTGTGTTTTATAGAAATTACAGGTCTATTTCATTTAAAAAGTGCGCTTAACGAGCTTCAAAAATCTAGTGTCACCGAGGCAAATATCGAACAAGGCATGGATTTATTATAATAGGATTCGATATCTGTATACTGTGAGCGTATCGAACGTGAAGCCTTATATTTTGTTGTTTGTTTTTGTTTTTGTTATTCTCTTGGGGGAACAGTTTACGAACTACGAACATAGACAAGAATACGAATTACTACGTAGTTGAATCAAGAATGGTAGTAGAAAGAGATAAAATAGCATTGGAGTGTTGGAGCTCAGGTTGAAAAATCACACCGGTGTGTCACCCGGCGATGATATCGAACGCAGCCCAGAAGTGTTGCTGTCTGGCTGGTTGTTTAGGAACACGGCTGACCTCGGTTTGAACACTCGGTTACACGTACGTCTTTGTCTAATGAACTAGAAAAGAAAAAGTGCGACGTATAGATTTATAAATGACTCGGAGCGACTTTAAATAAACACCTTTAGAAAGAACATAACTTAATTACATAACCTATAAATAATAAAACGTTTTTAACTTAAATTTATTATTATTTAGCAGAAAAATAAAATATTTTAGGGCTTTTATTACTTTTCTTGTGATGCTTCTAACGTATTTTTTATACAAAAATACAAGGTAAAATAAGATGTGGCAAATGTTTACAAATTGTGTTTACAGTGTCGTATAGAATGGTTTGTTTTGGCTTCCAAGAATGTGAACTCATCCCGTATCCAGTCCTAATAAATCCATGGAACAAGGTCTGCGCGCCGAATAAAACGTTGGACGCTGTCGTTCAAGTCGTATCGTATATACAATAAAATTTATTTAGCTCACGGCGCCTTGTCCGCAGCTAGAACAGGTTTTAGGTTGTGGCTGGAAGTTAAACTTTGGTTAAACTTACCAAACCTATTATTGTTCTGTGGTTATACTTATAATTTTATCATAGATTATACAACATCGTGTTCTTTTTTGGTTTTGTTTATTTTAGACTTACAAATGTATTAAAGAAGCCTTTTTCTTTGCAGGCAATGAAATTAAGTGGAACATTTTCCAATTTTTTTTTTAAAACGTGAATAAACAACATTAAAAAATGTTACTGCGAATTTTGGCAGAATCAAGGTGTAAAATTAAGGGTCGCCATTATTTTTGCATTCAAAAATCATGATACATTTATGATTCAATACTCACGAATAATGACTTCACAACTTGTTAGTGACGTCACATCACATCAAACCTGTGCAAATTTAAAAAATCAAAAATGCTGTTTTGATTTTCTTTTTAATTTTTCGAGGCACCGGCAACACTGCGATTTTGGGCGACATGGAACAGAAAATTTTGCGACAAGCATTCACCAAAATCTGGCCACACTGCCCCTGCCTAATATCGAATTTTCTTAAACTTCATAACGCAACGCAGTGTTTTTCATAGTGACTCAGTGCTGCTCACTATGAGAGGTTTTTTTTGTACATGCAGAGAGAGTTTTCTGCGACGCGGCGCGTCTCAATACTCACTCTCACTGTGCTTTATACCGTTTATACGGACAGGCTATTCTGTTTTGAACGCGTGGCTACATTTTTTGAGAATCTTTTAAACTTTTGATTGTTGTTTTTCATATGCGTTTTTTTATTTTGCAGCATTTTTTTATAATAACCCAAAATCTGCAACGCACGCTCGTGGTAGCTTTATTTAAACGTCGGTAGTCGAGTGCGTCAGGCCGCTTTGGAGGTCACAGAAAGCAAATCGTATTTATGAATGAAATCAGTACGAGATATTCTTCTCTCTGTCTTGGTTTTTCTCTGATATAGGTATAGGATTTTAAAATTTCTATCCGTACATGATATAAATATAGATACAAATATTTCATACATATTTTTCCACTAGATATCGTACATATTTGCGAATATAGATAATTATGTATTTACACAACATTTCAATCAGAATATTATTTATTTATTGTTAGATAAATTATTATCCTCTATGCATTTATATAGGTATGTCATGGTATGTTTAAAGCGGATTTACTTTAGATATGTATGATGTTAATGATAAATGATTAGCTTTTTATGATTAAAGTTTTAAACAAAGGTAAGTGACTCACGAGCGATAAGCTAAATTCTGATTAAAAGAATAGTGATTGCGATGTTGTGATGTTTTTCAGAAGTTAAGGGATAAAGAAACAAATTAAGCTTTACTATAGAAAACGATCTTGCTATCGTCTGCCCTTTCAAAACGTCGTTTATGGGACTGCGTTTACGGAGTTTTAACGAAAAAAAGGCAATTTCTTCTTGATAAAAAAAATTACAGGACTTATAAAACTTACAAAAATAAGTTCACAATTTCTACATAATACAGTTATTTAGTCAGCCCAAATCTCTCAGCATAGAAAGGTGAATTTTGGATTATACACTTGTCCTATTTTTGAAATTCTACCCCTAAGCGGATGAAAGTGTGGAGTATCAAATTCAGCATACAAATTTATAACTTTTAAAAGGGTTAAAAGGGGGTACAATTTATTTTCAGAGGATGCTTATATTCCGAAGAATTTCTAATATGAAAGAGTGAAAAGCGGTACTGTTTTGGATAAATACCTGTATGTCAGAAATCACAGAGATATAAAATGTCAAATGTAAATGTGCCCAGCGATCAAGGACTACTTCTTGGATTGATTACTGCAGATAACTCATTTTGGCCAAAAAATGCAGGTACCTCCTTGTTGCAGCAGGATCTTCAATTTACATTGAAGAAATCTGTATATTTTGAAATTTGTTTAATAAGAAAAACAACCTGTCCCTTTTCAAAGACTCCGACCTTAAACAGTTTGTATAAATAACCCTAAAACACATAAAAGCGAGATCTCCTCGCAGAAGGGTACAAAAACATTTAATACAATTTAATATGTCCATACAAGACGAAGGACAGACTAAAAGAATGTTACTGCAATATATTCCTGTTTCTGAGTAACTACATAAAGGGAGATAAGATGCAAATAAACTAAGGGCTCTGTCTTTCTCTAATTGAATGCTCTGAGAAAAGGTCGGCCTTGATTTTCTTTCGCAAACAATCTTAGCTAATTTAATTTACTTAACATGAAAGGAAATGCAAGGGATTGAGTAAACTCGCCATTCCCGAGTTTACTAAATTGGACGAAAAAACCTTAACCCTAAATTAGATTAACGCATTTATATATCTAATATTTATCATAAAGCAAGAACGTGTTTTATTACTGACTAGTTGTTAACAGCGGCTTTGCTCGCGTATAGGTATCATAGAACAGCGACATTTGTGGCGTACCCCGCATCCTATTATGAAAAATTAGCTTCTCTTTTTGTAAAAAAATTCAAATCGGTTTAGTGATTTTTGGTATCTATCGTACAGCATTTGGCTGTGACTCACTCTGTATATGACTAATGCACAATAGTTGTGTAAATCGTTACTTTTTTTCTGTAGTGAACAAACCTTGTCCTTGGGAAAGCCCCACGAGAAAAAAATCGAGGGAAATTAGATCGCATGATCTTGCAGGCCACTGAATATTACCATTTCGAGAAATGACGTGACCTGGAACACGTGTCCGTAACAAATTCAAATTTTCCCTCCACGTCACAAGTGGCGCCATCTTGAAAAATTAACTTAGCGATCAAATTTGTAGAAAACTGAAACGGCTTGCCAGTGAACTCCACTGGATGAAATCTATAGTACTAGTGGCCCTTAACCTACCTTCTAAATAACAATTTGTTCATATGTCTTAACCCTATTCACATTTCAAATACGCCCGATATAAACAATATGCTACCCTCGTGAGCGGCTATCTAGCCTCATCAGGGGATGGCGGGTTAGACGAGCGGGTTTTCATAGATAATGGTAGGCCAAATATCGTGGTTTACACCTGTTCACTCCATCTGTTCGGCAATCGGGGTTTAGTAGCTCTTAACTTACCTTGTAAATATTAATCTGTTTATATGTCTAGTTTTCGAGAAATTGGAAAAATTAATTTAGCAGCCAAAGTAGATAACTGAAACGGCTTGCAAGTGAACGTCACTCGATGAAAACCATAGTACTATAGTAGCCCTTAACTTACCTTGTAAATATTAATCTGTTTATATGTCTAGTTTTCCAGAAATTGGAAAAATGAAGTTAGCATCCAAATTTGTAGAAAACTGAAACGGCTTGCAAGTGAACGTCACTAGATGAAAACTATAGTAGTAGCAGCCCTTAACTTACCTTGTAAATATTAATCTGTTCATATGTCTAGCTTTCGAGAAATTGGAAAAGTGAAGTTAGCAGCCAAATTTGTAGAAAACTGGTTGCAGAATCACTATCATGAACGGATTACTATAACAGTGTCATCAGTAATGTGTTATTAAGAAATATAATTATCTTACCTTCTTCTTTCAGAAAGAATACGGTGACGACGTTTGGTTGAAAGCACTTCAACTGGCAGAATGTAAAATAGCTGTTTTCAACACCCACCAGGTATATCCCGATTATATTATGAGCAATATTGCTTCAGCTCTGGCTACATTAACTTTAAAGTCGTACGATAGTTTTATGACATTTTTTGGAAAATGTTTCGTCAGATTCTTCAGTAATTACGGGTAAGTAGTCACTAGTCAATAGCTTCAATTAATATAATTTCTTGATTAGAATAGTGACACTGCATTGCAGTATTCATAATTTTTTTCTCAGCTGCATAGCTATATTATTTTATTTATTTGAGCGAATAGAGTCCTTGTAATTATAAGAGATGCTCATTCTCGCAAGAATAAATTGCCACAGTTATAAGTATGGAACGGAAAACGGAACAAGCTTTAGCTCGATTGGAAGTACCCTAGATTTATAATGTCAGTCAGTTGTGTGCCCGAAATTGTGATTTTTGAACAGTCGTATCTTGGAGACTATTCCACCTAGACGTAGCAAATTTGGAATACTGCTTCTTTTTGGTAGCCTTAACCCCCTTGAAAAAATTTAGTCCTGAAACGCAGCTAGCCTCGAAGGTAGAGGGGGGTCGAAAAGTGCTCGAAATGGTTGGTGTCAATATTGCACAGTATGCGTGCGGTCGGTTTTGCGAGAGCTTGGCCTGGCGCACTCTGTGCGCCTTGACCATTTCTTTCGATTTTTTTATATCTGTTTAGTCAAGACTTTATCAACTCTTCCTATTTGCATTTTCACTCAGATCTTTGATCCTGCAGGAAAGATCACTCTACTTTCGGAAAATTTCTTCATTTTTACAAGAGAAACGTTCAAAATTTAAGCAGTTACAACAAGATATTATGTGAAACAAATTTTTAAAGTAATTTTTGAACCTATCTGACTTAGTTTATAAAAACTCAAAAAATATTCTTTTAAAGATTTAATAAGATTCTGATATTTTTTATTATATTATGCCAAAATTATTTTTATTATTTGCTCTCAAGTTATAGTTGGCAAAGAAGGACGTTCCCACACCTGCTCTACTTTACTGGCAACAATATTTGCAACTGTGGCAGATGAGGGTTCTTTACTACTACCATAGACTAAATAATACCTAGACGAACACTGCCGTGCAACGAAACGCGGGTCTCCCTTGGGACATTTGGAGGGTTTACTAGTTTATGGTTTAATAAATTTGTTTGCCTGCCATTATATAAATATGTATACTATGTTTCTAAATGTACATATATAATGGTAAACAAACAAACTTTTAAACCATAAACCAGTAAACCCACCAAATGGCTTAAGGAAGATCGGCTTTTCGGTGTATTCGAGTGTCTGTCTATATTCTAACATTAGAAAATTAATGTCAAAATACCTTAATTCAATCGAAAAACAGTAATTTATTATAGTGTAAACTTTAACGAAATTTAAATATTGCTTCAATTATCTATCAATAATGTAATCAAAAGATTACAATTATTATTCTGCGAATAATATAATAATCTTCAACCTCGTTCGCCAACAAGCAAATAGCTGCAATCTCACTCAGGCCGCTTCCATCTTCTACCATTATTATGTAAGTCGCAAACCTTAGATTTACCAAGCAATAGGTACCATCAGAAACTATAAAGAATAGTACCACCAACAAAAATAGTCTCTGGAAAACATTCCATTTATTTTTTCATCCCATCATATTGGAAACATAAACCCTTGAAACGCCCATTTTAATCAACTAAAATCTCAATCTCAGTCTTGCTACGATTTCCAAGATTAGTGAGGTCATTTAATGTCATTTTACAACCTGCTTCTCTAATTAAGTATCTAAAATGATTTTTTTATTTGTCCCAGCCTGCAAGGATTCTTAAGTAGTAAAGTTTGACATTTTCTGGTAAATTTAATCCTTGTTTTGCTAGAGAATTGAAAATTTAATTAAGCTTTGGATGAAGTATGATCGTGATTTTGTTCAAGCCCCATAATGCATAAAAGTTGTTTATGTTCACTTCTTAACTTTCAAGAAAATGCTAGCCTGGCAGCCTTGCTTTTACGTGGAACACTTCCTTGTTGACTTTTCATTTTTTGTCTTGAATGGTCTTCCACTTTTACCGCAGGCTAACCACAGATAATAATATTTCAGAGCCAGATTAATATCCACCACAGTATTAGGATTACGCAACCAAAACTAATTGTTTGTGGCTTTCGTGTAGTTCACCAAAACGCAATTAAAATTTTCATATGAAAAAAATTGATCACCTACTTTCATGTTTTATAGTTTTTACGCAAAATTAAAACAACACAATGTTTTCATATCATCTAAACGGCGTAACTATTTTTATTTTAGGTTAGAACTGCCGGCACCCGAGAAATTTTGTACTCGAGTGCCGGCGCCAGTATCCATGCATCAACATTTTGGGAACCGGCGCCGGCAGCGAAGTCATTTCCTAAAAAAAATTCGGTCCTTTTAGGGGCCCATGGGCCCGATTAAATATTCCGGTTATAAATCCGGTTAATTTCCGGAAACTTTTGAGGGCAATACAAAACTTTTCTGCGGTAGCTCTTTTCGAAATTCAGAAAAAAGTTTTTTCGACCCACCCTAATGTGAAAGGTCGAAGGTGATGCTGCTTCCCAGATACAGGGAAGGGATAAGCATTTTCTGGCTCGGAAGAGAAAGCTAAAGCAGCCGATGTGGCTATTAAAGTAATCTGTTTGTGCCAGCTGAGATTGCTTTTAAAAGCGGTATTGTTGTTTGGTTTCCCGTTTTCCTATCATTGCAGACTGTAGAATTGTATTGCGAAAGTTTCAACAATTTTTTGGCACTTTCGCTTTCGAAATGCGTACTTCTGTTTTAACGACGCTGATATTTTCTTTAGTGACATCACTAGCCTCTAAACCGGCTTAATTTTTTATATCCGCCACTCGTCCTTTTCCTTATAATAATCCGATCTTCGTCAACCTTATGGCCTTATCTACCCACGTTTCATTTTAAAACTTAGCTACTTATCTACCTTTTAAAATGTTTTCAAGAGGCAAAAAATTCAAATATAATTTTAAAAAAAAGCTATTCCATGTTAGGCTTTTTAGAGCTAATCGCTTTAAGAGATATTTAATATTTATGAAGGCCCATGTCCAGGACAAAGTAAAGCATACATACATAATACACCGAGTGACCCAGAAGTTATGATGCACAAGGCAGTTCGAGATACTCGAGATTAAAATAGAGAGTCATATAAATATGGACTATTGGAAAAAGTAGAGCAACAAAATGGTTATTTCTTTAAATTCCACAAATTTTTTTTTAAGCTTGTGTCTGTTATTTAATTTTAATTAAATACTTTCCTCACAATCTTAGTAATATCTTATAACAATGTGGTAAATTTTGAACACCATTTACAGGGACAAATAGTTATAAAAATTAATGTCAAAAATAAATGCGACAAAAATAAAGCAACAACAGTAACAGTATTTTATTTTAAAGGACACAACAAACAATTCATTTAAACATTATAGCTGCCAGAAATATTAGGTTAATAATAAATAGAATATTCATTATTAGTTTTAGTTTGTCGACAACGTCCCAGCATTGAGGCAATCAAATTTTGGATTTGAAATAACTATTTGAATTGCAGTTTTAGGAATACTTCTTTAACCCTCTTTGATTTTATCCACCAACGATTGTTTATTTGGAAACAATTGTATGCGACTATTACGTTCTACTTCTTCCCACTGATTTTCGATTGGATTTAGGTCTGGGGATTGTGCCGGCTATTGCATTTCCCAAAACGATCCTTGGAGGTCTGCGCCTAGACTTATTGCTGAAAAAAAGTCCCATAGAAGATTAAAGCTATTTAGTAGATGCCCAGCTAAAAAGCCACTTATTGTGGGAAGAAATAGGCTCGCAAGTCTTTCATTCGCTCGGCAATATTTAAACTGGACAGGTAGATGTCTGAAAAAAAGTTCTGTTTAGCAATGAGATGTATTATAGAATATTTAATTCTGATAGAATAGAATAGAATCCCAGGTTTAATCCTAAATATGTTATACCCACACTTGAACATTCTGATAGAATAGAATAGAATCCCAGGTTTAATCCTAAATACGTTATACCCACACTTGAACATGGCCAAGGAAGCGTTTTTTATGGGGTTGCTGCTGGTGGTACGGGATTGGCCCTTTACACTTTATTAATGGTACCATGGATCGATTCATGTGCATTGCTGGTACAATCCCTAGACCGAAATTCCATCGCAAATCTGTGGGAAGAAATAAACCTAAAAGTCAGAGAACAAAACAGGATTTTTGTCGTTTTACAACAAAATGTCTTTTTCACAAAAAAAATTCTTGGAAAATTAATAAATAACCTAGAATTAGATAGAGTTTTATTTTAATTTTATTCGCGATACGAATAAGACGAGGAAATTAACACAATAATTGGGGTAGCACAAATTACCTTACAGAGAAGAATGTTGCTTGAGACAGGCGATAACCATTATTTTTTCCTTAGCTATTTTGCTTCCTGTTTCTCTGAAATTATTTATTTGTTCGCCGTGCCTTGACCTTGCTGAGCAAACCAAGGACTTTTGATGTATTTTGCAAACTTAATCACTAACTTTGGTCAGTTTTATTTAGAAAAAATTGGATATTTACCTCTGTACATACATTCTTCAAAAACATCTGAATTTTAAAAAAAAGTATATTCTGTTCATTAATGGATATGTTTCATTTTTGCTGCGTCAGAGGGTACGTAAAATATTAAGCCCCTTAGATAGCGATAGAAAACCAAATAAAGTAGTTTTATAACGGCCATAGATTACGAGTAGCTCTATAGGAGAGATATAAAATGAAATTCAAATTGGCAATCTCTAAAATATATCTATATTTTATTTTGAGAAAGCAAACGGAAATGGAAATGGGAAAACGACATATCAAACCACAAATCTGAAGACTTCCTTAACAGTCTTTGTAAATAGGAAGTGGGTAATCTAAGTTTTACAAAACAAAGTAGATGATATAAAATAGAGTATATGACGGCAAAGCTCAGTGTGAAATGGATATTTTTGGTTTTTGCTTGAAATTTTTACAGTTGTAGTTTCGCGAAGTGATATTGTTCATTCAGTGTGTCAATCTGCTGTCAAACTACAATAGTTTAATTAATTCCCTCGAAATAGAAAAAGATTTCTTCAATATGGAGATTGCCAACTTTGGATTGTTTACCTGACGAGCATGTTATACGTACTCGTATATGTACATATGTACATTAATGTAAAGTAATTAATAACATTCCACTTCCCCGCATTCCCTTTGTTAGGCTCTTGCTGAGAGAATATTAAACCCATGACACTCCTATTCTCGAGGTTAAGAGAACATTCCTCCGGTGATGTTGCCAAGGTATGGTAACTACGACTGGCTGGTGCCTAGCAACATCACCGGCGAATTCGTTTTCCGGTTTTGAGAATAGAGTTAGAATTAGGTTTAGAATGGGTTAGAATTGCTGGATCTAATGCAAAATGTGCCTAAGGCTCACATTTTTCCTTATTTCATTTATTGTAAGAAGTGCCTAAGTCCAAACATGTATGTACATATTGGGCATCTTGGATCCGGGACCAGTGATATTAATTAGCACACGAAGTTAATTAAGTGGCGATATAGCTATATGATGTTGTTGATGTATTGTTTCCCTCGTCGGTGCTGAAAAAACTTGCAGCGCTAGTGCTGAAAAGTAGTTACATTCCGCAAGCTCGTACAAAAAAAATCTATCGTACTTCAGTCCGGTGACAGAACACTGAATACTGAATTAGTTATTATGAAATACTTTTCCACCAAGCTTAGTTATAATCAAAGAGGACATCGAGAATAAAAGAAAGTAAAATAATATCTACAATAAATAATAACATGAAACTTTTTAAAATACGGTAATTACCTTACATGATCATATGCAGTAGAAATAGAGATAAGTTAAGGTATTGAGCGAAAATTAAATTCAGATTAACCAACGTTATTAGCATAACCCCTATCTGCCCATTATCATTTGCCTCATTCTCACTAGCTGCTTCAAACTAAAAATTTCTGAAACTTTCTAGCATATTAATTAGTTGCTCGACTATGGTTTCACAGAGACATTTTTGATTAAAGACTTTTCGCGCCATTTCATTAAATCGTAATTTGAAACTAAGCGTAATTAATAACTAAGGATCCAATCACGTATTGAAAATTGAATCTGCAATATGGGTTAGCTACACAAGGTCAAGTTCTGTCGAAGAATTTTATACTGTATAATCAGTGGGTCCTAAATTCAATGGAATTATTAAGAAATGAAATAAAAACATCTTTTCTTTTTTATTTAAGTTTATGTTTCCATTTTACATTTGTTGTACCTTCTTTTTTATGAAGTTGCGGATTTAAGTGCTGCTCTCTTTAAAAAGATGGACAAAATATCAAATTTGGTTACCGTACTGAGGCTTGAATAACCTTCGAAATAGTGTATCACATAACCTAAGTTGCTATTTAAAAATATTGACTATGACATCATAACTTAGACGGATGTCAGAATTTAGAAAACTTAATATCATCTAATTATATGCATACAACTAAAAATCAAAATTGACGTGTTTTTGTATGTTTCCTTAATATTTGCAATATTATTCCAAACCAATTATATTCCATCCAATTATGGACCTATCTCTTTTCTCTCTGTTGTCAGCAAATTTATGGAAAAAGTAATCTATTTGGAGCTTCTAAAATATCTAGAAAACACACAAAATCATCCACAACAGACAATACGGATTTCGTCACCAAAGATCCACAGCCACAGAACTATAAAGTGCATTATAGAATAACTTAGTTAAATCCTACTGGCCAATTTCAATGTGTGTAGACTGTATTTCTGGGGTCATACTGGTGACAATTCTTTTAAACAGATTTTAATAGTTTAGAAAATTGTATTAATAAAAGAAGAGAGACAAGACCTATGCAAACCCAAGCAAACCTGAGCAAACACAAAAGGGCGACTATGTACAGATTTGCTTAGGTTAATTAACGCTTTCTCAAGATATGTTCCTGTCCCTGTAATTAGTCTGTCTGTATTTCTATCTTATTGATAATTTTAATATCGTACGCTATGTAAATAATGTGCAAATTACAATTAACACAATCAGACTTTATTTCCCTTCGCTTTAACTATATGTCATCCGTGGAGAGTTGAATATATGCAATTTGCATAATATACATATAATATGCAATGTGTACATATTTTGACCAATTTAATAAAATAATGCATATTTACTTTAAAAATCCATTATGTATCCATTATTATACAATTTTTAAATAAACTAATTTTAAAAGTACCTCTTCTGTCCACTTTTATGACCACATCGTAAATTTAATAGGGGTTTAGAAATTTCCAGATGTATTGCCAGGTACTAGCACCAGCAGACGAATTACAGACACATGTAATAAGAAAAACATCTTGTTTGTTTTGTTTTTTATGTTCTGACAGTCCACGAAGACCGAAGTCTAAGTACTATGTACCGTGGGTGTACTGGGGAATCGACTCACACATCCAGAGCTGGAAACATCCCTATGGAGTTCACCAGCCCTTTAAGAGGATGTGTGGGGTGGTACCACCTCGGCCGAGGAAGAATTCCTCTACCACCTTCCAACAACAATCACAAAATATCCGTGGTCGAAGCGGGATTCGAACCCGCGCCTCTCGGTTGCAAAGCTGGCGCCGTACCAACTCGGCCATCGGAGACCCATGTTAGTTTAGTTACTAAATAGACCGCATTGTGAAAGTATTGTGTAGATGCTAATATTATACTGTGTGTTTATAAATATTAAAAATGCCAAAAAGTTCTTTATGAGTGAAAACTTTCTCAGAGTTGGAGCTCGATGGCAATAAAGTGTTTTACAAAGCCTGTGGTAAAGTTATTGTCTGTGAAAGAAAGTTCCAGGTAGATCAACACTTAAAAACAGCATTGCATAAAGCAAAGCTTCAAAAAATAAAATCAGGACTAGTGCAGCAATCTGTTAAAGGCATTTTACAACAGTAGTGACAAAACGAAAAGTGGAAAGAAGGGATTTAATCATGACTTGTTTAGAGCTTTGGTCGCAGGACATGTTACTTTAAAAAAGTTTAACAATAACGGTTTGACTTTAAGAATCAATTGTATGGGTTTTTTAAATAATCTAATTTCTATGCATTTTGCATATTTAGGGCAAATTGTTGCATATTTTTGTTAAAAAGAATGCATACTTATATGCATATTTTGATTTAATTTGGATGCATATATTCCGCTCTCTAGTCATCAGTAATTAAATATACAGGGTCACAATTGAAAATCTTTATCAAAATCTAGAATTGAATAAAATTGTTTTAAAATTCAAACTCTAAAACCGTTTAAAAAACAATGATTTAATTTTGATAAAGGTTAAAAAATTTATATTGGTAGTGCTTAGTCTTATATCTTACCCAACCTTATTTTATTAAAGAAGTTTATTTCTAAACATAGAGCTTGCTTTTTTGTCGCCAAGTATATCGAATTTTCTATAAATATATACATAGATGGAAAAAGAATAGCATTTTATTAATTCTTATAGATATGAAGCCACAATTAAAGCAACAGGCCGGACCTTTACCGACTTTTTAGAAAACGTAGACAATATACATTCCCAGTTTAGACTGTCCTACCCAAAAATGAAAAGCCCATCCATGTATCTTACCAAAGTAGATCAAAACGGTTGTGTTTTGGTGTACAGAAGTAAGAGAATGGGTTTTACACATTATTTAATGGGTAAGTTCATGAAAACCGCAATAAATAAACGATAAATTGCTATAATCACATTTCTTAAGTTCTGATAAAGAATATAGTATACAGGGTATTGCAAAAGATGTTAAGAAATTTTAAGGGCAGATTGTACATCTAAAAATATAAAAATAATTTTATATAATCATGGATCCTCAAACGCTTTTAAATGTTTCCTTTTAATTTTTCGAAAATGCGTTAAGACATTGACATGAATTTTGGTACACGCTAGTATGTAATCAAAGGGTACCTTCATGTGCAAAAATTTATTGCATCAGCGGCGTGCGTGCGGGTAAGTCTTTATTTTTAGCGAAAAAAATAGCACGCCACTGATTTTTTGCAAAATTGATATCGAGTTCTTTAAGCACAATTAATTCTGCGTGAAAAGTTTCTCTTTAGCTTTTTTGTTCTGACGCACCGTTATCGAGATAAAAATTAATGTATTTCTTACAATAAAAACCAATAATGAAAATTTTACTTTAATACTTTTTGTTCGGAAAACGCTGTTTTTTCATTTAAGTTTATAGTAGGTGCTGGAAATGGCTTCTCCGTGCTTCAATAGATGCTCTAAATCGTCTTTGCATATTTCTCCTAACTCTTCGGGATACTTGAGGTGTGAAAATATTAAACACCCTGTATCTCGAAAAAGAAGCGTTTGAGGATCCATGTTTATATAAACTTATTTTCATATTTTTAGATTACATTTAGAATCTGCCCTTAATTTTTTAACATCTTTTTGTATCACCCTGTATATTACGTCAAAAAATAGAACTTTTTTGCTACCTGATGCCTTATTGAAACACAGAATTCTTAGTAATGGCTCAGTGGGAAGAAGAGTTATTTCTTCCAAAAAAAGAATCATGAAGCTTTGTTTTGTAGAAGCTACAAAATAAGGGAGACCAAATATGATCTTTGGGTTTTGGGCAAATTTTTAGGTCAGCTAGACGAGGTAGCAAACCGCTTTTTTAACTTAGAGTTGGAGAGTCATGTCCTGACCACTGAGACGAGCAATATCGATGGAAAAATAATCGTGATTGTAACATTCCGGTTAAATTTTGACAATACACACTATGTGAGTATAAGCCAGTTTTTATTGATAAGTAACCTTAGTAAAATATGTTAGAGAAATTGTGAGTTTATCAAGGGCGAGGCTTGGTAAAATTCCTTGAATCAGTGTTAATTGAAACCATTGTGAAAAATTCAAAGGATTATTTTTGGATAATTTATCCTGGTAATTGCTTCCCTCCGGCGAGCTTCATTAAGAGCTTTTACTGGAACAGATACACAATATAATGTTTTGCTGCCATCAAATAAATGTAAAAGGGGAACGAAATGAAAAGTAAAAACATCGATTATTTTGTTAAATGTTTATCAGAATTATGAAGAAGTCGCTACGAATGAGATTTAGTTACACCAGCACGCAGCAAGATATAAAAATATTTGAACAAGGAAATTAAACGTATCTAATTTATTATCGTCAACAAACGATATCAGTATACAGGGTGTTTGGTAACAAAGGGCAATACGCTCTGTAGAGCGGTCTGTAATAAGAAATTCAAGTAATTTCCAAACCTTCACAATTTAATATAGGATGATTTGCATGTTACTTGTGCCCACATAACTTCTTAAAGTATGATATACACACTTATGTTAGAACTAAATATGATTTTGATATTTATGTTTATTGTTAATTCATCTAATTAATTTTAAATTACCAGCAATAAGTGTGGCAATTTGACAGTAACCTATATTGAGTTTTAACAGTTATAAGATGTTATTTAATACTCGAGAGAATGTCAGACACACTTATACATCCTTTTTCATTTTTAGATGTTAGCCAAGCAAGTTAAAGAAGAGGCTCACTTGAAAACTACAAGCAAGCTACCTCCGTTTAACTGTTGTTTGATGCTTGAACTATTTCCATTTGCTATTCTGTTTAATCCGGCAATGGCTATAATTGGTTGCGGAGAGAAATTGACACAGGTACATAACTTAATGGATTAAGAAAATTTTTACCGACATTATCAATCAAACAATAACATTTAAAAAGCATTTCAAAATTTTCAGGTCAATAGACAATATACAGAAAAAGTTACCTCATGGGTACATCTACAGTAATCGCTTTATGTATTTATTGCTTTGTGTTATTGGATATTCTTTATTAGATTACATCTCTATGCTGTTAGTTTAGAAAATGTTAATACAAATCGGACAGAAAAAGGATCTTATGCAAACCGAAATAAATCGGATTGATTTCGTCAAGTCTGTTTGTTTGGTATTTTTAGAGAGCTACTAAACAACTATGCCTATTTTATAGAAACTACAAATACGTTTTTTTTTTAATATTTGCTCTGCAAAAATGGTCCTTAACTTTTTACAATATTTTAAGAATTATTTATTTAATAAGTTCAATTGATTTTAAGAATTATTCAGATATTTATTGTAAACTTCAATATCTCGCCTTGTATTACAGCCTGCAGCTAATCCTGGATTAAAATGATTTAAGCAACAGAGTGTCCATTAACTAGCAAACAAGTTTGAATTTTACGAGTTGTGTATGTACCCCAATTAGGTTTTCAGGCCCAAATTCGATTAAATATAAATGGGTAACTTCAGTTAAAGTGTAATAGCTATAAACAACACAAACACACATGGGAAATCAATAAAAGTTTTGTTTTTATAGAGATTTTTTAAGATATAAAATTGTTTACGGCCTTTTAATGTAAGTGTCCCTCCTTAAAAAACAACGTAAAAGGCCGCCGGTGTAATAAAAGCCGATATCAATCACGTTGCGAGTGGTCGTATTTTTCTGTTGTTGGGACCGATTTAAATCGTCATAGTGTGTAAACACAACACATAATAAAATGAAAGCTTGGTAATATGATTTTTTAAATAATCAATATAATCCGATGATGAAAATTAAAATTATAATTAAATCCGGGTAATTTGAAAGGAGAAGAAAAGAATTTTAATTAACAGTGAATTAATCAAAGGTACCTTTACCGCAAATCCCAAGCTAGAATCCTAATTGCAGCACTAAGTAAAAGCAAAAATTGCAAACTGTAAGAATCAGCAGCAATGCGATTGGCTCTTCGCAGCAGCAAAAATTTAAATTTAGGATAACTTTTTATCTTGACATCCGACGAAGGCATAGTCTAGCTACATGGTGGTCCATAAGTAATGGTACACAGAGTAACAGCAGATTCCTTGTGTCGAAATAGTGCGATTTATTTAAACTTGTCTAATTTCAAAGTTGAGAACATCCAAGGTACAGGATATCAAACTTTTAATTTCGTTTTCGATCTTTTTAAATAATTTCTCAACAAAATGACATAGCGGCATGGAATTAGGGACCCGGTGGTTCTTTGGGTCGAGGAACTCAAATTCGTCCATACTTTTGATGTCACTAGTAGAGGGCGCCACCTACGGCATACCGCACTTTTTTTAAATGACGTAACTTTTTTATGCTTCATATATCGCTCTGACTATTGAAAAAGTCGATTATCCTACTTCCTTTACGTGAAAAATGTACACTTTATTAAAGTCGCTAGGAGAACCCGTTTTCGAGATAAACGTATTTGAAATTTCCGATGCAACAAAAAATAGTCCATAAGTAGTGGTACATAATGCAACAGCGAATTCTTCAGGTCAAAACTATGCGATTCTATTAAACTTACCCAAAGGCTTGGTAATAACCAAGATACCTTCCTTTTTTAACGCAACGATACTGTGTTCCCAAGCGGTCACCCATCTAAGTACTAATCGTGCTCGGCGCCGTTTAACCTCAGTAATCGGACGAAAAAGGGTCCGATTGGTTAAATTAAACGTCGCTAAACTTATTTACACAATCCTCCGATAAACTGAAACACCTTGTATAGTTTTTTTTAAATTTGCCAACTTCAGCGTCAGTTCTTCTTTTAGTACATCTATCAGCAAAAGATGTTTTAAGAAATCAATAGTAAGATGTCCGTATGTCGCAAACTTCAATTTTATTGTCTGTAAGATGTTTTCATCTGGAAATGACACTTTTTATGTACATTTTATGTTTTAGGATGTTCCATCTAAACAGCTGGTTTTAAAGTTAAATTATTGTTTTATTTATTACTCAACTCATTAACTAAAATAATACTATTGTGTTTTTATTATTTTTTATGACTTTTGTTATACAGGTTGCAGGTGGACGCGATAAACTATTGGGAGAACAAGTTTTTAAGTTTTTTAGATTAAGAAGACCGAAAGGAATAACCTTCACCTGGAAGAACGTAAGTAAGACATGCGCACGCCTTTTTCTTTAAATCTCTATTCCCTTACATATACAATTTTTAATCACGAAACACTAATTATTTATTTAAGTGGCAACTTAAGAAACATTTGAATTCCAGTAAAAATATGTATTAATTAAAAACTTTTAGAATTAGCCGATCAGTAAGAGGCTTAAGCTCGTTAGAAAAGTAATTTTTTCAAAAAAGTATTTTTTAGTGTGTTTGTTTTATAATTCTACGTTAAATATATTTTAAATTTATTTAAACATTGGCACAGGAATAAACTGGGGAAAATAAAATAATTTCCTTTTCAGTGCTTTTATTTAAAATCAGTGATGTTTGAAATCGAAGTACTAAGAACAGAAATGATGAAAGATAAAAATGACAGCAAATCCCTGCTTGTGGAGAAAGCTGAAAATCTAAAGGATTCAATAGAGATTGATGGAAAGAGCATATCTCCTTATGCTCTTAGAAGGGACAGCCACACTGGGCCGAAGAATATTTTATTAAAAGGCCAGATGCAGTATTTAAGTGATATTATTGCGATTATTTTTCTTTGCTGTCCTGTGTAAGTACTAACACATTTTTACGGCTATATAGAAATACATTCATTTTAGCAAGAAATTGTAAAATGAAAAATTACATAAGGATATTCTCAATTTTTTATAAACTTAAACATAATTTATGATTTTATGACATACACTTTTTATTTTTTGTTCACAATTAGACAATTTATGACAGTCCGTTTCCTAACTTTAATATCGAAAATTATTACATTGATCTATTAAAATTGTTATATCTAGTTAAAATTATTCATTTTAAACGCTCCGAGTTTTCGATACGAAGCATTTCAGGACATTATTTTTTAACAACTTCCGGAAACCGTCATCAATAAAATGCCTCGTTAAAGACACTTGTGAGCACATAAAACTTTTATTAACATAATTAACTGGCCTATTTATTTTATTGTGTTCTATTTTGTTTTCATATATGACTATAACGTTGGAAAGGGTTTTTGTGTTTTGATAAAATTTGTATTAATGTATAGAAATGCGGTTCTCGTATAATATACGACTTATCTTTTTTATCTGAGACAGCCCGCGTAAACTTCAAGCCTAAGTACTAACGTACAGTGGCGTCTCAAAAGATGGGAAATGTAATCTATTGGCATACGATTTAAAGCATTGGAGGTTGAGTTGGAAATGGAAAACATCTGCAGGCATTTTTTCTATAATATAGATACGACAGAGCGATAGACAGACCCTAGTTATGAATGAGCGAGAGATGTGTCCGTGGTCAGCAAAACGGGGATTTGGAGGCATTGAACTGAGCAAGGTTTTTGGCATCCCAGTTTAAGAATAATTGGAGGTCTTTGCGAAAGGGACGAAAATAGTAGACGTTGCACAAAAGCCAGAGTATGAATAAAATATGCCCTCTATCGTTAGTGGTTTTTTATTAAGTAGGAAAACTATTAACTGTCCTGACATCTCTACTTATCTCGCCATAATTCACTAAAAATATTTAAGTTTCCTCAGGTTTAAATTAAGATCTTATAATAGATCAGTTTGGTTTGAGCTATTTTTATCCTCTCATTGTAAATAAGTCGTCATTAAAAACTTAATAGTTAATGTATTATTTGTGCGTTTGGCTTCGTTTCCAAATAATTTTTATATCAGTCCTTGTTGCTAAAACGAATTTAGTTCCATGCTTAAATTTAATCGTAGTGTAGAAACTTAGTTGTACCCTATAAAATTGAAACCCTTAATTATCAAACGAGATCAGTGTTAGCAATAGCGAATCTAGGCGCCATTTTTCAAACAACGAAATATTATTTAAAATAGTTCTTTATTTTTTTATTTATTTATTTAGCACTTGGCCAGTTCAATACATCATTTATAACTTATAACTACACATTGTTTTTTAAATGTTCAAATAACCTCTTATTGAAAATCCTTAAACTAAATGCACTTTTTACGTCTTCGGGCACTGCATTGTATAGCCGAACTCCTTCATAAAATACCTTTCTTTGAAACGCTGTTGTTTTAATAGATGGGTCATTAAAGTTTTTCCTGGAACGAGTATTATAATTATGCAGTTGTGATCTTCTTTCCAGAAGGGAATTTAAGTAGACCGGCAATTGATTATGCTCCATTTTGTAAACTAGAACTAAGTTTGCTCTTTTAATGCATTGCTTGACAGATAACCAATTTAAGGTTGACAACACAGTTGCTATGAGGGTATACCTATCGCATTTTAACACAACTCTCATCACCTTATGTTGTTGCAACTGGAGCTTGTGCAAGTTTTCTTTAGTACATGAAATAAATAAAGAGCAGCAATAGGTAAAATAGGGTAAAATTATAATATTATATATTAACATTTTGGTAAAATAGGATAGACAAGAAGATATACGTCGAAAAAATCCAGTTTTCTTATCTAATTTTTTATATAAATAGTCTATGTGAGTATATATATATATATATATATATATATATATATATATATATATATATATATATATATATATATATATATACATATATATACAGCGTGTCTTCGGAAGTTCTTACCATATGGCAAAAAATTTTATTATTGATTTTATGAAAAAAAGTGCCTCTTTATAAAAAGTTCTGCATCATGAGAAAATAACATGGTCATTCCAAAATTTGATCTTGGACATACAGGGTTACTCAAAAATGTAAAAGTCCCAATCCACGTGAAGCTAAAAAGACACAAAATCGTTATTGAAAGGCAAACTGCCACTGTAAATGTACTAGAGTTAACTTTTTGTATGTTAGTGAATTAGGTTAGGAACATACAGGAGTCTCAAAAATAAAATTATTATCAACTTTACAAAAAAAGTATATCTTCATAAAAAGTTATACCTTGTAAAAAAAGAGCATGGTTATTTATAAACTTGATGTAGGACAATACGGGGTGGCTTAAACAGCTGCAAGTCACAATTTAAATTTAAATTATTTTGCCACCTGTATGTCCTATATAAAATTTTTGAATAACCATGCTCTTTTTTCACAATGTAGAACTTTTTATGAAGATATTCTTTTTTGTAAAGGCGGCAAAAAAAATTAATTTTATTTTTGGGACCTCCTGTATGTTCCAAACCTAATTTACTAACATAAAAAAGTTAATCCTAGCACATTTGCAGTGGCAGTTTACCTTTAAATAACGATTTTATGTCTTTTTAGCTTCACGTGTATTAGGACTTTTACATTTTTGAGTCACCCTGTATGTACTAGATCAAATTTTTGAATGGAAATGCTATTTTCTCACGATGCAGAACTTTTTATGAAGAAGCACTTTTTTTCGTAAAATCAACAATAAAATTTTTTACCATATGGTAAGAACTTCCGAAGACACGCTGTATATTTATATATATATATATATATATATTCACATATGGAAAATTTCTGAAAGCTTCCTGTACGCTACAATCGTTAGTTATGATATGATCAATCAGAGCGGATGATATATTTTGTAGTTCCTCTATCTTTTATAACAATTTGTTTAAAACCTGCTCCATGAATAATTTCTTTTAATTTCTTAGAATCGCTTTTCCCTTTATTCCAGTTGATGTTTAGGTCACCCTTTAACATTCAGTGACAAGAAATGGTTCTAATTCTAAAATAGAAATCGTGTTAATATTCTGTATTCTGTGAGATGTACATAGCTAGGCTTAGGTACTTGAGGAAATTGAGTTATTTCCTTTTACATAATAAAACCTTAAATTTTCACAAAGAACCGACTAATCTTTGTACGCACGCAACTTAGTTATTAATAATAAGCCAGAACGAATTCGCCGCCTTAATAAAAAGCAACAGGGCCGAAACGTGACTGGTGTACAAATCCCTTTAGTGCTTAGATATATTGCCCACGAGACCGGGCAATCGGAGACCTTATAAAGGTACAAGTTAACCTTTGGAACATATTTCGTACTTTGCGACCACAATTCTCCCCTTTTGTAAAGAAATATAGCCTTTTTTATATTTAACATCAGAAAGCAAGCATAAACCAGACTTTTTTATACTAAGAGGAGCTTTGAGTGCCAATTTGTATATTTTTTTAAATATCGTTATAATTCAGTTATTTTCTATAAAAATTAGTGACTTTTTGGCATAAATTCTTAGGCGTTTATTATTATCTGTGGCCTCATCCAGTTGCAGTCAAATTATTTTCCTTTAATTTTTTCAATCAGCTCATCATTGAGGTCTTCTGCGATGATCTGTATGAGAGGAAAAGGCAACGCATACTATTTTAGAACCTAAAAAGGATATTTACACATGGGCATGAGCATTAGAGAAATACCAACCATAATAATTTACCGAATGACATGGACAAAGAACTAGTATTGGGATCACTTAAGTGAAAAATCACTCGATCTCCCGATTATTTAAATCATCGATATCACTCGATTATTAAAGCTAAACTCGAGTTATAAGTTTGAGTGAAAATCATTGCTCCATCTAACGCGGCGTCACCGAACTATACCGACTACCGAGTTAAATCACTCGATTCTCCATCATCGTGTCGGAAGCAAAGCCACTCCCATTCCGGTCGGAATCTATTTATCTTTATCTTGTTTATTAAAAAATAATTGAAGATTTCAATTAAAGGTTGACTTAATGATTAGAAGCGTCAATGCAAGCGCGGATCCAGAAGGGAGGGATCATGGGGATTATGACCCCCAAAATCATCATTAATACATATAACTCTTAAAATATAAACATAAAAAATTAAAACTATATTACTGTTCCCTGAATGACCCCCCCCCCCCCTCCAAAACCAAGTTCACACCCGAGTACCGATAACTCGATTATTTACATTTATCGATTTTCCCAACACTACAAAAAACTACTACACGCTAAGGTTATTCCACAATGATTTTTGGGTTTTATACTATTATTTTTGTCATAGTTCATCGGTATATGTAAATACACTTAAGTACTCCGAAAAAAGTTTCAAAATATAATTTAATTAGAAAATTAAAAAAAAAAACTACGAAAGTTACGCAAAATATAAACATTCCCTGTTAGTATTGAAACATCCGAAGAGGCGCATGGCGGTGTTGTATCATTAATTTGAATCGTCCACAGCCGTCTATATATATATATATATATATATATATATATATATATATATATATATATATATATATATATATATATATATATAAGTACGCCACTGTTTTTCAATCTGGTAGTATTATAAACGAAAACACTTCTTTAAACAAATTTGACAACTAGCAAGACTTTATGCATTAAAAGTTGTCACCAAGTTTCAACTCGATAGAAATTTGCGTCTTCTAGTTTTTTAGGAAAAACCTTTTTAAAAGAAAATCAACACCCTGTGTATTAAAAACCAAGCCGTTTAGGACCTATGTTTATAATAACTTTTTGTCTTCAAATTAAGTAAGGCACAATACACTGAAGTTTGATCACATACTTTATTAACACCCTGTATAATATGGAATACCACATATTATAGGAAAATAGTGAATATAAATTCTATCAAAACAAAATAACACGTGTCTAGGACCCGTATGTACACGACACGCTATCAGCTGTTTGCTGTTTCTAGCCTCTGTTGACAGATTATCTACTTTATGGCTCTATGCTCCCTTGTTAGAAAAGGGTGTGATTTGTTACATTGCCCACTACGTCCAGTTGAGAAACAAATTTTTTGAATTTAGTCGAAGTTAAAGCCTCAATATTTTTGTTATTGTTTGTCCAACCGATGACGTAATTTTCTGTCTGCCTGTTTCGGTGTTGGACAGATCATCAGTTTTGACAAGTGATGGAACCAATCTCAAATAATCTCAAACATGCACTGACTTCAATAGTGCGATATACCAAAATAACTACATAAAATTATTACCGATTATTAAATTATATCTTGTTTATCTATATATAATTTTTAGTGTAAATGACATAGGAGAATTACCTGATCAAGGATTATACTTGAATGATTTGAACCCACATGGACTAGGAAAAGAAATGGTGTTGGCCGGGTGGCAGAATAATTCCAAGTGAGTATTATATTAAAAAAATGAGTAATACTTTTTTAAAATGCTACTTAGTACCTACGTATAATAGTAACCAAAATAAATTTCCATTTTTATTGCATTTTATTATGGAAAATCTAATTTTATATTAATTACGATTATACTTTGTTTATTATTGTCATCCTATTTAATTATATATAATTAATAATTGGCAGGAAAATACATTTCAAAGCAAGTATTTTTTTCTAAATAGTTTTCCAGTATTTGTCATCAATTTGATAATGTTAAGTGCTACGATAGAACTTTTAATAAAAAGCTGTTTCTGTTTAACCACAGATTTTTAAGAATGCGGAATATTTCGGTTTCATTTTAAATTCGTTAAAGAATGACATATCTTTTGTTTCTCAATATTGTGATTTATTTAATAGGAAATTTTATACTAAACGTGCACATGACAGGTTCGTACCGATCTGTTTGGAGAGCTGTCCAATAATAAAATTAATGTTTATGCAATTTAGAAATACCATTGTCTTTTTCGCGTAGCACATCCCGAATGCAATGAAACATACATTTAACTGACTCGTGTATTTGTTTCTGAAACTGTAAATTATTCTCCTTTTGTGCTCAGTAAATGTAGTAAAATCCAGTTTCCTCTTTAACGTACAGGGTGTCCTACTTTCGATGTTTTTGTACGGTATTTCCCTTAGTATTAAAGATAAGAGCATTGTGACATAGGGTTACTTTTTCATAAGGCGAAAAATGGTTAAGCTTTTCATAGCCCTCTTGGTTTTTAAGATACAAGGCGAAATTGAAAATTTTTAAAACAAACTTAAATTTACAAAAACATTGGAAAAGGGACACCTTGCACATAATGTAATTTTCCCATTTTGTACCAGATATTGGCATATTAATTAATAGTGGTTGGATTTTAAGCAAAGTTATAGGAAGTACAGTTACGGCAAATGAAATTCGGACACCAATTTGACATTTTATGACATTTAAGCAAATTTTGGTAAATTAGGCCCAGGTCTAGGCTTTAAAACCCTAATTTTTGTCCACCTTTACTAGTTAAACTAATATTTCAAAAGGTATTTTTTAGATCATTTTTACGACAATTTTACTCTGCAGTCGCATTATTCCAGCATACAGAATCTGAACTTGTGAGGAAAATGCTTTTTAAAATAAAATAGACACACAAAATTTAGTTACTGACCTAATTATAGATAAACAATAGTATTTAATACTAAATTCAAATTTTATTGTTAAGTAAATAAAATAAACAATATTCTTATGATTGATATTTTACTAAAAAGAAACCGGGCCAACTAATATTTTGTTCCTCCATTTCTGCCAATTACAGAGTTTACTTTTAGGTATAGCTAAGGCTAGAATATAGTTTGGCGATAATGTATTCCAAACTTCTTTAATTTTGGTCCATAAATGGTCCCAATTTAATGGACGAAAAACACGTGATCCGTTAATTTTTTTGACCATAAAGCCCCAGACGTTTTCCATTGGGTTAATATCCGGGCTGCGCAAAGGCCATGGCAATACTAGGATATTTCTCTGTGTCATCCATTATTTTACTCTTCTAGCCATATGGATAGGGCAGTTGTCATGCTGGTAAATAAAATGATACGGAAATTCGGGAACTACGGATGGCAAAATAACGTTTTCTAATATATTTATATGTATTTGCATCTGTGTTAAACTTTTCAATATTTGTGCACACTCCAATCCCTCTATAACTCATCCATCCCGAACGTTAACCGAAAAACCTCCACTTTCGCTTATATTTTGTGTATATTTTTTTTAAAAACGAGTATTTGGAGACCTGTAGGTACACTCTAACACAAGCATTATAAAACGACTGAAATACCTTCTTATCGGTAAACACATTTTGTCAAAAGTTTATTCCTTCTGTGTGGAATTGCAGTGAAAACCCAATCCGCTGCTCCTGATTATCCTGACTTAAAAAAGACTTTTTGCTACAGGATGATTAGGCAAGTTAGATATTTTCTTTGTACGATTTCGAGCAGTTCTTACGCAACTTGCGAAAGTGGGGTTGGCCTTTGCTGCTACTGCAGATTGGAAAGGATGGTTTTGAAGAAAGTGTACCAATTGGTTATATTCCTGTTCAGAAGGAATCCTATGTACGCCACTTCCTACTTTTCTATCTAGTGAACTTCTTTCATCATATTTCTTTTTTATGTCGTGAACAGTACTTTTTGGTACTCCGAGTCTTCTGAC
Organism: Philopedon plagiatum; assembly: GCA_963971165.1. NCBI lineage: Eukaryota > Metazoa > Arthropoda > Insecta > Coleoptera > Curculionidae > Philopedon > Philopedon plagiatum. Next base: position 132,892,624 of record OZ020191.1, on the reverse strand, counting down.
TATAGTTCTTCTTCACCAACCTTCGTCTATTAGTGTGACCAGCACAGATGTGGATATTTACTACGCAACTTTTTGACACTGACACTACCATTTTTAATTTAGGTAGATTTAAGTTATTTATAGGTGGTAATAGCTAAATAGAATAGTAAGTAATATTTACAATATTGCCGTAACTGTACATCATGAACTTTTCAAAATACTACATTAAAATTGTTTTGCTTGTTTGGACATCTTTTCTCAATATACTCATATTTTTATATGAATAACAATTGAATACGTTTAAGGATATGAGTGCACACAATGTATAAATCCATGAACTGAACACAATTTTCTGATTGATAAGAGGCAGCCATACGTAAAATAACTTTTCACTCTAGAATCTATGTGTAATCGTAACAGCATTAATATAATTTATATTCTATGGGTAGCTTCATTATGTAATTCATTTCGATGTGATTTATATCGGGATACCCGCAGCTTTGCTCGCGATTACTGCATTTACTGTATTTTTAATAAACCCTATGACGCATCTCGGTGACTGATTTGAGCGGCCCAAATCAGTAACATTATTCATCGGCAACCGAACTAACTCATTACCTCTACAGCGGGATTTTTAAATTTACTTGACTCTAAATATCAAAACACAAAATCCACTATATTAGGAATGAAAATCTTTATTATAACTGGTATTCCTCAAAACTAAATCAAAAAATGATTTAGGATTTGCCTGTTTTATGTTTCTCCCGTGAGGTAATTTTCTTTAGAACATCTTTCTGATCTTTGATGTACTTATAAAATTCTGCACATGATAATTTAAAGTTATACTGGCATTACAGAATGGCCTTAACCGACCATCGATTTCTACAATCTGGCCACTGGATGGACATTAAGGAAAAAGTTTTTTCGTAATTTGCATTGTGCACAGGGATTGCGAACAGGTATTCACACATTTTAAGTAATTCCGATTTCTGATCTAAATGTTCTGTGCTTTTTAAGAAATTTAACCGTCTTTCTTCATCAAGCTCTTTCTCCACTCTTCTAAAGAGTTTTTTCTTCCATAATATTCTTAAGGTATGTTGAAAACAGTGGTCTCCTAAAATTATTAAACTGTTCGATTTTGTATAATTATTTCATCCAACTTTTCCCATTCTGGGATTTCAGACAGCGACATCCAGTCGAAAACGCTGAAGTGAACTACTTTCCAAAGAATACCGACACGACGCTACGCATAAATCCTCAAGATAGAGGTCTACTGCACCAGTCTATTGAAGTGTGTTATTTGCAGAAGCTTTTTTAAAACCTTTCAAAATGACGCTTGTTGGTACATGTGCCTTATAAAATTTAATTTAAACAACCTTGATAACGGAGATCGGGACTTTTGATACTTTTGTCGGTACATCGGGACATAAACTCCGATAACAGTGACAGTCCCGATATATCGGGACGGTTGGCAACCCTAATCATGACCCATTTCCGTATAAACTCATCTGATTGTCTTTCATATAACCAGCCGCTGCTGCAAAACTTTTGTAATTACGGTTGGCTAGAGAATGATAAATTTTATTACCTGTTTTGAACTTTCGATATAAACCCAACAAAATCGAAAAGAAGTAAACAAAGAACAAGAGTGGTATATTGTCTGAGCTGCAGCTTCAGCCAGACAGGATCTAATTAAATCTTATAAACCTTTAATTCTCTGTTGTGATTTCGAGTCATGTGCTCTTGACAAAGGTTGTGTCTTTAATCTTCTCTAAGGATTTTTGTTTTAGTAATACACTTGCATTTCGTGATGTGCTAAATACATGATTTTAGCGAAGTATATTCCACCGTGACGTGATTATAAATTAAATGAATATACAGATTGGCTCCATTTTTAACCGTGCATGGAATATATAGATAAAGCGCCATGTGTGAAAAAATCGCGTAGCTCTGTCTTTTCGTCGTATTTTGTGTGCTTGCTTACCTGAAAGAGAGAGGAGGGGGATAGAATAAGATAGAGAGAGGGATAGAGTAAGAAAGAGGGAGACAGACAGCTGCTCGGCAATGGTAATGGGGAGCCGCCTTCCGAATTCTTGACGCAGGCCACAACAATTCGCGTTATCTGAGTCCTGTAATGGTAATGTATATGCGAAATATGCCTCATACACGGACAAATATCGACCGATACTGTATGTAGTTAAAATTTAAATTAATCATATTAATAAAATCTGATATACACCTACAATTTGTTCAATTCAGCCATTAGTGAATTATATTTATGGATAAAACTGCAGTTTTTGTTGTGCCAGTTAACTATAATATGTTTATTATAAACTAAATTAAATTTTGAATAAAATTGCTAAAAGCAGAGACTGGATTTCAAGTTAATTAAAACGGTGTAATTTAATTCAATCCCTTTGTCCCCATTTTTAGTATTCCGTGCTGAACTTATCAAAACGGAGCACTGATGGAATCACTTCGGTGTCCGTCCGTTCGTCTGTCACAGGCGATTTTCTCTGAAATTTTTTGACGTAAACATTTAAAATTTAGCACAGAGATAGAGTGTGGGGCCCAATTATAGAAGTGAAGTATAAAAAGTTGAATTTCGATTCTAGGGGTTAACTACAGGGGTAAATTGGGAAATGGAAAAAAATTCAATGGCACCAGATAGGGCGTTAAATGAAAGCTTGTTGGAGCACGAATTCAACGATATACATGATGTATTTTTTATGCGGTTTTTTAAACATTTTTCGGGAAAAGCGCTTAAAAATTTGCTTGGACTCTAACGCTTATCACCAAAAGGATCGCTCAGAAAAATCTAAAAAAATCACGAACATCGAGAATTACGTGTAGATTGAGCCACTACAACTTAATTGTTTATTTTGTTATAACTGCTGAACCATTGGTTTTAGAAAATAAGTTTCTCGACAAAAATATTTCTCACGATATAAGCAACAAGTTTTGTCCTGACACATTTTTCACAATTTTTAATTTGGCCCAATCGAAGCGCTACCCACTCAGCTCCGCGCATACGCGATTTGATACGGCGAAGGTGCAGTCGGCGGAGGGTAGCGCAGCAGATGGGCGAGGATGGGGTGGCCGAGGTTTGCTTAGGTTAAGTGGAGCACTGATGGCACGGAATACTAATTGTGCAAGTATAGCTTGCACTTGACAGAATTTTTATTCATTTATATGTATTTTATAAAGTTCTTTTTATAAATGAAACAAAGTCTATTTTACTTTGACTGCCAAAATAATCATTAGTTACAAAGGCAAAGCGAATGCTTGCTAAAACACGAGGTATCATTTCTAAGAGAAATATAATAAATAAATAAAAGAAACCTTTTTTCTTCGACAATAATTACTGTCTTTTCATATAAAACTGAAGACATTCTTGATTACTAGTGACAATAAATGTTGATATACGGTATGTCCGCGGTTGGGGTTGAGAAGATGACAAATAGACTAAATTTTGCAAGATTCGTAAAAATGTCACTCCTAATAAAAGTTTCTGCTTGTAAAATAAATAAGATTCACGTTATGAAAAATTTAATTTTTTATACAGGGAGCATATAAAATATGAATACGTTATTTTGCGTAAAAGCAATCATGCCTTGTTTATCATTTTCTACCAAAAGAACAAATTTGAAATGTGTTTTAAATTAAACCCTAAGACGAGGTGTAAGATTTCATTAAAAAATTTAAATAGTAACAGTAACGAGTTCCATCACATATATTTTTTAAAGACCCAAATATTCTCTTTCACACCTTTAACCAGAGTACTACATGGTAAACAGTAATGACACTTATGGACATGTTTGTCAATGTCTTTATTAAATGAAGCAATTATTTAAATAATACGAACATTTAATTAAACTCAAAAGAATATGATATCAACTAAGCCATACAATAAAAATATCAAAATTAAAAACTCCACCCCCTTATTCAATACATTTCAGGCGCGGCTCCTTAAGGTCATTTGGTCCATGACCTTCCTAAACTTATTTCCAATGATCTACCTAATAATTTATTTTTTAAAACCACAAAATAATCTTGTCTGTTCTTTGAAAAAAGTGTAAGTTCCATGCGAAAAACCCCAAGAAAGAAGTAAGCGAAGCTTACTCCGGACTCACCGTATTTTAAATTGACCTTGTAGGTGTATATGGACTATATAAAATGCATTAAAGCTAAGAGAGAAACAGACATACGCGCTTTAGGAAGTTAAAAAGAGGCAACATTTGTCGACGGCCCACCAATACTATCGTTTTTGAGGAGCGCGTGGTCGTCAACGCCGCCACGCCGGTTGTCGCAAATTCAGGCTCACTAATTTAAATCTGACCAATTTATTATTAGTAAAATATTCGCGATACATTTATACATTTATTATAAGCTTACCTAATTTTATTTTAAGATATTTAGGTAATTACTAATAATAATAATAATTGTAACTGTGCCTTTAAACATTAAAACCCACATTAATTACGATTTTGATAATACTTGGCAACGCAGCATCCGACCCGTCTATCGATTTAAAGCCGCGGGCATGCGCTGTAGGTTGTGTTTTTGCTTTCTTGTCGATATGTGAAAATTCGTTGCGTATATAACCACAGAATATAGATTTGATTTGAATTTTTGTTGATTTGTTCTCAAACTTTAGAATAAAGAGGTACCAAAAATAGTGTTTAGTTTTGCTTTGGTATTTTGTGTTGTTTGATAAATAATTTCATTTGTGTATGTGGTAGTACTGTTCTGTTAGAAAGTCGTTAATCCACAATAAGTGTTGAGGATGAGAATCTAAAATTAAAATGGCATATTTTGGGGAATGTAAATTGGATTTCTGTAAACTCTCTTACTTGAGAGCTCACGTTAAAAGAAAACATCTAGGTACCTACATTTCTATTATGCAATAACTAGTGTTTCTATAGTAAATAACTTATTTTCCATGTAACCAGATGGCATTATTTATTACATTTTCTACATGAATAATTATCAGAACCAAATGGATTTCTAGTTATTGGTGCATAAATATACATGCATTAGAAAAAACAATAAATTTATAAAAATAAATATTTCCACTTAAAGTTTGATCTCCCACCCATAAACAAAAATCTAGCCTTTTTGCTTCATCTCCCTCTTCCAACGTTTGGCTAAAGTGGGGTTTGACCTGAAATAATTTATTTTCTTTTAAGATCATCTAAATATGAGTTTTTTTCTCAACTTCTATAGAAGATTTTAGCACGATTTCTAAGGGACATCACAGGAGTTTCTCTAGCAGACTAACGAACTAAAACTGTCACGGCATCGTTTTGGTCATATAATTTTCTTCGTCTTCTTGAGATTCAAAACCGAACCAGTTTTTTGGAACTTTCTTATTATGTTGTAGATTGTCATGTCAGTTATTGGGATTCCTACAAATTTCTCACTAAATTGTTTCATAATGTAGCGGTATGATACTTGGCCATCCCCATAACACTGAACTATAAAAATGAGTTGTTCAGTAAATTGCATTTTGATCAGAATTATTTTAAATTAAATAATTGCTTCATTTAATAAAGACATTGACTAACATGTCCATAGGTGTCATTATTGTTTAATATGTAGAAACTAGTGCTCTGGTTAAAGGACTGAGAGAAAATAGATGGCGCGCGAGCCTAAGCCTGTTCAGGTGAGCCCCAACACTTATATGATTTGTGCTTTTGTATTGCACGAAACTGTACTAAGTTTTTTTATAATAGGTGTTTTCTACAATTAAAAAAAGGTATAGGTTAGAGCAGTTTCGTGCAACACAAAAGAACAAACCTTATGTGTAGCCCAGTTATAAACGTTTAGAAAATAACTAACTCCTTGCAATAAAATACCTACGGATTTTTTATAGGCTAGAGTTAATGTTTGATAAAGCTGAACAACGTGCTAGTGAACTAGAAGGCAACTTAAGCCTCTTAGAGGTGTGGAAGAAACGTGGTGATGATTTGCTGTACTCGATGATACCAAAACCAGTAGCTGATAGGTTAAGAGCTGGCGACAGTCCTTTAAGTACTTGTCAGGTACTATAGCATTCTTGAATATTAGTATTTTATTTTTTTGCTTAGTACGATACTTTGCATTCGTCAACAAGCACAAGAAAACGTTAAATAGCAAAAATTACCCACAAGGTAAAAAAAACGTGCGCTATTTTTTTTATATTAAAACATTTTATAAGGTATCAAGGTATATTTCTTATTAAATAATACTCGGTTAATACTGCAACAAAATTCTTTTCCATCTCCAACTATGCGCTAACCCATCAGCAAACAACTAGAATATTTTTTCTTTGATTTCTTATTTCCCTTATGTTCATTTTTCCTGAAATATAATTTCTTTTCTTGTACTTGATGACTCCAAACTACAGTCGCCACGCCGCTTGGCCTTTTTCAATTGGGTAAATTTTTTTTAGACTTTTGATATGGTTACTGTCATGTTTTGTGAATTGGTTGGATTCAATTCCTCAACAGTGGAAGACGCCATGGAATTAGTTAGTACCATGAATGCTGTATTTTCATGTTTTGACTCGCTTATGGATACGTTCAATGTATATAAGGTAACAATTAGTTTTAATGATCTGCAAAATATACATTTTCATTTGTACGAGATGGGATGTCAAGAAAACAGCCAAATATTATCGTTTATCAGAAAGACAATTTTTTATAAACACGTTTTTTGAAAACTTATTTTATTTTGAGCATAATATGTCCCGAAACGATTCACTCCTGGCTTGGGTTTGTTTTTTTTTTCATTTCAAATAAGCAAGTGCATACCACTGGCGCTATGTTAGGAGGAAAAAGATCGCCATTTTTTGTATACTATAAAGTATAAGTCTCTAAATGCTTTCATTCTGAAATACTTAGTTTAGAAAAACAATTTTTAGCATCCTGTATCTTAGGAATGAGTCCTTTTTCGACATATATTTATAGACATTTCTTATCATAAAATGATCCAAAGAATCACCCTGTATAATACATTTTCGACAAAGTGTCTTTCGAAAAAAATGCACTCGTAGTTATATTAATTGGAAAAATGTGTTTTGCGATACATTTTTTCGAAAAAAGTGTTACTTGAAAAAATGTACTTTCAAAAAAAAAATATTTCCCAAAAAAGTGCATCTGCAAAATAAAATAAAATTGGAGTAATTAACTTTTTAAAATATTTTTTTTTTTGATAAATTGAAAGAATTATTAGTTGTAACTCTACCTACTCAAGACCTGTCAAGCAGCCCACCAAGTTTAATTTAAAAGTGATTAGACATTGATTCAAAATTCGTCCTTGTTATTATTGGAAATCCATTCTCAAGGTTAGCTTTAAGCTCACAACGAGTATAATATACTAAGCAAAGGCGTGAAAAAATCTCTAATATAAATCAACGCTTATCTGCCACAAGCAGAGCTTTTCCTCCGAACTGATTATCATATTTTTAGCTGCTAAGCATACTTCAGATTTTTTTCTTCTTCCAGGTCGATAACACAACTCTGCTTTTTGTTATTTTTCAGCGATAAGATTTGTCTTTTAAAAAAATTATACTGGCGCCTGCTTTGCGAAATTAAATTAGGCGAGAACAGGGTTTTTCTTAGATATTATCTTTCTTTATAAATGTAAAAAATAATGAAATTTACTGTTCTTTAGCCGGGAGGCTTCAAAAAAATTACATCTTGATCCACTAAACAGAAGGCAGTACTGATGTTTTGCGTAAAAACTTGTATGCTTATTTTGAGCATCTGCATCCACACCTAAAATATAGACATTTCCTAGTAAATCGCCCTGTATAAATCACTTTTAGAATACGAAATTTAGTTGACTTGAAAATGAAAGATAAAAATTCGTAACGTGAAATTATATCAATTTAAAATTTAAGGGCTTCATTTCCATAAAAAATGAAATCTACCTTTTTTACTCTCATTTTAGGTAGAAACTGTTGGACAAATTTATTTGGCCGTTTGTGGTGCACCAGAACCGACACCACTGCATGCACAGAACGTGTGTGACGTGGCACTTTGCATGACACGCCACATCAAACAGATACAACTTCCATCGGGTACAAAAGTTGATGTTAGAATAGGTAAAGTAGCCTCATTTATAAAATAAAACTGCGACCGTTCTTTTACTATGTACGACAGTGGAGTGCTTGGGTGACACTTATAAGGGGGGAAGCGAAAGCCGACTGAGTTCACGGAAGGCGGCAGAAAGATCGCTTTCCTGGTTATTAAATCTTCCCGGTTTTTTTGCGTAACACGTGCCGTTGCCTGTAAGCGGGGTCAATAACAACGAACATGAAGGCGTAATAGGCATATTGCGGTCATTGCGAAACGCGCTTCCAGGCTACGATGGCGACTCGGGAGAAATTTACGTTTGCGCAGCAACCATGGAACACTGGTCTTGGAATATTTTTCAACAGTAATTAATTGATTATTCTTCTTATTTACAAGCCATAATTAAAGACAAATTCAAAATATTGAATATGCTTCATCATTTTCTTCATTAAATTTCAAAAGCTGGAATAATGTATGAAATGTTCTAGAAGACAGGTCCGTATTGCCAAAATTTCTTAACACAAGACTTTCAAAACAAGACTTAAAACGTAATTTAACCATAATGTGTGGTACACTGTTAAATTCAGAATAAAAAGCGCTTCTAAAATTTGACATCAAAAAGTCACGACCGTATTTAAAAAAATTACTTAATTGATGATCGCTGCCTAAATGCGAAACGTGAAAAATTTATAACGTAATCTTTAAGTTCATTAAAAATTGCTATAAAGTAGTTCTATTAGTTTTGCCCTACCTTTCATATTAACGCCAGAAAAAAATTGAATTAAAAATTCGAAAATTTAGTTTTTTCAAAATATCTCGAAAATGAAAAATTATCTGAAAAATATCGGAACATTATTTTATTAGTTCTTTAAATACGCATATTTTTCCCGTTTCCACACTTTTGTATTTCTAACTATTAACGAGATCCCCATACTGGCTCTCCGTGCATAAGTTGTTTACATATGGGAATGAATTTTACGAAAAAAGGTATCTTCTATTAAAGGTTTTGCATTCTGAGAAACTGATATTAAACCATCAAAACTTGAGTTATGGCATGTACAGAGGGGTCAAAAAATGTTGCTTGGATTTTAAAATTTTATTTAAGTTTAGACTCATCGCTTCCCATTATACAAAAAATCTTGGCATTTCCAAAAAGAACATTTTTAAAATAATTTAAAAAATGCATTTAATTGTGCTTACACTAATAAAAATCCTTTACACATTTTCGTTAAAAACATGATCACTTTTTGCTTTTTAATTAATTGAATTAAATTAATTTAACTAATTTCAATATTTACAATTATTTTTAACGGGAAGCGATCAGTATAATTAAGCTAAGTTATACATTTTAATTTTATATATTTATATTCATTTTAAGGCGTTCATTCGGGGCCCGTTGTAGCAGGAGTAGTTGGAATTAAACTTCCCAGATATTGCTTTTTTGGAGATACTGTAAACACTGCTTCTCGAATGCAGTCTACCAGCTCGGTAACTTTTTTTTTTCTTATTTAATCTATCTTTTTGTATAGATAGCGACTTTACAACCTACATAATTTTATCCTACAAATTTCAAGGTCCTTTGTGTTGTAAAAAATTACTTAAGCGTAAAGTATACCCTAAATGTTTTTGAGGTAGGAGACCATGAATTTATATTTAAGTATAACTCTCAGTTCTTAACAACTCATTCTATTAACATTTTGCCATATTTTAAAAAATAAAAGTATAATTGTGATTTTTGTCTCTCCCCTGTATCCTATTTGACTTTTCATCATTTTGATAACGGTTAACAAAATTGATTTCAGAATACCGGAAAATATTTCGATTCCTACTAATTTATTAACGATATAATTTTACATTTGTTGCAAACTTCTTGGACCACTCTGTAGACGAGTCACGGAGCCCGCTATCAAGACTCTGATAATAATTAATGAGAGTGGTTTGTTCACGAAATTTTCATGACAAGATTCTGTAGGTTTTGACCTCGCTATCTTTTATGTTGGGTAAAAACAAAACATTCGGGATATCAAGTGATAAATTTAATTTACGTTTAGAATCACCTTTCGAAATGACATTATTAAATTAAATTGTTTTATGAAACCCAACATTGGTTGCCATATGGGAAAAAATTTTACTGAAAGTTGGAAAAAAATCACTTTGGTGTAGACTAGTTCTGCATATTAATAAACTAAAAATCCCTATGGAAAAAATCTGAAAAGCCCCCCTTTTTCCCATATGGCAAGAATTCCGTGGGACACGCTGTATAAAAACAACTAGGTTTGTTGTTTTTGTAGAATTTTCTATTTTTAATATTATTTGCATACTATGTATTTATAAATAATATTAGTTTTGTATTTTCTAGCCGGGTATGGTACACATATCTGATTCGACAAAGAAGTTATTACCCAAAGAAAAATATATCATTCGAAATCGAGGGGTAGTGAAACTCAAGGTAATTTACTTTTGTTGACTTATTAAGGCCTAAAAACAGCTCTAGCACAATTTTTTAATTCGTTAGCATCAGTCTTTTTTAACATATTTTTTGGACAAAATATAAAATAAAGTAATGTTAATGTTATTCCCTTTGCCCAGAACTTTAGGAATTTATACTCGTATTAATAGACGATATGAATCTTATAGAGCATGTGTGGAGTAGAATGAAAGTAAGATTGAATCAAGGGGAGTATGAGTTTAATAATTCGGATGACTTAGCGAATGCACTTAGGGCAGAGTTGGAAGCTTTTCGCCAAGACTTTGGCTGTGTACCGTTGTCAAACCTGGTTAACCGCATCGGTTTCTTCGGTGACATTAATGACAGATATTGCGTTTCCAATCTGTCAACTTTTCCGATTACCGATACTTACGGGACACAAAACCGTAACCGAAGTTGACAACGGTACACGCCCTTTGTTGCGAATTTGGCTTCAAAAATCATATACCTAACTTTTCAGTGAAGACACCCAATAAAGACGATTCATTGAAGATATCAAACCTTTACTTGGTACTTTTTCTACACAGAATTTAATTTCTTTAATTATTTTTTTGTCTAAAGGTCTTATACAGGCAGTACCTATTTCCCCAATAGGCCCGGTAGTCCCGGGCCTGGGGCCCCACTTTCAGGGGCTCTCAGCCAGAGCGACACTATACCTACTTATTAAAATAGTACAAGACAAAAACATACCTGGTTTTTATACCTATTTTAAGACTGTTTACTGTTTTAGACTGTTATTAATTATAATTATTACTGTATTTGTATTAACTAATTTATTTTCTTTATGATATCATTAAAGCATAATAAATTAGTGTTGCGTAATTTGACTTTTTCAACCCCTTTGAGGGGTGACGCTAGGAAGTTGAAGTCAAAAATTTTAAATGCATCCCTATGCCCTGTAGTACCTCATTTGGAAGGTCTTCAAAAAAGGAACATTTTACCGCAAACCCGAAATCCGTATCTTAATTCGTTTTTAAATGGGAAGCCTATAAAAATTAAAAATCGTGGAAAAAAAGGTTTTAAAAGTACCTTTATTTCTCTTATTAGTTCAAAAGTTGTTCAAAATGACCACCATGAACTTTTGGCAGTAATAAAGTCGATTTTGGAGCATCTGTCATTCTCGAAAATGTGAGAAGTGAGTTCCAAAATCCTTTATTACTGCCAAGAAGTTCATGGTGGTCATTTTGAACAACTTTTAAAGTAATAAGAGAAGTAACGTATTTAAATTTTCAATTTTTAAAGGCTTGCCATTTAGAAACGAATTAAGATACGTACCTCGAGTTTGCGGTAAAATGTTTCTTTTTTAAAGACCAATAAAATGAGGAACCACACGGCATAGGGTTGCATTTAAAATTTTTGACCTCAACTCCCTTGCGTCACCCTCAAGAGGTTTGAAAAAGTTAAATAACATAAAAAGTAGATTTATTAACTAAAATGATACACCTAGAATTTGGTGTATTTATCTTTACTAAGAGCAAAGATATTTGCCGATACTTAAACTTTTCGGACACCCTGTATATGTTCCAAATGTCTACACCTCAAAGTAATTGTTTTTTTCTAGTAAATTACTGAGCAACACCAATTAAAAGAAACATTGATGATTATTTCTTTTAACACGTTATTTTACCCTTCTGATACATTTTGTGTAGCAAAATAGGTACCTATATAGGCCAAGCAATAGAGCGATTTGTCGTGACATTAATACTATTAGAAAACCGTCTATGCCATCATCTGAAAGACGATCCGTAGATGATTCCTGCTATATTTCCAACTCTGAAATTTTTTCCATTAATTTGTTATAAACATTTTTGAGCAACAAAACGCGATTTTTTTAGTTTTTTGCTTATAAAATGGAAAGTAATGAAGCAATCTTAATGGTGTAAATGGACGGTTTGTAGAGAATAAAAGTACAAACAAAATGAGAGGTCGGGCGTCCCGATAGGATAAGTAGCAACGGAGAAAATCCGGAAAAACCGGAAAATTAAGAGTTTTTTTTTAATTCATAAATGGACCATTTTTTAAAATAGAGGATTCGAACTTTGGGAAAAAGTAGTAATTTATAGCTACTTTATGTGTGCAAAACCCTGACGCTGTCCGACGATTAGTTTTGCCACAATCGTCATTTAAATTTGTCAACACACTATTTTGCAACAGGTCTGGATGCTCTATGGATCGTCCGATCTTAATTATTGAAACGGATTTGAAAAGTACAAGTTTAATTGAACAATATGTATATCTTAATTTTTCCATAAACTGCTATGAAACCGGTTGAAAATGCACGTAAAGATGCGTGAAAATGGCCGAGCGCGCGAATATTGGCTTCCATTCGCTCCGCTTCTCTCCCGCATTCGGCCATTTTCACGCATCTTTACGTGCATTTTCAACCGGTTTCGTAGCATTTTATGGAAAAATTAAAATATACATATTGTTCAATTAAACTAGTACTTTTCAAATCCGTTTCAATAATTAAAATCGGACGATCCATAGAGCATCCAGACCTGTTGCAAAATAGTGTGTTGAAAAATTAAAATGATGATTGTAGTAAAACTAACCATCGGAAAGCGTCGGGGTTTTGCACACATAAAGTAGCTCTAAATTACTACTTTTTCCCAAAGTTTGAACCCTCTACTTTTAAACATGGTCCATTTATGAATTAAAAAAAAAATCCTTTTAATTTTTCGGTTTTTCCGGATTTTCTCCGTTGCTACTTATCCTATCGGGACGTTCGGTCTCTCATTTTGTTCGTATTTTTATTCTCTACAAATCGTCCATTTACAACATTAAGATTGCTTCATTACTTTTCATTTTATAAGCAAAAAATTTAAACAAATCGCGTTTTTTTGCTTAAAAATGTTTATAACACATTAATGGAAAAGATTTCAGAGTTGGAAATATAACAGGAATCATCTACGGATCGTCTTTCAGATGACGGCACAGGCGGTTTTCTAATAGTATTAATGTCAAAAAATCGCTAATATTTTGCTCTGTTGCTTGGCCTAATATTACCCTTCACCAGATAACAGGCAGAAATTAATTTTGTTTTCTTTAGGGCAAAGGAGATGTAGAAACTTTTTGGATATTTGAGGACGACCTAACAGATGGAATCGATTAGGATCGATAGTCCCTATTGAAAACATTACCAAACTGTTTATTGTGATTCACAATAAGAGCAATTTTTGTATATTAAAATTATAACTAAGTAATTATCTTATGTAATATATAGAAGAAATAAATATATGTATTTATTTGTTAAAGAGTTGTTTGTTTCTTTCATTTCATACCATTATCACGGAACACAGCATCTTCTCTAATGTAATGGTAAATATGATATTTATCATTACATTAGAGATGTGCGATTGTCGTAAAATTTCAAAGTTGTACATCTATGTTCCTACTTACAGGACCCGTACCAAATTTAAGGATTTTAATAGTGAGTCCACTGGGAATGATTAGATGAAGAAAAAAATATTGTGTAATTTGCGAAAAAAAGTTGCTTTTTTTCGGAGCTTCCCCTGAAAAAAAAAATTAACACGTTTAGGTATGTATTTTATTTATTATTTTTTCTAACAATTTTGACATCATTTTGTCGCGAATTTTTAAATTTTAAAAGAAAAAAACGTGTTGGTAGAAAGTTATAGTCATTTGAATTTTTTTAAACCTAAAACATAATTTAAAAAAAAATTCAAATGACTATAACTTTCTACTAACACGTTTTTTTTCTTAAAATTTAAACTTTCTCGACAAAATGATGTCAAAATTGTTTAGAAAAAATAATAAATAAAATACCTAAACGTGTTAATTTTTTTCTCAGGTGAAGCTGCCCAAAAAAATCAACTTTTTTTCGCAAATTACAAAATGTGTTTTTTCTTCATCAAAACATTCTCAGTGGGCTCACTATTAAAACCCCTAAATTTGGTACGGGTCTGAAAGTAGGAACAGGGATATACAACTTTGACATTTCACCACACGCCACTATAAATATCATCTAAATAGTGACACCCTCGCGAGCCCCAAAAAAGGTGCAAGGGTTGGATGGCGAGACGACGAATTTCTCGCAATTCAGCTACTTCCATGTAGAATACACAATTATCAAAATTTTAACAGAAGAATTATGAAAACTGGTTTTCAAAAAAGAAGAAAAAGGGGCTAACCATTATCAATATTTTAACGTGACGCGGCCAAGGAACTTGGAAGGGGTAAAGGAAGGTAATTGCCTAAAAATGAATTTGACTCCGAATGCGTTGTAGGGGAGTATCATTTAAGGTACATTGAAAAGTACATTGAAAAGTAGAATGCAGGCCAGGTGCGAACTTCAGAAGTTTGTGTATTCACTGTACATAGTCTTACATATAAATGTAATGTCTTCCAATACACAAATAAAGATTACCTACAAAGAGTTTTACTGAATAGTACACTTATGATGAAATCCAAAATACAAGAAGCGCCACACAGATAATTCCCAGGAGTTTTAAAAAGGTTCAAACGTAGAAGGGATTTAATGTTGTGAAAAGTACACTTAGTAAGTTCACTAGTTTATCTATATGGCATAAAGAACTATGCCAAGTCAATTATCTATTGAACCTGAACGGTATTTGCAAACCATAAAACGTTTTCTGTATGGTGTAATGCAAATTATGAACAGATAATTTGCATGTCATCAGACTGACGATGATCCCCAACAAGGGTTCCGGTTCCGGGTGGCATATTTCCGTTTCCTATTGGGCTAGCGCAACCGGGTGCGCTAATCGTACAGGTAAATTGGGGCCAAGTGAATCGGAGGGCACCCTAAGGTCGGAACAGGGTTAGCACCTGGTTAGGGGCCCTAACAAGTCTTTCCTCGCAGGCGAAGAGACTTGTCAGGGCCCCTAACCAACGGAAAAATGCGGTCGGAACAGGGTTAGCACCTGATTAGGGGCCCTGACAAGTCTCTTCGCCTGCGAGGAAAGAGACTTGTCAGGGCCCCTAACCAGGTGCTAACCCTGTTCCGACCTTAGGGTGCCCTCCGATGCGCTTGGCCCCAATTTACCTGTACGATTAGCGCACCCGGTTGCGCTAGCCCAATAGGAAACGGAAATATGCTTCCGGGTGTCATGCTTCCGCTGCGTTATTATTGTTTTACTGGCTGCCTATATAACAGTAGCAGTTCTACTTTAGTGAGATCTGTTCTTGCATTACAATGGCCTCCTATAGATGGCGCTCGCGCGTATTCTGTACCGTCTTTGGTCAAAAGGATTGATTGAATATGCGAGTTTGCTATGGGGGAAGCTGTTTTAATGGTTACGTCAGTCTGATGATCCCCAACAAGGGTGAAAGCTTACTGTTCTACCAGACCCGCGACTGTCCTAATGGACATCTTGAATTCCTCGTACTTTAATGCAAGAGCATAACTCGCTGTCTTTCTTGTCCGCTTTGCCACCAATATTTTCTTTTGCTAACATCATTACGGACGCTAAAACTCTTCTTATTAATAATTTTGTTATGCTACTAATCAAACCCTTTTATCTCCTTTGATGCTACTTGAGACTTCTAACACAATTTTTAATAGTTTTTGATATCGATTTTAATTTCGGCATTTAAATTTAGGGATTATTAGAAATTCCCCGAGTTATGTCAGTTTAAAAAAAACTATAACTGCTCCTGGGTGAAAATGTTTCATCATTATTGCAATAAAAGTACTAGATTGATGTGAAAAGTGGATTTTTATTATCTCTTAACAAAAAATCCTATAAAATAATTATTTTATTCGGGACTTAAGTCATAAGTCAAAGTCACAAACAAAAAAAAAATTCAAAAAATAAGAAAATTAACAGTCACTAAACGAAATTAAATCAAAGAATAAACACTAATGTGAAGCTTTGGCACAGCTCCTTAGCTTCCTATCATCCTATCCTATTGAAATTCAAGGAACCTCAGTCTTAAAGAGAAAACTGGGTAGTAAAATTCTAATCTAAAAAACATTTTAAAGGTTGTTGAACGCAATTATCGGTTGGCGCCAACGTGACACTTGCGACCTCTCGCGGTTACTATTCACATTCAACAAGTGCCGTATTTTCCCAAAATAATATGAGCTTTGATGATGTGAAATATACAAAAAACTGAAAAAAACAAAATTTTGACTTATGCTGGATTTATTGTGTACCCGCGATATGTTGGTTGTTGTTAAAGAATCACTATCCAAAAGAGACACATCAGAATGTTTTGCGCATTGTTTATCGTTTAAATTATCAAAATTTAGCAACTTTAATAAACTTTTCAACCCTATCTACAGATCGATTTTTGGTCTAAAATTTTTGAAAGTGACATCTTCATTTCGGACATTTAAAAATTTAATTGGAGTCATCTTTGAGCTTGGTCTGACAAACTGACCGATCCGTCTCTGATGTGCTCATGGACATTGACCTCGTGAAATAGGCTAAGTTTTATTGATTTTTCAATACGCGTACTACCAGAGCCGTATTCGCTTGGGAAAAATTCGATCAATCCTGATCACTTTACGACACTTCACTGTCATTGTATCTCTTTCTACTACCCGTCTTGCTGTAGTTACTGCATTTCGCTAAAAGTTCAAAATCTGATTCGGATCAATCCAATTGTTTTAATCGAATGTGTACCATAAAATTGGCGTTAATGACGTTTAACTTGCTCCATGCTAGGTCATTTTCCCGTAGTTTAGCTGGCTTTATAGCTATTCCTTCTCTCGCTCATCGCCGCGCTGTTGGGGATTTATCCCTTTTCTACCACTACTACCACGGATTTTGCTCTGAAGAACTAGCCGGTATTGTTTTCCCCTTGACTGTCCCTAACAGAACAACAAGAGGAACGTTACGTATGCATTCCTTTACTTTCCAGCTACAAAAGCCTAGAACAGACCACTTCTCTCGCTCGTTCATACCTAGGGTCTCCAGATTATGGAACAAATTGCCTGTAGATGCTTTCCCTTCCCGTCCAAACCTCCAATCCTACAAATCCCGTGTCAATAGACTACATTTCCCTTCTCTCCAGACGCCCACGGTACGTTAGTACTTAGGCTTGAAGTCTACGTGGGATATCTTAGATAAAAAAAGATCCCTTTACCCCTTCCAATCTTCTTGGACGCGACCGCCAGCAGGATGTCATACTTCCATTGTCTTAGGTATTTCCGTTAATATAATAAAGTAGACGGCGTTTTCAGTGATAATTTCGTATTTCGTGTCACTATATTAAAGGTCACATAAACACCTATTCAAACTCTAAAAGCATTTTCTGATAGAATTTATTGCTTTTAACGACTAAAGACTAAAGTCTTTATTTCTAAGAAACCACTTAAATTCTTCAAGAGATATTTGACAAAAGGCCAATAAATAAGTTCGCGTGTCAGACGTTCATACCATTAATTCGACTACATTAAACGTAATGCTAACTATAACAACTTAATTAAACTCCTTTATAGTTTCATTTGAGTAGAGCACTTGTGAGATTACAATTAAGGGTGGTCCTCTGACAGGAACATCTCTTTAACAAAGACATAACTTTATAGTGAAGGGTGCAAAATTTCCTTGCACTCTTATAAAGATGTATGGAATGTTGCTTGAGTCAATTCAGTACTACCTACAGGTAAGATCATAATGTTTTTTTTAAGATGCATGTCTTTTTTTCAATTTTTATCTTTATTTGTTCCGAAGAACCCAGAGCTGGGACGACTACAAAAAAGAAATCGACTTATAATTATAATTACTTGGTTAAAAAAGTAATTGAATTAAGAAGGATCGTAATCAAATCCTAATTACTTATGCGGTCGTAAAATAATCACATCATATGATTAAAACTGTGATTACTTTGGTGTTTCGCCAAAGGAACAGCAGAATAGGGTATACCCGTATAATCCAGATAAACCTGAAGTATTTTTTTATTCTCTATATAAATTAAATACAGCGTGTCTCACGTAGTTCTTGCCACATGGGAAAAATTCTTACTGGAAGTTGAAAAAACCTAAAAAGATTTATAGCATACAGGGTAGCGACAAAAACGTAAAATATACCCAAGAATAAAGTACCCTTAATAAGCAACATACAAAAAAGTTATTTTAAAGCATTATTTGGAATTATTTTTTCTCCCTAAATACGCAATCACAGCGACCTACGAAAAAAATTAAAAGTTTTCACATGAAACAAAGAAGTATTAGTTCTTATTAAAAAATAATAAATTTACAAAATTCAAACTTCAATATTCCTTCCTTTCTTTTCGATGCATTTTATTGTTAACTTAGAGAATTTTAAAACAGCTTTTCTCAGAACAACTTAAGGAATTTCTAGAGCCCATCGGGTTATTACTCTTTCCAATCTGTCGATATTTTTAAAAGGTCGGTAAGAATACATTTTTTGCTTTAAATATGCCCAAAGAAAGTAATCGAGTGGGTTCCGGCGACTTCGCCGGTCAATGATTTTCTGAAAATCTTCCTATCCACGCCGCTGGAACAATTCCTGGAGAAACTAGTTAACAGCTCGGAAGCTATGGCATGGCGCACCATCATGCTGATACCATACATAATTTCTAATGTTAAGTGGAACAAAGCCAAACAGCTGATATCTCAAAAATTGTAGGTAAATATCCGAGGATATATTGCATCGGAAAGAAATGGGCCTTTAACGGTTGGTAATCTAAAATACCTCGACACACATTTTTCTTAAAATAATACTGATTTCGACACTGGATAACAAATCCAAGATTAGCTGTGCTGCTGTGCTCTACCAACGACAATTTTGGGAGCTAACTATTCCATTTGATGTAAAACATACTTCTTTAGACAATATGATTTTTTGTAAAAAGACAGGTCATCTTTATGCATACCTTTATACGAAGCCGAAAAATCAAACCTAATATTAAGGTTTCCAGGTTTCAATATGTGAACAGACAAACAGAGCGTCTTTCGTTTCCAGGAAGTACTTTTTCCAAATTTCTTAACAAAGTCTTGGGATTTTCATCAACGACTTGGATAATTTGTAGGTTAATATCCTCAATATTTTCGGCCTGAACTAGATTTTTTTTATTGAAGCGGTTTCCACACACCACTTCCACTACTTTTAAATTTTGCCATTCTGTGTTCAACAGTTTCATGGGATACAAACGTTTCGGTATGCCTTTCATGGAAAATCTCAGCGGCTTCCCTATAACTTTTGTAGTTGTCGCCAACAATTAAATAACTTTAAATTTTATCCCTTTAGAATTTAGAAAAGACTAGTATTTAAACTGGTAGCTACAACACCAGCTTCGGGATATCTCTGGTTAAGAAATGTGTTTATTTTATTATATAAAGATATGTGGGTATTAAAATTGTTTTGATAAAAAGTGTGTTTCCTTTTATTAAAAGCCCTAAAATAATAAGGTATTTTTGAAAATTTTTTCATTATTTGTATCAAATCCTCAGTAGGTACATAACTTACAACGGCACAAAGGACGGTGAAATCGTCTCCAAGCGGGGTTAGCAATTCTGCTTCCTTTTATTGGACGTTTTTTACCTTTCCAAATTCAATGACCTAACTTATCTTAGTACAAAAGTAGATAATGCCATTTTTAAAAGGCCCAACTTTTAGGTGCTTCAGTGTACACAATTTCGGAACAAAAATGTTTATTCTTCAACTGTTTTTACTTAAAAAAGGTAGGTATACTTTATTAATGTCGCTAGAATCAACTGTTTTTTAAGAAAAATGTAACTGAATTCGTCAGTGTTACACAAAATAAATAAAAAATAAAAATAAAAATAAATAATAAACAAGCAGTGCCTATTTTTGGTTATAGGGGGCTGTAGGCCCGTTACGCAATCCGGGACCCCTCAAAACTTTAAAAAGTGATTTTTTCTTAATAAGTTACTCAACACTAATTTATTATGCTTTAATGATATCATAAAGAAAATAAGTTAGTTGCTACAAATACAATAATAATCATTATTAACAGTGTAGAAACACACACACACACATAATCAGCCTTAAAAAAGGTATATAAACATAAAGTATGTTTTTGTCTTGTACTATTTCAATAAGTATAGCGTCGCTCAGGCCGAGCGCGGGGACCCTGTGAAAGTGGGGCTCCAGGCCCGGGCCTACCGGGCCTATTGGAAAAATAGGCCCTGTAAACAAGTCTTTAAAATGCCATGAGTTCATTTTTAGCAGTATCTTTTTCACTGGTTATTCGTCTTTTATTTGGTTTTTATTATTTTCACTTGATGTTTGCTTTAAATTAAATATAATAATTTTTTTCCGATACTACATTTTTTTATTTCCTATTTATTCTGTGCAACGCCGAAATTAAATGCATTTTTCTCCAAAACAGTTGCTGCTAGCGACATTAATAAAGTGTGTCTTTTTTAAGTAACGCCCTATCACCCTCTGGCGTACCTATAGTGCCCTTTGCTAATATTCATTAATTTGATAAATCTATTTTTCAATTTTCAACAAATTCAATTTTGAAAAGTGATTTCCGATGACAAAAAGTACCCTCTACATTATTTTTCTAAAACTTTTTTCGATAAAAACTCAACTTCATCCGTTATCCCTGTTAAGTCTTGGACACACACCCCTCACGTGAACATAAATTCAAAAGCATGCGTGATAGCTGCGACCTCCCTAATTCTTGAAGAAAAAAACAGAAGAAGTAAAGGTTGACCGGTCGGAGTTCTCCGCCTGCGCCGTACGGCCGACCTTAAAAGAGATAATTCGCGGTAGGGATGACCTTGAGCTTGACTGAGATTTTAGTCTTTAACAAGAACTTGAACGCGAGCAGCGGTGTGACCTTGACATGCGTTATGTCAAGGTCGTTTGTCGAAGTGATAGTTGACCTTGAGTTGTTATTATTGGGGTGTTTGAGAGCAGCTGTTTCTTTGTTTGCTGATGACCAGGTGTATGCCGCTTGTTGTATGTTTGATTGATTTTTAAAGTCGGTTTAGATGCAAATATGTGACATTATGTTACCTTTAAATATTCGACATTTATGACGCGGAATAAGAAGTTCTGTTCAGAAATTGTGTACACTGAGGCACAAAAAAGTTTGGACGCTTAAAAATGGCATTTAATGCCGTACGTAGCGCTCCCTACAAAATACAGCAAGATTGAGAACGGATTTGCTTTTCCCATCCCAAAAAAAAAAAACGTTTACCATATATTGTAAATTTATTTAGTATCTTTTAAAACATATCCCTCTGCCTTACTTAAGCGGAAAAAAATATTCTCAATCGCTTTGCTTGCAATCGAGACGTCCCGCTAGAACTGTGGTCTATAACTACTGTATTACTCTTTTTAGCTTGAATACGGCGACGGTGTTTGGAAAGAAATCCTGATGATGGCTGACTGCAAGCATACAGTTTTTAACACCCATCAAATCTACCCAGATAGCCTGGCACTGGATCTAGCACAAGCCAGTGCAAAGGTTACCGGGGCACCTTACGAGAAATTTATCACCTTTTTTGGAAGATGTTTTATCAGATTTAGCACTAAATTTGGGTAACGCAACTGATAACTGATATATATATATATATAGGAATTTTTATCTTTACATATTTTGGCTCCTTTAATGTATTTAAAATATTTACATTTCCCTCCGAATCACTCTGTTTAATGTAATTTTAGATATGACGCAACAATTAAAGCTACCGGCCGCTACTTCACAGAATTTCTTGAAAGTGTTGATAACATACATCATCAATTTTCTTTTACTTACCCAAAAATGAAAAGTCCATCAATGTATCTTACTGAAATAGACGAAAATGGTTGTGTGCTTGTATATAGAAGTAGTAGGGTTGGATATACGCATTATATTATGGGTATATAAAATATTATCTTTAGATAGAAACACAGTAATAGTAGCATGTTAAAAATTTAGAACGTCCTAAGAATCTTTTAAAGAGGGTACATTTTAACATTATTTTTGTTTGTGTATCATTTGGTTACAAGACAACATTCGACGTGATTTCTTCAAAGCGTTTGACGACATGTAAACAAGGTCTGTCCGGGAAAAGTCCTTATTTTCTGCTTTTTCAGGTGTCTTAGAACAATGCGCCGAAGACTTTTTCAAACTAAAGATAAAAATTAAGATCTTGAAGGAAGCTAGCTCAGCTAGTGGCTCAAGAGCACAAGTGCTGGTACATTTTAGACTTGATTTTAAAAATAAACCATACGTAAGTACAAGAAATATTTTCTATATACCTGTAATTCGAAAATGTCCCATTTAAATACTAGTTATATGGCTATCGTAATCAAAGTGAGAGATGTCTATTTTATCAGAATTTTTAATAATATTTTATGGATTTTCATACAGATAATAATACCTTTTTGTCTTAGACAGCCCACGTAAACTTTAAGCCTAAGTACTAATGTCCGTGGGCGTCTGAAGAGCCGGGAAATATAATCTATACTTAATATTAGGTAATATTTGAATGGCGGCCGTTGACTCATGTCATTTCTAGTAACAATCCGTTTACACAACTTAAACTTTGGTCAGGGCCGGACGTCACATTTTTTATCAAAATTTATGACTGTTTAAATAATGAAACAGAATCTTGCTGAAATTAATTTACGGACAACATATGTGTAGAAATATGAAAAAACGATTATTGAACTAGAACAACGAATAAGTTTAAATGAACATATGGTGATCTTTGTCACCAATCTCACGCCGCTCTTGGTAAGATAATTTATTTTTGGTTTTAATTAGACGAATTTGAAACTAATAAATTAAAAAAAAACAGCAAGTTTGGCCCTAAAATCGTCAAAAATAGAATTAATGAAAAATCGATCAAAGCTGAAATTTAAATATATATATATATATATATATATATATATATATATATATATATATATATATATATATATATATATATATATATATATATATATATTGTGTTTGTGTTATCAATGACTTTCTCCTACTTACAACTTTTATGTTGTAATTGTTATTAATTAATAATATATTGTAGATGATCTACAAACAAGCTAAAGACAATGATTTACTTATCGCAAAATTGGCTCCATGTTCCGTTGAGCTATTTATCTCAATGTTTCCATTTGCTGTGCTTTTTGATAAAGATTTACACATTATTGCCGTTGGTGAAAATTATTCCATGATCTGGAACCCTCTGGATCTGTGTATTAATCAGGCGGCTGTCAGATATTTCCGGCTGAGAAGACCGAAAGGAATTGCTCTGACGTGGAAAAATGTAAGTAAAAATTTATAAAAGGTTCTTTTCATAAAATTAGAACTTTGACAAATTTCTAACGCCTAGCAAAAATTTGACATAATTATGTGTTTGATCTGAGAAAAATTTTGGACAAATAATTTTTTGATATTTTTTTCGAAAATGCAGTTTTTCGAAAATGGGATTGTTTAGTCACTTCGCATTTTCAATAAATATGTTAATATTATTGCACAGTCAGTCAATCGAAACAGGTACACAAGAAATTATGTCGGTTGGACGGATAATTATAAAAACATAAAGGCTTAAAATTCTACAAATTCAAATAATTAAACCCAACCAGGGAATGTTTCTTGGTTGCCAAACTTTCGAAGCATTTCTTATCTTTGTGTGCACTTTTTAAATAAATATTTAACTGAACTCAAAATAATATGATATAAACTCAGCAATACAATAAAGAAGTATTTTAAATTAAATAATTGCTTCATTAAAAAAGGCATTGACAAACATGTCCATAGGTGTCATTATTATTTAATATGTAGAAACAAGTACTCTGGTTAAAGGTGTGAGATAGAATAGTTGGGACTTTAAAAAAATAGTGTGATAAAAATCGTTACCTTCAATACTTCAGTGCTTTTCGACAAAAAGTGTTTCGAAAATATATTTATATAACAAATGTCATAGATCCTTATGTGTTATGTTGTAATAAATAAAAGTATGCTTTAACTCTTGAAATAAAATGTATGCTATTTATTTGTTTTTATTTTATTTTTTTATTTTAAAGCTAAAGAATCTACAAGCCGTTGTCTTTGAAATGGAATGCAATAAAGGATACAGTACTTTTGAAACGAATTTGTTGGATGATGTTAAAGAGGCCGAATCATTTAAAAACACAAGAAACTATTTATTACTTAAGGGGCAGATGAAGTATATCCAAGATATAAATGGAATGATTTTTCTTTGCAGTCCAATGTATGTACTGTTGGTGTAATTCACTCACCTCATGATCATGATCTACTAAAAAATTTTACTCGTAGGACGCTTTAATCTAAATCTGGACCTTTAAAATGATCAGTTGGGCTTTGACAACTGTTTGTCTTCTCGTTTTAATATTTTTTATGAAAATTTTGGGTCTCTTTGTGTTGTAAACTCATTCTTAGTCACTTAGTCTGGCTGTGAAATGTGAAACTATGTTATTTTTTTATCTAATATAAGTGTTACAAAAAGAAAATAAACATTTGCGACAAAATGTATAATTCATAAATAGTTCATTCATTATAGTACAAAACTTAGTTGTCTTATTCTCACACTAATGAATGTAAAATTAGATCAGTCTTAGTAATAGTATATCTGGCAACAATGCATAAAAACTCTTTAATAAAATATGTTTGTTACAAAATTTTCTCCAAAGCCTTGATAAATTTTAATTATTTTAATATTATTTTAGAATAAATGACATCGGTGAACTAACAACACAATCTTTATTTTTAAACGACCTAAACTTTCACGGTTTGAGTAGAGAAATGGTTTTGGCTGGATGGCAACACAATTCAGCGTAAGTACTAAAACCCGAGAAGACCGATCAACTGGTCTTCTTGGCTAAAACCATATGAATATAAACCCGAACAAACCTACACGTGAAATTATAGGTTAGAATCTATGTATATTTTTTAGATTGCAAATGATGTTTGATAAAGCCGAACAGAATACTGAAGAATTGGAACAAAGTCACGAGCTTTTAGATACATGGAAGAAACGGGGTGATGACTTACTTTATTCCATGATTCCAAAAGCTATAGCTGACAGATTAAGAAATGGAACCTCTGCATTGAGTACTTGCGAGGTAATGTAAATTGCAATCTATATAAAGACCAATACAATTTTTTTTAAGTCTATTTCTACATGTTTTAATTTTATGTCAACTGGTATATTAATGATTTTCTAAATAACACATAAATACAACTTTAAATAACCCTAAAGAGATTGTTATAATAAATTATGGCAATACCCTTTATTACAAAACTATTACTTTTAGTGATAGGGGGGAGGAGAAATTATTGGACTGCATTGGTAATTTTGTATTTTTGTAGTCATTTAATTCTGTGAGCATCTTATTTTGTGAATTGGTGGGCTTGCATTCAGAGACGGTCAAAGAAACGATGGAAGTAGTTATAACAATGAATACGGTTTTTTCTGCATTTGATCAATTGATGGATACATTTAAAGTGTACAAGGTAAGCAAGAGCTACACGCGAGTCAGTTTTGATGACTTTCATCAGAGACTATAAAGAATATAGGCAGACACTCTAATACACCGAAAAACCGGTCTCCCTTGAGACCTCTGGAGGGTTTAGTGATTTATGGCTTAAAAGTTAGCTTGTTTACCATTATATATACATGTAGATACATAATATACATCTCTATATAATGGTAGACAAACAAACTTTTATACCATAAACCAGTAAACCCACCAAATGTCTCAAGGGAGACCAGCTTTTCGTTGCACTGCAGTGTTCGTCTAGGTATTATTTAGTCTATGCTTTCATAGTTAAAAAATCTTTGCAAATAATATTTTTACGTCACAAACTATGTTTATACACTTCAGATTTTCATAATGTAGGTAGTAGGTAAAATTTATAAGGTAAATAAATAATTTTTTATTTGACCACATTAAACATTTGGCCATACTTTAAATCACATTTTGTCAAATATATCAGCCGAACCGTATAAGGTATGAAAAAAATGCAATAGATGAAAAAGTTAAAGATAAACCAAAAAAGTTGTTTTGATACAAACGGATGTCAGTGTAGTATCAAAAAAAGTTCGGGGAGTCAAGTAGTCGTGACCCCAAAAAAATAACACTCATCAGCAGATAGTTTTAAATGGCATTAGGTTAATTCTGTAGGTACTTTAATATGTAACAGACGTACAAATCTTGAATAAATAATCCGCGCGCATAAATAAGAAAAACCAAAAAAATAAAAATAAAAGTTTAACACCCTGTATCTTGGAAATCAGAAGTTTCCGGACATATATTTTATGGAACTTTTGTCATTGGTCAAGGAATAACCTGTTTAAATTTGTCGGTAAAATATTGAAACACCCTGTAATGTAGCGCAAAATTAAAAAACTGAACCCGCTGATTGTCCAATTCGTTCAGTAATTCACATCGGGGCACTCGAATGTGTTGGTTACATGATCGATTATTTATTAGAAAATTTGTAAGCAGTCATTTGACCACCACATACGTATATGTGTCATATAAATGCGGTGAATTGCCGAACGTAAGGGTTAGAGCAAGCCATGCTAGCCTCACTTTGTCAGTTGCCTTTCCCATTTTAGGTTGAAACTGTTGGTCAGGTCTATATGGTTGCGTGTGGTGCTCCAGAGAAAAATGAAAAACATACTGAAATCATGGCAAATGTAGCATTGAGCATGTTGAAGGTTGTTGGAACAATAGATGTACCTTCGGGACCAGTTGAAGTTAAAATAGGTACCTACTAAATATATATTTTAATTATAAATAAAATAGGTAAACGTTTCAGAGCTCTTACATGTATTTTGCGGTCTGTCTTTGCCAAAATGAGCTTTCAAAATATAGTATGTTTTATAAAAAAATTATTTTCCAAAAATGTCCTTTCGAAAAATTTTCGTACGTTTCAAAATTATAGTCATTTGGAAAAATCTTGTATTTTTTGTTAAAGTGTATTACTTTCATTCAGGAATGCATTCTGGACATGCAGTTGCAGGAGTAGTAGGGATAAAAGTCCCAAGATATTGCTTCTTCGGAGATACAGTCAATACAGCGTCAAGAATGCAATCAAGCAGTGAGGTAAAAGTGAAATTTTGTATATCTAGAACCAAAAAAAAACATTTTCTCTAGCAGTTTAGCTCGTTAAAGGCTGGACTTCAACAAAAAAATAGTTAATGATCTGTAATCTGAGAAAACGCAATAAAGAATAAATAACTAATTATTGTTTCTCGTAATAATAAAGTGTATTACGCACAAACAGTATTTATAATATAGATTAATATTTCATAAAATGTATTTAACGATTTTAGAGAAAGATATTATTATATCAGAACTCCTGATTTTCTGAGAAAGTGCTTTCAGTTTTCACTAATAAATTCGCATTTTAGCCTGGGAAAATACAAGTTTCTTCAGACGTCAAGGAGATTTTACCAGAGGGAAAGTTTAAATTAGAATCTAGAGGAAAAGTTAACATAAAAGGAAAGGGAGAAATGTTAACTTATTGGCTTATGGAAAATTAGAAGTACAAGTTATTATATGATCGGCACTTAAGAGCACTTAAATTTTAATTGTAACTGTTTAAATATTATAGGAATTAGGAAATATTATGATAATAATAACTTAATAAAAACACATTTTCTCCTTATAATTATTTTATTTACTAGGACTTTAATTTTGTAACAAATTTATTTCTACTATGGACGCCATAATTAAATAGGGTGTTATGCAAATAGTTATATGGAGTGTCCCAAAATGAACACATTTTAAATATCGCGACGTTTTCGTTTCGGTTATGAAAATTTGACAGCTGCCATCCTACCGCTCAAAAGTATTTGGGCACCTCCAGCTACAGTAGAATTAATACAGAAATTCAAAAAAAAATGCAAAAATACTACTATTTTAAACCATATCAATGTGGAAAACATATTATGGTTTCAACAGGACGGCGCGACATGTAGGCGCGGCTCGTCCATAAGGTCATTTGGTCAACCCAAGCAGATCCACCTAAATTTATTATGATCTACCTACTAATTTATTTTTTGAAACCTAAAAATAATCTTTTCTTTCAAAAAAGTTCCATGCGAAAACCTCCCAAGAAAGAATCAAGCTAAGTTTGCTCCGGACTCGCCGTATTTTAAATTGACCTCATAGGTGTATAGTATGGACTATATAAAATGCATTAAAGCTAAGAGAGGAACAAACTAACGCGCTTTGGGAAATTAAAAAGAAAAATAACTTGTCGACGGCCCACCAATAATATCGCTTGCCGTCAACGCCGCGGTTTTCGGTTTGTCGCAAATTCTGACTCGCTAATTTAAATCTGACCAATTTATTATTAGAACAATATTCGCGATACATTTATTCATTAAATATAAGCTAACCTAATTTTATTTTAAGATATTTAGGTAATTACTAATAATAATAATTGTAACCGTGCCTATAAAATATTAAAACCTACAGTAATTAGGACTTTGACAATAACTTGGCAACGCAGCACTCGAAGCAATAATATTTCAGAATTGTATCCATGCTGCTGCCAAGCTCTTGTTCATCATTCATCATTATTAGCCGCCGCACTCGCCGGCATTTAAGTTCAAAAATAGTTCGTCTCTTGAGCTAATTTTCTTGTGTTTTGTTTGGTTATTATTTGATATTTGTGTTGTGTCATTTGTGTGATACTAATACTTGAGTACTTATGTTAACAATGGCTTTAACAGAGCAACAAATACTGCAGTGTAAAATAAGTAGTACATTAACATTTGAAAAACGTTTAGAAATTAAAGAAACAGGACGCCCCAAACCTCTTCTGGACCTAAAACAGACCACAAAGGACAGAGGGAAAGACATAAACAGGTAGGTATTTTAGGCCAAGTATGTACAATATTTCTGACTGGATTTGCGGCTGTAACGTAAAAAATATCTTTTTTGTTTTCCGTGTGTTTTGTTTTGTACCGATGATTTGTTATGGACTGAAACTGGCCTTACTGGTTACACGGTTAAGCGCTTTAGCTATGATAAGCATTGAAAAACCTATTATTAGCAGTATTTATAATTTTAATGAGCTAGTGATTGAATATTTCTCCCAACAGACGGATCGATTTCATATACAAACACATTAAACTACATAAAAGGTGAGTAAATTATTTAAAAAAATAATATTAAAAAGGTTTGCATGATTGCACGTAATCTAAGGAAAGTCACAGCAAAAATATTTTATGATTTTTGCGGTGTTACCTATTTGTAGATAAATAATTTCTAGGCAGAACTAGACACCTCTTAATCTATATTTTAAGATGTAATTTATCAAGAAAGAAATAAACATCTAATACTCTATAAACGCAGTAAAACATTAATTGCTGTCTGCTGAAGATGGACTTGTAGGTTTTAATTGGCATGCAACCAATACATAAGAACACACGTTACTTATCATAAAGAGTATCATCGAATGATCTACCGCGAAGAATCCTGCAGCACTCAACTTTATGTTTCTCTGATAAGCCTGCTCAGCTATAGAATAAAGCTGTGTTTGTGCTTCTTTTCGTTCCTCAATATTTAACGCTGGGCTTGTTTTTCGAGCTTTTTCATGACATATATTCACTGTTTTTTGTATTTCCACTGTCAGACGTTCTCCCAACGCGGCTAACGAAATTGCATGAACCTAAAAACATTTTAGAATTAATTTTATGATTTTGGCATAACTGCCACACAATGCGGCTGCTTGCACAGGCTCTTATAGATTTTTCTGAAAGCAAGATCACTTCTTAGCATTCGAAAATGAGTCGCAAAATTGGACAAAAGTATCGAATTTTTTTTGGGAGTAATTTTAAATTAAATGTACAAAATAAAAAAATTAAATACTTTAATGAAGTGTAGGTATGTTTTTTTTTGTGTCTACCATTAACCTTTAACAAGAAGAGATGACAGCACTCATTCACAATTGTTTCACACATCGTTCGTGTGTAGGACAAAGAAAGAGAAGAGAGAGAACCCTAAACATTCGACTTCGCGTGCCATCGCTATGGATTTCCGAGCTGTCTGTATTTCTCCGTGCAAACTTTTGAAAATAATCAATTTTTATAGACAGTTGGTACTAACGTGCCATTTTTCAAAGGGTATGGATGAAGTTGTAACGTACGTTACTGTTGTATTTTCAAGTAGGTCAGTTGCTGTTTGGATTTTGGGTATTTTCGATCATGTGCAAATGAAACGCGTTATTTAGCGAGATCACGAACTCTAGGTAGAAGTCTCGGTCATACCGTCTTGGTTGACGTTTATGACTTTTGAGTTGTCATTTGTCCGATGTCATTCTGAACGGCTGAGATAAACAGAGAAGAGGAAACTGAAATCTAGTTTCATCCCTCCTATTTTTACAGATGAATCTTTGTTAGGGACTCTTAAAGGGTGAGTAGTGTTGATTTTTATGATATTTTTTGCCTGGGCGTAGATCCTAACCTATGATTTCACGTGTAGGAGTATTACTATTGTTCCTTTTTAGGGAAAAGCCTGCCTAATTACCTTATTAACTCTTTAAATGTATTTTTGCACGAAATTCCTTTGGGAGCATGTTACGGTGCTTCGTAGACTGCTTCTTAAATTGTTTTTTTTTGGTCGTGCTTGGATTTTTGATCGTTTGGAGAGATTTTGGAAGCGTGCCCCTGTTTAAGCCTCTTAAGGTAGATTGGTAATGGAGTGCGCTCCACAAAGAATACTTTTCAGTTTAAGAATTGACACTTGATGGTCCAAAGTTACATCACCATCAAGATAAGTACTTAATTTTATAATCGCCAAGAAAGCCAAATGTTTTGAATAATCATTTTTATAAAGAAAACTGTTTTAAGATGGTGTCCTAGCACTGTAAAGGCGTTGCAACTTCCTAGAGCTAGCTGAAAAATTATCATTTTCCTTCTTATTAAATACATTCTATTCATATTCTATGGTGCCTTGCTTTGGTCTTGAAATTAAACATTTAATTTATCTTTAACGTTGATTTATTATGTGCACATATTGAGGTTACTAACGGGAGCTACAATTATTGGTAATGGGCTGTTTGACACATTTATAATACTGTAAGTGAGACAAATTAGATCTGTTTATTGGCCAGGCCGGTAGCCAGGTTTTGATTTTAATGGGGGCAACTAAAGTTTTAGGGGGAGGGGGAAACTTATTTTAATTTACGGGACTAAAATAACATTTTTTAACTACGGAGTGCCAAAAATTGATTTTCTAGTGTGGGCAACCTATTTTCAGAGTGGGTACTAAATTTTAAACATTTTTATAAAATCCGAACGCAAATGTGTTTAAAGTACGTTATAAATTGTAATTATATTTTTACATTATACTTACTTCATTATAAAACGTAAACCAGATTTTGATGACTGAAATATGAGCATTGAACGAAAACATCAGGCTTATAACAAAATCCAACATAAACAGGGTGCAATAAATTATTTGAATTGCAATCAACGGTCCAAATATTTGATTAATTCTATCAATGTAATCATACAGGGTATTTAGCTGCTCCTTACAAATGTCTATTGACTCAATGTGATCAGACAGTTTAATATTGTTGTGAACTTCTACGAATTTCCTTTTTATTTTCCAAATTAATAAACAACAAATAAATATCGCAGCTTGGTTTCTGCTTTGAAAATAATATGTACCAAAGATGACGACTGCCATAGATCCCGTGGGAGCATTTTTGTACCAAGAAAAAATAATTAGGAAGCAAGTTACCAAGCACCAAATTAAAATGATTATTTTGGTTAATATTTTATAGAGTTTGTCTTCCTTTTCATTCTTCATCGACAATGTAAACATTTCAGTAAACGAAGTAATTTCGTTTGGTTGAATAAATATTCTAATTAACATTATAACACTGGTAAAATAAAAGCACAACAGTTCCAGAGACTGTAATATTTTAAGAGATATATGTAATGCCATAAATTTTTCTATTGACAAAGGAATTATGTAAGTTTCGACGAGCAGAAGCACAAGTAAACCTACAGTATAACATAGTTTCGGTCTTTTTGATTTAAAAAATCCGGGCGGATATAAAACAAATACTAAACTTAACAAAAAAAGGAAATTTGAAAATTTTAAAACCATTGCGTTCTAAACAGGACAGCAATATTTAAATTTATACAGATGTTTGTTAAGTAGTTCTACTAAAACTGAAAAAGCGTTGGAATATAAAGGAAAATATTTTGAAACCTAATTTTCGTAAAATCATTGTTATGTAATTTTTGTAGTAATTGCGATCAACAATTTATTTACAGTGCTTGAAATCGTTTGTCATCCATTACAATAATTAATAATAGGCATTATTATTAAATTTCATAAAAAATAATACGATACTGTGGCACATTTATTAAGGGCGCATCTACCACCCTATGGGGTTGCAGCTGTCCCCCGTTGACAATTTTACAGTGGTATTAAGGAATATGCACACGCACATATTGTTTTTATTGCATAAATCAGTTAAGGAAGTCATTACGAACCCAAAAAAATTATTTTGAAAAAAATTACTAGAATAATTTAGCCACAAGAAATGTTTACTTTTTGGTATAATTTATTACAATTTTAAAACCAGCCATTTGTCCTTTAAGAATAATGACGTCAGGAGATCAGCAAAAATTAGTGTCAATTTAACGTCAATCTATATGTTAACCTAAAGTCGAACAGGTTTGTTTTTCTCAGAAACAGTCAGAGGGAGAGCAATCGAAATTCTTGGGAATAGAGGAACAGTTCTTCTCCTTCTTCTTATACAGGATGTTTCGTTTCGAAGGAATTAAACGTCAAATTAGAAATTTCCGCGATTTCCCTGGTCGGGTACAGGTCGCAAAAGTGAATTAAATCAATGTAAATTTTCGGAGGTTCTAGAGGGCCCGGAGCTTTAGAACTCTATTGAAACTGGTGAGGATCGAAAAATAGCAAGTAATTCTTTTGAATTTTTTTAGGTCGAAAAACGCCATTTGCAAACCCCTTTTTGATAGGTACCTAATAACTCGAAAACAAAACGTCGGATCAAAAAACGGCTTCATAAGTGAAACTTTAAAATCTTAAATACTTTCTTTTTGCAATACATTTACCTAAACCTAACATCACTGGAAAATGGATATATTTGGGAAAAACTGGAAATTTCTATTTTTGATCTAAATATTTCACGGTTTTTAATTTTTTGTGGGGTCAAAATGGTTCAAATTAAAATCCCATACGTCATCGGAAAGAGCTCGTCGAAATACATGGTATTCATACTTTTTAGTTTCTTCATTCTTTGTGGGAAAGGAGCAATCGCCGATTAAATTTCGATTTTTATACTTTTTTTGTCCAGGACATCAGCACATTTCAATCACTCTGTATTTTCTTCTATCTAATTTTTTCTCAATTTTTCAACACTATCTTATAAAGTGATAATCAAACTTTAAAACGAATACCGAATGGGTCATCCAGGAGCGTATTTAAGGGGTAAAAACAGAATTTTCTTGATTTTTCCGACAAATCCTATTTTGAACCCACATTATTCTACACTATTTTCTTTATATAGTGATTATTTTTAGTTTATTTTATCCGCAAATTATCTAAGAATACTTTTCACTAATTTAAATCGCTTACTACTTCGTTAAAGTTATAAATAAATGGGTTTGCTTGGGTGCATGCAAAATTTGAAATTTTTTGAATTTTTGAAGATCGTCATGAAAATAAAGAATTGCAGTTTATTTACTCGAAATTATTAACATAATATGATGTGTCAAAATTTCGCAAAAATGTCAGTTTTTGTTGCAAGATTGAAAGATCCTGGGCCGATTTCGGCTTGAATACATGAATAAGATTTTAGGAACCTTCTACTTTAAGTAACTTAAGCAGGGATATTTCATTGGATGGGTTATGTATTAAATGCCATTTTTATGGATTTTTCAATGACTCTACAACACTGGAATTCACTGTGTACTCATTATGAGTCATAAATTCACTTTTGATGACACAGCCAATGGGATCACGTTTTACAAGTTTCGAAATTCGCGCGAAAATTTCCAGTAGTTTATTTTTGTTAATAAAAACCAAAATAAATGGATAATAGCAACTGTCATAAACATTTAATGCCGGTTCCCAAAATGTGGATGCATGGGTACCGGCGCCGGCACCCGAGTACAAAATTTCTCGGGTGCCGTCAGTTCTAACCTAAAATAAAAATAGTTACGCCTTTTAAACGATATCTACAGTACATTTTTAATTCCAGCGATGTCCACGATCATTATTTTTAAAAGTACGACAGAATGTTATTTAGAAAAGTTTGTAATGTAGATATATGTAATGTAGATCGCAAACACATAAATTCACAAAAACAAAGCCAAACATAATTTTACATTATATTACAAAAATAAATAGAACAATAAATAGAGGTATTTTAAGAGTCACTAACAATAGCAAGCATCTTTAGTATTGGACATAATCCAGGTAATGTACCGGTTAACTCTGGTGTATACTCCAGGAAAGTTTGGTTGAGCACATCCCTCGCCCCACGATACGATACCTAAAAAATAAAAATAAGAAAAATGCACTGATTATAAAGGATTAGAAGCATTTTTAAACGCGAACTGTCATTAAAAATTAGTATATTATCCAACGATTATTGTAATGATCACTATTGTTAGGTGAACTGCGGTCATTGTGAAACGCGCTTTCAGGCCCAGGCCACGACGCCGACGCGACAGAGCCGTAGCTAGGGGGGGGGGGGGGCACCCCACTCTGAAAGAAAAAGTTGTCAACTCTAGGAAATCACTGAAATCATTGTCTTTAATATAAATCTTTTTTATCTCCAATAAGTTTAGGGAAACAGTGCTTCCGCCGCGTCCCCATGGACCGCACACCAATGCTTTAATAAGTTATATGTCTTATTTATGTGACTATACTAAGATGCCATTTTTTTCTTCAAATTAACAGAACAACCACTTCAAAAAGAAAACAAAATAATTCGTTATAATGAGCACAATTTCATTATATAATTTTTAACTTTTTACAAATTAACTAACTCACCAACAATTTCATGGAAGTTTCCATTGACAACGTGCAAAGGCCCTCCACTATCGCCCTAAAATTTTGAAATATTTTTCTCATTGTACAGGGTCTTCCAACGAGGACTGAACAGGGGCTCATTTTTGAGCTTCCTTGTATTTAAAGAAAAATCTAAAATAGCCAATCGATGTACTTTTTCCTGCAGAATTCAAAAATGAAACCAAAAATTTATTTGAAACAGAAACAAAAAAGTTACGCTATGGATAAGGTGTTTTTTAAATGGAACATAGCTTTTTTTATACGATTTTCGGAACGAGTGATTTTTTTTATGTCCGTTCTGATTGAAATATTTAATATTGTGACAGCTATTTTTATTAAATTTTAATGTTTTATCCAGTATAATTTAACTTCAACCTGTTTGAAACATACACTAGGTAATAAAGGTAAAATCACCTTGAAATCCTTCAAAGTCAAAAAATTTGACAAATTTACTATATTATATATTTCTGTGAAAATTTGCAATAAATCTTCTCCTTGCTTCTCTTGCATTTTCTTGGCATTTGTAGAACAAGATAACAATCTGCAATCTCTCATCTAATGAATATTTCATTTCGGCAATATTATAGTAAATTTGTCAAATTTTTTGACTTTGAAGGATTTCAAGGTGATTTTACCTTTATTACCTAGTGTATGTTTCAAACAGGTTGAAGTTAAATTATACTGGATAAAACATTAAAATTTAATAAAAATAGCTGTCACAATATTAAATATTTTAATCAGAACGGACATAAAAAAAATCACTCGTTCCGAAAATCGTATAAAAAAAGCTATGTTCCATTTAAAAAACACCTTATCCATAGCGTAACTCTTTTGTTTCTGGTTCAAATAAATTTTTGGTTTCATTTTTGAATTCTGCAGGAAAAAGTACATCGATTGGCTATTTTAAATTTTTCTTTAAATACAAGGAAGCTCAAAAATGAGCCCCTGTTCAGTCCTCGTTGGAAGACCCTGTACAAACTTACTTTATTTCAAAAAAATATTGTTTATATAAATATGTATTGTTTCGTGTGCTTCAATACAAATAAAAAATTTCAGATAATTTTATATATATATATATATATATATAAATTACAATTTTTTCTTATGTTAATACATACTATAAATCACGAGAATTAAAGAAAATAAATAAGGTACTTTTGCCATATTCTAGCGTATTTATTCATAATATGATATATGAAAATTTAAAAATGTTTAAAAATATGTATGTATTTTAAAAAACTTTCATAGGTACATTCTGTTGGATGTGTGGTACCCAAGGAATGTATTTCCATTTTTTTAAATAACTAATAAAATTTAATCACATTAACTCAATAAAAAATACCCGTCATCTATACCTGACAAGAGTCCTTTTTTCCATCGGGAAAGCCAGCACAAAGCATATTATCCGTAATTCTGTTATTATATCCTGTTTTCCTGCAATTTTGATTGGACATAATCGGCACTGTAACTTCCCGGAGCTTTGTTGCTACTTGACCATGTTCGGCTGTTGCTCCCCATCCAACAGCAATACCTGAAATAAAAAAAATACCAGTGAGGCTTTATTCCATACCTATATTTCAAATTTAAATATGCTACTTCCTGTTTGTACTATTTCCCTGGAAGAAATCTGATTAAAATCATTCACTACGCTCAGTTATTAGTTATTACATTTACCATTGTGTCCAGTAAAGCTCTTTCCTGTACCCGGTAAACATACAGGTCTGGTCATATCTTTCAAAGACACCTCCTGGTTCAGCCGAAGTAACGCGATATCATTATTGTAGCTCCCTCCTTGCCCATATGCCCTATGCTTTAAAATTGCAGCAATATTTCGTGTAAACGTGGTAGTTTCATAAGAATTTGATCTGTCATGATCTAGGAATACTGCTAATAACTTGTCCTTGTTGAATCTAGAATGGAAAAATCAAATATAACGAATCAATAGTGGTTTTTAACTGTTGTACAGGCGGATGAGAAAAGAAGTTTTCGGCGTAACAAAGAAAACATCAAAATATTGGTTTGAAAATGTTTTTACTTGTCTACATAGCTCCATGTAACTCAATATATGTATCTCAGCTTGGTTGGGTTGGGTTTATACAATTTTCCCGAAGTTTTAAAAATAATTTTTAAGGCAAAAATTCACAAAACATATGCGGATTTTATGTTTTACTACTGGTGGACAAATTAAAATTAACAACGTTTTTTAATTACTGTAATACATTCCAGTCCTATATTATTACATCTTTGCTTTAAAACCTTAAGGAAAACTTTCACGTTAACCAGAGAGTTTTCCTGAAGTTAACGCTGGCCTAAACTTATTAAAACAAAAGTGGCAATTTTGTTCCACAAAAATCCAATACCGGATCCTCTCTTGGAACTTTTGTGAGCAAACTTCTAAGACATGGGAAGTTAAGGGAATATCAGTGTTGTCAATCATTGCTTGAATAAGGGTGGCATCAGGAATCAATCTCTATATGTATATAGCTGACCTACTTTGTTTTTTCCCATTAACTTCCTGCATTGGATGAATGGGATTATAGAAATAGTCTGACGCTTATTATTTTTGCCATCGTTTTATATTAATTACTTTTTATGACTTTTAAATGATAAATGACATACTTTACTTATTAATCCCTAAAAGA
The DNA here is from genome assembly GCA_963971165.1 of Philopedon plagiatum. NCBI lineage: Eukaryota > Metazoa > Arthropoda > Insecta > Coleoptera > Curculionidae > Philopedon > Philopedon plagiatum. The sequence goes on along the minus strand of OZ020191.1, from coordinate 132,854,493 downwards.
GTCAGTTCTTATTAAACAGCAATCGATAATTGAGCCTCCGTGTTCTGCATAGGTGGAGAATCAAGGATGAGATATCATTGTTTACATTTGAGCGCAGCCAGAGTTTCCATCAAAATTACTGTTAATCTGACCAACTACACGGTGTCCCATATAAGAATGCATACTACAGGGATCTCGTAAACCAGAAGAGATACAAAGATGATTAAATTAGAGAAAAGTTGCGCTTTGCTGAACCCTTCAAAGTCGCGTTTCGAAATCTAAAAAAAATCCGATTACTTCCGAAGATATTTGGGAAAAACCGAATTTTCCCGATTTGGTTTTTATTTTTTTCTGACTCTATTTAAAAAGATATGACAAAATAAATTTCACATTCTCATTGCCACTTTTTCTGCTCTACAAGCCGGCGTTCTTAAATTTTCAATACGACGTTTCTTTTCTTCGCAACCATCATCAACTTCATTTTTCTAAATAGTCGAAAAATTTTGTTTTATTCCTAAAAAATTCTAATTTTAATTATAAATCCCACGAGATATCGCTTCTTACATTTATCCGACGTTTCGGACGAAAAAATCATCATCAATATTATTTGATGATTATTACGAAGGAACGGAACGTCGGATCAAAAATCTAATTACGTTGTCAAGTAGAGGAGAAAAAACTACATGGGAATGTGGATTTTATTTTGACCTGTCTTCTTTTGTGAAATCAGAAAAAAATTAATTGCCAAAATTTATGTTTAAAATTTCAACCATTTGTAGATTTTTTTTTGATTCTACTGTAAGAGATAGATTAAAATAAATTTTACATTTGTATTTTCGTTTTTCTCCTCTACAACATGACGTCATTCAATTTTTGATTCTACGTTTTGGCTTTTCTCGACCACTATCAACTTTTTTTTAACTGTTTTAAAATAAAATTTTCCGATTATTTAAAAAAAAGTTGATAATGGTCGAGAAAAGCCAAAACGTAGAATCAAAAATTGAATGACGTCATGTTGTAGACGAGAAAAACGACAATAAAAATGTAAAATTTATTTTAATCTATCTCTTAGAGTAGAATCAGAAAAAATCTACGAATTCTTGAAATTTTAAACATAAATTTTGGCAATTAATTTTTTTCTGATTTCACAAAAGAAGACAGGTCAAAATAAAATCCACATTCCCATGTAATTTTTTCTCCTCTACATGATAACGTAATTCGATTTTTGATCCGACGTTTCGTTCCTTCATAATAATCATCAAATAATATTGATGATGATTTTTTCGTCCGAAACGTCGGATAAATGTAAGAAGCGGTATGTCGTGGGATTTAGAATTAAAATTAGAATTTTTTAGGAATAAAACAAAATTTTTCGACTATTTAAAAAAATTAAGTTGATGATGGTTGCGAAGAAACGAAACGTCGCATTGAAAATCTAAGAACGCCGGCTTGCAGAGCAGAAAAAGTGGCAATGAGAATGTGAAATTTATTTTGTAATATCTTTTTAAATAGAGTCAGAAAAAAATAAAAACGAAATCGGGAAAATTCGGTTTTTCCCAAATATCTTCGGAAGTAATCGGATTTTTTTAGATTTCGAATCGTGACTTTGAAGGGTTCAGCAAAGCGCAACTTTTCTCTAATTTAATCATCTTTGTATCTCTTCTGGTTTACGAGATCCCTGTAGTGTGCATTCTTATATGGGACACCGTGTATATGGTTTTAACTTTTAACTTGCATAAAAGTCGGGGTACGAAAATACGTCTATGTAGTAATGATACGAATCGTACCGTATTTTGTTTAATCTAATACTAAATTTCTTCTAAATTCTGATACTTATGCGAACCGCGAGAAAGATGCAAGAGTTATATGGCGAGGTGAAAAATTTCCTTTAAAAAATCCAAAAAAATTTTTTGTTCGTACTTTTAGCAATATTTTCTAATAAGATGATAAAAAACAGACTCATATACGTACCCATTTACGCAGTGAGCTGCGGTTAAAAGATACTTGCTGTTGATCAAAGACGCTCCACAATAGAAACGTTTATTATAGTGTAGAGCCACCATCCATGGATATTCGTTGACCAGGGTTTCCACACCTCCAACAATCCTCCTATGTTTAAGAGCTAATCCACAAGCTACAAATATATATTAAAACTGTTATTAAGACTTGGTTTCTACGTCAGTTTACCATGCTACTCATCAGGGGTATGCGATCTAAACTACTTCCCTAAACTTTTTACGAACAAAATAGCTATTTACTTAATAAATGCGGAAAGTGATATTTTTCCGCAAGCGACTGCAGTCCGCTTCGCGTCATTCAGTCAGCAGTCGAGTGCGGAAAAGACACTTTCCGCACGTGTTGGGTACAATGTTTTTTCTACGAGCTGAAGAAAATTATCTAGTTTTGGCATTTTTTTTAAATATTTTATTTCAGTATAGACGTCAAAGTGAAAATTCAATTCAAAATTCAAACGTACATTATTTTCATTTGTTATTAACAATATTAATGGTAACAGTTACTTGCATTTGTTAAATTTATTACCGAAGCTAACTGCTTTTTAACTGGTATAGAAAGATTTCTTGCCATTCCAGAATTATTTATGTCTTGTGTATGTTTAACCTGAGGTGGCTTAAGGTCAATTTCTGCTGGTTGCTGCGATTTGGAAGTGGTAACCTGGCTTTGGAGGATTCGATGTGCATTTTGTTTTGTAAAGACTCGTCCACATATCCTTCAGCAACTTTTATAGACTTCCATCCACCATGGCGCTTAAGATTGGTGATGTATACTAAGCCTACTCCACAGTCTACTAGCAGAGTGGCTGAAGACAATGCCCAGTGTAGAGCTCGGGATTTGGCAGTTTCAGGTAACCAGCCACGTCCGTGAGCATCTTGCCGATTTTGTTAATTCCAACACATTGGACAGAACATTTTCCGTTTTGGTAATTTAAGAAAAATCTGCTGTGGTCGCAGTAAAGTATATTTTTTATTAAGTTTAAATTTCGCTGCCTACAAAGCTTCTGCGTTGGATGGGTTTTATTATCAGGAATCGTAATATGCATCAAGGATTCGGCGGCAGGCGCCTTCCACTCTAATTAATGTGACAACTTTAGTGAAAAGGTATACATCATCTGGAGCCTAGTTCAGAAATTGCTCTGTATTGTTTCTTGTTAGAGTTTTAGATTTTTTTGACTGAAATCAAACATTCTTTTTTTTGTAGAAAGGCGATCACTTTATAATTTGCTTATTATGTTTTAATTTTAACATAGATTTTAACGTTAAGTACCTTGACCATAACGTGGATAGTTTACAAGTTTTTGAAATGTCGTAAAAGTATACTGGAAGTATACTACTTCTTTCTTGAACTTGTTTATTTTCTTTTTTGCTCGCCATTTATTAAATGTTTCCAATTTTTGGCTTCACGGCATTTCGATTTTTCTGGCAACCGTTCGATGTTCACATTCTTGGCTTCTTCGAGAATAGGTACCCATACACCAGCAATCATTCCTGCCATTCTTTCCTTCGGTATTCTTTCCTCTTAAGAAATTGAAATGAAACAAAACATGTTGTATCCCACTAACACAAATATAATCTTGTTGTCTTTCTGGCCAGGTTTTACTGTAGGCTAGTCCTGTTGTTTTTCGAAAGAATTATATTCCTTTCAGAGTCCACTAACACAAAATGCTTTTCTCTGCAGTTTTTTATAATAAATTGAACGTGCAGGTAGTTAGAGTCCAACTTTGCGGCAAATTTCTGAAATTATCATGTCAAGTGAGCCTTTTACTTTGGAACGTAAAGATTTGTCTTGTCTTGTCTTGAAAGAGCGCACGGATGATAAGCACGTTAGGAAAGACCGTGATCAACTAACCAAGAGTTTATCGTGTCTCCCCAGAACGTAAGAATATCCCCGAGAGGGATAAATGAAGTGACGGCCCATCATGTCTTAATCCACTAACGCTCGATAATCTTAAAAGGAAAGAACGTCAAAGGAAAGAATGGTAGGAATGATTGCTGGTGTATGGGTACCTATTTGTCTGCCGGTACTCCATCAATCATATTCTCTTCAATTTCTTTCTCGATCTCCATTTTCTACCCACAACATGGATAAAACTAGAATAACCTTTATATTTTCACTTTGAGGTCTTTACTGACAACCAACAAGTAGGTAAATAACACAAGCTTAATTGCATAGCAAATATATAAGTAGAAGGGATATGTAATTAGTCAGTGGATTCATAATTTTTGGATGGTTATGTTTTGGGTTTGCTTGGAGACGACATTTATTTGATCATCTAATAAAATTAGCTTAAATAAGTTCTAACAAAAAAAAGTAATACTCATATTTTGTTCTATTTTATGCATCACAGCCGAATAAACTTTTATTCCCTTCTCACTGTGATATATTATTAAGGTATTAAGTAAAAAGCTTAAAGCTATTTGACGCTTTACTAATAGTTTTACTATGAATTGAAAAGTGACACAAGCGACCATTCATAAAATTCGTTGACGTTTGTTACATTGTTCGAAAGTGGAATTGTGTTATTTTGTGATTACGAGAAGCGTTTAAGTATTTTTCTTTAAAGAAGCTGACATTATTTTGCGAAAAAACATTTAAATATGGTGCGGCAGTGTCAAGTTTGCAAAAAATTGGACTATTTAAACCGATAAGCTCTTCTTCACAAGTAAGTGAGGTTGTATTCACTTATATCGAATCCATTGGTGTAGTTTTACGTATATCTACACATTAGTAATATTAGGTTAACAAAAATTTATTACAACAAAACACGCCACTGGTGTTGGAAGATGCAGCCGCCAGGAATGTTGGACAGTGTTGCTATTGGACAGTGTTGCTTAGTCGCATCCATTGTATGTTTTAAACGGACGAATGATTTGGCGCGGAACGATTTTATGAATGAAATGTTTTGTCTATAGTTTTTTTAATGTCAATGGGTATTTCCCATCAATATTTTACTAAATGTGTTAAATTGGACCTCTTCGGTCCGGATCCAATGACATTAATTGGCACACGAAGTCTAATGAAGTGGAGATATAGGTATGTGGTTGTTGATGTCAGTGGCGCACCAAGGGGGAGGACTGGGGGGGGCTGCAGCCCCCCCCAGACCAACATCTTAGACACACAAAAATTAAAAAAAGTGCACTACTAATTGAAGAAATTCACCGAATTGTACCACTCAGACCTCCCCCCCCCCCCCCCAAGACAAAATCCTGGGTGCGCCCATGGTTGATGTATTGTTTCCCGCGTCAGTACTGAAAATATTTTCAGCACTAGTACCACTAGAACTTCATGCAGCAACTTGCGTTACGCGAGAAACCGGGTACATTCCGCGAGTTTTAGTTTGTTCAGACAAGTTCCTTGCCTTTAATAATAAGTAAAATCGGCGTTGAATCTACATAGCTATTGCTGTGGCTATTCGTTGAAAAATAGTTAAAAGTCAACAAAATATCTAATATAAAATAAAAACACTTCAGATTGATGATAATACCAGAGACTATAAAGAATATAGAGAGACACTCGAATACACCGAAAAGCCGGTCTCCCTTGGGAGATTTGGTGGGTTTACTGGTTTATGGTTTAAAAGTTTGTTTGTCCACCATTATATATAAATGTAGATACATAGTATACAAATTTATATAATGGTAGACAAACAAACTTTTAAACCATAAACCAGTAAACCCACCAAATGTCTCAAAGGAGACCCGCTTTTCGTTGCACGGCAGTGTTCGTCTAGGTATTATTTAGTCTATGATAATACCCATGTAAATCTTAAGAGGAATTAAAAGTGTTGAATAGGCCACCTAATGCCAAAAATCTTTTTGTTGGTAAAAAAAATTCACGTTTTTCTACATTCATTCACAAGGTAAACAGCTAAATATTAAATATTAAAATCCCAAACCAGAAAGGGAAAATGACGTCACTCTCGACATCGATCTAAAGGATTCAACAGTTAATTTACTAAAAATTTACTAGTTATTGAGCTTGCGTCCATCTTCATCCTTCTGAAAAAATTTATATATTATTAATGCATAATTTTTGACATTGTACCAGAATTTTATAAAAATATGGATTTAATTTCTTATAATTTATCTGAAATCTTACGTAAGCATAAAAAAATTCCACCCAGGTTTGCTTATGGGCTTCCTTTTTACTTACTGCAAGAGGAGCACTTCAAATTTGGAACACTAGGACTTTGTGGTTTAGACGCTTCATTTTCTGGTTTAAGCCCAATCACCCCTAGAAACCAGTCGAATACGTTTTGGCGAGTACTATTAGACGATGGGTAGTTCATTATTAGCGGCTGGCTCATCACCTGAGTTTCCATCACAATATCACCGGGATTTAGGCTAAAATAAGAGTATTTATTAATATACAGTGGCCATGGATAGTATGCCCAAGTCTCAAAGTCAAAATCGATTTTTTAAAACTGACTGTTTATTTGGAAATGATCAAAAATAATGATAGGAGGAATAATCATTTATATATATATATATATATATATATATATATATATATATATATATATAATTTTCTTGTTTATTCTTTAGCCATACATAATATTTTTATAGGAAGTTTTATTGGGTATAGGCTATTTGTAAAAACAGACATGAAATTTAAAAATTCACAACGTTTCGCACGTTGTACAATATTGTGCCTCTTCAGGCTTCCTAAAAACTTGGAATGTGTGCATTTACATGATCTAAAAATGCTTGTGAGTAACAAGGAAGGACGTCATCCCTTGACGAACAACTCACAAGCATTTTTAGATCATGCAAATGCACACATTCCAAGTTCTTAGGAAGCCTGAGGAAGCACCGTATTGTGCAATTTGCGAAACGTTGTGAATTTTTAAATTTTATGTTTGTTTTTACAAAATAGCCTATACCCAAGGAAACTTCCTATAATATATATATATATATATATATATATATATATATATATATATATATATATATATATATATATATATATATATATATATATATTATAAAAAATTGGAAATTTCTTCGGTCTATAGGTAATATATTAAATCTAAATGCATGGATTAACTTTTTCGCTAGTGCAGAACAAGAAGACCGTAAAATTAAAAATAAAAATTAAATAAGGACTATTTTTTGCTTCTGGTCTGGGTGCCCTCCTTGTATCGCGATTTCTGGGCCCTTACCCTTCATCAGGCAGGCTCAAACCCAGGGTTGTCTGTTCTTCAGACGTTTTTGTTTACTGCCAGAAAGGCATGGCATAAAGAATAATGTTTCTTTTCTTAAATTGCCAAGTAATAAATGCTTTAAATAAATGACTCCGTTTTGTTTTTTTCGACTGAAAATTTTCGACTTTACAACGATTAAAAGAAAAAATGCGCACTCTTGCCCCACATGACTCTACCACATAGATTATCTTAAATTCTATATCTTACCTAGTAAAGTTAGATTGTGTATTATCGTCGTTGGCAATAATAATGTTCCCGTGCAATTTATACAAACTTCCTTTATTTCCATATTTCTTTACAGGCATTTTCCATTTCTGAAAGTCTTTGGCACTGTCTGTTACAATGGAGTTTGTAATTTTAGGTGTAGATTTCGGAATATCTTGATCACAGTATGCGTGTAAGATTTGCACAAATATCACAGCAGAGAAGAACGACGTGATGCAAAGAATATTGGCACACTTCTTCATTTTTTGTTACACAGAATTTGAACAATATACATATAGTAAAAGTTTCTGCAGTGCTATAACACAGAAATAAAAGAATTTTAATTCGAGTTTTTTTTAAGTTTTTTAAAGAAAATTTACATAATATATGTTTAGCAGTCTTACAATATGTCTTATAAGGGCCAGGTATTAATTGATTTGTACTGATGGATTTTCAACATTTTTACAATACAGCTGATAAAATGGGGTGAAAATTTGATACAACGTTTGAGACCAGACCTAGCTTAAGAGCAAAGCCCCAGATAAAACCAGACCAGATGCGAAAGCTCCAATGTCGCCTGTACCTACTTCATGCGACGGCGAGCCAAGGATTGACGAGACGATCGGCCGGCCGTGTGGCATCAAGTACGGGGACCGAGGTTATAAATTTAAATCACAGCATCACAGCCACTGCCGCCCGTGTCTTCTTCAAATGTAACGTATGTAACTGCCGTATAGTACAGACGCCTGCACTATCGCAAAGCGATGGCGCAGGCAGCCTAAGTGCCGCGCCTCAAGGTCATTGAGATTGAACACGATACCTGACAGTCTTACGCATCTGGTCTGGTTTTATCTGGGGCAAAGCTCTATTTATTTTTTGATTCGGCCCATATATTCGTTTGCCAACTCTATTTAGAACAATTGGGAAAAATCGCTTTTATTTTGTCTTTGTCTAGTGGAAGAATGGTATGCATGTATTCAAAAATAAAGGGTAAGTACCTACTTTTCTCTTACACCAGGACACCAGGTCTGATTTTTATAACGGTAGCAATTTTTTGCAGAGTCTCTAGTAAATCTGCTTGTTTCAGTATTTTTTTTTATTTAAGTATACGATGTTTTTCAGATAATCTGAGAGGTTATTAGTTAAAGAATAGGACTCCAGTTATTTTTAAAAATTTGCATTTGGTAATGGAATTCTATGGGCCAAAATAGCGAATAATAATTTTAATAATTTTTAAATAAATCGTCTAGACCTGTAACTGCCCAATCTTAACTACTACTGCTATAGTTAGAAAGGTACAATTAATGAATTAATATACAGTATGTTCACGGATAGAGTAGACAAGAGGACAAATGGACCAAAAAGTGAAAGATACGAAAAAAGGCAATTCCTCATAAAAAATTATAATTATACTTGCTTTAAAATTGAGATCCACTATGCCAAAAATTTGTATTTTGGTACAGGGTATGGAAAAAATACCAAACCGTAAAAATTGGTTATGAGTAAAGTTGCCTTTTTTAAATTTTAATGCAAAACGTTAAAAAAAGTGGTTTTAAATTTTAAAAGAATTTTTATTTCAGATTGTGAAGTAAAAATTGGAAATATATAAATTACGCTTTTATAATGAAAATTTGTCACATTATCACCTTTTTTATTTGATTACACCTTTGATATGCAAAAGTTCAGTACATATGTCATTAATGAAATATAAAGAAGACCAAGAAAATATAGGACGAAAACGATGCTGATTAATTTTGCAATCTGTTGATAAAAATCCTGTTATGTCTTTAAGAAAACGAGCACGAAGTGTAAAATTGTGTAAAAAACCATATTCAAAATTTTAGAGAATCTTAAGAGTGATTTAGCCAGATATCGATATCAGTTAGAAGAATGTGTAGTATATAGAGGAGAAATTTTTGAAAATTAAATGTGATGTAGGTAATTTTTTTAAAGTTTAATAAAATAAGAAATATTTCTCGAATATTAAAATTATTATTTAATATTCTATTAGTAATTTTCTTTAACCTGTATGAGTCTGTAATTTTGAATTATAAATATTCTTTGCTCTAAAGACAACATCTTTACTATTTTGGCAAATACGTCACAGTTATCAAAAGTGTAATCAAATAAAAAAGGTGACAATGTGACAATTTTAAAAGCGTAATTTAGACATTTCAAATTTTTACTGGAATATCTGAAATAAGAATTATTTTAAAATTTTAAACTTTTGTGTTGACCGTTTTGCATTAAAACTTTAAAAAAATGAAACTTTATTCCTAACCAAATTTTACGTTTTTGTGTTTTTTGCATACCATGTAAAAAAAAAAATTTGGCATCGTGGATCTTATTTTCACAGCAAGCAAAAACTTTTATAAAGAAATACCTTTTTTCTTATCTTTCACATTTTAGTCTGTTTGTCCTCTTGTCTACCCCATTCATGGGCATAATGTATGTATGTAAATGGGAAAACTCCCAAACAATCGTTAGAAAAAACAAATAATTACCATTGATTTTTTCGCCTTTTTATAATGTATGTATAACTACAATCTATAATTTAATAACTCTGGAACACTTTTATTTCAAACAAAAAAAAATCACTAAAAATTTAGAATTTTTTGCATAAAAATTCAAACAGACAGACACTGTGTTTCTTAGAGCACTGTTTTCTTTCTACACATTTTTTAGTTACACTAATGCAATTAAAATAAATCTTGAATTCCTTGTAACGATTGTGGGAACAGTTGGTAGGTAACTGTTTTGATAATTTGCCGCCATGTAGACCGGTAACAACGACGATAATCAGCAAAAGTAAATAGAAGAAGTGGGTTATTAGGCGGTCAGCCACATTGGTTTTTATGTTTGAAGAAATGAAGATTAGAAGAGCATTTCTGGTTTGAAGTAGTTTAAATTATAATATACAAAAAAAAAGATTTTTTTTGTTCAGGTTTGCTGGGGGAGGATACCTCCTATCGTGGTGATCCACAGACGTCACCGTAATAAAGATATGATTTGTTTTATACGGCGGTGTACTTACGAGTAAGTATGTTGTTTGTGTTTAAAAGATCCTGCACAGATTAGCTTTCTAGTCCATTTTTGTTATGAACCGTCTTCAGAGATTATTTTTACTATTTTCAGATATTTGAAATAACAAACCTGAGCAAACCAATGACTTTATTCGGCACAGGCGTCTAATAATTTTTTTCCAAAAAATGGATCAACTGCAAAAAACACGGAAAAGTAGAAATTTTGCTAGTTTAGAATTTTGACTTAGTATCTATTTTTCTAGACGAAACTTTCAAGAAAAAAGTGACATTATTAAGTCTGTCAGGCCCATGGTTCCTATTAATTTACGGGCAATAAAGGAAAAACTGCCTTCAAAATATTCTGCTCTACTGAATTCGATTCAACTGAGTGTTTATATTTTTGGGTCATAAAAAAAATTTGGTTCGTCAAAACAAAAATTTGTTAGTCTGCATAGACGTCGATATAGAAAGTGAGGTGGGTAATACGAAAGTGATAACGGATCACGTATCAGCGCCTGTAACTAATTAATATTTAAAAGGTTCGTCGATTTTCTTGTCTTTTTCTATAAGACGTAGTTTTACTTGGAAGGCACGTTTTTCAAAGCAATACGTAACTGATGGATCAGTATTGACAGTATTGACGTTTAAATCGTAGGTCTACCGTTTTGGGCCTCGCCCTACCGCCCTACTGCTTTCGAACCTGATTCTACCGTAATTTTTAATCTGAAAAATATACCTATATGCTATTATCTTACTGATATTATCCATTTATGGCAGGTGTTATGGTTGGTGTCCAGAATCTCAGGTATTTCTTTTTTTAATTTTTATCGGGCCGGAGCCATATCCTCGAGCGCACTTGCAGCCTGTGACAACCATAGGCCTACCAAGTATGAACGCGGTCCTGGGAGACACGATTCAGGGATTCACAGAAATGTGAAGTCCAACGAATTTTACGGATATTAGTTTTATTTAGGAAAATTCCATTTAATTTTATATGAAAATATTAGGGTCCTTGTCACGAATGTTGTGACAAGGACGACGGAGGTCAGAAAAAGATGAAATTTGTGTTACTTAATTTGTGGATGACCCCAAGAAAAAACGGAAAATAATTATCTTTAAGGGCTTTTGTACACACAGGGATATTTATCGGATGTTGGAGTCGGACACTTCCAAATTACATTATTTTAAATTGATAGCTTGCACACTATGCACACGATAGTCCGATACATCACATGTCATGGAGGGTCTTCAAAACTGCATTTATTTTACCTCATAAATATTGATATTGAAGTTATTAACAGAAAATCGCTGCGTTGCCAATACGATACTCTGATTGTTGTGTTGCCAACAGAAAACAGCTGCCTTGCCAATACGATACTTTGATTGCTGTGTTGCCAACAGAAAATCGCTGCGTTGCCAATAATGCCAATAGGATACTCTGCTGTGCTTCAATATGATACTCTTGATTATAAACATTGATTGGATTAATTAAAGAATTGATTAACTATGGAATATCCCACGAATCCCACTTCGAGTGAAAATTTCCCTTTTCCCTTTGGACCTTTAATTTTCCCACGAATCGGGAAATTTCCCACGAGTTGACAACACTGTGATGAATTGGCTTTAGGGGTTAGAGGGTAAAAATAACCATCAAACGGGAATGCGGTGAAAAGGCAATGGAAAACAATGGGTTTTCATTAAAAAATTTTATAAAATTTTGGGATATTTCGGGTGCATTATATAGATTTCGCTGATGGGCTACCTCGTATAAGTATCATCATTTACTTAAAAACTTAACGTTTGATGACTATAACAATACAGGAAGTCACAGAATGTTGCGTGTGTTTTAAAAGAGTAATAATTTAAGGACACTAAATATTTTTATCAAAAACTATTTTTGTATATTCTTAGCAGTTTTAAGCGTTTTTCCAAATAATAGAGTCGGCCTTTTTGCAAAATAACTGTATTCCCTTTAAAAATGATAAATAATGGAAACTTGAACCTATATAAACTAAAATATTGCCAAGTGTTTTAATTAATTTTAAGACATCCTGTATATTAAAATATTCTTCGTTATTTGGCCATTTACCTTTTTTAAAATAAGTTATAATTAACACTAAAATGATTATAGCATTCTACCAGGAAACGGATAATTATCCTGTCCAACACCCAACACAAGCTAACAATTTTTTTTCTGAGAAAAAACTAGGGTTTTTGACCTTAGCAGAAGGAACAGATGAGAAATGATTTAATATATACCTAAGTTTTTTTTTCAAAAGTTCTGCTTGATCGATTAGCGTCAAAAATCTAAGAACATACACAGACAAGAATTATTAAAACAAATATATTGTGAACTAGCTCGAGCCCGCGACTTCGCCCGCGAGAAAACAATTTTACTACATTATAAACTTTGTACCCTCAGTTCACCCTCTTAGGGGTTGATTTATTAAAAACTGTAAAACACGTGTTTAAACATTTATTTTTTGTAGTACTTCTATGTAGTTTCGCGTTAATAGGACCATCTAATTTGTTTCTCCATACAAAGTTTATATACCTACTTAAATATATACAGATTACAAAATCTTACCATCTCTTCATTCCAACATCCATTCTATACAAAAAAATTAATAGATATATACTTATATACCTCTACAAAAAGAGTTATATTTATCAAAAAATATAGAAATATTTTTTTCTTTAATTTCGAACAATATAAACGAAAGTGTCGGTCTTCTTGATTTTGTGAAATTTATTTCATTTTTAGAAAATCAAAAATAATATTTTATTTTAAAATGGAGGGGGTTGCAATCCTGAAAACTGAGATTTACACTCACCAATGACCCCTTTACACACCCAAAAAAAAAAAATTGCTGCCTACTCAAAATGTTTAATAAGCCCCTTTTTCCGACCATTTAATTGGAGTAACTCCTCCCCGTCCAACATACACACTCTATGTTTCCCAAATAAAACCTACCCTAGAATACTGTCCCCACATCTGGAGAGCAGCACTACCTTAATCAGAGGCGCAACTAGGGGGCTTAGCCCCCCAAACTCAAAATTAGTCCCCTATACCGATTTGTGCCCGTAAAAATAAGAAATTCATACAACTTTATCTCAAGGGCCAGGGCTTTAGCCCCCCCCCCCCAAGGCACTGTCTAGTTACGCCCCTGTACTTAACCTTGATTCTATTCAAAAGAGGGCACCCAAGTAAATCCGACTAATCAATGACTTAGACCTCACAAGAACCCAGAAAACCAACGGCAGTCGGGAAACAGTCGGCCGCCTGTCGGCACTGGTGGGAAGTAGGCGCCTCCTTTTGCCATTTTCTGAGTGCATACGATACGCGCGTGCTATATCCATGCGATGAATTGCCAGCCTTCAACATAAAGCGTCACAGACTCGGCTCACCAGAAACGATCCTTAAGTTTCGAATCGAACACGGTTATGATTCTGGAAACCCAGTTGCGAAAATCAGCTTTCGCACCTCATTCGGTTGTTAAGCGGCTGACCCTTCTTCTTTTTAAACTTAATGGAGATCACTAACCGTCAAGTTACCGCGATCGTTCCGCTTGATTTTTCCCGCCAGCTCTCCAATGAATATGCGTGATCGTAAGTTTCCGAGTTTACAGGACGGTGCGACTCGACAACGAAGATCCGCCATTTTTGTGGATGCGAATAGACGTGTTATGTATGGAGGCCCGCCAAGTCCTCCATAGTGTTGTGTTTGGTGCCTTTTTTCTGTGTTGTTCAGTTGTTCGCCTATATATTTTTTTGGAATGTGTATTGTAGCATTTTCAGTGATGATCTCGTATTTTATTGTTCCTTGTTTTTTATGTAAATATGTTTTTAAATAAATTTCTCCACTGCTTTATAATTATATATTATAGTTTAATATTTTTTTCTTACCTTCTGCCATTTTACTACTTTCCTAACTAGAAAAGTTACAAACTAATATTTAAAGCACAGAAAACTTTCGGTTTTCTGTGATTTAAAGTGATGAGATAAATTTACTATTTATACATCTCTTCCAACAAAAATGAGCAACGTTTGTTAATCTACAAACAGCTATTTAAATACTGTAAGCAGAGATGTTCAGCACGATTTTATAAAGAACAAAATGAACTGTATATTCAAATGTAGGTGTATAATTTAAAGGGTTGACGTTGGTTACTCTAGAAACATTTTTACACAAAAAAATAAGTTAAAATTTCCAAAAATAATTGCATTTTAGTCCGGCATACCACAAGTTTAGGGACAAAAATTTTGAATTCGTATTTAAAATATCTCGTCTACAACAACAAGGGCAAATTATTTTTGTTAATTTCCAGTGACTGTTTTGCTCTAGAAGTGTTTCTAAAATGCCCAATGCGGGTCATCTGAAATTTGTATTAAAACCACGCTTTACTGCATCTGCTAGCCCGTCTAGCCGTGGGCGGGTCCACTGTATTTGGCTTGGGTACGGATCTCCAACAATACTGGTGCGCCCTCCTGTACTGTAACGCCGCTGGAATGGAATGGACACCTCGACAATATAATATAAAATATATTCTGTGTAGTTTTGCCTTAATAAATTATTTTTAAAATTTCAAGAATTTCTTTTATTAGGCTTCAAAAGGGGTCCAGAGAGAGTGAGAGAGAGAGAGAGAGAGTCCATTCCTGGACACCTTGTATAATCCAAAGATCTATGGATATAAAATTCTCGGGAAATGAAAATATTTATAAAAATCCTCGCCCCCACTGTTCTTATCGAGACACTGGAAGAGAAGCAGCTCTCTTCCGCCACCTATCGAGTAATGGCCCAAGCTGCT
This sequence comes from Philopedon plagiatum, assembly GCA_963971165.1. NCBI lineage: Eukaryota > Metazoa > Arthropoda > Insecta > Coleoptera > Curculionidae > Philopedon > Philopedon plagiatum. Next base: position 132,839,260 of record OZ020191.1, on the reverse strand, counting down.
GAACAATTTCAAATGTTTCTATAGAAACCATTGTAGAACTAATCAGCTGGCACGATTGTTAACCTAACAAATACTTGACGTCCAGCAACTTTGGATTGGACATATTTCAAAAATAAAATACCTACTTCTGACGGCGTGAACTGGAGATAACGTCACATGCTAGTTACGTATTCACTTTTTAAACAGTGTTGAAGCCGAGCCACTGATAAACACCACTTTTAAAGTCCTCACTCGACCTTAATCACCTTGAAAAAGTAAGTGCCGGAATCACATTTTTCAGAAAGAACCCCATAAATTTTGATTCATGTTTTAGAAAAAGTTACACTATGGCTTCTAGAGGGACCCTCACTTTATTGAACTTAGGCAGCTTAAATAAAGTACTCGGCAGAAGAGCCTTTTCTACCACCAAGACACTTGGAGCTAAGCAGATGACAGTCAGGTAAGATTTTTGTGATAACAAGTACTTAATAGACCTAGGAAGATTAGTTTTTACAAAAATTAATTAGTGAGTTTAAAGATTATCCAACATCCCCCATAAAGATAAAATAGAAATGGATGTAAGTTTATAAATTTAAGACCTTTTCTTAACGATACTTTTAAAATGTTTACCGCATGTAATATGTGTAAAATTACTCGAGTTTATTTTCTGATTTTACTTTTTTGACTAATTGCCAAAAAATGTAATAGGTAACAGGTAAGTTGTTTGGGGGCTGTAAAAGGATTTTTAGTTTTTTTCCTGTTAAGCTTTATCGACCAGATTCTTCAACACTAGCCCAGTTTAATTTGACAACCGCATGGGCGTAGTTAAGGGGGGTTTGGAGCTGCTTAGGTTGGGTTGAATGGGCTGAAATTTTAATAATACCTAGTTTATGACTTCCTAATCAAAAGTCCTCATGGGCACAACACCTTACTATGGCTAGTTTTTGAGACATTAAAGGATGAATTGTTAGATATTTTATGCATTTTTAATAGAAAAATCTCTATTTGACCACATATTCCATTAGATAAAATAAAATGTCTGTACATAAGTGATTTCAATACCCAAAAATGACCCTTAAACCCCAAATCCTAAAACCACACACTCTAAACTCTTAAAACCCTACAACCCTAAGCCCTAAACTCAGAAACCGTCCACTTTTGAGGGTTTCAGGTATTAGGGTTATAGAGTTTGGGGTTTAAGGGTCAGTTTTGGGTATTGTATGCACTTATGTACCAACATTTTATTTTATCTAAGTAGTTGATTAGAGATTTTTCCATTAAAAATGCATCTAATAACCCACACTTCGTCCTTCCATATCTAAAAAATCAGCTATAGCAGGGTGATTAGGAAGTCATAAACTAGGTAAGTCATATTAAAATTTCAGCCCATTTGATTGGGAACCATTTTCCATAGGGATTGTGCAGGATCCTTTAAAACTCAGTTGTCTTATTCATACTTGTGTCAATGTAAAACTATTGGTTGTCAAATTAGACTGATCTAGCATTGGAGAATCTAGCTGTACAACTTTTGAGTGAATTTGAACCTATATTTTTAGATAAATAAATTACTGGGCAGAATATGTAGTATATACTTAGAGGAGTTTATTATTAAGATATTCCGCCATTCTTTTCATAGATTGCTTTTATGTAAAAGTTCTGTTCTGTCCCTTAGTTAATTTTCTGCAAGGCAGATGTACTGACTAGTCAGAGTAGCCTACAGATTTTTCAATGGGAGTACACCCTCTTTTTAAATAAATTAATGTCTTTAAATACAGGTTGAAGCACTTTATATTATTATAAAATTATAATTTAACTAATTATCTGCAAATCATCATATCAATGCTCTGGTGTCTCTGTCTCCTGAAATAGAACAATTTCGATGCGTTTTAAATGTCATTACCATCCCCTTCTGCCATCATAAATCATTTATAAATTACACTAAATTCCAAGTACTACAGTATTGATATGCATTACTTAGATATATTAATATCCGGTTGCACAAACAATTTAATCACGAATTAAACTAATTAGACACTTGGTAATATGACAGCACTTATGTTAACATCATTGCCAAAGATGACTCTAAATGTCAATTAAATTTACTACTTGATTTAAAGTTTTGTGCAACATATATAGTAATATAAGCATCTAACAGAATTACAATGAATATTATAGATGTGTGTGTTACAGTCCTAAAAAATGTGTTTTTTTGTGTAAATTATTTACTAGGTATTTTAAATTCATCAAGACACATTATTAGTATTTTTGGTTTGTCTGTAAATATATTTGTGTAAAATATGCAGTTTGAATAAAAATGTTACTGTTTACACATATAAATACTATCAAGTGTGAAGAGGTGGTAATGACAATCTCTATTATGGCCCTTCAGTACTTAATTTAGGTTTTGTAAATTATACTTTATGTATCTTTCATTGCTGAAATTTGAACGTTAAACTATAGTAATTATAATAATAATTATTATTAAACAACATTTTTACCAACATACTGTCTAAATAAGAAAACTTTCATTTTTCACAAATTTGACCTTCTACAATCAAGTTAATGAAGAAATGCCCAGAAGTTAGTGTGTTACTTTAGTAGATACAGGTTGACAAACAAATACAAGACAGCGGAGAGAATGCATACATTAGTGAAATTGACCAAAAAACTGAACAATATTTATTTGTGCTGCCAATTTAAGTTAGATCAGTCAAATACTTTTAGTCGAAATTTGAAATTTAAGAAAAAATATTGCATGTCTAGTCGAGAAGCATCAGGTCTTGCTCTTGGAAATAATATTTTGCTTCAACAGTGCACACACATGCAGTTTTTCACAATGATTAAATTTGTTTATTTAATGAATTTAACGGCGAAGCAAGGGAATTCGTGGACATATTTGTAGAGTTAGTGTATGAAGGTTTTAATAAAATAAATTTTTAAAATATCAACTATTTTCACTTGTTAAAAATTTATTTTTAATGGCGATAGAGATGCGCTAAACTCAGCTATAGATGAAGAAATGGAACGAGACGAAAGGGTATTTATTATGGGTGAGGAAGTGGCCCAATATGATGGTGCCTACAAAGTAAGCCGAGGACTATGGAAAAAATATGGAGACAAAAGAGTTATTGACACTCCCATTACTGAAATGGGATTTGCCGGTAAATATCTGAAATATTTACATTAAAAGGGATTTTTTTTGCATATATTCGTCGAAAAATATCAACTTCCGGTTTATGCGGAAGTTAATATTTTTCATTACACTTCTGATACCTAACTTCCGCCAAAACCGGAAGTTGATATTTTTGGAAAATCTAAATGCAGATATCGTTATTCTATTCTCACACAATAATTTTTTCTTCAGGTATTGCCACTGGTGCTGCCATGGCAGGACTTCGTCCCATTTGCGAATTTATGACTTTTAACTTTTCCATGCAGGCAATTGATCAAGTTATCAATTCCGCTGCAAAAACCTTCTATATGTCTGCTGGGCGCGTCAATGTTCCGATTGTCTTCAGGTAAGCGATTAAAATATATATTCTTAATTTTTAAAGAAAGTTTATTATAAGTATAAAATTGAAAATTTACATTGAAAAGTGCCGATATACCATCTGTAAAGTCATATCAGACCCAAAACACAAACCCCGATATTGGTTTTTAGAAATTCGAAGTCTGGACAAATGCGTCATTTTTTACTATCAAAATTTTGAAATAGTGTTTTGATGTTTTTTATTAATATTATTGGGTACATAATATTAGTAAGCAGAAGGAAGTTTATCGTTTAAAATTTGTGACATCCTTTGATAGCAATGGCAGAAAAAAAATTGTAAACCAGATGCAGTGTTAAATTTTACTTTTTTTTTTAAATGGTAATTTGAGAATCTGTGGACAAAGTATTTTATGTATGCTACTTCAAGCAGGATTTACGAAAAAATTTTAAAAAACTTTTAGGGGTCCCAATGGAGCCGCGGCCGGTGTGGCTGCACAACACTCGCAGTGCTATGGTGCGTGGTACGCGCACTGCCCTGGATTAAAAGTAAGCCTAAAACTTAATATGGTAATACTGTTTAACCGTTAATATATTTTTCTGAAAGTTCCAAATGTTCCTATCAACATGGGTCCGTTCTTCGTTTCTGAGATACAAGGTGTTAAAAGGTATTTAAAATTTTTCGATTTTTTTGCGGTTTCGGCTTGGTTGAGGAGATAAATGCAATTTCGTTAAATTCTGTTTTAAATATCAGGGTTTACATTCACGGACTGGTATCTACGCCTTTTTAATTCTAAGCCACCAAATTTTAAGTTTTCACAACTTAAATTCCATTTAAATTGCCGCAGTAATTTTGAAGATATTTTGAGAAAACTAAAAAAGTTTAAAAAAATACTTAAAACACTCTAAATCTCAGACACGAAATAAGAGTTGATAGAAACGACTTTTCTTAGTTTTTGGGTAAAAAATCTCTATGAGCAAATGTTTTTTTGAAACACCCAGTATAATTGATAATTCGGAAGTTTTTATTTGATTAAAATACTTGTAATGTTAGCATTACACAAAGGTAAACAGGATAACTTTTAAAATGCCGAAAGGATTATTTCGAAATCTTTAAATTTGATGATCTAGTGGGGTGGCAAACACCTCTGCGCGACGTTGGATTGGCCATTATGATGTCACGCGGCACGAGTGTCTGATATACTCAATATCACGTAAGATTTTTATGGCTGCTGTTGACACATGACAAACATATTTGCCAATTTATAATTTAGAAGCTCCCTAATTCATTAATTGATGAGAGATGGATATATAAATGGCCATACATTTACATGTACTCGACGAAGATACATATTCCGCATCTAATCCTTGCAGCCGGAAATGCCGTGTAGATGGGCATCCTTTTCTTACGCCCTTGCACCGGCATATCTCTTTCCGGCAGTCTTCAACCCGTCTTGTCTATTCCGCGTTCCTTCGCTATTTACAGAGCCGTCCCGTCCGATTTTGATTTATGACCTGTGAAATCAAAGTTTGTTCTTAGGAATATTGTTGTGGGGTTTTCGTGTCTTCAGAAAGCATTTTGCCATTATTTTGTGCTTATTAGACATTTTGGTAGTATGTTGTTGGACTGTGTGTATCTGTAAAGGGTTTTTTTTTTATTGGAAAGTAAGTAAGTCAACATATTTTATTTGTTTAACTATTATCTAGATTCTAGACCAACATTACCCCAAAATTAATTAATGATATAGGAATTATGTTTTGCGGCGCCAATTACGAATCTAAACGAGTAGTTTAGCGGAAAAGTTTTTAAGATTTTCTTTTTAAATTACCGTATTTTTTAGAGGTTATGTTAATCATGAAGGGAATATAATCGTAGATAATCTCGCCCATGTAGAGCACCTCCGGTGCGCTCAGAAATGACGCATCTTGTTCTGTTATTTTTGATGTATTCAGCACATTCAGCTTTGTAATATACACCTCAAATTACGTAATTCCCGAAAAAAGCATTATTTGTGGAGTGATGTGTTTACTTTTTATTAACATTTTTAGATATGTATTATTAAGTTATTATGGATTACGTTACTGCATTCCTAGTATGTACATCCAGGTCAAGTAGTGAGGATTTGGTAACTTTAAATTTGTTTTTATTGAATATTTGATATTGACATATGTAACTTTCATATATGTATGTAATACAGTGACTGGCAGAAAGATAAAAACATTTGCGTCATCGATTTCTCAATAAAAAAGTCTTTGTGATAAATGTTGGCGCATTAAAAAGAGATTAGTAACTCCTTTAAAAAAAAATTCAAAAAACTTTTACAATGTTTAAAACTGGAGGTTCGAAGAGCTTCAAAAGGGTGTAAATAGCATTTTTGCTAGGGACGGGGGTTGAAGTTGTTAAAATGCTACCTGGGGGAAGGGGATCAGATGAAATCAACTCTAAGATAATTCTGTGGAGCATGAACCAAAAGCAAATTATTGGGAGTATTCGCTTAAATTTTTCTATCCTTCTCACTCCAAACGACATAACCATAAAGTGTACGTAGGTTCCGCGAATCGATCTAATGAAAATAAATTCAAACAGATCGATTTTTCATTAATTCTGTTTTTGACGATTTTAGGACTAACTTTGTTTTTTTAATTTAATGGCCATTTCGAATTCGGTTAATTGAAACTAAACAAACGATCTTACCAAAAGCGGCGTGAGATTGACGACAAATATCACCACATGTTCATTTAAACTTATTCATAGTTCTAGTACAATTGTTTTGTTCATATTTCCACGCATAGGTTGTCCGTAAGTTAATTTCTGCAAAATTCTGTTTCTCTATTTAAGCAGTAATAAATTTTGATAAAAAATGTGATGTCCGGCCCTGGCCAAAGTTCAAGTTGTATAAACAGAATGTTACTAGAAATGACATGTGTCAACGGCCGCCATTAAAATCGTACCTGATATTGAGTATATCGGTATGAACTCTTGTTGCCGAGCGGACTGCAGCACAACTTGTGCCGCGTGACGTCACTCACATAGGGGTCAACAAACCGCCGGGAGGTCTCGAGAACTTGTTTTCAAAAAAATTTTACCCTCAGTTTCGGAGATTGTATTAAGAAAATATGGAAACCTCCTAATTCCTGTATGTCGGTTGTAGTAATAAAGGTTTATTTTTGTAACATAGCAGGTTGAAGTGTTGCGGTGGCATAATTTAATTGGTTGCTAATTTTCTATAGGTATTATCTCCATACACTTCTGAAGACGCCAAAGGTCTTCTGAAATCCGCCATTAGAGATCCCGACCCGGTCGTTTGCCTAGAAAATGAAATTTTATATGGTGTTCAGTATCCCATGTCAGATCAGGCGCTCACCCCTGACTTCTTAATACCAATAGGAAAGGCAAAAATTGAAAAACCAGGTAAGTTGCAGTTAGGGCTGGGCGATTATCGAAAAAGATAATCGATTTTTGATTATTTGAAATAATCGATTATTTTCGATTAATCGAAATTAATCGAGAAAATCGATTAATAGAAATTAATCGAATAATCGAAATTAATCGAAAAATCGATTAATCGAGAAAATCACGAATCAAATTCATACACGTTTAAGTTAGAGACAAATACTTTCTATTGACACGAAGGACCACCAAACAATCTATTTAGTAAGTTAAATAATTATTTTTATTCATACTTACTCAAATTTATCAACACCGGTCGACTGACCCACATAGCTGTTGAATCCAGATCAAAATACAAACTAATAATGAAGTAATGACATAATGAATGCGACTCCAACGCTTTACCACTTGCCTATTTTGAACACAATTCCGGCGAGCGATTTAAATTCTAGACCCTTAAAAATTAAAGGCACGCGGATCACGCGCAATACGTGTTTCATATTCGATTTATAATAATTATAAAAAATAATCGATTAATCTAGAAAATCGATTAATCTAAAAATCTGTTAATCGAGAAAATCGATTAATCTAAAAATCTGTTAATCGAGAAAATCGATTAATCGAGAAAATGATTAATCGAAAATTCGATTAATCAAATAATCGATTAATCGAAAAATTGTTTAATCGAATATTTTGCCCACCCCTAGTTGCAGTGTGATTGTGATTATCGACAATACCGGTATTTATTGATTCTTAATACATGATTTGCTACATTTTTTTAATCCCAAATAAAAACTCCTAGAAGAACCGAAAAAAAATTTACAAAAACTTTTGGAAAAATGATTTTTCGTAAAATTATTTTTCGAAATTACATTTTTTCCAAATCTAAGAACAGACTTTATTAAAAAGAAAACTACTACAGGTTGGGTTTGACTGATCTACTAAAATTTCAAAAAATTTAAAATTTATTTTATACAATGAATGTTTGCGAAATTCGCGCATTTTGCAGGAAAACAACAAAATGAAATTTGGACATCTCTGAAAAATATTAATTACCAATAAATTTGTGTTTAAAAGGCACTGTTAGAACTATATTATACTTTTGAATAATTTTTTTTTTTTTCAGGAAAACACATAACCATTGTGGCTCACTCCAAAGCTGTAGAGACATCACTCGAGGGAGCGAAAGAATTAGCAGGAAAAGGCATTGAATGCGAAGTAATTAATCTCAGGTAAGATTATTTCTTATGAATGTTATATTCAAAAGCAGCCCGCGTTTGTGGGTAGTCATATTAAAGTTTTTTATTCCAAAAGTGTCTAAATAAAGGTGTTTTCCAAAAAATTTAATTTCCATATAAGTTTTTCAAAAAATTATCTTAAATCCTTTAACTTACTCGATCGAATGCTTTTGACAAGTCATAAAATACTATTCCGGCCGCTGCATTTTCACTGTCCTTGTGCCATTTATGCTTTTAGCACTTTGGTGTATAAATATGGACAATAATTTAATTTTTTTGTTGTTGAATATCTCGGCAGAACCTTAAGACCACTCGACATCGATACAATTACAAAATCAGTAGTCAAAACGAACCACCTCTTGTCCGTCGAACAGGGCTGGCCAAATTGCGGAATTGGAGCGGAGATTTTGGCCAGGATGATGGAAAGTGAAGTGTTTTACCATTTGGATCAACCCGCAGTGAGATTAACCGGTGAGTGAATGGATTGATTTTTTTAGGGTTTTTCTCGGGAACCTCTAGACGGATCTAGATGAGGTTTTCAATACCTTGAAGAGTAGTCCTTCAGCGAGGTATGTGTATGTATATATATATATATATATATATATATATATATATATATATATATATATATATATACATACAGTAAAATTCGGTTATAACGACATTGGTGGGACCGTGAATATTAGGTCGTTATAGCCGGGGGTCGTTATATCCGATAATATAAAAAAAACGCTGCCTATATTGGATTTATGGTATGTAATTTATTTTAACACATTTAAACTACATACATACAAATCTACTTACATAATTACATAGGCTTATAAAAATAAGTAGGTAGGTAATTTTACTTTATGCTGTTTTACAATTTTCATAATAAACACGCTCAAGTCTTTGGTCAACGATGGAAATACTGTTTAATAATTTTTGGTCATCTAAATCTTCACAAGTAACAAATTTTTTTTAAAAGTGAAGCTGCGTGTAGAGCCTCGGCACATGGTGGCACTGGACACATATTCTCTTCTTCATCGTCGGTTTCTTCTACTGTTTCGCTTATATCGTTCTCAATGTTCTTGACAATATCAGCTTCATTTAAGTCTTCCCAGGTTCCTAATTGTTCATCAACGTTTATAAGATTCGAAAGTTCATTCTCGGTCATTATTGTAGTATTAATAAGTTGCCTAAGTTGGGCCAAGGGAATGTTGTCTTCTTCATCGGAATCATTTTCCTCCTCCGTTGGCTCATTTGTTGTATGTTTGCTAAACCCCGCATGGCGGAAACAGCCCTGAATTGTTTTAGGTGTTACCTTTTCCCAAGTAGCAGATACCATTAGAACAGCATCTACGAGTGTTATAGCAGCTTCTTTTTCAAGTTCTATATTTTTAATCGTTTCCAAAAGTTGCATTTTACGATACTGGGTCTTCAATGAATTAATTTCACCTTGATCCATAGGCGTTGAAGCCATATAAGAGTACCTACTCGATTACTAAACTAGATACAAATGATTACGCTTTGCTCATGACTGCAGTGTACACTGTACATACATAAAACCGGAGACTCCCCTGCATCGCTCGGGTATTCCCCGGATTTTACGTCACTGTATTGGCTAAAACTTGTCGACCTGTAACTGGCGCGTCGTTATAACCGGAGAAAAAGAGCAAGCGCAAAAGAATTTCCGTCACTATAAGCGGCTTCGTTGTTATAGACGAAGTTGTTGTATCCGAATGTTTTTATATTGATTTACATATAATTTCAAACAATGGTCTATAATTTGGTCGTTATATCCGGATTTTCGTTATAAGCGGTGTCGTTATAAACAGCATTTACTGTATATATATATATATATATATATATATATATATATATATATATATATATATATATATATATATATATATATATATATATATATATATATATATATATAGTGCGGTCCTAAAGTTCCCCCCCCCCCCCCATTCTAATTCTCGCTACGAAAGGAATATTGAAATGAAATTTTGTGAGATTAAATATATATGAGGAAAATATAATTTTCTTGACGAAAAAATTTTAAATTATCTTTCAAAATGGCGACTAGACGCCATCTTGGTTAACTTTTTTAAATGGCAATAGGTATCATGTGACACATCGTTTGAAAGGTCTTTGAAAGTTCTATTCAACCTCCGAGTTTGAAAAATAAATTTTGCCTTATGTCAAAATGGCGGCCATTTAAATTTTAAAAATTTAGATGTTCGCTGTTTTGAAAATAAATGTATATTCGTTTTAAGCTTCGAATAAAACAGGTTTAAAGATTTCCGGTAGTGCATCAATAATACTATTTAGGTGTACTAAAAATGTTTTTTTTAATTATAATAATGCTTAAATAAAAATATTATATACTTTTCCGTGTTTGTTTAGGTCGGTTTATTTAAAAAAAAGTTGCGTCATAAAAATATTTAAATTTTGTTTTGACGTCCGGACGTTAAACTTTTCATTTTAGAGGCTTTATTTATTTTTCTTCGGATTTATTTTGGGGTTAATTTAGGTGCCGACATTCCGATGCCATACGCCAAAGGCCTCGAAGCCGCTGCCATTCCTCGCCCTGAAGATGTAGTGGATGCAGTCAAAAGAATCCTTAAAGTCAAGTGAGAACAAATAGATAAACACCGAAAAAAACATAAATTTTTCACGAACGGGTTAAGACTAGATATTACAGACACGGGTTATTCGTATAGTTATTTATAACCTTATTTTTATCTTTTAGATAGGGCGGTTTTTAAACGAACAGCGAGTCGGAAAATTATTTTTACAGTTTTTTTTTGTTGTGTATATTTTTTACAATGTAAATGTATTTATTTAAATATTTCTTTTTAGAAACTTTTGCTTTTTATTATTTATATATTTCTTTCAGGCGGAATGTAATAACTTCTATGTCTAAAGTATTCAAAGAATTTGATATCAATTTTTGTTAACGAGAATTTTTATTCTTATACAATAAAGCTTATTTTGACTTGACTTGACTTAATGCAAGAATTGTTAGAGAAAAAAGTTTTTTCATTATTATTTGCTCTGATCTCTTATACCTTTTCTTAATCTTACGAAGTGCATTTTATCAAAGTTTTCGTTCAGCGTTGTTCTTTTTTGACATTAAAATCGCATTGATGACGGAAAAGGGTAAATGCCATTTGTCCTAATTCGACATGACATCTGACGTTTAATCCATATAATTATGGTCATTTTGTCGAGTATAAGCCTTTTTACTATCTTATGACGAAGTTATCAAATTTGACGTTTTTGCCAAGGGATAAACTTCACTTGTCAAATTTTGACGTTTACGCTAGAAGCGCCTTACGACGTATATGGTATTACGGCAAAATTTTACAAGTGTATCGCTTGGTATGAACCTCGATTTTGACGTAAGTCGCCTAACAAAGCATTTTAAATTCAAAAATGTATGTAAAAAGTCTAATCCAATCACTACTGACTTCTGAGAGAACAATGCTGATATTTAATTTGTATGTATGGTCATGGTCAAAACATCGTAAACCAACCCACAGTCTAAAGTAAATACATCCCAAGGGACTTTCTTAGAGCCATCAGTTTTAAGAATAGCATAAAGGTATCGCTGAATGTGACTACCAACAAATTAGCGCCGAATGTGCGTATCACAAAATTAACGCTGAATGTTACTATCAAAAAATAAATGCTGAATGTGCCTGCCAAGAAATTATTCTGAATGTGACCATCAAAATAGTATTGACGTTTTTCTTAAAACTGACGGGTTTTACAAAGTGAGAGTAAGATTTTATCATTTTTCTAGTGTTTGTTACAACCTGATATTATTTAATTTGTATGTATAATCGTGGTCAAAACATCGCAAACCAACCCACAGTCTAAAGCAAATGCGTCCCAAGGAACTTTCCTAGAGCCATCACTTTTAAGAATAGCGCAAAGTTAGCGCTGAATATAACTGCCAAAAAATTAGCGCCGAATCATAAAAGTGACGCTGAATGTTATTATCAAAAAATTAATGCCAAATGTGCCAATCAAGAAATTATTCTGAATGCGGCTATAAAAAATTATTATTGGCGTTTTTCTTAAAACTGATGGGTTTTACAAAGTAAGTAAAATTGTTATCATTTTATTAGTTTTGGTTTACAATCTAATTAAATTCAGACTGTTACTTGTATTAACGATTGCTTTGTCCGCGCGTATACATTGAACGTTGTTGCCATTCGATTTTATGGAACATATCCATATTTTTGTTTTTGCTGTATATATTTATTTTTAAACCTGTACAAAATTAGGAAATCGAATAAAAAATTATTACTGTTTATTTGAGTATTATTTCTACTGGCTTCTGAGAGAACAATGCTGATATTTATTTGTATGTATAGTCGTGGTCAAAACATCGTAAACAACCCACAGTCTAAAGTAAATGCATCCCAAGGGACTGTACTAGAGCTATTGCTCTTAAGGATAGCGTAGTTAGCGCTTAATGTGACTACCAAAAAATTAACGTCGAATGAGGCTATGAAAAAATTAACGCTGAATGTTACTATAAAAAAATTAACGCTGAATATTGCCATCAAAAAATTACCGCTGAATATTACCATCAAAAAATTAACGCTGAATGCGCCTATCAAGAAATCTTGAATGTGACTATCAAAACATTATTGACGTTTTTCTTAAGGCGAGTTTTACAAGGTAAGTGTAAGTTTATCATTTTTCTAGTGTTTGTTTACAACCTGATCTTTAATTTGTATGTATAGTCGTGGTCAAAACATCGTAAACCAACCAACAGTTCAAAGTAAATGCATCCCAAAGGACTTTCCTAGAGCTATTAGTTTTAAGAGTAGCATAAAGGTAGGGCTGAATGTGACTACCAACAGATTAGCGCCGAATGTGCGTATCACAAAATTAACGCTGAATGATACTATCAAAGAATAAATGCTGAATGTGCCTGCTAAGAAGTTATTCTGAATGTGACCATCAAAATATTATTGACGTTTTTTTTTTAAAACTGATGGGTTTTACAGAGTGTATTATTTTTCTAGTGTTTGTTTACAACCTGATATTGACTTTGTATGTATAGTCGTGGTCAAAACATCGCAAACCAACCCACAGTCCAAAGTAAATGCATCCCAAAGAACTTTCCTAGAGCTACCAGTTTTAAGAATTCTGAAAAACTGATTTGTTTTACAAGATTAGTGTAAGATTTTATCATTTTTCTAGTGTTTCTTCACAACCTGATATTTAATTTGTATGTATAGTCGTGGTCAAAACATCGTAAACCAACCCATCGTCTAAAGTAAATGCATCCCAAGGGACTTTCCTAAATTCATCAATTTTAGGAACAGCGTAAATTAGCGCTAAATGTGACTACCAAAAAATTAGCGCCAAATATGCCTATCAAAAAATTAACGCTGAATGTTACCATCAAAAATTTAACCCTGAATGTGCCTATCAAAAAATTATTCAGAATGTGACTATCAAACAATTATTATTGGTTTTTCTTAAAACTGATGTGTTTTACAAAATAAGTGTTAAGATTTTATCATTTGTCTAGTGTTTGTTTACAACCTAATTAAAGTCAGTCCGCGAGTACACATTGAAATTTGTTGCCAACCGACTTTATGGAACATATCCATATTTATTGTTTTTGCTGTATATATTTATTTTTAAACCTGTACAAAATCAGGGAATCGAATAAAAAACTATTACTGTTTATTTGAGTTTTATGTAATTAAAAAGCATTTATACATTAGGAAATTCAGCCTTTTAGAAAAGTACAAAATCTCACTCTCTGAACTTGGCTCTATCTTTGTTCCACTTTTACCCTAAAATCCATTGTTACAAATTTTCTTCCTTAAACATATGATTTTCTTTATACTCGTAGCTTTGAATAACACTACTTAAACAGTTAACAAAATAATTTTCAGAAACCCATCGGAACTTATAAACATTAATGAAATTTTTTCCACAATACTCGCGCAGATAACCTATGATCCTTACGGGTCTTCCTAGTGACATTTGATTGAAGTTTATGGAGGTTTCTTCAACAAATTTTTTGTTTTGCAATGTTAACTTTTTGATTACCCATAATACACTACTGTTGTGATCAACTGTTTCAGTTCTGAAACAAGGAAAATCTGTTATACACGTTGTTAAACAAAGCAAAGTTATTTTAAAGCATTCAATTTGTGCTGAATGTGACTATCAAAAAATGATTATTGACCTATTTTCGAAAACTGACAGGTTTGGCAAAGGAAATGTAAGAATTTATCATATTTCTAGTATTCTTTTACAATCCAGATAAAGCAGCCATAAGGAAAAAATCAATATACACACTTCGGAAAATGCTTCATTTTGGGAATACAGGGAGTTTGTAAATGATAAATAGATTTTTGCAAATACGAAAAACACCGTCGAAATTTATAATTTAAATAAATTGCTTGACCAGCATATTTGGTTTACATCAAAATGAACTTTAATTACTAGGTATATATTCGTAATTGTTTTGATAAGATTTTTAAAGTATGTTAGAAATTATTTTTTTCCATTTTTTTCTGAAAACCGATTAGTTTTACCCAAGTGATATAAAGCAATTAGATTGATTTCTTCTTAAAACTTCCCAATTTTAAGAAAAGCACAAAATTGGCATTGAATGTGAATGGCTATAAAAATTATTATTGACTTTCTGAAAACTAATACGTTTTACCAAAGAAATGTAAGAATTTACCAAATTTTTAGTGTTCCTTCACAACCTGATCAAAAACCAATAAATTAGATCATATTTCTAAAGAAGAAAAATCTTCACATTTCTTCTAAAACCCTATTTTTCCGAAAAGCATAAAATTAGCACCGAGTGTTGCAATCGAAAAATTAGCGCTGAATGTGACTATCAAAAAATTATTCTGAATGTGACTATCAAAAATTATTATTGACTTTTTTAACTAATGGGTCTTACAAAAGAAATGTAAGAATTTATTATTATTTTTTTGGTGTTGGTTTAATATCTGATTAAACACAAACGGGCATCGGGCGCTATAAAAATCGGGGCGTCTAGTTAAACTGTAGCCAATATACACACACATTGTTACAAAACATTAGAAATTGTTCAAATTTTGCTTCTTAAATCCCACCAATTTTAAGAAAACCATAAAACTGGCGCTAAATGTGGTTATCAAAAAATTATTATTGCCTTCTATTGTATATAAATAAACTATGTTCTAAAACGGAATCAGTCAAACCTATAATGAGGTGTTTCTATCTTTTCTTCACAACAGGTGTCTTGAAGATGATCAGCATTATCTCTTATAATACATAGAATACTAGATGTACCATCATCCAAAGTAAGCCTATAAAAATTATTTTTCAGCTCATATGAAGATATTCTTGCACAAACCATTACTTTGTTTAGTGGTAAATTATCAGCTAGAAGAGCCTCTGACAAGCCATTTAGCTTTTTAAAGTTCAGTAAGTCCCTGATAAGGTAAAATCCTAAAAAAATGTTTCTCTACAGTAATATATTATAATAATAAATGGGTGAGAAATTAAAAGAATGAACTTTAAAATGATGGCCTTTGAGAATTCTTGGTTCATGTACCAAGACATACCAATTCTTCTGCTGTTATTTTTGGAAGCAATTTTCTGAAATGGAGGTTTAAGAATTCTTTCAGGTTTATTTTGATCATTATCTTGATTTTCTGCAAACTGAGCATTTTCGTGAAATGTTATCCAGTTATTTCTTGTTTCACTGAAATTTTTAGTTTCATCCGAGTTGCAAGATGTAACCTTAAAAAATATGTTTAGAAAATACCTACCTTTTTAGGAGAACTAAATTAATAAAGGACTAAATTCACTAAAATATGTACAATTAAGTAAGTTTATACAGTTTATATCTTTAACAACTTTTGCAAATTGTAAAGCAAATTATTGTGGCCTTAGAAAAAAATATTGAAGTAATTATACTAGGGTGATGGCCGTCCAATCGGCCCCCCATAGGGTCCTATATAGATGGCACTGTCATCATTGTCATGCACTGAAAATTTCGTGTTTCTAAACCCTGAACTAAGAAAGCTATCACACTCCTTGGGACTGATGATCAAAAATAGACCGCTCTCCGTTTTTGTATCGCTACACACAAACATACATCCAAGCCACACATAAAAATACAAATATAGGTAGGTATACAATTTGCTTGAAATCAGACTCAATAAGTTTATCTTCGTCGAGATCTTTGTATTGTGACTGAGATGGATTGGTGATTTCTACATAAGATTGCGTTGAAAAATTGGAAAAAAATTAGATAGGAAAAAACGAGTGTGATTCAAATGTGCCGATGTTGAGGGCAACAAATCGAAATTGAATTGACTGCTCCCTTTCTATAAAGAATGAAGAAACTAAAAAATATGGCTATCACGTATTTTGATGAGCTCTTTCCAACAAGGTATATGGGATTTTGTTTTAGATCCATTATGACCCCGAAAAAAACTATAAAAACAGTGACAAATTTGGGTCAAAAATCGAAATTCCCAGTTTTAATTCCATATTCCAGCCCTTTGAGGATGGGTAAATGCAAGGGTAAATGTATTGCAAAAAAAAGTATTTGATATTTTAAAGTTTCACGTATGACTCCGTTTTTCCGCCCGACCGACGTTTCGTTTACGAGTTATTAAGTACCAAAAAGGGGTATGCAAATGGCATTTTCGACATAAAAAAGTTACTTACAATTTTCCGATGCTCACCAATTTTAATGGAGTTCTGAAGCTCCGGGTCCTCTATAGCATCCGAAAATGTAAATCAATTAATTACTTTTGGGTCCTGTAATCGGGATCATACGAAACCGCGTAAATTTCGACTTTACTTTTAATAGCTCCGAAACCATACACCCTGTATAACTGAATTTTTTACCGAAGCTAGTAACACTATCCCTCTAATAACCTCGAAAATTTGATTGCTCCCTCTGTGACCGTTTTCGACAAAAAAAATTTAATTTGTGAAAATGTCAAAACAGACATCAGACATACATTTTCCTCGATCAAGGGGGGGTATATACAAGACTGTTTATCTGAAACTTGGGAGTTCAGTAACATTTTTTAGTAAGTACATACCTGCAGGTGAAATATTTAAACTCCATCTCATAGGTATTTAAAAATAGAGGCTAAGAAACAAAAATAAACTATACCTTTGTTTTCCCATCAATGTTTTTTGTAATAATCCAACCATCCTTTGAGAAAAGGTCATCTAAAGGATTCATTTTTGATTATAGTAAATCTAACAAACAGGAAGGATATTTAACGATTTTCAAAAATTTATAAAAAAAATTGTCATCTACATAATTGATTAGATTCTGGTCAAACAACTAAATACATAGACGCCTTGTACTAAAAAATAAAGGTAATTATTTAGATTAACGTAAACAGCGAATTTTTTCATGAAATTTTGCACAGACCCTAATTTTGGGTCGTAGAACACGAATCCGAAGTCAGTTTTTGGCGGTCTCGTAAAAATTTTTTTTAAACTTTTAGGTTAGCTTTTTCAATGAATTTCTTTAAATTTGTTGGGTGAGCAAAAAGGTGGTCAGGGTTGCTCAGTTTTGATTGATATAGATACATATATATCTATATCAATCAGAACTGAGCAAACCTGACCACCTTTTTGCTCAGGTTGAGTGTGCACAAAAAAAAATTTTTTTTACGAGACCGCCAAAAACTGACTTCGGATTCGTGTTCTTATGACCTGCTGTGTATTGACTTCACTATACAAAATTCGGTTACTAAACTCAAATATATTTTCATTAATATTTTACAATCTTCTGACTTGACATTCTATATTTATTATTTTTATCCTAGCTACAGAAAACAAAAGGATTAAATAATGCTGATAGCTTGGCTGGTACAACTA
This sequence comes from Philopedon plagiatum, assembly GCA_963971165.1. Lineage (NCBI taxonomy): Eukaryota > Metazoa > Arthropoda > Insecta > Coleoptera > Curculionidae > Philopedon > Philopedon plagiatum. The sequence continues at coordinate 132,821,280 of OZ020191.1, read as the reverse complement.
ATAATAAAAACTAGAAGGTGGATTAAAACTAAGATATACTACATTTTTCTCCTTTTTTAATAAAAAAAATACATACTATAAGTCTAATTTTAAAGGTTTTTTTATAATTCTACCTGATCGAGTCTTTACTGTAGTATTATGATTTTCTACTGTGCAATCAAAATTTTGGTTTTTGTCTAATATTTGCTCAGTAGTTTCATTTTGAAGATCATGAGATATGTCCTGATTAAAGTTACTTTGATTTTCAAAACCATTATATTGTGTTGGTGAAGTAAAATTAGGTAATATATTATCCACAATTGGAATATTATTATTCGTGTTATCATGATTATTTGTTGTAGAAAAACTGACACAGTTAGTCTTTGCACGAATATCGTTTGCGTGAAAATGTTTTACATTATCACCGATTTGTACTAAATAAGTTGAATGGCTCAACACTTTGACAATTTTTCCCAACTGCCATAATTTTGTTTGAATGTTTTTAACATAAACAAATTGATTTAATTCAAAAAATTTCATTTTTCTTGCAATGTCAGAACTAGTTCTCCATGTATTTTTAGAAAAAGATGGTTTTAGTAAGTCAAATCTCGTTCTTGGTCTTATTTTAAATACACTCTCTGCTGGTGAAATTCCTGATACTGTTGAAGGCGTATTTCTATATGTAAATAAAAAATTTGCTAAGCGACTTAGAATTAAGTGTTTAGAAATAATTTTTACTCTTTCCAAAAACAAGGCTTTTTCTATGCCCTTTTTTACAGTTTGAACACCTTTTTCAGCAATTCCATTGCTTTGAGGGTGATAAGGAGGAGACTTTATTGGAGTGATTCCATTTGCCTGACAAAAATTAATAAATTCTTTTGAATTAAAAGGTGGACCATTATCTGAGACTAATTCTACAGGAATGCCACAGACTGAAAATATTTCTTTAAGTTTTAAAATTGTTTCTTTTGCATTTGTATTATCCTCCATTAACTTAACATCAATCCATTTAGATTTATTATCAACAAGAATCAAAAATGTGTAAGAAAATTTATGAAAGAAGTCTATATTTACCCTGTAAAAATTGTTTGGCGCATTTGCTTTCATTAACTTTCACATTATATGTCTTTAATCGGTTCATTACTTTAAGAACATTTTCATGACAATCGTGAATACTGGCACCGAAGATCAAAATATCATCCAAATAACACTTTGTGTTAGGAAGACCAGAAAGAATAGTTTCCATAATAGACTGAAATATTCCAGGAGCTGAACTTACTCCATAGGTTAGCCTGTTAAATCGAAACAAACCCATATGAGTGTTTATTGTAAAAAGTTCTTTAGAAGAATCACTAATTTGCAACTGCTGATATGCTCCTTTTAAATCCAAGACTGTGTAAAAACGACTTCCACCTAAACTTGCAAAAATATCCTCAGGTAATGGCAAAACACAGTGGTCACTATCTATTACTCGATTAAGAGTTTTCTTAAAATCAACACAAATTCTTATTTCACCTGAGTTTTTTTTTGGAACAACGACTATCGGACTAGCCCAGTTACTGAATGATACTTTAGTTAAAATACCTGTTTCAACCATTTTTGACAACTCATCCTCAACTTTAGGTTTTAATGAATAAGGCATGTCGTACGCTCGATGAAAAATAGGAGTTGTCCCCTCTTTGACCTTAAATTCAGCCTTAAATTTGGCAATAAAAGAATTAACTTCATCTTGAAAGACATTTGGAAATTTACCTTTAATTTCTGAAATCAAACTTTCCGCCTGACTTGACATTGAGTATAAAACATTTATGTTTTCTGATTTTAAAATACTATCGAGTATTGTTTTCCATTCGGGGTTAAAAACATTCAACCAGTTTCGACCTAATAAAGGAATAAACTTCTTATCACTATTAACAATTATCAACGGTAATAAAAAGCTTTTACCTTGATACTTAGCACTGACATTTATTTCACCAACAATATGAACGTTTTCCCCGGTAACTACCCTTAAATTAAAATTTACAGATTTTATAGGAATGTTTGGAAATAATTCCATATAATCGTTTATATGAATAACAGATCTGCAAGCCCCAGAATCAATTTCCATACAGACTAATTTATTTTCAATAAATAATTTTAATTTTAGACTTTCATATGTATTTTCTTTACCTTTATTTATCAGGTTTAAAAAATTTTGATTTGAAATTTCTTCTATCCAACCCAATTCCAATGAATTATCATTTTCTTCAGGAACATCTTGATCATCAACCATTTCTAGTTGTTCTTCTGATAAGGTATTAACTTTGTTTTTACATAACGGGGATTTCGCTGTATCACCTAACTGGTTACAAATGTAACACCTCCAATTTAACGCTTGACATCTGTTATTATCCATGTGAACACGGAGACACCTTCTGCATTTTGGTTTTGCTGAATAACTGTATTGTTGACTGCTAAAACTTCGACTCGTATTGACATTACTATGTTGACGTTGACTTGTTGAACCATTGTTAATTTGACGTTGACTTAAATTATTACCAAAATTCGACCTAGACTTGGATCCTCTATAAAGATTTAATTGATTTAAAGGTAAAACTTCTTCTGGACTCATCATTGTAATCTGTCTTTCTGCCAATTCTATTCCAGCAGCTATTTGATATGCTTTTTCAAAAGATAAATTATCTTCGGTTAATAATTTTCTTTTGATGGATTCAGAATATAATCCACAAACAAATTTATCACGTAAAGCATCGTTAAGGAATGCTTGAAACTTACAATCTTTAGACAAATTTTTTAATTTTGCTGAAAATGCCCTAACATCTTCATTTCTTTCTTGTTTTGCGTTATAAAATTTATATCTTTCCGCAATTATTAACTTCTTAGGACAGTAATGTTCAATTAGGACAGCTTTTAGATCAGAATATTTCTTTTGACACGGTAGTGTAGGTGATAAAAGATCTTTTAAAACGTTATAGGTTCTTTCTTTTACTCGTCGCCAAAATAATGCTGTGTATTGACTTCACTATACAAAATTCGGTTACTAAACTCAAATATATTTTCATTAATATTTTACAATCTTCTGACTTGACATTCTATATTTATTATTTTTATCCTAGCTACAGAAAACAAAAGGATTAAATAATGCTGATAGCTTGGCTGGTACAACTAATAATAAAAACTAGAAGGTGGATTAAAACTAAGATATACTACATGACCCAAAATTAGGGTCTGTGCAAAATTTCATGAAAAAATTCGCTGTTTACGTTAATCTAAATAATTACCAAAATAAATACAGAACCCATTACCAATAAATCACAGAAGAATTTATATAAAATAATTTAGAAATAAAAGATATTTAACCGACTTTTAAGAGGTTATGTTCATAAGTTCATAGACAAATTTTCGCGACGCGACTGGTTATGGGATACAGATAGTGCAAAGTAGGCTCGTTTGGATCTGGTCGCATAAGCTTTCTTATTTTAATTATACAATCAAACGAACTTACCTGTGATGTTCGATTGTAATTATACTAAGCGCCTCGCCCGAAGAGATCACTGTAGCTTTTGACTATGTAGTAACGCCTTCTAGTACTAGTGACCACACATTTAAAGAAGAGGAAGAAATTGGTATTCCTGTCTCAACGCGTATCTAACTTCATTACATTTTAAAGTGGAGCAATATTTTGAATTTGGGCGGGAGTCTTAATTCCTCATTTTTGGGAGGGAGTTATCTCTTCGGGCGAGGCGCTTAGTATAATTACAATCGAACATCACAGGTAAGTTCGTTTGATTGTATAATTATACACAGCGCCTCGCCCTCGAGATCACTGTAGCTTTTGACTATGTAGATTTTTAAAGATAACAAAATATTGCGGTGCATAACACTACAGAAAATAGTAAGACCACATGTAGCATTATTTTATGTAAGTACCTATTTATACCTATTAAGCTAGGTTTTAATAAATACTACAGTTAAAATCGTTATTTCCTTTATATAACTATTCTATTCTATAACTAAGTATATCAAAAACTATTCATGTAGGTACATTAAAGAAAATATACTAGTATAGACTATATTATATTAATAAAACTAAATTAGGTAGACCCTCGTAAACTTAATTGTTTTAACTACTGAGAGTGGGAAACTAACACATAAACAAAGCAATAAACAGTTAGTGTTTAAAAACGGCAGTTGCAAAGTCTGAACTATCTACTAAGGGACGGTTATAGAATTTTGCAAATACCATAGAACGTTGTGTCCATCCTGCCGCCTTTTTTATCAGGTCCCATGATAATCCTTTTCGAGCTGCTGCTGAAGTGGACGCGTGTCTGGTTGAATGCGCGGTAAAAATATTAGTATCTACACCGGCAGCTTGCAAGGTTTCTTTTATCCACCGGCCAATAGTAGCTGTAGTAGCTCTAACGAAGGGAAATTTTGAAGTCATAAAGAAATATACATCCTTTTCAGTTCTTATACTTGCTGTTTTTTCGATGTAAGTTACTATTGTGGATGCAACACACAACTTCGGCATGTCATTGAAGTAACAAATATTTAAACAAGGTTGATTCTTGTTAAGGCCTGTGGTTTTTATGTGATCTGAAATGTAAATACGTACACCAGTTTCATTAAAATCTATGTTCTCTACTTTAATAGCTTGCAAAGTTTGAAGTCTCTGACCAGTTGAAAGGGCTAGCAGTGTAGCTAACTTCTTTGCAAGCATTAAGAGGGATAAGGAATCATTATCTTCAATAGTGTTAATGTAGGATAAAACTATCTGTGGGTCCCAAGTTACGCTGTACTTAGGCTTTTGGGGTCTCATCCTCAATGCACCCTTCATAAACCTGCGAACTAGAAGATTTCTACCAATATCACCTGGTGAAATTAATGATAAGACAGAGCGATGCTGATTTAAAGTACCATATCTAACTGGCTTACGGCTTAATTCATATTGCAAGAAGTTTAAGACTGCCTGTACTGTGCCTCCAAATGGGTCGTGGTCATATTGAGCACAGTAATTCCACCAGGACTGAAGTGATGTATTATACTGGTTTACAGTAGATTTAGAAAGCGATTCAAAAACGGTTTCTATGGTGCTTTCAGGAAATCCTTTTTGAATAAATGCCTGCCGCATAACCTGCCTGCAACCAGGGTAAGTGTTTTGGGTAATGGGTGAGTTTCCCTAAAAGGAGAAGATAGTAAATTAATATGTGGTTTCAAAACAACTATTTCAGAAACAAGTAATCTTTTAAACAGAGGATACCATGGCTGAGATGGCCATTCAGGTACAACTACTATTCCTTCGGCCTTATCAGCTACTATTTTATTCAACATTCTAAGAATCATAGAAAAAGGTGGGAATGCATAAAAAAATCTGGTATTCCAGGGAACTGTGAAGGCATCTACTGCTGATGAGTCAGGGTCTTTAAACCAAGATATATAAGTTTTGCATTTAGCATTAGCTTTGGAAGCAAATAAATCGATGGTGGGGTTACCTAGTTTTTTTACAATTTTCTGAAAAGCATAATCTGCCAATTCCCACTCGGTTTCGAAAGACAGTACACGAGAGCTCTCATCAGCTTTATTATCTTTGGATTTAATATAAGTTGCATGTAACCATAGGTCTCTTGTTTCGCACCACTGCCAAATTTCCCTTGTTAGGGTGTTAAGTTCAAGATGTTGAACACTACCCATACGATTTATGTAAGAAATAGCCGTCGTGTTGTCTATTCTTAAAATAATATTCTGAGATGTTAAATTTTTTGCAAAACATTTTAAAGCATAAAAGACAGCTTTTAACTCCAAGTAATTAATGTGTTTTGTTGTTTCAAAACTGGACCACCAGCCAGAGATACTTTCTCCCTGACAATACGCCCCCCATCCTGTTTTTGAGCTATCTGAATAGATTTCCAGTGAATAAATGTCCTGCCTAATTTCATTTTTTGAATTTGGTATTTGTTTGGCCCACCAATTTAAATCTGTTGTTATACTTTCTGAATTTGATATATAACTGTTGTAATTTTGATTTACTGATTTTAACGCTAGGTATTTAAATCTTTCAAAATTTTTTGTGTATAATTTACTATATTTTATACCAGGACAAGCCGATACCAGTAACCCAACAAACTGAGCAAAATGATGTATTTTTATTTGTTTGCATTTTTGAATTCTTAAAATCCATTTAAGAATTTTTTGCCTTTTGGCCGGTGTTAACTCTATAGTCATATGTTTAGAATCAAAAATAAAACCTAAATATTGACACCTATGACAAGGAACCAGAGAGCTTTTTTCCATATTAATAATGAAACCCAAGGACTTCAGTAATTTAACAGCATAATTAACATATAACTGACATTCTGTTTTTGATTGTCCCATTATCCAAATATCATCTAAATATATTACACATGTAATTCCTTGGGTTCGTAACATATTTATGACAGGCCTCATCAATTTTGTGAACACATATGGAGCTGTGGAAAGACCAAAGGGCATAACCTCGAATTCGTATAATTTATTATTAATTTTAAATCTTAAATACTTTCTAAACTGCTGATGAATAGGTATTAAAATATATGCATCCTTCAGATCCAAAGTACACATGTAACAATTTTTTTGCATTAATTTCATAACTGTTCTGGAGTCTTCCATTTTGAAATGAGGTGTAACAATAAACTCATTGAGTTTCTTTAAGTTAAGAATAAAACGTCTATCACCATTTGGCTTATCGACTAAAAAACATGTTGATATGAACTGACCTTTTACGGGAGCACATTCCCTTATAGCTCCTAAAACGTTAAGATTCTGTATGGCCTTTTCCATATCAGAACTGCAGCTTTTGCTAACTTTTATCTTACTCATAACTTGGGTAGGTATTTTATTAAAGGGAATTTTGTACCCTGTAATATATGTTTTTATTACTTGCTGAGGGGAAAGCAGAGAATTCCATTTAGAAACAAAGTATTTCAGGCGGCCTGCTATTTTATTACTTACCTTTACTTCCAACTCTGATACTTCCTTTGACGTGGAGGGTTGGGCCTTTGTAGCCGAGGCTCCCTCTGGTACCTCAGTGGCCCCCGAAAGTTTAAAGAATTGCTATTCGATCTTTGATTTCCATTAAAATTTTGAGATGGATGTTGCTTTCTAACAGTGTTAGTTTTCATTTGCTGACTTGATCTCTCAAGAGTCTTAGCAGTTCTTATTTTTTCAGTTAAACCTGAACCAAAAAGAACTTCTCCAACAGGAGCTTTTGAGGTTATGTCTCTGACAGTTTTGTTCAAATAAGGAGTTATAAGAAATCTTCTTGATAAGGACATTCGATAATGTAAGTCAGAAAGTATTTTACCTGCTTCGCTTAAAGGAGTAAGCACATCTGTTTTTAATTTTTTTGTCTCAGCAATCTGAGATTTTAATAAAATATTTATTGCTTTACCTACAGCTGATAAGCCTTTCCCTAACTGAGATTGTCTACTGATCTGTATTTTATCTTTTTTAACAGCTTTATCAGGTACTGCCGAGCTTATCTCAATATTAAGCTCAGGAGCTTTCAAAAGACTTAAATTGGAAGGAACATCATGCTTTGAGAGAAGTTCTATCCTATCTTCTTTTCCCATTCCATTTTCCAAGATCTCCTTCCACCTTTTACTTATAATAGGATGTAACTCAAAGGATAATGATTTTACCTCTTTTTCTCCTAAACTTTGTAACACTTCCTCCTCAACAAAGTCATCATTTTGACTATTAGTGACTTCTATAAGTGGGACATCGGAATCCTTTTCCAATGAAAATGTTTTACTTACATTTATATCTGATTCAAAACTGCCTGCTCTCAGTGAAATAGATGGAGAATCACGGTAAACACTTGATCTGTCGCTACAAATGGGGCTTTGTGTCGTGTCTCTCGGATCACGATCATGGCCAGTGGCCTTAGATTTTTTCCCTGATTTTTTATCAGAAACTTTTTCTACAGAGGTAGACTTAGATGGCGGTCGAGAGTAGTAACTGCGGCTTTGGGATCTAAAACCAGGGCTTTTAGGAGTCGTGCCTCTCGGGTCACGATCTTTGGCCGATGGCCTTGATCTTTTATCTGAATTATAGCGGCGAGAGCTCCTTTCTCGCGTCCTAGACCTAGACCTTCGAGAATGTCTTGTTGATCGAGATCTAGAGTGAGTTCGGCTTCGATGGCGGTAGCGAGCCGGGCGACCGTAGCGCTTTAATTCACTTTGAAGTGACTTCATCTCACTTTCCAAGTCCTTTTTGACTTTTTTATAGTTTTCAAGCCTTTCTCTAGAATCTTCACGATTTCGCTTCTTTTTATCCATCCTAAAACATAAAAATTTATTATTTCTCAATAAAATTCATAAAATTGGACGTGGTCACGTCAGCACAAAAAAACGTAAATGAAGTTAGATACGCGTTGAGACAGGAATACCAATTTCTTCCTCTTCTTTAAATGTGTGGTCACTAGTACTAGAAGGCGTTACTACATAGTCAAAAGCTACAGTGATCTCGAGGGCGAGGCGCTGTGTATAATTACTATTCTCGCAGTAGAATGCGAGAACTTTTAGATATTTTATTTGTCTGAGGCGTTATTATGTGCAACGTATTAAATAATGAAGATAAATCGCTGATCATTTCTGCTTAGCAAGCCAAACGAACACCAATTAAAGCTTGGTGTAACCATGATGTAATGTATGCTCTTGAACGCAAAAAGACACCTTTACGTTCTGTCAGCTGCTGTCACACGTGCAATCATCGAATTTTCTTTGCCTGTACCTAACCCAACTTTTGGAATAAATGTAATTTACAAGTTCTCACTAATTAAATAAAATGGGCAGAAAAAAAGGAAAAGGGCGTTCTGTTAAAAGAAATAAAAATGTGACCACTGAAGCCGATGAAGTTGTTAATGCCCCACATTCTTTTGTAATACACAAGGGTTTACCAGGGGGTCATACTTTGGAGTTAACGAAAGACTTTAGGAAAGTAATGGAACCCTTTACAGCGTCTTCACTTAAGGTACGTTTTGAATTTACTAGTTATGTATTTGAATTACCAAAATTTATTGCTTTCTCTGTAGATTTGTTGGGGTTAAAGATCAAAAATTTTGGGACATCTCACATAGGTTTGGTCAGGTTGATTTCTGTTGTTTTAGGAAAGAAAGAAGAACACAATAAAAGACTTTGTATCAGTAGCTGGCCCACTACATGTAACCCATTTATCAATATTTTCTCAAACCGAACTCGGCATGTACTTGAAAATCATGAGATTACCCCGGGGGCCTACACTAACTTTTAAAATTCACAATTTTTCTTTGGCGAGGGATGTAGTTTCATCACTCAGGAAACAAATGGTTGTAGAAGAAGCCTTCAAGTATTCTCCATTAATCGTCTTAAACAACTTCAGTGGTGAAGGACTACAAATGAAGCTGATGGCATCTATGTTTCAAAATATGTTCCCCACGATAAATTTAACAAATGTAGATTTAAATGCCATTAGAAGGTGTGTTCTGCTTAACTATAATTCAGCTACCAAGATGGTAGATTTTCGACATTACACTATTAAGGTTGCACCGGTGGGTGTTTCAAAAGGAGTGAAGAAAGTTATTCAGGGTAAAATTCCTAATTTGGCAAGATGTAATGATATATCGGAGTTTTTCACTAAGTAAGTAGCATTTTTATTATTAATTACAGATTAAAATAAATAATAAAAATGGGCCAAATGGTTTCACTCAATTGAGTTAAACCACAGCCTTCTTTAACAAGAAGCCATGAAGCACAAATGGCAACGTCGCACGTGGGCTGATTTTATTTTATTAATATGTATTAAAACAAAATAGCACGTGTTTCAGAACCTTTTTTAATTCTATTACTTAACACCCAATGCATAAAATGCAAGAAACAACAGAATACTTAATATACGAGAATATTTTAGATGCTTTAAATTGTAAAATCTAGTAAAGTTGTGAACATATTATGTTCTTCCTATTTAAACTAAAAAATAAATAATTTAAAAAGTGGTATCCTCGGTGGTACCTAACAAATTTTAAATAGGTAACATAAAAGTAAGTTAGATGTAGATTTTCTTGCACTGTCTTTCACTTTTCTTGAACATTGTACATAGTGATGGGCAAATAGGTACCGGGTATTTATTTTTTGGGTAAATACCCCATGAATTTACCGGGTATTTACCCAAAATGGCTAGAAAAATGGGTAAATAAAAAACATATGATATTTTTGTTAATACTTATAATAAACAGATGAAAATATGTAGGTATACTTTATTTGCCTTACCTAAAAAGAAATAAAAAACTTTTTAAAAAAATATTTTATAACTAAAGCACAAGTGTGAAGTTTAAGAAGAAGCCGACTCGAGGCTTTCATTGCCAGATTCAGAGTCTTCATCTTCATACGGAATATCTTCTTCACTCATGTCAGTCTCAGTTTCCGCGTCAGTCACGTCACTTTCACTCTCAATTTCACTTTTTTCAGTCTTCCATAAAATTCTATTTGACTTGACTTCATTTGACAAGTATGAATTTGAGGTTATGGTTAAGTAGGAATGGGTAGAAATGATTAATGCTGGGCGAAGATATCGATATCTCCGTTTATTTAAAATTGTATAAAAATAATTATTTTTTAGGTAAATATAGTTTGGGTTAAATTACGGGTAAATACCGGGTAAATACCCATTTTTAAATACCCGATTTTGGGTAGGTAAATAAATTTTTGGGTAAATTCCGGGTAAATACCCATTTTTATTTAATTTACCTTCCCACTGGGTATTTACCCGTCGCCCATCACTAATTGTACACAGAAATTTAAGTTCTTATTGCAAAATTACACTTTTAAATTAAATGTCACAGCTTGATTTAATTTTTCGAAAAGGTAACATGTCTGGTAACTGTTAACTGTTTTCAGCCAAAGTGCTATGTTGCCAGATCATCTACTTCATGGCTCTCTTGTTAAAGAAGCCTGTGGTTAAACTATTATTTATATTGGAAACAGGAAGGAGAAGACATCATGCCAAGTCAGTTTTTCTTGAAAACCATTCTATGGCTCTATATTGAATGGCAAAATTGTTCAAGAAATTTAAAAACCCACCATATACACCAATGAAAATTGAGCCAATTTATGCTGTTGCCAAATTTTCTACAGCGCTTACCTGTGTTAGAAACAGGAAAGTGTATTTTCTCAAAACAAAGAATTTTCTTTTAGTACATTTAAATACTATGTTTAACATAGAATATTTGATTTAATAACACTTTTTAATGCATTTACTATATTAGTAACTGTCACTCACTGTTTTGACCTGTTACATGCTTTAAGAAAATATGAACTTTAAATCGGTTTTTAGGGCATTTCTAGCGCAAGATAATTGACAAAAAATTGAAATAATTTTGGCTGCACTTTCCAATGAGCAAATGGAAAAAAAATCTATTCACTTTTAACAAGCCGGCTTATCTAGTAATTGATACGAATCGCACCGTACTGTCTAATCTTAATAGTAAATACCGTTTAAATAATGACACTCGCGAGCCGCAAAAATATACAAAGGTTGAACGGCGAGGCGGGGAATTTCACTAAAACTCCATTTATTTTTTGACTGCAGTGATTTTCTATCGGCCTAACCAAGGCTAGGTAAATAAAAAAAGATTATATTATTGTTAAATTTAAACATAAAATGGGTTAAAATTGCTCGTAAAGAACAAAAATATTCATTGCTAACACTGATTATTCGCCTCTGATAGCAACTAATGAATCTGCTGGAATTGGATGACGTAACCGGCCTAAAATGATGACATTCGTCAAGAAAATTTGAACTTTAAATCGATTTTTAGGGCACTTCTAGACAGGGTTGGGCAAAACTTGATTTTTATTTAAAAAAAATCACAAATCATTGATTTAAATAAAAAAATCATGATTTTTTTATTTTTCCTTAGTTAACGGTAGGTATAAATTTTTAATGTCAATGTTCATGTCCATTTTTTGTACTATTTTAATTGTATGTATTTCATTAATTTGAGTATTATAAAGTTAAAATAAAATAGAATTGACAAAAAAGTCATTCTCAGCAGGACGTTGCGTGTCGATCGACATGTCTATGCAAGAAAATTCCTGTAGCTTCCTATTTTCTACCAAGCATTGTCTTTGTATTTTAAAGTTATTCAACCGGTGCGGTGGTTAGTGTAGCGTCATGTCTCGTAGATGGCGAGCTCCATAAGGTGTGCTCATTCATAAAATCGCTGCAAACGTTTGCATCGCAGCGCGGTGGATGTGGAAGGGCAGATGCATTCCTAATTGGTCCGCCGAGCGTGAGGACATAAGCATGCTGTCAACGTTTGGAGATGAAGGGGGACAAAGGGGTGGTTTTAGTTGTGTGCAGTGTTGTCAGATTTTAGAGACTCTTGGCGCAAATTTCCGAGTGAAAAATCGGCCAAGATCGCAGTCTAGTCAAAAAAGTTGTAAATCGGCCAAAACCGTAACCTAGTCAAAAAAATGTTCGGTTTAATATTTTTTATTTTCCATTGCAGCATTTGCTTGTGAAAGTTTGTTTCTTGTTTTTGTAATTAAAAAAGATTGACTAAGGTATTTATTTTCGTTCAATAAATTTTCTCAAAATTATCATTAGCTTTGATTTAAATTGAAGTTTTAAAAAAATCAGTAGATTTAAATCATTTGATTTAAATCAGCCCAACCCTGTTTCTAGCAGAAGAAAATTGCAAAAAAAAATTTGAAACAATTTTGGCCGCACTTTCCAATGAGGAAATGGAGAAAAATTGTGAAATAGCCATTTTGTATTTTGTTGTTTCTAAGGCTTTTGTCTCGGCTTTTGTTGTATTTACGTTTAAAAGAGTAGCAGGCGCGGCTTGTCCATAAAGTCATTGACCCACCTAATAATTTATTTTTAGCACCCAAAAATAATAATCTTTTTTTTTTTTTTTTCAAAAAAGCGCAAGTTCCATGCGAAAACTCCCCAATAAATAATCTAGCCAGCCGAAGCGAAGCTGCTTGTTCCGGACTCGGCAATATTTTAAATTGATCTCATAGGTTTATATGGAAATAGTCTAAATAGAAAACTATATAAATGAATTGAAACTAACATACGCGCTTTAAGGAATTAAAAAGACAAATATATGACGAAATTGTCTCCGTCCCACCAATAATATGGCTTTCGGCGCGCGCGTGAACGACAACCGACGACGCCGCCGCCGGTTCTCGGGTGGCCCGGGCCCGCCGGGCCGCATATTCGTTAACTGCACCCATTATAGACCGTTCGGAAAGCCGAGCGTTAACGTTAAATTGGGGCCAAGCGAATCGGAGGGCACCCTAAGGTCGGAACAGGGTTAGCACTTGGTTAGGGGCTCTGACAAGTCTCTTTCCTCGCAGGCGAAGAGACTTGTCAGGGCCCCTAACCAGGTGCTAACCCTGTTCCGACCGCATTTGTCCGTTGTCATTTTCATAAATGTCAGCATACCAATATGACAGAATCAGTTAAGTGCAGACGATATAGTTGCGAAGTTTATCTATATCATCTGCAGTTAACAAGGCAACGCTCGGCTTTCCGAAGGGTCTATAATGGGTGCAGTTAACGAATATGCGCCCGGGCCACTATGGAAATACACTCGAACCGCTCCGTGAAATATACTACTGGAAAACATTTGGGTTAGACAAGAAAAACTAATTACCTAATATGCGCATTGTATTTGCATAAACTTTTGTTTACATTTCATTGCGCCGTTCCAGCACTTATTATTTAAGATTAAGAGGTGTTTCGGCTTTCCCAATTTTGTTGTGTAATATGTTTTTGGATATTATTTGATATTTGTTTTTTGCGTTAGGTAAATAATTTCTTGGCAGAAATAGACACATTATTAAAAAACCTTGCTTAATTAAAAAAGTGTATTTTGCTTGTTACATTGAAATCACTAGTTGCCCACAAAATTTGCCCCACCTGTAAAAAACACACGAGCCGTGCCTGGCAAGTAGTGCAATAGTGCATTAAAAGTTTGTAAATGTTAGTAATTTTAACCGTATACTTATGACTTAAAATACATTAATTTCAGAACTGCAGTAATGTCTGAAAGTGAAGCCGAAGATGACACATGCAATCACGTGACACTAGCGCAAAAGCTGATATCAAGGGGCAACATTGAATCTGGCAAATCAGCAATCCGATTGTCTGAATTAGGACCGCGATTAACGATGCAGTTAATCAAAATTGAAGACGGGTTGTTGGATGGGGAAGTTTTATATCACGATTTGATTTATAAAACTGAAGAAGAAAAGCTTGAAATACAAAAGAAGAGGGAAATAAAACGGTAATTTTGAAAATTACTGTTTTTGATTTGTTGATTATTTTCTAAAAATTTTACAGAAAATTGAAGGAAAAACGAAAAAAGATACAGGAAGAGAATACACAGAAAAAGGAACAAATGAAAGAAGTGCATAAGGAAAAATCATTGAAGGGCATGAAGAAGGAAACTGAAAGCGACATTCAGATGAAGAAGATGTCCAGAGAAGCTAATGCGGAAGCTCCAGTAGCTGAAGATGATGACAGAGAATACTATAAGGAGGAAGTTGGAGAAGAACCTGATGAAGGTAATAAGTTGTCTTATTTAACCTGTTTTTGACACAAATAATACTATGAATGTTATTACCATTTTTTTGCAGATATGTTTTCTTCAAAACCAGCTGGTACAAAGCGACCAGCAAAAACATTCCATTCCTTCAAAAATAAAAAGCCAAGATTGGACAGTAATCAAAATCAAAAATTAAAATTCAGAGACAAAGGAGGTAGAAAAGTATTTAACAACAAAAACAAATTTGAAGACAGAAAAAATAAATCAGACAAAAAGGGATTTAAAGGTAGAAATAAATTTGAAGACAAAAAGAGTAAATTTAACAAGAATAAAGGTAAACGAGGAATTGATAAGACAAATTCACACAACAGAGATCACAGACCGATAGGTGGAAAATTCGCAAGTATGAAATCTGGAAAACGAAAGCAGGGTAGAAGATAAAAACAGAGAAAATGTACATATACCTATGTGTAAAATGTTAAATATATTTTACAGTTTTAAATAAAAGTTCTTGAATGTTTCTATCAATTCACTGTATTGGCTTGAAATTTCCACCTACAAAATACCGTTTTAAGATTGAATTCTTCTCTATAAAGATAATGTAATCGTGTAGATTTTGATAAGAACAAAAAACGCCTTTATATAAAACTCTTTATTAAAATAAAAAAAATCTAAAATATAAAGAGTTACTTTAGGTATTATCGGGCAGGTTGCTTTTCTTATACTTTTCCCAATTTTCATTCCTAATCGCTGCTTCTTTGAGCCTTTTTTCTTTCCTCGTTTCTTCTCTAATAACAAAATATTTTTCTCTAAAATCTTGTATTGCTTCGTCTGTCACGTCTAATTCGTCTAAGGAAGGATGACGAACTTTTTCATATGTTAAAAGTCGCCTCGACGTTACTTTACTTAGCGGTTGTTCATTGTTTGCTACGAGTGTTAGACAAGGATGGGTGGGCAGACATTTTTCTGTGTAATCGTCCCTAAAATTAACATTATAAAAAATAGAATAAATAAAAATAATAATGCACTGATAATATGCTACAACTAGGGCTGGGCGATTATCGAAAAAGATATTCGATTTTTGATTATTTGAAATAATCGATTATTTCCGATTAATCGAAATTAATTGATTAATCGAAATTAATCGACAAAATCGATTAATCGATAAACTGTATATTAATCGAAAAAATCGATTAATCGAGAAAATAGATTATTGAACTCGCCGAAATTATGTCATTACTTATGACATAACGAAAGCGACTCCAGCGCTTACCACTTGCCTATCTTGAACACAATTCCGGCGGGCGATTTAAATTTTAGACCCGTAAAAATTAAAGGAGCGCGGATCGAAAAGCATTCAAATTATTTCGTTGAATACGTGTTTCTTAGTCGAGTTCTGATTATAAAAAAGAATCGATTAATCAAGAAAATCGATTAATCGAAAAATCGATTAATCGAAAGTCGATTAATCGAGAAGTCGATTAATCGAAAAATCGATTTTAATTTTTTTTGTAATCGTTCAATCGATTAATAATCGATTATTTTGCCCACCCCTAGCTACTTTCACTGTATGAAAATAGTAACGGGTTCCACCAGTTTTGTGTATTAGTCGCGGCTATAATGCATGACGGATTCTGAAAATTATTAAACCGATTGAATTGTTTTGTTACAAAAAGCAAGCTTACAGGCTAATTTTATATGACCAGTCATAGACAATTATTCAATAATACATAAATGTTATAACAATATGCGAGCGAAGTTGCAGGTAACAGCTAGTATATAAATATAAAAAATGAGTTCAATAACAGGAATGCCTTACCTAAACACTGGGAACCAACAAACTAATCTCCCACTAATCTTCAAATGCTTTGCCGAAAATACTAAAAGATCTCTGTAGATACTCGAGATGCCATATTCTACTTTAGCGGGAATGTGCGTGGCCTGATGCTCCTCGCTTACCACATAGTCTTCTTTTTCAGTTCCCACACGTTCTGTTGCTTCTCTGATTCCATAAGGGGCTGTGAAGAAGAAATAAAAGCATTACAAGGTGACGCGGTAAAGCTCGTTTCAAGCTCTTTCGTTGACCTATTGCCCGCAATAAACTATTATCGACACCAGCTGTAAAAACCCGGTAAATTTGGAAGAACTGTAAACAGGGCCGGCCCTAATTACAGGTAAAGATAATTTTAATATAATCAGTAAAAGTATGAATAAAGTATTTTTTTACCCGGTTTAATAATTTCAAAATATTTTAATTTAGTTCCTATCTGTTTGGTAAACCGTGCAGTTGTTATATGATTTCAATCGTATTTTTTATTATTCCGAACGTGCTAAAAATGTGGGGTTATTGGAAAGACGTTGATCATTAAGGTGGAGCAAAGGTTATTTTTTGAAGATGGTGTTGCCTGACCTTAGGAAAGTTTTGGTTGGAAAATAGAAGTTTTTGGAATTTTATTTTTTGTTACGAGTGTCTTCTCCATCGCCACAAGATTAAGAAAAATGAAAAAAAAATTATTTTTGGTCATACTTACGGTCTGTAATAATAGCATCGAATTCAAAAGAGTCTTTCCAAAAGACCATTGCGAAGTCGTTTATTAACACATCCAGATATTTATGTTCTAAATTGTATTGGTGCATATTTGCTCTAATACTTTCGTCTTCCGCTCTCGCCTAAAAAAATTTAACCCCTATTTTTTGATATCATGAAGTTTATCTGGGAAAATATGAAAATAATTAAACAGGAATTAATTAATGGACTCTTTTACTAGTTGCTTTAATGAATGATTTTCGATTTTCTTTCTTCTTGGTATTGTTAAGTAGTTTTTGAGAAAACAAAACCAAACAGCCTTATAAAAATAGTAAAACTTTCACCTGCGTCACAATACTATGGCTTAAACTTAAGGGGTTACAAACAAAAAAAACAATTACCACCCATTACCTACCTTCTGTTTTATCCTCGAAGGCTTGGTTCTACCGTGCAACATAAGATAATCTATATCCGAACCCATAACATACCCTCCAAATTCCGCAGCAGCTACCAGCAACGATCCAGAGCCTACAAACGGATCTAAAATGATATCGCCGTTATTTACTTTGGCTTGGTTTGCCATTAATAAGGACAACTGTGGATCCATGCTGGTATTCCCGATAAATTTTCTCGTTTTTAGAGATATTTTTTTGATAAGTTGTCTAAGTCCATAAGCTACCTAAAAAGGGTGATACTGTACCTACAGAAAACGTTTGAAATTGTTCGAATTTTTTGTCGAATTTATTAAAAATTTTACTTCTTTGATAGACCAAATATATTCTTGAGAATAAAGAGGATGGAATATAAAAATTAGTAATGTGCCATGATACTTTAAGGGGTATTTTGCAATAAAAGGATAGAAGGCTTAACATATCTTAGTTGTAACCATTGTAACCAACTTACTATTCTTCCAAAAAATACTTCATAAGGTAACTCAGGAGGGTCATTGGCTTTTGTGCCATAATATTCAATATACTGTAGACATATATCAGGTGTTTTTAAGTTAACAGATCCTTGTACTGGTAGGTAACTAAAAGTCTTAGAAAATGTATCGTTACTTATGTGTTTCTTCTTTGGAAACAATATATTCAATATTTCAAGAACAATGTTCTGTCTGTGTTTTTTTAATGTCTGTTCCTGTGAAGGAACTTCTTAGAAGATTTGTCCGTTAAGAAGTTTATAAGTAACTACAAATTAGATTTAAATAAATGTCGTTACTACACGTCTATTCCACAATGATTTTTGGGTTTTACTGTTATTTCTGTGGTAGTTCATCATTGTATTTAAATATACTTAAGCACACCAAAAAAGTTTCAAAATTAAATGAAATTGGAAGATTATATCCAAATTTATATCATTTTTTTATTCAAAATAAACCAATAATCATTATAACTTTTGTCCAATAAATCTGCTTTATCTTTGAAATAGTAACTTTTTCTCAAAATAATCTATCACCAAATAAACCGTATGAGAACCTCATTACTATTGTTTTATTCTGTTGTGGTCGTGTTTGCTCAGGTTTGTTGATGATAGTTTGATGAATAAGGCTGCCTACCGTGAGTGACGCTTCAGTGGTATTACATCGAGGGGAACTCGGCTGCAGCAGCAATTCAGTTTAGTTTTGCCATCGTGTTTGGTGCTGATTATATTTTTCTATCGCGTCGCTGTGAATCTGGTAGTTCGTAATATTCCGAAAATGTGCAGTAACACGCCTCTGTTTGCGCACAGTGTTAAAGGGTTCATATTGGAATTTCCTGGTTTAAAATATAATGGGACGCAACTAATATGTGTGGCTTGTCAGCGAAGCTTATTGGCCTTTAAGAAATACTTATGTATAAGGCACGTAAACAGTGCAATACATCAATTAAAAAAAAGGGCCAACGCCCTTATACACAATTTATTTTCGATTTACTTAATATGCTGTGTTCGTGTAATGTGTAGGAATTCAAGAAGAAAAATAATACCAACCTCGATTTTGGCCACTTTCTCTTTTTGCGTAAAATGCCTACAGAAAGTTTCGACCTCTATTTTAAAAGACTTCGCTGCATCAAAATGTGTGGCTAATAAATGAGATTTGCTCTGTAGTGACTTATGTAACTCTGCCATAGACTTTTCATGACTCCATAATTCCATGCAATTTCTTAGCGATACAGAACGTTGAGTCAACTGTTTGGCATCTTTTTCAGAAGAAAATTCAACAATCCAATAGGGTTCCTGAAAGTATTTGCTAGGAATCGACCGATACCGATATACATATCTGTTATCGGCAATATCGGCATCTTTGCCGATATATCGTATCGGCAAAAAATGACGATATAAATGTCGAATTGAATTGAATTCAAAAACCCATATATTATATTCTTTATATTTTCATTACGTATATAAAGTACACATGCCTTCAAAATAAAACTATAAAGAAATACATATATTCAAAACATAACATAAAACTACAACCATATCTACATAACATACAACGGATAGATAACAGCGCTGCAATTGTCGTTGAATATTGCAAAATATGTTACAAATATAATAACTTTTATAAAATATTTTACTTATAACTTACAATGAAATAAAATAAAAATCGTGAAATATCGTCATTAGTATTCTGGGTTGTTTAATACATACAAACTTCGGACTTTTTGGGAAATAACTGCAGCAAAAATTCTTTTATTGTTTATGTACCGATTCGTTCACATTTTCCTATAAAAGTTTCCTGTTGCCACATCCAACCCATTAACTCTTTAGGTCAAGTTCCAGTTTTGAAAAACAATAACGCCGGTATTCACAAAAAAAGGTTAGTAAGTGACTGAAATAAAGCTATACAGAATCAGTTACTTTGTCATGTTGCTCCAAAATATTTTTCTGGAGCGCTCGCGATTGTAATGCTCTAAACGTGAAACCGGTATTTCCATCTCTAATATTAACACCATGAACATGAACCAACTCATGAACACCGGTAATATTATTCCCCGGCGATTGACAAGGTTATTCCTCGCGATTTCATATCGGCCGGTACCGATATATCGGTATCGGCAAAAAATATTGGATCGGTCAAACCCTAGTATTTGCTCAAAGTAACTCTTTTACTTCTCTACCTGATTTTAACAGAATATTTTATTCAAATGATCGTATCTTTACTGTTTATTTAAAATCCATAGTAAACTACACGAAAAAGACTCTAATAAGGTATATTTACCAGATTTTCTGGCTTCTCTTCATACCTCATTTTTATTTTGAAGAGGGAAATTATTGATTCTATTTCCTAAAAGAAAAAAAATAGGGATAAATAAAATTAATTACATCAGAATTTATTAAAAAGGATGTAGAACCGGTTTAAATTTAGATATAGTTGATCAGTTAGGTTTTCAGAAGTTTTTGTCCTGTCCTATGACAAGTTTGTTAATAATTGAATATTTAAAACTTATACTGTCACTCACAAGAGTCTACGTTCACCCTTAAAATGTAAATGTAACATTGAGTGGGCAATGTGGGCATGTCCCGTTGTAATAAATAAATAAATAAAAATAAACAAAAACGATTTGACTTTGCCAAGCAACACATCGAGGAGGATGTTGATTTTTGGAACACTGTCACAGTCCTATTTACTGATGAAAGTAAATTTAACACCTTACCAGATGGTAAGGGAAAAATATGTGGAGCGGTTAATGAATTAACAACTCGAAAATTTACTACCTACCCAACGTAAAGCATGGAGGTGGGAATGTTATGATTTGGGTCTGCATGGCGGCGGCTGGGGTGGTTAATCTAGTTTTTTGTAGTTTTTATTGAATGTGTAGGTAATGGACTACCAGCAGTAAGTACCTCAATATTTGGCTTAAAAATCTATTGCCTTCAGTTGGACGTTTGGGATTAGGACTACAATGGATATCCCAACAAGACAATGATTCCAAACACACTACGGCCCTTGTTAAGGAATGGATTCCATATAACATACTGAAACAACTACATTCACTTCCCCAGTCGCCGGATCTAAATTCTATAAAACACCTGTGGTGCGATGAAAAGAGTATGAAAATATGACATACAGTACAGACACTAAAAAACGCTTTTCAGGGGGATTGGGCTGAAATTACCCCAAGCATAACTGAGAATTTAGGTTTATCTATGCCTAGAAGAGTCGAAACGGTCACAGATTTAGAAGTTGGCCCAACAAAATATTAAAAAGTTACATGGTCACATGATTTATATTTTGTACATGTATGTTTACTTTTGGGAGATGGTATTTCACTCGGGTTTTCACATTTATTTAGTTCTTTTTGCACTAAATATTTTTATAGAGTTCGATGTTCTTTTTTAAATGTTCTATTTGTGGTAGGTAGGTATTTATGATATTCTGTAAAAATAAAATTCTTAAAAGAAGAACTAGCTTTAAAATATTACAAATTTTAGGGGTGTGTGTAGACTTTTGTGAGTGACTGCGTATGAATTCTAATATTTCAGCTATTTGCTTAAATTTGTTCAAGTTGTTTCCAAATGATCATGAAACTTGCCGATAAAATAAATTTAGTCCCATCCTTTGCCTTATAAATTGCAAAAGGACCAAGAAATAAATTCATAGTACAAAACTTAGTTAGGTACCTTATTCTTACACTTGTCAACAAACCAACAGGGTTTTGTATTCAAAATATCATCCTTAAATCTAGTTTGAATTTTTGCTTAGAATAAAAAGATCAAGACAAACACACCATTAAGTATTTGTTCCAAAAGAACTTTTGATAAACTCTTTTTGGTGGTCCTTAAAAATTACTTCTAATGTGCATGGTAGAAATCAAAATGTGTAAGCTTATTGTTAACAATTTCTGCATACACTTACCGCAACTCTAAATTCTACATGCTCTTGGGCGAACCACAGTAAGTATTTCTTCCACATTTTTAAAAAATTTAGCAAAACTCCGAAACGGCAACCACAACCTAACCTAAAAAGAGTTTTTTTTGAAAATAAAAAGGAATTTTCGAAATTTAGGTTATTTACCAAATATTTCGACCTTGTTCGTACTTTAATTTTTAGAATACGGAGCTCAAAAAACACATTGCAGGGTGAGATCGAGTTGACCCTTGGACCTCTCCGAGCACAGAAATTCGACATTGTGTATTACTGGTATTACTTCTTACTTTGTCATGTATATAGGACATGCTAACAACGTATGTCTGAGATTTGCGCTCGGAGAACTCCGAGCGTCCAACTTCGAACTGGTTTTAGCTTAGGGGTTTCCGATACGCTGAAAGTATCGATAATCTATATCGATCCGGATGTTATCATAAAGTATCGATACAACAAAGTATCGTTTAGAAAAATATCGATACTCTAAGTATCGAATAATATGACTAATAATCATCCTGTATTAGCAGGGCCCTGAAGCCGGCGTCCCATGTGTGGAATTAAAGACGGAGGCGGAACGGAAAAGACGATTCTATTGGTCGCTGGGCGGCCATCTTAGAATTTTTGACGTCAAGAATTGTAAGATGGCCGCCCAGCGACCAATAGAATCGCCTTTTCCGTTCCGCCTCCGTCTTTAATTCCGCATATGGGACGTCGGCTTTAATCCATAAAAAGTAATGTCGGACTCCAGTTTGCCAGTTTTTTTTTGGGTCTGTACTTTTGTGTAGCTCAAGGTGACTTTTCGCCCACCTCCCCCCTAAGACGAAATTTTAAATCCGCCCCTGATTCAGTGACTTGCAAGATCATGCGATCTAACCTCCCTCGATTTTTTTTTGTGCGGCTTCCTCGAGGACAAAGTTCAATCTAACAATCCGCAAAAAAATGTCATCTGTAGCGACAGCCGAGGGGAACATTTGAAGAATATTATTTTTAAAACATAACTGCCATGTGTCTACTTTTGATAAAATAAACAAGGACGTTATTTTTCGAAAATTGTTGGTTTTAAGTAGGTATACTTGGCCGGTGCAGATTGCACCCCCCACCACTTTTTTGATTGGTCGACCCCCCACCGGAGGCGGGGCTTGGGTTTGATTGGGTGCAATCTGCACCGGCCAATGCCATCTAGCCCCGCCCCAAGCACCGGATTGGCCGACCCCCCACCCAAGCCCCGCCTCCAAGCACCGGGAGGCGGGGCTTAGGTGGTAGGTCGACCAATCAAAAAAGTGGTGGGGGTGTCAATCTTCACCGGTCAGCCCCACTCCAAACTATGCATAGGAGGGATAGGAGAGAAGGGGTTGTAGTCTAAGAGCATTCGCGTATTAGTCGCGTCTTTAGTACCACTGCAGCACTGTTCAAGATACTAATAATATTTAGTGTTATGGATCTGTGCGGTATTTGCAATTCGGAAATTAGTATATTCCTTCATAAAGCTGTTAACTTGACTAGACTGCATTTATTAGAAGAATACGCAGAGCTGCAACATCAATAATTTGAAGATCGTACGAGTTTTAAATATTGGGAAGATTATTACGCATACTATTTTAATAATTATCATGTGAATTTTCAAAAGTGTATTAATGGAATTATGATGTGTGACACATTTACCGAACGATCTGTGTGTATTAATGTTGTTGTAGACCAGCTACATCGTTTGGGATATGGAGAACTATTTCCAGTAACACTTGTTCAAGAATTCTTGACCAAAGAAAAGGGGGTTGAAGAAGTAAATGATGACTTAAATTGTTGTATAGTTAACAAGTTTTTTAATAAATTTTAATGACTTTTAAAAACATTGCTAAATATGTGTAATTACTGTGCCACCAAGTTTGGTGATATATACAATTTTAGTTTTCATCGAAAATTAAAAAAGACTATTAATATAGCTAAATATGTATCGTTAAGAACAATTTCTCATAACATAGTTCATGAAGAATTGTATGCAGTATGCAGAACTCAATTTCGAAAGGTATATGAGAATTCAGTAATAGAAGGTAGATTACACACAACCCCTCAGAGTAATGGTCTTGATGTATTATGTGCTGCAACAGGGATTAGCAATTTTAATCATATCACTAAACCAATTTATATTGAAATGTTAGTGATTATTCCATAAATTTGGCTAATGATGGTCAGCGTTATTTTACCCCCTCCCTAAGCTGTGAAAAGGTGGGGGAAAAGCTATATAATATATCGATTGAAAGGAAGCTTCACATTTCAGTTTTGCCGTAAACTTCTAAAGAGTCTTTAGCTTAAATAAAATGGATAATTATATTTACGATGAAATACTTGAAAAGCTAGAAATATCGGATTTGTTGAAGCTTTATGAATGCTCTGCAACTAATTTATTAGTAGTTGACTATCTTAATAGAAGACTTATTGATTGGAAGCGTATATCCAAACTTGAATGGCTGTCTGAAAAATTTATGGAAAAATTTCAAGACAAAGTTAAGTGGGAGAGAATTTCTCATAGTCAAAAACTATCTGAAGAGTTCATAAGAAAATTTCAAGATAAAGTTAACTGGAAATGGATATCTGCATATCAGAAACTAAGTGAAGAGTTTATAGAAGAATTCCAAGACAAAGTTAATTGGAAGCGGATTTCCCGTTCCCAAAATCTGTCTGAAGATTTTATAAGGAAGTTTCAAGATAAAGTAAACTGGAAATGGATCTCTCTTTGTCAAAATAAATATCAAGGTTTGTCTGAAAAGTTTATAGAAGAATTTCAAAACAGAGTTGACTGGGAATGGCTTTCTCCTTGTCAAAATCTATCTGAAGACTTCATAAGAAAATTTCAAAATAGGGTTAATTGGAAATGGATCTCTGCTAATCAAAACATTACTGAAAAGTTTATAGAAGAATTTCAAGATAGAGTTGACTGGAAACGAATATCACGTTGTCAAGATCTATCTGAAGATTTTAGAAGAAAATTTCGAGATAAGATTAACTTGAAACAGATTTCTAGACGTCAAAACATGTTTGAATTTTCTATAAGCTTCTAAGAGGGAAAGAATTATTTGTTATTGTGTTTATTGTTTATATCAATATTGCAAAACTATGTCTTCATTTAAGTGAAAAAATATCTGGTTAATAAAACACCTTAATACAATTTATTATGTTTTATTTATCATCCATTAAAAAATGATTATACAAATTAAAAACATTAGTTAAGGCGCAGATGCAATAGTCCTTTGCATGATAAAAGCAATGTGGTTGATCAGCTTGTATAGTTGGATGATTATCCAATTCAATAACAGGTTTGTGACTATATTTGCGAATGATGTCAGCCTTCTCCTTTCCTTTTACGTACACCAAATCACTTTTGAGTGTTAAATATTTAATAATATCGGAAAATTTGTGTAGCGGTGTAAATCCTTCGTTCCATGGAATGCAGTGATGATTTTTCATCACCCATATAGCCTGTTTATGCAAATCTGGTGGTAGTAGATCCATTTGAAATGGTCGCTTAAAATATAATGTGTGATATGCTGTCCATCATATGCTGCTAGCTCCTTTGTAATAAACTCATTATTTTCTATTTTAAATCCTTGAATATCAATAACAGTATTCATAGTTAAATCTTCAAATACTTAAACTTTCTAAACATCCTTCTGCTTAAACAATAGCTATCAATTAATTGCTTTAGTTTATTTAATTCTTTAATGTGTTTGGCTAAGAGTTTTGAATATTGCGTGTTCATAACTATCTACCGAATACTAAAAATCGCATATGAAATAAACGTATTATATAGAAATAATTACGCATGCCTATTAAAGCTGTTTAACACTTTTGGTTAGTGGATTATAACTAAATATTTTATCATGTAACACAAGACAGTAAGCAGAAACATCATCTTGAAGGTCACTGTGTAATTCAAATTCTACTCTCATAACAATTGGACCACTTTCAATTGAATCTTTTTGATGTGAACAGTCAATATAGGTGATAGGTGCATAATCTTTAAATTCCTCTGGGGAAAAAATTGGTTCGGGTGATAGACCATAGTATGATTTTTGAAATTGTGAAAACATATCATATAATAATGAATACCTATTTTTATCAAAGTCTAAAAATAGATCGTTATATGGGTACCTTTCTGAATTTAAATATACTTTAATGTTTCGTAATTTAATATCAGTAAATCTGCTCATATCTGTTGTAACTTTATCTCGCAAATTTTTTTGAAAACATAGTGCTACATGGCGAGGCGTATTCACCTTAGTCGAAGTTCTGACAGGCCAGTTGTGACGACTTGTTTTTGTTAATTCCGGATATTCTATTAATTCCCAACTTCTAAATGCAATTAATATGTTTGTATTTCTATCAATAAGTTTCGTAAGAGCTAATTCTTGTGGGATAGCTACTGATATGTGAGGCACATTCCAAGTTAATTTGGTGAGTTCAATTTTGGGATTTTCATTCCCATTAGTATTTATTGTAGCATTTTTGTCCGAATTGTCTCGAATTAAAATAAGTTCTTGTTTTGAATTCAATATTATTTTTTTATAATCTTCAAAAAAACCTATTAAAAATTTAAGTGGGATACAAACGCTAAATAACCCTGTAGCAGAATCGACTACCTTGGAAGCTTCTCCCGGAAACCAGCCGGCATTTTTTAATTTGTTGCACTCGTTTTTGTTATACGATAAATACCCTTTCATTGTTGAAGTTAAACCAACATCTCTAACCGAGTCTACCGTAACGCCATTTAACTGATAACGTATTTCCTTAAAAAGAAAAGCTATCCCGTTATTAACAAGTTTTAATGTTGTTGAAACTTTCCCATCTTCTTTAGTTAATTTACCCTCTATGTGAAGAAAGCTTTCGGAAGGAAGCGTATATTTTTCTACTTCATGAATAGGAATGATAATTTCATCATTATTCCCCAATTTTGATGGTAAATATGGTTCGTAAGCATGAAATTCTGAATGTGTGATTGAATTGTCTATGTTAATATTTTGTGATACATTTAGGATATCCATGTTATACTAATATCTTTAAACCCAGGGATTTAAGAAAAATTTTGTTTTCACGTGTTATCCGTTGTGTGTTTGGCTTTCTACTAATCTTAAATTTTAAATGTTTGTTCTTCTTATACCTTTTAACATTATTGTTTTTGAATAATTTATCACATTCTAAGACATTCCTATTATATAGTATAACCATTATAGTTGTTTTATATGTAATCTAATTGTAACAATTTCGTTTCGAAAATTAACAAGTTTTAAGTTTTGATCTATTATTTTTACAGTAAGTTTATCTATTACGTTAACAGTAACAGGAAAATAAATAATATTTTGAGGACTTTCTATAATTTTAAAGCCCGGACTAACATTAGGAAAGAATTGATGAATAATGTGCACTGGCTTTCCGTTCAGATAGGATCCTTCAGCGATACTGCAATCAATACATAAAGAATTGACTTTTATAATCTCTGCAGGATTTTCTGACATTCTCGGTTTTCCATCACCAGGAATAGTGCCCTCTTGAAACCCTAAAAGGGTACCTATTGTTCCCTCCTTGAAAATAATATCTGTAGTGGATTTAATCAATGATTTTAGTGTGTTGTTATTTGCATAAAGATGAAATGAAATACCTTTCTTTTCAAACTGGTTTTGTAAATATTTATTAATATCATCTATTTCATAACTTCCTGGTGGAATTTGTAAAAACTCATTATTTTTTCCAAAATAAACTTTATTATTTGTGTCATCTATATTTGGTATGGCATTAAAAGTTTCAAAATTTGTTAGTCCGACAACATATGAGGAGTTAGAATCTAAGTAGATTGGAGGATGAAATACTGACTGTAATACAGCGGAGTCACCAGAAAGAGCAATAGTAAACGACATGATGGTTTCGAGTGGAATAAAATATAAACATAATTACACATTATTATAAATAAATTGTAAACATAATTGACCGCATGTAAAAGTGTCAAAAGACTGATATCTATTGTAGTTGTATTTTACGTTATTATGGCTACCATCGCTAAAAAAATAAGTTATTACTTCCTTTGGCGGTCTAAGGTTACCGAAACTATCAAAGTAATTTATATGTTTATTTCTTTTAATATAGGCAGTCCAATGTGTGCCTTCTCCCCTATTGTCATCCAAATTAATAACACCCGTTTCATATTTTTTTATTTTGGTTGGTAAATTTGTTCTCATAAAAACTCCTCTAAAATTCGGCAGTTTTAGCAATTTTGCATATTTGATTAAATCAAAATTTGTTAAAGGTTTGCGAGGTAGCAGTTTTAACAGTTTTTTGGATATGGTTTTAAATATAAACCACACCCTTTCTTATAAGGTTTTAAATAAAGCCCTTTCCCTATCGATATTTTCTCCATAATCCTATTGTGTCTCTTTTCTTCTTCTAATTTTTTTTGCGCGTTTTTAGCTGAATTCACTGCTTGTGCAATACCAGCAGCGCCGCCACTCAAAGCTCCTAAAGCAGATAATCCAGCAAAAAGTGGTATTAATGGTAAAATTCCTCCAGTTTTTGGAATTGGAATGATTCTTTGCTTAGGTTCTATAACTTTTAATTTCCCCCTTTTAATGGATGACAAAGCTGCGCTAACAGCATTTTTTATATTATTAAACTTCTTACCGATGATACCTTTACGCGCTTTTTTAACAGCATTATTAAAAGTTATCTGACCGCCTTTCTTACGCTTTTGTTTTCTTTTTCTCCTCAAACCCATACCCAATTTTGTTTAAGCTTTCATTATTCCAGTCACAACCAATGAAGATAACTTTTCACCTATACTAGAATTTTTGTCTTTGAATCGTTTAAAAGCTTTATTGGCTAAAGCCTGATCTGCTTTATGTCTTTGATCTAAATTAGAATATGTTGAATATGCTATATCGTGTTCTTTACAAGCTTCATCTAACTGATTAATACCTTTATCACCTCGAGCAAGCCTATTCTTTAATTTTGTACCAGGACCGCAAAACTTGTATGAAGGTAAATGAAGTTCTATGGGTAATTTATCTATCAAGGTGTTAACCACACCCCTACCTTTCTTCTTAACACTCTTAGCGCGACTGCTACTTAAAGTAATATGTTTAACCATTATATATAAAATGAGTAATATTTTGTAATGTTCTTATTTAAATAGTGATGTTGAAAGGATGAAGATTAAAAAGCAAAATATCTCTTTACCAATAAAAAATTTTGAGTTTACTCAAGATACGTATAGAAAACATGGTGAATTATTTGGTGGAAGTTGTAAACGCTGTTTAATTGTAGGTCCCTCAGGGTGTGGAAAAACTAACGTAATAATTTCGCTTCTGACAGAAGTTAATGGTTTAAGATTTGAAAATGTATATGTTTATTCGAAATCACTGTACCAACCCAAATATGAATATTTAAGAACCCTTTTAACTCCGCTAAAATTCATAGATTATTTTGAGTCATCAAATGCTGAGGACATTGTACCACCTAATGACATAAAATCAAATTCTGTTATTGTATTTGATGATATTGTTTGTTGTGACCAAACACTTATGAGAGATTATTTTTGTTTTGGACGACATAAAAATACCGACTGTTTTTATTTATGTCAGACATATTCTTCTATTCCTAAACAGTTAATAAGAGATAACGCTAATTTGCTTGTTATCTTTCAACAGGATGCCACCAACTTAAAACATATATATAACGACCATGTGAACAGTGATATGTCATTTCAAGAATTTAAAGATATGTGCGCTTTATGTTGGCAAAAGTATTATGATTTCATCGTAATTGATAAAGATTGTCCGTTAAATGATGGGCGTTATAGAAAAGGATTTGATAATTTTATTTTTCTTTAGAGTATATAACAGTTTACTAAAATTTTTGGTATTCAGTAAACATCATAACTTTCATAAAGATGGATGAAAGAACAATTAAAGAGTTAATAAAAACGAGAAAGGATGTTAAACAAAAATATAATGCTTTAAAATCAGATATTGCTGAGACTGAATTTCGTAAGGAAAAAGAATTCAAACCGATCACTCAACCTTTACGGGAATTAATTAAAACCATTAAAACGGAAGCGCACATAAAACCTGAAATTTCCTCAGTACCATTGTTTTCTACGCCACAAAAAAAGGAAATAACCAAAAGAAAATCTAATATTTACCAAAGATATCTGCCAT
Organism: Philopedon plagiatum; assembly: GCA_963971165.1. Classification (NCBI taxonomy): domain Eukaryota; kingdom Metazoa; phylum Arthropoda; class Insecta; order Coleoptera; family Curculionidae; genus Philopedon; species Philopedon plagiatum. Next base: position 132,791,158 of record OZ020191.1, on the reverse strand, counting down.
ATGATGTACCATCGTTTTTACAAAATGAAGAAGTTTTTGAGACTAGTGATGATGCATTCTTAGATTATAACGGATCTTTGTTAAGACCGAGATTAAGCTCTACAGTTAGAGAAAATCAAGATGAATCAACCTTGCAACCTACACTAGAAGATACAAGACGCGAAATTTTAGAACTAACTAGATTGCCATCCTACAATGAATATCTTGAAGCATTTCACCCACTAGTAAGAGCTTTTGTTGATGCGTCAGTTAAAGGCGAGCGAGATCTGGATAACACACACGGTTTAAGACATGATGCCGATGCTGAAAAATGGCAAATTGGAGACAGTTTGCTTGATTTTGATAAAGAGAATATTAAAGTTAAAAATGTGGCATATAATGGTACCCCTGGACTATATGAACTTTTGTTTTTTCAAGATCCCAAAGGTTTCACCTCGAACGATCTTAAAAACTATATGGATATTTTGACACGAACTAATGCTTACAGGAGAAATTATGATGCTAATGATCAAATTCAAGGCACCACTGATCCAAAGTATCTTACAATTATTAAACCGTACTTAATAGAAAACAAAATTATTAAACCGAGAAGTACTTCCAGCACTTCAAGTATCACTAGCGTCTCTAGCCTGGAGAGATTGCAACCCCCCCAAACGCGTCAAAGAACAACAAGACTTGGTTCAAAAAAGGGGGGAGCTATGTTAAATTTATCAAAAAAGAAATTAGATTATGTATATTATGACGATCCAAACGAAATCATAGATAGATTGAAATTGTTGATGTCATCGCAAATGGCTGGACATACTGGTCATCAAAATGAAATAATATCGATTTTAGAAGAATTAAGGGAAGCAAAAATAATTGGATAAATACTTAACATAATTGAAGTATTGTTTATTGTACCGTTGACTGCTAAGATGTCTATTGATAAGTTTGGCTCCCACATATTTGGGAGGGATAATATAAACAGTAACTTGTTGCCCAATTTTAGTAGGGAAAATGTTTTAAAAATTGTTGATATCAGTGATGTGAAATTATATTATAATTTGGTGTTACCTTTTATGGGAAATTACAATCTCTCAGATGGAGTTTACCAACTTTTACAAGACAAAAGAATTAATTATATTTTTCCTATAGAATCTGCTACAATAATTGGGGCAGAGTATCCAAAAAAATATATGTTTCTTAAAATTAATGGAAAAAAAGTTATTAACCCTGTCGGATTAAAACTAAAGAAAGGGGATGTTCTTTCTTTTCATCGTCCTGAAAGTAGCCATTTAGAAGATTTTTATGGGGAATTGTTAATAAAATGCAGTGTAGAAATAGAAAAATAAACATTTAGAAGTCATGAGTAAACAAACTAACATCAAGGAAGAAGTTGTTAATGAATTGCATAAACCGGCTAGAAAAAATTTTAAGCGTCGACGTGTAATAATTAAAGGATTAAATGACTTATGGCAAGCTGATTTGGTGGAGATGCTACCCTATGCAAAATTTAATAAAGGATATCGATATATTTTAGTAGTAATAAACACTTTTTCAAAATATGTCTGGACTCAACCTGTTAAAAGAAAAACTGCGCAAGACGTAACTTCGGCCATGGCTAATATTTTAAAAGTAGTTAATAATATTCCAAAAAACCTTCAAACCGATATGGGAAAAGAATTTTTTAATAAGGATTTTAAAGAGTTGATGAATAGATATAAAATTAATCACTATAGCACATTCTCAAATTTAAAAGCAAGTATTGTGGAAAGAGTAAATAGAACATTAAAAAATCATATGTGGAAAAATTTTAGCTTACAGGGAAATTACAAATGGGTAGAGATTTTAAACGATATTGTGTTAAGGTATAATAATTCAAAGCATAAAACAATTGGGTTAGCACCTGATAAAGTTAATAAAAATAATGAAAAGGAGATTCTAAAACATATTTACACTTTTCCAAAAACCCTTGATCCCAGAAATCCAAAATATAAAAAAGGTGATTTTGTTCGAATAAGTAAATACAGAGAGGCATTTCGAAAAGGGTATACCCCAAATTGGTCTAATGAAGTTTTCCAAGTTAAAGAAATAAAATTAACTAACCCTAGAGTATATTTACTGAAAGATGAAAAAAATATTGATATTCAAGGAGGTTTTTATGAAGAGGAGTTGCAAAAAGTGAAACATCCTGATGTGTATCTAGTTGAAAAAGTATTAAGACGAAAAGGAGACAAAGTTTATGTTAAATGGTTAGGAATGGATAAGTCACACAATTCTTGGATTCCGAAAACTGAAATACTAAAATAATATATACTTGTTATAGCTGTAATTCCTAAATATGAAATAAAATACACTACATTTATATAACTGTTTTTATTTTTATCTATTGGTTACATGTGAAACGTTTATAATAAATTTTATCTCGATGCTCCATAGTTAAAACTTTATTTAAAATTGCGGCAAGGCGTTCAATTCTTCTTTGAAAATGGAATCGGTCCCTAGCCAATTGTTCATACATATTCTCTCTAGCTTGTCTATAAGCGAAACTCCAAGCGATTATTGTATGAACCTCGTTTATCTTCTCATTGAACTGCACTTTCTTCATATCTTTAAAATTGTTTGATTTTGCGTTCAAGAATGGTTGGATGTGAAGTAGCTAATTCCAGAATTTCGCAAATATTTTCACTAGTGTTTTCCTGCGCAGCTAATACTTCAAATATTTTATTTGCAATGTCACCTTCACAATTTGCATAATTGTTTTTAAAGACTGAAAAGTATTGATTAAATTGTTGATTTTTAAAAAGAGTTAATCTTTTTTCTATCATTGGAATTAACTGCCACAAATTGCAAACTGTTTCTCTCCCTAGATAGATGTAAAATCCATTTTTCGTAATTTTCAGGAGATTTTCGTCTCGAATTTTTTCAAAGTGTAATCCAATTTTTCCAATCTCTAAAGATTCACAATATGATTCTGATGAAAATAGGTTACTGGTTATTACACCTTGATAAAAGAGGATTCCCCTCCACTCATTTTCACTTAAAAGAATTGAAATTCCTTTATTTCCCGACAGCTTCATACACGGGTTAAAATCTTCGACACTTAAACCAATGCATATATATTTATTGATAGATTTATTTAAAGGATGAAACCACTGTTGAAAAACACTTGTGTTTTTAAAATCACTATCACTACTAGAATTGAAAATGTTGTTTGAAGTTAAACTTGGAGAAAATGCTTCACTATTATATGAATTTACTTTATTAGGGTGAATAGTGTTCGGAGTATTCATGTTTATACTTCTAACTTTAACGTCGCAACTACTGTCCAGTTCAGATATATTTACTCTTTTATACCCTATTTCCCCCTCCATCCGGAGGGATCTCCCACTACATATCATTTACTTTTATTGTAATTGATTATTAGTGTAAAAATTTATATATTTTCCACAAGAAAAATGATGTAAATAAATACATTACAAAAATTAAGATGAAACATGAAAGGGTTACGTATAAAATGGTAAAATATTCACAAGTAAACTCACTTTGTTGTGACAGTACATTCCATTCTGAATTAATTATAGTTTTATTAGGATACAGGTACTTTATCTTAAAATATCTTGTTGAAGATATATACTTATCATCGAGTTGGTGATACCACATGGTACTACCATTTATATTAGTTATTTTCATTACATAACAACATTCAGGTTTAATATCTGATTTATTTGTATTAATACAAATCTCAGCAAAGTGAGTTTTCGGAACATAATTAACATATATTATATTCCCTATTAGAGCAGACAACACTAACACAGTATTAACAATCATTTTCTGCAACGAGTACCTAACAACTGACCTGCAACTATTATAGTTTTTTATTATACAGGGTGATTCACGGTCGATGGTAGGTTAGACGTTTATGGAGAACGGAACGCGGGATTTTTTTGAAAATTTGGCAACGTGGGTAATTAGCTATGCTCTGTCCATCTAAAATATTTTCAGCATTGCGACGTTGCCGCTTCTATCAAAAAGTCCTAGCAACTTTATTTTTTTAAATGGAACACCCCATATATTAATAAATTTTTAGAATCGCTCTTTTATTACAATACTTTTTTGTTAATATTACCCTATACCTATCTCTATCGGTTTTCGAGATAAAAATTAGTTTGTGTTAAATATGGTCCAAAACATGGCCCTAATTACACGTAAGTAAATTAGTGCTCTCAATTCATGGAAAGTTGATATTTTGGCGGTAGTTTAGACAGACCCGATGTATTTATTTTTCACCATGAAATCGACTCCATATCATACAGGGCGTGCTAAGATTACTATTATTTCCGTTGTTCATAAAAGGGGTCAAATGTTCGTTTTTTTAAATGAAACCCCCTGTATATTAATCAATAAATTGAAAGACGAAGAAAAACGCTTTAAGATGGTACATCATATTCCTATACCTAAATCATCAAGTTTTCTTAATAAAAGCGCTTTTTTGTGAAAAAAAAAATAAAGACTTTAATTTTAAGTAACCATGGATATCAAACATCAAAATATCAAACTTACGACATTTTGACGACTGTGTTTAAAAAAATCTCCCAAAATGAACGCAGATAATCATTATTCAAACGAAGTTCTTATGAAATTATTTATTTTACACGGACAATGTGATCAAATCATTGCCAGAACTTGCAGAAAATTTAACCAAATGTATCCTGAATTGACACAAATGAACGAAAGGAAGTTTGTAAGATTACAAAATAATTTCATTAACTATGGCTCAAATTTAAAAGCGCCTCTAACATTACCAAAACCTGTTACTTCAAATGAAGATAATATTGTCAACGTTTTGGCATATTTTTATGCATATCCAGAGGCTTCCATTCGTAGTGCAGAAAAAGATTTGGGTGTATCATATGCTTCAATACAACGAATTTTGGGAAATCACGAAATGCATCCGTTTAAATTTACTAAAGTGCAAGCCCTCAAAGCAGAAGACTTTGAACGTAGAGTGCATTTTTGCGAAACCCTTTTAATACGTATACAAGAGGATCCGGAGTTTTTGTCAAAAATCATTTGGAGCGACGAAGCAAAATTTACAAGGGATGGGATTTTTAATAGAAGAAATAAGCATTTTTGGGCTGATCATAATCCTCACGTGACAAAAGAAATGGGATTTCAAGAAAAATTTGACCTAAATGTTTTTTGTATTTTAAAAAAGCACAAAATTAGCTTTTTTATTTATGATGCCACTTTAAATGCTGAGAGATATCTCGAAATACTAAGGACGACTGTTACCGATTTCGTCGAAAATTTATCTTTAGAGGATTATAGGAATTCGTGGTTTCAACTGGACGGAGCGCCAGCTCATTGCACCCAGGAAGTTTCCAGGGTACTTTATGAAATATTTGACGATCGTTGGTTTAGGCGCTTAGGGCCGTGGGATTGGCCACCGAGATCCCCCGATCTCACGCCGCTTGACTTTTATTTATGGGGTGTTTTAAAAGAAAGAGTGTACAGTACTCCAGTGCCTACCAAAGAAGAACTGCGACGGCGAATAGTTCGGTGTATTGAAGATCTGGATCCCCATGAAATTGAAAAAGCAACTACGAGTCGCGTACAAAAGCACATACTAAAATGTTTAGAATGTAATGGACAACATTTCCAGCATTTATTGTAAAAATTTCTTATTTTGTTTACAGTTTTGTTTTTTGAACCTTCCTAATTTTGTTATTTAATTTATTTTCACATGTTAATGAAATTATTTTGTAATCTTACAAACTTCCTTTCGTTCATTTGTGTCAATTCAGGATACATTTGGTTAAATTTTCTGCAAGTTCTGGCAATGATTTGATCACATTGTCCGTGTAAAATAAATAATTTCATAAGAACTTCGTTTGAATAATGATTATCTGCGTTCATTTTGGGAGATTTTTTTAAACACAGTCGTCAAAATGTCGTAAGTTTGATATTTTGATGTTTGATATCCATGGTTACTTAAAATTAAAGTCTTTATTTTTTTTTTCACAAAAAAGCGCTTTTATTAAGAAAACTTGATGATTTAGGTATAGGAATATGATGTACCATCTTAAAGCGTTTTTCTTCGTCTTTCAATTTATTGATTAATATACAGGGGGTTTCATTTAAAAAAACGAACATTTGACCCCTTTTATGAACAACGGAAATAATAGTAATCTTAGCACGCCCTGTATGATATGGAGTCGATTTCATGGTGAAAAATAAATACATCGGGTCTGTCTAAACTACCGCCAAAATATCAACTTTCCATGAATTGAGAGCACTAATTTACTTACGTGTAATTAGGGCCATGTTTTGGACCATATTTAACACAAACTAATTTTTATCTCGAAAACCGATAGAGATAGGTATAGGGTAATATTAACAAAAAAGTATTGTAATAAAAGAGCGATTCTAAAAATTTATTAATATATGGGGTGTTCCATTTAAAAAAATAAAGTTGCTAGGACTTTTTGATAGAAGCGGCAACGTCGCAATGCTGAAAATATTTTAGATGGACAGAGCATAGCTAATTACCCACGTTGCCAAATTTTCAAAAAAATCCCGCGTTCCGTTCTCCATAAACGTCTAACCTACCATCGACCGTGAATCACCCTGTATATAAAATAATTTTTTATAAATTACATTATTCATCTTTGTTAACAGTATCAATAGCTTTACACAATTCATGTAACGATATGTCATGGTGACCCCAAGCTAAAGTTTTACTACTCCCAGGAATTAAATATCGTTTATCATCATCAGCAGTCAAAGCCAATTTATGAATTAATTCAGTATATATAGTATGCGAATGTGATCTAAAGGCATACATTGTGCAATACACTTTAGAATTTTGTTCAATTACGTTTATATAATCTGTAATTGTTAGTTGCTTTTGAATAGATGAACGACAAACACCTTTAGCTTTTTTAAGAATACTACTTTTTGTTTCAACACAATACGCTTTCGCACCAGTCCCATAAAAACTCTTGATGGGTTCACCAGCATATTCATCTTTAAATTTACCTACTTCAGAAATATTTGGAGGAATGCCATAAATATTATCTAAATCATAGTTAGATGTATCGAATTTATCCAAATTATGCTTCAAATCATTATAAAAATTTTCAGTTGAAACTTCAAATATGAGAGAATCGGTATCAGTATACAAAAGAGAAACATTTTGTTTATATTTTTTCTTTAGGTAGTCATAAAAGAAATTATACATTACAGTTTTAGAAATATCCAATATTGAAAACCCTGCATAAATAGGTTTGTTATATTCAATTTTTGTTTTATTCATTTGTAAAGCTACTAAATTTTCTGAAAATATTTTGCAATCTTTATAATAAGGTTTTGCAATCAATGATTCTGCACAGTTAATTTTATGACCTATTCGTTCCCAATGTGATACCAGTTTCACATCCACCCTTCTATCCACATTTTCCATAGTTTTACCATATATGCTATTATTTTTAGTCTTATATAAGTTTTTGTCAAATTTATTTTTTGAAGAATTTCTCAAATTAGTATTCAAATCAATATATTTTTTAAGCCATGGGGATTGAGTGAATTTTATAGCTCTATGTATTTTTGTAAGTTTTAGACCAAAATTTAAACATTGTTTAAGGTATGTGTAATGGATTACATACTTTTCTTTATTTCTTAAATTTGGAATTAATTTAGAATATTTTGAGTTCGGGGGAATCAGATTTTCAGGACAGAAGGGAAGATCATTGTGTTCGTCGTGTAGTTCTTTAGGATACTCTAAATCAACTTCCAAAACATAACCTGTTTCTGCTGTATCAGATATATCATTTATATTTATTCTAATATTATCGATCTCTTCTTGGGTCAGCCAAACAAAATCTTTTTGAGGTAAATATTGACTCATAGCGAAACCATATAAATTAGTCGCATCCAAATAGATGATATATTTTGTATTTTCCTCAGGATTAAAGTTTTCAAGAAAATGATTATTGGCAATTGACTTTCTTCCTGTACAAGTACTAACACCCCCTCTCACACCTTTTTTAAAGAAATGAAGCATATCGGGATCCGTTAGGAGTTCTAATTCTACTCCTGTATACAATAACATCGCATCCCATGTTAATCCTGGAGCAGTAAAATAATGCGCAGGATCGAGTTGATATGTTTCTAAACAAAGATTTCTATAATTTTCAAAAATGTCTGCTAGTAATAATACATCAGATTTTAAATAAATATCTGAATAATCACCAAGTGAGTGACATTGAAAAATTTTCCAAATTTCTCCAGCGCGTTGATACTCCTCATTTGAAATATTTTCCTCCTTTAATTCATTGTAAAATAATTCTGCAGCAGGTAAATCAGTTTCAGCAAATTTTGAAATATCATCAATGTATGAATAAGGAAAAATACCTTTCTTTCTTATATTTTTAAATTGTAAGTCATTTGGATATTGTTTTCTAATTTCAAAACATTGAGAATCATCCAAGATGCTTGCTAAGTTATCCAAAGATGATGGTAAAAATTGATATGAATCAATAAACCTTAGTTTGATATATTTATCTCTTATTTTACCATTTTTGTATTTTATTTTATCCACATGGATAAACTTACTGAAAGAAATATATTTTTCTTTATTCATGGGGATAACTTCAATTTGCTCCTTATCTAAACACAATGATTTTATAAATAAATGGCTGTCATAATTTTTTAGATTGTGCATCACAATTGGAATATATGACGGAATTTTAAAATTTAAATTACATACTGAGTGTGCTGCCCCTCTGAATTTTCCAGTAATATGGCAATGATCTTTTACTTTATCCGAAATGTTTAGAAATCTTTTTTTACAAATATGACAATGAGTCGATTTGTCAAAAGTTTCCTTCTCAGGATCTGTTAGTCTAGACATGGGTGTAATATCTTTTAAATAATTTGAATACAGCATTCTAATATCTATTTCTAAATCTTTTACAAATTTTCCAATACAATCCCTCCCTCGATATAAATGAAACTTTGAAACTTTGTCATCAAATGAACATTTAATGTAGTAAGCAAAGGAATGCGGAATATGTTCAAATTTTTTCAGAGTGTAAGATTGAGAAGAATTTTCCAGATAATCATTTTCGACAGGTTTTAAAGCACACTCGAAGTCAGCATAAACGATAAACGGAACTTTCATTTGTTTTTCGATATTTTCAAATTTTAATATATTTTCAGGCACCATGTTACCAAATTTATCTAATATAAGCTCTTTTGAAGGAAAATCATTTCTAACAAAGTTGCAATCATTTTGCATGTGTTGCTTAAGAATATTCAAAGTAGTAAAAAATTTTAGACAACCATCACAAAAATATTTTCTATGTTCGTGATTAGTAACTTGACTGGAAACTAGCCGAGAAAGATCGCTTATATAGCAGTAATGATTTTTAGTATTACCTATATCATCTAGTTCCGATAATAGTAATAAATTTATATGGGTATTAGATCTAACCTTGCAAAAATGTAGAGGACCAATCACCTCATAAATGTTTTTCCCATTCTTATATGCGACTTCTAAACCGTAAACGTTTATTGATACATTATTTAACTCTTCAAATTTAGCAATATCTTTAATAGATACTGGAAAGTCTATACCTTCAAAGTTGAATAACTCCCTAAACTGCGGATACGATGTTGGATTTCGAGGATCTCCATGGTAAAAAGCTGATACAACCGCATAACCAAAACAAAACTGATCACTATTTTGTACATTAACAACAGCCTTTTTCCATTGAATCTCTCTTGGAAGAGGTATGTATGATGAGCTCCTCAATGGATTATACTTGTTTACATTAACTTCAAGATGAAGTATTTGTTGCAGAACCCATCCTAAAATAAAACGGTTAAGCGTTAATATTTTTAATTTCATTGTTACTCTTTAGTTTTTGAAAAACTATTGAAAACGAAACATGTATAAACTTATACACACCTGAATCGCGTTCTGCAAATTCATCAAATTTTCCGTGAATTATTGCCATTAATTTTTCATATACCATTATCAGATTTGTAGATTGTGTTACAACTTCGAAAATCGTATTGTGAGATTTAATTTCAGAAGTTCTAGAAGTTGGTAAATAGTACAATCCAAACAGCTCAAAATTAATTTTGACGACATTGTGTTTCTTCAATTCATATTGAATAACTTTAACTACATTATTCTGCACATTTTCTTGGAATTCTTTTAAATCAACAAAGTGCTTTGGGGAAGATATTTTATATGAAATAATTCGGCATTGAAATGCGCTGTTTAGTATCTCTATACCAGATTCACTAAACTTGCAGGCTTTTAATTTGTGAGCTTTTGATTTTAAATGAGAAGTCCAACTTGCATTTGAGACGTTGACATCACAGTCCAGGCAGTGTCGAACTTTTTCTTGCGAGAAAAATTTTTTATTAACTAAAAATAATAATTTCCAATAAATAAAAAGAAAATGTTAAACAAAAAATAACTCACCATCAATTATGTAATCATCGGGATTTGAGACATACGTATTTGCTAAGCAAATTTCTTTAATATGTCGCACTAGACCTCGCTTTTGCTTAAACTCACGTAAACACAGTGTGCACAAGAAGGACATGTTTAATACTGAGGAAATAAAATCTTGACTTTGGTTTAAACAGTGGAACCGCGGGAAGGTAGTCAATAACTCCACCAGGAGAGGATATAAATGGAGTAAGGGAAATGGGTAATAAAGGAGTGGGGAAAAGGGAAAAAAATATTTTATATATCTATTGGTTCGAAGCATGGCTCGAAAAGCAGGATTCCGCATTTGGTTAGAAGATTTCCCTGTCTATTTAAAACTTCCCCGACAAAATTTAAATTTTTACAAGCCTCACCTAAAGAAAAGTAGTTGTGGAATAATGATTTGATTACTCCACAACTACGTCGCATATCCTTGCTTGATATATTTTTTTTAGGTTTAGCTCGTAAAAATGTATCAAGTTCACTCTTGTACGGAACATCGCCAGTTTTGTGGAATTTTGTGCAGGTTAGTTTCGGGTCTGTTGTAATTTCTTTTAATAATTTGGGGGCAGTTGTAGTAAACTTTGACAATTTGGAAGAATCAACTTTTAATGTATTGCTAATATTTTTATCCGCGACTAATTTTTCTAGTAATAGGTTGAAGTGACCATCAGTTTCAGAAGTGGTTTGTTGCGCTTCGACATCGGAAATAGCATGACCTGAGTCATCATTACAATATTTCACTATTATATTATTAGACATGTTTTCTAGATCTCCCCCGCTATTGTTTAGCATATAATCCTCTACTTTAATATCACAAAAGCTGTCACTCGCAATACTGATCGAGTCAAGCGCAACAATTTGTTCATCAGTCATTCCACAAATCAGGCAATCCATATAATCATGAACTTTACAAGCGTATGTTAAATCAAAGACAGTTAAATCAATCAAAGCCATACTTACGAAAAATAGATATAACAAAACACCACAAGACACAAGGCGAGTGAACAAAAGATGTTAAATTAACCGTAGCGGAATAAACACAAAAATATATTGAGCGGAATGTATGAAGCACAACTGTATTATATCGAGCTCAAGGTACGACTACCGACACTTAAGAAAGCGAAGCGCAAAGAGAATATCGTCTGGGCGGGACATAACGGTGTTCGACCTCTAGTACCTTTTGTTTTTTTTTTTTTTTTTTTTTTTTTCTGTCTGCGAGTTTTTTTTTTTTCTGTCTGCGAGTGTTTTTTTTTTTTTTTCTGTCTGCGATTTTTTTTTTTCTGTCTGCGAGTTTTTTTTTTTTTCTGTCTGCGAGTTTTTTTTTTTTTTCTGTCTGCGAGTTTTTTTTTTTTTTTTTTGTTTTTTTTTTGTTTTTTTTCTGTCTGCGATTTTTTTTTTTTTACATCTGCGCAGTAGACCAAAATGCGTACCACGCGCACACCGAGCGTGCTACGCATGCGCACGGAGTGTTAGGGGCGGTACTTTGGTGCATACATTCCAACCCACCACCCACTTTTAAGAATATATCTCCAATAATGAAGCTACAAATAAAAAACTTTGTTGTCGAGTGAGTCCTCTCTCCCGCATTATTATACATATGGGAGGAGCTTGCTTCACACTATATTGAGTCGCGTGTTGTGATCTTTCATTAGTACAACGCTCGCATTTTAACCGCACTTGTCTTTTAAATAATACGAATAGTACAATGAAATTAGCTATGAGTGAAGCTTTGCGTAAAAAAGTGTCTAAAATGAGTTTTCCACAGTTTAGTGAGTTTTGCGACACGCTTCATTCGGATACGGAAGCATTATTACTTGATTTGTGGATTTGGGATATCCCTACAAGGCCGAATTCTCCAAGCCAGTTTTCAGAATCCACAACATTGATTAACGACACAGCAGTGGGCGCCACCCTCACAGCCAGCACAGCCAACGGCAGCAGCAACAGCACCCTGACAGTCGACACCACCCTCACAGCCAGTACAGCCAACGGCAGCAGCAGCAGCGCGCCAAACTGTTCGAGTGTGTGTGATATAAAAAAGAACTATTTGAGTTGTTCACCAGTGCGGCGAAAACAGCCGAAAAGGTCATGTAAATATATTTATAATTATAAGTATAATTTTTAGTTGTATATTGCTTGTTTTTAAATATATTTTCTTTATAACATCTTTTTCTTTATTATAATTAAAACAACTTCACGACAAAGTGGATTTTAAAAGCGACTTTTTAAGAACAATACTTCACTTCACTGAACACCATGAAGGAATGCACTTCACACATTTTTATTGACATTCAAGGGTATACTTGTTCCTTTGGTTACGTTCCTAAAGAAGTGGCAATTTATGATGGATTTCGTCTTTCAACTTTTTTATTTAAACCACCCTTTAAAAGAAACATGCTGTCTCCTGAAGATAATAAAATTGTTACATGGTGTGAAACATATCACGGCTTAGACTGGGAATCTGGATGCATTGACTTAAACGAGATTGATAATATTATTAAAAATAAACTGCTGGCCAATTCAAGCGGGACAAACTAAATTTTTGATAAAATTTAGAGTGGAATATTTTCGAAACGAAAAAAGATTTTGATTTAACTTTTTCAGTATGTAATTGAATAGTTCTTCTAGTTTTTATACTTCAAGGCACTATTGCTAGCAGTCGCTGCAACTCTATTTTACAGGGTGTTAAGTGAAACCCTGACTTTTTTGGAAAAGTTTTCCAGTTCCGAGAATCTAGGAAGAATTTTTTTTGAATTTTCTTTTCATACTAAAATGATCCATGGTCAAATACAAAAAAACAATTTCTCCGGATTTTCTCTATTTTCAATTGTTTTCCGTATACAGGGGTTAGTCGAAATTATCGACTTCTTCTTACAAAGGAACCCCTAATTTGGCCGTTTATTCACAAAAAGCGAAAGACCAAGTAAATTTGTAGTTTGAAGTAGTCCAGCTAACAAAATTAATACAAATTTTTGTACAGGGTGTAGCAAGTTTGGATCACGGGCTAGTAAATTATTATTTTTTAATTTCTACTACTTTTTCCTAAGTTAACTATTAATTATCACGTGCTACGTTAAAGGGTTAAAATTTGTTAGGTCCGATAACAGTACTGGTTAGAAAGATCCTTTTTGCCCAAACGGGTTTTTCATTTTTTGTCTAGTCCCATTTTTAGTGATTAAACGGCTCGCATTTTGAACCTAACTTTTTACAATTGCATCCATGAACGATTGAAGTGAGAGTGCTTTTTTGGTGGTACATAATGAATGTTTTATCCAACCAAAAAACATGTAGTGGCCAAACAGCTAATGATGCTTATTCGAAGAATTTTTTAGCATTATACAGGGTTGCAAAAATATACCACCTATACTTTATATGGAAGTCATGTGATTTTCAAATTAATTGAATATAGTCCCAATTTTCTTGGAACTTTTTGCCGAAACTATTTTTGAATTTTTTTGTCTGGTCCCATTTTTAGTGATACAAATGGCTTGCGTTTAAAACTTAACTTTTTGCGATTGCATTCATGAACTATTGAAGTGGACATCGTTTATTGGTTTAACCAACCAATAAAAAAGTGTCGTGGCCATAGAGCTAAAGATGCTTATTCGCTGCTTTTGTCCGCGTTTGCCCAAAACATATCACCTACATTTTATATGAAAATCATGTGATTTTAGAGTCCTTTAGGTATTCATAAAGTTCCTTTTTGCTATATTAATAATTATTAAAGAAAATGTCCTACTTATTATTAATAAAATCTAGTAACGATACAGATAAAAAGAATAATATTCATTCGGAACTTTTTCACATTATGCAGGATTGTGCAGAAGTTACTACTTATAATAGAAGCCACGTGTTTCTCGATATCTTTGGATTTTCGTAAACTTCGATTATTCATTATAAAAGAAAAATATTTTACCACTGCTCTAAAAAGTCAGTACATGGCATTGAGAAATTTTAATTAATAAGAAGTGTCTTAAATTAATAGTCACGGAGTACATTTTTCTCGTCAAAAATTGGAGATGGATAGTGAATTCAACTGAACAAGTTATAAAATTCTGTATAGCGTAGTTTTTAGAAGGTATAGAAATTTCAGAAGATTTAATTACTTTTGAAAGTACTCGAAAAGATACGTAATTTTCAAATTTAGTAGTTATTTTTCCCGGCATTACTTTAGGAGATCCAAAATGTAAATTTTGGTTGTTACTTTTATAGGTAAACAGAAAACGTTTTAAATTATAGAACATTTTTTTTACTTGAAGGTATTATAAAAACTTGCAACTAACGAAAACAAAACAAATCTTAATACCTAGTAGGACCTCCCCTTACATTTATTATCTCTTGGCATCTTCGAGGCATGCTTATTACCAAATTATTGACAAATTCTTGCTGAATATTTTCCCACTCCTGAACAATGGCGTCTGCAAGTTGTTCTAGAGTCTGAGGAGGATCTTCCCTAGAACTTACCAATAATTTCAATTTAGACCAGACGTGTTCGATAATATTCATGTCTGGTGATTTTGCAGGCCAGACCATCCTGGTAATATTATTAGCTTCCAAAAACTCTTGCACAATGCGTGCTCTATGAGGTCTGGCGTTATCGTCAATTAGCACAAAATCGTTCCCAAAATTGTTTGCAAATGGTAGAACGATATTGCTTAAAATTTCGTCCCTATATACCTGACCGTTAATGGGCTCCAATGTTAAAAAAAGTTCCGTTTTGCCATTAAACATTACACCACCCCAAACAGTAACGCCTCCACCACCAAAAGGTTCCTGAGGAGCCATATTCTCCTCCATATACCGTTCGCCACGTTCACGCCAAACTAATATTCTGCCGTCCGAGTGAATTAAATTAAATCTTGACTCGTCTACAAACATGCAGTTTTCCCAGTTATCTAGTGGCCAATTGCGATGTTCATATGCCCACTGGAGACGTCTTCGCCTATGCTGTGGTAGAAGTCGCACACATTTAGCACGTCGCCGAGCTCTAAAATTAAAATTTTGGCTTAAAAATCTGTAGTATACGTGTAGGGAATGAACCAATAAATAAGCCAACAGTAGCTTTTATTATACTAAAATGCAAAATTAGGTCAATTTTCATAACGTTAGTTCTAGGGAAGAACTAAGGAACATTACGCTGCAAGCACAAATAATGTGTTTAGGGTCGCCTATCAAAACTTTAATTTATGAACAACTTAGTTCAAGTTTACATTTATAATATCGGTGCGCAAAATCCAAGATTCACGCCTCAGCTGACGTCGATATTATAATAGCCGACTTACTAAAATGAAACACTAAAAATATTGGTACAAAAAATAAGATCTCATTTGAAGTAACTCACCTTAAGTTATTATTGTTTAAAGTTCTTCTAATGGTCCTATTGCTCACACGAATGTGTGTTCTTGCTCTGAACTCCTGGTTAATTTTCTCTGATGAAATTTTTCGCCTTCGACGAGCCTCTCTAACCAACCATCTTTCATCTGCAATGCCGACTTTCTTTTGGCGACCTCCCCCATAACGATAGTTTGCACTTCCCGTTTCGTGGAAGCGTTGACGCAGTCGAGATATTGTACTTCGCCCAACCCCGTACATATCCGCAATAATACTAATTTTTACCCCATCTTGTAGTAAACGCAAACAATGCTAAAAAATTCTTCGAATAAGCATCATTAGCTGTTTGGCCACTACATGTTTTTTGGTTGGATAAAACATTCATTATGTACCACCAAAAAAGCACTCTCACTTCAATCGTTCATGGATGCAATTGCAAAAAGTTAGGTTCAAAATGCGAGCCGTTTAATCACTAAAAATGGGACTAGACAAAAAATGAAAAACCCGTTTGGGCAAAAAGGATCTTTCTAACCAGTACTGTTATCGGACCTAACAAATTTTAACCCTTTAACGTAGCACGTGATAATTAATAGTTAACTTAGGAAAAAGTAGTAGAAATTAAGAAATAATAATTTACTAGCCCGTGATCCAAACTTGCTACACCCTGTACAAAAATTTGTATTAATTTTGTTAGCTGGACTACTTCAAACTACAAATTTACTTGGTCTTTCGCTTTTTGTGAATAAACGGCCAAATTAGGGGTTCCTTTGTAAGAAGAAGTCGATAATTTCGACTAACCCCTGTATACGGAAAACAAATGAAAATAGAGAAAATCCGGAGAAATTGTTTTTTTGTATTTGACCATGGATCATTTTAGTATGAAAAGAAAATTCAAAAAAAATTCTTCCTAGATTCTCGGAACTGGAAAACTTTTCCAAAAAAGTCAGGGTTTCACTTAACACCCTGTAAAATAGAGTTGCAGCGACTGCTAGCAATAGTGCCTTGAAGTATAAAAACTAGAAGAACTATTCAATTACATACTGAAAAAGTTAAATCAAAATCTTTTTTCGTTTCGAAAATATTCCACTCTAAATTTTATCAAAAATTTAGTTTGTCCCGCTTGAATTGGCCAGCAGTTTATATATTTTTTATTTAATAAGCCAAAAGTATATGTAAAAGGTGTTGAAAAGACAAAATTTTTACAAAAAGTTTTAGATAGTGAAAACATTATTAGCATTCCGACTTCTAATGAACCAAAATTAAGTAAATATAAGAAGGTTCCTGATTGTTATTTTCATAAAACGGTACAAGCTTGCCACTGTGCATTGGAGAATGTAAAACTATTATACAATTATAAGAATTGCTACCAATAAAATTGTACTTTTGATTAACCTCTCTTTATCACCTGAATTAAAAATTATGTTGTGTGTAAATTGCAACTACAAACACAAAGTATGAATAAAAATAATTGTTAAACTTTATGCAGTAATAAATAAAATTTTATCTTTCATTACGTTTTTCATTTATCTATCGCATGAATATTAAGTTGGGTTAATGTTGAGGAAAATACAAACACAAAGTTCCGCTTAGAAATATTTATTAAACTAAAACTATTAACAATCCAAGTTGTATATTTATAATGGTTCAACATTTTTAAATGTATAGTTATACTGTTTAAACAATTTTGCATAGTTAAATCTTCAAAGAAATCCTTACACGCTTTCTTCTAAAGTTGTTTTGTCAATTCTATGGTTTGTGATTTTCTGTACATCTGGTTTGTTACACGTTACACAGATCTCTGGTAAAATAATCATATGTAGAACTTGCTCACACACTTTACATTTAATTTCATCTTTACAACAATCCATGGCACGCTTATAATGGGTGTTCACATGTATGTGCTTACCACGTTGTTGTTCTATGGCTAATAAAAAGTAACACTCGTGACACAGACTGTACATGCCACCCGCCATGGATATGATTAATATGTATGATTGCATTACGCACACTTCACGTTTTAAATAGTTCTCTTTCAAAGCTTCTGAAGCGTTACTTTTATTAATTTTCACTAGTCCTTCTTCTCCACAACCACTTCCCAGAACTTCTTCCTCGGTGCCGGAGTCATCTTCATCTTCATCCTCATCATCATCATCATCGTAATTGTAGCGGTCAACATCCACAAGAGTATTAAGTCTATCCTCGGTTAGACAACCAGTAGTTTTTTGAAAATAAATTTTTTCTTCCTTATGAATCGATTCCATTTCTTCCCGTTGCCCATTTAATGGAGTACCATTATAAATATACAATTTGGATTGTAAATCCATTGTTTTATTTTATTCCGACTTTAGTAGAATACTTTATCAGTTCACAACTAATATCGTTTAACTGAAATTATCAACCTTTTATGCTGCAATCCCTTCTCTCCTATCCCTCCTATGCATAGTTTGGAGTGGGGCTGACCGGTGAAGATTGACACCCCCCACCACTTTTTTGATTGGTCGACCTACCACCTAAGCCCCGCCTCCCGGTGCTTGGAGGCGGGGCTTGGAGGCGGGGCTTGGGTGGGGGTCGGCCAATCCGGTGCTTGGGGCGGGGCTAGAGGGCATTGGCCGGTGCAGATTGCACCCCCCACCACTTTTTTGATTGGTCGACCCCCCACCGGAGGCGGGGCTTGGGTTTGATTGGGTGGGGGGTCGACCAATCAAAAAAGTGGTGGGGGGTGCAATCTGCACCGGCCAAGTATACCTACTGTTTTATTTAAACAGTAAATCCCGGAGTACCTACTGGTATGCCCTTTATTTAACTATACATTTCGCGTGCGAAGCTCCACGCAAGATTGCAGATTTTTAAGAATTAACTCAGAAATATAACTGAATAGTCGTTTGTGCCAAACGCTTAAAAGGGTATTGCTAGCCAATAAATAAAAGAAAACTAATTCTTATTTGTAAATTTATTGATAATATCTTCAGAGAGCAATAATTATTATAATAGCATTTCCTTTATAATTTACACTGGATGCCTGCTATTAGCATTTAACTATTTTTATCAGTTTGTATATTTACAGAGTATGTATTTAAAGTTTTCAATTGAAATTATATGAATAAAAAAAGATTAAAATAGTTAAATAAACTTTGAGGACAGCGACAAAACATAACAGTATAAGTTGTTTAAAATTACATGAATATTTTTTACAGATAATTAAATTAATTCTAATACTGAAAAATCTGATTTTACACTCTACAGCTATATTTTACTGCTCTTAAAAGTTAAAATAAACTAGAATACAAAATTTTCTAAGAAAAAAACTACGTGGTTAAGCATACAGTATCACCCAATAAAAAATGGACATATCAGTAATTATATACGGACATGGGTTTAAAAATGTTTTGTTTTAGACAACACGAAGGAGAAAGAATTTTCATTATAGTAAAGAGTGTGTTTTTATACCAACATTAGATATATTAATTAAAAAAAAGGTGATGGTGATGGATTTTGGCGGTACAAAAATTTTCTATACATTTCAAAAGAGAAATTTGTAATCAATGTTCAAGAAGCTGAATATACAGAATGTTCGAGAAGTCTTAGTATGGGGAAATATCTTTGCTATAAGTAAAGGTCCAAATTTTAGATGTAGGTATCTTATTGGTTAATAAATCTACTTTTTTATGTAATTTAACTTTTTCAACCCCTTTGAGGGGCGATGCTAGGGAGTTGAGGTCAAAAATTTTAAATGCAACCCTATGTCGTGTGGTAACCCACTTTAAAGGTCTTCAAATAAGAAACATTTTACCGCAAACCCAATCTCCGTATCTTGATTAATTTTTAAATGGCAAATTAAAAAGTCGCGAAAAAAAATTAAAAATTTAAATACCTTTATTTCTCTTATTACTTCAAAAGTTGTTCAAAATGACCACCATCAACTTCCCGGCAGTAATAAAGTCGATTCTGGAACTTTGTCAAGAAGTAACACCTCTCGAAAATGTGAGAAGTGAGTTTCAAAATCAACTTTATTACTGCCAAGAAGTTCATGCATGATGGCCATTTTGAACAACTTTTAAAGTCATAAGAGAAATAAAGGTATTTCAATTTTAATTTTTTTTCACCATTTTTAATTTTTAAAAGCTTGCTATTTAAAAACGAATTAAGATTCGGATCTCGGGTTGCGGTAAAATATTTCTTTTGCGAACATCTTTAAAATGAGGTACAACACGACATAGGGGTGCATTTAAAATTTTTAACCAATTCCCCAGCGTCACCCCTCAAGGGTGTTAAAAAAGTTAAATTACATAAAAAAGTAGATTTATTAACCAATAAGATTCACCTAAAATTTGGTGTCTGTATCTTTATTAACAGCAAATATATTTGCCCATACTAAGACATTTCGGACACCCTGTATAGAAATGCTCAGAGTCTGATGTAAGCCAAAATCAACAAACATTTCTTTGATATATCCCAACCTCAGCAAGCCATTTGATAAAAATCAACAATTATCTTATGCCCCATTTTTAAAGAACAATACTTTAAATATGTAAAAAACGAGAAAAAAATTCTCTTAAAAAATTAACTAAAAAAAAATTAAACCTAATTCTACCAAACGAAAATAAAATCTTATAAAATAAATTACTTGCATAATTATTGTAAAAATTAATGAATATTAATTGTTAAGTACCTATAAAAATACGCAATCTATTTTTTTTTGTATATAACAATGTTTTTCTACAATTATTATAGAACTAATCAAGACCAACCATTATACTTTTGACTAAAGGATTTAAGAATTAGCTATAGTACTGCAGTTAATGAACACTTTTTTAACGTCATTTAAGAGGAGTAATAATTAGGTATCACCTCTATTTTTGTTGTTTTCTTTTACCATTATTGTTCAAATTACTTTTAAAATCCCTAACTACACGCCTACATATAGTACGCGTGAAAGTGTAGTCGATATACCTCGCCTCGCGTCATAGTACGCGCGAGAGTGTAGTCGGCATACCTCGCCTCGCGCCTCGTGTCATAGTACGCGCGAGAATATTCAGTATAGTCGGTATACCTGGCCTCGCGCCTCGTGTCCTTTGACTCACGACGAAAATACGACGAGGCGATGCGAGAGTACCGACTATTCTCGTGTAGTATCTGAATACTTCTTTTAATATGAAAAAATGACGTAGGAAAGTATTGACTAACCCCCTGGCCTTATTACAAAAAGAGAGGTAAAGAAGCTATTCACAATATAGTGAATGGTCTTTCTCGTTCATTAAGTTACACTTCACAGAAGTGTTACTTCAATGCTACATTGTTAAATTCGTAACAAGAATACTTATCTACATTATTTAAAACGTAAAAATGCGAACGAAACAAAACTATATATCGTTATTGCAATATTATAGATATGTATATTTAACGTTAAAATAATACTTTAAGAATACGCATCGGTAAATAAACGTTGTTGCACGGAACAGCTAAAGAAATGTCTCGAATAACGGTAAGTACAGATAGTCGGAGTTGAAATGTAATAAAAATTAGCGTTATTTCTATGCCATAAAATTTTTCTATAGTTATAATTTCTACTGTAGTATATAAATTACAAGTTATATAAGTTATAAATAACTTTACATAGGTATTTACAGGATTACGCCAGTACTTTATAACCAAAAATAATAATATATATGCTTTGAAAGAGGTCAACAGTATTACATATTCCGATGGATTAATATTATTATTAATTTGTAAATCTTTTGGAAAGGAGTAATAGTGACAAAACATGTTTTCTTAAAGCTGCCGGAAAAGTACGAAAATAAACAAACAGGCAAAAAAAATTAAATATGACATGATATCTTCTTTTTGGGTCACCCTGTATACACATATATATATATATATATATATATATATATATATATATATATATATATATATATATATAAATCAAATCAATCAAATCAAAATTTGCTTTATTGTCCAAGAAAAACTGTTCTATTGACAAAGCATACCTATAATAAAAACATTAATCTAAAATACCTAGTTATATAAACATAATCAAAAGCCAAATGACGTAAATAACTATCTTAATTAAAAGTCAGTTAAAATATGTTTCAATGTCAAATGTCAAAAAATAAAATATATATATATAAAATAATGTATCATCTGATTATGAAAATCATAATTCAAATTATAATCGAAAATTCCGATCAGAGTAATTTGAAAATTGAAAAGGTTAGCTTCAATGGAAATCCCTTGTAATTCGTTATTCGATATGTTGCCAGTTGGTTGCTTGACAATATAACAAACGAGTTTATTTATTTTTTCTAGATTACATTAATATACTGAAATGCGTAATAATAAATTGACATTAATGGATCAAAAAACTGAAAACCTTTCACCGAATTACAAATAAAAATTGCAAGACTCGGCAACTCCGCGATTCGCTCTTCGCAGCAGCAGACATTTAAATTATGAATAACATAATGTACCGATATGAATTACGAATTTAATATGAATTGTAAGTGGTAGTGCGGTATAGATGATCAATTTGAATTATAATTCGATTAAAATAATACGATATTGCCCACCACTAATTTTCGCGATCATTAGATGTATTAAAAAAAAATTAGAATTAAAGAATAAAATATTAATTAATTCCAGAAAATAATATTGGGTGATGAAAACGTATCAAAGAAAAATTATAAATGGTGCCTCGATAATGCAGCTACAAATGGTTAGTTCCTATTACTCCTGTATACAAAGGATAAATCCTACTCTAAAAACAAGAAAACTAAATTGTTCAAATCTGTGATTGTCCCTTATATCGACGAAAATACTAAAAGTTAGCCTAACATTGTTTTTACAAGTATGGATAGGGGGAGAAAATCTAAAAAGAGCTTTAAAACATCTCGTGATAAATATTAGGCAACGAAAAATAATAACAGACCGACATATAGTCAGAAAAAAGTATTGCTTCGAATACGCGCGAATTTTACAATATATAGGGTGTCTCAGAAAGTTGTTAATTTTTAAGGGTAGGTCGTATGGCTAGAAATTCAGAAAAGAGTTCACATAGTTCAGAAATGCCTTGTTTCTAAGTGTTTAAAATAAAATCTTTGAGAAAATACAGGTTTGTTCACTGATATTCAGAATAGCTTGTTTCACATTCGTTATTAACTTATTGCGATAGCAATAAGGTTTAAAAAATCACTTTTTTTTGTGGGACTGCACAGCCACACACACAAAAAAGGTTCCTTGATCTGGTGACTAGACCCATATATTCCTATGTATTCTGACCCGCTGGATCCGAATCTGTCATCAGAATTGGCCCATCACATCCGAGTTTTTCATAAAACCCAAAAAATAGGTCAAAATTTTTGAAGAATATTATTTGTTTTGGAATCGACTCTAGGTGTTCCAGAGTTCAGCTTTGAACAACATCACCAGCAAGCTAAGAACTTAATTTTATATTCGCTTAGAAAAGCCAAATGCTCAGAATAGCCATATTTATCAGGGGAAACATTAAAATAGTTTTCTAGCGTTGTAAAGGTGTTGCAACTTCCTAGAGCTAGTTAAAGGATTTTTATTTTTTTACAACTGAGCCATATTTTACGACGCTTTCCTTTTTAAATTAAACATTAAAATTACTGTTAACGTTTTTAATTTTTTGAGTTTACTTAGAGGAGCTTTAATTTATTGGTTATATATATTATATTATACCTTTATTTCTCTTATTACTTCAAAAGTTGTTCAAAATGACCACCATCAACTTCCCGGCAGTAATAAAGTCGATTCTGGAACTTTGTCAAGAAGTAACACCTCTCGAAAATGTGAGAAGTGAGTTTCAAAATCAACTTTATTACTGCCAAGAAGTTCATGCATGATGGCCATTTTGAACAACTTTTAAAGTCATAAGAGAAATAAAGGTATTTCAATTTTAATTTTTTTTCACCATTTTTAATTTTTAAAAGCTTGCTATTTAAAAACGAATTAAGATTCGGATCTCGGGTTGCGGTAAAATATTTCTTTTGCGAACATCTTTAAAATGAGGTACAACACGACATAGGGGTGCATTTAAAATTTTTAACCAATTCCCCAGCGTCACCCCTCAAGGGTGTTAAAAAAGTTAAATTACATAAAAAAGTAGATTTATTAACCAATAAGATTCACCTAAAATTTGGTGTCTGTATCTTTATTAACAGCAAATATATTTGCCCATACTAAGACATTTCGGACACCCTGTATAGAAATGCTCAGAGTCTGATGTAAGCCAAAATCAACAAACATTTCTTTGATATATCCCAACCTCAGCAAGCCATTTGATAAAAATCAACAATTATCTTATGCCCCATTTTTAAAGAACAATACTTTAAATATGTAAAAAACGAGAAAAAAATTCTCTTAAAAAATTAACTAAAAAAAAATTAAACCTAATTCTACCAAACGAAAATAAAATCTTATAAAATAAATTACTTGCATAATTATTGTAAAAATTAATGAATATTAATTGTTAAGTACCTATAAAAATACGCAATCTATTTTTTTTTGTATATAACAATGTTTTTCTACAATTATTATAGAACTAATCAAGACCAACCATTATACTTTTGACTAAAGGATTTAAGAATTAGCTATAGTACTGCAGTTAATGAACACTTTTTTAACGTCATTTAAGAGGAGTAATAATTAGGTATCACCTCTATTTTTGTTGTTTTCTTTTACCATTATTGTTCAAATTACTTTTAAAATCCCTAACTACACGCCTACATATAGTACGCGTGAAAGTGTAGTCGATATACCTCGCCTCGCGTCATAGTACGCGCGAGAGTGTAGTCGGCATACCTCGCCTCGCGCCTCGTGTCATAGTACGCGCGAGAATATTCAGTATAGTCGGTATACCTGGCCTCGCGCCTCGTGTCCTTTGACTCACGACGAAAATACGACGAGGCGATGCGAGAGTACCGACTATTCTCGTGTAGTATCTGAATACTTCTTTTAATATGAAAAAATGACGTAGGAAAGTATTGACTAACCCCCTGGCCTTATTACAAAAAGAGAGGTAAAGAAGCTATTCACAATATAGTGAATGGTCTTTCTCGTTCATTAAGTTACACTTCACAGAAGTGTTACTTCAATGCTACATTGTTAAATTCGTAACAAGAATACTTATCTACATTATTTAAAACGTAAAAATGCGAACGAAACAAAACTATATATCGTTATTGCAATATTATAGATATGTATATTTAACGTTAAAATAATACTTTAAGAATACGCATCGGTAAATAAACGTTGTTGCACGGAACAGCTAAAGAAATGTCTCGAATAACGGTAAGTACAGATAGTCGGAGTTGAAATGTAATAAAAATTAGCGTTATTTCTATGCCATAAAATTTTTCTATAGTTATAATTTCTACTGTAGTATATAAATTACAAGTTATATAAGTTATAAATAACTTTACATAGGTATTTACAGGATTACGCCAGTACTTTATAACCAAAAATAATAATATATATGCTTTGAAAGAGGTCAACAGTATTACATATTCCGATGGATTAATATTATTATTAATTTGTAAATCTTTTGGAAAGGAGTAATAGTGACAAAACATGTTTTCTTAAAGCTGCCGGAAAAGTACGAAAATAAACAAACAGGCAAAAAAAATTAAATATGACATGATATCTTCTTTTTGGGTCACCCTGTATACACATATATATATATATATATATATATATATATATATATATATATATATATATATATATATATATATATATATATATATATATATATATAAATCAAATCAATCAAATCAAAATTTGCTTTATTGTCCAAGAAAAACTGTTCTATTGACAAAGCATACCTATAATAAAAACATTAATCTAAAATACCTAGTTATATAAACATAATCAAAAGCCAAATGACGTAAATAACTATCTTAATTAAAAGTCAGTTAAAATATGTTTCAATGTCAAATGTCAAAAAATAAAATATATATATATAAAATAATGTATCATCTGATTATGAAAATCATAATTCAAATTATAATCGAAAATTCCGATCAGAGTAATTTGAAAATTGAAAAGGTTAGCTTCAATGGAAATCCCTTGTAATTCGTTATTCGATATGTTGCCAGTTGGTTGCTTGACAATATAACAAACGAGTTTATTTATTTTTTCTAGATTACATTAATATACTGAAATGCGTAATAATAAATTGACATTAATGGATCAAAAAACTGAAAACCTTTCACCGAATTACAAATAAAAATTGCAAGACTCGGCAACTCCGCGATTCGCTCTTCGCAGCAGCAGACATTTAAATTATGAATAACATAATGTACCGATATGAATTACGAATTTAATATGAATTGTAAGTGGTAGTGCGGTATAGATGATCAATTTGAATTATAATTCGATTAAAATAATACGATATTGCCCACCACTAATTTTCGCGATCATTAGATGTATTAAAAAAAAATTAGAATTAAAGAATAAAATATTAATTAATTCCAGAAAATAATATTGGGTGATGAAAACGTATCAAAGAAAAATTATAAATGGTGCCTCGATAATGCAGCTACAAATGGTTAGTTCCTATTACTCCTGTATACAAAGGATAAATCCTACTCTAAAAACAAGAAAACTAAATTGTTCAAATCTGTGATTGTCCCTTATATCGACGAAAATACTAAAAGTTAGCCTAACATTGTTTTTACAAGTATGGATAGGGGGAGAAAATCTAAAAAGAGCTTTAAAACATCTCGTGATAAATATTAGGCAACGAAAAATAATAACAGACCGACATATAGTCAGAAAAAAGTATTGCTTCGAATACGCGCGAATTTTACAATATATAGGGTGTCTCAGAAAGTTGTTAATTTTTAAGGGTAGGTCGTATGGCTAGAAATTCAGAAAAGAGTTCACATAGTTCAGAAATGCCTTGTTTCTAAGTGTTTAAAATAAAATCTTTGAGAAAATACAGGTTTGTTCACTGATATTCAGAATAGCTTGTTTCACATTCGTTATTAACTTATTGCGATAGCAATAAGGTTTAAAAAATCACTTTTTTTTGTGGGACTGCACAGCCACACACACAAAAAAGGTTCCTTGATCTGGTGACTAGACCCATATATTCCTATGTATTCTGACCCGCTGGATCCGAATCTGTCATCAGAATTGGCCCATCACATCCGAGTTTTTCATAAAACCCAAAAAATAGGTCAAAATTTTTGAAGAATATTATTTGTTTTGGAATCGACTCTAGGTGTTCCAGAGTTCAGCTTTGAACAACATCACCAGCAAGCTAAGAACTTAATTTTATATTCGCTTAGAAAAGCCAAATGCTCAGAATAGCCATATTTATCAGGGGAAACATTAAAATAGTTTTCTAGCGTTGTAAAGGTGTTGCAACTTCCTAGAGCTAGTTAAAGGATTTTTATTTTTTTACAACTGAGCCATATTTTACGACGCTTTCCTTTTTAAATTAAACATTAAAATTACTGTTAACGTTTTTAATTTTTTGAGTTTACTTAGAGGAGCTTTAATTTATTGGTGGGTTATATTCTGATACCCTGGATGTAAGCACGCTTGATGAAGGTTAAGTCCCAAAAATAGCTATAGGAGAAGGGCATAAAACCTGGGCAAGAATCGAAAATAGTCTCTTTTGATATTTTCTTGACGATCTTTCATGTCTCTGCATTTTCATATATTACTTCCAGAGACCGAGGGAATTTTTATTACTTCTAGCTTTAAAATATACCTTTAAAAACGTCCAACAACTTTCTGAAACACCTTTTGTATTTTAACATTATTATCAAACTAACACCGTCCATGAATCATTCACCTTGGTCCTAGATATCAGTTTTAATTAAAAAGCCGATTGTTTTTACCACCATTCACCCAGTTTCGAAAATATTAAAATAATTGTTTTTTTTTATTTATTCACTTACAATACATGTATATCACAGACCTACATATTTAGATGCTTTATGCGATTTTATAAGTTTAAGGATATTGTAAAGTTAACTTAGCACGAGATCAGCAGCATAATGGATTGTAAAAAAAATCGAACTCACTTTTTACATTTTTACGAAAATTTTAAAATATTTATTTCGAATAATATTCGAAACAAATGTTTTAAAATTTTCGTAATATGCATTTCTTTGAAAATATAGTTTTTAAGAATTATGTTATTTACATTATAAAGTAACGTACTTAGTGTGTACTGGCCAAATTTAATGGTTTTAAACTATACTGTTGCAGGTATAACGCTGACTATGTTTTTTATACAGCCAATGAACATTAATAGAGTTTTACCTGTATTTCATCGAGAAAATTATGAAAGGTTAAATTTTGACGGCTTTTCAAGCCAATGAGAGCTTTTGAACTCTCAAAAAAATCCTATTTTTAACACGCTTTTATTAATTTGACCTGTAACTCCCCAGTGGCGGTCCCAGGGGGGGGGGGGCGGTGGGGGCGATCGCCCCCCCCCCTTACCCTCTTAACCCAAGACACTATTTTTAACGAAGAAATAATAAATGATCGATAAGGGTAAAACAAAAAATTTAAAACCGTAGGTGCAGGCAGTACACGTCTCTAGAATTGATTGTGGTATAGATAAAATTGCATGCATGCTTTTTTAACAGAAATTTTGAATATACATAGGCAATTTTTTTTTGTAACACACTAACCCGACGATTGGGCCAACCCAACACCTACTAAACCGCCCCCCCCCCTTTGAAAAAACACACTAACCCGACGATTGGGCCAACCCAACACCTACTAAACCGCCCCCCCCCCTTGAAAAAAGCTGCGACCGCCACTGAACTCCCTAACATTGTAAGGGAATCTTACAACTCACTTTTCACTCACTTTTAATTTTCGTATCGATTTGAAACTTTGCAAACTTATGCAATTCTGGTGACAATACAATTCAATACATTAATATGTTTTTTTTTAAATATAAAAATATCTATGTAGTATATACAGCGTGTCTTCGGAAGTTCTTACCATATGTAAAAAAATGTTATTATTGATTTTACGAAAAATAGTGCCTCTTTATAAAAAGTTCTGCATTATGAGAAAATAGAATTGCCATTCAAAAATCTGATACAGGGTAGCTCAAAAATGTAAAAGTCCTAATCCATGTGAAGCTCAACAGACATAAAATCGTTATTTAAAGGTAAACTGCTACTGCAACTGTACTAGAGTTAACTTTTTTATGTTAGTCAATTAGGTTTGGAACATACAGGAGATTCCAAAAATAAAATTAACTTTTTATTATCGCCTTTACAAAAATGCACATCTTCATAAAAAGTTCTACATTGTGAAAAAAGAGCATGGATATTTAAAAATTTTATCTAGGATACTATACAGGGTGGCTAAAAAATATAAGTGATTTTCAGCTTTTTGAGCCACCCTGTATTGACCTACATCAAGTTTTTGAATAATTATGCTCTTTTTTACAAGGTAGAACTTTTTATGAAGATATACTTTTTTTGTAAAGTCGAAATTAAAAAATTAATTTTATTTTTGGGACCTCCTGTGTGTTCCAAATTCACTAACATAAAAAATTAACTGTAGTACATTTACAGTGGCAGTTTACCTTTAAATAAGGATTTTGTGTCTTTTTAGCTCCACGTGGGTTAGGACTTATACATTTTTGAGCCACCCTGTATGTACTATATCAAATTTTTGAAAGGCAATGCAATTTTCTCATGATGCAGAACTTTTTATGAAGATACACTTTTTTTCGTAAAATGGATAATACAAAATTTTTCCATTTCGCAGACATGCTATATATTTTTTTTAATGAAAAAAAAAAACGTATTGTATTGTCACCGGAATTGTATAAGTTCGCAAAGTTTCAAATCAATACGACAATTAGAAGTGGGTAAAAGGTGAGTTGTACGATTTTATTATAATGTTACGAAGTTACAGGTCAAGTTAATAAAAGCGTGTTAAAAAGGTCGCGATGCGCGGAAACCAAAAGAAAAATGCTACAGGAAAAGTCAAATAAACAAAAGAAGAGTGCCACAGCTTTAGGCATAAAAGATATTTATTATACGAGCTGCAGAGGAAGCTCTTTTCTATACAGGGTGTTCAAACGAGAACGAAACGTCGGCCCTTTTGGGTGTTTACTTTTTGTTATAAAAAGCGCTCGGTCACGTCGATTTTGTTTTCGAGGGGGAAAGCTTTTGAGCAGATACTCAAGTAAACCTAAGCAAATCCCTACCTGCAACCCCTTGGCCAGGGTGGGCTTCACCCCTAAAATTTTAAATGGAAATGGGGGTCGAGTTGCACCATACCTAGTTTATGCCCTTTTACTTCAGCGGTTGTCAAATTATTTAATTTCATTTTTGGGTAATTTATTTTTTATTCTGAAATTAAACCAGTCTTAATGCCTTGGAAATAGCTTAATAAAATTTAATCTGATTTCGTTCTGGACCATTTTTTATTTAAATAACCTTAAGGATTTAAATTAAAATAGATTTAATTTACAGAATAAAAAATAAATTACTCAAAAAGAAAATTAATAATTTGAAAACAGCTGAAGTAAAAGGGCATAAACTAGGTATTTTGATGAAGAGAATCGAAAGACCTTCCAAACGAGGTGCAACTCGACCCCCTTTCCATTTAAAAATTCCAAAAAATCCAAAAAAAAATATTAGGGGCGGAGCCCATCCTGGCCGAAGGGTTATAGGTAGGGGTTTGAGTATGTGCTTAAAAACTTTCCTCCTCAAAAACAAAATCGACGTGTCCAAACTTGTTTCTCATAACAAATAGTAAACACCCAAAAATGCCGACGATTTGTTTGACCACCATGTATGCGCCTTTGAACTGGCATAGAAAGGTAATGAAGCCGCTTACTGTAAGATCGATGATTTTAAAGCAGAAATGAACTTACAGAGGATCACAAAAAATGAGCTTTGTGATCCAATACTGGTACTTTTTCTTTATCCCTGGTATATCTAATAGTTGCTCTGTATACCATTTCATGTGGAGCATCCTGTATTTATTTTTTTTTGAAAACATAATTTTGATAGCAAAAAAATATAATTCTTTTTAAATCCATTTTTAGATGGTGATCTTATGCTAAGTAATTTCATGGCTTAAACAAATCAAAACGTCGCAAAACTATTTTTAAGGGTAAATGGAAACTAATTTAATTATAGAAAATTAAAATATAGAAGACAAGCCCCATAAAAAAGCCCTATGTCTCAACGTCCGTCCTATAATTAGTTACTAGATAATCTTATTACCAAAAGAGGGCACTTTTACCAAACAACTAAATTATTCTCTCAAAGTTTGAAGTAAGTATAATAATTCGAAAGAATGAAAGTTATTTATTTTATATATTATGTATTCTGCTCTCGAATAGATATAATGCTGAAACACTTTTGATATACAGGATGTCTGAAGAATTGCCTAACATATTTTGAAAATATACGCAAACTTATTACAATTTTATTAATAGAAATGTAACAATGAGAGTTTCCAGAAAACCAATTTTTCAGAGTTTTTTTGAAAACACATTTTTTGGGAAAAAAATTTCGAACAGAGATTTTTCGAAAGGATCTTCAGCATTTTTCGAAAAGATTTGAGAACATCGATCGAAAAATCGGATTAAAAAAAATGTTTTTTTTTAAGAAATTTCGATTTAAAAAAAATCGCTTTCTATTTCGAAAAATACTTGTCCCAAATAAACATTTTTTTGAAGATAAAATTTCGTGAAAATGTATTGTAGAATAGGTGTCAGATTATAATGTGTTTAAAGAATATCGACAAAAAGACAGAAAAGGATCCAAAAATCAATTCCAAAAATCAAATACGTTCAGGTTTGCTCAGGTTTGCTAAGGGTCTTCTCCTGTGACTTTTATTAAAACTTTCTATTAAGGTTCAGTTTAATTTGGAAAAACTGTAATTTGAAAACTGTTTTTGAAAAATTGTGCTTTTCCAAAAAAGGTACCTATTTTTAAAAAGTTGTATTTTCCAAAAATCTATTCTCGATAATTCATATTTCGCGAAAAAAACTTTTTTCGGATAAATATTAAAAAAAACTTATTTCGTTTTCTTTTTAAAAAAACACTTGTCACAAATGTAACTTTTTTCGAAAGTGTGTCATAGAATAGATATCAGATTTTAATAAGTAGTTTAAAGAATATTGATAAGAATCACTCTGTATCTCAAAAACTAAGAGACATAGGCCAACTATTTTTATAGAGTTTTTATTTAATATTAGCTCTAACATTACCCCTTGAAAT
Source organism: Philopedon plagiatum (assembly GCA_963971165.1). Classification (NCBI taxonomy): domain Eukaryota; kingdom Metazoa; phylum Arthropoda; class Insecta; order Coleoptera; family Curculionidae; genus Philopedon; species Philopedon plagiatum. Next base: position 132,759,091 of record OZ020191.1, on the reverse strand, counting down.
ATTCTAGGTAATTTTTAAAACACCTTGTGCATTTTAAGCCTAGCCAATAAACTTAGTAAGCACGAAAATTGATGATTTAATTTTTTGTCCTTTACTAATTGTGTTTTTTTTTTCTAACGCACGTGTGTGATAGAAAAAATGTCACAAATCTTGATTCTTTTGGCTTGATAATGCGATATACTAATCGAAAACAAGTAGGCTATGGAATAGAGGATTCTGGCGAATAACTGCTTTGGATTGGTTGGCAGGCGGTTGACGCTTTCTTCGTTTGTTATTAGCATATCCTTCTCGATGTGCTCTGCTAGATAAAGGCAGTAATTTGTCTTTGTCTAGCGAAGCATAAAGATCAAGAATGCTATAATTATTATCAAAATAATATGTTAAAGATGTTAAAAATATTTTGAAGTGTTTTTTTAGTGTTTTAATATAAAAATAGTATGAATATTGATAGCACATTTTAGTCGTAAATGCAGCAAAAATACATCACTGGATTTGTTTTAGCATTTCATATTTTGTCGATAAATGAACCACCAGTTAGGTAATTATTTCAAACTTTGAGAGTTGTATTTTCTAACGATTAATATTTAGTGGTAAGTCTCTCGTTAAAAAATTCATATTTACACAAATAATACGAGAGTCCACGATAGAGGGATTCCTAAGTAAGTCAATGCAAGGGGACCGCGCTCAATCAGCTATCACACTAGAGGTCGGTAGATTTCATTTGGGTGGCTATTTTGGTTGCTTGCATTTTGTCTTGTACCACATTGCTGAAAAAATAATGGTCATTGTAGTATATGTATCTAGAATATTTTATTTTAAATATTACAAATCATATGCACTGACCAGCAATATTAACGTACCCAATCAAACCCTACCGGATAGAAAGGGAGCAATTGGCAATTTCTTCCAAAAATGTAAACTACTATGCCAGTTTCGGCGTTATTATGGTAAGAAAATCTAATTTTGTGTAATATAATAATTGTTAAGAAAATTAACGTGTGCGGGGGGAGTAAAAAGAAGCCAATGGCAATTTCATCAAAAACGCTAACTAATGTATCATTTTCGGGATTACAGAGGTCAGAAAATCTAATTTTGTCCAAGAGATGTTAAAAAAAGTAAGCGAGGGGGGGCCCAAGCAATTCGAAAATATCAAATGTCATTTTCGGGGTTACTGAGGTCAGAAAATCTAATTTTGTCTAAGAGATTAACAGATGGTCAAAAAATTAAGGGGGAGGGGGAGGAGAAGCGATTGGTAATTTTTCCAAAAATGTTGTCATTTTCGGGGTGATTAAGGTCAAAAAATATAATTTTGTGTAATAAATGTTAAGAAATATTTTTTAGGAACAATAATTCATAAATACAATCAGATTAATTATTATTAATTTAATATTAATTCATTTCATTTACCTTTTCTATCAGTTACCTGGGCCAGACCCCGGTTTCCGGGTCTCTAGATATAGCTAACCTAACATAACATAACTCATGTTAGGTTAGGTTAGCTAGTATATATAGTATATACATATATATATATATATATATATATATATATATATATATATATATATATATATATATATATATATATATATATATATATATATATATATATATATTTATTTATTTATTTATTTATTTAAATTCAATTTAGTTTACAAAACTGGTATATACAGTGTCAAAACAATAATATTAGTCCAATGAAACATTACTGCACCTAGGTATGCAATACCTGTATGTGCAAAATAATCAGCGACAGGATACAAAGTAAAAAAATATCAATACTAATACTAAGTAGGAAAAATCAATACAAAAAAGTAATATGCAAATTACAACACACACACATACCAAAAATGGACACACACACTCACACACCTACACAGACACATACACCATATCACACACACACACACACACCATCACACACACACACACACACACACACACACTATAGACAGAAGACAGAAAAATAGGAGAATTAAAGCTAGACTTGAAATTCAGAGCTGCCAAAGAAATTAAACAGTATTCAAATACCATTTCGTGAGTATTTATTTGTCTATTTGCCATTAAACAATCGAAGGAACTGATCAAGATTTTCATGAACATAAGTCTTGATCCTGGTTTTAAAGTTTAAATTAGATGTTGCTTTTCTTAAGTTCAGAGGTAGGAAATTATAGCATTTGGGTGCCAGATAATTAATAAATCTTTGATTAATATTACGTTTACTAGACGGAAATGTCAACAACTGATTTCTTTGGCTTCTGGAATTATAGGGATTGCTCACAATGACTTTCTTGGTATCCTTATACACAAATATACAGGCCATTATTACATATAAAGATCGAATATTCGCTATGTCTTTGGTGTATAATAGATTTGTTGGGTAAAGCCTGGGCTTTTTATAAATTACACGAAGTATACCATTTTGGGTTACGTTTAATGACTCTAAAGCGCCATTGTAGAGACCACCCCATATTAAAAGGCCGTATCTAACGATCTGCTCAAACAGGGACTTATAAACCATTATCATCGCTCTGTGACTTAAGATTTCTCTTAGGAGATAAAATTTATGAATAAGGTATCTTGTTTTACTGCATAAATATGAAATATGGGTTTCCCATTTTAAATGATTGTCAATCATGATGCCGAGGTATTTCGTGGTTTGTACTTCTTTAATAGGGGAATCAAACAAATCTATTTCAATTTCCGAAAAATCCGGTCTTTTTGCTTCAGTAATAGAGAAAGCCATGTAATTTGTTTTATCTATGTTCAAAGATAGTTTAAATGAATCGAAAAAATTCTTTACTTTTATTAGTGAAGCGACCATTTTTTCTTTGGCTTCAGCCCAAGTTCGGGCAACAAACAGTAGGGCCGAATCATCAGCGTAAGCAATAACGGTGCCGTCAATGTTTTGGTGGAACACAGAATTAATATATACATTGAACAGAATGGGCCCCAGAACCGTGCCCTGCGGTACCCCAATCTGAACAATCCCCGGCTCACTGAGAGCGTTACCAACCCTAACGTGTTGGGTACGTTCCGAAAGATAATCACGGCAAATGTCCAACACAATACCCCTCACGCCATACCTCTCCAGAACTTGAAGAAGTATGACGTGGGATACCGTGTCAAACGCCTTGGCAAGGTCCAGAAACACCGCAGCACAAACATTACCGCGATCCAGACCCTCAGTAACCTTACCGATCAGTGCATACAAGGCATCCGTTGTGCACATCCCCTCTCTAAATCCAAACTGACTTGAACTAATAGTATTACTCATTTCAAAGAATTGAGTCAGTCGATTTTTAAGGCTTTTTTCAAAAATTTTGCCCAGATTTGATATCACACTGATAGGGCGATAATTACCCGGTGATGTCTTGCTTCCAGATTTATGTATTGGGATCACGACCGAGGTTTTAAACTTACTAGGCACTATTCCAGTTTTAAAGATTAAGTTTATTATATGTTTTAGAGGTTCTATCAGATATGGATGTAATGACTTTATAACTTGAGATGAGATTTCATCAAGCCCGGGGGCACAATTGTTTTTTAAACTGTTAATGTATTGAGTTACTTCAGCCGAGGTCACAGGTCTTAAGTACATAGAATGATTGGACTGATACGACATTCTGAATGGCTCTGCAGGCTCTCTGATTTTATTTGACATTCTTTTCCCTATATTAATAAAATAGTCATTAAAACAATTAGCAATATCTTTCGAATCTGTCAAGACTTGATTATTTTCGGATTCGATTTGCGGTGGCAAAACATTTTTTTTTTGCGTCTCGTTAGTGGCCTCGGATATTAATTTATAAATTTTTTTTTATATCATTACCAGCGTCTTGAATCTTTTCCTTGTAATATGAACTCTTTGTCTGTGTTATTAATTTATTTAAATTATTGCGATATTCTTTGTACAGCTGAACCTCTTGGGGGCTAGAATTTAGGGTTAGTTTTTTTTTCATTTTATCGCGTGTTTTTATTGAGTTAATGATTCCATACGTGATCCAGGGTTTTATTTTTTTTATTCCACCACCAAGCTGTACAGTTACTTTTGACCCATTGACAATTGTGTTAAGTTTATTAATCAAAGAATCTGCAGCACTCTCAGAACTTTCTATCGAAAGGATCGAGGTCCAATCAACCTGTGAAGCAAGCTGTTTAATTATATTATAGTCAATTTTAACAATAACAGGCTTATCGGTTTGTGACTGTTCATACTTTCCCTCAAGGTCAGAAATGTCCAACAAAATAGGGAAGTGGTCTGTTAACTCGTGATTGATAATATATGGATTAAAGCCTGTACGCCTAGTTTTTATTTTCCTTCTCAAAAAAATATGATCAAGACAGGTTCCAGAGTCTGGACGCGTCACTTCTCGAAACATAGGTTCAAAGCCGTGAGTAGCCATAATCGTTAGATAGGCATTTACATCTTTATCATTCGCGGACAAAAGATTAATATTTATATCTCCCATAAATATGTCTATATCACAGATGTATTCGTTAGAAAGACATGTATCTAGTTCGTCCAGAAAATCTGTAACGCTAGACGAGGGAGACCTATAAACTGCGAAAATTCTGTAAGTAGAACATTTTAGTCCAAATTCCACTTTGGTGACACTAACCCCTGAACTATGCAACTTAAAGGTGTCAATCATAACACCACCACAGTCCTTAGTATAAACCAAAAGACCATCATATGAGTTATAACTGCCCTTGTCGTAATATAAGTCAAAACCCGGAATGCCAAATTGATGAAAGTTATAGAGGTTATGACATTCAGACAGGATTACAACATCACAGTTAGAAAGATTATATGTTTGCAAAAAGATCAAAAATTTGTCAAGGTTTGTCTTTACTCCTCTTATGTTAAGATGGAGAATATTAAAAGATTTACCACAGTCCACAGAGTGATGAAGCTCATCTGGATCCACCAGCACAGTTCTTGGGTTGCTCGGATTAATGCTGTCCAGGATTGCAGACACATTGTCCATCAGTTATCGAGGCCGTAATCAGTTTTAGATTTTAGGAGCTGAATCTGATATTGAAGACTTGGACAATCCAGACCTGACGCTTCGTGATCTACGTTGTAGTGGGTATGATAACGCCTATTTGCAAAAACACAGTTGTTGCATTTAAGGATATTACTCCTGCAATACTTTTTCTCGTGCACGTCACCGCATTTAGAGCATATCTGAGGATTTGTACAATTTGTACTCTTATGGTGAAATTGTTGACAGTTATAGCATCTAAGTATATTACAATCTTCATAGACGGGGTATCTTTCCCAGCTAATATTTATCTTTTTACTGCACATTAGTGTTTTAAAAGCCTCTGGTGAGCACTCAGCATATATTGTTTTAGTTGTGTTATTTCTGTTAGGTTTTATATATTGCACCTTGAAGTCATTTTCACTAATGTTATTGTTCTGGCTCACCACCGATGCCTCTATCTGTGTGCTGCTAAAGTCTTTGTCAAATCCAGGAATCTTTACTTTCGGCCTTCTTAACTTTGTTTCAAATATTTCATATTTTCTTTGAAGTGTTTCTTTGGCCTTGTTCATTATTTTATCACTATCAGACTTGGATGCACATTTTATTACAACTTTGCCATCAGGTCTTTCCTTCCGACCTTTAACCCCAATCCCCAATTCCTCTAGACTAATGGCTTTTTCGATATCCATTCTTGTAACATTTGACTGTTGCTGAAGTTTTGGTTTAATTACAACACTTGGCAGGTTATGGGTATAATTCGGCATGGGATTTGGTTTTTGTTGACTGCTGCACATAGAGGCATAGCTTTTTTGTTGGGATCCGATTGTCTGGAGACATTGTTGTATTGATTCTTCCACTTTCTTTTCTAACGAAGCACTTACACTATTTAAACTTATCTCTTCCACTTTTTTGACGATTTCCATTTCAATTTCATTGGACTTCTGGAGGCTATTTTTTATAGAATTAATATCATTAGTGAGCGACATGATCATATCAATCATACTTGGTAGTTTGGTCATGATTTTCCTGCATACGTCACAGAGGAGCATTAAAATCCTTTTTTGAAGTGGTACAGCTTTAACTTCACTTGGTTGGAGTTCAATACATTGCTTATGCATTCTTTTATTGCAGCAGTCGCATTGGTAATATTCATTTATTATATCCAAATCACACTTCAAGCATTTTTCGTTCCCATCCATTATTTCTTCTAGATCACTGTGGCAACACTGTATATATATATATATATATATATATATATATATATATATATATATATATATATATATATAATATATATATGTATGTATATATGTATATAAAAAAAACTATAGAGAATTTGGCAACTCCGTAACGTAACGTAACGTATGAATAGGGACTAAAAAAGGCACATTTTCTCTAATTTAACTGACCTCGTATCTTTTACGGTTTCGGAGATAGCAATAGTGGTATTACCTGTTTTAGACACCCTATATATATATATATATATATATATATATATATATATATATAGGGTGTCTAAAACAGGTGATACCACTATTGCTATCTCCGAAACCGTAAAAGATACGAGGCTGGGTTGGGTATATATATATATATATATATATATATATATATATATATATATATATATATATATATATAGGGTGTCTAAAACAGGTGATACCACTATTGCTATCTCCGAAACGGTAAAAGATACGAGGTCAGTTAAATTAGAGAAAATGTGCCTTTTTTAGTCCCTATTCATATTCCGTTTACGGAGTTGCCAAATTCTCTATAGTTTTTTATATACATATATACATACCTAGGCAAAGATTCTTCACTTCTTCGTTAGTGCAGCACAAAAAGACCGTAAAATGAAAAATAAAATAAAGTGCGCTGCACTTGTACTGTCGAAGAAATTCGACATATACATATTGTTTTGTGTTAGCAGCCAAAATTTTTGGACACTGGGTGAACTAGTTGGCGCGAGCCACTATATCTTTCCCATCCTATTCGAACCGATGGATATAAAGTCTCATTTTGATTCTGGTAAAAATTTTGTCTGTTCTTCAGACACCCTGGGTGTAAGCCTGCCTGATGAAGGGTAAGGACCCAGAAATCGCGATAGCAGGAGGGCATCCAGACCAGAATCAAAAAATAGTCCTTATCTTATTTTTCATTTTACGGTCTTCTTGTGCTGCACTAGCGGTAAAGGAAGAGTTAAAAATTATAGCAGAAATAAGAAATTATTTCGATTCGATTTTTATACTTACAGCTTGCTTCCTTTCCCAAGTTTTCATTGCAGACTTATACTTCTCGAACTCGTGACACCAATCTGAGTATATCTTTTGGTAGTCGTTACTTTTGGCAGGTGGCGAACATCTGTGAGCATCCACGGTTACGTTATAGGAACATAATAGAGAGGCACCCATCCAACAATCGTATCTTCCCGCGTCTGCTTCGGTCACCGAGATGATTACAAGACCTGAAAACAAGGTTAGGTTTAAAACTGTGGTTAATAATATAGACAAATAAGATCCTTATATAAAAATACCTTTTAAACCTATTATTTAGATGTACTAAAATGAAAAAAATAAGTACAGTTTTTCCGTCACTAATAAACTGTAAAGTACAATGACTGGTCTAAACCTTGTCAAAACCTAACTGAGCAACTAGAAGATTTAAAGTTGGAGTAACATTGTCTTAAATCATTTTAGGGAATCCCGAGACTAAAATTTTGCAGGTTTAGTAAGAACACTGACTTACCATGTTCTGAAGTCTCGACATATTTTTCAGGGTTGTACTGGATTTTATAGCGACCTTTTTCCTTGGAATAGTGATACCAAGTGATCGTTTGTGATGCTAATACAGCTGGCATTTTAAGAAAACATCCCAGGTGAAGGCTTTGACCCCACGTGACAACCATTTTCTTCTTGACGACACTGCTGTCACAAACATCAATGGTACTATTGGAGACGTCTTGTAATAACCTAAAAGAAAAGTGTAAAAATTGAATTTTATTACTCCATTTTTACATACTTACCCTGGTGAATATGGTTTGCAAAGATTCGAGTCTTTGTCCCAACCACAATAGGGATCGTGAACACATCGCAGGCAGTTGTCGTATCTGCGATTGCACATAACTAAGTCAACTTGCTTAACTCTGTGATCGGATGCGACGTATAGTGCTTTGTGTTCCTTGGAAAGCTCCATAACTTGGATTGGTTCACCAGGCGTTACATCGAAGACGTCCAATAAAATGGAAGAAGAACCTTCGTTGTTGTCACGAACCCATTCGACGATCTTATGGACTCTACCATCATCTAAAAAATGCAGAGTGATGTAAAGTGGTTTTTCTACAAAAAAATATCAACGAGCTCTTTTAGCAAACCTTAATTTGATAATTTTAAGGCGAGTACCTGGATTACCGCCTCAGCAAAAACGATTTTTTAGAAACGGTTGTAATCAATAGAATATCCTTTAAATTTCTAGACCGAAATTAAACGGACTTTTACAGCCTTAAAAAGGCGCACTATAGCATTTTTTTGCATATTTCCCATAGGAAAAAAATGCTATCACGGTTTTCATTTAAATCCTTCATAACTTCTTTACTCTTTGTCTCTAACAAATTAATTTATATTCTACTTTCTAAGGAATTGCACCATAGGATATCACGATATCTGGTTTCATTTTCAATAGCTGGTTTTGACAGTTTGCTATTCCGTTATTCCGTCAGTTCGCTATTCCGCTGACAAAGTTTTTAGAAGATGAATGAACTCTAATATTCAGACATCACGTTTATCCGTTTGATGGTAGTAACGACGTAAATTGTTGCCATTCTGTTTTTTGACGTCTTGAATGAAAAAATCAAGTTTTTTATAAGAGGTTATACATATAGCTGGAACGAAGAAGAAAGGGTCTTTTTTGTTTCGGACCTATAGAACAAACAGATAGACCAGACCTGGTTCAAAGAGGCTTCCTTTGGCATTGATTTTTGGTAGTTTATGATTTGGAGGTATATGTAATGTATATTATTTCCTGAAAGAAAAGCTTTATCTGGAAAAAGAAAAATTGCTGTATGGATTTGACGATGATTTCTTTTATTTGCCTCTTCAGTAATTAATTACATAAGGACAATGGTAATGATTGTTTTGGCTTTTGATGGCACTTTAGAAGTCCAATATGGATTCAGTTTCTTTATGGTACCCTCGTAACATGAGAGTCACATATAATTTCACAATTCTACCTAATAACCTTAGAAATGTTTCTTTCATTCATTACGTTGTAAACGAAAATTGGTTTGCTACGACATTTACCTCATTTTAGTTAAATATTTTAAACGTATGAATGAAAGTCTACTTGTCAGGGGTACATATAAATATGCAAAAATTGAGAATAAATTCTCTAACCACCTGAAAATTCTTTATACAATAAGGATTTCAACAAATAATGGTAAAACAGCTATTCTCCGGGCTATATGCCCCTCCGAGCGCTGAATTACATACCAAAATTTGCCGTATTTTCTTCAAACACAGCTAGATAAGAAAATACTAATGTTTCGAATGCAAGAAACTACCAGGAAGAAGGAAGCTTTTTCTTTAGTTAGAATGTCGTCACCTGCTGCCTGTGTCTCACTGCTTATGCAGTACGACAGTTGTAGCTTTAAGGGATTACTTTTTCGGAAGGTTGGTATGTTCATCTATCCTGTACTGATGAGAACCAACGAGTTCGAAACCGGTCTGCAGGTGACGACATTCTAACTAAAGAAAAAGCTTCCTTCTTCCTGGTAGTTTCTTGCATTCGAAACATTAGTATTTTCTTATCTAGCTGTGTTTGAAGAAAATACGGCAAATTTTGGTATGTAATTCAGCGCTCGGAGGGGCATATAGCCCGGAAAATAGCTGTTTTACCATTATTTGTTGAAATCCTTATTGTATAAGGAATTTTCAGGTGGTTAGAGAATTTATTCTCAATTTTTGCATAAATATTTTAATTGGCGCTCTATGATTAGCGGTTAATTATAATATATTACATCTAAGGTTCTCATCATTCAAACAAACCGATTCATGCTGGATTATTTTTGGAACCATCTCAATTGATGTGTAAACATATGTATAAAATGTAAATATTATGTCAAAATATTATTGAAAATTTTAATAAAAGTTTATTTGTTCGGGACCCAGATATTTTTGTTTGCGAACTTCGGGTGCATAAGTGGTAACTTCTACAAATGGTTTTTGATTTCACCAGAAACACCGCCTTCAAAAAATCAGTGGCGCTTAATTTATAAATACATCAATGATCTACGACACAGCAAGCAACAGCAGCAGGCCGAACCTACGGAATCCCCAACACTCTGAAAACTTGCTAGGGCTTATGATAACTAGGTATCTAATAACGTAATAGCACCCCACCCTTCTACTTTTTCCAGGAGGATTGCTCAGGTTTATTCGGCTCGGCAGCTTTATCTTGAATAGGTGGGTCTATTTCTATGCGTCCAAATGAGTAATTGAGCTAGAGCAACTGAAGCAAATCTTTTAAGCTTTAAAATTGGATTTGCAGTGCAGCTCTCTAACAATTTTAAACGCGTGTTTTTCAAAATTGTATACAGATAGATAAGATAAGATAGATAGATAAAGTCCCTAAAGTGTATATTAAAATTTGGTGATGGAGTCGATTGAATGACGCCAAAGTTAACCGTTTTCCAAATATTTGCCATTTTAACATCGGATATATGATTTTTCTTAATTTTTTACTTACTGGTTCCTGCATAATAGACAGTATAATCTAACACAGCGCCTCCAATATCAACCCGGATCTTATCTACAACCAGTCTGGTAAAAAACACATCTCTTTTGAAAAATACTGGTTTTTCGTTTTCGTGCATGACTGCGGAATCCATAAGAGGATGAGATCGTATGAAATTTAATACTGTATCTGGAAGAGTCTCGGTGTCGTTTACGCACGTTCCGGGTCGTGGTTCCGGAACACGATTTGATAGAACTGGTAGCCATAGTGATGATGACGTAGCCTGAAAAAAAAAATACGAAAGTTGCTAACATGTTCTTTGAAAATCGCATTAAAAATTTACTTTTTTCTATGTTGAACAAATAAATTAAAAGGGCACCCAACCTGTTCTTTAAACTTTCCATTAAAAGCAGCTTGAACATCGGAAAGTGTGAACGAGCATATAGCTGATCCCATAAGTCCGTTGGTAGAGGTGGTGAAGGTTCCATAAAACTTGGTATCGTCTCCTGGGACTTTGTATATGCTTTCTGAAAAAATATGCTTTATAATAAAATTCCTATAAAATAATTGATGTTACCCCAGAAAAGCCAGAAAAGATTTATATGAGAATTAGATGATGATTTCAGCGTGATCCAGAGAGCAAAACTTATTATTTGGTAATACTACTGATATTTTTACGTTGTATATCTGCCACTGATATATGCTACTTTTAGTATAATTTTTTTTATAGTTTCACTGCAGAACCCATAGTGCCTTTTTATTATTATTATTAATATCTTAACTCAAAGAAAACGACACACAAGATGAGCCATTCCAGCAACGATAATTCTAGCCTATATCTTAAACATGTACCCTTTAAGAGACTTCAGGGAAAACGTTTTTAAAAAGAAAATGTCATGGAAACTGGCAGTTAAGAGAAGCTTTAAGGGAAATGACCGAGTTCTTCAAGAGTCTTTTGCTCTTTTAGTAGACAGATACGTACATACATTGGTTCGTAAATATAGCAAAATGCCTTTTAAAACTTCTGTTTTCCCTTTGTGAGATATGCTGTTATTTAAAATTAATTTTCTTGGAACTTTTAATAAACTAAACAGATTCATGTATTAGTTAAAAGGTAGCCATTTTAAATTAAGAAGAGTATTCTGCATACATTGTTATTTTAGTTTTATCTTTAACATTGTTATTTACTATAACAAAATCAATGACAGTGCAAGCACAGAATAAAGATACAAAATTTATTAAAGAAATCTAAATTATACAGGGTGTACGAAAAGTCTTAGTATGGACAAATATCTTTGCTATTAGTAAAGATAGAGATGAACATGAGCATACTCAAGTAATACCTAAATGTAAAGTAAACATGCAAAAGCAGCAGCAGGCAGCTAGCCCGGCGATAGTGTTGTATATTATGACGTCACGAGTCGACACAAGCCGGGCGGGTAGTAATTAAAAATTTAACATATAAGAAATTGAATAAGTTCGTTTTATTCGTTAACTTTAGGTAGGTTTGTTGAATTCCCACGAACAAAACCTTCCTTTTTCACAATATCATATTGCAAAAAAACGAGAAATGCAGACCTCACTCAATAAACATTACAATGAACATGAGAATTTGTTAGGTAAATAGATATATTTAATATGGGCAGCTTTGTCATGGTTTGCTCATGATTTGCTGTCTTGTTTCATTAACATTTTGTAAACTCTAAGTTCAAAATTTTATTCAAAAGAATAGTTCGAAAGAAAATGGAATTTTTGGAAAACGTGTTTTTGAAAAAAGTTATTTTTGAAAAATTGGTTTTTGAAAATTTTTTTGTAGAATGAAGCAAAACTTCTTAGTGGGGTCAAGAACAATTCTTTTCTACATAACAACCAATGGATATTTATATTGTACGAATATACATGCGATATGGAATGTATGAATGTAAAGTACATACATTAAATATTCCATGTATATCATTGGAATATAAAATTCATTGACGTTCTATGGGTTATGACGATTATACTGATGGAAAATAAAACTTACGGATTTCATTAAAATAAAACGGGAATTCTCCAGGTATTGAGCAATTCAGTCTAGCCTTAAGGTAAGTCGCCCAATTCTGAGACAGGATGTTCTTGCCACCGGTATCCCTTTTACAAACTCGAGCTACTCTGCTGTAAACGCTTTTCCCACAGTTTATGTATTCTACGGCAGTTTCTCTGAAGAAAAATAGAACGTAATCGCCGATGTCGAACGATCCAACGAAGTTAGGTTCTGAAAAAAAAAACAGCAAGTGAGTACAAAAATAAGAAATATAGTTAAAGCTACTAAAGTGGTTTCCATATTAAAAATGGCGGATTTTAGAAAATGTGATCATTTTTTCCCAGATAGGAAGTTAACAAGTTAAGTTCATCGAAATATATTTACCGTTGTGCAGTGACTCTCGAAAACCGTTAAAATTTATTTCCATTAAAAACTTAAGCTCTAACAAAGACAAAAATGGCAATTACCGTACCGTGATTTTTTTCTCCAAAAGTTTAAGGCCTACGCTAAAACATAATTGAATACAATTCAAATCATCTAACTTAATATTGCCATCAGGTTCTTTATTAACATTTTGTGCACAGAAGGAATACGCATATGTATTTTTTATTGCATAAATCGCTGAAGGAAGTCATTACAATCCCAAAATATTATTTTGAAAAAAATTACTAGGATAATTTAACCAAAAATTTTTTTGTACTTATCCGTATAATTTAAAATGCTGCCATTTGCCATCATTGCCTAGGGATGATAAGCAAAAATAAGTGTAAATCTACATGTTAACGTAAAGCTTAACCTAGGGGTGCTTGGGTTTGATAGATACAGACGTATATAGCGTCACATACTCTATCTGATCATCGCAATACCAACAACCAATCAGACGAGGAATTTAACTTCGGAAACAAAGGTGTGCATTTAGACGAGTAGTATGCGGACAGCCGCCTTATTTGCAAGACAGTAATTATTGTGATTGCGTTACGGTTGTTATCTTGTAATTATAGTGTAATTTGTGCATAATTCTTTTTAATAAACAATGGAATTAATTTAAAAAACTACCCTATAAATATTGTATTACGCCAAAGAGTACAAATACCACTGCAAGTGCCCTGAAAACGTCCTTGTTCACGTGCTCAGAATAGTCGATGTTGGAATGGAAGAAAGAGTACATGCCTAGTGCAAAGTTACGCAAAAATGTTTCATAAAGAGGTAACATTAAAGGTCAGTATAGTCAAATTCAAGTAAGCATATTTGGCTGTACGTTTATTTTTATGTTATAATAAATCGCTCATTTGCGACAACAACCACACAACTTAATATTATAATAATATTAAGTTGTGACATCGTTCGCAGTGGCGCTGGCGAAATTTTAAAGTTGTATATGTTGCTACTTATGGAACCATGCCAAGCTCAGGTTTTTTAATAGTGAGCCTACTTGGATGTTTTCATAAAAAAAATTGTAATTTGCAAAAAAGATGAATTTTTGCGGAGCCCCCCCTGGGAAAAAATTAACACGTTAAGGTGTTATTATAAGATTATTAATTTTTCCAAACAAATTTTACATCATTTTATCGAAAATTTTTTAATTCGAAGAGAAAAAAATGTGTTAGTAGAAAGTTATAGTCTTTCGAATTTAAAAAAAATATATTTTAGGTTTAAAAAAATTTTAAATTCAGATTCACTAAGAAGGTTTAAGATTTAGTACAGGTTTAAATTAAGATCTTCTATTGATCAGTTATGTTTTGACAGGTTTTTCTCCTGTCATTGTTAATAAGTCGTCATTAAAAAGTTATGAATTATTCTGATATTTCAGCGATTTGCTTGGCTTCCAAATGATTTTCATATTGGAACGAGTTGCTGTAATGAATTTAGTTCTATTATTGTCGAAAGTACTTAATAAAATTGCCCTTTTCTTTAGAAACTTGCGAAAAAGCTCAGAAATAAATTCATAGTATAAAACTTAGTTGTCTTATTCTTACACTTGTCAGTTTAAAAAATTTGGTTGTCAAATTAGACCGGGCTGTTGAAGAATCCGGCTGCAAATGACCATAACTCTCTTCTAACACAATTTTTCTCTTCAAATTTAAAAATCTTCAACAAAATGATGTAAAATTCGTTTAGAAAAAATAATAAATAAAATACTTAAACGTGTTAATTTTTTCCCAGGTGGGACCCCGCAAAAATTCAAGTTTTTTTGCAAATTACAATTTTTTTTTCTTTGCCAAAACCTTCCTAGAAGGCTTACTATTAAAAAACCTGAGCTTGTCATGAATCCCGTAAGTAGCAACAGAGCTATACAACTTTAAAATTTCACCAGCCGCTACTGAATTGTTGTCGCAAATGAGCAAAATAATAAGCATTTCTAACAAAATTTTTAAAACGAATAAACGGCCATTCATCATAAAAGCATCAACTTTCAGCAAATTATCCAATTTTCCTTGCCTAAATTTCGTTCCGGTTATTGTTAAACATTTCCTTTATTCAAATGTAATGTTTCTTATCCACGAAATCTCCTAATCTCTGGGAAATAATCAAGAACATAAATTAAAATTGAAATTCACCATGTACTAGCCATTGTAACACTTGTTAAACACTATTAAAAGTAGGCATTTTGTAGTGCTATAGACGCTAATGTTAAAAGTGACATTTTTTTTCTAAAAGTAAATTACTTTTAACTCACAATTGACCAACTTGTTAAACAATAAATAAACTTGGATCATAATTAAACTTTGGTTGCTAAGCAAGTGTAAAATTCATGAAAGTCACGATTGTTGGAATTAAAATATATTAAAGGCTTCTTTTTTTGGCAGTTTTATAGGTACATTTTTTTTCCAAGGAATGGAACAACTCGAGTACCAAACTACCTTATATTAAAACTAACTATTACTTACATGACATGTGACGTCACAACCAGTAGTATCGTGTTGTGCAAGTTTCGAATTTTGTATGGATAAATGGATAAAAAGAACCGCCATAGATATTTAATTTATGTAGAAAATATAAAAGAAATATTTCAGGTTCATTTGGATGATATGCGTATTCCCTACTAAAAGAAACTAGTGCGTAAATACGTTTAAATTTTTTACAGAAAATAATACAGTTGGCGTTTTTCTGGGACTTAACATCATATGGCGCTCTCCCTTTGCAAACGCACTGAACAAATTCGAAGCTGTAAACGCTGTAGGTCTGTTCAGAGTAATTAAAATAAAAATGATCACGAAATTACTTGTATCTCGAATATATTTACTACTTTATCCTGCATTTTTGTGCGATCTTGAAGGACAAGGGCAACATAGAACTATGATTTTTTTAATGAATTAAGTATGATTTTTTTATGTCTACGCCGGAAAGTAATTGATGCTTTATAGCAAATAACTGAGCAACAATAATATTAAAAAAGAGATGCTTCTTGAACAGGACAAATATTTTTTATTGTTTATTAATTTCTTTACAGTTTATTTTTCGATTGAATATCAAAGAATTAAAAACAAGGTTTACCAGCTTAAAGCAAACGTACCTTGCGAATGATTCCTTTGAAATTTAGATTCATTCAAATGGCTCGAAGCCAAAGAAAGCTTTTAAGGCTTTTCAGCAAACAAAACCGATTATTCCTCACGGCGAAACAATGAGCAAAAGCTAACTATTTTTATTTTCCTTTTCAAAGCAAATTCTAAGAGTCCGCGATTTTTACAGGGAAATAAAATTTTGCCTGTTATAAAAATTCGATGTAATTTTTATAGCTGTGGTTTTAGGTTAAGTATGTTATTTTTAAATTAATAAAAACCGAAAGTGTTTGTCTAAATATAGATCTTCTACACAGAAAAAAACATTATTTTGTCACCAGTAATAATTATTCTTTTATTAAATACGTTATCATTTAGATCAATTGCAGAATAAATATTGACATGTTCTAACAAATAATATTATTTAATTAAGAAAAGATATTTTTTAAATTATAGTGCAATATGGACAACTAATAAAAGTTTACACTTGCCTGTAATACCAAAGAGCAATTCTAACAAAAGCAGTATTATTAAATTTGTAATTGAATGATTTATAGCCGCTTCTTTGTCTTTAAAATTTCCTTACAAACACGTATTATTTATTGTAACATAAAAATAAATGTAGAGCCAAATATGCTTACTTGAATTTGACGATAATGACCTTTAATGATACCTATTTACGGAAAATTTTTAATTAACTTTGCACTAGGTACGTACTTTCTTCCAACATCGATATCATCATCAATATTTTACAATAAACTAATAGGTCTTGTTAAATTAAGCTTGTTTATAAGTAACTTTATATTTATTGTCATTGGGACGTAAAAGATTTAAAAAGAAATTTTGTCCTTTTTTCACAATTGCTTTATCATAATTGACCCAGTTGACTGCTTCAATCTCAATGGATAATCGAGGCAACTGTCCCTCTTAGTTGAATGAAGATATTGATTATTGTCAGTATATTAAAACTATTTTGACGCATGACTGCGTACATAAACAAAACATTACCTGTTCTTGTTTCGTTAGTACATGCTTACCTTTTAGTTTTTCTTTTAGTTTTGTGTAATAATAAATTACGTCTTAGAGTGTCTTTTTTTAGATAAATCGGTAAAATTTAAAATACTGGTTAAAAATATCAGAAAGTCACCTACGCGACAGTTAGGATTCTCCTAAAACAAGAATTTTCAGTTATTCCTCAATAAAAACGTACTAAATAACTGGAGGTCCACACAATTGATCGTAAAACATTTATTTAAGGGCAAAAGATCTATTTTAAAGTCGGAAAAAGAAAATTTATTAATGGTAGTATTTTTATTGACGAAAAAGAGGCAATGTTTAAATTTTTAACAAACAAACCTACATTCTGTACAAGGCTGCAAAATTATATTATAAACACTTTTTGGAAATAAAATTTTTCGATATTTTTACAAATAGTGTGACTTTTGGCTATACAACCCCAGAAAATTTAAATTTCCCCCCAAATGACAAATGACAGTCGGCATTACAGAATCGTTTTTTGGGTTTCAAGTGATGCAGAGATAAATGGCCAAGTTGATTTGTTTACAAATTTAATAGTAACAATTTTTCCCATATGTCGCACACTTTCTGCATGTCACTGTATTTAATAACTTAAGTTTAAAAGATCAAGAGCATATTCATTCTATAAAGTACCTCTCTTGTGTTTTGCTTTAATCTCTATATACAGAAGTAAAATTTTATTAACGTTTACCGTACAGAGGTACTATATCTTTGTATTGGTTGTAGTGGTTATCAAATTGCCACCCCCTCGCTTGCCGCCCGGGGCCCCCTTTTAACCCCCCACGCTCCCGTAGATCCGATCTTGGGAAACTCTAGATATCTGGATAGCGTTTTTCATATTTTGTGTTCTAAAAATAATATTATTTTTATAAAAAAAAATAATTTAAAATGAATTTTCTGCGTGCACAATGCACTTAGCAACTGAAATACGTCCAATATAACATTTAAATTAATCCTACATCGATGCACTCTGTTTTTCGTCGCAAAATACCATGAGTTTTAACGAAATTTAGTGTTTAACCGGCCGTTGAAAATGCACTTTGCGAAGGGACATGACAGGAAAATACATTTAACACGATTATGCGTTTTGTTCCAGACATAAAAACGCGGATTTGCAAAACATGCCGATGCACCGAAATTGTTAAATTATGTTATTCAATGTTCCATTTAGCAAAATCGATTCTGAGCAAGGCCTACATTGCATTTTTAACATTTTGTTATTCATCGAGAGCAAAAAAAAAACAAAAGCCTGAAAATTTTCGGAAATTCAATACTTTTTTACTAGTGCTTTTCTTAATCAATCTACTTTTTTACTTTAGAAGCAATTTAGCATGTAGAGATAAAAAATTATTCATATTCGATTTAGGCATACATTTTCCAGGGAGCTTTTTGGGCACAACTACAAAACTAGAAATATCAACTTTAGCTTTAAAATACCAACACATAGATTGGCACTTAGTGAGAGAAATCCTAAGATGGTAAATAGAATGCTCTCCACAATCCCTTCAGTGTCTAAATACTCTTCGACCTTATAAGATGGCTATATATTTGGACTGCTCTGCGGTATGGAATCCTAAACCAAGGAGGAATTTTTTGACAGGATTGGTGACCTAGTATGATGCTGTTGCCGTGCCCTGGAACTGCTTGCTCGCATTTACATAATTATTGTATCGGGTGCATCCGATTGTATTATTTTTCATTTTGTTTATTGTCGTAGATGTACTTTTGAATGTTACTTATCTTTACTGTAAAGGTTCCTCCAGAGAACTATTCTATATACATTGACGAACATTTTCATACTACTGTTCTAAGTATAAATTTGGTAATATATATATATATATATATATATATATATATATATATATATATATATATATATATATATATATATATATATATATATATATATATATATATATATATATATATATTAGTGTTGGGATCACTCGAGTGAAAAATAACCTATCACCCGGTTTTTTCAATAACCTGAATCATCCGGTTATCATCGGCTATAATTCGAGTGACGAAAAATCGGTTTTTATTTTCCAACACGTCTACAATTATTAGTTGCTGATTTACCTACTACCGAGTTAAATCACTCGATTCTCGATCGTCGCGTCCTTCAAGGTCGCGTCGCAAGTAGTGTTGGGATCACTCGAGTGAAAAATAACCTATCATCCGGTTTTTCAATAACCTGAATCATCGGTTATAATTCGAGTGACGAAAATTCGGTTTTTACTAAACTACATATACATTTATCAATATAAAAGAACCATTGTTCGGCTCGCCACAAAGCACAACGGAGACTAGACTGAAGATAAAGATTAATAAAAATATTGAATTCTAAGAACTTTTATCTCTTTGCTTCAACACCGATGTATGTAAACATTCGCATTCGAATTCGTGTGAAAAACCGACGAGTAATAAATTAGTTTTTAAAATAAAATCATTTGAATTCTCAGTAGTCAGTAATTCTCAATACAAATGCTGTAGATGAACGATGAACCGTCAGTATTAATATTAGTAGTCGAGTGAAAAACCGGTTATCATCCGGTTTTTAAAATCACTTGAATACTCAGTAGTCGGTTATTAAAATAAGTCGGTTATTCCCAACACTAATATATATATATATATATATATATATATATATATATATATATATATATATATATATATATATATATATATATATATATATATATATATTCAAAACTGAAGTAGTGGGGATGCAGTCTTTATTGAAGGTGGCCTTAACTAAGGAATAAAACCCTTTTTTGATTTGTCAAGCTTTCGAGAATTTATTTTTCTCTTCTTCAGGACTTCTACAATAAAAAATTAATTTAAGTTAGTAAAATCTAACCTAGTAATCTTCATAATAAAAGAACTCACCAAAGTGGGCAGTTAAATTAAAAACAGGAATCTCCATGCGAAAATGCTGGATTTGTCTCCATTCTTTATCACACCACTACATTCCTCGGGGTGTTATGAGGAAAACCGAACGGAAAAATCCATAGGATAAATCCCGCGCTTTAGCAGGATAGACCCAGAGCTACTACTCATCAGGGGCTGGATAATCAAGTAAACTGAGATATTTTTCTTTCTCAAGTCGTAATAAGTAACTGTAGACGGTGCTAAGTTCTGATATATCACTTTTTTTATTAAGGCAGTTAGGTTCATGGTTGATGTGAACCATCTCAAGGAAAAGTCTTTTATAGTATGAATTTTCATTTTCTAAGATCTCAGCACCTTCCCAGTCCATTTGATGATCTTTATCAATAACATGCTCAGTTTACTTGATTATCCAGCCCCTGATGAGTAGTAGCTCTGGGTTGAGAGGGTGTAATTACGTTGCCTAAAACTTTCCTTTCTGTACATATTATACCTGTTTTACTAGGATTAACTAAATTATGATAGTTTTAGAACTCTCCGCCAATTTATCAACAACTTATTATATTTTTGATTCAATAACTTCTCAACAACCTATGAACATTTTACTAACCTTCCGATACCATGCGCCAGTGCTTAATGAGTGTTGTCTCTCTCCTTCTTACCCCTCTGTATTCACTTGTCTTCTTTTAACCAAGTGTTGCTAAGCATGAATGTCGGGCATAATTTCATAATCTGTCAAATGTCAATTTCCTGTCGCGTCTATCCTGCTAAAGCGCGGGATTTATCCTATGGATTTTTCCGTTCGGTTTTCCTCATAACACCCCGAGGAATGTAGTGGTGTGATAAAGAATGGAGACAAATCCAGCATTTTCGCATGGAGATTCCTGTTTTTAATTTAACTGCCCACTTTGGTGAGTTCTTTTATTATGAAGATTACTAGGTTAGATTTTACTAACTTAAATTAATTTTTATTGTAGAAGTCCTGAAGAAGAGAAAAATAAATTCTCGAAAGCTTGACAAATCAAAAAAGGGTTTTATTCCTTAGTTAAGGCCACCTTCAATAAAGACTGCATCCCCACTACTTCAGTTTTGAATATTTTTTCTTAACTAGTCAGTCGCGACTACTCTCCCTTATATATATATATATATATATATATATATATATATATATATATATATATATATATATATATATATATATATTATATATGTATATATATATATATATATATATATATATATATATATATATATATATATATATATATATATATATATATATTTATATATATATATATATATTATATATGTATATATATATATATATATATATATATATATATATATATATATATATATATATATATATATATATATATATATATATATATATATATATATATATATATATATATATACAGTGACCGGCAAAAAGTTCGCAACATATGGGAAAAATTTTTATTAGGTGAGTATTGGAAAAACTTTTCCGGGGGATCGGTTCTGCATGTCCGATAACCTAAAAATCGATTTTGACATACGTCACGTGACCACTGGTATAGCGTCAAATTAAAAAAAAAATTGTTAATTTACAAAAAGTGAGGTTAGTTGACGAGATATCAAAAAAAGTTATTTGAAAAAATTGCTTAGAATTAAATTTTAGGTCCTTGTGCAAAATTTTAAGATTTTATTTAAAAAAATTGGAAAACTCAATTTTTTTTAAATACTTTTTTATCGATTTACAAATTTCCAGTTTTTTTCGTTTAGATAGCTTGGCTAATGTAAAGCCCATGTATCTGGATGAAAATAAACGAATGTAGTAGTTTTTTCTACAATTGACAGGACAAAATTAAAAAAAACAGGGTTTCGCCGGACGCTAGCTGTTGCAATGATTTGTATCTAGCAGCAGTGTCAAAATTTTAGAGAGATTTCAATGAGATTACATTGAGAAAACCTTAATCGTCTTAAATATATCTGAAGTTCGACTTTTTGTAAAGTTAAGGGGAGTAAAATAGATAATAAACAAAAAATTACCTGTTTATTTAATCGAAATTTCATAAACGAAAACCAATGTAAGAAAAACTTAAAAGTAGTCAAATTCTGTACTAACAACATAAAAAATCATTGTTTTTCCTTGGGTGCACAAAATTTAAAACTCAGTATGACCACCATTTCTCTCCATACATACTATTGTTCTCGAGCGCAACTCTCGATTAACATTTCGGAGCATTTTACGATTTATTTGCAATACACAATTTCTAATGACATTCTCTAAATTTTGTATATTCCTAAAGGGTCGATGTTTGTACACAGAGTTCTTTAGGTATCCCCACATAAAGAAATCTAACGGAGTCAGATCTGGTGATCTCGCAGGCCACGGATTTTCAGAAAACCGTCCTATCCACTGGTTTCCAAATTCTTGATCCAGCCATCTCTTCACCTCATTTGTGGAATGAATGCTAGCTCCGTCTTGTTGAAAGTATAAATTTCTTCTTTCGGCTAATGACAAATTGTCTAAAAAGTCAGATATCTCAGTTTGTAGAAATTCTAAATATCGTTCTGAATTTAAATTGTCTCTAAAGAAAAAAGGTCCCACTATTCTGAGGTTGAAAATTCCGCACCACACATTAACCTTAAAACTATATTGGTCTTTACTCTGAATTACAAAGTCTGGGTTTTCGGTGGCCCACCATCTACAGTTTTGTGAACTGACGGTTCCGTTAGAGGTAAATGTAGCTTCATCCGAGAAAAGAACGTTCTTTGGGAAATTAAAATCTTCCTCAATCATACCCTGGAACCAGGCACAAAAATCGAAGCGGGCGTCATAATCCCTATCTTTTAATACTTGTACAAATTTAGGTTTGTACGGATGAAATTTGTTTCTTTTTAATATCCTCCGCACAGATCTTTCGTGAATGTTAGTGATCTCCGATATTTGACTAACTGCTAATTGGGGTGTTTCTGTGATCGACAAACACACATCCAGAGAACCTTCGTCACCTGTTACCGGTTTTTCATGGGAAACTTTATACTGATTTTCTACCGATCCCGTTTCTTTAAATTTATTGACTAGACGAGATACTGTGGAATAATGGAGGGATTTATCGGGGTGCCTCTCATTAAAAATTGCTGCTGTTTCTCTATGGCTTTTGTAATTATCTCCAGAAATTAAAATAATTTCTATCTTTTCCTGAAGAAGTAGTGTGGGTGCCATTTTAAGGAATAAAATATTAATAAACTTATGTAAAATATCAAACTTAGTAAGATGCGAGACATAAACCAATGACATAGGTTGAAATCAAACAAATTATAATTTGTTTGACATTTTTCTGTTGTTTTTAACCTACTAGATTATTTGGTTGTTTTAATTTCAGAGCCTGCTTTGGTAGTTTTAAGTACAACTAAATAGACCTGGTTGTTAAATTTATGTGCGAAAAATCTTAATAAAATCTTGATACAGTCATTTCATTAGATTCAAACCATTGCAACAGCGAGCGTCCGGCGAACACCTATTTTTTCGATTTTGTCCTGTCAATTGTAGAATTGTAGATCTGACTCCGTTAGATTTTTTTATGTGGGGATACCTAAAGAACCCTGTGTACAAACATCGACCCTTTAGGAATATACAAAATTTAGAGAATGTCATTATAAATTGTGTATTGCAAATAAATCGTAAAATGCTCCGAAATGTTAATCGAGAGTTGCGCTCGAGAACAACAGTATGTATGGAGAGAAATGGTGGTCATACTGAGTTTTAAATTTTGTGCACCCAAGGAAAAACAATGATTTTTTGTGTTGTTAGTACAGAATTTGACTACTTTTAAGTTTTTCTTACATTGGTTTTCGTTTATAAAATTTCGATTAAATAAACAGGTAATTTTTTGTTTATTATCTATTTTAATCCCCTTAACTTTACAAAAAGTCGAACTTCAGATATATTTAAGACGATTAAGGTTTTCTCAATGTAATCTCATTGAAATGTCTCTAAAATTTTGACACTGCTGCTAGATACAAATCATTGCAACAGCTAGCGTCCGGCGAAACCCTGTTTTTTTTAATTTTGTCCTGTCAATTGTAGAAAAAACTACTACATTCGTTTATTTTCATCCAGATACATGGGCTTTACATTAGCCAAGCTATCTAAACGAAAAAAACTGGAAATTTGTAAATCGATAAAAAAATATTTAAAAAAAATTGAGTTTTCCAATTTTTTTAAATAAAATCTTAAAATTTTGCACGAGGACCTAGAATTTAATTCTAAGCAATTTTTTCAAATAACTTTTTTTGATATCTCGTCAACTAACCTCACTTTTTGTAAATTAACAATTTTTTTTTTAATTTGACGCTATACCAGTGGTCACGTGACGTATGTCAAAATCGATTTTTAGGTTATCGGACATGCAGAACCGATCCCCTGGGAAAGTTTTTCCGATACTCTCCTAATAAAATTTTTCCCATATGTTGCGAACTTTTTGCCGGTCACTGTATATACTACCGTATACTTTTAACTAAACTTCTAACAGCCTATATCTATTATATTTCACTTCCTAATTGTGAGGGTTACAAAATTATTTTCGAAATTAGTAATAAATAAATATGGAGGTGAGACGACTGTCATATAAGCAGCCCATTACGAATGATTGGATCGAGAATCGTGACTCGGCTTTATCTGTCTCATAATTGGGAAAGTCCGAATTAAGGTTTTATTAAGCACAAAAGGGAACGCGTGGAATTTATATAAGGTTATATTTAATAAGAATCTCTAATGAAATGATTGCCCGAGGTCAAAATTCCTCTCATATATTGTTGGAAGTGTGACATTTTTATATAAAATGGAGTCCGTATTCATGCTAGTGCCGTTGTTATCTTAATAACTAAAAAAAGTGAAACATTTATACCAAACAAAAAAAAGTTCACGAAATTTTTCATATGTGAATTATATTTCATTGTTATTGTACACAGGGTATGAATTCAGATTAGGGAACAATGGTCATAACAGGCGCTTCGCGATAATAGGCCAGATATCTTCCTTAAAAACTTTTAACCACTGCGCACCACTGTTAATAAACACATGGCCACATAAAAAACCGTGAGCTAGGTTGTTGTGTTGTCAAGTTTCTTAACGACAATTCTCTGTAACAAGTTTAAAGGAAGAAATCATACTACCTCTTCCAAAATTCTCAATTTCAAAAAGTTAAAATACTACAACACAAATAAGACAATCGAGAGAACAGCTGTTCAAGCCAAGGGAAAAATAATAACGCTCAAGTGAACATCCAGAAATGTTGCGTTTTACTAACTTATAACGCACAACATTAAGCGCGTACGATATTTTGTTAATACTAATAGCACTAATAAAAGGCTGAAAACACTGTGACGGACATTTGTATTTGATAATATGTAAATTATGTGAAACTCTAGTGCGACCAGCGGAATGGATGTGTTAGTAAATTATGTGAGGCTCTAGTGCGACTACCGTGTTGAGACGGGATCTATCACAGGAGAAAAATGGAAAATTAATCTTAGCAAAATGGAACTTGTTTATTTAAATGTTACTGCCAAAAGAATGGAAAAATTTGCACCAATTAATCTAAGTGTGAAACGAAAAAATTTGCAGCTTAGCACTAGTCCTGTCTGCACCAACATGTCAACGCCTAAGCAATTCGGCTGCTTGACAACGAAAGTCTAACAAGAAGGCTGGAGAGGATCAAGCCCTTTAAGTTGGTGTGGTGTACAGTGCAAAAGCAGAGTACAGTGAATGCGTGTGTAGGCGCACCCAGGATTTTGTCGTGGGGGGCTGATTTGTCTCGGGGGGGCTGTATAACGCAATCCGGTGGATTTATTCAATAAGTAGTGCACTTCTAAAATTTTTGTATCCGGGATGTTGGTTTGAGGGGGGCTGCAGACCCCTGCCCCTCCCCTGGGTGCGCCACTGGTGTAGTGTCTATAGACCAGAAGGATACATCTTTAATTTTAGGACTTTAAGGGAAAATTAATGATTCCTCTTTGTAGAGCAGTTTTAATATCCTAAGGCTGCAAGCGTTAATACAAAATAGTATATTGTGCAATAAGGTTTGAAAATTAATCTTTTCACATGAATGAGCACGGCGCGTCTGAACCAAGTTTAAACAGAAGTTCATAGCACCTCAAATTTTATTATATTATTCGATTCTATGATAAAAAGCGAACATTTTAAGCTGAAAATCATACAATTTTATTACATATATTTTTGCTCCTTAAAAAAGGTTGTTTCTTGTCATTCCAAACAATATTATGTAACTTCTTATTGTACAATATTTGTAGCTGAACGATTTAGCACAGAAATATTATTTCTTAGCCTTTTTATATTTTAGCCTTAAAAGACTAACAAACAATTATTATTAAATCGTTTAGCCTTAAATATTGTACAGGATTATCCTACGAAAATGCTTTAAACCTGATATACCTGTTAATTGAAGAGATACAAAAAAGTGTTAAATAGGAAAGTCTTTTGGGATTTTTATGACGAAATAAAAGCATTTATCAAAAAAATAATTGACATGAAATATGGCAAAAATGGTGTAATTATTGGTAATTTTAAATGAATCACCCTGAATATTATTGCATTTTTGGATTCTACAGAAAATTCTAAGCATATTTTATGTATAACGTCCTATTCCTGCCTTCAACTGTTTTTCAACTATTGTTGCCCAATGAAAAATGGTTTAAATTAAGATCGTCAGTTGAACAGTTTTTGTCCTGTTATTGTTAATAAGTCGTCATTAAAAACTTATATTTCAGTAATTTGCTTGGTCTCCAAATAATTTCCATCTTGGAACGGGTTGCTAGAATGAACTCAAGTCTATTATTGTCGAAGGTACGTACTAAAATTGCCCTTTTCTTTATAAATTTACGAAAAAACTCAGAAACAAATTCATAGTATAAAACTTAGTTTTCTTATTCTTACACTTGTCAGTCGAAAACTTTTGGTTGTCAAATTAGACCGGACTAGCGATGAGGAATCTGGCTGTTAAAGTCTTCAAATCTGTAATTAGGGATTTTGTAAAATTGGGTTTTGTGATTTTAATTAAGACAGTTGTAAAGTAAATAAGAAACCGGAAGGCAGCTAAAATGCGTAGGTGTGAGCAAAAGCAATTAACTTGAATAAAAAAGCTAAGGGAAAAGGGCTAAGACTTCTCCAAAAAGATCATGAAGATAAAGTAGGGTTAATGAAACGAGAAAGAAAGATTTTTTCTTATTTCGGCTTTAGTAGGCATATAAATAAACTTGTTTTAGAATAAAATTAGGGCTATTTTTTTCAATTTTGAGAATTAATGGTGTAATAAAATGGAATAGGTTTTGTTAATATGTTCAGAATATTTAAGGCCAAATTTACTATTTATTGAGAACAGTTTAACATGTCACAGTTAAAAACACAAATATATGTAATTATATACAGAATGTTACAAAAAGATCTTAAGAAATTTTAAGGGCAGATTCTACATTCAAAAATATGAAAATAAGTTTATATAAACATGGCTTCTCAAACGCTTCTTTTTCGAGATACAGGGTGTTTAATATTTTAATTTTTTAATTTTTTTTTAATTTCTCGAAAATGCGTTAAGATATTGACATGAATTTTGGTACACGCCATTATGTAATCAAAGGGTACCTTTACGTGTAAAAATTTATTTTCTAATGTACTTGCATCAGTGGCGTGCGTGCTGGTAAGTTTTTATATTTAGCGGAAAAAATGGCACGCCACTGATTTTTTGCAAATTGGTCTGAAAGCTCAATTAATTCTGCGTGAAAAGCGTCTCTTCAGCTTTTTCGTTTTGATGCACCGTTTTTGAGATAAAAATTAATTTATTTCTTACAATAATAACAAAAAATGAAAATGATTTTTTTTAAACATGTTTCGTTCAGGAAACAGTGCTTTTTGATTTAAGTTTATAATAGATACCGGAAATGGCTTCTCCGTGCTTCAATACATGCTCTAAATCGTATTCGCATATTTCTCCTAATTCTTCGAAGTACTTGAGGTGTGAAAATATTAAACACCCCGTATCTCGAAAAAGAAGCGTTTGAGGATCCATGTATATTTTTGATAAATTTAAAATTGATGACAAAAAATGAAGCCAAACTTTGTTTTGTTTGTATTATATTGTTACTCTTAGCAATCAAAAAAATTTTGATTAATAGGCTTACTATGACAAACAAAAAATCAAAATGTCTGCAAATAAGATGGCCACCTGCAGGAAAATGTTCGCGAATATTTGCCTGGCTAGCGGGCAAATAGTCGCTGACATTTTGACTATTTTCCTCCTCCTCTTCACATGCAAGGGAAACAGTCAGTAGAACACTTCCGGCTTTTTCGAGAGATCGGAATTTTTAAAAATATTTTTCAGTAATGAAAAAATCTAAAAAACACAGCGTTTCTTTTAAATAAATCAAGCTTTTGATTTTGACAACATTATTTTATCTAGTTTTATATTAATCACTTTAAGCTGTGCATTTGCTACTTGTGTGCATTTTATTTAAAAAATTCCAGCTGACCAAAATAAATTTCTCTCTAAAAGTGCTCCTTAACAGGAATAGCAGGTTTACATAAAACGATGTTGTATTTAATTTTTTTTTAACTAAGCATAATAATTATAAAGTATAACATCGTGTCGATATCGGCTTTTTGTGTTGCTAAGCTATTATAATGTTTTACGCTTTCATTGAAATATGTTTTTCCTGTAGCATAAAGCTCCTTTGTTCAGGACTTTTACCATAAAATTGTATTTAAAAACGCCGTGCTAAAATACAGTCATTGATTTAGAATTATAACAAAACCGAATGTTTATTAAAAAGAAGACCTGCAATACCTGCATTCCTTTTATGTAATATGGCATGTTTAATAGAACATGCGATTTATGAAAAAGGTTTCAGATTTAGTACTGGAGTTAGTTAAGGTCTTCTAGTCTTCCTTTAAGAATGCGGAAA
The DNA here is from genome assembly GCA_963971165.1 of Philopedon plagiatum. Lineage (NCBI taxonomy): Eukaryota > Metazoa > Arthropoda > Insecta > Coleoptera > Curculionidae > Philopedon > Philopedon plagiatum. The sequence goes on along the minus strand of OZ020191.1, from coordinate 132,729,965 downwards.
AAAAAGAAAAAAAAATGATCGACCAGATTCATTGTTGCTAAGGGCGGAATCTTGTCAAAATCTAATTGAGCAACTAGAAAATATAAATATAAGCCCACTGCCTCTTTAGTGAAACCCGGGATAAAATGTTAATACCACGTGTCTCGAAAACAAATAGTAAAGTTTAAAAAAAATCCCTGTATATTATATCGTGATAATATGTTGCTGCAGTAAAAAACTCAATCCGTTTTAAAATATATAGACGACAGACTGATAACTGGCGATTCAAATTAAGGATACGGCAACACTGTCCTGCGCCACTATAGGCCATTTTGGTACTTACCACAGTGGATAATGTTTACAACCCAACCGTTTTATCTTTGAAATTAGTTTCATTTCGTAAGTTATTGATGAAGTGCTAAATTTAATTTAAATATAGGGACGAACTGCCACAAAATAAAAATAAAACAATTTTGAAATAATCCTAGAGTAGAAGTAGATTTGTACTCCGTCATTTGGGAATAAATATTAGTATTTCGTTGATGCAAACGCATATCTTGGGTTGTAAGATCCTGTGCGCCGACTGCTTTTTCGTTTATATTTTCAACATTTCCGCATAACAGCAGTGTAAGTTTTGAGTATTAAAATATTTTTTCCTGGGCTAATGCATATATATCCGTTTTAACTTTTAAAATACTCTATATTATAGTCTATCGACTCGATTTTAGTATAAACTTTGAGTAAAAAAATATTTTCCGGGTTTTTGCAATATTGCAATGGAGTACGATCGTGAGTTTGATGACGTAACTGGATAACCTGACTGTAGGAGACATAATCGAAAATTTTGTGTTTTGTCGTATATTACGAATAAAACTGTAGATGAAAACGTAAGTTTTCATCGATTTCCTAAAAAAGGAACAGTAGAAATTGCACGGATCGATGGTAATAATAAAACGATAGACCTGTGAGCTTCGAATACCAGGCTTAATATAAGAAAGTTTTCTAACAAATGGACGACAGTGTGTTCTATTCCTTTTACACAGCTAGATTTTCTTCTTGAATCTGATAGAGGTAGTTCTGAAACTGTTATTATTATATTTTCGTTAATGGATGTTAAGTTTACGGGTGGCGTTAAAAATATGATAACTACAACAAGCTACAATGTCAAAACTCATAAAAAATTTAAAAACAATACAATTTTCGCTAATAATTAACCAACTACGACATAAACTGCACGTAACCGTTGCCAGTAACCAAAGAGTAAGGTTGAAGCATTTTTATTTTACGAATATCTCCCCATAAGGAAAAATGACATACGGTTATTATTTACGTAAACCTGTTCATTTAAGTCCTATATAACTTTCTTATTCTGTCTTTATTACAAATTAAATAACTTTCTACTTTCTGAAGAATTGGATCATGGCATATCACGATTCCTGGCTTCATTATTAGTAGCTAGTTTTGAAAGTTCGCTATTCCGTTATTTGGTCAATTCGCCATTCCGCTGACAATATTTTCAGATGAATGAACCCTACTATTCTGACATGACATTTCTTGGATATCCGCTTGACGCGAGGTTAGCCACAACTTGAGTGGTCAACATTCTGTTTTTTGTTTTGAAAATGGGTTAAGAAAAAATAAGTTTTTTAACAGAGGCTATAAATATACGAAGGATAAAGAAAATGCGTCTTTTGTCGTTTCGAATCTGCGAAGAAGCACATGGACGAGACCTATTTCAGGGGGGCTTTCTTTAGCACTGTTTTTGAAAATTTGAGTTTTGAAAGTATTGTATGATTTTATTTGTTTCCTGAAAGGAAAGCTTTTTGTACAAAAAGAAACGTTGTTGTATGGCTATGACAATGGTCTTTTTTATTTGCTGTAAGTAGAAATACGCTATTTTGTAGATACCTTATGCTAAGAATTTGTTTCATCTCTTTTAGTTCTCTGAAACCATTTAAATTATGTTTGGAAACTTAGTTTTATTGGCTTTTAATGGCACTTTAGAAGTCCAATATGGATTTAGGTTTTTTAAGGTTCCCTCATAACTAGAGGTAAGTTTTCTTTATCCGAGCCCTCCATGCCATAGCTTTTGTCGTGAACCATTATAGGGTATAAATTCATTTTAGGGTCCACCTTTGGGATTCACCCCTTTTAAACTACCGTTAGAATCCACCTTTGGGATTCACCCCCTTTAAGACCATTTTAAGATCACCACAAAATCCAGAGAGATTTACCGTATTTATGTAGAACAAGTAGTGTGAAATCTTGGAGAGGCAGCATGTTGGTGCTTTGATATCAGTTAGATCCAGAAGAACAACAGTTTAAGGCCAGTTTGTTCCATTTTTATTTATAGTTATTTAAACATATAACTTTACAATTTTGTCTGGCAATCTCAACAATCCTTCTTTTATTCACTATGTAATGGCAAATTGGTTGCGATCATAATTTACTTATTTTAACTAAAAGATTTTAATTTGCGCCCTATTCAAATTCATGAATATCGACTCACAGTTAGTATTTATAATACTTCAAGTTTCTATCAAATGAAATGAACCAATTCAGCTGAATTCTTTTTGGAACCATCTTAACTGATGTGTAGCTATGTAAAAATGTAAACAGTGTACAAAATTTGTAAAAAGTGGCTCCAGTATTAATACTGAAATAAAAGTTTATTTCTTCAGGACCCAGATTTTTTTGTTTGCGATATTCGGGTGCATTAGTGGTAACTTCAACAAACGGTTTCTGATTTCACCTAAGTCAACATCATCAAAAAAGTCAGTGGCGCTCAAAATAAAAACATCACATGTTATCTAAGACAGAACAAGCAAAGCAGTCCTGGCCGAGCCTACGGAAACTCTAACTCTCCGAATGCCAGCTAGGGCTTATAGGTAATATTACTCAAGTAATATTGTAATAAGGTTAGCATTAGTTTGGCAAACGTCATGAACTTTTTAGCGAAGACATGAATCCGAACTACTGCACTGGTTCCTGTAATTTTTCTAGTTGGCCATTTTGCCCTCTTAAACTCAGCTGATCGAGGAGGTGACAACGCTGGTTTGCTTAATTTGAATCGCCAATTAGTATTATCAAAATCAAGCAGAGTACAAAAATACCTCCCCTTAATTAAAAAGAAAACCCTATCGTTAAATAACAACAAAAAATACGCTTAAAACCAAAAGGGTATTTAACTTTTAAAGTTGTTTTTCTGGTTTGTTTTCACCAGCGGAGGAGAGGAATAATATTGTAAAACCCAATTTTAGCTTTGAAAACTCACTTTTTTCCAAGCCATATACCGCATACTTGCCCTCCAGCAAGTTTCGGTTACATCGTAAACGATCCAATACTCTTCCCCCACATTGGCGAAATTTTATTATAATTTCCCCCGCTAAGAACACCGGGTCTCATCAGTTCGGGCTAATTAGACATATCTAACAGGTGCCACCAGTTTTAAAGCCATCTTTTCTCGTCTTTTTTTACGGTGAACTTGCATTATAACTCCCTAATTTCCATTTATTTCATGGTACATTTACATACATATTATTCCCAGGTTCAAAAGTTTTGTGACGTGAACGAACTGCCGAATTCAGTGGCGGTAGGACTTTATTATCTTCTTATTAGTCTATGAGCTGTCAGAGATTTTTGGGCATTTTCTTTATAAAAGCTGAATTTTTGTAGAACTAAACTTCTTAAAGATAAAAAATTTATTTTCATACAATAACAATGCATAATTTTTAACATTATACACAGAAAAAACTGCTATGCTATTTTTAATAATAGTATTATTCTTGACCACTCTCACTTTGGTTATATTAAAGTTAATACTGTTTCAACAAAGCATCATTGAAATAACCAAAAAAAAAACATTGCTTTAAATATAGACTTATCATTAGAGTTCAAAAGTAGTCTTACTTCTTTGAAAACTATATTACCATTTTTCCAATTACAAAAATACTATAGGAAACCAATAAATTACTATTATTTGTTGGAGTATAGAATTTTTTAAGCTAAAACATTAAAACAGCCAGATTCTCCAACGCTAGGGGCCGGCCGGTCTAATTTGACAACCAAAAGTTTTAAAGTGACAAGTGTAAGAATGAGACAACTAAATTTTATACTATTAATTTATTTCTGAGCTTTTTCGCAAATTTATAAAGAAAAGGGCAATTTTAGTACGTACTTTCGACAATAATAGAACTAAATTCATTACAGCAACTCGTTCCAAGATGAAAATCATTTATAAACCAAGCAAATCTCTGAAATATCCGAATAATTCATAAGTTTTTAATGACGACCTAGTAACAATGACAGGGCAAAAACCTGTCAAAACATAGCTGATCAACTATAAGATCTTAATTTAAACCAGTACTAAATCTTAAACTTTTTTAGTGAATCTGAACGTAAATTATTTGACGAGAATGCTCAAATATAATTGGGTGAAAAATAACTATTTGTGGGCGGTGCGAATCAACTTAAAATACATTTTATTAAACGAACAAGAACTACCGTTTAAATAATAAAATCTAAAAATTAAGTGGATTACCCCTATGTCATTTAAATTAAAATAAAAACTGTTATAAAATATATAAGGTATTAGAGAAATAATAAAAAATATTAATTCAATGTGTTCTATTGTTGGCTGAAATATTAGTTCTATTGCTCGCGGAGGGAGGGGTTAAAATTGTGCTGTTGGTATGTGTTTGTTCAATCGTCGTTTAAGCTTGCAGCCTGTTTGTTTATTGCGTTATACGCCAAAAATAATAGATTTTTGGGACTGGGCAACTCATTTCAGTGTTTTATTGTAAGTAAAACAAATCCAAACGATTTGCAAGAACACGTTTGTTTTTTTATTTGTAAATCTCTCTTGGCTAGTCTGTTATAAGTCTGTTTATTCGGCCGATAGGTATTGTTAAAAAACTATTAACATTAAATATGATTGCAAGTTTATTGTTGAATTTGTATTTTTTAGACATGGTTTCCACCAAATCTAGCTGTAAATTTAGGAGATTCGAATGCAGTGTTATGTGTCAAATTTGTTCCATCTTGCATCCTGTACCCATACAAGCCAAAAGCAGACAGTTTTGCAAAGAAGCAGATCCTATATTTTGAGTGAAATAAATTTAAAACCTTTACGGTGTTCGCGTCAGTGTAGTGTTATTAAAATGTGTGTGTTTGTATATTTAAATGTTTACAGAATGTCTAAACAATGTATGTTTCATAATACTAAATAAAAATTATTTTAAAATAATAAAGCATGTTTCATTTGTTTGAAATATAAGGATAATTCAAGTAATAGAAATTCTTCATTATATTAAATAAGAGTAACAGTTCTTCAAAACACGAATATGATTGAATTTAAACAAAATGTTGTATTTCTATTGGAAGTTACATTAAATTAATTACTGTTGTAATTGAAACAATAATAGCTATTTTGCATCAAATGAGGTGCACATTCTTACAAATAAACTTCTAGTGAAACCAATGATAGTTTGTATTGAATTTAGAATAGGATATATATTTCAAGCAATCTTATAACCTATTGGTTAACAATGATAAACTAATCATTGAAATAAACCGAATTTGTATTGTGCCATACGGAATAGAGTGTGCCATTGAGTGAATGGGTATGCAATTCAATTTACGATACTGTTTTTTCTGTGTATAATTCAGGTAATCAGTGAACTATTAGTGATGTGGGTCTTATTTTTAAATAAGCCCTTATGATTGGCGTCGCTAGTGTATCAAGTAAAATTGTTAAATCTTGAAATGTAATCACAAAAGCTAATCGCATGTCTTCATACTGAAATTCTACAGAACATTCCTTATCGGTTTTTAAACAAATGTTTCTTGTTAACAAAACAATAAAATAATTGCAAAATGCAGCAAAGACTAAGGGATAAACTTTTAAACTGAATTTAATATAACTTATTAACATAACAATTAAGTTTAGTGAAAGATTCTACGTCTATGACTATGCAACTTGGCTCTATCTAAGTTTAAAAATGAGATTTCTTGTATATGCAAATTCCCGAAGTTATAAAAATGTAAATTGATCCGAAATTAAGCCATTGTAGGCAATTTTATGCAAACTTTAACATTTTTCCAGGTATAAATTCTGTAAAACGAAATTTTAGCGCCCATGTTTACGATTTCATTGCGAAAATAACAATGTAACCGAGAATATTTATTGGCCTTATTAGTACCTATAAAATAAATATAAATTATTCACTCTAGTATGACGAATGATGAAGAAGTCTACCCTGTTCGTATTGTAATGCATGGATCATCATCAGAAAATTGGCGACAATCATTTCTAACTAAACGAGGCTAAACCAACTGTTACTGACGCGATAAAATAATTTAGAAAAACATAACATTTAGTATTGAAACGTATATAACTCCTCCTCCGCAGTCTGGTCAGAAGACCTGCACCGCACCTTGATGAGACTGCTTTCCAGTAGACATAGGACAAATTTTAAAAAATCAAAACATTCTTTTTTCGAAAATACAGTTTTTCGAAAATTCAATTTCGAACTCTCAGGGTTGCCATACATTTTTAAAAATGAAATTCCATAATTTTTCCAGAATTTCCCGGGAATGAAATTATTATTTTGTAGGTATGACAAAACGTAAGAGCAGGTTAGCTCCAAAGGCTGAACCCTGCTCACTCAAAATTGGTGGGGTGATGGGGGAGGGAGAGAGGATAGACAGACGCAACTATAAATAGAAGGTATAGTTAGGTTTGCCCAGTTTTATCTGTTCACTCTGATTCTGGAGGCTCAATCCTGGTCACTCAAAATAGGTGACGGAGGCAGAGCGCCGGCAAAAAATTGTTTGTCAAAAAAATTTACTTTTTAAAAAGATGTCATTTGGTTATTATTGGCAAAAAAACTAAGGTGCCTTACATCCCTTTTGTTTACTTTAAAATTACATGTCCATTTTATATACTTTTTTTAAACATATCTATGTAAATACTTTGTGATTTTTAATTCTTTTTTTTAAATTTTTTCAATTTTTCTCTGTTCCGTTTCTTTTGTTTCCTAACTCTTTCTTTTTCTGCCTTAGTGATTTTAAGTTTTTTAAGTTTTTTTTTATTTTCTTTCATTTTAATTTTGTTATATTTCTAATATTTATTATCTATAATAAATTTAAAGCCAGAATATCTCGTCTCAAAATAATATAAATCTATACTACTCCATCTATAAAATCCTTAAGTGATCACCATCCAGCTCGAACCGCTTGACATAGAAAACTGAATGAATACTGGTTTATTTTAGGGTGTAGGGTATAGGGGTTCGATAACAAGGGATTTCTCAAAACTCAAATTTCAAGGGGTTGAAACAGCCCCCTAAAAATGAAAACAATTTTTTTCTCAAAAAGTATTAGCTATTTAAAAAAATCTGTAAAAAGCGTCAATTTTATTTATTTTTTTTTACGTAGTATAACATTTTTTCTGTATTTGAGAAGTTAATGCAAGGGGGTGAAAACTACTTTTAAAGGTGTGCCGAATATTAAACGTTTATTGCGAAAACTCTTGACAGACGCTTGCTGCCGCTGAGTCAAGCAAGACCGTGCGTGGTGGTCACAGAAAAGGGTTTGTTGTGGTGGTCGACCGTGGCCACTAGCTGGTGTATATAAAATCCTTAAGTGACTCACTCACTCATTCATCACGAAATCACGACCCAGCTCAAACCTCTCAAACTGAATTTTGACATACAGGTTTATTTTAGGGTGTAGGGATTCGACAAGAAGGGATGTTTTAAAACTTAAATTTTAAGGGGTTGAAACAGCTCCCTAAAACGAAAAGAGATTTAATCTCAAAAAGTCTTTGCTATTTAAAAAAGCTGTAAAACACGTCAATTATTTTTTACGTAGTAAGTATATTATTTTCTCTATGTTTGAGAAGGCAATGCTCTGTGTCGACAAGTAGCTTGCTGCCGCTGGGTTAAGCAGGACTGTGCGTGGTAGTCGTCCCTGACCACGGGGTGCGGGACGGACGGCGTTAAAGTATATAAGGACACCGTGTTGGACTAGTTACGTCATTAGCCGAGAAGGTACTGCCGTAGTCGAGTGGTGACGTTGCGGTGTTTAACTTACAGCGTTACTAGTCTACATTGGATTGCAGAGAAGTTCGCGTAGTAGCTATTCTACAGCCAGAAAATATAACGGCAAACGTTGTTTATAAAGAGGTACATACAAAAATAACGCGGATGAAGTCGTGGGTACCAGCTAGTAATAATATAAAGTGCTTCTGGTTAAGTCGCAGGGAGAAGTAAGTTAGTAATAAAGGAAAGTTTCTCGTTAAGAGTTATTATACTCGTAAATAGGTACATCTATAATAACAATGGAGAAAATTGAAACCTTGCGGTATTCACTATATATACGCAGGTATAATTTTCTTCATTTACGTTTATTAAATGAATATTAAAAGCACTTTCTAATAAAATAATATTATCTTTAATTTCTTGAAGAAAACTAATAATAGGAATCGAATAACTGGAAATTTAATACAGAAGTAAATAGGCTTTATTCCGTATTTATTAAATCCTAAAAATATTTTGATTAGGTTTTACCAAGGAAGTTGGAAGGGGTAAAGAAAGACCATTGCCTAAAAAGGAATTTGACTCCGCACTAGTGGTAGGGAAGTATCATTCAGACTCCAGAAATTTGTGTTTTCACTGTAATTACATGGACATAGTCTTAGATATAAATGTAATGTCTTACAAAACAAATATAAAGATTACAAATAGTTTTACTATATATAGCACACATATGACGAAATACAAGAAGCGTCACTGTACAGATAATTCCCAAAAGTTTTAAAAAGGTCCAAACCTAGAAGGGATTTAATGTTGTGAAAACACGCTTAGTAACTTCACTAAATTCTCTATAAGGCATAAAGAACTGTGCCAAGTCATTATCTATTGAATGAGATTGGTATTTGCAAGACATGAAACGTTTTTTTGAATAGTGTAATGCATATTGTGAAGATAATTTGTAATATGTCATTACTGTCGTTAAATACCGTAGTAATTGGGATTAAGTACCTGTTGTATGCACGGTACATCAGGCCGGTTATGGGACGAGTTTGTAGTTGGGTTAATAATAAATTGGATTATAGGAAGTGACGTAAATAAGTCAAATAAAATAGAAAAAAAAATGGGACTCATAGACAGGACTATTCTGTAGTCAGACTACTAACTTAGAGCCACTTTTGGCGGTTGAAGGCGGTTGGCGGCCAGTTTGAAGTTATTACTCAATCTAAAGTTTAAACTAACATTGTAAAAGAAGGCCTTAGTAGAATAGGGCATCTGCAGGGTAGTAGATATTCTGTAAGACTATGCTGCTACAACTTCTGAAGATAGACGCATAAAGTTTTTTACAGAACACTACCATAAGTGAACAGTGAAACGCAGCTTTTATATATATTTATATATTATATATATAATCATTGGATTCGGAATGACGTCTAGAAAAATGTATTCGAAGGATTTTACTGCATGATAAAAATTGCAAAAGTTATTAACAAATTAAGATGAAAAAAAAAGGTGTTTCGTTTTTTGGCACTTACTCAAAAACTATTAATATTTAAGAAATTTAGAAAAAAGATTTATAAAGAGGAGAAAAGTTCCAAAAAAAAGTCCCGACTCCCGTTACTCTACCTCCATTATTTATAATTTTAATTTAGTGCTGAAAATAGGGCCCCGATCGGCCGATACAGCATGGCCGCGCTACCGCTCAACAGAGTCTATTACATAAAATAATTTTTTTATTAGTTAGTTAAATATCAATAGAAGTTAAGTTAAATATCAATAGAAAAATTTTAAAAAATTATGGTGTCATCAGAACACTTTAAAGAATAAAGTCCCGTTGGAAAAAGAATTGTTGTTGCTTTTTCAAAAAGTTATACCATTGTTACCTAAGTAATTTTTCGTGGGCTTTCCTTTTAACAAAAGACAGTATAAAAGTTTAAATAATTGGCCTATAAATTTTTGGCTTCTTGGAGCTCTTCTTATATATATACTTAACAAGACCACGTTATAAAAGCATCTTACATTTGTGTACTTATTTTGTTTAGTATAATTTTTGTAAGTTAACAACATTTTCGATAATTGTCATTTTTGGCTAACTTACAAAAATTATAATAAACAAAATACACAAATTTAAGATGCTTTTATAACGTGGTCTTGTTAAGTACCTATATATACAAGAAGAGCTTCAAGAAGCCAAAAATTGATAGGCCAATTATTTAAACTTTTATACTGTCTTTTGTTAAAAGGAAAGCCCACGAAAAATGACTTAGTTAACAATAGTATAACTTTTTGAAAAATCAACAAAAATTTTTTTTTCCAACGGGACTTTATTCTTTAAAGTGTTCTGATGACACAATCATTTTTTAAAATTTTTCTATTGATATTTAACTCTATGAAAAAAGTATTTTATGTAATAGACTCTGTTGAGCGGTAGCGCGGCCATGCTGTATCGGCCGAGCGGGGCCCTATTTTCAGCACTAAATTAAAATTATAAATAATGGAGGTAGAGTATCGGGAGTCGGGACTTTTTTTTTGGAACTTTTCTCCTCTTTATGAATCTTTTTTTTTAAATTTCTTAAATATTAACAGTTTTTGAGTAATTGCCAAAAAACGAAACACCTTTTTTTTCATCTTAATTTGTTAATAACTTTTGCAATTTTTATCATGCAGTAAAGTCCTTCGAATACATTTTTCTAGACGTCATTCCGAATCCAATGAGCTATCGTACATATTTTTAGGACCTTTATCAAGAATTAACACGATTTTGAACTTGTGGACTAGACTATTATATGTAATGTGTATTTTTACAGCAATATCGCTCAATACCTTACTTGCTACCTATTAGCTAGAATAGTTGGAATTAAACATTGTCTAGAATTGTACATAAGCCTATTGTCATTGATATTCTTAATCGAGCACGTATAACAAAAAAAATTTCAAGTATGTTTATATAAATATTTTTATAAACCACCTAAATAATTTTTTTCTACTAGCGTGCGCAATTCACCGTTTTCCCGCACTCATTTTGTCTCTGAAAGACTAAGTTTCCCGCACCGTGCGGGAAAAATTTTCCCGCACCGTGCGGGAAAATTTTTCCCGCACTGAGTGCGGGAAAATATTTTTTAATGTTTTATATTGAAATAAAATTTTGGTGATGTATGAATAATATTATTATGAAGTCTTAGAGTCATTTCCAATAAAATCAAGTGAGATATATATAGGACATAAAAATCCTGAATTGTACACCGGTCACAGCTTTAGGCGCTCATCGGCCACTCTACTGGCCAATTCTGGTGAAGGAATAACGAATATTAAACGCCTAGGGGGATGGAAATCCACGTCTGTTGCCGAAGGCTACCTAGAGGAGTCCATCAAACAGAAAAAAGATATGTCCAACAAAATTCTCAATATCAGTCAAGCTATTCCAACGACTTCCAGTTGCATCTTAGAAACATCCACGTCCCTAGATATTGCACCGGGTCCCAGTAGCGTCCATGAAAGTTCAACACCTCTGTCTCTTCAAACTTCCACTATGCAGAATCAGTCAACTTCAACCTCTCTAGCTTCAGCAATTAATTTACACAGTGCATCCAATTGTACTTTTACGATAAATATATATAATAAGTAATAAGTAAACATTATATACCTGTTATTTTTTGTTTATTAAAAAATAATAAACTTTGTAAAAATGATGTTGGTTTTTTTAACGCTAGTAGAAAAAAATTTGATCCTAACTCATGCGGAAAGGCACTTTCCCGCACTCGACTGCTTACCCGAACTCCGCTTCGCGTCGTTCGGGTAACGGCAGTCGCTTGCGGGAAAGTGACTCTTTCCGCACTTGTTAGGATAATAACTATTTCCACCCTCTATCGCACACTAAGTTGTTAAATCTAATAATCCAAATTGCTCGTAACTAGATTGACAAATTTGCATTTTAATCTGTTTCGCGCGTTAACAGTTTACCATTCGACGGAATTATTATTGCCACTTTTATTGTGCTGTCGATTTTGAGCAAAATTTAATTTGTTACCTTTTCGAGGTAATAATTCTAGAATGTTCAATGACTAGTTATTAAACGTCAAACGAAAAGGTTAATTTGAGTAGAAGGTAGACTAAAATTGGTTATTTCTTATACAGGGTGTGGTATTATCATATTATTACCATACAGTGCGATCCGATACAAATAATTAAAAAAACCTTGTATACCTAAAAAATCTTAAATATACCCCGAAAAATCTGTAAATACCTTGGATGAATTAGAAAGGATTCGGTGTTCCGTTACTATGAGCGTATCGAACGTGTAGCCTGTTTATTTGTTGTTTGTTATGAAAACATCTTACCCTAGAGGTCCAGTTTACGAATTTTAAGGAAATACATAATTGAATCAAGAATGGTAGTAGAAAGAGATCAAATAGCATTGGAGTGTTGGAGCTCAGAAGTGTTGCTGTCTCTGGTGGTTGCTTAAGGAAATACGTCTGAACCATGGATTTATTATAATAAGGATTCGATATCCGTATACTGTGAGCGTATCGAACGTGAAGCCTTATATTTTGTTGTTTGTTATTCTCTTGGGGGAGCAGTTTACGAACTACGAACATAGACAAGACTACGAATTACAACGTAATTGAATCAAGAATGGTAGTAGAAAGAGATAAAATAGCATTGGAGTGTTGGAGCTCAGAAGTGTTGCTGTCTGTTATGGTTGTTTAGGAACACGGCTGAACCGCGGTCTGAACACTCGGTTACACGTACGTCTTTGTCTAATGAACTAGAAAAGAAAAAGTGCCACGTATAGATTTATATAGATTTATAAATGACTCGTGTGTCGTGTGAGCGTGGAATGAAAAAAAAGAGAACATTTACTTGAGTGATCATTCATCCGAGTGAACCGAGGAGTGAATCGTCTGATATCACCTTAACTAAACGAGGCTAAACCAACTGTTACTGACGCGATAAAATAATTTAGAAAAATATAACATTTAGTATTGAAACGTATATAACTCCTCCTCCGCAGTCTGGTCAGAAGACCTGCACCGCATCTTGATGAGACTGCTTTCCAGTAGACATAGGACAAATTTTAAAAAATCAAAACATTCTTTTTTCGAAAATACAGTTTTTCGAAAATTCAATTTCGAACTCTCAGGGTTGCCATACATTTTTAAAAATGAAATTCCATAATTTTTCCAGAATCTTCCGGGAATGAAATTATTATTTTGTAGGTATGACAAAACGTAAGAGCAGGTTAGCTCCAAAGGCTGAACCCTGCTCATTCAAAATTGGTGGAGTGATGGGGGAGGGAGAGAGGATAGACAGACGCAACTATAAATAGGAGGTATAGTTAGGTTTGCCCAGTTTTATCTGTTCACTCTGATTCTGGAGGCTCAATCCTGGTCACTCAAAATAGGTGACGGAGGCAGAGCGCCGGCAAAAAATTGTTTGTCAAAAAAATTTACTTTTATAATTTATAAATGACTCGGAGCGACTTTAAGTAAACACCTTTAGAAATAACATAACCTATAAATTATAAAACCTTTTTACCTTAAATTTATTCTTATTTAGCAGAAAAATAAAATATTTTAGGGCTTTTATTACTTTTAGTAAATCTTGAGATGCTTCTAACGTATTTTTTGTACAAAAATACAAGGTAAAATAAGATGTGGCCAATGTTTACAAATTGTGTTTACAGTGTCGTTTAGAATGGTTTGTTTTGGCTTCAAAGAATGTGAACTCATCCCGTATCCAGTCCTAATAAATCCATGGTCTGAACACTCGGTTACTCGTATGTCTTTGTCTAATGAACTAGAAAAGAAGAAGTGCGACTTATAGATTTATAAATGACTCGGAGCGACTTTAAATAAGCCTTCAGACATAATGCATTTAAGAGCTTTCTAACCTAAATTTATTATTATTTGGCAGAAATTAAAATATTTTAGGGCTTTTATTACTTTTAGTAAATCTTGTGATGCTTCTAACGTACTTTTGTACAAAAATATAAGGTAAAATAAGATGTGGCCAATGTTTACAGTGTCACTTAGAATGGTTTGTTTTGGCTTCAAAGAATGTTAAATCATCCCGTATCCATTCTTAATTCATACAAGGTAAATACACTTAAAACATGCAAAACTTTCCAAACGAACTCGTCCGAATAAACTCAAACTTGCGGAAGGGGCCAGAAAAGTCGTGTGCCGTTGCCTGTAAGCGGGATCAGTAACAACCTACACGAAGGCGTAATAGGTGAACTGTGGTCATTGCGAAACCCGCTTCCAGGATCAGACCACAACGCCAGAGGAATTGGTTGCGTTACCAGGCGAAATAAGCCTGAAGTTATCTATTCCCCTAGGGAAGTTTTACAGATTGTTCAAGAGTTTCTGGTATTTGTAAATACTGCGTGAGCTAAAACTGCTCAAATATTTATACAGTTATTACTTATTATCGATAGCATGTAAAATATCGTCAGACTTCTTTTGAAAAATAATAGTACAAAGCAAACTTTTTTTTTGTTTCGAAACTGCCTACTACCTCTCAGTAAATTGATATAATTCAAGCTTTTTATATTCTAAAACATTTGAACTTTCACTAGCAAGTACCAACTTAGACTGTCAAATTTGTACTTATTTACTCCAGTTTTAAAAATCCTGGGTATACTAGAAGTTAAATATTAGGGTACACTCTAAGCCTAATACTAAAGATTTATTTTAGAAATTAGGCGAACGTTATAACATAACTCAGTATAGTTTGAGGTAGAAAAAGAGCAAACTTCAACTAAACAGGAATAGTTTTTCTGTTATACGAGTATTATGTAATTACTTTAAATATGCTTGTATTATTTGAATTTGCAGAAAATTGTAATTGATACTGATATGCAAATTAAGCTTAATTTATATACTAGTTTTAATATTAGGGATTTTTAATATTAGATACGTGTAAAGAGAAATGCATTTTCTCATTTTAATTTTGTAAATAACTAAAGCATGTAAAATTAGGACTATATATTCCTAACTATTGATACGCACTCTCCTTATGTTTCATGTACCTGGACACAATCGCGCAATGGCTGTGGAGATCGGGGATGAGTTAAATAACATGCACAACAACTTCCTACACCAAAGGGGAGCCAGAATATATCCATCATACCTAAACCTAAGCAAAAAGAAGATGTTCCTCAACGGCACCACATCGCACGCAAGCAAAGAAAAGGCAGTTACATCGTACTACTATACTACTAACATCATGTTGGGTACCCTAACAGTATTTTGTATCTCAAAAATGCCCTAAGGCTTAGTAGAGGTAACTTTATCAAAGCAAGCCGCTTCCAGCTGCACCCATTTTGCATCATTTTGTAGAATTGTGGTGATGGAGAATGGGGGATGGGAAAATCCATCCAAAAGTGGTGAATGTCCGCAGGGAAATTTATATTATCTTTAATATAACTTAACAACTTCTGGCTCATAGTTGTGCATAATTTTATCATTGTTCAGCGTTATTAAAATTAAGCCAATCTTAAGTAAAGTCTTCTTATATGTTGCCATAACTGTCTGTGTCACGATCTCATTTTTCAAGGAGTGCTACTTTTTGAGGTTTTGCTATGTAAATATTTAAAAGAACTATTATGAGTATCAGCAAGTTTTATTTTATATTATATTTTTTGATCTTTATAATTGTCTTTTCAGTAGAAGAAAAAGTAATATTTTATAAGTTGATAAGACAGAACCTTCTGTATGACATTAAATGTGGCGGTCAATGCAATATTTTAGAAAAGTTAAATAGTTAAAAGGTTATATACTAAATTGAGTAAATAAAGCAAAATAAAAAGAAGAAATAAATATTTTCTAAGTTTTCAATAATTATTAAATTCATCTTTTACGCGAATTTTAATTATGCTTTAGGTACGTCTCTTCAAAATTTTTTTGATCAATACTAGATACAAATTTTTACAATTTCTCATCAACTTATAGTTTTATTAAAAATCATCGTTCAGATTCACTAAGAAAGTTTAAGATTTAGTACTGGTTTAAATTAAGATCTTATAGTTGATCAGTTATGTTTTTACAGGTTTTTGTCTTGTCATTGTTAATAAGTCGTCATTAAAACTTATGAATTAATCTGATATTTAAGCGATTTACTTGATTTTCATCTTGGAACGAGTTGCTGTAATGAATTTAGTTCTAATTGTCCTTATCTTGATAAATTTGCGAAAAAGCTTAGAAATAAGTTCATAGGATAAAACGTAGTTGTCTTATTCCTAAAGAAAACTTGTCAGTTTAAAACTTTTGGTTGTCAAATTAGACCGGACTAGCGTTGGATAATCTGGCTGCATATTTTTATAACCTGCTTTAACTTCATTCCATCCATACGATCCCAGAGACTATTACTTAGTCTCAGTCGCAAGAACCCCCGTTGTGACAATATATTGACATTTATTATCAGTCCATGACAACTTTTGGGTAAAATTCAGGTGATCTAAGGTACAGAAAGTTGAATTACATTAGAAAAATAATGTGTCCGGGATTTTTCGGCCGCAACCGTACCTTGTGTGCTGCAGAATTCTAGCGCTCTCATATAAAACTCGTTTTATTTTTCCCTTTCTAGAATCATCCCCTATAGCTGTTATAAATGTTTATAAGTCCTATAAAAATCACATAACTTGATGGAATTTTCAATACTACATTTAATTTTGAAACTCGGAGAATAAAAAATTTAATAAAACTTGCCTGAATACTTTAGTCACGCATGTATGCAGATATATTAGGTAAAAGCAAATAAGGGTGCTTTTTAGTATTATGGTTTTATAGGTAAGATGGAAGAAGATATAGCTTTTATTTCAGTAATAAAATGTTTTATTAGATGCCTTGCCCAAAATAATAAAAGTGTATTAATAACAAAGTAGAGCTTAAGTAAGTAGGGCTACTAATATTTTATGTTATGCGTTTTTATGGGCATTTTACATCACGATTAACATGACGCATTAAGTCATAAAATAATTTAGAAAATTTATGTGCTCACCTTATTATATAACTCGGTTGCAATATAACATTGTATATAAGGCATTAAAAATATATGTACATACAAAAAATTATACTTTCCGGAAATTTTGGTAATTATATTTATGGTAGGCAGTGCCGGCTTAAGGCTGTTTACTGCCCGGGGCTATTCAAAGCTGACCGCCCCCCCCCCGCCAATAAAATTTTCCAATTTCTATTTCCACTAGGTATTATCCATGTGAATAAAACTAACGTAAAAACACAAAGATGTCGAGGAAAGTCGTCTAATATTGGGTAGTTGCCTAATTTTGAATACTACATCATCTCAAAACTTGTTAATAGTTTTCTGTAATTCAATCCACAAAACGAAAGGTCTTTCACACAGAATGAGCCTGTGTGGAGCACTCAGTTTGGCTATTCAGTGTTCACTTCTAGGTGGCGCCAGTGGTGTATTCAGGATGTTGTTTTTGGGGGGGGGGGGTCAGCCACTAAATGGAAAGTGGGAAGGTGGAAAAGCGCCGTAGGCAAAAAGTTTTCGGGGCCACGCCCAAAGTTCGCCATAAAATCGAAATAAAAATATTTTTCTTCAGACAGCTGGGGGTTTGCTTGGGTCTCCCTGAATACGCCACTGGGTGGCGCCATAATTTTTTTCTGTGTCTAAAAATTGTTAAAGAAAGGTAAGTAGTTAGCGTGGGAAAGTGAAAGTTCGCAAGCATGTACTAGAATAGTTGTAGAATAAGCCGAAGTGTTTGAAACAAAAATATCTCTCAAGATTTTTTAAATTTTAATCACGCAACCTTAATCACAAAGGTTGCCTAATTCTGGATAGAAAAGTGCCCTAAAATTGGATATCCAAAATTAGGAACCCAACTAAATGTACGGCTCTAATTTTTTTTATCAATAGGAAAAAAAATTCAGTGAAATACCCAAAAGAGGACTCCCACATAACAAAATGGAATCCAGAGAATATGAAGATGCAGCCATTGACGCAGTTAAAAGTAAGGAAATGGGGTACCTACTTAAAGGCGTCAAAGAGCTTCAACGTTTCAAAAACAACCCCTGAATTATATGTCAAACGTGAGCCACCCTTAAAAGAACACTGTAAACTACAAATGGGTCGAAAACCAGTTTTATCGCCTCAAATGGAAGAAGACTTGGTACAGTACTGTTTGGAAATGGACAAAACATATGGTCTAGGACTCGCAGATATTCGCAGGCTGGCGTATCAGCTTGCTATAAGGAATAACCTTCCTCATCGGCTTTGAAAAAAAGACGCAAATGCTGGCTGAGCAAAAAATGGCTTAGAAATTTCTTCAAACGTCATCCCAATTTCTCTTTGAGAAAAGCTCAAGGAATTTGAAAAAATAGAATAAAATATTTCATGCCAGAAAATGTCAACTGTTTTGTGTGTCAGTTGTGTCAATTTTTTTTGTACAACTGTTATTGTTTTCAGCTTTACAATTTTTACTCCACTTACCGCCCCCTTTGAAACACCGCCCGGGGCTGGTAGCCCCCCCTCTTGAGCCGACGCTAATGGTAGGTACTAATTACAACTCTAAATTTAAAGTTACCTAATGCATATAATAAATTGCTACCAGTCTTATTATTATTGTTATTATCTTGTTCGGAAAAGGTACCGAAAAATTGCCTGCAATAATTTTCTACATTATTAAAACTAAAATCAATATTTCTGTCGGCAACAAACTGTTTTAGAGAGTCCCAAACAAGTTCAATGGGATTTAGATCCCGATGGTATGAAGGAAATCTAAAAACATCACGTTCTTCAAGGATTTTATCTCATATGTTTTATCCAGCGGGTTTTAATTAAAGTTTGCACGTTATGATAGGGAGCAGTATCGATAATAAGAATACTCTTTGCAGGCAGGTTAGGAATAAGTTTTTCTTGGACCCACTTTTTGTAGTTAGCGTAATTTATTTCACTGTGATAATCACCCGATTTTGTTTGCTATTTAAAAGCCGAATCCGCATTAGGTATAACACCATTTTCACTGCCTGCATGAACTGTTACTAGTCTTTGTCCTTTTGACACAGGCCTTCGGTTTTCTTCGTTACTGTTATCACTTCAAGATGTTACATGCGTGTGAGAAGAATGAATGTATGTCTCATCCATAGAAATTCTGGGACGGTTCTCTTTATGAAATTTTTTCATAAATCTTAATAAATTTAATCTCTGGTGACGAATATAGGGTTTTTTCATTAACAGTTTGTGGTTAATTTTTGTTTTTCGTCACCTTAATCCCATTTTTTTTCATAAAATTCCTTCACTCTCACGACAACCGGTGTAATTTTAGTCGTCTTTAAATTTTTTGTGAATTTAAGCAAGGTTGGCACTTTTTTCAGTCACTTTAAAGTTGACAATAGGGATTCCTTCATCACAACCGTTCAATTCAGCACCAATGCTCGTCACGACAGTGTGAATTAAAGAAAGCATGCACTTTTGTTACGGACTGTACGGTCGCCACAAGATAGTACCAAACCCGCTCCCTAAAAATATAGAAGAAGAACATGGAGCTGTCAGCGCATATAGTGAAACGCTATTAACAAATAAAGGTGGAAATTTTAAGTTAGTGGAAATGCTAAGTTAGCATCGCTTGATAATCTTGTTACTAAATATAAGTTAGGAGAAATAAATAGACTCCATTACTTAAAATGTACTTGGTATTTATAATGTACATTATATGCCTTTGTTAATATACATAACGTAAAGTGCATTATTTGCTTTTTAATACTGGAATAACTAACCGCAACACCACATACCTATATGTGAACAATTTACGTTTGCGCCCAATTTATATATATATATATATATATATATATATATATATATATATATATATATATATATATATATATATATATATATATATATATATACAGTGTGTCTACGTAAGTTGGCGGCATATGGGAAACTTTTTTATTATTAATTTTACGAAAAAAAGTTATTCTTTATAAAAAGTTCTGCATGCTCCAAAACCTAAAATGCAACCATCAGATATCAAATTTTATCAGTCGTATACGAGGTTTGTCAAAAAATGTGATTTTTACTCAAGAGTAAAGTACCTTTATTTTCGACAATATCGAAAATTATTATAAAGAAAAGATGTTTAGAATTAAAAATAACTTTAAAATATTCAACATTGTTTATTTACATTAAAAAACAATTTTTTTCGACATTTTCTCTGCGATAACGTTGACAATTGAAGTGTGCACATTAATGCATTACATTTACTAAATTAACAATCTCAATTTTCTCTTCCAGGCTTAATGTTTTTGGCATTTCTACCTTTCCGTAAACAAATACGTCTGTCAAACATAAAACTGTACAATACGGATCTCTAAAAACTATGAAAAACACTGTTAGACTGCCTAAAAAAAGTGTTTATACCGTGCTACTTTTTAAAATACGATTGTTGACTTTTTTTCGAATTTTCGATGTTTTGACAGTTCTCAAATCCTACTTCAAATACCACTTTTAAAACATGCCTGTGCATCCTAGATTAATTATGCGTTAATGTGCAAACTTAAATTTTCAACGTTATCGCAGAGAAAATGTCGAAAAAAATAGTTTTTTAACGTAAATAAACAATGTTGAATATTTCAAAGTTATTTTTAATTCTAAACGTCTTTTCTTTATAATAATTTTCGATATTGTCGAAAATAAATGTACTTTACTCTTGAGCAAAAAACACATTTTTTGACAAACCTCGTATACGACTGATAAAATTTGATATCTGATGGTTGCATTTTAGGTTTTGGACCATTCAGAACTTTTTATAAAGAATAACTTTTTTTCGTAAAATTAACAATAAAAAAGTTTCCCATATGCCGCCAACTTACGTAGACACACTGTGTATATATATATATATATATATATATATATATATATATATATATATATATATATATATATATATATATATATATGTATATATATATTAAGTAATGCAGTCTATTTATTTCTCCTAACTTATATTTAGTAACAAGATTATCAAGCGATGCTAACTTAGTTTTTAACAAAAAATTTTCACCTTTATTTGTTAATAGCGTTTCACTATATGCGCTGAGAGCTCCATGTTCTTCTTCTATATTTTTAGGGAGCGGATTTGGTACTATCTTGCGGCGACCGTACAGTCCGTAACAAAAGTGCATGCTTTCTTTAATTCACACTGTCGTGACGAGCATTGGTGCTGAATTGAACGGTTGTGATGAAGGAATCCTTATTGTCAACTTTAAAGTGACTGAAAAAAGTGCCAACCTTGCTTAAATTCACAAAAAATTTAAAGACGACTGAAATTATACCGGTTGTCGTGAGAGTGAAGGAATTTTATGAAAAAAAATGGGATTAAGGTGACGAAAAACAAAAATTAACCACAAACTGTTAATGAAAAAACCCTCTATTCGTCACAAGAGATTAAATTTTTATATATATATATATATATATATATATATATATATATATATATATATATATATATATATATATATATATATATATATATATATATATATATATATATATATATACAGGGTGTTTCAAAAAACATGTGCCATCAAGGAGAGATTCCTTGTAAGAAACTAAGGCAAAAAGTTTATATAAACATGGGTCCGCAGATGCTTCGTTTCAAAGATACAGGGTGTTAAATTTTTAAATTTTTTTCAGTTTTTCCAAAATATTTTCAAAATGACTTCATCAATTTTGATGAAATTTACACTGTGTAAAGTACTTAAATTAGGCATAATTCTGACCATGAAAAGACTTTGACAGGTCCTCCAGTGGCGTAGATATGAGAAGACATTACAATATTTTTCCAATAAAAACATGTACGCCACTGATTTTTTAAATTTTCTTATATCGGTCTAATAGTATGTTAAATTCTTAACAAAACTTATCTCTTCATATTTTTTCAGTTTTCATTTCGTTTAGGAGATAAATGTTATTTTATTAACCGTTTTACTGGTTTAGTTTCCCCAACCATCGGTTTTAACATGTAAAGACCATTTAAAAATTGAACGTCCTGTATCTTTGAAACAAAGCATCTGCGGACCCATGTTCATATAAACTTTTTGACTTAATTTCTTTCAAAGAATCTTCCTTTCAGCGATGGCACATGTTTTTTGAAACACCCTGTATATGGGATTAAACGGGCCATAGAAACAATGCGCCCAGTTTACAAGTTCATGTTATGGAGCAGGAAACCTTCGCGACCAATTTACCACCGCCGTATTGCGTACTCAAAAACGTCATTCATATGATTCTCCACAAAGACAAATTATTAGCCTTTCTGATATATGAATTTCCCTATCTACACACTATCATGTATGTCCTGTCTATTATCTGTCCTATTCTATGTCACCCGACATCAATAAAGCGGAGCGTAGGGATGGGTTTTAGTTTAAAGGACATTTAATACACCTTACACGGCTCTAATCCGGTCTTAATCTTTCAAATTACTCAGGTAGTGCCGCAAACAAATCCTATTAAAGTTGGGTCCGGAAATCGATAGGGCACATAGGACGGTTTACTTAAAGGCAAGTTTTTGGTTAGGGGGCGCGTTCGTTTTTAAATTTCGATTTTTAAACGAGCCTAGGGTGAAAAGTTTCCCGCCTAACAAATAAAACATCAAAATATTGGTTAAAAATGTTTTTATTTCACTATTTCTCTACATGATCTCCGTGTGGCTCAATACATTTGTTCCAGTAATACTAAAGGGCCTATGTTCAGCTTGTGGCGGCAATCACTTCTAAATACGGCACACACTTTTTCCA
This sequence comes from Philopedon plagiatum, assembly GCA_963971165.1. Classification (NCBI taxonomy): domain Eukaryota; kingdom Metazoa; phylum Arthropoda; class Insecta; order Coleoptera; family Curculionidae; genus Philopedon; species Philopedon plagiatum. The sequence continues at coordinate 132,707,188 of OZ020191.1, read as the reverse complement.
GCAAAATTTGTTTTCAAGCTAGGAAACAAATTAAAATTTGATGGGACCAAATCTGGAGAATAAGGTGAATGAGGAACCAGTTGGAAGCCTAAATGATGAATTTTTGCCGTGATAATTACTAATTTGTGGCAAGAAGCATTGTCCTGGTGGAACAGAATTTTCTTCTAGGCTAAGTTGGGGACGTTTCTCGCGAATGCTTTGGTTTATTTTGTAGCGTTTAAATTTTTAACAACTATAACTCTTATTATTTCCAAATTTTTTGTAAATTTTCATAATCCAGCGCATTCGCCAACCTCCAAAATATCTTGACCATTTGCATCCACGCAGACGATGTCCTCTAGTATTCATGCCCGGTAGCTCGGGATCCCGGTCATTTTCTCGGAGTGATGATTTTTCTGACTTTTTACAATGCTATTTTATGCACCAATTTAGATTATTTTGATATGATTATGTCTTTTTACCGCTTCATAATTATTCTTCCTTGGAGAAGTCCCGCCTTAGTTTCTTAATCGCCATGTGCAAGTAGTTTGTCGAATCCCCTCAACCTAGAGGTAAGCCAGTGAATTTTCTTTAATGCTTTCGAACGTTTTTGGTTATTGTGAATATTATTTACAGGGTGTTAGAGTTTCACGGGATGATTTTCACTTATTGATTTTAACGTAAAGACGTAACCAGTACTTCCTCCGTCTGCGCATATGCAAAACTTGCAGTATTATTTGCATTAGCATATAGTTAATATATATTTATTCTTGCAATTTCATAGCTGTTCTTATTACGAAAGGAACGGGACGAGACAACAACAGTTGGGGGTGTCATAAACTAGAAATTATCGATATTTACTTACGAGTAGCGTATTTGTAAAGCTATAAGGACTTTACAGCAGTTTATTTAAATTGCCCACTCAATTCACAACGCAAAAAACGGATATTTTAATCCCCTTCAGTCGCTTATTAAATATGCTGTACCGTGACCCCTGATCTGCAATTTTTTATAATTCCACAGTGTACGATTCTTCCACGTCCGCGAGTCCATTTAATAAACTCCAGACTTCCTATATATCGTATAATAACAAGATAGACTCTCATTAACTAAACGGCAAACCGGCCGGAGTGACCGAAATGAAAGACTTGGGGAATATGTCGTTAAGGGCGAAGGGTCGCTCCACGAAATATGGCGTATTTTTGCTTAAATTGGACGCGAAACCACTAACTATTCCATAATATGTTCGGGTATACGATTACATGTCACGTAGATTGAGAGAGAGAGACATATAAATTTGTCGGTCGCAGCCGCAGATATTTCAAGAAGTAGGAAATTAGTTGTATGTGCACGTCTCGAGTAAGTATGTCATCGACAGACCGCATATGCGGAGCGGGGAAAATTTTTGCGAAAATACACATTTTCATATTTGATAGGCCTTTTATATTTTCTATTCTTTTACAATCCCAGAATTCATTAAAAAGGTCGAAGACCTACTACTGGTTTAAACATAGGTATGTTTAGAGATACCAATATTTACATTTTTGAGCAATTACAGATCCAGGGTTACTCTTAATCTGGCCAACCAAATAATGGTTGCCCATCTACTTTTTGAGAACGGTTGTTGTCAGGCTTTCAGTTATGTGTAAGGCGTGTTTCGGTGGTTAGGTATCTAGGCAGATAAAACTAACGAACGCAGGTAAACGCAAAGCAAAGTATATATTGTTCGAAGACGAACAATAATAGGTTAATATACAGGATGTCCGAAAAGTCTTAGTATGGGCAAATATATTTGCTATTAGTAAAGATAGAGACACCAAATATTAGGTGTATCTTATTGGTTAATAACTCTACTTTTTTAAGTAATTAAACTTTTCCAACCCCTTTGAGGGGTGACGCTAGGGAGTCGAGGTCAAACCTTTTAAATTCAACCCTATGCCGTGTGGTACCTCATTCTAACGGTTTTCAAAAATGAAACATTTTACCGTAAACCCGAGGTCCGTATCTTAATTCGTTATTAAAAGGCAAGGCTTTAAAAATTAAAAATCGTGAAAAAAATACCTTTATTTCTCTTAGGTTTTCAAAATGACCACCAGGAACTTCTTGGCAGTAATAAAATCGGTTTTGGATCTCACTTCTCACATTCTCGAGAATGATAGGTGTTGACTTCTTGGCAGGGTCTCAAAATCGACTTTATTACTGCAAACAAGTTCATGGTGGCCATTTTGAACGACTTTTAAAGTAATAAGAAAGATAAAGGTACTTAAATTTTTAATTTTTTCACGATTTTTCATTTTTATGGGCTTGCCATTTAAAAACGAATTAAGATACTGACCTTGGGTTTGAGGTAAAATGTTTCTTTTTTAAGGACCTTTAAAATGAAGTACCACAAGGCATAGGGTTATAAAAGTTAAATTTCATAAGCAAGTAACTAAGTTTTGCTGCTGATATCGCTGGTAAATCAACGTCCACACAATCATTAGTGGTAAAGAACGAGTTACCTCTGTAGCAAACTCTTGCTCTTTATTTTATCAGAACGCAAGTATAATTTGTTAAGGACAGTCGTAAATATTGTACCTACATAGTGATAGTTCCCACTTTATACAGCCTTATCCTTTATAAAAAGCCTTAATATACCAATTGGCGAAATGTCAGAAGATGGTTTGGAAGGTGGGCACAAAGAAATTCGCAAGGAAAGACTAATACTTACCAGAGAACTTTCCCGACTAAAATCAAATATTGATTTAATGAATCACTTGATCATTACATCGGACCCCTTACTAGATTTTCATTGAAAAATAATCAATAAAAAGTAAAACGTTTAGCTAATGATAGTACCATTAAAAAATACATTGCGTTTACAGAAGACACGGATCCTTTGTCAGGTTTAGGGATTGCAATCCCGGATCCCGGAATCCCGCGGGGTCCCGCATCATTTAACGGCCTGGGGGATCCCGCACTAGCTATACGGATCCGTATAACCATGAAAAAGCCGTAAACTCTTAAAAAATAACGCGAAAACGTGTATCTGCCAAATATCCGTGGTATTATTAAATAACATGTAAATTAATGAGACTGCTTAGGTATTATAATAACCTTACTTACCTTTCAAACTAATGTGATTTAATATAAAAACTAGTAAGACTTATTATCTCAGGTAGAAAAGTAATAAACATAATCGTCTTATAGATTCACTAAGAAAGTTTAAGATTTAGTACTGGTTTAAATTAAGATCTTATAGTTTGATCAGTTATGTTTTGACAGGTTTTTGTCCTGTCCTTGTCATTAAAAACTTATGAATTATTGTGATATTTCAGCGATATACTTGGTTTCCAAATGATTTTCATCTTGGAACGAGTTGCTGTAATGAATTTATTTCTATTATTGTTGAAAGTACGTAATAAAATTGTCGTTTTCCTGATAAATTTGCGAAAAAGCTCAGAAATAAGTTCATAGAATAAAACTTAGTTGTCTTATTCTTACACTTGTCAGTTTAAAACTTTTGATTGTCAAATTAGACCAGACTAGCATTGGAGAATCTGGCTCTTAAAGTTTATTTGCCCAAAGTTACTCGTTAATTTAATTGATAAGAAATTTGACTGATTTAGTATAGTTAATATAGTTAAGAGAGGTTAGACTTTAAATTACATAATTTTGTTGACTGACATACTGTTAATTTTTGATATTTATAATAAAAAATTTAAATTGGTTTAATAATTAATTAAATAAACGTTAATTTATCGAATTTTATAAAATTAAAAAACCCATGGAGGATCTTGCGTATAAACATTTGCGTCCAGATTCACTAAGAAAGTTTAAGATTTAGTACTGGTTTAAATTAAGATCTTCTAGTTGATCAGTTATGTTTTGACAAGTTTTTGTCCTGTCGTTGTTAATAAGACGTCATTGAAAATTTATGAATTATTCGGATATTTCAGCGATTTGCTTGGTTTTCAAATGATTTTCATCTTGGAACGGGTTGCTAGAGTGAATTTAGTTCTATTATTGTCGAATGTGCGTACTAAAATTGCCCTTTTCTTTATAAATTTGCGAAAAAGCTCCGAAATAAATTTATAGTATAAAATTTAGTTGTCTTATTCTTACTGTTGTCAGTTTAAAACTTTTGGTTGTCAAATTAGACCGGACTAGCGTTGGAGAATCTGGCTGTTAAAGTTCATTTGCACAAAGTTATTTGTTACTTTAATTAATAAGAAATTTGATTGATTTATAGTCATAGTAGTATGGTTAAGAGATGCTAGACTTTAAATTATATAATTTTTTTACTTGAAATACTATTAATTGTTGATTTTTATAATAAAAAATTATAGTTGGTTCAATAATTAATTAAATAAACGTTAATTTATCGAATTTTATTATGTTGAAAAAACTATGCGGGATCCCGTGGGATCCCGCGGGCTTAGAACTAATCCCGCAAATGCCCTGCGGGATTTAAAATCACGACTACTCTTAAAGATAGCGAAGCAAGTGAAAGTGACTCAGGGGCAGAATAAGATACATATTATAACTACATACATATATACTTGTTTTTCCTTGAAATAGGTTCCTATATGTTACCATAGAAAATAAATATGTTTTGTTTTAAATACCGACTAACAGCCGACAAATTTGTGGTAAATAAATTATATGATAATATTAATTTGTTTGCGAGTTCTGATTTTTGTCCCAGTTCTCCATAAGATCGCTGCACTGTGCGAAATCAAATAGAGCTGAAATAAAGCTGCTTTCACTAAAGCATTTATGTATATATACATTTTCCTCTCTAAAAAAGGCTCTTTTAAACGGAGCTTTTTATTTTTCTGAAAAAGAAATCACAAAAGGTAAAATAAAATACACTAAAACCGACTGCTATATGGAAACCACTCGAAAAAATATCTCCTAAACAAAAAAACAACTCGTAAGTACTTACTGTCCAGCCACTTCGAATCGTATTTCAGAGTCCTCTTAAAGCTGTACTCCTTTCTGCCAGTGGTTAAATTATGCAGGTCCGTTCGAAAAATTACCGTGTCAGCCTTTGTAAACTCCGCATTGGTTCCTGAAAAATTAATGCGTACTAAGGCCAGAGAAAAATAAAATATTTAGACAACTGAGGAGATACACACTGACCCGAGAATCTCATCATGCAAATGTATCTACTACAGTTCTTATTATGGTAATCGAATTTTGAACTTTTGAGTTCGAAAGGAAATAAAGGAAAAAACAAAAGTAGGTTTTGTTTTTCCGTGTTCATTATTTGAAATAAGATATTTACTTAATGGAAAATAATTGTTCTTTTTTTGTTTTTATCTGCTTAATTTGGGCGTAATATTTTATGTCACGAGTCACGAGACGAAGTAGGTTGGTCGTTCATGTCTGACAAGGAAGTTAAATGTGAACACACACAAAAAAGGGAACCTTAAATTAAGCTCTAAAATTCTAAAAAAATATGCAATAGGTTTGAAGTAACACAAAGTCCAAATAGTATATTGTGTATTTAGTAACAGAAGTCGAATATTCCCGGAAGACTGTGAAAATGGCAATACAGAGCCCGAAAATGTAGCTTTTTCTTTAGACATACTATTTTTCAGCCGCAAAAATCGAAAGAAAATATCAAAACTTTGTTTCATTTGGAAAAAATATGACTAATTTTATTTACCAATAACTGATGCCTCGAAATTCCTAAGAAAAATTGGTTGTGTAACTATGGATACGTATCAATTGTATTATTAAACTTGATGCGTGTAAATTTATTTTGTGTTTTCAAAAATTCAAGCTGTTATATATTTTTTCTACGAGCGCGCGGCAAGTAACTACTTTCCGCACTTATATGCGTGCTGATAGCTGCGCTTTTCCGCACTAGGGCTGCACGTTTTTTCAGCACTGATGCGGAAAACAATACATCAACAATCACGTACCTATATCGCCACTTAATTAGACTTCGCGTGCTAATTAACGTCATTGGACCCGGACCGAAGAAGTCCAATTTAACATATTTAGTAAAACATTGGTGGGAAGTACTGAATAAATAAACAATCGTAATTAAGTTTGTGTTATTTGCCTATTTGTTGATTTTCAGTTTAGACGTCAAAGTGAAAATACAATGGTTATTCGACTTTTATCCAACTTTTAAGTAGAAAATGGAGATCGAGGAAGAAATTGAAGAGAATATGATTGATGGAGTACTGGAAGACATTCTCGAAGAAGCCAAGAATGTGAATGTCGAACTGTTACCAGAAAAATCGTTATGCCAAAGAACTGGAAACATTTACCTAGTAAATTCAGTGCCGGCTTAAGGCTGTTTACTGCCCGGGGCTATTCAAAGCTGACCGTTCACCCCACCCCGCCAATAAAATTTTAAAATTTTTATTTCCACTAGGTATTATCCATTTCAATAAAACGAACGTAAAAACAAAAAGATGTAGAGGAAAGTCGCCTAATATTGGACAGTTGCCTAATTTTGGATACTACATCATCTCAAAACCATGAAGTAGACATCACGAATCTTAAGCGCCATGGCGGATGGAAGTAAAAAAAGTTGCTGAAGGATATGTGTAAGAGTCTTTGCAAAAAAATGCACATATGATCCTCCAAAACCAGGCTACCACTTCCAATTCGCAGCAACCAGCAGCAATTGACGTTCAGCCATCTCATGATAAACAATAAACATACACAAGACAAATAATTCTGGAATGGCAAGAAATCTTTCTATACCTACCAGTTAAAAACTAGTTAGCTTCGGCCATAAGTTTAACAAATGTAAGTAACTGTTTATTTTATCATTAATATTGTTAATTAGCAAATAAAAATAATATAAGTTGAATTTTGAATTGTATTTTCACTTTGACGTCTATACTGAAATAAAATATTTTAAAAAAATACCAATACTAGATACTTTTCCTCACGCTCGTAGAAAAAATATTGTACCCAACACGTGCGGAAAGTGTCTTTTCCGCACTCGACTGCAGTCGCGTGCGGAAAAGTATCACTTTCTGCACTTGTTAGGTAAACAGCTATTGTATTTAGTAAAAAAGTGCAAACTTATGAGTGACGGTGAATTTTCCATTCTTGGAACTCCTCCAGAACTGGCGGAAGCAGTAAATACTGCCACATTAGATTTACTTCCAAAAAATCAAGACATAAATATAAATATGCATACAACCGTTTAAGGGACTATCGCAAGAACAAAAATACGAGTTCTGTTGTATACGAGCTGTGTTCAAAGATGATCTTCTAAAAATCGCATGTTGAATAAATTTTTCAGTACATTAAGAACTGCAAGGAAATATTATTTCCTTGCAGTACAGACATGCATATTTCCTAACTGTTATTTTCCGTTACCCAGCAATGACTAGACGTATTGTAAATATTGTAATATTGACTTTCTACCCAAAATCTTGTCAGAAATGTAAAAATTTTTGAACAATTGGCGAAGCATGCACTCGAATTTCTTGGTCGGGACAAGGTCAGGTACATATTATCGCGAATATTAAAATTATGATAGTATAACTTAATAAATAAAGATTTGGGTTCATAGATATGTTGAAGACTTTTGAGTACATACTTTATACAGCTGAAACTTTTTCGAATAAAAAGAAAAGAAAAAAATAGAAACATAATAATTCTACTTCGTCACCTTTTAGTGATGTCAACAAGACTTTTACTTACGGATAAACATAAAGTTGCTGAAAGTAGTTAAAAAACCGAAAACTAAGCAGAACAGTAAAATTAATATAATTCTATCGTAAGTTTTTATCAGATTTGGCCAAGAAAACTAAATTGGTTTTGTTGGCAATTGTAATTCAAAAAAAATTATGACATGTATATAACTAAAGTCACCTTTAAAACCCTTTAAAACTGTACAAGATAAATTTAACACTATTCGACCTAAACGACGACAGCGTTGATCCAGAAATGTGGTTTTTCAGGTCCGTTAGTGGACCTTTAACTAATAAATATTTTGATTTTACCTGAATAAAGTCCTGGTAAGTCACCTGGATTTCCTTTTTCCACCCAAACTGCGGTAGAATTGTCTGCAGGATCATAAGGACATTTGGCTATGCCCATACCGATTCCAGGTACGAAGGTGTTACGACTCAAGTGAGTAAGGTTTGCCTGCAAATAAAGAAAGTTTCTTGAATAGGGACCAAATATAGCTTATGATATACTAAGTCAAGTCACTTACAAAAGTTATGATATTATAAAAAAAAAATATCTTCTTTGCAATTTAAATTTTTAATATTTTTAATTAAAAATTTGCTTGATCGACTGGAGTTGAGAGAAAACTCCCTTTTCTGGAGGAAACTAAAACCCTGTGTCGTCCCTCGTGTATTTACAGACGAATCTTTGTTAGGGACTCTAAATGGGTCACTACGGCGATTTTTCCAATTTTTATTATACAGTGTGTAATAAAAATATGGAAACCTCGAACTATCTTGCAAACCGTTCATCCCATTTTTATGAAATTGTATACACTTAGGTACGCAAGTACGCCCGATCCTGTTGTCAAGTTTACCGTTTTACTGAAATCGACATAATTTTTTTTAAATGGAACTCTCTATTTTATTCACTTTTCGAATTCAGCTTAAAATTCTGAATACTTCTTATTGGAAACATAGAATCCTAATAGATCGGGAGCCGGTGACACTGAAAGTACCGTCATCGCGGAATGAAAATTTTTTTATGTAAATTGGTAGTTAATAGCCATACGAACAAAATGAGCTCGGTACGCCGGGATTCATTAAGCCGAAAGTATTTTTAAAACAATTAATTATTATAAAAAAGCAAAAATGTTTTTTTACCCAGGGTGTTTTCTAATTGAATGTCAATATTTAAGGGGCGATTTTTGGGTCCATTCTAAAAAGAAAACTTCATATGAACGTATGTCCTAAACGTCTTAACTTTTGAGATACAGGGTGGTAAAGTTTTCAAAAATAAATAGTTTTTTATTAAAATCTGTAATACCACTTTAGATATTTTAATTAAATTTGGCATACATGTACTATGTATCAAGAGGCATTATTTAGTGTACCACGATTTTTTTTATTTCCACCAGGGACGTTCGTACGGAATTTCACCTGCCTATTTTGGCAGACATTGATGGTACGCCACTGATTTCTCGTAAAATTAAAATAATTCCTGAAATCCCCAACCATTTCTAAGCAAATTTGATCTCTTGAATTTTTTCAATCCGATGTACGGTTTTCGCTTAAAAAAATAAAAACCTTTTCTCTGCATGATCATAACAATATCGTTCATATAGCAGAGAAAAGGTTTTTATTTTTTTAAGCGAAAACCGTGCATCGGATTGAAAAAATGCAAGAGATCAAATTTGCTTAGAAATGATTGGGAATTTCAGCAATGATTTTAATTTTACGAGAAATCAGTGGCGTACCATCAATATCTGCCAAAATAGGCAGGTGAAATTCCGTACGAACGCCACTGGTTTAAAGATAAAAAAATTGTGGTACACTAAATAATGCCTCTTGATACATAGTACATGTATGCCAAATTTAATTAAAATATCTAAAGTGGTATTACAGATTTTAATAAAAAACTATTTATTTTTGAAAACTTTACCACCCTGTATCTCAAAAGTTAAGACGTTTAGGACATACGTTCATATGAAGTTTTCTTTTTAGAATGGACCCAAAAATCGCCCCTTAAATATTGACATTCAATTAGAAAACACCCTGGGTAAAAAAACATTTTTGCTTTTTTATAATAATTAATTGTTTTAAAAATACTTTCGGCTTAATGAATCCCGGCGTACCGAGCTCATTTTGTTCGTATGACTATTAACTATCAATTTACATAAAAAATTTTTGATTCCGCGATGACGGTACTTTCAGTGTCACCGGCTCCCAACCTATAAGGTTAACAGTTTTTGAGAAAATAGTAGTCAAAAATCGTTATTTTATTGTATTGTACCTTAAAATGCCTGTATACGAAAGTTTACTTGAAATGTCTGACATTGTCAGTTTCGTTTATTTACAAAAAATGGATCGTTTAACAGAAACCTAAAGAATTGAAATTTTAATAATACTGGGTTATGGGGACAGAATGCAATCGCAACAAGAAGTTTGTGGTATTTTCAATGACATCTATCCTTACAGAAATCCATTAACTAAATCTACTGTAAGTAAAGTTTTAAAAAATTTCGTCAAACTGGGATCCTAAAAAAACGCTATACTATTTGGATATTTAGTACAATAATAAACAATACAGGAGGAAATAATTTAAAAGTTGAGAAAGAAAACTAAATCAAATGTTTAAAATGTTGTCCATTTACTTCTTGGCGGTGAGCCAAAGTCATAAACTGATTTAACATAGTGTTCCAGCACTGTAAACCCGTTGCAACTTCCCAGAGCTAGTTACAAAATTATAATTTTCTCTTCTATTACATTTAATTCATATTCCACAATGCCTTTTTTGCAATTAAATAATTAAGTTACTTTTATAGTCATTTCATTGTACACTTTTTGAGTTTACTTACAAGAATTTTAATTATTGGTGAGTGACTGTTTGATACGTTTATGATAAGGAGAGTTAAGGAGTGTACATTTATTTTTGATATGTGCATTTATAGGATATTAGCACGTGGCATTAATAACCGAAAATTAGTAAACCCACCTCAAGTAAACTACCCCGCTTTTTAGAGCTAGCCGATGACTTGTTGTCATACCTTGGCCTTTACTATAGCAATTATTATTTGATGACAGCAATAAGGTTAGTAACTCAATGTAGACGTTTTTTTTGCTGCTAGGAACGGGCAGGGGGTTGCTCCTCCATGAGTACGCCCCTGCTTGGCTTTTATGGTTTCTTGATACGAAAATTTCATTCTATTCGAAATCGATACAGACAAGGAATTAATATAATCCAAAAATAAATAAAATATTATTTCCTGATAGTAGGGAATACGTGAAATCTAAACAAATACTTTTATCTATTACTAATAGAGTTGAAATCCCAGAAAAGTCTTGTAAACAGATTTTCGATACATGTTTTTCCAGACGTCGGAAAAACTCGATTGAATAAAATCTGTATTCTCGGATTCCGGTATTTATTTGCTTAAGCTGTCCTGGGACTAAGGGTAGACTTTTTGTTCGATAGGAAAAAAACGAAAGACAAACAGAAAGAGGCAATATATAAAAAGTTATAGAAACGGCACTTTGGGATAAAGTTTTTAGAGAATAAGCTTATTAGAACAGAGATGTCGAAAATTCTTTTTTCGGGGAGCAAGGCATTTTTATTTATTTAAGGGGTATGTACACTTGATTAGCCAAAAATTAATCTAAAGGTGACATATTAAAGCAATAACGCTACTCCAGTCTAATTTGACAACCGAAAGTGTTAGAACAAGGCAACTAAGTTTTATAATATGGATTTGGTTCTTAGTTTTTTCGCAAATGTATAAAGAAAATGGCAATTTTAGTACGTACTTTCGACAATAATAGAACATTAATCCTAGCCACCCGTTCCAACATGAAAATCATTTGGAAACCAAGCAAATCGCTGAAGCATCAGAATATTTACAGTTTTTAATGACGACTTATTAACAATGACAGGACAAAAACTTGTCAAAACATAACTGAACAACTAGAAGATCTTAATTTAAACCAGTATTAAATCTTAAACCTTCTTAGTGAATCTGAACGTTATTTACTAACAAATAAGTGATCAGTGATCACTAAAATAACGAACAGTTCATAAACCTTCAGGTTCACTAAGAACGTTTAAGATTTAGTACTCGTTTAAATTAAGATCTTATAGTTGATCAGTTATGTTTTGACAGGTTTTTGTCCTGTCATAAGTCGTCATTAAAAACTTATGAATTATTATGATTTTTCATCGATCTGCTTGGTTTCCAAATGATTTTCATCTTGGAATGAGTTGCTGTAATGAATTTGGTTCTATTATTGTCGAAAGTACGTACCAAAATTGTCATTTTCTTTATAAATTTGCGAAAAAGTTCAGAAATAAATTCATAGTATAGAACTTATTGCCTTATTCTTACACTTGTCAGTTTAAAACTTTTGGTTGTCAAATTAGACCGGACTAGCGTTGGAGAATCTGGCAGAAATGTCTAAATTTTGTTACTTGTTAACCGACTTCACAAGGAGGGTATCCATTGGACCCGTCTGTGCCATTTTTTTTTTATTTATGTTCACGCATAATTCTTGAAGGAATTAACCGATTTCAATAAAAAAAATTGTGTTTTATAGACGAGTTCTCCTGAATGGTCCCATTTTTAGGTTTTTTTGCTGAAGTGAGTGGAGATCTAAAAAAACTGCGAAAAACTAAAAAAAAACTCTTAAAATCAGCAATTTTTGCGTGTGTACTGTGTGTGTACTGTGTAATGGCAGCAATAATTTTAATTAATTTTTCAATAATTTTTTCTCCGTTATCTTTAGCAAGGTGGTCCTGTTGGTATTTCACTTTAAATAATTTTTAAAGGAGAGGGAGTGAGAGGGGTAAAACCGGAGCGGGAGGAGGGGGGCATGTGATAAAAAGGAGTGCTTATGAATTTCTTCAAAAATGTTAACTAACATATCAATTTCGGAGCAAGCAAGGTCATAATATCAAATATTCTCCAACAAATATTAAAATAATAGTTATGGAGGGGGGGGGGGGGAAGAGAGAATAAAAGGAGCTGCTGAGAATTTCTCCAAAAATGTTAACTAATATATCATTTTCGGGGTTATTGAGGTCAGAAAATCTAATTTTGTCTAACTGATGTTAAAATAAATTAAGGGGGGGGAGGGATAAAAACGAGCGATTGGCAATTTCTCCAAAAATGTTAACTAGCATGTCATTTTTGGGATTATTGAGGTCAAAAAATTTCAAAAATGGTAACTATGTCATTTTCGGGGTTACCGAGGTCTGAAAATCCTATGTTCCATGGACATTACAAATTTAAAGAGGAAACTATAGGATGAAGGGGGAGGAAGAATAGGTTCAAAAAAATGAAACGACTTCACAAAAGAAAAAGCACTAAAAGGTATAAAACAATATTTTTACGTATTTATAGCTGTGGTTACTGGTAAACTTAATTTTGTTCAAAGTTAGGTAAGTTATACACCGAAGTGCTAAACTTTGAAGTCGGCGCAATTTCACAAGATAAAGATCCGTAATGATAACTTAAAACAATTAATAAGAAGTTGCGTTTACTTTAAAGTTCAGAACATTTGTGTACAAATTACTAAAAGTCCATTATGCTGGCCATTAGGCTAACTAATCAATAACTAAAAATATTACTCTTTATTAACAATTTAGTAATGTATTATCATTAAGGATTCCTATTGTACTTTAAAATTGCGCCGACTTCAAAGGTTAGAACTTTGGTGTACAAGTTACCTGACATTAAACAAAATTAAATTTACCATTACGTAAAAATATTATTTTATACTTTTTACTTTGTGAAGTCGGTTCATTTTTTTGGAAAAAATTATTAACTATACAGTCGCGACAAAGCATATCAACTGTTCGCAGCTGTAAACTGTAACAGCTGATGTGTGCTATCCATAATTTTGTTTCCAATAACATCAAATCTATGTGAAACCATGCTTCCAAATTAAATTGAAACAGATAGGTGAACACAATCCCCTACTATCTGCTAACCTTAACAAACCCTGTTAAGTATCCCTTGATTTGAATCGGATATAATCTTCAAACAAACCGAAACGCCATCGGATCGAAACCAGGGGGCAATTTTTGCAAATCTCCTCTTAGGAACATTTTAGCGATCATTCCGGCTGGACGACTCGAAAAGGGCGGCGCGCATTTCACATAATCCGGAGAGTCCGGAATATTCCGGTTCTGGCGAGGGAGAATGTAAAATTTGCAGAAAGTTTTAGCTGGCAGGGGCGGTTACGGCCTAGTTGGTGGCTGCTGTCCAAAGTGCAAATAAACTCTCTAAATCTCAATTTTGTATGATAAAAGTCAATTTTGTACAGGGTGATCATCTTAACTTTTTTATTTTTCATACTTGAGAAAAATTAAAAATATAGGTTTCCAAAGTAGTATTTGCAAGGGGGTCGACTTGAATTTGGGTACCCTATACCCAAATTCAACCGTTTTCGAGATATTGACATTTGAAAATTGGCAGGACCCAGTATTCCAAATATCCAAAAATGCAGGAATGAAGCGGGTAACTTTAAAAAACAGAATTTTACACCAAAAACTTCAGACGAAAAATACGGATTATTTATAACAACATATAACAAACCTATACTAAAATATAACTGTATATCTTCTTCTTCTTTAAGTGCCGTGTCCTCCTAGAACATTGGCGACCAATCGCATGATCTTCACTTTGTCCACAGCGGATCTAAACAGTGTCGTGGAGTTTACTCCATACCACTGGCGAAGATTCGTGAGCCAAGATGTTCTTCGGCGACCAGGACCACGCTTTCCCTCTATTTTTCCCTGTATAACTATATGGAGCAATATTATAGTTTTAATTTTAACACTTTAGTTTTCTTACATTGTTAGACACTAAATATTGAACTGCTCGACTGGACCGCCATTTACCTCAATGCATTTTATTAAAGTTCTTCTTAGTTTTCCAGTGAATTCCTAATGGACTCTGAATAATTTTGATTTAAGGCATTAATTTCAGTTCTGATGAGATGGGTGAGATGATTTAGGTTCTCTATATTATTCGCCTTCGTTCTATCCTTCAAATGACCCCATAAAAATGCATCCATTGGGGTTAGATCAGGATTGTTCGGAGGCCACACCGAAAAAAATAAACTGTTGAAATCATAGAAAAAAACTTTAATTTAACAGTTTGTGAATATTAAATACAAGCAATGGATTTTGGGAATTAAATAAAACATCAGAAAATGTTAACTTTTGTTAATTGACTTGACAGACAAAACAGTCCAATGAAGTATTACCTTATGGTATTATACTCCAAGGCGGTTAGTTTAAGCAAAAAGAGATATTTAATCAAGAGCATATCTGTTAGATGAACAAATAAAGTTTAACAAATTTTGAATTTCGTCTTAATATCAAAATAAATTTTCTTCTAACAGTTTTTTAATTCAATCAACCATGTGGACGTTAACATTCATGGAACTATTGATCCAATCTTTTCTTTTTTTTTCTGTGCATTTAATAGGAGAATCTCTTCCAATCCAGTCGGCAAATCGTTGATTCAGGTAGGTTCTTACCATAAGGACGTTGTGGGGTTTCCTTGGGTTTGCTTGAAACTCCATCTTGTTGGAATATAATGTCCCTTAAATTTCTAAGCGGAAATTCGTCAAGATAGTCTTTAAGGTCATTTTGTAGAAACTGCAAATAGTTATTACAATTTAAAGTCCCTTCAAAGAAATACGGCCACAATACTTTGTTGTGCAGTATGCCACACCACACAGACTGGCGTCCCTGAAACTGGAACTCTCTGTAGCTGTGTGGATTTTCTGTAGTCCAGTATCTAGTGTTTTTCCAATTTGTCATTCCACTTGTTGAAAAAGTAGATACGTCCGTCCAAAGAACATTTCTTATATGATTATTGTTGGTATTGATTTTCTCCATCATTACGCGACAATATTCTATTCTTTTGCCTCTTTGCCATGATGTTAGTTTTGGAGTGGGTCTGATCTTAAAAGCCTTGAAGCCAGCATTTTTCAGAGATTTTTGAACTTTTCCGTATGAACTATTTCGAGGATTATTATTTATTTGTCGTAGTTCACTTAAAATAGTTCTAATAGATTTATTTGGATCTTCTAGGACAGCAAATAACATATTCAACTCTGCATTTTCATCTCTTGGAACATGCCTTTTCTTCTTATGCAAATTTGAGTTTTGTTGAAATGTAGCGTATATTTTTTTAAATATTTTCTTGCTGGAACATTCGCCCAGGCATTATTTCTCCGTAGCTCTTATTGTGCCATCATTACATAACAATTATTTTTAATGTATGCTATTAAAATTGACTGTTTTTCAATTTCAGAATAAGGCATCTTTAAGCTTAAGGTCAACACCTGTCAAATCAGACTATACGGTATCCATTTGGTTTTGAGAATGATGACAGAAACCCATTTTACAACGAAGAGATCAATTATGTCTCTCTCTCTCATGTTCTTTCTCTCTCATTTTTTTCTCTGTCGTCTTCTTTCTCTCTCACACTCGTAAAATTTTTACAGCTGGTAGAAAGTTAGGTTATGTGAAAGATTAATATGTCATATTATTTGACTTGAATATAAGTTGTTTTTTCAGTATAAAAATATACTTAAAAAGTTTATATAAAGTATTAGCAGCTTAAATTCCTGTGCTATATGAATCTGGGACTATGAACTATTGAAATATTAAGCAAGGTACATATTTGTTCTCCTTTACACTACTTGGACTGGGCGTTATGGGAATAAGTAACAGGAACGCCGACCCGATATAAAGTTGAGAATAGTGGGCATTACAGAAGATTTCTTTAGTTACTGAGAAAGTAGTGAAAATTGCGCTTTAGAAACGTTTGGTTTCAGTTTAAAGCTGAAGTCACAGTGTCATTAAAAGTGTATCTATCCTTCTGGAACTAAGACTCAACATTTACAGTTAAAAATTGTGAAACTACTTGGCATAATCGATTAAACAACTTTTATCGCGTCTTTAACTTACACAAACATCACTGTTCGCAGGTAGGCTATATTATAGATCCATTTTCATTATATATCGGAGAATAGGGAATATTTTTTAACCTTATACATTGCTTATCCTAATAAAAATATTTACTCATTTTTGAAATTTTTCCTTTATTTATTTAAATACTTTTCCTCCGATCCTTTTAGTGCAAATTGTTGGTTAGAGATAGTATTGTTATTTGGGCAGGAAACAATTTTAAATGCTATAAAATAATAAGGTTAATGTGGCTATGCTGACACTGTTTTTTTTAATAAAAACGAGATTTTTGCAAATGCTGTTTGTGTTCAGTAAAAACAAAGGTCTTTTGCTATAAAATCATAAAACTTACGGAAGTATTTTGATTTTGTCAGGTTAGAAATTTATTTTTATGACAACGCCGATTAAACTTTCACTGTTTCACTATAGGCAACCAGAAATACTTGCGCACAAACAAAGCCGCATGTGATGAAATGTTTGATTATTCTTTTTTATTGGCAACAACATCGTTTTTATTTGTCTTTTACTAATGCCCCTTTTGCTAACAAGGATAGAAAGAAACCGGATTCCGCTGGGATTTTATCAGGAAAAAAAAAAGAATTTTGCGATGACTATCTTTCGAAATATATAACCAGCAATACTTCCGCAAGCAAAGAATGTACGATAAAAATTTGAACAAATCCTTTTTTTATTTGTCTTTGTCTAATGCACTTTCGCCAACACGGATAGAAAGAACTCTGATTCCTCCGTGATTATCAGGAAAGAAAAGATGAATATTGTGATCACTAAAATATGTTCTGGTGTAAACGGTCCATGGAACTGACCAATAGGGTTAATTCTTGTTCAATTGTTTTTTCTGTCATCATTCTCAAAACCAAATGGATACCGTATAGTTTGTTGACATTAATTAATTAATAAGTGACACAGATTATCGGTTCTTTGTTTTCCACAGCAATCTCGATTTTCTCTTATTCTTGTAATATTCGATATTTGGAATACTGGGTCCAGCCAATTTTCAAATGTCAATATCTCGAAAACGGTTGAATATGGGTGTAGGGTATATTACATAAATTACGTTCAGAATTTGACGTAAAATTGGAAAATCAGTTAATATACAGGATGTCTCATTTAAAAAATATAACACTTTGGTTACCCCTGTATATAAAAAGACCTAAAATGATATTCGACCCCCTTGCAAATACTACTTTGAAAACCTTGTATACCCATATTTTTAATTTTTCTAAAATACGAAAAATAAAAAAATTAAGATGGAGGGACTTTATACATGATCCCCTGTACAGAGCAAGAAAAAAACAGAAATAATAATAATAAAAATAAACAATGAACTTTTTTTGTATTTTTCACTTTTTGGTCCATTTGTCCTCTTGTCTACCACATCCGAGGACATACTGTATATGTCTGGGACTTTCATAACGGCCTAAATAAGTTTTTAAAGTAGTCTTTCCAAAGTTTAAAAAAAAAATAGAAAATTTTTTTGAAGTATTCATGATGACTCAAAAATATTAATTAATTTTAAAACTTAATATCTTTTTAATGATGGGAATTACGATTTATTATCCTTTAATATACAGAGGTATCCAGGCCTATTTTTCTTAATTTTCTTCGACACCCTGTAAAAGGACAACGACAATATTCAATTGATTACTTTTTATTGCACATACCTATAATGGCACATTGTCGGGTTTTATAGAATACAGTCCTGTAGTTTCAATGTAAAACTTCATTTCGAAATGCGATAAGACGTCTCGCCCTTACCTTTTCGTTTCGCGTGTGGTTTTAAAGATTCACGCCTGCAACGATGCTTCATTTCCCGGCGAAAATCAGATCGATTTTACAATCTACATTCGGCATCGAAGCCAATAATAAAACTCTTTTGTTGGGAAATGGATTACAAATTGCTGTTTTAGACTTGCATTTTATAAAACCCACTCTAAATGTTAATATTAAATTTTTAAAATATTATAGGCGGCAGTCAGAAAAAAAATTCCAAATTACAAAAGTTTTTTGATTCTCGTGGGCTTTAAGCGTGGGTTTTTGGCTTTTGTAACAAGTTCCTTAACCAGTTAGGACAAAGACATATTTAAATCTTTTTTTGTAACTTTGGTTTTATGATTTAATCCATAATATATCAGGTAAAAACCGTTCTTTAAGATGGAAAAAACCTTTTTCTACTAGCGTGCGCAATTCACCGTTTTCCCGCACTCATTTTGTCTCTGAAAGACTAAGTTTCCCGCACCGTGCGGGAAAATTTTTCCCGCACCGTGCGGGAAAATTTTTCCCGCACTGAGTGCGGGAAAATATATGTCCAACAAAATTCTCAATATCAGTCAAGCTATTCCAACGACTTCCAGTTGCATCTTAGAAACATCCACGTCCCTAGATATTGCACCGGGTCCCAGTAGCGTCCATGAAAGTTCAACACCTCTGTCTCTTCAAACTTCCACTATGCAGAATCAGTCAACTTCAACCTCTCTAGCTTCAGCAATTAATTTACACAGTGCATCCAATTGTACTTTTACGATAAATATATATAATAAGTAATAAGTAAACATTATATACCTGTTATTTTTTGTTTATTAAAAAATAATAAACTTTGTAAAAATGATGTTGGTTTTTTTAACGCTAGTAGAAAAAAATTTGATCCTAACTCATGCGGAAAGGCACTTTCCCGCACTCGACTGCTTACCCGAACTCCGCTTCGCGTCGTTCGGGTAACGGCAGTCGCTTGCGGGAAAGTGACTCTTTCCGCACTTGTTAGGATAATAACTATTCCCTGTTTCAACAAAAAAATTACTTTCCCAAACAACTTAACGATAATATAAAAAATGATGGGCTTGTTCAATCATTTTTCCTTTTCAATAAATATGTTAATATTGTACCGGACGGCTGAAATACTAAATAAACTTTAGATTTTCCAGTTTTTATTCACTGACAATAACCTCCTTTTTATAGTCAATGTTTCATCCTCGATTACGCTGAAAATAAGAATTTGTGTGTGTTTGTACAGTTAATTAAAATTCTTTTTTGAAATCTGCCACACAAATTAATTCATTTTCTAAAACTGAAATATATTAGGATAGTTAACATACATTTTGTGTCTCTTTTCATCCAAAATTACGGGTTTTCATAAAGTTACTAATTGTTCATGCTTTTAAAATTATACTTTCTCGACCTGCCTACTATACCTTCCCATTTCCTGCTTTTCTTACTATTTTACCGTCCCTCGTACCTATTCGCTCCCGGTAGTACCAAAAGTGCGGTATGCGACGACGGAGGAAGGGAAGAGCCCGACGGCAGAGAGAGAGAGAAAGAAACGAAACTTCGACGGGTAGACAGTGCTCGGAGTGATCCCAAATTTCCCCATTTTTACTTTCTTCCCTCATGTTTACCTAAGGTAAGTCGGATTGTTATCCATAAATTTTATATTCTGATTTTATTTACGTTACAAAAGATTACCGGACTGGAATGCGGATTTCTGTCCATGAGGAAGCCTGAATAAGAGATCTACGTATCAGCGTAAACTATGAGTTTACAGTCTGCGAAGTTTTTTTTATTTTATTAGACGTAGACTTGAAGCCTAAGTATTAACGTACCGTGGGCGTCTGAAGAGAAGGGAAATGTAGTCTATTGACCCGGGATTTGAAGGACTGGAGGTTGGGATGGGAAAACATCTGCAGGCAATTTATTCCATAATCTGGAGACCCTAGGTATGCATGAGCGAGAGAAGTGGTCTGTTCTAGGCTTTTGTAGCTGGATAGTAATTTATAGTTTATATATTTACAGAAATTATCATATTATTATAATAATAAAAAAGGGTATTGAAACTTTTCGCCAATTTTTGGAAAAATCCGCATGAATGCGGACAGAGCCAGAAAAAGCAAGTGTGCACGTAAAGCACGAATGCTTTTGCTTGCTCTAAATCGCATGAATGCAGATTTGGCCAAAAATTGTCAAAATAGTTTTCAATACATGCGTCCTCAAAATTGCGATACCCCATCAACCCTCGACCCGGATTTGCTTCAAAAAGGATATCCTATTTATATTAACAACAATAACTGCGTGTTTAATTATAGCACGCCTAAAAAACGTTTTCAACGTTATCACAGTTGAAATCAAATATATAAAATGTGAAAAAATAAAAAGACGTGACTCGTCTAAACCAAATATGTTTAAAACCAATATTTTTGAAATAAAAACTTTCTTTGTAGGATGTATAGTTTGGATAAAATTAAAGTAGAACATTACGAAAACCCGGATTTGATCGATTTTTGCGAAATTTACAAATCTTGTCGTAAGCTATTCACATCATGCTCATTTCTATAGCTTTTGATTTGGGTTGTTCCAGAAATTTTCATTTTGAATGTTGTTGCTGTAATTAACTTTAAATTTTGAACGCCAGAAACGTATTTTATACATACAGAAACTCTTATCAAAAATGGAATTTTCTGAGAAATTAGAAATCAAAAGGTTTACTATTATAGTGTCATATCATAAGAATAAATAATAATCCATAACACGCCTCTGATGCACACTTTGCAAAAGATGAGAGAGAAGGAAATCATTGCGGTCTCTGTCAGTTATGACGCTCCCGGCTTTTTCTTGCTTGATTTTGACTCTAACAAACAAGAAAATATCCGTATTTTATTGCTAAAAATCTTGATTTTGACTGGTGAATAAAATTCTCAGCAAAAATACATTTTTGATCTTTTTTAATTAACTCAATCTCGCCCACGATTTTACATCGTAACAAAAAATGTATAAGCTTTTGATAGCCAGACATTTGAACAAAAAAAAATGTTTCAGAACACGCTTAATTAAAACAAGCCTCGATAAAATTTCTAATTAACGAGCACAAAAGTTTATTAAACATTTTTGTCTTCTATGTAATCTCGTTGTGCCCACCGAGAAACCAAACAGTACAGTCTGTTTTGTTTCCATAAAAAATGCTTAAGGTTTATTCGATCGTTATATAGGCCAAGCAATACAGCGATTTGTCGTGACATTAATCCTATTAGAAAACCGCCTGGGCCATCATTTGAAAGACGATCCGTAGATGATTTCTGTTATATTTCCCACTCTGAAAATTTTTCCGTTCATTTGTTATAAACATTTTTAAGCAAAAAACGCAATTTTTTAGTTTTTTGCTTATAAAATGGAAAGTAATGAAGCAGTCTTAATGGTCTAAGGACGATTGGTAGAGAATAGAAATACGAACAAAGTGAGAGGTCGAACGTCTTGATCGGATAAGTAGCAACGGAGAAAATCCGGAAAACTAAGAGTTTTTTTTTAAATTCATAAATCGGCCATTTTTAAACGTAGAGGGCTCAAACTTTGGAAAAAAGTAGTAATTTATAGCTACTTTATGTGTGCAAAACCCCGACGCTGTCCGACGATTAATTTAGCCACAATCGTCATTTTAATTTTTCAATACATTATTTTGCAACAGGTCTGGATGCTATATGGATCGTCCGATTTTAATTATTGAAACGGATTTGAAAAGTACAAGTTTAATTGAACAAAATGTATATTTTAGTTTTTCCATAAAATGCTACGAAGCCGGTTGAAAATGCACGTAAAGATACGTGAAAATGGCCGAGCGTGCGAAAGCGGCTCTCCTTCGCTCCTCTGCTCTACCCGTTAGTCGACCGCTTTCGTGCGCTCGGCCATTTTCACGCATCTTTACGTGCGTTTCCAACCGGTTTCGAAGCACTTTATGGAAAAATTAAAATATACATTTTATTCAATTAAACTTGTACTTTTCAAATCCGTTTCAATAATTAAAATCGGACGATCCATAGAGCATCCAGACCTGTTGCAAAATAGTGTATTGAAAAATTAAAATAGCTATAAATTACTACTTTTTCCCAAAGTTTGAGCCATCTACGTTTCAAAATGGCTGATTTATGAATTAAAAAAACTCTAAATTTTCCGGTTTTTCCGGATTTTCTCCGTTGCTACTTATCCGATCGGGACGTTTGGGTTGGGTCTCATTTTGTTCGTATTTTTATTCTCTACAAATCGTCTATTTACGCCATTAAGATTGCTTCATTACTTTCCATTTCATAAGCAAAAAACTAAAAAAATCGCGTTTTTTTTTTGCTTAAAAATGATTATAACAAATGAATGGAAAAAATTACAGAGTTGGAAATAACAGGAATCATCTACGGATCGTCTTTCAGATGATGGCACAGGCGGTTTTCTAACAGGATTAATGTCAAAAAATCGCTAATATTTTGCTCTGTTGCTTGGCCTAAAATTGTTATAACTTTGTCCATTGATAAGAATTTAATTACATTCATTTTATTACCTGATCTGCAACACCAGTTTGCAGGTCATATAGCTATTTTATGTTTTTAACGTTGACTAATAAGGAAGTAAAGATCTTCAAATGTAATAGAGAGTTACGTTAAAATATAAACTATCATTATTTAAAAAATGCTATTTTTCTACCACTATTAAACAAAACCCCATTTTCATGCAATTTCTGGAAAATAATATTAGTCATTATTTATGGGTAGCGAATAATGATCGATTATTCATGGTCTGTGACCAATCACAACAAACCATTTTTTCTTCAGAGTTTGCAGGACTAAATGCTTACAAAATCATTATATTTTAGGGAGATAAGAAGATGAGTTTAAGTGTTTCCTGAACCGATAACTTCAAAGAAACTAATTTTAACTATTCCGGCTAGCAGCGCGTCTGCAGAACGATCTTTTACAGGATTAAAACAATAGCGCGTCTGCAGAACGATCTTTTACAGGATTAAAACAATTCGTAAGTATTTACGTAACACACAGGGACAGAAACGCTTAAGCAAATTAACAAGAGAGCGACCTTTTGAAGGATCTAAAACGAAAAACTAATTTTTATGATGTTTTGAACGAATTTTTAAGAAAAGAGCTCTGCATTGATCTAATTTATAAATAATTTCGTTGCTCTTCGGCCACGTTGTTTTACCGACTCCTAATCGAGACATTTGTGACAAAACGTGAAATTTATGTACGTGAACGCTTCGAAAGGTAATTTTTTGACTTAAATACAATTTTTGCCTACCCTGTTTTAAATGGCATTGCACGCCACTGATAATAGACGCAGATCTATGCACCTATCACTTTTATAAATGTTGGAAATAATCGAAAATAAAAAATCTCTAATCCGCTTTGACTTAATAAAGCTATTCTGTTGTTATTAATAACATTCCTAAATTGAACCAGACTTTCAACAACAAGTAATTAACAAACGTTCTGCAAATTTGCTGGAATTAATTGCCTATTGCCTGTTTTCATTTTGTGCATTTTGTAAATGGTTTAGGCTTCAGGTTTGTTTTATACTTTTTTTTAAAAAAGACATGGTTTTAAAGTTTTAAAACTGTTGAAGACTTTCGGATCGTCCGTTTCTTGTGAGTGTAGTTTTGGAAAGTGCAGCCAAAATTATGTAGAACGAAAATTTTATTATATCTTTTTGTTATCGCTAGAAATACCCTAAAAACTGATTTAAACTTTTACAGCCAGATTCTCCAACGCTAGTCCGGTCTAATTTGACAACCAAAAGTTTTAACTGACAAGTGTAAGAATAAGACAACTAAGTTTCATACTATGAACTTACTTATGAGCTTTTTCGCAAATTTATCAATAAAAGGACAATTTTAGAACGTACTTTCAACAATAATAGAACTAAATTCATTTCAGCAACGCGTTCCAAGATGAAAATCATTTGGGAATCAATAAATCGCTGAAATATCACAATAATTCATACATTTTGAATGGCGACTTATTAACAATGACAGGACAATAAATTGTCAAAACATAACTGATCAACTCTAAGATCTTAATTTAAACCAGTACTAAATCTTAAACCTTCTTAGCGAATCTGAACGTTAATATTCTAGGCGAGCGACGTTATCGCTTTCCATTAGTTTTATTATTTACTATTACGAGGCGACTCAATAGTGTTGTCAGAGTCGAATTTTTTTGCACGTTTTTTACAAGCAGATTCAACAACTTTTTAAATTTAAGCTTAAAAATAAAAAAAAATTATTATCTAAATCTCGTTTTTCTAATTTTGACATATAAAGTAACACTTTTCAATACCAATGACAGTTTTCTGTCTGATACTTTTCGAAACTAGTTACGAAAAGTACAATATTTCCTAACTGGAGATAAAATATTAATAACACGTACTCGGCCATCACAACGCGTTAGACGAAATCTTGATTCACTTGAATCAGATTTTAAAAAATGGTTTTTCGCTTTCGACCTTGTCCGGCTCGTATTTTATATCGTCCAGTCTCCCTATAGCGATCACACACACACGCTTGATGGCTGACGGGCTGCGATTGAAATTTCTTGCCGAATTTTAACACCATTTTCAATTAAAGCTATAGTATGAGCAATTGCAATGGTAAATACGGTGGCAAGTAAAAGTTTGATCCACACTAGGTCCATGTTAACTTTATAAGAAGAGGTATGGTGATTTAGAAAGGAAGACCAGAATGTTTTCTAGTCTTCTTTCCAGAAAGCACAAAGAAGAAAAATGACTTTTTGTCTTAGTCATTTTTCTTCTTTGTGCTTTCTGGAAAGAAGACTAGAAAACATTCTGGTCTTCCTTTCTAAATCACCATACCTCTTCTTATAAAGTTAACATGGACCTAGTGTGGATCAAACTGTTACTTTTTTTGTCTTAAAGTCGAAAATACGAGTTTTCAGACTACTATAAAATTAGCAAAACAAAAACAAACCAAAGTAAGATTAGTAATTTAATCTAGTTTGTAGTCTCCATGAATAAGTTTAATTTTTTTGTGATTAGGTCTTAAAGTCAGCTGTATAAAAAGCTTGTGCATATACTCCCTCAAACATATATTTGCTTACCGAAATAGCTCTGCTCCATTTACAAGCAATACAAACAGAAAATTAAAATAATTTTTCATGACCGCCAATTAAAGCAAACTTCGAAAAGTTAGAAATTAGAAGTAATTATTGTGCTCGGCTAGAAATAAGTAGTAAGTAATAATTAAAAAGTAGATTACGCGAAAAAAATACTATCGCGTGCTTTTAATTGCTCAGTTTCCTTGGTAAGTTTATAAAAATGTAATTCGGTTTCACCATTTGAAAATTAATGCATTAACCATAATACATCCATTATGAAAATAAGCTATTTTAAAAATAAAGAGTCCTCGAATTCACTAAAAAGGTTCAAGACTAATAGTGGTTTAAATTTAAATCTTCTAATCTAGTTGATCACTTGATCAGTTAAGTTTTGACAAGGTTTTGTTCTGTCAATGTCGTCACTAAAAACTATATAATAAATATTTTATTATTTCTGCATTTTGCTGTAAAAAAATTCCTTAACAAAAAGGTTTATTTTTTGCTGATATTAGAATTTTTTATACTTTATTTATTCTGTGCAACACAGAGTTCAAATGCATTTTTCTCAAAAACAATTGCTTCTAGCGACATTAATCAAGTATAACTTTTTTAAGTAAAAAAGGTAGCGGAATGAGAATTTCTATTCAGAAATTGTGTACATTGAAACACAAAAAAGTTAGAACCTTTTAAAATGGCATTTAATGCCGTATGTGGCGCCCCCTACAATATACAGAAAATCTGAGAACGTATTTGCGTTTCCCACCATCAAATTTTATTAGGGTTTCCATTTTTTTCATTTTCTCCTAATAAATAGTCCTAAAAATCTAAAAGGCATATGTATTTTCTGTTTTTAATTATCTGTAAAAATAAAAAAGTTATGGGCCTTCAAAGTTTGAGGCTCGATGTACTCGAGGACGTCCAAACACACAACCCCGTCAACAGCAGCATAGGCGTTCGCAGCAGCAGCGAACAGCTAGCCCGGCGAGAGGTGTGTGTAGTGACGTCACCGGCCGATAAAGCCGCGCGGAAAGAAGTTGAATAAGTTCGTCAATTTTGAAGATATCGAGATGATTTTTTTTTGTTTGACAAGTTAAATGAGACTATTAAATGATGTTGAAGTTACTCGATATTTCTGACATAGGAAACTTCCTAATATGTAGTGTCTTTCAAAACATATCGATAAAAATGTAAAATAAAACTTTTACTTGTAAAACCCAATATCTTTTTTATTATCAACTTTTGCACTAAGATAAGTTAGGTTAAATCGATCTAAATTGAGCCAGAGAAGCCACTACTAAGGTATGGCCCATTCCTTGCCAAACACCCTGTATATACAGGGTGTCCGAAAATCGTTAGTATGGGCAAATATCTTTGTTATTAATAAAGATAGATACACCAAATTGGTTAATAAATCTACTTTTTTATCAATGAATGTGAAGTGTGAAGTCTACTTGTCAGGGGTACATATAAATAAGTAAAATTGAGAATAAGATCTCTAAACCACCTGAAAATTCCTGCTAATGGATGGCGCTGCTTGTGTTATACTGCTTATGCAGTTCGACATGATTGGCTTTAAGGATATGCGGTTTCGGAAGGTAGGTATGATCGTTTATCCTGTACTGATGAGAACTAAAGAGTTCGAAACCGGTAACGACATCCTAACTAAAGAAAAAGCTTCCTTCTTCCTGGTAGTTTTTTGCAGTCAAACCAAGTATTTTGTTGTCTAACAGTGTTAGCCAAAATACGGCAAATTTTGGTATGTAGTCCAGCGCTCGGAGGGGCATATAGCCCGGAGAATAGCTGTTTTACCATGATTTGTTCAAATCCTTATTGTATAAGGAATTTTCAGGTGGTTTAGAGATCTTATTCTCAATTTTACGTATCTACGTTTTTATGTAATTTAACTTTTTCAACCTCCTTGAGGGATGACACTATTGAGTTGGGGTTAAAATTTTTGAATACAAGCTTATGTCGAGTGGTATTTCATTTTAAAGGTCTTAAAAAAAACGTTTTACCCCAAACCCGAGGTCTGTATCCCAATTCGTTTTTGACCTACAAATTTTTAAAAATAAAAAATATTTTATTTATTTATTTTATTGACGCAATGAGATAGTTTAACAAAGGAGTTCCAAAGGATTTTTATCAACTATAATGTTAAAAAAGTATAGACATAAAATGAGGTATTTAAAATTGTATTTTTTTCAATAATTGTATAAATAAATTCAATTCTTCCTTAAGTTTTGCATTGTTTATGCTCAGTTTGCATATGCGTTCTTTTGGCGTTCGATTTATTTTTCAGTTATTTTTAATTAAAAAAGCTTCGTGACAATGAGGATGGAGTTTAAATAATTGTTTTCTATGGACAGTCGCACTGTAATTTTAACGAAGCAGCTAGACTTTTTAATGAGTCTTTTCCAGGCCGGTTTCTCCTAGTTATGTAAGAAGTGTTGTGTTTAAATTTGTCGCCAACTTTACCGTGAAAGATGCCCCACGAAGCTGTCTTCCATTTGTTAAAACCGAGGAGCTTCAAGTTCTTGGAACAACTGTGGTTGAACTACAACAGTCAGCTCGGAAAATTGCAATCGATGTAGGTGTGAGTAAATCTATCGTCTATGAAATTAAAAAAAATAGTTTCATCCATACAAGATATATCTTGTGCTAAAAGAACTAAACGAGGATGATTCAGACCGTAGGTTACTGTTTTGTGAGCAGATGCTAAATGTTATGGTTATAGTAAGGAACTTGCTTTACCGGACATGTTTAAGTGACGAATCAAGTTTTTGCTGTGGATAGACACTGCAACAACTGCAAGATATTGGTCTGACAGTAATTCTTATTGGTCTGAAGAGACCCACATTGAACATCCTCAGAAAGTAAATGTATGGGCTGGAATCCTAGGACGTAAAATAATTGGTCCTTTTTTACGGGCGGGCCCCTTTATTTAAATCTTTTGGAAAAAGCTATTTTATTTGCAATTATAACAGCCAGTGAAGAGAAAAATAAAGATTATGATCCATTTTTCCAACAAGATGGAGCACTTCCTCATTTCTGAGGGAATTTGTCAGGGAATTTCTAAATAACGAATTCCCGAAGCGCTCGATTGGGCGACGTGGATTTATTGAATGGCCACCTCATTTTCAGGACCTTGCTCCTCTTGATTTTTTCCCTTGGGAATTCTTAAAAGAAAGAGTATACCTACGAAAGTCCGAAAATTTGGATGAGTTTCGCTAAAGAATTGTCAACTTCTGCCAAGAAGTAACACCTGCCATTCTCGAAAATGTAAGAAGTGAGTTCCAACATCGACTGCCTACTTACTACTGCCACGAAGTTCATGGTGGTCATTTTAAACAACTTTCGTAATAAGAGATATAAAGATATTTTCAAAACTTTTTTTACGATTTTTAATTTTTAAAGCCTTGTCATTTAAAAACAAATTAAGATACGGACCAAGGGTTTGCGTTGAAATGTTTGTTTTTTAAAATGAGGTACAACACGGCATAGGGTTACACTTAAAATTTTTGACCTCCACTCCCTAGCGTCGCCCCTCAAGGGGGTCGAAAAAGTTAAATTACATAACAAAGTAGATTTATTAACCAATAAGATACACCGATTTGGCGTCTCGATCATTATTAACAGCAAAGATATTTGCTCATACTAAAATTTTTCGGATATCCTGTACCAGTCCTCGTTTTATAATGACCGATGTTTGATAGCTATTTTATGGGTGAATGTAATCGGAAAAAATTGGATATTTTGCGGTATAAGCATTTCGAATGGAGTACTTTTGTATTATGAAATAACAAATTTGCTGGATAAGCCCATTACACAAAGCTCATTGGCTATACAACACACACAAATCCGTGCTGACATCTCGTAAATTTTTAAGCTTATTTTCAATAAAAAAAAATCAGTTTTTAAGCTTAAAATTATCATTTAATAAAATTACCTTTCGAATAAAGTTTAATTTTATAATAAAGTTTATGTCCCTTTTGGCTTCCATTTTCCGCCCATTAGTTTTGTCTTTTTTCCTTTTGGACTATTGCACGTTCTCTTGGCTCGGCATTGCGCTGTGTGAAAAGGAAAAATAAAAATCCATGACCTAGTATTTTTAGAAAAAAAAGGCCATTTCCAGGGACGGTCTATTCTGGACGTGTGACGTGTTAAAAATAAAAACGGGAAAGGTGGTTTGTTGTGATTTTGGTAAAATTAAAGAAAAATATTTCTGCTTATGAGAGTACCCTGCAGAAGTGTCAAAAACTATTCCATTTTCTTTGAACAGCTGCAACATGGTAGCGTATATAAATTCTTTATCATTGTCGGCATTTAAATATGTATAGTCATTAACAGAAGAGCGTTGGCTCAAGTTTCTGGAGGGTTCGACAGGGATTAGACTAATCCTTACACAAATTAATGGAGGGTACGGAAAGCTAATACGCAGTAACGGTAAAGAGCCAGTCTGGTTACAGTCGTGGTGTTATAATATGACTCGTGCCTAGTGTAAATGTTTCGAAGCACTCTTTCTGTGTACCCACCCCAAACGGCCAAAATTAAGTTTACCAGCAACGTTATATGAAAAAATCAGATAAGTTCGTACGGAAGTGGGCAATGCGTTACAAATAAGTAAAAAAATGTTGATGGCTTTCAGAATAGGGGTAAAGCTCAAAGAACTACTAAAAACCAATACTCAATCATCTGTAAATTATTTTTAAAATCCGGCATTACAACTTCATCAAGCACAAAAAATTATTAAGAAAAAAGGAACAGACATTAGTGTAATGACAATAAAATTGAGAATAAGTGAACGCAAGATCCCTTACAGAAGCACACTACAAAAATTTTATGGCCAGATTCTCCAATGCTAGGCTACGCAAATTTATAAAGAAAAGGGCAATTTTAGTATGTACTTTTGACAACAATAAAACTAGATTCATTCTAGCAACCCGTTCCAAGATGAAAATCATTTGGGAACCAAGCAAATCGCTAGAATATCAGAATAATTCATAAGTTCTTAATGACCATTTATTAACAATGACAAGACAAAAACTCGTCAAAACATACTTGATCAACTAGAAGATCTTAATTTTTACCAGTACTAAATCTTAAATCCTCTTAATGAATATGAACGTCACTGCCTACAAAACACATTGAAAAGAGGCAGTTGAGTACGAGACAATACTGATCGCGACTGGAGCAACATATTTTTTTCTGACGAAGCGTCATTTTGGGCTTGGGTTCCTAGAAAGAAGGCTTAGGTTCTTAGAAAGAAAATTTGGGCATTCCATCCAGTTAGGATTAATGTCTGGGGTTGCTTCAGTTTTTGAGGTCTCGAATCTCTATACTTATTCAGCGATAATTAAGCTATTTAAACGTACAGAAAATGTTTAAAACATAGCAAAACTGATCTGTTGAAATCTACTAAATGGGGGTATGGTGATAATACAGCTTCCTGGGTACTACAAGAAGATAATGACTCCCAACACCGGAGTGTCTTATGCGCATCTTGGAAACGTTGGATTGGCCTTCCCAGACATGAATTCTATTGAGAATGTCTGGGCGACTATAAAGCCAAAGCTTAGTAGAAAACGTGTATTAACACTGAAGCACTTAGGTCGTCACATTCACCAGATATGTAGGTCTTTACCTAGTGCGGTCATCTATTTTTTATTATTCTTCTATTCTAAACAGAACTGTATTTTAGCGGTTCTTAGTCCGCCTCTGGAAAAACCCTTATCGCACTTATTTAAAAATAAGAACTTGCTTACTCGCCTTTATCAGTAAAAATAGTCGTGGTGCTTTCTGGAATGTAAATACGGAAAATGCCACTGTAACCGACCATCTTCATAATGCGATCTATCGAAGCCGCATACAGAGTAGACATTTTCTTTGCGAAAAACAGTTGCACAACGCAAAATACAAACGAATCCCCAATGGAGAGGCGGTATCAGTCGGCACCTTTAAAATGTTAATGATACAAAGATAAAATTCTTTCAGTGGGATTCACTGAAATGGTTTAAGACTTGTTGAAATCAAGGACTTCTGGTTAATCAGAGAGGTATTGAGAAGTCCATGTCCTATTATTGTTATTAATAAATCATCTGAAAAAAGAGTTATTGAATTTTTAATTTTTATAGGCTTGCCATTTAAAAACGAATTAAGATACGGACCTCGGGTTTGCGGCAAAATCTTTCTTTTTTGGAGACCTTTAAAATACGAGTAAGGTGCCACACGGCATAGGGTTGCATTTAAAATTTTTGACGTCAACTCCCTATAGTCACCCCTTAAGCGAGATAAAAAGTTAAATTACATAAAATATTTATCAACCGATAAGGTACAACTAAAATTCGGTGCCTCTATCTTTACTAATAGCAAAGCTATACTTAGCTACTTAGGTACTAGCAAAACTTCTGCCAGTGTGTTTCATTGGGATTAGCAATGTGGTGACTCAAATTAAAAATGACCAATCATACGAATTTTTGAAAAACAAAAAGGACTGGCAACCGCTCAACTCAGTGAAAAATAAAACCATTAAAAAATAAAAATTAAATAGTCTAAGAGCTTGCAATAACGCGGTTTGCTCCTCGCAGCAGCGGTGACTTAAATTATGAATAATATATACCGTTACGAATTATAATCCAGGAAAATAATTAATATCATAATAATTCGATATTCGTCATCAGGGGATACTAAGGGCGTGTACCGTTGTCAACTTCGGTTACGGTTTTGTGTCCCGTAAGTATCGGTAACCTGAAAAGTTGGTAAGATTGGAAACGCGGTTTCTGAAAAATATCTGTCATTAATGTCACCGAAGGAACCGATGCTTCCCGGGCGTGTACCGTTGTCAACTTCGGTTACGGTTTTGTGTCCCGTAAGTATCGGTAACCTGAAAAGTTGGTAAGATTGGAAACGCGGTTTCTGAAAATATCTGTCATTAATGTCACCGAAGGAACCGATGCTTCCCCGCTGGTTTTTCGGTTTGTTATGTCATTTTGTTGTTTATGTTTCAAATTTTATTTTTTCACAATTAAAAATCGTCTTTAGTTTCAAAATGTTTAAAGCAGGAGGAGAGGTATGTTTTTGGGTTGGGTCGATATCTGTAAAAATAAAACAAACATAAGGGTCCGGAACGCTTTCCGGACACCCGAATTAAGAATCTTTTCACATGTCATCGAAAAATATGGATTTCAAATAGTATATTTCTGCAAAAAAATTTGCGGAATATTCAGTATTTTTCTTAAAAAAAATTATTGAAATTTGAAAAATTGCACAATAAAATGTCAGTTCTATGCGGTGGTGCCAAAATTTTATACGCACACGTATCACGCAGTCACAGTAAAAACTCAACAAAGATAAAACAAATTAAAAATATACTGATGAAACCTAAAACTGAGCAAACCTGTCCGAGAATGTATTTCACAACTCCTTGGCCACAAGAAGAAATTATATTATTTTTAACAACAGCTTTAATGCCAAATTTTTACAAAAAAGAATTAATACACCAAAAAAATTACAAATGTGGCAACACTGTGTTCCCATAAATCCAAAACGTCATTCAAAATTGATTTTTATCATAACCTCAAATATGTTGGAAAACCATCAGATAGGTGATAAAAATCATGTTTTTTTACTAATAAAGTAATTTCTGAGTTAAAATATTGCATTTTCCACATTAAAGATGATTTATAAACGTAAGTAGCATCGATATCAATAAAGAAAAGTGTTAAAATTCCAAAATTAAAGGTGTCCGGATAGTGTTATGAAACCTTTATTAATATTCATTTTCGATAAAACTGACATTAAAAATACTAAAAACCTAAAAGCCAAAAGGAATTTTAGTTCACCATGCACCTTGTGTTGGTGGCGCTAGTAGTGAAATGTCATTAATGTCTATTTGTCTTGTATCTCATTTTACATAGGACCCGCTCTTCTCTCTATTTGTATTTTTTGCATAGGACCTCGTACTTCAATGTCTTCGTCACTTGAACTCTCAGCAGAGCTCAAAAGCTCTTGCACACAAAAGTCCTCCATTTTGCCTCAATAAAAAAACAAACAACCGATCCTCCTTGCAGACTAACGCGAAAGTCAGAAAAATAAACTCAGAAAATAGAAAAAAGCTAAACATGCAAATATTCGGAAATCCATACACAATAATTTGCCAGCTATTATCGGAAACTGACAACTGACAGAAACGACCGATCTGCGTTCCGTTGTAAATCCGGGTTTTTCAGGAACCGGCGTTACCATTGGTTTACCGCATTGTACCGAATGGTTAACCAGGTTTGACAACGGTACACAGCCTAAGTAATGAAACGATTATTTGTAGCATGCAACAAGTTTTACGAAATCTACTCCGCTTGTGTGTTATCCACCCAAATACTCACAAAATATACAAAAGTGTTGTCCATTTGTTCCGATGATACGTTGTTTTATGACAATTACAATTGGCACGGCAACCTCGGAGCATAAACCATTTTTATGCTTGACCAATTTTTTACTACTGAAAGTCGAACAATGGGACAAAATCAAAACAATATATTCCTATGGAACGACAATGTTTTATTTGAAATTTTAAACTAAACCGCTTGCAGAAATGAAGCTTTGTATTCACAGTTCATTTGGCCGTTCTGCAGTTTTATATTCCGTGTCCTAACAGACTAATAGATAGCGATGTCAAAACTTACATACTTTTGTTTCATAAAGAGCTCGATGCTTTAAGTTGTCAAACCTGTTGGATGGCTAAGGGGCGTTTTACCAAGACCTTACCTCCACCTTACTGTAAACTATTTCCATAAGTTGCTGGTTCATTTTCATCTTGTTGCGCAATCTCTGGCAGCTGCGGCTTGTAGACAGTAAAATACATCAATTTCACTAAACACCAGGTATACTGACAGTTATTTACATATTTACATAACACAACTCTTGAGTCTGACAGTTGTAAGAAGAATGTTCATTTTCACATTCCGAGATTTTACTCCTCCGATTGGCACTTGGCCGAAAGTATGACGAAGGTAACGTTAGTACAACTAAGCAGGTTGTACAACGAGGGTGAGTTAGGATGAGTAGATCCGTGGTTGGCTTTTAGGCCGAAATGTTGTTTGAGCGCAGCTGGCTCGAAAGAGATTTGAAATATTACCACAGCACATAAAATAACCAGCAGTATTACTCGACGGTGACCTTGAAAATAATAATTTGACCTCGCTAACGTCAGTTCGGTGTAGAAGTCAGAGCCGGATTTGGAATTATTTAAAAATATAGCAAAAAATAAAGCACATTTTTTAAAAACATTTGTAATATACCGTACTTACCTTCTTGAATCAGCAGGAAATCTAAAGAAACTCTGGTAATTATTCGGATTACCGGAAACAGCGAATTTTTTCATGAAATTTTGCACAGTCCCTAATTTTGGGTCGTAGAACACGAATCCGAAGTCAGATTTTGGCGGTCTCGTATGGTGTTTCCAAAAAAAAATTTTTTTTGGAAAACTTTTAGGTTAACTTTTAGGTTACCGTTTTTTATAGATTCCTTTAAGTTTCGACACTTTCACTTAAACATATCTGTAAACTTATAAGTTTTATTTTATTTCGTCACACAAAACACCACATTTAGGCAAAAATAGCTAAGAAAATTGCTTTTTCCTATAGAAAATTCCATTTTACGCGCTACCAGCCGCCACTATTTTCCCAGCTGTCAAATGTCCGGCGTTGCCAGGTTTACTTATTTTTCATGAAAAAGTTGTAAATTAGGAATAATAAAAAAGCTAACAAAAAGGTGTATACCCAACCCAAGCAAACCTGAGCAAAAAGGTGGTCAGGTTTGCTCAGTTTTGATTGATATCGATACATATATATCTATATCAATGAAAACTGAGCAAACCTGACCACCTTTTTGTTCAGGTTGGGTGAGCAAAAAGGTGGTCAGGTTTGCTCAGTTTTCATTGATATAGATATATATGTATCTATATCAATCAAAACTGAGCAAACCTGACCACCTTTTTGCTCAGGTTTGCTTGGTGTATACAACTTTTTGCACAGATTTTGTCCAACTGTTAAAATTTGTGGGAAAAGCGATTTGTAAATTTGGCAACATCGCGTCTTTCAATCAGAAATTTCGAGAATGTATACCACGATTTGCGTGTTTACTTTCTTTCAGTTTTTTGATATTGTCTCTGCCTTTTAATGTGTTTTTAAATAAATCTGCCTAAATATGGTTCAGAAAAATAGTGTGTAATGACTTGTATAGATGTATTTAAGTAAAAGTGCCGAAATTTAAAGAAATTCATTGAAAAAGCTAACCTTAAAAATTTTTTTTGGAAAATCCATTCGAGACCGCCAAAAGCTGACTTCGGATTCGTGTTCTACGACCCAAAATTAGGGTCTGTGCAAAATTTCATGAAAAAATTCGCTGTTTCCGGTAATCCGAATAATTACGTCGCAAGAAGAGTAGCTCTTATTTGAACAATTTTTCACAGCACATACACAACCCTGTTTTGGTTTATCCATTATGAATAAAAATAAATCGGTCTAAACAATAGATAAAAGAAAAAAACACGTTTACTTCTCAAATAAATTTGGTACGAATGTCTGTGACTTAAAACTCAAGCAACACCACCGTATACAGACAAAGACGCAACACCAACTAAAATCTAAACCGACCCTGTTACTTATAGGCGGCATTTGAAGGCTTCTACACCAAACACTGTCTTGCGCGAAAATATGCGCAGTTGGTAAATAGTGAGGGAGTAATACTGCTGGTTATTTTATGTGCTGTGATATTACAGTTTTTCGCACCGACGCGACGGCCTGGAGAAGATTGCTGAAATTGGGTGCTGGTGACATTACTATCTCTTAGTCTATTATGTTTACAGTTCATTTAGCCGTTGTGCAGTTTTAAATTTGGCGTTATCGCATTCCGTGACGTCGTAAACAGAACAATCGAAATCCCTTTTTCGATTGTAGATTTAATCGAGAATTGAAATCTGCAAATTAGATACAGTTTTATTGCAGAAAATACAATTAAAATTTTGTTTTATCGTTATTGAACAAAGGAAATTGTTTTTCAAAGTTGCTAAATGACGAATTTATAGAAAAATATTTTTAAAACAGTTTACATGATTATTTACGAGGTTATAGACAGAATGAGAATTGTCAAAACCTAATTGATTAGCTACAAGATCTAAATTTTAACCACTTATTTTATTTATTTATTTATTTACAAACTCAACAGGCATATAGCCCAATTACAGAGTACCACTACCAAGTCAATGACTTTATCAGGGAAAGCAGTGCTAAATCAAGTAATTTCAAAAGCTCACATTAAGTTCCTTTATACTCTTTAGAATACTCAATAGTAAATATACAGTAAAGCAAACCGACTTCAGCAAAGTTCGAATTCAAAGAAGCAGTTGTTATATTCACCAGCCCTAACCTGTAAATTAAATAGTAACTTGCAAAAGCAAACAGTCGTAATTATTGTATGCTTAACTAATATTCTCCATAGGCAAATTTTCAAGATAAATAAAACATACAGTCCGGTATTGTAATACCTAAAGAGTTATATTTGTTTAAGGAAGAGATTTTAATCGTAAAACAAAGCGCAATCTTTGCGAATTTAATGTTGGAAGAGCTCTATTTGAGTTTCAATTTATGTTGTAGTTCTATTTTCTCTTTACTTTTCTGTTGCAAAGAACAATTATTATGCAACCAACCATACCTATCCTCCATACAGTCTTGAACACACACACTTGATACACAACACACAGGCCACCCAGAGAATCGAAAAGATTTAACTAAATAGAACAAAAGTGAAATTTCGTAAAAATGATGATAATAATGATGTGTGAAAAGCTCGATGAAGATTATCTCGAATCTACTCCTCCAAGGATAGCAGAAAAAACCGCAGAAGTATCCCAAAATCTCCTTCGGCTTTAAGAAAAGTATCACTTTGTTAGGTAAATAGCTATTACATTGAAGCGATATTACTTAACTTTCACCTGTAATAATTTTAATTAAAATTAATTTTTAACCTAAAATTAAATACCATATTCTCTAAGTAAAAACATGTTTTAATTAAAAACGCAACTTTTTCCGTTTTCATTTCTATGTCTTCTACGCAAATAGAAATCCAATTTGCACTTTGCGAACATTTTCAAAAACATACTTACTTGCCGTCATTGCAGTCAACAAATTTGTGTCTGCAAATATACAAAAAAAAAAACGAGAAAGCACCCCCTGATGGTTTTCTCGCAAACATAATTAAAAGTGTCTTTAAGGAAATACTACAAGACGCTCTTTGGTGATATTTAAATTTGAAATTAACGTCGGCAAGATGTGCTATAGGGACTACTCAAAAACAACCGGGATTTCCTGAAATGGTTTCTACTTCAGTTTTAAAATTTGGATCTTTTAGTTGACTATGATCTATCTAATTTGAATTGAGGATGATGACTGACAGCCATTTTGTAACGGAGAGATCAATTATGTCTCTTTCTCATGTTCTTTCACCCACATTGTTTTCTTCTCGTCTTCTTTCTCTCTCATATTCTGATATTTTTACAACTATTAAATAGTTGAGTTATGAGAAACATGAACATGGCATATTTCAGCTTATATTTCTGTATTCTATAATAGCGAATGGTTAACAAGTACACTGAAAAAAGAGCTCCCCTTGTGTCAAGATTCAGTGATCTTGAGAAATTGATTCCTTTAATAAAGCAAAGACATTGAATTAACTGAATTGCTTTCCCCATAAAGACATGAAGGTTCTTGAAGTATTTTACAAATTCTCTTGCATAACTATTACTAACAGACATTATTAACAAAACAAGAAAATTTTTCTTAACACATGAACCCTTGTATAAAAGATCTGTTTACAAAGTCTCAGCTATTTAAACAAGATACTGCGAATTTGGCTGAAGACCCTGTGCTCTACATATCACTTGCGTTCTGGATAATTCGCAAAATTTAGTCGCGCAACATACCTTGACGAAGGAAGATCTGTGTTGTGTTCTTAGCGGTAATTATGGCAATTCACCACTACTGGAACGAATCTTGGCAGTAGCGTGCATACAATATAGGCAAAAAAGCACTGCCTACCCTAGGAACAAACGGTACAAAATTATAGTTTTTTAATGTATTTTTAAATTTTTAGCCGTGTTATATCCAGCTTTGGCAGCTATTATTCTATAAATTAATATTGCAGAGGACCAAAAATTTAATCGTATATCATTTCCACTCCCACGTAACGCATTCCTTGTACTATTAATCATATATTAGATCGCTGTATAAGCATCACATAAGACCGTCTTGAAAGCACACAGTTTGCTTCATATTACGTTCTTATGGCAATGCAAAAGCAGTGCATTTATAGGAGTAGAAGCAGAGAGGCTGTAGGGTAGAAAGAAATGCAATACAAACACGCGACTCGAAGGGCAAGACCGTCCGTCAGCCATCACCAGCGTTATAACTTCACTGTTGCCAAGACTGATGCTTTATCGTACTTTTCAGAAATATTAAACTCATTTTGAATTTAAAAGTAAATTGTCCCTATATTTTCACAACATAATTAAGATGTTTTAAAAGGGTCGTAGTGTATATAATAAGAAGTACAAAAAATATTCTCTTATGAAGTTGAAATCGAAGTACAGCCAAAAATTTGATTTTGACCGACTGAAAAATGAACTGCAATGTTTATATTCTTCTTCAGAGTTTCCAGGACTAAATACTTACGGAATCATTAGGTTTTGCGGGGATAAGAAGATGAGCGAAGTGTTTCCTGAACTGATCACTTTAGGGAGATTAATTTTAACTATTCCGGCTAGCTGCGCGTCTGCAGAACGATCTTTTCCATAAGTATTTACGAAACACACAGGGACAGAAAGAGTTTTTAAGAAAAGACTGAATGATCTAATTTATAAATAATTTCATTGTTCTTCGGCCACGTTGTTTTGGGCTGTCCAAAATGAAAAAAGAAGATAAACCAGTAGTACTAAATTTTAAGACTGTTGAGTAAACCTCGGCGTATAAGTTTTATATTAATAACCGATGTTTTACTGAGCAGACCTGGTTAAATAAATCCAAGAAATCTAAATAAAAACCGAATTCTCCCCCACGTTAGTCGAAAAATATTTAACAAAGAATCCGACTAATTGAATATCGAGTTTGGGTATCTTAAAAGCGTTATTTAAAGATTAAGTATTATTAAAATTTCAACGAGATAACGGAACACAAAGGTATTTTATATACGACTTCATTCTGAGTTTGCCCAAATACCTTTTAAATTCAATATATAAATGTTAATGGTGAGCAAGCAGTACATTTAAATTGGAAATTAGATGATATTTTTAGCTCAGGTTTGCTTATTTATTATACGAATGAGTCGAGGAGGATTCATTCTCTTTCCGTGGAAAGAATGCGTCCTCCTTTTAAAAATGTGGGTTATTTATATATTATTGAGATTTTTCAACGCGAAATACTTTATATATCTCATAAATATCTCATCTTTAAGAAGATAGTGAACCCTCTTCTCGAAGGTTTAAAAGAGGACTGTGGTAATGAACCATGATACAAATAAAAGAAGATATGATACCGCGCAGGTAGGCGTGGCCATGTACGTCACGTTGGGAGTAATTCCGCCATATCTTGTAAACGAGACACGTCTTTATTAAGATCGCCTTGTATTTTAAAGTTATTTTTTGGTGTTTTTATATCACTTTTAAGAGTTTAAAAGTGAAAATGAGGTGGTGTGTGATGTGCTAGGGCTTTATGCCCGATATTAAAGTTTTTAGCTTCCCCAAAAACAAAGAAACACAAAGTGTTTGGAAGCGTCTGTGCAAACGGGAAGACAAGTTTAATGTAAAAAATGCTAGAATCTGTTCTAGACATTTTAACGAAAGTGATTATGAAGGTAATTTAAAGTATGAATTGTGTCATGTCATGAATGTCAAATGTGTTTAATGTTTTTACAAACTCGCTTCAATAAAAAAGTTTACTGTGACAAACAATTGCCCGAAATCTCCACGGTAACGAATCACCAGACTTTAATCGAGAAAATACGACAGACAACAAGACTGAAAAAAGGCTATTTTCTTAAAACCAATTTCTTGTTTTATCTAATTTCATAAATTTAGATATTTTTGTCTTGTTTAGAATAATTTTTGGCATTTTAAGATTTGTTTAAATTTGAAAAATCAAAGAATAGAAAAATACAATACTATAATATATAATTTAATATTTAAAGTGTAAAAAACCCCAAAAAAAACTATCCTAAAAACATGTTTCCGACGAAAACATACAGATGTTATTCACCGCAAAAAATAGTTGACAAATTATAGGAACAAACAAAATTCTTATTTATAACATATTTTCGGAAGACTCTGTAGGTATATATTTTAATAAGAATGTGCATTTAAATAAAAACTATCATCTTAATTATTATTAAGCATAGTTTTATTTTATAAAATTATTTACCTTTTATTTTCACGTAAATAAATACATAGTCACATAGAAACCAACTGGCAGGCAATTTACCAATATCTATTATTTTAAATTAATTTATCCCTTTATTTATATGATTATTTTAAATCATATTCTTTAAAATTTGTATTATAAGCAGGAGGCAAAGTGTATTGCCAATAGAACTTCTACAAAATCGCCTATAACTAAGTAAACTCTGTATTGCGGGTTATAAATTTCAAAAATAGGACACAGCGTGACGTCATGCGCGAACCCGGACGAATTTGCCACGGTTTGATATCATAACTTCCTTTTATTTTTTATGGTATCATGGTAATGAATAGAATACCGTTTGTTTTTCTCTTTATACAAAGTATGTACATTTCAACATCACGGAAAACTAAAGCAGAAACGTCAAACTAACTCAATTTCTTTAGTTCACTGCGAGTGGCAGCATCGTCGCTTGAGATTGCGACTGTAATATCTACACATTTGCAAATGTCAGTTAAAACATGTTTTTGAATGACATAAAAATTTATTTTGGTGCAAAAACCGTCTCGCTGACGTATTTATAGAAGATTGTATAAAAATTTAAGGCTTTTATATTGGTGACAACCAGCAAGGTAATAGCAGGTTTGACGTGCAGCTATAGAATTATTAATGTACTGCTGCAGTTGTTCTAAATACTTATTTATCGATCTAAGAGTTTAAAGTAGAAATTATCGACATTAAATAAGTTTTTTAAATATAAAAACAAAGGAATTAGAAATTCAAGATTTATTGACGTTACTAGTCCGGTAAGTGCTTTTTTACAGTAGGTAAGCGATATTTACGAATACGGCGACGCAAGATCAAGCTAACTCTAGAATTTCTAAACAAGCACTGTACCGCATTGCAAGGGAGGATTTAGCTTTCTGGCGTGGGGGGTAAATTCTGGGATGAGTAAGATTTTTGAATCTGTGCAGTATTAAAATTATTAACCACTAAATACATTTTTACAGTAACTACGTCTGTTTTTTTAACAATCGTATTTTCATTAAATCGTGAAGTTAACAGATATACAGGTTGTCAAAAAAGTCTGGAATGAAATATTTCAAAAACTGAAGATATATTTTTGAAAATTTGCACGTCAATTTATTTAAAAAGGCACACCTTGGCAGGATAAAACCGTTTCTGTCATTATGCAGGGTTAGTTAGAAATAATACTATTTTTTTTATTTTAACGTCATGTATATTTTTGAAGATTCAAATAGCAACTTAAAAGACAAATTCAATGATATAGGGTTCAGTAGAATTATTAGACATATGAACACAAATTTTAAATAAATAAACAAAAATACAATGAAAATAAGAAAATAAAAATTTAACAAAAACTACTTTATGAGATGACTACCACTCTTAGTTAGGCAATAGCTAAGCCCGTCTCTAAATTCCCGTAAGACGTAGTCAAAAGTATCCCATAGAATTTCACGTATTTGATTTCTAATACGAGCCTTTAAATCTTCAATAACCGGCCTATTTTTGTAAATCTTATTTTTTAAATCACCCCACAAATAAAGGTCCAAAGGGGTGAGGTCTGGGGATCTGGTAGGCCACTCAGTATCGCCTCTCCTTCCTATCTACTGATTTGGAAACATTTGGTGTAAAAATTGACCCACTTCTAAACCAAAATGGGTGAATCTTGTAAGGGCGAATATTTTCCTTTTCAAAGAAATTTTCAACTGACTGGCGACACACATTGTGGTCTAAGCCAAACTGTCGAAGTAATCGATTTGGATTATCTTGTAGGTTAATTAAAATATCCAGAGCCTTATCACCACCAGTAGCTACTTTTGGTCTGCCTGACCTGTGTTTGTCTTTCACACTTCCCGCTTCGTTGAATTTCTTCACAAGTTTGCTTACACATGATTGGGTTATTGCCGGCCGATTAGGATAGGTCTGCATGAACAAGTCATATACTTCCTGCTGTGTTCTCCTGCGGTCACCATATGCAACCATCATTAAAAGTTCAATTTTTTCTCCTTTAGTTAAAGCTACTATCCTAATCTCTAGTTTTTCAATGCTTACGAATGAAGGTTTGATAACTGTCTATTTGTCACCTGACAATACCTAGCTGACTCCAAAGGTGTTTCCTCACCTTTCCATTTTCCAAAAATTGATGAATATTTTTTTTACATAAATCAATTATTTTGACAAATAAATCAATTTAACCATTGAATTTGTCTTTTAAGGGACTATTTGAATCTTCAAAAATATATAGGACTTTCCATTTAAAATCAAAAGATTAGTATTCTTTCTGGCTAACCCTGTATAGTGACAGAAACGGTTTTATCCTTCCAAGGTGTGCCGTTTTTGACTATATAGACGTGCCTATTTTCAAAAAACATACTTTGAGTAGTTTTTGACATATTTGCAATATTCCAGACTATTTTGACACCCTGTATATTATTTACTAGTTTGTTTTGCAGGTATCCATGTATTTCTAAGTTCTGGAATTTTGGAAAAATAAATTTTAATGCATAACAAAGTAAAAAAAACTAAAATATTTATTTCGACAGTACTTTTTTATAATTTTGGAATTCATGGGGGGAGGTAATTAGCCTCCTTTACCCCCCCCCCCCCCCCCCCTCCGCCACAAATCCGTCCTTGACGAAGTGTGAAAGGCTTTCGTGGCCATCGTCTAATATTCGTGTGTTGTTAGGTCGTCGTTGGTTGTATCTTATTCTTGACGTTCCGCGAACACGAGCAGCACCTCCAGAAAGTGCGCTCAGTTTGACCTCTGGCGAACTACCCAGTAGTTCGCGAGCAGTCAAACAAATTTTTAACTTGTAGAATTGACTTGAATTGACGCATCCGATTGGATATTCAATTCTGTTTATAAGGTAATTTTCAAGTGGATGGAGTTCCCTAGATGCGTTCGATTGCATCCCGTTGGGAACGTGGTTCGATGATTATTAAAATTCTTTATTCTGTTGCTAGAACAGTTCGGCAAGTGATCTAGCAACATTTTACCGATTCTGGTACTGTAATAGCATACTGTAGGTACTATTAGAC
The DNA here is from genome assembly GCA_963971165.1 of Philopedon plagiatum. Taxonomy (NCBI): domain Eukaryota; kingdom Metazoa; phylum Arthropoda; class Insecta; order Coleoptera; family Curculionidae; genus Philopedon; species Philopedon plagiatum. The sequence continues at coordinate 132,663,210 of OZ020191.1, read as the reverse complement.
TAGACTAGTTCTCATTTTAAAAGAGATATTATTAGTTTATAGGTTTCAAAAGCGTAAGAGTAGGTAAATATATTTTTGTTACTTACATTTATAACCCAGTCTTTAGGATTGTGTGCATTTGTTCCGCAAATGTAGAGTCGATCCCCATTACTCATCGACTGAATAACCCTGATGTGGTTGCGGCAATCAAAATGCTGTAACAAAGAAAATAAATTACATATAATATTAGGACTTCAATGCGAAAGATGTATCATATATTTATTATAATATTTATTTGTTTCCATTTTTAAACGAATTAGGTATCGAATGGTATATTATATAACACAACAATCAAATTCACTAAATTGATAAAACCACTCTAATTTGACTGAAAAAGTTATGGGTTTTAATTGATACTCGTAAATGCTAGAATTAGAATAAGTTTCGTACCATGAATTTACTTCTGAGTTCTTTAGCATATTTATAGAGAAAAAAACTCTAACCGGACACGTTATAATGGCCGTGTCATTCCCCGAAATGGTAATATTCAGTGGCCTGCAAGATCATGCGATCTAACCCCCTTTGATTTTTTCTTGTGGGGCTTCCTCAAGGACAACGTCTTTCTAACAATCCGCAGACGATTAATGACCTGAAGCAAAACATTCGTCAACTATGTGGGGAATGTTTTCGCTTCGTCTTTGTCTTCATAATTGTGTTATTTAGCATCTTTATCGACTTTGTCGTCTAGTGAGCACTAAAATAACCTGCTTGCAGCTGTAACAACGCTGGTTGGCTTAATTTGAGTGGCAAATTTATTACAAATATAGTACCAATCAGACAATACAGCAAATTCTGCTAAAAAATTTCAATTTTCGGTAGTTCCGTTTTATTCGCCACTTATTTCAGCTGAGCTGAGTTAGTCAGAGAAAGACAGTAGGATTAATTTCACAGGGCCAAAAGAGATAAAGCTGTGACTATCTCAGCTCAGCTAAGACAAGTGGCAAACAATAAGCAACTACTAATCTAACTTGAGGTCTGCTCGTTTTTGTTGCTTGAAACTGCACTAACCTACATTATTTTTCGGATCACAGCGTTCAAGAGGTAGTGTACCCCACCTTTAACATGTCATCTTTGTTTAGGAATCGCGTTTAAGAAAGAGTTATCGACAATCTGTGACGCCACCGCCAAATCAAAGAAAGCCTTAATTTACAGTTGATTACAATAGTTGCTTATTATTTGCAACTGGTCTTAGCCGAGCTGAGATCCTTGTGTCTCTTTCTGACCTCATTAATTTATCATATTATCTCTCTCTAACTCTGCAACACGAATATGAGCGCAGAAAGTGTTTATTTATAGGGATGTTCGGCTATATCAATTACACTAGTAAATGTAAACAAAAATTAAGATTTTCTCCTACAAACCTGTAATTGTTAAATTTCTGCACCTTTTTCCCTACTAGGCCATTTTTCGATGAATTTTCTCTAGGATAAGAAATTTCCCCACATGTTAATATCACTGGTTTTTGGCACCAAAATAATTGGAAATCTTGCGAAAGGAATAGGTGTATAGATCTGCGTCCATTATCCAGCTCTCGATTCAAGATTTGTTTTGAAAAATGAATGTTGGAGTGTATAGTGATTCATCAACGTAACTGTGGATGGGAGTGGTAGTTGAGGAGAGCAGGTCATTAATGTGAAGAAGATGTAATGTTGGTGCCAGGACTAAACCTTGGGGTGCGCCAGCATTAAGGGAAGTTAGATAAGTGACCATCCATCACAACGTCTATGCACTGATTAGAGAGAAAGTTACCGGTCCAGGTACATAATTCGGAAGGAAAACCGTAAGAAGGTAGTTTGTTGAGGAGTGCGGGCATGCCATACTTGGTCAAAGGCCTTGGAAATATCAAGAGTAACAATCTGGGATTCGCCATGACATTCGAGAGACTTTTTCTAGTTATGTGTAAGAAAGGTAAGGAGATCAGCTGTGAATCTTTGGTGACGAAATACATACTGTCTGTAATGGACGATTTTCTGTTTTCCTAGATATTGTAGATTTTGCAAGTTGATAACTTTCTCTGTAACTTTGCAGATAACAGAGACGAGAGAGATAGGCCTATAATTAGATGGAAGGGACTTCCTGCAGTTAGCTTCGCAGAGCTCCCTATTTTAATTCTCGAATAATAACCGTTTTATTTCTTCATGTAGGCGCTAACTCTGAAACTTTAAGTTAACAATAAAAAATATGTGGACCTGTTTCTGCAGTAAAAACCCACAAAATAAACTCTCCATGGGGCGTCATTTACCGGAGGGTTTGATCCAAACCTGCATACGTTGGCAAGTTAAAAGGTAAAGCAGGAATAATGTCGATTCGAAATCGTAAAATGCGAAACGGCCGGATTTATTGATCGTGTAATGTAACAATATCAACGCAGCGTTTTTGTTAAAAATAAATCCTCAGAATAACATAAAACCTCAAATTCGCCGTAGGAAGGTTTATAACTTTGGCCGGTCTAAATTTACTGTCGTGGATTTCGACTGGCGAATGTTAAAATAAGCCAAGTAGGTTTTAAGCAAGACGTATAAAAAGCTATTCCGGCAAAACGCAGTTAAGAGTCCTATAAAATAGAAGTAGTACAGTTATTTTAAGAATCTGATTATTAGGTAGAGATATTTTCCTAATCGGACTATAATATAAATTATATAGGACCTATGCCATTCTGCCAGTAAGCAATATGCATGTAAATATAGAAAAAATCAAGCAAGAAAGAGCCACGAGCGTCATAACTGACAGAGACCGCAAATACTTCCTTCTCTCTTATCTTTTGCAAAGTGGGCATCAGAGGCGTATTATGGAATGCTCTTTATTCTTATGATAAAAATAGTGGTGCTGAATGAACTGGCAACGCTGCACGATTTTCGTTTTGGTCAAATCAGGATCGAAATTAAATTCGTCCTATCAACATGCTTTTCTTATCATTACGAGTGCCTCTCCGATGTTAACGAATGTATGTGTAATATGAACAGCCTGTATTTGCCAGCATGCGAAAAAATATGATTATGAGCTTATGAGGAAAGATCATCTCTTACGGGTTCATCGGAAGATTCGGAAGAAAGTGAAGACAGCAAGTGTGATGACAGAGTGCGATAATCAGAGGACGAACTGGGTTGTTCGCAACTTGATTAAGATAACTAACAGCAGGCGCGGCTCGTCCATAAGGTAATTTGGTCAATGACCCACCTAAAATTTTCAATGATCTACCTAATAATTTATTTGTTTATTTTTTAAAACCGAAAAATAATCTTTTCTTTCAAAAAAGTGCAAGTTCCATGCGAAAACTCTCCAAGAAGAATCAAGCCACCGTATACAATGGTGATCAAGCCAAGCTTGCTCCGGACTCGCCGTATTTTAAATTGACCCCATAAGTGTATACTATGGACTACATAAAATGCATTAAACCTAAGAAATCAACATACGCGCTTGAGGAAGTTAAAAAGAGACACAATTTGTCGACGGTTCACCAATAATATCGCTTTCGACGCACGCGTGGTTGTCAGCGCCGCCGCGCCGGGCGTCGGGTTGTCGCAGATTCTGGCTAACTAATTTAAATCTGACCAAGTCATTATTCGAGTAACATTCGCGATACATTTATCCATTTAATATAAGCTTACCGAATTTTATTTTAAGATATTTAGGTAAGTGCTAATAATAATTGTAACTATGTAAAATATTAAAACCCACTAATTACGACTTTACCAACAACTTGGCAATGCAGCTGCAGCATCTAGCGCTCTAGGTTGTGTTTTTTTTTAGTGTATATTTGAAAAATATTTACTTTTAATAATTATTATTATATATGTGTACCCAATATGCTTTTTTGCGTCGACAAAAAACGTAATTTTAGACACTCCAATTCCCGCGTCAATATTTTGACATTTAAAATGACAGAAAAATTTCCAGTGTAATTTTGCCGGAAGTTCAAGCAGGATAAATATTTCCGGAAAATTTTCTCGTTGCCATGGAAACGATTCAAAATAAAAGCTTGTAATTGGTTAGAAAAAGGGGGCGCGAAATTCTTCGGGCAATTTTTTTGACATACTGTCCGCGATAATTTTGTCTGTAACCGGTTGTCAGATGTATGCCAATTGTGAACATTGGAAATTGCTCGTGGGACAAATGGGTTTCCGTGAATGGTGTTAAAATGAGCACAGTAAGAACAATTATTATCATTACCATCGCATGTCACTCAACCCGCTCAAACCCCAATCATCTCAAGCGGAGAAGGAGATTTGTTTGGGCAGCAGCAGCGAGAGCAAAATTCCAACTCTTTTACAGAAGAAGAAGTCAACGGAGATGGTTCATCACCGTCGTCGTTAGAGAGTGGTCACAAGGTAGAACGTCGCTACCGGATGCCCCATTCGACTCTTCTGATGATGCGCGAAATAAGTGGCGATGGTGACAGACTGGCCGCGATACTTTTTTTCAACAATGAGTGTAGCTCCGGTAACAAGCAATAAAATACTCGTATTTTATTGTTAAAATCTTGATTTTCACTGGTGAATGAAATTCTCCTAGTAATTTTATTTAATATAATATTTTCGGGGTTGCAATGACTTGCTTAAACAATTTATGCAATAAAAAAATACAATCCATCGTTATTTGTTAATTTCCTTAACATTTATATTCCAACAACAAATACTAACGTAAAATATTCAACAGTATTTTCTGGAGCCCCAAAGCCATTTGAACGAGGTTAAAATAACCAACACCAGTAACATTAAAATCTTGTAAAAAGTTTTCAGATAAAGTCCCGAAAAAGAATAAGATAATAAAGTGTGGGTAATTTATAGGACCACCTAGTACATCGAGAATAGCCGTTAACCCCCAGTCGCGTAGATATACCGTCGGAATCGATTCCCCATGGGGGCAACTTCTTACACGCTCGAAGAAGTTAACTTTTCCCCGAAAGGGTCCGATCGAGTCGATCGCCACTGAAATTGGCGTATTACATGCCGCTGACCGCTGGGACCACTCTTTCCGGCAGAATGACAGCTTAGACTAGACTGTTTAAGGACAATGTAATATTTCTGGTTTAGACCATCACCATTTTAGAAATAAAAATCGACTGACTGTATATAAAAAAATGCTAGGAATCATCGGTTTTTCGCATTGAATGTTTTTTTTTTTTGCAATCAAGGGATATTAATTTAGACTATTTGTATTGTATGTAATTTATTAAAACAAGGATTTTCTAGTCGAAGTTTCTAAGAAAAAGTAAGCAAACACATATCTGCCGTTTTTTTTTCAAATTCAACCCCTAAAGAGGGTGTGGGTTGTAGATTTTGAATATGCTTTGAAAACAGTCACTATTCTCCAGGCGCGGCCCATGAAATTTTAAAGTTGTATATCTCTTTTTATGGGACGACCCATGCCAAGTTCAGGTTTTTAGTAGTAAGCCTACTAGGAATGTTTTGGTAAAGAAAAAAAAAATTTTGTAATTTGCAAAAAAAAAATTGAATTTATGAATTGACCCACCTGGGAAAAAATTAGGAAGTGACTGCCGGCGCCGGCAGCCATTATGGATGCCGGCGCCGGCAGCCGAGCTGGGTGCCGGCAACATTAGAAAATTAATGTCAAAATACCTTAATTCAATCAAAAAACAATAATTTATCATAGTGTAAACTTTAACGAAACTTAAATCTTGCTTCAAAATTATAACAATTATTATTCTGCGAATAATATAATAATCTCCATCCTCGTTCGCCAACAAGCAAATAGCTACAATCTGGTTCAGGCCGCTTCCATCTTCTACCATTATTATGTAAGTCGCAAACCAATTTTTTATGTTCCGACAGCCCACGAAGACCGAAGTCTAAGTACTATGTACCGTGGGTGTACTGGGGAAATCCGACTCACACATCCAGAGCTGGAAACATCCGTAGGGACTTCACCAGCCCTTTAAGAGAATGTGTAGGGTGGTACCACCTCGGTCGAGGAAGAAATCCTCTACCACCTTCCTAAATCCTCCACCACCTTCTTAATCCACTACCACCTTCCAAATCCTCTACCACCTTCCGAATCCTCTACCACCTTCCAATCCTCTACCACCTTCCAAATCCTCTACCACCTTCCAAATTCTCTACCACCTTCCAAATCCTCTACCACCTTCCGTAATCCTCTACCACCTATTTACCAGGCAATAGGTACCATCAGAGACTATTATGGATAGTACCATCAACAAAAATAATCTTTGGAAAACATTCCATTTATTTTTCATTCCGTCATCTTGGAAAAATAAACCCTTGAAAAGCCCATTTTAATCAACTAAAATCTCAATATCAATACAATGGTATGAATTTCTTAAAATATGCATGGATTCTTCAAAATTCTTTGCCTCAGTCTTGCTACGATTTCCAAGATTAGTGAGGTCCTTCAATGTCATTTTTCAACCTGTTTCTCTAATTAAGTTATCTAAAATGATTTTTTGATTTGAGTAGTAAAGTTTGACAGTTTCTGGCAAATTTAGTCTTTGTTTTAGCTTGATTTTGTTCAAGCTCCATGCATGATGCATAGAAATTGTGTATGTTCATTTACTTTCAAGAAAATGCTAGCCTGGCAGCCTTGCTTATACGTGGAACACTTCCTTGGTGACGTTCCATTTTTTTTGCCTTGAATGGTCTTCCACTTTTAACACAGGCTATCCGCAGATAATAGTATTTCAGAGCCGGATTAATGTCCATCAGAGTATTAGGATTTTGTTGTCTTTGATTGTCAATTGTTCTGCTATTACGCAACCAAAACTAATTGTTTATGGCTTTCTTGTAGTCCATCAAAACGCAATTAAAATTTTCATAAGAACTAAATTGATCACTTAATTTCATGTTTTATAGTTTTTACGCAAAATTAAAACAACATACCATTACATATATATTACATATATAATTAGCGCGTTCGGAAATGCAATCTTTTCCATCCCTTTGCTCGGAATTTTTGACGGTCACATGACCTATTATTGTAAACAGTACGACCGATCACGTGCCTGTCAATAATTCCGAGCAAAACAATGGAAAAGATTGCATTGCCGAATGCGCTAAATGTCGCGCATGGGCCTTAGGGGTTGATAAAATAGGCTGCGGTTTACCAAAACACTTGTATAATTTATTCAGGTACACAAACAATGCACTTACGTAACTAGACTGGGTAGCGTAGGGGCAGCTTCTTACGGGGCGTGGGGTAGCTACTTGACTCATCTGACGCTCATGGCATCGGTGCCAAGCGGCACCGATGGATCCGTCGTACCGATACTAATATGCAACTACGGATGCACTACTACGGATATCCTTGCATCCCGCAGATCTGCTATTTATATGAATCTCTCAAGAACAGTTTATACATACAGTACAAACTGGTCAGAGTTCACAAAATAAAGGCGAGGCCAGCGATATGCAATTGCAGCAGTGGTTTCCGAAATGTTAAATAAATAATATGAAAAATGTATAGAAATTTGGAAAAAATGACGAATATATGGGAAAATATGACAATATTACATACATATCATTTAAAAGGCGTAACTATTTTTATTTTAGGTTAGAACTGCCGGCACCCCAGAAATTTTGTACTCGGGTGCCGGCGCCGGTATCCATGCATCAATATTTTGGGAACCGGCGCGCACACGGAAAAATCGAGCATTTAGCTTGCCAAAAATACCTGAGTAGAAAAATTATCAATATTATTAGTGTTATAATTTTTTTTAATTTTTGGTTGATAGTTAAAGCAAACGAAAAGGAAATACGTGATTTCCTACTTCTTATATATTAAATATGTACAGGGTTCCTTCATAAATACAACCTATCTCTCAAAATAGCTTAACTGTCGATTTTTAATTCTTTATAATATTATTTTAATTGAAAATTAATAGATGACAAGTGACAGATAGGTATAACCATAATGTTACAAGGAGTTTAGAAATTTAAAAACATACAGGGTGTTCCAATAAAAAAAATTGGTTTGCTGGACTTTTGTGATACACTTTCCCATATATATATATATATATATATATATATATATATATATATATATATATATATATATATATATATATATATATATATATATATATATATATATATTATATATGTTTCGCCAAAATCTCATTTGGCATCTTCTGTGCTTACTCGCTGGTCGTAGAAAGTAAACTTCTTTTTAGTTTCTTTCAGTTCACTTTCTACGACCAGCGAGTAAGCACAGAAGATGCCAAATGAGATTTTGGCGAAACGTCTGCAAGTTTCAACTAGAAACGAATCAAACGAACGGATGAATTCCCGGATTAACCACGACACATATTTCTCCATCCGTGAAACCCTACGTACTTCCATATATATATATATATATATATATATATATATATATATATATATATATATATATATATATATATATATATATATATATATATATATATATATATATATATATATATATATATATATGTATATCAAATATAAATAATTACTTCCTGAAAATTTTATCAATAACTTTGTTTCATAAGCGCAAAATTAAACATAATAGGAGTATGTATTTATGTAGGAGCAACCTGTACCTTTTATTACAATGACAGTCACTTATCCTAAGAAAAACGTAAAGAATTCTTACATACTAAATCATAGTGGATGGAAAGGATATATTTTTTGTAAGTACTCAACTACTTATATACCTAATAGTTATAGGTATAGATTAAACTATTATTCGTCCATAGGTTCCACTTCACTGCTCAAATTTAAAGTAAATTTGGATATTATATAGTCTATTAGTTTCTCGTTACACTTGTTTATACATAAATTAAAAAGTTTGTTGTGATAAAGTACTTGAAATAATTCATTGATTTCGATTCTGAGATCACTATCAGTGCATATAGGAGCTTTCTTCGCCCGGTTTTCTGTAAAGAAATTATTCCATACAAATCAGTGGCTCACGGTGGCAGCTGTTTTTAACATATTCTGTTCAGAAAGGATTAATTTAATAAAGAAATAAAGAAATGTAACCGTACTCAAAGATACTTTTTACGTAGGACTGCGAATCTGCGCTACTTAATCTAAGTTGGGTAAAAAGTGTCATAGTTTAAAAAGGTATCTAAAATTTTCAGACATACTTTCCTGACGGCAATTAATTTAACACATTATAAAACTACATACCACTAACTTCAGAATCAATGATAATTTAGCTGCTGACTGTACTCCAAAATATCATACAGCACTGTTACATTCATCAAACTTATATGTCGTTCTGTTAACGTTTGAACTCAAAACATATATGTCAAAGTTTCGACAAGCATCGCTGCTTCGCGTGGAGATAGTAAGAAACAATTTGTTTCAGGCGAGATCGTCCTACTATTTGTAAAATCATATTATATGCGCTTTGCGTGTTATTTTAAGGTATTTCGATTTTTTATTTTTGGCATGCTAAATGCTTGATTTTTCCGTGTGTGCGGCGCCGGCAGGGGAGTCACTTACAAAAAATTAACACGTTTAGGTATTGTATTTATTATTTTTTCTAAATCAATTTTAAATCATTTTGTCGAAAATTCTTAAATTTTAAGAGAAAAAAATGTGTTAGAAAAGAAAGTTATAGTCATTTGAATTTTTTTTTAAATTATATTTTAGATTTAAAAAAATTCAAATGACTATAACTCCCGACCAATTAAAACAAAATTACTAACCCTTCGATAAGGCCCGTCAATAATCTGCAAAGATCAATTTTACCATATAATCTTTGACACTTGACAATCAATGATATTTATTGGATTACCGTTCGCTGACAAGTTCAATTTGTCCAGATATAAAAGGATTTAGAAGTGGTTATGACTGAAGAGACTAAAAGTTCTCTTCTTATAATATGATGGGATTAAAGAACGAAATATTACTCTGTGAAATTGGTCGTAAATTATCTTACAAGTTGGATGAAAGAAGAAAGCCTAATTACGTTAAGAGCTCTCGAGAGTTGTTTTCTTGAGAAATATCGGAAAGTAGACTGGACAGACGTCGTAAATGTGTTAGAATATAAACGATTTTATAAGAAAATAATATAAACCGTGTACCGTGTACCTAAGATTATAGAAAAACTTTTTCGTTTATGAAGGAAACCTAGCAATATATCAACAAAAAATGTTTCGATAAATAATTTTTCAATTCCTTTGTTAAAAACCCTGATTTTCAACATAAAAGGACATTTGTATAATAGGGAATATGTATATAACCCAAATAAATCTGAAATATTTTTTTATATTCTCTACATAAATTAAATGTTTATGGCGGTTGCTGTTATCCATTTATTTTGGTCTTTATTAACAAAAAAAAAGGATTTAAAACTGCAAATTTTCGAGCGAATTTCGAAACTTGTAAAACGTGATCCCATTGGCTGTGTCTTCAAAACTGAACTTATGACTCATCATGAGTACCTGGCGAATTCCAGTGTTGTAGAGTCATCGACAACTCAATAAAATGGTATTTAATGAGTAACTCATTCAATAAAATATCCCTGCGCTTAAAGTAGAAGGTTCCTAAAATTTTATTCATGTACACCTACTTCAAGCCGAAATAGGTCCAGGAACCTTTCAATTTTGCAACCAAAATTAGCATTTCTGCAAAATTTTGACATATCATAATAATTTCGAGTAAATAAACTGCAATTCTTTATTTTCATGGCAATCTTCGAAAATTCAAAAATTTTCAAATTTTAGATGTCCCCCATGCAAATAAACCTATTTATTTATAACTTTACCGAAAAAATAAGCGATTTAAATTAGTGGGAGGTATTCCTAGATAAAAAACGGATAAAATAAACCCAAAAATGTCTGTTAAAAATAGGATTTCTCGGTATTCATTTTACAGTGTGATTATCCCTTTATAAGATAGTGTTGAAAAATTGGGGAAAAATAGATAGGAAAAAATACAGAGTGATTCAAATGTACCGATGTCGAGAGCAAAAAAAGTAAAAAATCGAAATTTAATCGGCGATTGCTCCCTTCCTATAGAGAATGAAGAAACTAAAAAATACGGATAACATATACTTTGACGAGCTCTTTCCGATGACGTATATGGGATTTTAATTTGAACCATTTTGACCCCACACAAAATTAAAAACCGTGAAATATTTGGGTCAAAAATCTAAATTTCAAGTTTTTTTCCAAATATTTCCATTTTCCAGTGATTTTAGGTTTAAGTAAATGTATTGCAAAAAAAGTATTTATTTTAAAGTTTCACTTATGAGTCCGTCTTTTGATCTGACGTTTTGTTTTCGAGTTATTAGGTATCAAAGAGGGGTCTGGAAATGGCATTTTTCGACCTAAAAAAATTCAAAAGAATTACTTGCCATTTTCTGATCCTCACCAGTTTCAGTGGACTTCTGAAGCTCCGGGTCCCCTACAATCTCCGAAAATTTACGTCGATTTAATTCACATTTGCGACCTGTACCCGATATCAACGGAAATCGCGGAAATTTCGACTTTGACGTTTAATAGTTCCGAAAAGAAACATCCTGTATAACTGAATTTTTTTACCGAAGCTAGTTGAACTATTCCTCTATCAACCCAAAAAATTCGATTTCTCTCCCTCTGACTGTTTCCTAGAAAATCAAACCTGTTCGACTTTGAGTTAAGCTTTACATTAACATGTAGATTTTTGCTGATCTCCTGACGTCACTTTTCACTAAGGACAAGTGGCTGCTTTTTAAATTGTAATAAATTATACTGAAAAGTAAACATTTTTGTAGCTAAATTATCCTAGAAATTTTTGTCAAAATATTTTTTTTTGGCTTTGTAATGACTTCCTTAAACGATTTATGCAATGGAAAAAAATATGTGCATATTCCGTATTTGTTTTATATTCCAGAGACCCTGGGTATTAAGCGAGAGAAGTGGGATTGCCTAGGCTTTTGTAGCTGGACAATATCATAAGCTGATTTCTTACTAATCCTTGGTATTCCTAATATGTATATTAATTGTTACATTACTAATGTACAAAAACTTCTGCGTGAAACTTTCTACTGGTTTAAATATTTCTCCAACTGCGTTTTAAAAATTACCATCTTTTGTTGACGCCAACACTTCTTCTATTTCCCAATTTCTGCCTCCTTTTGTTATCAATTACACGGATAATTGATTAAAAATTATTATTCCAATTAGGGAACTTCCGACTTCCGCTTTGCCTTAAACGACTCGAGACGTTTAATTTTCCTCACATAAATTTGGTTTATGTTGCTCCAGGGATGTGCACGAGCCTTTGTGCATTATATGCATTTCCTATACATTATTTAGGAGTTTTAGAAATTGTCAGCAACTGTGATAATCTTAGTTATAATAGAATGTTTAAATATTAAAACAGTTCATCATATCGCACATCTAAAAGACCTACGACGCAACTGTAAATTTTTATATATTATGAATGGGCTTGTTAAGTGCTGACTGTGCAATAATATGTCAATATTATTGCACAGTCAGTCAATCGAAACACACAAACAAAAAATTAAGTCGGCAATAACAAAAATAATTAAAATTAGAGCAAACTCAAAAAAATTCAGTTTCTCGCCTGACGTTACACGAAAAACAGCTGGACGAAGTAGGCAATGTGACGAATAAAATTAAGGATACGGCAACACCGCTATCTGTACGTAAAAATTTCAAAGATTCCCTCGCTGTGTGAGACGTGGCGCCATCTTGTTGAAAGAACATATTGTTAAGGTGCAACTATTATATAATTAACTAGCTTGCGCCCGCGAGTTCGCCCGTGGTATAACAATTTTATTCCATTACAAACTTTAAACCCTCATTTCACCCCCTTAGGGGTTAATTTATTAAAAACTGTAAAACACGTGTTTAAATAATTATTTTTTAGAGTACTTCTACGAAGTTTCGAGTTAATAGGACTATAATAATAATAATAATAATAAAGATGTTTATTTATGCCAATAAAACAATTAAAAATATAAATATAAAAATGATAAAGGAAAAAAGAAAACCAAAAAATGACAGTAGTATACTAGTTGGCATAAATAGGTAGGGTTTTGATTTATAAAAAATCATTCTTCCAATCCTACCCTTACTAAATAATTTTTTATATTTTTTTTGAAAGTTATATAGCTTAAGCCCCTCAGACTAGAAGGAATATTATTATAAATTACAGAAGAGTTATATTTAAACGAAGACTTATATTTTTCAGTATGATGTTTAGGTATTTCTATTGCGTTCTGATTTCTAGTATTAACATTATGAATATTATTCCTGAATTCAATTTTTTCAAATAAATATCTTGGTTTCTGAGTTAAAATTATTTTATAAATAAAACAGGATATGTGGATTTCGCGTCTTTTTTCTAATTTAATTAAATTATGTTGGTCAAAACTAGGTGATACGTGATCATACTTTTTTAGCCCTACTGAAAAACGAACACAGTTATTTTATCTAATATTTTTTCTCCATACAAATTTTAAACCCGCCTATGACCCCCTTAGGGGTTGAATTTTGAAAAATCCCTTCTTAGTGAGTCTCTACATTATAAAATAAAACTACTGACCAAATTTCATATTTATAGCCTCAGCGGTTTCGGCTCGGCGATGATGAATCAGTCAGTCAGAACATGTTATTATATATATGTATATATATATATATATATATATATATATATATATATATATATATATATATATATATATATATATATATATATATATATATATATATATATGAAAATATCGGGGAAGTTGTCTGTAAGGTAGTGCTAGACACGTGTTTCGTGCTTATTACCACTCGTCAGTAGCACATAACCAAGTTATTAGGTGGGAAACTTGGAAGTTGAAAAAAACACAAAGAATTCACAGACCAGGAACCTGCTAGCACATTATTTGTGGTTTTTTGTCAGGAGACCCAGAGTTTTCCGGGCAACAACCAACAATACCACGGAGGCCGCAATAGCATCTGCGTGAAACCTCTAACCCCAAGGAATATGAAAAGGTAAACAAATAGCGACAGGAACAATTTATATAAAGTTCCTACAATTTTGCTTGTTCACATAACATACAGGTGGAAACGAACCTCATCGGAATAGATAATTTTATCGCATAATTCTGTATTATCTCTACCTTCTTCTGAGATAAAATTAGCTAACGCATGGCAATGCCCGTGGTCTCGGGGCTTTAACTCTTGAGTTAGTTCAATTTTATATGCAAACAAGGCCAGATCTTTGGTTCGATGCAGAGAGCTCTTCGTTATCTTCAACTGTTGAGATCGACGACGAATTGAGGCTCTGGGATTTTTGGCAACATATACACGCACTCTAGCGACATTTTCATTGGATCGAGCACAACGTGGCCGCACTGGTACCTTTAAATCAACAACCAATCCGAAAACATCAAATTTTCCAATGAAATTGCGAATCACTTGGAACATGATTAGGTACGCCCAAAAATTAAACGAAGTTTACGGATTGTTTTCACACAAGAACGGGAATGTTCCTAGTAAGTTTAAAAAAATCGAACAAATTCTTCCGTCGTAAAACGACCCATAAATCCAAAATACAAAATTTCTAGGTTAGGTTGTTGGCGCCAAATTTTAATACTGAAGCACCAAGAGAAACATTTTTAAAAAATACATTTAAAATTTCAAGTAAAAGTCACTGCCAGTGTACAGAAAATTTTCGTCTTTTAAGGATTTGTTTTATTTTTGTACCTTTAAGCGCAGTGACCTTTATTATTTATAAAATATTAATTTTTCTTTAACAGTCGAGTGGCATAACACCCAACTAATAGATCTTTTCAGTATGAATACGTTACAATCATATAGACATTATTTATTAACATATTGGCATGCTCCTAAAAAACATTTGCTGCAAAAATACATTTTACAAATCTGGTTTTCAATGAATAAAATAATGTTGCATGGTAGATCAGCTATTTAAAACACTAAACTGCCACAAATGGCGTTCGCAATGAAAATCATACATTTTTAAAACTCGTTAATAGACAAGCTAGATGGAAATAAAAGCAAACCATTAAAGAGAACTAATTTTTTTCAAATTTCAACAAGCCAATAATGTTGAGATTAAAGGGACTGATATTAATCTGAAATCCCCAAACGCGGCCGAACGCAGTGAAGAGGCCGTTTTCCAATTACAACCACTTAGCGTGATGGTGCTTTGGCTAATTATATTGAAAAAGCGAACATGTACTTCAGGAATTTTTCGCTTTAGGGTGGGTTTTCATACTGAAAGCAGTAGTAGAAAGAGAAAAGCAATGGCTACAGCCAGCGTAGAGGCAAATCTATCACATTTATTATGAGCCCTGCCATGTAGTAACAATTCATAACTAGAGAGCGGAATATGTGCAATTTGCAGATACATGCAATTTTTACATATTTTGACCAACTTAATAAAATAAAGCATATTATTTACTATAAAAATGCATTATTATGCATATTATAGGATTTTAAAATAAACTAAATTTTAAAACTGTCGGTTCTCTGACCACTTTTATGAACACATCGTAAATTTATTAGGGATTTAGGAATTTCCAGATGTATTATCAGGTACCAGCAGCTGCCGACGAATTACAGACGCATAATAAGAAAAACATCTTGTTTGCTAGCTCAGTTATTAAATAGACCGCATTGTGAAAGTATTGTGTATGTGATTCTATCCAAAAGAGAGCCATTCGACTTATCAATGACCCAGCCCTCACGAGAAAACTCCCTTCTCTCGCTCATCGCCGCGCTGTAGGGGATTTATCCCTTTTCTACCGCTACTTCCACGGATTTTGCTCTGAAGAACTAGCCGGTATTATTCCCCCCTTGAATGTCCCTAGCAGAACAACAAGAGGCGCGTTACGTATGCATCCCTTTACTGTTCAGCTACAAAAGCCTAGAACAGACCACTTCTCTCGCTCATTCATACCTAGGGTCTCCAGATTATGGAACAAATTGCCTGCAGATGTTTTCCCTTCCCGTCCCAACCTCCAATCCTTCAAATCCCATGTCAATAGACTACATTTCCCTTCTCTTCGGACACCCACGGTACTTTAGTACTTAGGCTTGAAGTCCTAGATAAAAAAAAAGATGCTAATATTACTGATTGTGTTTACAAATATTGAAAATGCCGAAAACTTCTTTATATAGGTAAAAAATTTCCCAAAGTTTTAGCTCGATGGCGATAGTGTTGGGCAAAGCTTGTGCTAAAATTATTGTCTGTGAAAAAAAGTTCAAACAAACAAAACATGGATTAAACCGAATCGCTGAATCAGTCAGAACTGAGTAGCCCTTAAAAATAAATTAATTTCAAATATAAAAAAGTGTTTTTAAAAGCACCTTTAAGAGTACAACTATATAAGAAAAAATTGCCAGCAGTAAAGTTACCTCCGAAACCCGTAATCACCCGCTGGGGAACATGGATTAAATCGGCGATATTCTACGTAGGTCATTTTAAAATAATCAAGGAATTAATTCTGGATATACAAGATAACTCACAGTGTATTATGTTTATAAAGGTTAATTTTAATTTTATACCAGACATTATAGTTCCCTTCGACGACTGAAATTTAAGTTTAAGAGCCTCCACTGATCTGATTAAAACATGTTCTGATAAATGTAAAAAACTTCCCAGTAATGTAGGTGTTAAGATAAGACAAAAATTACATGTTACTCTAAAAGAAAATAAGGGATTTAAATATTTAATGGAAGTGGTAAATATTCTTGGTGATAAATTATAGCGATGGGTCGTTCGCGAACGAGTCGTTCGATTTAAACGACTCTTTTCAAAGAGTCGCGAATGAGCCGCTCCCATCAACTGAACGATACGTTCACCGCTCGTTAAAATATCTGGCTCGCTCTCGTCCGTTCGTAGAAATTCCACTCCACGCTTTCGCGAGTTTCGGACAACTCGGAGAGCGCAAGCCGCGAAGAGCGCTAGCCGGGAGCGGCTCAGTCGGAGTCGTATAATAGAACGAGAGTGGTGGAGCATCTAGCGGCCTATATGGAAATACATTACCAGTTTGTACGTCTTGGGTATTACTATTATTTTACGATTAACGATTAATTACTTTGCCGGAAATCTGCTACAACGTTTTTTAAGCAGAGGTGTATACTGCGGGTAGGTGAAAACTCAAGCCACAAACTAACGCATAAAACAACCAAAAATCAAATCAAATGATTTATTAAAAGCCTGGTTCAGTATTAGGTATTATTATATTAGTATATTATTGTGTCGGTCTCGGTACCCACCAAACTCAAACGCCCTGCAAAAAAAGCCATAAATCATTCCAATATTTTAATATTTATTTTATTTTTGTTTGAAGCCGCCGCGCCACAATTAGCAGCGTGCCGTCGGCAGTCGAAAATGTGTAATTCATAGCATTTTTTGCTCTATTTTATGAACATGAACAAATGCAGGTGTCACGCTAAAGTAAAGAGCGCCGCAATTCGCAGCTCGGAGATATGGGTAGCAGCCCTCGTTTAATCGAACGACTCCTTGCGAACGACTCCTTGCGAACGACTCTTCCAAGTGAGCTGAACGAGTGAGCGGGCTCTCTTGAAAGTGAACGAATGACCCATCGCTAATAAATTAACAGAAGAAGTTGTACATTGGCCATGTGCATTAATATCAAAATTACACTATTGTCCGATTACATCAGTATATGTTAAGAAAAGTTTTTAGGTGGATAAATATATTATGGACAGAAGGTAAAACTAACTTGACTAAATTTAGATGCATATATACTGCTCTCTAATTATAACTTTTAATCTAAGTAAATTCTCAACTACAACAACCGTTAACATTATTTCTTAACAAAAATATTGTACTATAATGCAGCTAGCGGCCCACGCTCTTCAGTTATGCGAGGGTTTTGTTTTTAGGTGTCAATGTCTGGTAAATTCTTCTTCTTAGCTCTTCTTCGTTTTCGGGTCATAAACTTTCCTGCTCAACAGGGCCCAAAATTTTTCAATCGGTCTTGCCTGGGGATCATTAGGTGGGTTACCTTCTTTGGGAACAAACGGAACATTATTGGCCCGTAACCATTCTCAAGTTTCTCTGGCATAGTGGCATGAAACGAGATCAGACCAAAACACGATTTCATCATTATTATGATGTATGTTAAGAAATCGTAGTCATCTGGGTCAACATCTCTGTATATATAGAGCAGCAGTGACGGTTTCTCCTCCGATATGTGTCATGTGTGAAACCCTAAAATGCCTTCCTAAATTTCGCGTGGACACACCAAGTAGTTTTTTGCACTTTCCCTTAGTCTACGTGCTCTAACATGGGGCAACACACGAGGTCTTCCGCTCTTGGGTAAGTTTAGGCAAGGTATTCCTTCCTCACATTCTATTATTGTTCGATAAACTGTTGCACGGACATATTACGTCCTCGAAACATGTTTACAACAGCCGCTTTTGGCATGTGGCCAACAAAATTACATATTGTCTTTTGGATCTTAAGTTTGTACGCCATGGCACAAAGGCTTTCTTATAAAAACAGTCAAAATTTATACAGTATATCCGCGGATGGGGTTTAGAAGAGGACAAATGAACCAAATTTTGAAAGATACGTAAAAATGCCACTTCAAATAAAAGTTTTTGCTTGTAAAATAAATAAGATTCACGTTATGAAAAATTAATTTTTTTATACAGGGAGCATACAAAATACGACAACGTTATTTTCCGTAAAAGTAAACATGCCTTGTTTATCATTTTCTACCAAAATAACAAATATGAAATATGTTTTGGATACAATTAAATCCTAAGCTGAACTACAAAATTTCATTCAAACATTTAAATATTAAAAGTAACGAGTTTTATCACATTATATATTAAAGTCCCAACTATTCTCCCTCACACCTTTAACTACAGTACTAGTTTCTAGATATTAAACAATAATAATAACACCAATGGACACATTTGTCACTGTCTTTATTAAATGAAGCAATTATTTAATTCAAAATACTTCTCATCAAACAAAGGAACAAAGGATTTTTATAGTTCAGTGTTATGGGAACGGTCAAGGATCATACCGCCACATCATGGAACAATTTAGCGAGAAATTTGCAGGAATGCCAATAACTGAAATGACAATCTACAACATAATAAAAAAAAGTTAAAAAAAACTGTTTCGGTTTTGAATCTCAAGAAGAAGGAATATAACCAAAACGATGCTGCCACAGTTTTAGTTCTTCAGTCTATTAGAGAAATAAATGTGATGTCCCTTAGAAATAGTGTTAAACATCTTTTAGAAGTTCAGATGATCTCAAAAGAGAATAAATAAATATACGTATTACTACTATATTGTTAGTTCCAATCTACCCCTTGTTAAAATTTGAAGAAAAGATGTTTGGTGTTGTACCACGTGATGTACCAGAACTTTTGACGGCACTGTCACTGTCAGTTCTGACAGCAGTTTAAAATGTGAGCTTGTCGGGTTCCTTTTGGTCTTTTTACCTTTCAAAAGTAAAGAAAAATGTGTTTTTATTTGTGTAAAGTGGATTGAAAATTAATTATTATCCTATTTACGATAATGGCATAGCTAATGTACCAATAATGCGTGTTTGAAACAGCATGAAGTGAAAAAATTACTTGTAGTTTCAGCGGTGGATAGTCATCACAAGAATGTAAACTGAAGAGCGAAGACGTCATTTTTAATAACAATTTGAGATTTTGGAACAAAACGGGTAAGAACATTATGTAAATAAAGCGAGGCATCGTATAACGAATATGTCATTTTTGGGTTTGCTCAGGTTTGCTCAGGTTACACTTGCCAGTTTAGCACTTTTGGTTGTCAAATTAGACCAGTCTAACGTTGGAAAATCTGGCCGATAATGACTTCATAACAAACTCCGATCGCATTACATCCTAGTAATGTTAAATAATAACTGTACGGACCTGGATAAAAATCCTTCTTTTCAAAATGTAGATTTAAGACATTGATATATTTAGATATTGGTATTCCAATGAGAAATACTCTACACCATTTCGTTAACATCTCATATTTAGGAAAATAATGAAAATATATTTTTCCCGACATAAAGAAAATCGTGAAAAAAAAAACTTTAACCCTTAAAAACAAAGTTAAAAACTGAAGTAGAAACGTTTTTGCGTAACTTGAGCAGGTTTGCTCATATTAGTTATCGTTGGTAGCTAATAAAAGCAAACCTGAGTAAATATTTATCATAGTCAAAATTTAAAACTAATATTTCCCAATATCGATCAGGCCATACTGGTTTATCCTGAAAAGAACCAGGCAATACTAGTAGGTCCTAGCAAAAACGCAATCGTCCTAACAATGCTACGAAGTTTTAATATATCCTACGCCAAACCAGTATATCCTGAAAGCGGATGTTTCCTGTAAACAAATAGTATACGAATCGAATACCTTCATTATTCTTTGTCGAGGTAATTAATTCTTTGGTACCAATGTGAGCGTATGCAAGAAGAACATATTTATCATAACACATAAGGTATTTCTGTTTTTGTGATTTCCGCATTCAATATGGATGCCTATGCAGCAGATAACAATGGAAAAGTTAGTAGTATATAATTTCCTAGTTAGAGTAAATTCAAACCGTTCCCAACTTCGGCGTAATAAATAATACTAATGCTGATTTGTATCCAATTTAGTAAAATGCATGCATGTATGTATATGGACTGTGCCGCCGTGGTTCCGTATAAAGTTATTCGGAATATAAAATAGGCAGTATGTAAAACTGTCACGTTGTAAGTTAAAATTTATAGAACAAGTGGATAACTGGATAACTTTTCATGTTCAGGATTTAGAATCATGCCGTGCCAGATTAAATTAGATGCCATAAGTTTAATGGGCTCGAAACTTGCTATTTATTTCTTCTTTTTTACGTGCAAATGAAACAAACTTTCAGATATTATTAACAATTCCGAAGTCTGCTTCGGAGTTTTCTTGAATATCAACTAATTTGAAGTTCGCCGAACTTTTTTACGTTTCTTGCTGTTATTCTCTTTACGTCCAATTACGTTCTAAATATTTAATTCGACTTTTCTTCATTAAAATATAATTATGGTATAAAAAAATCATACCTGTACAAATTCAGGCTGTCAAAATTATTTATGTATTATCGGCTGTGTTAGTGATTGGTATAAATTGATGTATTGCAGAAAGTTTGGCTATAGACTGGTTTTTGTGAGAATTAATGATATTTTTAATCAGTTGTTAAACTATCGTCAGTGTGTCAGGGCAGGTTTCATTTTTTCATAACTAGTTATGAAATTAATATTTTCCTACGACCACCTATAAAAGAGAGAAAAAAAGCACGGTTAACTTGGCGAGAAAGTGCCTTATATCGCACGCGTGTTGAAAAGTACTTTACAACACACGTGTTGAAAAGTACTTGTCAACATGACATTGAAATAGATGGTGCCAATTTCATTTGTTTTATTTTCAGCATACTTGATAAAAATGTTAGTGTTGAAAGTGAGTGTTTTAAAAAACAGAAATTTAGGTTTTTTTGTAAATATTTTTGTGGTCGTAGGAAAAATATTGTACATTCCTTGTGTGAAAGTAATTTTCGCACACTCGTGGGATTATGTCCCACTCGTGTGAAAAATGTCACTTTCAACACTTGTTATGTAATATACTATTCTTCACCAGTTAGTTTTACTTTTCGTAACTAGTTACGATGACAGTTCTGTTATTGACCTATTTTAACAAACATTATTTAATTGAATACAGTTAAGGATTCCACAAACAGACGCGGTGGAGGTGGCGGCAGCGGTGGCGACAGCGGTGGCGGCAGCGGTGAAAAAGAACCCACGTTCTGGCCGCAGTTGGAACGTTGGTATTTGAGTGCTCGAATTGTATTACGTGGGTTCTTTTTCACCGCTGCCGCCACCGCTACCGTCACCGCCACCTCCATCCTTTATGCTTTATTTTTAATTTTGAGAATCATTTCTCAAGTTAAAGTAAAAAATAATCAATCTATCAAACAAAGCTGCATTGTGCAAGACATCTCATTGACACAGAAAAAGGTTAAATCTAAAATAATCGAACAAATACAAAAGGTACAAAAAATAAATACAAATAAAAAATAACAATGTCCTAGGCATAATTCATAAAAAGAAGATCTTCCAAGAAAACAGTAATTAAGCTACATTTAAAAGTTAAGACATTGTTATTTTCATATTAAAAGATAATTTATTACAATCGATACGTTTCTTTACCTTTAAAAGATCTCTGTTCATTTTGGATTCTAAAGCATTAGCATCTACATTAGCCCAAAGAATGGCCGCATCGTCAGCAAACAGGGTGAATGTGCCTGATATCTCAATATTAGGAAGATCATTCATATAAATAAGAAATAAAAGGGAGCCCAATACAGATCCCTGTGGCACTCCATGGGTTATGATTTGCTGACTGATGGGGCTCATACCATTAAATTTTACTCTCTGCCTGCGAAATGACAAATAGGAGTCAAACCAGTCAAGCGCCCTTCCCCTGATTCCATATTTCTGAAGTTTCCATAGCAGTATGCTATGATCCACGCAGTCAAATGACTTTCAGATCACAAAACACCACAGCAGTACCAACATTTTCGTAAATCCTAAATATAATTTTTCTAAAAATAAGTCTTAAAAAATTTAAAACACACTTTTGTAGAAAATTTGAGACGAAATAATTCAAAAATGACTAAAATTTAGTAACATTAGTAAAATTGTGCAGTTCAGCAGACTGCTAAAATAGGCCTGAAATGTATGTTTTACAACAAAATTACCTTGGACCTTGCCGTGTTATTTCTCATCAATTATTTTTGCAGGTTCCCTATTTCATTAGCCCTTAAATTTTACTTAGTCCTATAATGTAAATCTAAATTCATAACTTAAAATTAAAATTACGGTAAGTTGTAATTTAAAACAGCAGTTTAATTTATATTTATAATGTTTGCAGTACAATATTAGCTTTACGTGGCTTTACAATAAAACTTTGTTTTACTAAAACTTTATTCCAACAACGTGCATTGGGAAAATTATTTGTAATTATACAACGAGGTGGTTTTGAAAACTTTTGATTAGACCTGATTATACTCCCGAAAATATTATAAAACCTAGGTTTATTGTGCTGTACTTGCATTGGCGAAATTTTCTCTTGGTTTATGTTGAACAGAGTTTATGAGTACGTTTTAATTTTTGTTTGGGTTTATTTTTATTCTCTAATAAAGGTGAAAAATATTATACTAAAGTAACAATTATTTAGATTACTAGTAAGATCGCTAAACAATTAAAATAACAAATTATAAACAAACTTTTAAATTGTGAGTTTGGATATTCGGTTTGAATATTAAAATATATGAAATGTAATTAAGAAAGTTTAATATAATATCCTATTTTTGTTTAAACCTTTTTGAAGAAATTGACCGTAAAACGTCAGTCGTTTTAGTAACAGGTTTAAATAGTAATTAATTCCTCTTGGAATAAAGAGTTTTAGTGATTTCTTTCAATATTTCTTTTTTTTTATCTGATAGCCCATGTAGACTTCAAGTCTAAGTACTAACGTACGGTGAGCGTCTGGAGAGAAGGGAAATGTAATCTTTTGACACAGGATTTAAAGGATTGAAGGTTGGGAGGAGAAGGGAAAACATCGGCAGGAAATTTGTTTTATAATCTGGAAACCCCAGGTATGAATGAGCGGGAGAAGTGGGATGTTCTAAACTTTTGTAGCTAGACAGTAAAGGGATCCATACATAACGCGCCTCCTGTTGTTCTATTAGGAACAGTCAAGGGGGATATTATCGCGGCTAGTTCGTCAGAGCAAAATCCGTGGAAGTATCGGTAAAAAAGGGATAAATCCCCAACGAGCGAGAAAAGGGAGTTTTCTTGTAAGGACTGGGTCATTGATAAGTTGAATGGCTCTCTTTTGGATAGAATCAAGGATGTTAAGTGTCGAAGGTGATGCCTCTTCCCAGATGTGGGCAATACTCTAGGTTAGGCCTTATTTGAGAAATATAGAGAGTGTGTAAGTTGGATGGGGAGAAGTCTTTCTTGACTCCGAAGTGAAAGCCAAGCTTTTTAGCTGCTGATGTGGCTATTGAAGTAATGTGATTGTGCCAGCTGAGATCATGTTCGAAAGCGATGCCAACAAGATCGAACGTTTCATTGCTCTGCAGGGCTTGGCCAGTTATGTGAATGTGAATGTGTTTTGACCGAAATGGAAGGCACCTCAACAAAAAAAAATTAAAATATAAAATCCGCAGATATTTTATGAATTTTTGCCTCAATAAATTATTCTTAAAACTTCAAGAAAATTTTTAAATATCATTCAAAAAGGGAAATCCATTTCTGGACACCTTGTATACTGAAGAGTTCAGGTAGGTAAGTAAAGAAATTAAAGAACAAGTTTTTTGTTGTAATCGCTTTTAGTTTTTTTTACTACGTTCAATTAAACCAAAACTGACGATTTATACACGTGACTGATGGTAAATTTGACTTGCTGTCATACAGTAAAGTAGATTTAACAGAATCGGTTTTTATTGTCACATTTTTAAGACGAAAATAGTGTAAAAATGAATGCCTTTTGTAGTAACCATCCAATTATCTCTTACTATTAAAGATCTTAATTCTCGTCCCGATTTCGGCGCCACTATATTTGCGCCTCCTATTAAAGTTCTGCGGATGTAAGGAACGTGGAAGTTACAAGTTGCAAGTTTCCATCATTTTGCAGAGTCGGCCCTTTTGATTTGTTTCCGTGACTTAGCACCACTTTTGTTACTCCTCCTACACTCAATTTAAAGTTTAGAATTGTGGTGATAGGTAATGGTTTAACGGAAAGTCAACATGCACAGTTTAATCATCGGCGCCTTTTAAAAGTATCAATAATCGATTATTTCCTCATAGACTAATAATATAGGTATAGCGACGTCAACGCCAAAACTTACAAAATTTTGTTTGCTTTGGTTCGCTTGGGTGGACCAAAAGCACTGCAAAAATGGTCGGTCTGGACATTGAAAATAAAAAATTACCAACCATTAACTAGGTGCTTCAGCGGTCTCAGAGCTAGCAAAAAATGGGATACCTACAAGAAGAAATTATAAAAATTACGGGGCACTCATCAACAAGCTCTATTAGACCCTACTTACAACTTGACGAAGAACATCACAAAAAATTATCAAGAAAATAACGGTGATGAAAATTAATGCTCAAGAAATACAAATTTAAGAAAATAAGAAAAATTCTGTTATAGAGATAACGCTATCTACGAGCCAGACTATAATTACATATAATAATTGCGTTTTTAATTAATTGTTCTAAATAAATATGAATTTTTGAAATAGAATTTTTTCCTTTTTTTGCATGCCAAAAAACTAAATTTTTGTTTTTTTTTGCACATTTGTTGTTTCGGGAAATAGCCCATCAAATGTGGATTTTGAACTTTATTTTTATTATTTTACAGCATGGATGTGTTTAGAAATGAAAATATTACTTTACTAATAAATTTATTTATTTAAGAAAGGTACAAGGTGTTTAAATTACTTGATGCACCACAATTTATTTCTTTTAAAATAAATTATGAACTTTTAAAAATATTTGATAATTTTGACCATGACTATATAATATAAAAAATTAAATAGCTTTCTAACCTTTTATTTCTTTTTAACTTTCTGTCAACTAGACGGTATTTTGACCCTTGATCCACTATTACCATGTTTTACAGATATATCAACATCAATGTAATTCATATTCAGAACTCTTATTGTCGAGAATTTGACAATACCATCATGGGCGACAATCAATGATACAAATAAAAGAAGATATGATACCGCGTAGGTAGGCGTGGCCATGTACCTCACGCTGTGAGTAATTCCGCCAGATTTTGTAAACGAGACACGTCTTTATTAAGATCGCTAGGTCTAAAAGTGAAAATGAGGGGGGTTGTATGTGGACAATCAATGCAAGGGCTTTATGCCCAATATTAAAGTTTTTAGCTTCTTTCTGCATGCAATTTGTTCCATAATCTGGAGACCCTAGGTATGAATGAGCGAGAGAAGTGGTCTGTTCTAGGCTTTTGTAGCTGGACAGTAAACGGATGCATACGTAACACGCCTCTTGTTGTTCTGTTAGGAACAGTCAAGGGGGGGAATAATACCGGCTAGGTCTTCAGAGCAAAATCCGTGGAAGTAGCGGTAGAAAAGAGATAAATCCCCAACAGCGCGGCGATGAGAGAGAGAAGGGAGTTTTCTCGTGAGGGCTGGGTCATTGATAAGTCGAATGGCTCTCTTTTGGATAGAATCAATGATGTTAAGTGTCGTAGGTGATGCCGCTCCCCAGATGTGGGAGCAGTACTCTAAGTTAGGCCTTATTTGGGACACATAGAGAGTGTATAAGTTGGAAGGGGAGAAATATTCTCTGGCTCGAAAGAGAAAACCAAGTTTTTTAGCTGCCGATGTGGCTACTGACCTAATGTGTTTGCGCCAGCTGAGATCATGTTCGAAAGCGACGACAACAAGATCGAATATTTCATTGTTTTATAGGGCTTGGCCATTCATGTGGATGGGGTAAGCGTTGCGAGATTTTTTGCGTGGGGGCAAGACTGGGTTTTGGAGGCGTTGAACTGAACAAGGTTCTTGGCAACCCAGCCTATTGAAGATCTTGGGAAAGGGACCGGTACGTAGATCTGCGTCTATTATAAAACTCTTGATTCGAAGCTTGTCTGGAAAAATGAATATTGGAGTGAAGAGTACTATCGTCAGCATAACTGTGGATGGGATTGATAGTTGAAGAGAGCAGGCCATTAATATGAAGAAGAAATAGGGTGCCAGGACTGAACCCTGGGGGACGCCAGCATGGATAGGATGGAAGTTAGATGAGTGACCGTCAACCACAACAGATATGCGCCGATTAGAGAGGAAGCTACCAATCCAGGTAAATTGTTTGGTAGGAAGTCCGTAAGAAGGTAGTTTGTTGAGGAGTGCGGCATACCATACTTGGTCAAAGGCCTTGAAAATATCGAGAGCAACAATCTGAGATTCGCCATGAAATTCGAGAAACTTGTTCCAGCTATGTGTGACAAAGCTAAGGAGATCAGCTGTGGATCTTTGGTAACGAAATCCGTACTGTCTGTCATGGATGATCTTGTGTTTTTCTAGATATTTTAGAATTTGCAAGTTGATCACTTTCTCCATAACTTTGCTGACAACGGAGAGAAGAAAGATAGGTCTGTAATTGGATGGAAGGGACTTGGAACCTTTCTTCGGGACAGGCTGCACAGGAGCATTCTTCCAGCTATCTGGGAAGATACCCTTGTCATAAGAGAACTGGAAAAGACGAGTTAAGATGGGTGGAAGTTCTATATAGTAAGTTGTATTATAAAATTTAAAAAAATGCAGGATAAGCTCATAATATTGCATATCATGTCTTAAGTCATTTAACTTCAAATCATGAACACTGGTTTAAAACTAATCCTTTTCGGGGATCCATGCAAAGCCCGTTGTCCTTTACAAAATGTCAATATAGCAAAAGAATTGCAGTGTTAAAAGCTTCGTGGGCCCAAATCTAAAACCGCCGAAGTTCTAACCCGAATTTGATGTTATCGTTATCGCATAGTTATGGCCCACTAGCGGCCGTTAAACTTTATGTGCGAAAGGTTGGATTGGTTTCCGGATGTTTATTTCTTCTTAAAATTTTAGCCTAAAAATTACAGAAGAGATTTTAGATCGGCATTAATCTCGGTATTCACTGAAAGTTCTAAGATTTAGTACTGCTTTAAATTAAGAGATTCTAGTTGATCAGTAATAAGGAATATGCATGCATTTTCGTTATTATATACGATAGATCGAAGATCGTTTAAGGAAATCATTACAAACCCAAAAATATTATTTTGAAGAAAACTACTTGAATTACTAAAAAGAAATTTTTAGTTTTCGGTATAATTAAAGTAAAGTAAGTTATTTTTAAAAAATCACTCTAAATTGAAGAAAACAGTATACAATACTATAATTTTGACACATTTTTCATACTGTTCAACTATTCTTTGAAGGAATGTTTGACAGACTTCACTTGAAGTCTTTGTAGTACTTATTACAAAATAATTTAATGCGAATAATTTTAAATATGGATAATTTTCCCTTATCAAAGTCAAAGGAGCCGCGGCCAGGTCGACGTTTCCCGATGGCACGCGCCTATTTGGTGGTCCGATATATCTATATCAGAACAAACGATTTCAAATTGAAGTGATCCTACTTTCCACTACACTTTTTTATATCTCCACCAGTGCAAATCAAATTGGATAGAATATAAATCCTTAACTCCTTACATTTATTATAAATGCGTAGTTCCTTCGAGATAAATAATCCGGAATGAAACAAAGTCCTTGGACTACGCTGTATACAATGATTTTATCCACAATATACGTTGTCAATAAACGTATTTTACGAGCTAATATTTCCAGATTATTTCGAATTAGACTGCGCAGTAAAAGCTGAACGCCGCCGCCGCCGCCGGAATAAAAATATAACTTTTTATCGCATAACTTTTTCGGTAGGTACACCTGATTCCTTTAAGCCGTACAAAATAGCCGGAAAACTAATAAATCAGCATTTAAAGGCAAAAATATACCCAAATAAATGACTATTTTACAAACAAGCTATCGGTTTTTGCCAAATGTAATGCTTCATATTACACGAAAAACACATTTGCAGTGCTCGGGCTGGCAAACGGGTAAATATTGATGTGGAAGCTTTTTAAAAACGGATTCAGTTCTGATGTTTGCCAACCGTATACATTTATTATGAAGTAGGTCTACGAGCAATTTATGTTCCAGACCGGATATCAACTATCAATCAATCAGGTTTTCGACATATTGAACAATCATTGCAAATCGTGGGCTTTCTTTTACCGTTCGTTCACATATGAGTCAGATTAAACTATGTACTATATATATTAGTTATTTATTCCTAAAATACTATATAGACATTACCAATATTACACAAAAAATATTTTCAGATTCCTGCAGTATTTAAAGTACGATCACTTAAAACTGAAATCGCTGTCGAGTAACGCCAATAAAAAGTACATGCAGCGACCTAGCCAAATACACATCTGCCACCGGGTGCCGGTAGTTAATGCGTCAATGAACAGGGTGTCCAGTTTCGACAGTTTTGCAGGGTATCTAGGGGGCCTATGAAAAAGTAGCACAGTGTTGCGAAAACCGCAGCTCTCTATCTTTAAAGATAACCGAGATACCCTGCAAAAATGTTGAAAACTGAACACCCTGTACAACAGACTGTTGCCTGAACATCTACACCGACTCCGACATCCGATAATTATCGGTGTGTGTACAAACGCCCTTATTCTTTCTGACGATGGTGCATAGTAAACGAATCGCTGCATTTTTATTTTATGAGGCTACTTTAGTACGTCTTATATTTTGACTCTTCTGTTCGCGAAAAATAGAAAAGAGTAAAAATATCTTACATTATTGCCTCCCCATTTCGTTCACTAAATATCTCCCGATTCAGTAACCCGTGCGTTTAAACGTGAACAGCTTCCTTTTTATAGTCATCTGATGTGTATAAGGGTCTTAACATGTTTGTCTGTTTTAAGCGAGAGAAGTATTTAACCACAAACCAACCCTTGAAATTATAAACGCCTATTCGCTGTTTTTCCGCACCGCTTACTTAAAACATGTTTATATTTTATTTACGCTATTTTGGGCTTTTCAAGCAACCCATTTCGGCGTTGTTCGAGTTATTCTCAAAGGATTTTAAACCACTTTGCGTAGGTAGTTGGTTGTGTGTGCAATAATCGCGAGACCCTTCGTAAAAGGAAGGGCACTTTTTGCTCTTTGATATTAATTCTTTATTAACAATAAGCTTGTTATTTAAGTTTGGAAAAGTTTAGTGGAAAGGTTGGTGTAGGGAATTTATTTTTAAAGTACTAAAGGTCGAATTATTTTTAAAATTTACCTTCGGATTAACGAAAAATGTTTGGGCCAAAGCACTGGTCTAAATTTAGGACTCCTAGTTGTTCAACAGGCAATATGCATATAATTCAAATAAATCTGAAAATTTTTATTTTAGGGTTCTCTACAGACAATAATAGTTTAATATTAAGTATTAAGGTTAGTAAGTGCTCTTTACTGGTTAAGGATGTGCTTGGAGATCGAGACGAAGTCGAGATCCATGACATCCAGGATCAAGGGGTGTTATTATAATAAATATTCTTAACACCAAAGCTTATATACCACACACTTTTCCAGTTACAAGTCAAGACAATGAGACAATTAACTATTTGGAGTTTTACAAAAAAATAAATTCCTTTTATTTATCTTATGCTATACTATGACAGTGTCAAATCATAACCTCAACGTTTGTGTTCAGTCTGTCGATAAGATTTATTATACCTTAAAAATAAATGTCAAGCAAAATATGCTTACCTACTTGAATTGGGCGATACTAACATTTAATGGTATTTATGTAAAATGTTTAGGTAATTTTGCACTACCTTCTTCTGATTTTTAATATATGAAAAAAGTGTTTGTTTGGGGGACTTGCAGTAGTACTTTTGCATATTGGTACAACAGGGTAGCCTTTGAGAAATTTCATTTCATTGTTAAATAAAAAGAATTCCTAAACAACCAGTGAATTAAGATTACTTCTCTATTTAAAAGTAAATAACCTGTCAGCAAAGAAAAATACATTTCTGCGTTAAAAATAACCTATTTAGCTGCCTATTTAAGTTTGTTTTCTTAAACGAGAAAGTCACAGATAAAGATCTGTAGTAGACGGCTACAGTTGCTTCTGCCTGTTTATCGGATCTCTATCGAAAAAATATATTGAAAAAGTAAACTGAGCGCTGTTAACAAAGCGAATGCACAGTTATCTGATGAAGTATAACTGAAGCAAAACGGTATTTTATTTCTCTTGAGAAGGTAGTTTCCGTGACGAGGCGAAATACGCCAGAAAAGTGAATATAAGATTGTTTCGTCGATAACGAGTGACAATAGAGTTGTTGCTTATATTTTTCGAGACAAAGAACGAAAAGTGACGGATGAAGAGAGATGCCATTAGTAGATTCGACTTTCTAATATAAGGTTCTGACGAAGTTTGTATCTAGCATCTATATATTTCTGATAGTTTTACACTAAAACATTTTTTCTTTAAATATTTGAAGATTTCACTTATGTCTGCAAATGCATCATATTTCTGCTACTCGATGCCGGATGTTGAAAGCAGAATAAAGAGTTGGGGGAGATTTCTAAAAGGAAGAAACCTGAGCATATAAAATTATTACTGCCATCAAATAATAGTTGTTTTTTCAAAAGTCATGACAACAATGTTAAATCAGTTTTTTTCAAATAAAAGTGGTTATTCTGAGCACTTGGCTTTTCTAAGTGAATATAAAGTTAAGTACTTAGCATATTGGTGATGTTGTTCAAACTTCGAACTGTGGAACATGAAGAGTCGATTCCAAAAACAAATAATATTCTTAGTGGATGGCACTCCTCCACTAGCCTGCTTCAAAAGACGGAACATATGTCCCAGACTTCTTGAAACTACCAAAAATCTAATCAACCCTAAAATATCATTAGGGAGGCAGACCTCGAAACACCTTAACTCAATAAAGTAAGTACATTGAATAAATTAATTGGGTTTTCCCTACAAAGAACAGTATGAAATTGTAGGTTTCAACTCGGATTCATTCAAAACATATAATAAAAATAAGAAAAATCATTTCTACTCACCCTTCAGAGTCCTTAACAAAGATTCATCTATAAAACAGGATGGATGAAACTAGATTTTAATTTCCTGTGAAAAAGGGGCTTTTTCTCAACCCAGTTTTCAGAACGATATCGGACAAATGACAACTCAAAAGTCATAAACGTAGAGCTGAACGATATGACTGACACTTCTACGTTGAGTTCATGCTCTCGCGAATCCACGCGATTTATTCGAACTACTGGAAAATATATCAGTAACGAACGTTTCAAGCATATGGAATTCAATGGAGAAGGAAGAGCAAAAGTAAGGATGCAAAAAGGAAATATAAATAAAGTTCCAACATCACAGAAGAAGGTACGTTTTTCAAATCTCTATCGCAAAAGCATATTGAAAAAATAAACTGAGCGCTGTCCCGATAGGACAATTTTAGTTTAGTGTCAGTCCTGTTTAGAGTGTCCATAGGACATATTTACGTAGTACGCTGAGAGTACTCAGGACATATAAGTGATGAATATGATTACAGTATTTTAGTTAGGTTATTTATTATATCATTATTGTATAGATTCTAGGAGGTAACACTGTTGTACTTCAGTTCTTGGTAATCGATAAGTTTGCAGTGTTTTATAATTTGTGACACCTAAAGTGAACAGACAAAAGACAGTGTGTCAATAGAAAATAGCTGGTGGGTTCGGCCCCTGTGGGACTTTGAAATTTAGTGTGTTACCAGGAAGGGTGAGCATTTGTAAATTTATGATTGTCTGTTTTTATATTTACAATATTAGTTTCCAATGTGGGAAAGTGAGAAGGAAACAGCTTGACTGTGGACCAATCTAGGGAATTTGACCCTCTTGATCAAATTTGTCACAGTCTGGCGTTCAAATACCATCTTTTAATTGATCAAGGTTCCTGGATTTCCTTGGATCTTGCTGGCACTGTGTGGAGAGTAACGAACAAGGCTAACATGACTAACATGCAAAAAGGGACCCTCCTGATCACACTTGTGCTAAGAGCGACTAATATGAGCTGCCGCCCAGGTCAGACCATCTAGATTTCCTGGTAAAAGATGTGACGAGAGAATCCTGTGTGAAAAGTAGGTTACAATGTTAAATGCCAATGTTTTAATAAAATAAATATTGTGCTTCTAATGTTACTTTTTGCTATTTTTATTGTTACTACAGGGATTAAAAATACCTTCTAAAGAGATTTATAAATAAAATCCAAGCATTTTAAATTCCTCAAGGATTAAAAGTGACACTTTGGTCTCTAAAAATAGGGAATAAAATATCGGAAAGCAAAAACAATAATTTAAAAATTGGCAAGACCCTTAAAATGATAAAATTTGTTGATTGGTTAGACCCACACCGATAAAAAAATCAAATCCAAGAATAAGTTTTATTTTTATGAATTACTTTATTTTACTGGTATTTTATTAGTAAAATAAAAGAATTCAGGAAATCATGTTACTTTTTATTAAGAGAGGGAGAGTTTTTAAACTTTATGTCTACGTAAGGCGGTTAATTTTAAGTATATAAAAAGTTAATTTTACGTAGGTCGCGTCCGTTTATTTTACGAATATGGAAAAAGTTTTAAGGAATTTTCTTACAGGGGTAAGGTAAGTGGAAGTTATGCAAAACGGAAAATAAAAGAACCGGCATAAGAAATGATATTTTATTTCTAGTTAGTTTATTTTTAAAATACTCTCTCCGGCAGTACCTACATTTTTATTATGCTATTTTATTCCTTTTTATATAAGAAATAATGACTTGGTATTCATAATAATAAGAAGAAACGACGAAATAAAAGTAACCCTTAAGAAAAGGTATGAAACTAATAAAACCAGATAATAGAGCCATCGTTATTACACAAGAATTTTGGATTTAACAAGGATATGGTTATTTGTCGGTAAATATAGAAATTACTTTAGTAACAGACGGAAAGAAAAATCATGGTAATTTTTCTGACGCGTCAGCCGTTTGGCAGCAGAGTTGGCTTTGTTATTATTTTTAAGTATAATTTGTAAATGATGATAACATTTATTTATGTTATTTTTATAACATAAATAAAAGGCACCTTATTATTATTATTATTATTATTATTATTATTATTATAAGGTGTCAAATAACACTTTAAAAAATGTAACGTAGGTAATAGTCAGTTATTAAATTGCTTTTTATCACAAATAGCACCGCCTACATATATTCCAGAAGCCAGCCGTCAAAGGTAGCAATATCATCAGCTCATCAGAAAACTTTTGTTCTTTTTCAGTCTATCTCTTTGATATCACCATCGAAAAGTGCAATAAAACTAGATAAATCCACACTTAAGATATGAGTGTTATTTGTTTGTTTTTTACTTTTTCAGAAAGGTGTTATTTTTTTTCTTTTAATTTTACCGGCATATTTAATTTCATGTAAAAACCGACGAGCAGCATAGGGTAATTGTGTTATAAATAATATAAAAGAATAATAAACTAAATTTATCCTGACCGTATATCAATAATTTCAAAACGATTACTCTATAAATCGTGTATCTCATATTATTACTGAAACTGCACACTGCAGGGGCATCCTGCTAATTACGATTCTGGACATTGGGCCGACGTCACTATCTAGGTAAGTGATAAGTATGGCTGAATTTTCACAAGGCAGGAAACTGAAGCAAATCGATCCACATAGCCTAGACCGAATCAGTGAATTTTCTGTCCTTTGCTAACATAAAGAAAATTTCAGTATAGCTATTGAGTAGAAGATCCATATAAATTGAATTCATTTACATCTGACTTTTCTTATTACGGAACGTTAAAAAAATTGGTTTTCTTTTAATGTAAACATCTGCTTATAAGGATAATATAGAGAAAACAGTATGAAGAAAAATAATGTCATAAAACCGAAGTAAAGACAATTATTAATAGGAGTCCTAAATTTACTTACCAGATTTTCAAACCTTGGTATCATTACAAAATGTTATTTTATGAAACCATATTAACCTAATTGAATTTATGTGATTTATTAACCAAAAGCAAACCAGATCTTGACCCAGTTTTATGTAGTTTTTTCAGGACGTTCTGGAAACGATGGCCCTATTTCTATAAGTATGTACGAAAATCCCCACCCTTAAAAATCTAGAGAAACTGTTGCGATCCTAACGTCAAATCAACGACATCACAGCTGATAGCATTTGTCATTAGTGTTATTTAGAAGCTTTCAGACCAATAACAGGACATGCTTATGGTGATAATCAGTCACGTGATTAATTAAAACAGTTTCAAAACACCTGAGTGCAGAAAAACAAGTTCAAGTATGTGATAAACATGCTTGGCCAAGCAACTACGTGTTGAATTTATATGGCGCGCCGATCCAATCAACACTATCACAGACGATGTTATGCTAGCAAACGTTGGACTAGAAAATGCGGTGCGCTGCTGTAAATGGATTTTAGAATATTTCGCCCAAGCTTACATATAGATAAGAGGACTATCTTTTTCAATCCCACTGATGTTATTCCGTAACGATCGCATAGAAAGGCTGCAATGTACATATACCTATATAGTCTATTTGTTATTTTAGAATCAAATTTCTTGAAAATACAAAAAGTCCAAACGCAAGTTAACGGAAACCATCATACAAGACAAAACCTATTCGAAAATTGATTCCGAACATTTGATTTTTTGTTTCATTGGTTCGTTTTACCGGTCTTACGGTTCGCGGAGCGTTCTACGAGCTTTCTTGAAGGTAAATCGCTTAGTATTACTTCTCTTTTATGTACGTTATTCAATTGCCTTCGCCTTCTATTTTATCCATTGAATTAAGAAAATTGACATTTTATTTGAAAAATCCCCACCGCTTATTCACGATATTTAACTTCTAAATCCAAGTTTGCGACCAATAAAGAATAAAAAAACAGTGCCGTATCATATCCTTTCGGAGCCAAGAAGGGTATTTTTGTAAACAGAAACAGCACGTGCGGCAATGGAAGATTTTATTTTATTCATTGATTAAAAGAAGCACTCGCCGCTTTTTACTCCCCTTTTTTACCCCTTGCTCTCCCACTTTATAATGTGAATCAAAAAAATCTTATTTAAATAAAAAAAATCCGATTTAAATCAAATAAATAAGATTTTTTGATTTAAAAAAATCATAATTTTTGCCAACCCTGACTTCTATCCCATTAATGTGAATATAAGCAGCAAAAAAAAGTTTCCCTAATTTTTCGATGTAGCTCTCCTTGTTAGTAGTACTGGACAGTGAGTATTGCTCTTAATACGTAAGACTCAAAATAGGACACTAACATGTACAACGGCGTTTATTAAGTATTAAGGTAAGTGTTCTTTACTGGTTAAGAATGTGTTTGGAGATTAACACAAAGTCGATCTTTCACACATCCGAAATCAGTAAGACACTTACCGACCGCAGTGCTTATGACGTTCTTTGTAGGCTCAAATATTGACTTAATTAATTAAAAATATTTTAAAAACTATATAGTTATATAGTTGTTTAAGTCGCATATGAAATAGTTGCTGGGCTAACTTGCTACGACGAGTTTATCGTTGAATAAAAACTGCTGTCATTAGAAGTTTCTAACAGATTTTTAGTTTAATTTAAACTTTTTTGTAAGATATAAATCAAGAAAGTAACGACTCTGATTTGGAAAACGCTGGGAATGTAGGATGTTCCGCAATTATTCCCGAGAAGTCCAGAGGCAGATACGAAAAAACCTTCCAGTAACTCACAGCGTGGTGCAACGAGAAAAATTTTGAAAATATTACTGAAAAGGTAATGTTAGCCCATTTTGTCAGAAGAAATGAAATCCTAAAATCCCCAGAGAGTTTATGGGCCAATATTAAATCCTTAAAGCCACAATACTTTTTAACAAAGCTGTTAATACAAAGTTTGCGACTTTAACTGATTTTCTTAAGATAACATACACTGGATATAAATTGCAAAAATCAAGTGTTTTTAGCAGGGAATACATGCAGACATTTTTAAAGAACTTTCCTGATGAAGTTCATTTAAACATAAAAGCAGCTATGATATTTGGAATAGCAGGGGCGTGCTTTAGGGAAGAATTATATAATATGGAAATACATGAGATCCAGGATCAAGAAGCATTTATTATTATTATATTAATATTCCTAACACGAGAACCCGTATACCACGCACTTTTACAATTTCAAGTCAAGACAATGAGGCAACTAAATGAGTTTTGCAAAGAATACCTAGCACTGCGACCACAAGCTGCAAATTCATCCCACTTATTCTTGTCAATGAGTAATGACAAGGCCGCAAACCAGGTAGTGGGTAAAAATAATATTATAGGAAGTTGGCCCAGAAAAATTTCAAAGTGCCTAAATTTACCAGATTCATTGTCTTATACCGGACATTCATTCCGAAGAAGTTCTGCCACTATTCTGGCAAACCAAGACGTAGATATTTTAGGCCTTAAGAGGGAGGGTGAGTGGCGTTCGTCCCTTATAATTGAAGGGTATATCGAAGTTTCGGTGGAGAACAAAATTCAATTTTCAAAACAGATCTTACATGAAAACTGTACGGCAACTGGAGGTGTCATCACATTCCCGACTACAGAATAGGCATCAGTATCTACAGAAGAAAACATTATTTTGGACGCGAAGTCTATTGCTCCAATACATTTAATAACTGTTCTAATTGTTATTTTAATATTATTTTTAATACAAAATAATTTATGGATGTCTACATTTATTTTTATCTCCTTATACCCCCCCCCCCCGTGATCGGTAAGTAATCACTTACTGATCACTAATTTGTAAACGTCACTTGCAATATATTTATAAAACCAAAACTCAGTATGCTTAAAATGGTTACCTACTAACATATACGCTAAATAATCCTAATGCTCTCGCCATTATTACCGATGCGGCACGTTCACGATTGCCAAAAAAGGAAAATAAAAATATTTACCGATCATCAATGCTTTTTCATCCATCACGTTTATTCAACGCCGAATGTCGTATTTAAATTTTTCCAAATATTTGCGAACGTTTCGAATAATAAAATTTTTCCTGAGCATTGCGTTTTTCCACTTCAATCCCCTGTCAAAATTAATTTATTCCTTGACTAAGTGTGTCGCCCCATTTTAAGCACTTTCCTGATCGAATGATACACTGCTTGTCGGAAAATACGGTGCACAAATTTGAAATGTCGTGCTATATAACGTTCTATCAGTGCTTAGTGATGTGACCTGCATTGTATTAAAAAGAAAATGTGGAAAAATTAAGTAGCAAGTTCTCTAAAGTACTTAACAAATTTGAAAAAAATTATACATACGGATTAAATTGATAATCTCTTCTTGTGAAATCAGTTAAAAACCATGCAAACCCTAACATGCTTATTATTTCTAGATCAAATTAAAAAAAAAACAGATTTAGATCGTTTATCAATCGAAAGGTATCCAAAAGCTGATTCGTAACCCTTTTGGTATTATGTTGGAGAGGTTGCTGAAGAAGTCCAGGAAGAGCTTATTGAATTACAAAATGATAGAATCTGTGAGGACGCGTTTGAATCTGTTTCCCTCAAGAAGTTTTGGTGTAAAAAAGTAATTTCATATACTGAAAGTCAGAAAATTTCCTTGCGCTATCTTATGCTCTTTTCCAAGGATTTTCTGCTTTGCTTGTAATTAAAAATAAGTCCCGGAATCGATTGAAAGTAAGTGATGACATGCGTGTAGCTTTGTGCAATAGTATTAGCTCCAGGATGACACAGCTTGTATAGGAGATTTAACGCAAAAATCAGACTGATTATTTGCCAAACTTAATTTTCTCTTAAAAATGTTCTTTTTTATATTATAATTATTATAAATAATAGTACACTCTGTGTATGTTGCTATTAAGTTTAACGAATATGTTGAAAGTTTTGATTTAGGCTTATTTTAAGGCTTCATTGGCCGACCCCACCCATCTATTGCCAACTTAATTTTATTTTAGTATAATTTTTTGCTTTATTTTTCATTTGTATGAATATTTTTACAATATTAACCGTAGATTCATATTCTATGGGTATTTTTTAACGTATTAATAAAAGTTTCAAGATATTTTATGATTTATTTTAAGACAACAAAATTTAAATAGAATATTGAGGTCCACAGTTTATTATTCTTGAACCTTGTGGTCCCTGGTCCAAAAAAGGTTGACAACCACTGTTTTAGATATTAGTGTTGAAAGTGAGGATATTAAATAAAGACAGAAATTGAGGATTTTTGGTAAAACATTTTGTGGTTGTAGGAAAAATATTGTACCTACATTACTCGCGTGAAAGTAATTTTCGCGAGGGATTATCAACATTTCCACTCGTGTGAAAAATGTATCTTTCAATACTTGTTATGTAATATATTATTTCAGAAGTGTTTTAAACTATACTACTTCAACAACTGCAGCAGTGATATTTTGTGCATTGCATCTGATGCTAAATTTTTACCTCTATACGTACATACGTATATAACTTTCTCTTGAAACTGAAGGAAGGAGATTTTGGGATACTTCTACGGCTTCTTCTGCTATGTCTGGAGAATTAGATTCGAGATAATTTTCGTCAAGATTTTCACAGGTCATTTTTATCATTATTTTTACGAAATTTCACATTTATTCCATATAGTTATATCTTGTCGATTCTCTGGGTGGCGGTTGAGATAACGCCGTCAATAATTAAACAAATGAAATTAGTTGCTAGGAGACAGCTTTCAAATTATGACTGCTGCCGAAACTACCGCCTACTTGATTTAGAAAGTTTTGTTCAATGTATTGTTGTATGGAAGATGGGTCTGGCGAATGGTTCGTTTCATAATTGCTACTTCAAGCGTGTGTAAACGTTTCCGCACGCTGTTTGGAATTACTGATTTTCAGTTGTTGTTAGTAGTGTGTTTTTTAGGTATTTTCAGAGGACTTGTAGAAAAAAATTGATTTTCGAAAATTAAACATAAAATAAGAAAAATTATTTGACGAAAAAAATATTTTCGATAAGATTTTCTTCCAAAAAAAGATGTTATTCCAAAAAAATATTTTTGAAAAATTTTCGTAGGTCCGTTTCAAAGGGTATCTATTTTTATATTCAAATATTTTTTACTATTTTCTGTCGTTAAGTGTATTCTTCATCTTTAATACGCCTGCTGAATTGAAAAAGCCTATATCAAACGATCGACAGTGATAAATTTACCCTCTCAGTGATATGCTCCAAATCTCTATTTAAATACGAAAGAAAATAATTCTGAATGTATTCGAAGAAGTGGGACATGTTTTGGTAATCATTGATAGATTACAGAACATAAAAAATGAGACAGAGCAACTTAACAACAGAAATAATTTTACATACATTATATTTACATTATATAGGGTGGTCAAAAAAGTTTGCACCACATGGATTTTTTTTATTTGACATTCCTCAGAAAATTGTATTCTTGAGACCCCTAAATACGATGACAGTTTTTGTAGCATTTGCGTACTAAGGTCATAAATTGAAAATAAAGTTCAAATCTCTGAAAAATAAGCTCTATTTTTAAAAATTGGTGAAAACTTTATAAAGGAAAATTGCTTAGAGTCTCATCAAAGTCCAAAATGCAATTTGAGGTTAAACTTCCAAAGATGAATATATTTTTTGTCTTAATTGACTCAGCATACAAATTATGAATCGCTTGGAGTCAAAATTTAAGTAATATTTTTACAACAAAGAGATGTTTGCAAATGCTAAATTTTCATTAAAAATCGAATTATCTTGAAAATTATGACTTTTTCGTATATTAAACCATAGTGAAAAAGTTATGAAATTACACGTAGAATTTAAAAATCCATTCAAATACATAGCGTCCCGTTTAAAAAAATCTTTATTATTGCTGCTTAGTATTGCTGGTTATATACTTAGAAAGATTAGTCATCGCAAAATTCTTTTTTTTTTTCGTGATAAAATTCCCAACGGAATCCGATTTCTTTCTATCCTTGTTAGCAAAAGGGGAATTAGTAAAACACAAATAAAAACGATGTTGTTGCTAATAAAAAAGAATAATCAAATATTTTATCACAGTCGGCTTTGTTTGTGCAAGTATTTCTGGTTGTCTACTGTGAAAGTTTAATCGGAATTGTCATAAAGAAATAAATTTCTAACCTGACAAAATATTTACGTAAGTTTTATGATTTTATAGCAAAATACCTTTGTTTTTACTGAATACAAACAGCATTTGCAAAAATCTCATTTTTATTAAGCAAAAACAGTGTCAGGGTAGCCACATTAACCTTCTTATTTAATACTACTTAAAATTGTTTCCTACCCAAGTAACAATACTCGCTCTAACCAATAATTTGCAATAAAAGGATCGGAGGAAAAGTTTTTAAATAAATAAAGAAAAAGTAGCAAAAAATAAGTAAATATTTTTATTAAGATAAACAATTTTTAATAAGGTTAAAAAATATTTCCAATTCTCCAATATATAATGAAAATGGATCTATACTACAGCCTACCTGCGAACAGTGACGTTTGTGTAAGTTAAAGACGCGATAAAAATTGTTTAATCGAATATACCAAATAGTTTCACAATTTTTAACTGTAAATGTTGAGTCTTAGTTCCAGAAGGATAGATACACTTTGTAATGGCACTGTGACTTCAGCTTTAAACTGAAACCAAACCTTTCTAGGGCGCAATTTTCACTACTTTCTCACTAACTAAAAAAATCTTCTGTAATGCCCACTATTCTCATCGTTATATCGGGTCGGCGTTCCTGTTACTCATTCCCATAACGCCCGGTCCAAGTAATGTAAAGGAGAACAAATATGTACCTTGCGTAATATTTCAATAGTTGTTAGTCAGTCCCAGATTCATAGAACACAGAGATTTAAGCTGCAAATACTTTATATAAAATTTTCAAGTATATTTTTACACTGCAAAAACAACTGAAGGGCGAGCGTTCATAAGGGCCTAACCCACATATTTTCGAAATCAATGTTTTTGCATTTTCGAATTCTCCTAAGAGAGGCCCACAGGAAACGTAACCTCTTTGATTGAGAAGATCATTTTTTATGATTTTTATCAAGCTCCAAAAGCAGCTGCGGTCCTATCCCGAGGGGTACCGTTGGTTCAAAAGGGCCTAACTTAACATTGCGCTTTATGGGAAATGTACTTTTCTTGGGGCATTTTTTCGGTTTCACACCTATGTGAGCTATTTGGCGACATATACCTCACGTATGTGGAAGTTCATATGTCTAACCATAGCTGGCCGGTAGCAATTTTCGCATATGTATTGTCATCTGTCACCTGTTGATCGGAAGCGTGTCGAAGTCAGCGGAGTTTTGTCAATCAGGACCATATTGCTTATCCGTGGAAAACATTTCGCTAAAACGCATTTAAGGGCATCATAGAGAAATGTTTTACGATTATAATGATATAGGCGTCATACGCCTATCTGAATAATTGCGAAAGTTCTGGTGCGCAAACAACTGGAGCGTCGCGAGCAGCGTCGCCGAGGCCTCGAGTACATAACTCCGAAGGGAAAACGTATTCAAGCTAAAAATCATCCCATCGAGATTAGTGAAAAATATTTGACACGTATGTTTTCCTTTTTAAATTAGATAAAAATTGGAGAAAATACAGAGGTTCGGAATACGCTGTGACGTCATGAACATACACATATCCTGTATGTTCGTGACGTCACAGCGTATTTTGAACCTCAATAATTTGCATTAAATTGGAAAAAGAAAAATACGCGTCAAATATTTTTTTACATTCTTTTTTACATCTACGAGGAAATTAAAATTGATTTTTTATGATAATACCTCATTCTTCCGTATCACTACATAATTATCTCAAGATGTCATATACTTGAATTATCATTTTTTAACAATAAACCAATAATAGTCATAAAATTTGTCGTTTTCACTAAATATTCGTCCGTCTTACAACACTCTAAACCACATGAAAAATATTTGTAAACTGACCAATCGTAAAAGTCCTTTAATAACCAGATAAAGAATAATTTGAACCCACAAAAACCACAATAAAAATCTCATACAATCATCCAAAAACATAAAAATGACAAATTCCATAAAAATTTTAATTTAAACAATATAAATGGATACGAGTAAACATTCAGAGAACTTTCTTCCATAAGAAGCGAAAGGGGAAGAGAACTTCCAACAGAATAAAATGCACGGCTTGTAAGTATAGGCCCTTTTGAACTCTCAGTACCCCTTGGGTTAGGCCCGTGCTTAACTTTCGGAGCTCACAGCTCGTAAGATTTTTAGACTACATGCTCAAAATTCCATAGAAGGATGTCTCTAGATAATGACTATCAATTAGAAGAGCTACATTTATTTATTTTCGTGAAAGCTCGGAATGCAAACGTTTTTCCTGTGCCGTGTATAATTTCAAAAATGTGGGTTAGGCCCCTATGAACGCTCACCCTTCAACTTATATTATGGGACCGGCTTCAAATAATATGTCATGTTTATGTTTCTCATAACCTAACTTTCTACCAGCTGTAAAAATTTTACGAGCATGAGAGAGAAAGAAGACGAGAGAGAAAAAAATGAGAGAGAAAGAACATGAGAGAGAGAGAGAGAGACATAATTGATCTCTCTGTTGTAAAATGGTTTTCTGTCATCATTCTCAAAATGAATTGGATACGGTATAGTCGATGACTTGTTGTCATATACATTTACAATAAAAACTATTATTTGATAAGATCAATGAGGTTATAACGTAAGCTTCCTCTATGCAAAGTTTTATTCCGATCCGTTCCTCAATTGAGACGTAATTGAGAAACAAATAAACAGTAGATTTTTGCAATTATAATATCGGTATCGGTACTTTTGTATCGTTAGAAAGGCCGAGTCCCGACTATATTTTCCTTGGGGGCTCTGGCCCCCAAGACCCCGTAGTGGGCGCCTATGCCATCTATAACAAACTGCCGCATTTTTAGAAAAATTTATAAATATCGAAAGCTTTTGTATTATTTCTATTAACACTATCGTTATATTTCTATAAAAATCTTAAATGAAATATATTTAACCGCAACACGGTGGTTAAAGTATTTTTATATCTGACAGGTGAATAATTGTTTTAGAACTCCGCTATTGTTCGACTTTTTCATTCATTTTGATGATAACATAGATTACGTAACTTTTTGGTGATTAAGAAATAATTAGTTTTGTCCAAACATGGGGTAGAAATTTATTTTTTAAATAGAACTATATAATTTTCTTATAAACTACAATAACCCACCCTTACTGATATCTGTACCTAATTTTGTGAAAAATAACACGGGGTTTTCGGTTTCCTCACCGCCCATTTTGACATATTGGCTCAATAACACTTTCCTAATGTTAGTTTTGCGTGATACCGGGTTAGTCGGTTCTTTTGTGGTGAGTCTTTCGTATTGTTGATGTTGTTAACAAGCTACTTTTTGGTAATATGTTTCTGTTTCCTCTAAATTGTACTCGTTTGTATTATACTCGGTAAATGACAATGACAAAATGTTATTGTTTG
The DNA here is from genome assembly GCA_963971165.1 of Philopedon plagiatum. Lineage (NCBI taxonomy): Eukaryota > Metazoa > Arthropoda > Insecta > Coleoptera > Curculionidae > Philopedon > Philopedon plagiatum. The sequence goes on along the minus strand of OZ020191.1, from coordinate 132,619,032 downwards.
TAAAAAATATTACAGACATCAAAATTAATTCTACCTGAAATAAAAACTTTTAGTATAATTTTTAATAAGTTTTTAATCACATATTACCCAAAATAGTTTCACAAGCAACCAGATATACACTAGAAAACCCAGCAAACGTGTTACTAGTGCATCATATACTTATATTTTTGAGGTTACGTTTGTTTTCGGCGGCCTTCGTATACATAAGAAGATCATGCCGCCAGAAGGCGGTCTTTTTTGTATTAATTAAAAATACCGCCGGCGGCGGCGCGGCGGTCGGTTAGCCAGTATGTTGAATTAACTAGAGAATTTTGGCTTAGATGGATAAATCGAGTTATTGTTCAGTTTGAAATTTGATTATGTAGCAAGCAATTTTTTTCTTTACGGACGCAGCCTACATTCACTCTCTACTGTGTAAGGAAAGTAATGTATTCATGCAGATTTTTGACTTATTTTTACGTTTTAATGTGACGCTGTTTGGACTATTTTCGAAGTGATGTATTATATTTATAACAGTTCGTTTTTTCTTCTTCGATAGGATTATTCTACCTTTTTCATAACACTCCCTTATTCCTTAAACATCCCTGAATTACCGCAAAGATCACTGACTTCAAACAAGAAGACAACTGGAGGCTGAAAAACTGCTCGTGGGCAGCCTGTCACGAAGAAAGAGGTCCCTTCCATCTTCTCTCTGTTGTCAGCAAAGTTATGGCGAAAGCGATCAACTTGCAAACTCTAAAATATCTAGAGAAATACAAAATCATCCATGACAGACAGTACGGATAAGGACGATCAAAAAGTATTTAGTATTTAAATGCCTTTTAAAATTATTTGCGCAGCTCTGTTCACTTCTAGAATTTATCCAAAGTAAAAAATGAAGTAAGGCGATTCGTATATAATTATTTCATTTCAATTTAAATCATAATTCTAAACGAAATTTCTTACTTTTTGACAGAAATGTTAGAAATTATATTTGCCTTTACTGTAATAAAATTAAGTTAACTTAATTTTAAAATTCATAAAATAATCACCCTCATTTCTCTTACTTGTTTTCAATTTTCTTTTATTTAACGACGAAAAATTTTTTCGAAAACAATTTCGAGACAAAGGAACATGGAGTCTAGAACTTAGATTTTAAAATATCATTTACTCTTTTAATTAGATTTTCTCCTTTTTAATAAGATTATCTTTTCTTTTATTAGAATGGAAAGTAATATAGAGACTGTGAATGGTGCTTTTGTTCTGGCAATTAGCAAAATTAAAATCGGAATATCGTAGCCTTTATTCAATTATAAAATCTTCAACGTCGTTCTTGGCGGATAAAATTAAACCTCAAAACACACTTTGCATAGCGAGTCTGTTAAGAGTTTTCCAAGCCTGAATCCATTATTAAGCGAGCACTGCTATTTCTATGTGACGTGTGTATATAGTTTATTTTAATTATAATCATATTTATTAAGCGGTATTAAATGAAATCGGTAATATTAACGCCTCCAACTTTTCTAGACAAGAGAGAAAAAATAAATTATAATGGTTATGCTAGATTGTAGAGGCCTCCAAATACTCGTTTAAAAAAAATATACATAACATATAAGCAAAACTGGACGCTTTTCGGTTAAAGTTTGGGGATGGATGTGCTAGAGGGATTGGAGTGTGTACAAATATTCAAAGGTTTAACACAGATGCCTATATAAATATATTTGGAAACATTATGCTGTCATCCGTAGTTGAGGAATTTCCGAATCATTTTATTTACCAGCAACTGCCCTGTCCACACCGCTAGAAGAGTAAAAGAATGAATGACCCAAAGAAATAGCCAGGTGTTACCATGGCCTTCGCGCAGCCCGGAAATTAATCCAATGGAAAACGTCTGGGGCTTTATGGTTAAAAAAATTATCGGAGCAAATATTTTTCGTCCATTAAATAGAGACCACTTATGGACCAAATTTCAAGAAGTTTGGAATACATTACCGCCAAACATTACTCTAGCCTTGGTGGACTCAATGCCTAGAAGACTAAACTCTGTAATTGACAAAAATGGGGGAACAACAAAATATCAGTTGGCTCGGTTAATTTTTGTAGTAAAATACCAATTATTAAAAACTTGTTTCTTTTTTACTTAAGAATAAAATTTGATTTTAGTATTAAATATATTGTTTACCTATCTACTTCCGATTATTTAGTGAGTAACTAAATTTTGTGGGCTTATTTTATTTTAAAAAGCATTTTCCTAACAAATTCAGATTCTGTATGCTGGATTAAAATCAGCATAAAAGTGATCAAAAAAATACCTTTTGAAATAATAGTTTAACTAGTAAGGTGGACAAAAATTAAGGCAAAAGCCTAATTTACCAAAATTTGCATAAATGTCATAAAATGTCAAATTGGTGTCCGAATTTCATTTGCGGTACTGTCCCAGATAAAACCAGACCAGATGCGTAAGACTGTCAAATATCGTGTTCATTCTCAATGACCTTGAGGGCTGCCTGCACCAGCGCTTTGCGATAGTGCAGGCGTCTGTACTATACGGCAGTTACGTTACATTTGAAGAAGACACGGCAGTGGCTGTGATGCTGTGATTTAAATTTATAACCTCGGTCTCCGTACTAGATGCCAGACCGCCGGCGGATCGTCTCGTCAATCCTTGGCTCGCCGTCGCATGAAGTACAGGCGACATTGGAGCTTTCGCATCTGGTCAGGTTTTATCTTGGGTACTGTACCGCTGTTTGTCCAAGCTTATTCACCACAAATTTGGACTCGTATTTTTGCATTTCAGGTCTGCGGAAACTGTTTCAGTATATCATCTTCATACTATCATAAGCACGTCCTTTAATTCATCTGCGAGCATCTATCGTAGATAACAAATGCTATTAGAAAGAGTAGAAAATAATATGCGTAATAAAAATTAATTCTGGCGACTTGAAGGGACTCTTAAGCTAATCTTAGTCCTCCTCTTGGACAGTTAATGTATCCACGGCCTGGAAAAATTAATTAAACAAATTTGCATGGCGGCGCCGGCGGTGCGTCAGCTCAAGATATTGTTATTTGCTGATTAAACTCCCAATCAGTCTCTGCAGCTGAAATTGAAATTAATTTCAAGTCGGATTGGTCTGACCCCATTTGAAATGCAAATGTTTTGTTGGCTCTCGAGCTCGCAGAATTCGGTAGAACAATTCGGAGACTGACTGAGGAGTGCCCATATAACGGTGATTATTAGACCGTGTAAGTGATATTGTTAGAACATAATGCAGGTCAAAATTGTTGGTTATACGCATACGAGACATATTTTAAAAGTCGTTTCAATTTTATCAAGTAGTATAATTTAGGAAAGTACTTCCCTTATACATCGTAATGGTCGATTAATAGATTTTGCATATTAAGGAGTATGCATGTATTTTCTATTGCATAGTAAGGCTAGGATGTTTGCACGACCTCGTGTAAGGGCATTTTTTGCGGCTGGCTTAAAATACCATAAGCGTGGACCTGGGTTTATTAATTTTAATGCATACCTTTAGCATAGCAAAAAGTAAACATATATAATATTAACACGTATTCATAGTCATTCTTCAGAGATTCGCCAGCTTTTATCCCGCCGCGTGTTCCGGTAATGCGCATGGTTCACTATGATACACGCATCAACGGCGCGTCGCTGGCGAAGCGCTTGTTGAGAAGTCGCTGGCGATTCGCCAGGATAACGACTATGAATACGACTGTTAGAACGTTGGTGAAAGAACCCTGTTTCGGTGAAAGAAAAACGAGGCAGCCTGTCTGGTCGATCGGAACCGATTCCAACGAGCCAATTACGATTAGTGAACCTCGATGACGACAAACCTGGACACGCGACTTCGGCCAGTCTGCGGTTAGCTATTTGCCATTTCTCCACGCTCAGCGGAGCATTATGATTTCTCTATGTCACGTAGGCCAAAAACAAGTTTAAATGATTTGATCCGGTTGGGTTTGAGTCACCAGTGGTAAATTTAAATACGGTACTTACTGTGAAATGAAAAATATACATTTAATCTACATTACATTGCATTACATGAAATAATCAACATTTTCTCAAAGTTTATTTCAGGGAAAGATGTTCTTTTATAGTTCAGTGTATCTGTCTCTAAAAGTGTCTTTCTACGTCACAGATTGTCACTGGAGTGAAACGTAAATGTGAATACGTATCAGTATCTTTTATAGAGTTTCAGAAATATACTTTAGTTGGAGGAATTTCTTCCTAATATTCGCGATACATACAATCTTAGTTTCACACCAGTTTCATTAGAAACTTCTTTAAGCTTATCAAGGGTGGTTTCAAACAAGTGAAAAGATGTCAAAATGGGCACATTTTGTGTTTCTAACTGACTAATAATATTTGGAAGATAACTAAAATTGTCACAAGTCTAACTTATTTTTAAGGTCTAGTACATTGATAACTTCTTAAGATTTTTTACACTCTGAGCATTGTTCTTTAAGCTGGTAATAACACTTTTGACTTGAATTGAATTCTGTAATATGTTACTGCGGTCAGCCATGGTCCCCATCGCGTTATCACAGGTTGTGGCGGTAATGCTATATTGGACACATTTCTTTGAACATTGCAATTCTGGCGGGTGACTTAAGGAAGACTCTTTTAACCTAACTAACTAGACTATCAATTAGTGGGTAAAACTTCTGCACAATTTCAAATATTCAATGCAGGGCATGCGCAAAACATGTAAGATGAATTAAATTGGAAAAATGTTTTTTAATTGTCTTTTGACCTTCAGCATATATACATACTCCTTGTTCACTTTCAAATAATATATCAGAATATGGAATATGCCATTCTAATTTTCGTTTTTTACTTGTACTCATTTTAATACTTTTAAATCACCATTTACAACGCAACTAAATTGACTACCTCCTATAGCTTGTCTGTACTGCATAGTGCACACAGAAAAAAGCGTTTTCTTCTTATAATTTTTGGTAGGTAGTTTTCATGCAATAAAAGAAGATAATTCATAACGACCAAGTTCAAAGAATTCTGTAATGTTATTCGAACGGCAATTAAGCATTTATTGGCCCTCCATGTCAAATGTTCTTAGAAAATTTTACCTCTCTCCGACCTTTGTTTTCTTGCATTGGAAAATCTTCATACCTACCTACGGCTATTATGACTACCTAGGTAGGTATATAGGTATTTACGTTACGTCTGTTTAATGGAATATTGCAATTTCCAGGCATTAATTCATTACACAACGCAAGACAAACAATTTTATTAATTACACCGGCACACAAAAAAAGTGGTCTGTAAATTTGACCAGACCCATCTATCTATATGTATTTTGATGAGCTGAATCCAAACCCGAAGTCCGTTTGGCCCGCACACCCTTCAAATTTTGAGTAAATTGCGAAAAAACGCTGAAAATGGCTAAAAACTGCGAAAAATTGCAGCTATGAAAATGAAATTTTATTGAATTAGATCAACTATGTTTCTTATGTACTTTGTGATGCGCTGAATCCAAATTCAGAACCCAACCTGACCAGACGCCGATACTGGGGTTCCGAATCCCTGCATCGTAAAGCACTTATCGCTTGTGCCTGCCATGACGGCATACACGCCGTTATCCCAGGGACTCCGCCAGACGGTTCTGTTGCCCACCGTCACCACGTGGAGGTGCCCTGGTTACAGGCACAAGCAATCAGTCCTCCGAAGTTGAATTGCAATTTTAGCAGTTTTTCGCAATTTACTCAAAATTTTGAGGGTGTACGGGCCAAACGGACTTCGGATTTGGATTCAGCGCATCAAAATACATATAAATAGATGGGTCTGGTCAAATGCACAGACCACTTTTTTCTTTGTGTGCCGTACTTGTGTGTGTACTTTCACTACAATATGTTGTGTCAAGGATGCACGACTATGTCTGTCGAATTAATATTTTAGTGGATAATTTTAAATTCCGAGCTCTACAGTAATGAGTTGCATTAACAATTTATGCAATAAAAAATTATAATAACAATAGTATTTTAACTCAGATTCTACACGCTACTGAACTGACAGCCACCATTCAAAATGACTTTCCTGTCTTGCTAACAAATTCACTACTTTTATGCATCACGTCCCATATAAGAAAGTGCATTTTAAACTATGACGCTCGCCTGTTTCCTTTCTTTGAGATTTTCTGACAGCCCCACATGTCGGAATTTAGCACAAACCAAGAAAAAACATGTAACTGTTTATCCCCATTTTCTATAAATATGTAAATCGCCTTGGAGAATTTGCATGCTTTTACCAAATGAAATTTTCCAATTCCTTTTTATGTGAGTCCGTGCGTGCTTATGAACAGATATTAGATACAAACATGTGGATTTATTTTGCCGGATTCAGCTATAACGGTTTTATCTTAAACGTCTCCGCCAGTTACATATCTCTGGAAGAGCAACGTCAGTTCACTGACATAGACAATTTTTTAAGATGGATTATTTTTAAAAGACTATTTCGCTTATGTATTTTACACAGAAAAAATTACATAGCAACGACCTGTTTTAATAAGTGGAAAATCATCTACCTTGCAGTTTTTTCGCCTCCACCTGAATCAATCATATTATAAATTCGAACAACTTACCTGGTTATTCAGCGGCAACATTTTTTAGCTTAAAAAAATTATTGTTAGGTTTGGTTTGATTTGTAACTGCGAATTAAAAAAAAGTTTTATTGCTATGTCAACAAATCAACAATCATTGTCACTGTATTCCGTCAGCTGAAAGTTTTTCGACGAAAAATGTGTTATAGGGCAGTTTTAAGGAAATTTCCGAGGGGCGGCTCACTCCCTTAAATCTGTGTACATAATATTGTTAAATCACATTAAATCATTTTAAATCTTTCTTAAATCATTAGATTTTTTGATTTTTTTAAATCACTTACATCAATTTAAGTGACTTTAAATCATTTGAAATCAAGTTAAATCACTTTAAATCATGTAAAATCACAATAAATCATCAATAAATCACAAAAATCACCTAACATTCGTTAAATCATCATCACAATTTGGCATCACCTACAGTGCTGGGCAGCGCGTTACAGCAATTAAATCGTGTTAAATCAGATTAAATCAATACTGATTTAAAATCTGTGTACACCTCTTTTGGAAGTTAGCCGCCCCTCGAAAATTTCATTGTCTAAAAAACAAGAATCTTGCACAAATTACACTATAATCAATAAACGAACTCCACGCAAACAACAAATAATTTCTATTTACATCACAGATGACCGATTCAGGTCAGGTGTGGTAAGTATAGGCAACTGAACATACATTCGGGGTCTGCAACCTACCCCCCCCACCCCCCCCTCCCCCAAACCAATATCCTAGCCACACAAAAATTCAAAAAGTGCACTTATAATTGAAGAAATTTATCGAATTGCATTATTCAGCCGCCGACCCCCCCCCCCCCCCCCCCCCCATAAACAGCAGCAACAAAATCCTGGGTGCGCCCATGGATCCTTGTATGATGGATGGCAGCTTATTTGTGTTTATAATTTCGTTACAAATACTTATTAATTATTGTAACATAAAAATAAACGCATAGCCAAATATGATTACTTAAATTTGACGATAATGACCTTTAATGATACCTATCAATTTATGGAAATTTTTTTATGAACTTTGCACTAAGTATGTACTTTCTTCCAACACCTGATGTTCTGGGCACAGGACAAATGAGGTTTTCAGGGCACTCGCAGTAGTATTTTTACACTTTGCCACAATACAATGTTTATAGGGTAGTTTTTTAATAGATTTCATTGTTTAATAAAAAGAATTATACACAAACTACACTGTAATAAAAAAACAACCGTAACACAAACATACATATTTTTGAGGAAGAGGGGGGGGGGGGGGGAGTAAAGCACGATTTCTTACAAAATAAAACTAGTTCTATTTTTAGTTGCTGCGTTGCGTTGACAATAAATTACGCAAGTGAATTGATTGCTTTCTTTGTTACTGTACTACTGATACTGAATTGATACATCTGTCTGTGTGGCAGGGCGGGTTGTCAATTCGGTTTGAGAAGATCATAGACTCTTTTTTCTAGAGGGGCCGCTACCCCCCAATCTGCCCCTCGCCCTTGAACATAAAGGACAATTCTGGGCACATAAAGCGGTTCTCCATATGCTACTCGTCTAAACGCACACCTTTGTTTCCGAAGATAAATTCCTCGTCTCATTGGTCGATGTCGGGTTGCGAAGAGGAAAAACTAAATCGGACAGAGTATGTGACGCCAGGAAATGTGGATGTTTTTTTGTGTCGCAAAAGAAACCTATTCAACTTTAGGTCAAGTTTTACGTTAATATGTAAATTGACACTAATTGTAAATTTTGAACTATTTGTCTATGACAAAAATTATAAATTACTATATAATGTCACTTACATATTAAAAACAAGTTTTTAGTAAACCTTTCGCTGATTTAACACTCTGAATTTTCAAGAGCTCTCTAAACGTAACCTATATTTTAAAGTGAAGTAGAGTAACGTATGCATCATACTTAGAAGGCAATCCATTAAATGCACTTGAAGAGGAATCTATGCAAATGTAAATTATAATTTGACCTAGAAGATACGTGCTTACCTTGCAACGTGAAAATTAGAACGTCAAGAGTTTTAGATTCGCAAATTTGGCATGCAAGCGAGACCTTTCGAATGATGAAGTGTCATCAGAAATATCGTCGTGTTTAAAAGGAATACATTTCATGACCTTCTGCAATTGCCTATACAGAGTCTTGGCGAAATCAGCATTAGTATTATCGCGATACCATCATTACGCAATGAAGTTTAGCTCGGCTGTATTTTAGATCCTACTACTTTTTACGACAAGGCAAACCTCAGCCAATATACTAGACTTCGTCTTCCTAGAGCCATTGGAAGTGCTTTAGAACTCTGGTGATGTATTAGTCAGTCTATGCGTGTCAAAACCGGTGTTTCTAGATTTGTTTTTCTTGGGAAGCAAAATATTTAGAGTGTTTCTAAGCTAGTAAACTTGGATCCTACAAAAAAGCAATAACCGGTGACTCGATACTGTAAAGTTAAGATGACTTAGACCTGTTTATTAAAGTGAGCTAGTGGAGTAAAGATGAGTATATAAAACTCAGGTACTGGCCAAAAATTACGATAATTTGTTCTCATAGATTTGCAAAGGTGAATCTGGACGTAAAAGTTCTTTTTGTATGAAAACGTAAACGTAAAACGTCCCTAGCTGCGACAGGATATTTTTTAGTAATCTTTTTTCCTTTCATGGCAATTCCGCCAATTTCCAAATGTTCGTCCCTTTACAAATTACGACCCAAAGAGTAACATAACGAGTATTCGGAACTAAATTTGAAAAAGTTTCGGTTTCTCTTTTATTCCCATTGCTCTTAGAATATGTATGTTATCTACGACACTACGCGTATACGTAAGGGACCCCTTGCATATATTTACCTTGATGTTATACATAAAACAACATATAGCATTCCAAAACCATTTCTTGACTTTAGTGCTTATAGTTCAGTTCACTTCGAACGTATTGAAAGGCTTCTCGTCATGTTATGTAGGCGGAGAAATTAATATTTTTTCAAATCTGTTGGTCAATCAAACATAAAGGGATTTTTAACAGCCAAAAAATCACTGACTCGATAGCCTTTTCTTTCTTTTTTTTTATCTAAGACATCTCACGTTGAAGTCGAAGTACTAACGTACCGTGGGCATCTGACAAGAAGGGAAATGTCATCTATTGACATGGGATTTAAAGGATTGGAGGTTGGGACGGAAAGGAAAACATCTGCAGGCCATTTTGTTCCATAATCTGGAGACCCTAGGTATCAATGAGCAAGAAAAGTGGGATGTTCTAGGCTTTCGTAGCTAGACAGTAAAGGGATGCATACATAACGCGCCTCTTGATGTTCTGCTACGAACAGTCAACATGAAAATTATTGTGGCTAGTTCTTCCGAGAAAAAGTGGAACTATTAGAAAATAGAAATATAGAAAATGGACAAATCCCCAGCAGCGCGGCGATGATCGAGAGAAGGGAATTTTGTTGCGAGGACTGGGTCATTGATGAGTCAAATGGCTCTTTTTAGATTGAATCAAGAATGTTAAGTATCGAAGGTGATGCCGCTCCCCAGATGTGGGAACACTACTCTAGGTTAGGTCTTATTTCGGAAATATACAAAATGTGTAAGTTGGAAGGGGAGAAGTATTTTCTGGCTCGAAAGAGAAAACTAAGCTTTTTAGCTGCTGATGTGGCGGTTGAAGTAATGCGTTTGTGCCAGCTGAGATCATGCTCGAAAGCGATACCAACAAGATCAATCGTTTCTTTACACTGCAGGGCTCGACCAGTCAACCGGATTTTTGTGTGGCGGGGAGCAAGACTGGGTTTGCGTTGAACTGAACAAGGTTCTTTTCACCCTAGTCTAACCTTGTCTAAGAATGATCTCTTTAGTCATTAGCACGATAACAAAGAGGTACACCCGCCATCATTATGTCATCAATCGTATCATTATAAAATTATTAAATCATCATTACTAACTACGATCCCTGAGTAAAAATGGGCTAACCCGGCAGGCAGCTACTTTCTGCCCAAATAAAAAGCTTTCTTGATATATTATGATGGTCACAAAATTCGCAATAAAAGCGACTATATCAACTTCAAAAGAACCTTACTTACCTCAGTCTTTCCTTTTGACACGCAGTTAGCTACATTGGTTGGTTCCAAATTGAGCGCATCTCTCTGTAACAAAAAATAAAGGTGTTACTTTAAATTATACATGATTATAAAGATATTATTGAAAAATTAGGGCTACTGGGACATTACAAGAACATGGGGCAATTGGGCAACAAATAAAAGCAGTATTATCTAGAAAATATATAAAATACCTACAGAGATATTAACGCAAGGGAAAACTAATTTGGTGAAAATTATATCATATTCATACTTTTACACAAGGTTATTTGTGTAAAATTTAAGATAGAAAAATTACTTCCTGTACTTCTGGGAGATACGTCACTGCTTTAGCAGAGCAAGTAAGTCGAGCCTATACATTTCATATAATTAGATGAAGACATTCCATCTGAAGCACCGTGGAGCCCAGAATTCCATCCCAAAATATGTATTTTTAGCACGATGAGTGTCCTGCACATTATGCTGCAGAAGTAAGGGATTGGCTCAATAGCAAATTTGGAAATCGATTGATGGGCCGAAATGACCCAATTATATGGCCCCCTAGGAGTCCCGATTTGACAATTTGTGATATGTTTTTGGGGGCGCATTAAGCAACTATGAAAGGCCAATTAAAAGTGGTGACAGTTTTAATGCAGAGAATTTTAAGAGCGATATACTCGATTTCACTGGAAGAAATAAGAAGAAGCTTTAATCATTTTCGAGGTCAGTTAGAAAAATGCGTAGAATATGGAGGAGAAGTTTTTGAAAAATAAATCTGTTGTGCCCTTAATTTCTTTAAGTTTAATGAAAGAAGAAGTATATCTCGAATATTACGATTATTATATAATATTCTATCAGTAATTTTTTAACCTGTATGAGCTGTAATTTTAAGAACAACATCTTTATTATTTTGACCAATACGTCACAGTTATGAAGGGTGTAAGTAAATAAAAAAGGTAGCAAAGTGATAGAAAAATTTTGATTTTAAAAACGTAATTTAGAAATTTTTACTTGAAAATCTGGAATTCTTTTAAAATTCAAAACAACTTTTTCGTTTAACGTTTTGCATTAAAATTTAAAAAAAGGCAGCTTTACTCTCGACCAAATTTTACGTCTTTGCATTTTTTGCATACCCTGTACAAAAAAAAATTTTGGCATCGTGGTTCTTATTTTTAAAGCCTGAGCAAAATTTTTTTTAAAGGATGACCTTTTTTGGTCCATTTGCCCTCATATGTACCCCATCGGTGGACATACTGCATATGGGAAGAAATGTGTATAATAAAGAGCGTCTATTCTATTCTAATCTATTGCTCTGTTGTAATGTCAAGCAATTTCTCTGTAGTGTCAGGGAAATGTCAGAGAATTTTCTTTTAGCAAATCGCTGGAAACCCTGTAATAGTGAAACTAACAGAACACTTCAGTTAGAACTTCAATCAAACAAAAACTAGTACTTAAACTTTTTAATTCCTATATTTATTCTAAAATATCCAGTTCAAGAGTCTATTGAAATAATGCAGACTATCATTTTAATAAATTGAGCGCTTTTACTACATAAGGGATCCTTGTGGGTAATAGATTTAAACTGAAGCCGAATAACTTTTAATGGTTCCTAATTAGGGAACAATATCATTTGAATATGATCGTTATAAGTTCAACTAAGTAATCTTTTAGATCTAAAAAGTTAAAACCATTTTGTATGCAGTACACAAAAAATTTCAGCTTAATTTCTTTTTCCTGAAATTACAGTTTAATTCTACAATTAGGTGCATTTTGTAAGTTACTAAAATATACATAGGTTAGATAACTTTACCCGAAAAAAGCCATTTACACTGTTTATTGAATCTCGACGTAATTTTTTAAGCTGTTACACACTGATTCAACGACTTTGTGAAATTACGGTAAAAATCATTAGTTTTGCTTGGGTTTGCTTGGGTTTGATGATAAAAATCATTGGTGTTGTGTTTCCTAAACTAATTGGGTATATTTTACCCTAACTAGGTGAAAGCTGAGGTTATTTCTACAATTATTTGGTAAAAACACATATTCTGCGTGAATTACTATGGTATTTACATAGTAATTCATACGAAATATGTAATTTTACAAAAGATTTGTAAAAAATACGAGCTTTGCAGTAAATTTACATTACACAGCGTTTGTAAAATTTACCGAACTTGTTCTGGCAGCCCAGATGATTTTTAATCCAGTTTTATAATTTCAAAATGTCCTTCTAGGCTGTTTCTACAAATGATCACTCTTCGCGTAAAACTGTCAACATTTTGGCATAATTGCGGATCAGTTTTATCACTAACTTAACGAATACTTTGCTTGAGGTTGTTAATCGTCTGCGAATTGGATCGTCTGGACTTTGTCCTTGAGGAAGCCCCACAAAAAATCATAGGTATAGGTGAATAAAAAATAAAACCATAAAAGTTCTGAAGATTTTATTTTTAAGAAAATTTTTTGACGTAACAACAGTCGAATTAATTTCGTCTATTTGTAATTACGAGTGCAAAAGCAATCAATGACAATAACATTACAATAATAACAGCCTATGGGTAGTTATCACTTATGTCATCATACGTTACCATGGAAATTTTTTTCGGCAATTCTGTAATTGTTTAGCGTGCCTTACATGGTCAATAATACTGATAATATATTATGTTATTATATTGCCAGAAATATTGACCGTGTAAGATGGATATATTAATGGATTTGTGGATTGAACAGACGCAAATTCGAATTTCCGAATATCAGGCATCAATATCAGCGAGTAGGGGGATACTGTCAGTATTACTGATCGTCTAGGGTGCGCTGTCAATATTGGATCAATCCTTAGTGTAACGTCAGCTGCTGTCAACAATGGAAGCAGCAAGCACGCTTTTTTATCCAATCTTTCATCAAGCGCTTACGCTTTACTGTACGTTTTATGACTAAACTTAAAATTATCGTTATACACTCTCTGTTGATGATCCATTTTCAACAGGCACGGATAGTAGTAGGTTATGTACTGAAGGAAATATTGACAATAATATTTATCGTGTAAGGTTGAAGAATATTGATACAGAGATTGAAGTGAATTGTTGAAATATTGTCAGCATTGATTGATGTCAATATTATTGACCGTGTAAGGTACGCTTATGTATTGTTATTATAATATTGTGTAATTTGTACAAAGTGCTAAATAAAGAAGGTGCAATTATTTAGTTCGGGCCATAAAAAGTTTTTTTAATATTTTGCGGTAGCGTTCGCCATTAACATTAGCCGTTTCATCATCGTTATTTTCATGAAAAATGGCTCTCTAACACCCCCCAGCCCATAATGCACCCCACACGGATACTCGAAGAGGATTTAAAGGTTTTTCTTCAATCACTCGAGGATTTTCACTCTCCTAAACCCTACAATTTTGCTTCTTCATATAACCTTCCAGGTGGAAATTAGCTTGGTCGGAAAATAAATTTTATTGAAAATTTTTGCATTATAGATTATAGATAGATAAAATTAGCTAACGCACGGCGATGCCCGTGGTTAAGTTGTGGAAAAATGGCGCCAAATGTAAATCCCGTATTACCCATTGGGACACCTTTTAGTTGGTCAGGTCAAGACTAAACCTGGAATCTCTGGTTACTCTAAAATGTGAATAATTGTACCTTTTCTTACAAATAAATGTTCTCAAGAATTTCTGCCAACATATTGTAGAAATATTTCAAAAATCTGCCGGGCACTAAAACCCCATTAAATTTATTGGTTAATAAGGCAAGCATTTTTATAATTAACGAAGACCTGAACGTGCCGTTTTTTAATCTTGCGAAAAGTCCTAATGACGTAATTTAAACGCACTTTAAGGGTCAGGTTTTTCTCATTATTTTTACTAATAGCATCATTAAGCCATAGTAGTTTAAAGTTGGTAAGTAGTTTTTATTCTAAATCGGTTCCTTTAAATTATTTTTATTGGCGGAATGAACGTAATTTGGCAATTTTTTGTCAATATGCTTTAACAATGGATTGGATTAAAACGAAAAATACCAGATTTCCTGATTTTGGATAAATTGGATATTTAAAGTTTTTCGATGAGATTCAGCCGCGGCGTTTCCAAACTTAAATATTAAATTGACATCTCATTTTTTAGCAGTTTCTCGGACATCCACCTGATTGGTCCACTAAACACGTGCTGTCAGCTGTTCAGATGACAGAAGTGAAGTTAACATCATGGATGAGTATTGATGAGATGAATAATGCCATGTGCTTTCTGCTTAGGTGAAAGAAAATAGTTTTCAACCCTTTATTAGTGCTATTAGTATTAACAAAATATCGTACGCGCTTAGTGTTGTGCATTACGTTAGTAAAATACAACATTTCTGGGTGTTGAGCGTTAGTATTTTAACTTCTTGATTGAGAATTTTGGAAGAGTTAGTAGGATTTCTTTCCTTAAAGGTAACACTAATATTATTTCTTCAAACTTGTGTCATACAATAATTATTGTTGAGAGACTTGGCAACACATCAACGTAGCCCACCCTTTTTTATATGGCCACGTGTTTATTAGCAGTGGATTTATTTCCCCCTATCTGAATTCGTACAAGGATTCACAGGTTTCAATATTATGCAGTAAATTTCACCCTGTATATGTACTTGACTAGATTATCAGCAACCCTGGAATCTCTGATTGCTCTAAAATGTGAATAATGGAATCTCCTTGACTCCCAATCTATGGTTTACGAGGTCCCAATGGTGAGCATCGAATTTGTAACGGCTTGTATATGTCAGCCTTAAGTAACTGTTAAAATAACGTAAAGCTTCGGCGGCGATCCGTTCAAAAATGTCATTAACAAAAGAATTCATTATAGACATGGCCTTGCTGGAAATTCCAGTAAAATACGTAAACCTAAATTTCTACAAAGAATGCTTTTTACTTTCTAAATTTTTGTGCCATATTCTTCAGTTAAAAATTACTAAACTGCGCAGGCCATATTCCTGAAGTTTAAAATAGCTTGTAAAGTAATTATGGTAAAGGATGCGGAAATAGTTTTTCGTGCAATATTGTTAAGAAAATTAATTAAGAAAAGGAAATTACTTTTTAAACTTGATTGCTTTCTTATCCCGTAATCTTATTCTTTAACCTACATTTGACAAAGCAAAATATTATATATACAGAAATATGAACGGAAAGAATGGGTTCTTTTACTAAATTTTGATTTTAGTGCCACTGTACAAAGCAAGGAAAAATAGAATTTTCGACGTTATTACTTTTTCAAAACAAAATCTTGTCTTGTTATAAAATATACTATGTTACCATACTATGTTTATACGGTCCCTTTAAAATGATTTATCACCAATAGTTCTTTACAAAGCCCACGTAAAAAGTCAATTAAACGTTTTTAGTTGTTTAGGCGATTTCGAAGATAAGAAACATTACAGTTATGTTTACAGAAATGTTTAACAATTACCGGAACGAAATTAGTTTTAAGGACAATCGAAGGATTTGCTGAAAGTTGATGCTTGTATGATGGATGGCCGCTTATTTGTCTTTAAAATTTCATTACAAATACTTATTATTCACTGTAGCATAAAAATAAACGTACAGCCAAATATGCTTACTTAAATTTGACCATACTGACTTTTAATGATACATATTTATAGAAAAATTTTGATTAACTTTGCACTAGGTACGTACTTTCTTCCAACATCGGCTGTTCTGGGCACGTGAAAAATGAGGTTTGCAGGGCACTTGCAGTTGTATTTTTGCCCATTGGCACAATGCAATATTCATAAGGTAGTTTTTTTTATTAGATTCTATTGTTTAATAAAAAGAATTATACACACATTACACTGTAATAATAATAAAAAAACAACTTCCTTCAAAAACCCGAAATTATATTTTTAAAAGAATGGCTTATCATATAAGTCTGAATTATGAGGTATCTAACGAAAGTGTATCATAAAACTGTGAATTATGAGAAAAGTTATACAATTTAAGAAATGAAACAGATATTTTAAAAATTATTTAATAAATAATCACAACAAGTTATTTAAACTATATATAACCTTAATATTTAGTATTATATATATATATAGCTTGACGTTAACATATAGATTGACACTTATCTCTTAAAGTCACCTGGCGCTGAGGGTTGCTTTAAATTGTAATAAATTATACCGAGAAGTAAAAGTTTTTTTAGTTAAATATCATCCCACTAAATTTCTTCACAATAATATTTTTAGGTTTTTAATGACTTCCTTAAACAATTTATGCAATAAATAAATACATGCATATTCCTTATTGAATTCTATTCAAAGTTGTTATTTTTAGACCTCAGACCTCAAAATTCTGAGAGAGAAACCCTGACATAAGATGTTATCTTCATTGTTAAACCAAATTAGTTTAGGAATTATCGTCAGTATATAATTAAATTGTGGAAAACTCCAGAAACGTTTTGCTTTACGACGTACTTATTGCAATATTAATGTAATTTCTTGGCACATAAAACCAAAGTGAAACTCATTGGTTTTATTTTCTTCAGTTCTAAATGAGGGTTACTAAAAATAGTTTTAAATTTTAAAAATATTGGGCCAATTAATTTCTACGGACAATGAAGTGAAAATAGCACAAAATAAATCGATTTTTTAAATAGACTTAATACAGCTTAATATGCCAAAATATGTATTTCTGTTCCATATACCACTCCAAGCGACGTAGATAATTTTTTTCTCGGGGAGAAAGGCAATAAACTTTTTTTTGTTTGGTTAGCGCTTAGCAGAGATATTATTTCTCCTCAAATACATTTATTTTACTCCTCACAAACTGCACTGCAAACCTGCACATCTCAACAAACTACCTTTTTGCGGTCTTTCTGCCAAGCTATGTATCTGGATCGGTAGCTCTCTTCTTCCTAATAGTCGCACATCTATCATGGTGTCAATCATCTAGCTTACATCTTGTCAATGCTTGCGTACCCTAAGATTCATTCTTGGTACCAACCCTTCTTCGCACTAATGACCTGCTCTATTCAATTACCAATCCCATTGACAGTTATGCTGACGATAGCTCTTTCAGGCCAATATTCATTTTTCCCAACAAGTCTCGAATAAAGAGCTGGAAAAGAGACACAGATCTATGCACCTAATTATCCCTTTTGAAAAATCTACAATTATTCTTAGACTGGGGTACAAAAAGCCTTATTCGGTTCAACGCCTCCAAATCTCAGTCTTGCTCCCTGTTTTGCAAAAAATCCAGCAATATCTTGCCCATCCCCATGAATGGCCAAGCTCTACAGAACAAAGAAACGTTCGATCTTGTAGGCATCGGTTTTGAACAGGATCTCAACTGGCAAAAACACATTACTTCCATAGCCACATCAGCTATTAAAAAGCCAGAAAATACTTTTCCCGTTCCAACTTATACACTCTTTGTTTTCTAAAAAAGACCTAACCTAAAATACTGTCCCCACATCTGGGGACCAGCACCATCTCCCACCGTCAAAATCCTTGAGTCTATCCAAGAGAGGGCCATTCAATTCACCAGTGACCAAGTCTTCACAAGAAAATTCCCTTCTTCCTTTGTATAGCTACAAAACCCACTGCTCATCCACACTTACGTGTCTGTACGCGGGCTGTACAAGATAAACAATTTTTTTTCTATCTGGATAAAATAATTTAAGGACAGATTCACTATTGTAGAAATCTGTCTAATTTGAGAATCAACTGTTTAAATTGACAAATGTAAGGATAAGACTAAAGGTACTGTGTACTTTAAAATTTTTCTATGTGCGTGTGCAAAGTAGGTACTTTGCGCACGCATTTTAGTGCATAAAGTTGGACTTTTCCGCACTAGTGTGACAAAGAGATACCGCAATAAGTATTATTAATGCCTGTAAAAAATAATCTGATATACTTTTATTTTTGTTAGTTTGAAGCATTTGTTTACTTTGAGGGGATGGGTTTTATCTAATGTTTACGGTGTTTGTTTACTGTTATGTTTTAATTACTATTATTATATTTTTTACCGACTACCGACGAAAACCATTACCATACTATTACCATAATCCTTTAAATATTAAATATTCTAGTAAATATCGTTGAATCGTAATGTTTCTAATTTGTGAATAAAAACAATAAAAGAGTAATCAATCTACTGAAAAGTAAAAGTACCGAAAGTAACGAGTAACGGGTATTGATAATAAAAGTAACTAATGGGTACAAGTACTCAAAAGTACCGAAAGTTTACATCACTATTGCTTTTATCTGTGTTGTTTTCCTTAAGCTCGTAGAAAAAATTTTGTTTCTAACTCATGCACAATAGTATATTGTACAACGAGCATGGAATGACATGCATTTCCTACGAGTATGACGTTTGCAGCATGAGCCGCAGGCGAATGCTGCAAATCATACGAGTAGGAAATGGTCATTCCATGCGAGTTTTACACTATACTTTTTCTACGAATGTCAA
This sequence comes from Philopedon plagiatum, assembly GCA_963971165.1. Classification (NCBI taxonomy): domain Eukaryota; kingdom Metazoa; phylum Arthropoda; class Insecta; order Coleoptera; family Curculionidae; genus Philopedon; species Philopedon plagiatum. The sequence continues at coordinate 132,599,927 of OZ020191.1, read as the reverse complement.
TTCGCTATAGCTACTTCCATAATAAATAATCTGTTAAAATACTTAAAACACTTTAAACTCAATATTATTTGAAAATAATAATTGTCATTTACTTTTTATTTGCATTGTCAGCGTTGCTATGCGATTACTATGGCGTGTTGACGCGGCGCCGGTCAACGCCACCTTTGTAAAAATATACCCGTGCACAATGGGAACTTTGTAGTTGAATCACCATGGTGATTGAAGCACAATGAAAATGTGTAAAAAACAATGCACTATGTTCCGAAATTACTATTGAACATACAATAAAGGTTTTTATTGACATTGACTCTGCTGCGCGTCGTGAAGAAAAAAATATCTACATTTTAGTTTTTTTTTACTTGCAAACTTTATAAAGAAACTAGAAACTAACAAACCAGCAAACTCAATTTTTGATGACGACGTGTTCACAACAACCAGACAAAAACTTGCCAATACCTAACTGATCAACTGGAAGAGATAAATTAAAACCTTAATACCGGTTTTAATTTAAACCTTGTTAGTAAATTTCAATATTCTGCGTTAATCGATTCAAAAATCAACAAGGGCGTGCGAGGATGAATATTTTACGACCGCCCTGTAGAAGAATAATATTAAAACCTTCCTACAAAGAACGTGCAGGGTCAGAAATAGGGGCGTAAACATCCATTGTGTAAACGAGCTTGTTTCTTGTAAGGTTAATACAGCTTTTGCTTAACACTAACTACAAAAGTTTCGGCGTAATTGTAAAACTTGACGAAATTTGTGTGTTGGGGCTGTTACAGCAGTGTTTCGCACTTTGGGGTGAAGTTTACGCTGGTTTCTAAATAATGCAAGGAAAGCGCGTGATGTGTATCAAGCAGAGCTGGGTACGAATCCTCGTAAAAAGGAATCGATTCCCGGATGCGGATTCCAAGGAATCGGTTCTTTTTTTTCGGGTTACGATTTCAAATCATTTCTTAGGTACTCACTTATATTTTCCTATAATGTGGTTTTGTGTATAAACCGGACGATATCAACGATATTAATAACAAAATTACGGACTTCCATTTGCTTTTATGCATTTCTGGTTTGCGGTTTTGGTTCAAACTAGTCTGTTTTGATGAATTCGACACACTATTACTATAGCCAAAGAATATAATATGCTACACCCTTAGAAAGAACATTTCACAGAATATTTTGTCCTATTGATGGAGCCTCACATGTCCTACCTTACCTAGAGATATGCCATGAGATTGTTCTCAAGAGAATGTTCTCGGGAAAATTCATATTCTCGGAGATTTATGAGAATTTACGGAAATTTAAGGTAATTTATTTTAATGCCGCTCTTGTATCCTAGATGGAGCTTGGAGCATCTTTATCTTTATTTCTTTTCTGTGTTGTTTTAAAGAACTTGTTTAGACATGTTATTTTATACAATGCGTTTCTAAGTTATGTTTTATTTATCAATAAAGTTACTCGAAAATAATGGAAATAAAAATTTAATATGTCTTTATTTTGAGTAAGATGCGTAATCACGTTCATTTACAATTTAAATATTTTCTAAATTAGGTATTGTGCAGTGCTATCTCTTTATTTTTTCAGATAAAATTATTGAATTATTGTAAAAACTACTTTGGGTAAAAAAATATGTTCTTCCAATTTATGCCGTCAAACAATATATAAAATTTTCCAACATAAAATAAGTTGCGATAGATACTTATTTTTCTCAATAATAAATTCTCGAGAGTGTTCCATTTCCACGCCTCTTTATTTTTTCAGGTAAGATAATTGTAAAATCTAGTTTTGGTAAATAAATATGTTCTTTCAGTTTATGAAGTCAAAACCTAAAATTCTCCAACATATAAAATAAATTCTCCAAAATTTCCGATAATTTTTCATTCATTCACGGAGAATATTTCCCAAAAGTAAATTCTCGAGAATGTTCCATCTCTACTTACGACAATGGGGACGGTGCATGCATTTTTTTTTTAATTTATTTAGTCTAATTGGTGGATTATCAAAAAATGGTAAAAGGTTTTTTTATTTTTTGATAATTCGTTACCACATTTTTTTAAAATTAAATAAAAAGTTTTATGTGCGATTTCGTTATAAAGTACTTACTTTTTATTGCCTTAAGTTCTAACGTACCGTGAGCATCTGAAGAGATGGGAAATGTAGTCTATTGACGCGGGATTTAAAGGATTGGAGGTTGGAAGGGGAAGGGAACACATTTTTTTCTGTGCCACAGAACAATGAAACGTTCGATCTTATTTGCATCGTTTTCGAACATGATCTCAGCTGGCACAAACACATTACTTGAATTAGTAGTTAAAATCAAATGAATCTTTTATTTAAAAGTATAAATTGATGAGTGTACAGTAAAGACATCTTGATTTGAACAAGTACTTAGACTTGAAGTCTACCTGTGCTGTCTCTGATAAAAATCTAATGTAATCTTTACGGTCCGCTTTTAAAAAATGCACTGTATGACTATTTTATACGTAAAAAGGAAAAAATCGATTCCGAATCCTTTTTAAAACGGTTAAAATCTTTCAGAGATCCGAATTTCTACAATCGATTTCTGAAGGAATCGATTCCCACCCAGCTCTGATGTCAAAGGTAATGGAAAAGAATTTCGTTTTCCCTGAGGAAAATCAAACCGAAAAACAAATGACTAAAAGCGACTACTCGACATTTCCCGGTTGCGTCTTGAATTTTTTAACGGTCGAACTTAGTTCATCCCCCGCGTTACGGTAAAAAATTTGTTATTTTTATATAGGAAGCGTTTTATTGCGGGTCATTTATATTTACACCCTTATTGGAACACATGCCATTCTATAACTTAAATTTGCATGCTGTTTTCCCTCTCTGTTTTAAAATTTAAGCCATGAATTATAAATAAGTCTAACTTTCAGAATGGTTTACTTGTAACTTGCAAAGGTTAATCCATAATTCTAGGTTTCCCAAAACGTTTAATCAATTTAATATATTTTGCTTTGCTGCGATACACCTGTTGAGATACAGCGCGTCCAAAAAGCATCTTAACAGATGGAAAACTTTTTTTATTTTTGTTTCCTTTATAAAATCAAACAATTATTTAAATAATTTATTTAAGCGACGCTGAATTATCAAGTCAGTAGAATTGCAGTTTCTGACCTAAAGTCAACGCTCTCCAAAAAGGAGGGGAAAACTGCTGACTGGGTGATAGGGCGATCAGAAAGACGATAGTTGGAAAATACACTAGTGCACGATCCTCGGTCCGATGCGTTTGTGATTGTGATAAACTATGGAAGAAATGGTCTTCAAATTTGTAATGTCAGTAATAGAAAATTAAGTTGTCTTTCGAGAGTAAATTACATATATGTGTTTTCTGTTTATGTCAAGATTAAATGTTCCTATTTATTGTAAATAAATGATTTAAGTTTGTTCTTAACTCAGGTTTGATTTCGATCTAGTTAAGGTTCCGTTACCTCTACGCCCCTAGCCACATCCTTAAAACTACGGTGTGACCATATGGTGGTTAAACTTACCACGGAGGAAAAAAATTAAATAGTATTAATTGTTGGGGACCACTATAAAATATACAGAGAGGCTGCTTAAATTTTTAATGAAAGATATCCGGATAAAATAATAAGCCATGTGACTCTTGGAGATATTGTTAATAAATTTAAAAGTACCGGATCTGTACAAGTTATTTTCTCGAGAGAAAAGGCAGCAGACCCTTCTCTCTTTTACGATAAAATGTAATATTGGTACCAGAAGTATTCTTTCTTTTCTTTTAATCTGGAGGCAAGTAATTCTGAAGACTCCTTTGAGAAGTTCACGTCTCTACTCAGATCGTTCAGTTTTCCTTGATTGAAACACTGTCTGAATCTACGTCAAAATCACTATCGTTGTCTGATCGCACATATTCACCTTTAGCAGACATTGAAGGTTCGGTTTCATCTTCCGAGAGTCTAGGCAGACTGCCGAACGATGGAATGGGGATTTTGTCGGAATGTGGTACCTGTCTCTTTGCCGAATTAAGATCAGGATATGCCCATTTGTGTCTATTGTTCCGATTAATGCCTTTGATATTTACGAAATAGAAATAGCAGTCATCGTAATGGTTCCTCGGTTCCCTCCAAACCATTGGTAATCCAAACTTTAGGCACTTTCTCTTTCCATTTGCCAATTCACAAAGTCAGAAATATGTTTTCTTCTTTCTTTAAGTGTATTCGCCACATATGTAACAAAAATGGTCGGGGTGATTCACACGGCTACGTCTGCTTGTGGATGCCATGGCTTTAATTAACTGTTTTATGACTAAAGAACGCCGAAAACACAAAACAAACTGAAAGCCAAGTACGTAAATACAATCGTAAAGTGAACCGGGTACGGCAGTGCTAGACACGATTCTAATATGGGCGGATGACTTCGTGGTGGGGAAGTGGAGGTAAGGCAGATATAAAAGGTCGAATTTTTACGCTCATCGAGAATACCAAGTAACTCTAACTGACTAATTATATAATTATAATCTAGTTTTAGGTACCATGTTTCCTGTAAAGATACAATTATTTCATTCTTTGTGCCTGTTATTAAAGGAAAAATCATTTATCCTGAATCAAAAACTAGAGCTGTTACGAAAAAAAGCCAGATATTTTTGGAATCAGCACATCAAGTATATCCAAAAGCAGTTCTTAGTTTTCCGGCACCAAGAAAAGAATTTAATATTGTTGGCTTGTTCATTGAAATTATTTGAGGAAATAAAATTAAATAAATTCTGCCACGAAGGCAATCATGGCTAATAACCATAAAAACGTGTGCGCGTTGCTTCAGGCAAACAGGCTCCGCGTGGGGACATAATTTCCCGAAGGTTAAAGCCGGAAGGATTGTTATTGGTCCAATTCCAGCCGCGTGGCAATCGGCAATTGTTCTGGAATGACAGGAAGCGTACGTAAATTCAACGTGTCTCAAACTAATTAAAGTAGTTAATTTTGCTTCTGGAACAAATGGCACCCATTATTCGTCTTGCGCTGGGCCCGCGAGGATCGAGAACGAGACGTTCTCCAGGGAGAGCCTGTTTTACTACCGTACGGTTTTTACACATTTTTAAACTAATTTATACATATTCCCTTTTGCTTCTTTGCTTGTTGCATTGTATATAGGGGTATCTCAATAGGTTTTTTCAACAACTTAACCTAGAAATTTTATATTTTGCATGTGTCATCTAGAAACTTGGCAATTTAATTATGGACCATTTTACCACGTAAGAACGAGTTAGAACTGTTCAAACGTACTACGAAAAATCCCGTTCTTATGTGAAAATAATTCGTAAACTTCGTTTAATTTTTGGGCGCAATCATGTGCCAAGTGACAATGCAATTCGCAATCTTATTCGAAAATTTTACGTTACCAGCTCGGTTGATTTAACAGTCGCACTCGGAACGGGGGGGGGGGGGGGGTGGTCAGCGAGTGACCCCACTGCATTATTTTTGTTGTATTTTTTATATTTTTAAATATTTTTTGTTACACAGCTATGACTTTTATTTCTAATGTTCAATGAACAAAATGAAATAAAGTTTATTCAAATATTTCTTATTTCTTTATTTTTTAAGTTTTTCTTCGTAAATAAGTGCATTCTTTTAAATGTCATAATAATATTTAAATAAACAAAATAAACATATAGTACGTTCATTGAGTGGTTTTTCTATTCAAGTATTTAGCTGAAGCAAAAACCATCGAAGCACTGACGAAAAAATGCGGGGTCAGACACTGACCCCCCTGTTCTAGTTTTGGGGTCAATCGCTAACCCCCCCTTCCGTGTTCTCCGAGTACACGTTTATGTTCCCAGTAAAGATGGTACTCATGCCAGTGCGTCCACCTAGTGATCGATCCAATGAAAATATCGCTTAAGCGAATTAACAATAATCTCTAGAGAGCGACCTTCTGCAGGATCTAAAACGCAAAAACTAATTTTTATGATGATGTTTTAAAAGAATTTTTAAGAAAATAGCTCTGTATTGATCTAATTTATAAATAATTTCGTTGTTCTTCGGCCACGTTGTTTTACCGACTCCTAATCGAGACATCTGTGACAAACCGTGAATTTTATGTAAGTGAATGCTTCGAAAGGTAATTTTTTGACTTAAATACAATTTTTGCCTACCCTGTTTTAAATGGCATTGCACGCCACTGGTATGGATCTACTTATTTTTCGAAGGTAAATACGTGCATCTAATTTTTCCGAAAAAATTAGTCGATGAGCAATTTTATACCAACCACATAATACTAATACATTTGTAAGTTGTTCGATGTTTCCACTCCATATTTTAAATTCATCTTTTTTTCACAAGAACAACGAAATGACCACCGTTACGCGAATATAAAACGCAACTCCCCGGTGTAATCAATCAATCATCACCTCTGACAATCGATTAAATATTGATAGGGGATTCTGGGTCATTGTGGAAGCCAATAATATGTCATTTGAATTTGATAGGCCGCATAATAAAGGGAACGGATAATATTCCAAATTGCAAAATCCATATTTTAGGAAAAATCGTGCATTAAAAACTGTAGGATTGCTTTAATGAACTTTTTTAAAATAGTTTCTTACATTTACATTAAATATATATATATATATACAGTGACCGGCAAAAAGTTCGCAACATATGGGAAAAATTTTTATTAGGTGAGTATTGGAAAAACTTTTCCGGGGGATCGGTTCTGCATGTCCGATAACCTAAAAATCGATTTTGACATACGTCACGTGACCACTGGTATAGCGTCAAATTAAAAAAAAAATTGTTAATTTACAAAAAGTGAGGTTAGTTGACGAGATATAAAAAAAAGTTATTTGAAAAAATTGCTTAGAATTAAATTCTAGGTCCTTGTGCAAAATTTTAAGATTTTATTTAAAAAAATTGGAAAACACAATTTTTTTTAAATATTTTTTTATCGATTTACAAATTTCCAGTTTTTTTCGTTTAGATAGCTTGGCTAATGTAAAGCCCATGTATCTGGATGAAAATAAACGAATGTAGTAGTTTTTTCTACAATTGACAGGACAAAATTAAAAAAAAACAGGGTTTCGCCGGACGCTAGCTGTTGCAATGATTTGTATCTAGCAGCAGTGTCAAAATTTTAGAGACATTTCAATGAGATTACATTGAGAAAACCTTAATCGTCTTAAATATATCTGAAGTTCGACTTTTTGTAAAGTTAAGGGGAGTAAAATAGATAATAAACAAGAAATTACTTGTTTATTTAATCGAAATTTCATAAACGAAAACCAATGTAAGAAAAACTTAAAAGTAGTCAAATTCTGTACTAACAACATAAAAAATCATTGTTTTTCCTTGGGTGCACAAAATTTAAAGCTCAGTATGACCACCATTTCTCTCCATACATACTATTGTTCTCGAGCGCAACTCTCGACTAACATTTCGGAGCATTTTACGATTTATTTGCAATACACAATTTCTAATGACATTCTCTAAATTTTGTATATTCCTAAAGGGTCGATGTTTGTACACAGAGTTGTTTAGGTATCCCCACATAAAGAAATCTAACGGAGTCAGATCTGGTGATCTCGCAGGCCACGGATTTTCAGAAAACCGTCCTATCCACTGGTTTCCAAATTCTTGATCCAGCCATCTCTTCACCTCATTTGTGGAATGAATGCTAGCTCCGTCTTGTTGAAAGTATAAATTTCTTCTTTCGGCTAATGACAAATTGTCTAAAAAGTCAGATATCTCAGTTTGTAGAAATTCTAAATATCGTTCTGAATTTAAATTGTCTCTAAAGAAAAAAGGTCCCACTATTCTGAGGTTGAAAATTCCGCACCACACATTAACCTTAAAACTATATTGGTCTTTACTCTGAATTACAAAGTCTGGGTTTTCGGTGGCCCACCATCTACAGTTTTGTGAACTGACGGTTCCGTTAGAGGTAAATGTAGCTTCATCCGAGAAAAGAACGTTCTTTGGGAAATTAAAATCTTCCTCAATCATACCCTGGAACCAGGCACAAAAATCGAAGCGGGCGTCATAATCCCTATCTTTTAATACTTGTACAAATTTAGGTTTGTACGGATGAAATTTGTTTCTTTTTAATATCCTCCGCACAGATCTTTCGTGAATGTTAGTGATCTCCGATATTTGACTAACTGCTAATTGGGGTGTTTCTGTGATCGATAAACACACATCCAGAGAACCTTCGTCACCTGTTACCGGTTTTTCATGGGAAACTTTATACTGATTTTCTACCGATCCCGTTTCTTTAAATTTATTGACTAGACGAGATACTGTGGAATAATGGAGGGATTTATCGGGGTGCCTCTCATTAAAAATTGCTGCTGTTTCTCTATGGCTTTTGTAATTATCTCCAGAAATTAAAATAATTTCTATCTTTTCCTGAAGAAGTAGTGTGGGTGCCATTTTAAGGAATAAAATATTAATAAACTTATGTAAAATATCAAACTTAGTAAGATGCGAGACATAAACCAATGACATAGGTTGAAATCAAACAAATTATAATTTGTTTGACATTTTTCTGTTGTTTTTAACCTACTAGATTATTTGGTTGTTTTAATTTCAGAGCCTGCTTTGGTAGTTTTAAGTACAACTAAATAGACCTGGTTGTTAAATTTATGTGCGAAAAATCTTAATAAAATCTTGATACAGTCGTTTCATTAGATTCAAACCATTGCAACAGCGAGCGTCCGGCGAACACCTATTTTTTCGATTTTGTCCTGTCAATTGTAGAATTGTAGATCTGACTCCGTTAGATTTTTTTATGTGGGGATACCTAAAGAACCCTGTGTACAAACATCGACCCTTTAGGAATATACAAAATTTAGAGAATGTCATTATAAATTGTGTATTGCAAATAAATCGTAAAATGCTCCGAAATGTTAATCGAGAGTTGCGCTCGAGAACAACAGTATGTATGGAGAGAAATGGTGGTCATACTGAGTTTTAAATTTTGTGCACCCAAGGAAAAACAATGATTTTTTGTGTTGTTAGTACAGAATTTGACTACTTTTAAGTAAGCACAAGGACCTAGAATTTAATTCTAAGCAATTTTTTCAAATAACTTTTTTTGATATCTCGTCAACTAACCTCACTTTTTGTAAATTAACAATTTTTTTTTTAATTTGACGCTATACCAGTAGTCACGTGACGTATGTCAAAATCGATTTTTAGGTTATCGGACATGCAGAACCGATCCCCTGGGAAAGTTTTTCCGATACTCTCCTAATAAAAATTTTTCCCATATGTTGCGAACTTTTTGCCGGTCACTGTATATATATATATGTCGTGGTTAATCCGGGAATACATCCGGTCGTTTGATTCGTTTCTGGTTGAAACTTGCAGACGATTCGCCAAAATCTCATTTGGCATCTTCTGTGCTTACTCGCTGGTCGTAGAAAGTAAACTTTACTTTCTACGAACTATATAAGATACCAAAAAACAAAACCAGCTTCCCTTGGGGTATCCTAGTGAGGGCTTATTTTGGAATAAAATGCTTTTAAGCTACGCCAAGCTTTCGATAATGTTTATTGTCTTCCACAGGGCTGCAATATGAAACAGTGATAAGTTCAGCTATATTTGAAAATTACATATCTAAACAAGATCATATTTTTTCCTTTTCCTTATAGAAATACTTACTGCTAATGCATTACTTAATAATTAAGACAGCTGTCTCACTGTACATATATATATATATATATATATATATATATATATATATATATATATATATATATAAATATATATATATATATATATATATATACAGTATGTCCACGGATAGAGGTCACAAGAGGACAAATGGACCAAAAATGTCATTGTTCGACAAAAAAAAACATTTTTGTTAAGCTTCTGCTTCTTAAAAAAATACGATTTACGAGGAAAATGTTCGACTTTTTTATATAGGGTGCTCAAAAAATATAAAAATAATAAATTAGAGTAAACTACCTTTATGTTTGATTTTAGAGCAAAATGATAAAGACAAAAAATATTTCAAATTCCAGTCAAAATTTAGATTGAAAATATCAGCAGAATATTTTACTTTTTATTTTTGGGTTATAATTTTATCAAATATTACTGCACCTACGTTTTCTAGGTAATTTTTGCCTTGTCCACCTCATCTCACTATCTTTTACGACAAATGTCACAAAATTTAACATTTTTGCAACAAAATTTAAAATTTTCTGACATTTGTCGTAAAAGATAGTGAGATGAGGTGGACAAGGCAAAAATTACCTAGAAAACGTAGGTACAGTAATATTTGATAAAATTATAACACAAAAATAAAAAGTAAGATATTCAGCTGATATTTTGAATTTAAATTTTGACTGGAATTTGAAATATTTTGTCTTTATCATTTTGCTCTAAAATGAAAAATAAAGGTAGTTTACTCTTCACATAATTTATTATTTTTGTATTTTTTGAGCACCCTGTATAAAAATGTCAAACATTGTCTTCGTAGACCGTATTTTTTTAAGAAGCAGAAGCTTACCAAAAATGATTTTTTTTCGAACAATGAAATGTTTGGTCCATTTGTCCTCTTGTGACCTCTATCCGTGGACATACTGTATATAATCCTAATCCGACATCTCTCGAGGTTAACCTGCCGATTATTTTACTGCGTAATAAAGGTGGCCAGTCTTAAAACAAAAGACCTGTATACGCATCACTAAACAATATTAAGGTCCGACTCCTTTTGATCTTATTATATTTATATAAAGCATGTTTTGCAAGAGAGTGAGTGTCGGGCCCAATTTCTAGGCAACAATTTAAATGGTTTGTTTATTGTTTAACCAATAAACAAGTCAACAACAGCATTTGCGAATTAAACCGCTCAATTTACTGCTTTATGTAACTGCCGGTTTAATTTTGTTCGAAATTTTGTATTATAAACCTGTAGTGGCACACATTAGAGCCCCATAAACCGAAACGAAATTGAAAAATAAAATTAAATAAAGTGTTTTATTATATTACGGGCAATAACAATACCATTCTGTGGAAATTCATATTGCGCCGAGGTAATATTCTTTTAAGGAGAAAGGAAATATTAAAAATACATTTAGGGATATTAGGACTAGCGTTATCGTCTACTAAAAAGCTCGGTAGAACTGAAAACAATTATCTCACGAAAGTCTAAAGATGTTTTAACTGTATTAAAATGCTGCAAAGATAGAAGCGGTGCGTTTAAGTTAAAATTACAGGAAAATTTAAAATTAACACTAAAAATTTGGATGCATTTTATGTCAGATGAGAGACGATTTTCCGTTTTGTCATCGATTAGGCCGATGTAGAAATATTGTAGGTATTCAAAAAACAAACGAACGGCATTGAAATTCTAAGAAATTTACGGCGCATCTTATCGCATTATACAGTATGTCCGCGAATGGGGTTTAGAAGAGGACAAATGGACCAAATTTTGCAAGATACGTAAACATGTTTTCCTACGACCACCTATGAAAGTGAGTAAAAAAGCACGGCGAGAAAGTGCCTTATATCACACGCGTGTTGAAAAGTACTTTTCAACACGTGTGTTGAAAAGTACTTGTCAACATGACATTTAAATAGATGGTGCCAATTTCATTTGTTTTATTTTCAGCACACTTGATGAAAATATTAGTGTTGAAAGTGAAGGATTTAACGGACAGAAATTGAAGTTATTTGTAAATATTTTCGTGGTCGTAGGAAAAATATTGTACATTACTCGTGTGAAACTAATTTTCGCACACTCGTGGGATTATCGCACTCGGCTGTCGCCTCGTGCGACAACATTCCCACTCGTGTGAAAAATGTCACTTTCAACACTTGTTATGTAATATACTATACTCCTACTAAAAGTTTTTCCTTGCAAAATAATAGTATATTACATAACAAGTGTTGAAAGTGACATTTTCCACACGAGTGGGAATGTTGTCGCACGAGGCGACAGCCGAGTGCGATAATCCCACGAGTGTGCGAAAATTACTTTCACACGAGTAATGTACAATATTTTTCCTACTATCACAAAAATATTTACAAAAAAACCCCAATTTCTGTCTTTTAAAACCCTCACTTTCAACACTAATATTTTCATTAAGTGTGCTGAAAATAAAACAAATGAAATTGGCACCATCTATTTCAATGTCATGTTGACAAGTACTTTTCAACACGTGTATTGTAATAGTATATTTCATTACCAGTCCGGAAAAAAGGATTTTTCTGTGCGCGCTTGACAAATTCTCGTGTGAGGCGCAGCCGAACACGGGAAGTCAAGCAAGCACGGAAAATCCATTTCTGGACGTGTAATGAACGATATTTTTTATTATACTTCTTTGAAAACGATAACATAAAACAAAATATAACATAAAAAAATACATACATACAAAATAAACTTGGAATATTTTTATTTTCACAACTGTTATCGGAATTTAAAAAAAAAACTACTAGAGTAATTAAAAATTAACTATTAATAATGAAAGATGCCACTTTTTCAGGTTGAGAGAACATTTTATTAGAATGAATTTAATTGACAGAAAATTAACCACGCTGACAATATGGTCTTTGGCAGGTATGATGCGTTTTCATGGTATCTTTCAAATCATTTAAAAGGTGATTTAAATTTGTCTATGTCAGATAAGATTGACAAAACGTCAAAAAATATTTCAGAAATTCATCTAAATATTCAAATATTTACGAAATAAAATACAAAATAGGTACATATTAAATATCAGATAGCATATAGACTTTCTTGAGTTTAGTTTATTTTCCTATACCTATATTTCTATTTTAAAGCCAAAAAATAGTCGGTATCTTCATTCAGCACACTGAAAGAACTGGAGACCAGGAAAATTTTTTTTATTATACTTCTTTGAAAACACCTTATTTTCATCTGTTTTAGTAATAATGTAAGATGGGCTTTTTCGGGCTAGCGCACGGAAAGAGCGCACGGAAAAAATTTTCCTGGTCTCCAGTTCTTTCAGTGTGCTGAATGAAGATACCGACTATTTTTTGGCTTTAAAATAGAAATATAGGTATAGGAAAATAAACTAAACTCAAGAAAGTCTATATGCTATCTGATATTTAATATGTACCTATTTTGTATTTTATTTCGTAAATATTTGAATATTTAGATGAATTTCTGAAATATTTTTTGACGTTTTGTCAATCTTATCTGACATAGACAAATTTAAATCACCTTTTAAATGATTTGAAAGTTACCATGAAAACGCATCATACCTGCCAAAGACCATATTGTCAGCGTTGTTAATTTTCTGTCAATTAAATTTATTCTAATAAAATGTTCTCTCAACCTGAAAAAGTGGCATCTTTCATTATTAATAGTTAATTTTTAATTACTCTAGTAGTTTTCTTTTTAAATTCCGATAACAGTTGTGAAAATAAAAATATTCCAAGTTTATTTTGTATGTATGTATTTTTTTATGTTATATTTTGTTTTATGTTATCGTTTTCAAAGAAGTATAATAAAAGATATCGTTCATTACACGTCCAGAAATGGATTTTCCGTGCTTGCTTGACTTCCCGTGTTCGGCTGCGCCTCACACGAGAATTTGTCAAGCGCGCACAGAAAAATCCTTTTTTCCGGACTGGTAATGAAATATACTATTCCGTGCGCTCTTTCCGTGCGCTAGCCCGAAAAAGCCCATCTTACATTATTACTAAAACAGATGAAAATAAGGTGTTTTCAAAGAAGTATAATAAAAAGTACTTTTCAACGCGCGTGTGATATAAGGCACTTTCTCGCCAAGTTAACCGTGCTTTTTTTCTTACTTTCATAGGTGGTCGTAGGAAAGAAAGATTTACGTTATGAAAAATTTAATTTTTTATACAGGAAGCATACAAAATACGAAAACGCCAACCAGCTTTAGGTGTAGACAGTAAGTACTTACAAAATTCCATAAAATGCAAAATTGATACTGCAACGATGATCGAAGGTTGTGCGAAATCGGGGGTTGACAGCCTCTGGGGGGCACAAACCAGGGGGGTTGTATAGTAGAGGACTACAATAAGGCAATATATGACTCACCGTCCTAAGAATGAGAGGTGAAAAATATTTGGACAATTTGTTCTTTTCCCAACCCCATCAGTGGACATACTGTAGACTTGCCTTTATTGACAATGCCCTTTTTTTAATCTAGCTATTTTATTTTTAAGCTTTAAATGCCTCTTACCGCAAAAATTTAACCCTAAACGAGATAAATCGCCAAAGACTACAGTATTACGTTGAGTATATTGGCAATCCAAAAGAGAACATTATTTAAATTTCGTCTTGACTCGCTTTTTCACGGAAGCAATTTGTACGAAAAGTCGCACTTTACTGTTTTAATTAAAAATACGTCCCCCGAAAAGACTAATGTGGTAGTACAGGTTAGTTTTAAGCTCTCGAAGGGTAAAATGCCAAAAGAGAATAAATTGGGGTCTGATTTTTAGTAGATGTAAATACAGGAATATAAACGGAAATAAGTTTTCTGTACAGGGAACTGAAAGACGTTCAAAAAATTACCGAACGTTTCGTCTTATTAGAATATAGAGATAATCCCTGTAAACAAGGCTTTTTTAATTAATGAATTGGCCAGCGTTGAGCCCGATCTTAAACCCATTCAACAGTTATGGGTTATATCGGACACACGTATTCGACGTCACAGAAATCCACCTCAGACCCTTCAACAGCCAGCAGAAGCCCTAGTCGAAGAGTGGGACAGTATACCACAAGAAAACATTCGAAGGCTCGTGCGAATTATGCTAAGGCGATGCCAAGAAGTAATTCGTGCTGCTGGAGGACACAAGCGATACTAAACCTCATATACGCTAAAATAGCTCAACGCTATCCATAGAAAATCTTTGCGTCCTCACTTTGTTTTTCATACTTTTCTTAAATTGTAAATCTTACCTTAGGAATAAATGATTAGTTGAATGTTACATTTTTTCGATATATTAGAAAAAAATGTTTGTCTTTCAGAATACGTATATTTTATCTGTATATCATAACCATTTTAAAAGTTAAAAGGGTACGAAGTACCCTAATTTTTTTGAGCTATGTATCCACACTTGAAAATTGTTGTTTGTGGTTTAAATACTTTAATCTCTTCTAAGCTAGAAAACAGAATGACTTGCTTTTGGGATAATCACCCGTATATTATTTTAACGCTATTTTTTGAAAAACGTAGATAATTTCAATAATTTTTAGATGACCTTATCCCGGCAAGATACTTGAACGTTTAAGTTTTCTTTTAAAACTTTTAACTGCTTCAATAAAAGATTCCCTTATAAATTCTGGTGGCTTTCTCGCCATTGCTATAATGGCAAAATAAAAGGAAAAAAAAATGGATTCGGTTGCGAGAAGAGTAGCACTAATGCAGAAAGATCAATGGATTCTAAAGCTGGGAATCAGAAATGCATACACGAAAACTATTTTAACAGATATCGGTTTAGGGATAAAATAGGGGATGGAAAGTCCCTGGAGAATTGAATATACGCTAAAACTTATCATTGGAAAATAGGAAACAAGCCTTATATTGGGAATTGTTCTGCAGGGTTAGCAAAGATTGATTTCTCAGTCTATGCATTTTATATATTTAATGGTGTCAGGTTTCTTGCAATTTATCTTAATTTCAAAACCTTTTATGAAGATTTTTTGCTTATTATTGCAATGCATTTGGTGGGTAACTATAATATAAAATTAATTTTACAACTATTTAACAGCTGAAATGTAGTTGTAAAAATACCTCGCTGGCCTTGTGTAAGCAACTTTATTTGTTGTAAGTTACCGTAACTCTTCTTTTAGTGAGAGGCGAATAGCTCATAAGTTTTGAATGACGACTTACTAACACTGACAGAAGACAGACACTTACTAAGCAAGATTTATGTTATTGTGATTTTATTTAGAAATTTGAACTACATTGAGAAATCTGAACTATTTTTATTGTATTCTTACATAAACAAATATATGATGGTTGTTTTTATCCATTTATATCCATGTCTTTATTTACAAAAAAAAAGATCAAGTGATTGAATTATTGCCGGAAATTTTTCGAGTACATGAATTTTTTGAAAACTATCCCGAGTCGCGCAGCCACGAGGGTAATTTTCTTAAAAAATTCATGTACAAGAAAAATTTTCTGCAATGAAGTCAAGCTCGAGAGGGATTCGGTAAGAAAATTTCACACGACACAGTTGATACCTATAGAGTTTCAGGATATCTACATATATGCAGTGTTAAAAAAAATCTTTCCACCTATTTCAGTTAGAAAAAACTACTCATAAGGGGTTAATATATATCTACTGTAATGTTTTATATATTATGTTTTCTTCACTAAAATGGGCGAAATCCTGTTTTTCTTATATTTTGAAATGTTACAACAGTTTGGATGAACCAGAATACCTATATTGGTATAATAGATAAATAATATCCTTTCCACCCTTTTTAGTTTCCAAAAAATTACTGAAAATTGTTCAAGACAACTCTATTTGTGTGTCATGAATAAGTTTTGTTTACTAAAATAGGTGGAAAGCGGTTTTTTTATTATATTTTCATGTTTTATACACATGGTATAGCTAAGTTTCAGCACATTATAGTTTAACAGAGATGGTCTTGAAACAAACCTTCATTAGTTATTTATCATTATTTCATTGACAGTTTACCCAATTTAAGCTCAATATTTCTATTGTTGAAGTTGTTTTCGATGTTTTTAGAGAATAAGATTATAGAGAATGGAAAAAGAACAGGAATATAGGCGCATATTGCGAAGAACTTTGTGAAGTTAAAAAAAAAACACCCAAAATTGAAATACTTATCATAAAAATACTTATATGAAACCCGAAATGATCACATTTCTTCATACTCTAATACTTATACTACTAGAGAGAAGGGAAAATTAATTATTCTCTTGCAAAGTCGATGACAATTTAACGCGGTAAGTATTTAGGTAGGAAACATAAAATCTGCGAAGTTGGCTGTGACTGCTTGGTGGAATGACGTTTCACCAATATCTTTTTGTTTTGTTTATTAATTATTATTCGTCATATTAAATTTTGTTGTCGCAAAGAACATATCATAAAATGAATAGAAAATTGTACAATCTTTGTTCCTTTTGTACGGAATCTGGGCATATTGAAAATTTATCACGCAAAAATATAAAATATTAACATATTTGGTGAACAATTCTGGCTTAAATCCCGAACAAGAAGATCCATTCAGAGGTATGAGCAATATTCTTCGTGAAATTATTCCATATTTCACCCATAAATCCAGTGTTGAGAAGAACAAAATCATATCGAAGTATTACTTTCATTTCATGAAGCATAGACATTTAGTGAAGAAAACCCACGGCTTTTTACTTTATTCGCCATTGATGAAAAAAGAAGTGGAAAATGAATTTCAGGAATATTTGGAATTGATAATTGATGTTGTTAATAATAAATAACATGTACCTACCTACTTATTATTGAATTGAAAATAAATATTTGTAAAACTTAATCTACGCTTCTGTTGTTATTCTGACATCTGCACGTGACAGCTGTCAAGCCAGGGAAATTATCACTTATTAATTTTTCAACTAGGTCACGTGACCGAAAAAATTTCCGAAAAATTCGGGTTGTTGCCATAGCAACCTGTCAAAAACAAGGCATCTGATTGGCTTAAAACAACTGGTATAAAATTTTCCTAGTAATTTTCTTCAAAAAATAGTTTTGGATCTATAATGACTTCCTTAAATGAATTATGCATTAAATATATATATATATATATATATATATATATATATATATATATATATATATATATATACTAATATACTAGATTCTTGAACCATTCAAATATATTCTTTATAAATTTTTCTTGGGTTTTTTTGGTTCAACAAAATTCAGTAAGTCTACCTCATATTTTTTATTTCAAACGTTTCGGCAACACTTTTGCCTTCATCAGTGTAATTTTTATTCATAAAAAGGTTATTTCCTATTGAAAGATAGGGTAGTCAAAATGACATAATATTTACAACAAGACACCACATTTAAAAACTTTAAAGAGGAGAAATCAATATGGTTAATTTTTATACTAAGGAATTTTGGTCTTAGTTTTTCAGTTTTGCATCTTAATAAAAAGCTTCTTCTGTTTTTTTGATTTGCCAATTTACAGTTATGTTTTGCAAAACATTTCATATTGGTAAAAGCAGCTTGACCAAAAGTTGTTCTGTTATATTCATAGGACAGCAAATTTTCACCCATTTTGCGATATATTCTAATATACTAGATTCTTGAACCATTCAAATATATTCTTTATAAATTTTTCTTGGGTTTTTTTGGTTCAACAAAATTCAGTAAGTCTACCTCATATTTTTTATTTCAAACGTTTCGGCAACACTTTTGCCTTCATCAGTGTAATTTTTATTCATAAAAAGGTTATTTCCTATTGAAAGATAGGGTGGTCAAAATGACATAATATTTACAACAAGACACCACATTTAAAAACTTTAAAGAGGAGAAATCAATATGGTTAATTTTTATACTAAGGAATTTTGGTCTTAGTTTTTCAGTTTTGCATCTTAATAAAAAGCTTCTTCTGTTTTTTTGATTTGCCAATTTACAGTTATGTTTTGCAAAACATTTCATATTGGTAAAAGCAGCTTGACCAAAAGTTGTTCTGTTATATTCATAGGACAGCAAATTTTCACCCATTTTGCGATATATTCTAATATACTAGATTCTTGAACCATTCAAATATATTCTTTATAAATTTTTCTTGGGTTTTTTTGGTTCAACAAAACTCAGTAAGTCTACCTCATATTTTTTATTTCAAACGTTTCGGCAACACTTTTGCCTTCATCAGTGTAATTTTTATTCATAAAAATATATATATTTGAATGGTTCAAGAATCTAGTATATTAGAATATATCGCAAAATGGGTGAAAATTTGCTGTCCTATGAATATAACAGAACAACTTTTGGTCAAGCTGCTTTTACCAATATGAAATGTTTTGCAAAACATAACTGTAAATTGGCAAATCAAAAAAACAGAAGAAGCTTTTTATTAAGATGCAAAACTGAAAAACTAAGACCAAAATTCCTTAGTATAAAAATTAACCATATTGATTTCTCCTCTTTAAAGTTTTTAAATGTGGTGTCTTGTTGTAAATATTATGTCATTTTGACCACCCTATCTTTCAATAGGAAATAACCTTTTTATGAATAAAAATTACACTGATGAAGGCAAAAGTGTTGCCGAAACGTTTGAAATAAAAAATATGAGGTAGACTTACTGAATTTTGTTGAACCAAAAAAACCCAAGAAAAATTTATAAAGAATATATTTGAATGGTTCAAGAATCTAGTATATTAGAATATATCGCAAAATGGGTGAAAATTTGCTGTCCTATGAATATAACAGAACAACTTTTGGTCAAGCTGCTTTTACCAATATGAAATGTTTTGCAAAACATAACTGTAAATTGGCAAATCAAAAAAACAGAAGAAGCTTTTTATTAAGATGCAAAACTGAAAAACTAAGACCAAAATTCCTTAGTATAAAAATTAACCATATTGATTTCTCCTCTTTAAAGTTTTTAAATGTGGTGTCTTGTTGTAAATATTATGTCATTTTGACCACCCTATCTTTCAATAGGAAATAACCTTTTTATGAATAAAAATTACACTGATGAAGGCAAAAGTGTTGCCGAAACGTTTGAAATAAAAAATATGAGGTAGACTTACTGAATTTTGTTGAACCAAAAAAACCCAAGAAAAATTTATAAAGAATATATTTGAATGGTTCAAGAATCTAGTATATTAGAATATATCGCAAAATGGGTGAAAATTTGCTGTCCTATGAATATAACAGAACAACTTTTGGTCAAGCTGCTTTTACCAATATGAAATGTTTTGCAAAACATAACTGTAAATTGGCAAATCAAAAAAACAGAAGAAGCTTTTTATTAAGATGCAAAACTGAAAAACTAAGACCAAAATTCCTTAGTATAAAGATTAACCATATTGATTTCTCCTCTTTAAAGTTTTTAAATGTGGTGTCTTGTTGTAAATATTATGTCATTTTGACCACCCTATCTTTCAATAGGAAATAACCTTTTTATGAATAAAAATTACACTGATGAAGGCAAAAGTGTTGCCGAAACGTTTGAAATAAAAAATATGAGGTAGACTTACTGAATTTTGTTGAACCAAAAAAACCCAAGAAAAATTTATAAAGAATATATTTGAATGGTTCAAGAATCTAGTATATTAGAATATATCGCAAAATGGGTGAAAATTTGCTGTCCTATGAATATAACAGAACAACTTTTGGTCAAGCTGCTTTTACCAATATGAAATGTTTTGCAAAACATAACTGTAAATTGGCAAATCAAAAAAACAGAAGAAGCTTTTTATTAAGATGCAAAACTGAAAAACTAAGACCAAAATTCCTTAGTATAAAAATTAACCATATTGATTTCTCCTCTTTAAAGTTTTTAAATGTGGTGTCTTGTTGTAAATATTATGTCATTTTGACCACCCTATCTTTCAATAGGAAATAACCTTTTTATGAATAAAAATTACACTGATGAAGGCAAAAGTGTTGCCGAAACGTTTGAAATAAAAAATATGAGGTAGACTTACTGAATTTTGTTGGACCAAAAAAACCCAAGAAAAATTTATAAAGAATATATTTGAATGGTTCAAGAATCTAGTATATTAGAATATATCGCAAAATGGGTGAAAATTTGCTGTCCTATGAATATAACAGAACAACTTTTGGTCAAGCTGCTTTTACCAATATGAAATGTTTTGCAAAACATAACTGTAAATTGGCAAATCAAAAAAACAGAAGAAGCTTTTTATTAAGATGCAAAACTGAAAAACTAAGACCAAAATTCCTTAGTATAAAAATTAACCATATTGATTTCTCCTCTTTAAAGGTTTTAAATGTGGTGTCTTGTTGCAAATATTATGTCATTTTGACCACCCTATCTTTCAATAGGAAATAACCTTTTTATGAATAAAAATTACACTGATGAAGGCAAAAGTGTTGCCGAAACGTTTGAAATAAAAAATATGAGGTAGACTTACTGAATTTTGTTGAACCAAAAAAACCCAAGAAAAATTTATAAAGAATATATTTGAATGGTTCAAGAATCTAGTATATTAGAATATATCGCAAAATGGGTGAAAATTTGCTGTCCTATGAATATAACAGAACAACTTTTGGTCAAGCTGCTTTTACCAATATGAAATGTTTTGCAAAACATAACTGTAAATTGGCAAATCAAAAAAACAGAAGAAGCTTTTTATTAAGATGCAAAACTGAAAAACTAAGACCAAAATTCCTTAGTATAAAAATTAACCATATTGATTTCTCCTCTTTAAAGTTTTTAAATGTGGTGTCTTGTTGTAAATATTATGTCATTTTGACCACCCTATCTTTCAATAGGAAATAACCTTTTTATGAATAAAAATTACACTGATGAAGGCAAAAGTGTTGCCGAAACGTTTGAAATAAAAAATATGAGGTAGACTTACTGAATTTTGTTGAACCAAAAAAACCCAAGAAAAATTTATAAAGTATATATATATATATATATATATATATATATATATATATATATATATATATATATATATATATATATATATATATATATATATAGAGGGTGTTTCCTAACCTCTCTGACAAAAGAAAGGAGGAGAATCCTCACATACTTTTAAGACGAAAATGTGTTATAAATTTTTTTAGAATGTCGCTTTGTTTTCGAAATACAGGGTGTTAAAAAAATAAAATTTTGCGTTTTTTTTTAAATTATTAATTAGTGGCAAGCGATATTCCAGTGATATTTAGTACACATAATAAGGGGTTTAAATACTTTACTTTGTGTCCATTTTAAACTTTTCAAATAGTTCAGTGGCGGAGATCCGGGTAACGAGTACCATAATTTCGCAAAAATAAATAATACCGGCCTGTTTAGCATTGAATATTTTGATCCTACCTAATGTTAAAAATAATTTTAAGCAAATTACGTCTCTTGCGTTTTTCTCCTATCTCTTAGGGTTTTAGAGTAAAATGTAATTTATTTGCTATGTTACACGAAGTACCTAGTAGTTGATACAGTATCAATAAAAATCATTTAAATAAAATTATTTAAAAATTTTACATAATGAACTCACATGAACAAAAGTCAAATAAACTGCTGAAAATGTCCTCCATGAGCCAGTAAACACCCGCGTACCCTGGATATCACTGGACTATTGCTTGCCAAAAAAACGCATAAAATTTTATTTTTTTAACACCCGAAAACAAAGCGACATTCTAAAAAATTTTATAACACATTTTCGTCTTAAAATTATGTGAGGATTCTCCTCCGTTCTTTTGTCAGAGAGGTTAGGAAACACCCTGTATATATATATATATATATATATATATATATATATATATATATATATATATATATATATATATATATATATATATATATATATGCATAGTCCTTATTTAATTTTGAAGCAAGTTTCCATTTTTTTCGAGAATCAATACCTACACCTCGAGATTTAATGTTCAGGTTACACTTCAAAACTCAGGAACTTGCGTTGTAAATGTTGCAGCTTTGTAACAAATTGTATAGCAAAACTACTTCAAAGTTTAGGAAAACCGTATACTTTTTTACGAGTCTTTATTTTGAAATAACTCCTGCCTGAAGCTTTGCAGACAGTTTTAGGGTGTAATTCAGTAAAATTGGGAACGTAATTTATTCGGAAAGAAAAACATTTTATCCCCGTATAACCAATGATGATGAGCAAGCAGCGAAGACGTTGAGTAGAACATCCGATAGATAAAGTGTCAATATTTGCTAAAAATACGCTGAATGAGGGAAACGCTTTTAGTGGAGAAGGCCGCTGAAAAAATTACCTAACAGGTTTACGATTCATCATGTCGTAAAAAAAATATTAAATAGAGGGAAAGGATAATTTTTCATATGCGGTTTTTTAAGCATAAAATGTTTAAAAATAAATCTCGCGATTCACTAAAGAGGTTTAAGACTCAGTACTGGTTTAAATCTAGATCTAGTTGATTAGGTTTTTTCCTGTCATTGTTTAACACAGGCACACAAAAACAATATTGTCTCCTATGTATTTTGACCCGCTGATTCCGAATCCGTCGTCAGAATTGGCCGATAACGTCTCCGTTTTTCATAAAACCCAAAAAATACCACTTTCCGAAACAACATTTTTTAAAGAAAACAAGTTTTTAGACCGACATTTTTTCAAATATTATTTCGAAAAAGGCAGAATAATCATATTAAAACCCACCTTTTTCAAAGTAATTTACTACAGAGTAACATAGCAGACACAAGGAAACGTAAACCGACTGAAACACCGAACACAAAAACGGTTCGTTTAGGTTAGTTCAGGATCTTTAATTTTTCCATTGATATTTTCTAAGCCAGCAGAGTTCATAATTTAAATTTAAAAAACCTATGTTTTCTAAAGAATCTATTTTCGGAAAATGTGTTTTTAAAAGATTATTTAAAAATATATTATACAAAAAAAATTGTAGATCCATTTCCGAAAAAGAATCTTTTGAAAAAGCTGTTTTTCGAAATAATTTACTTAATTTAATGTCAAAAAAGATGTTTATTGAAAAAAAAAACAATGGTTATCTTAGCTAACACGCGACAGGACAAATTGTTTGAATATGAAAATGAAAATATTTTAGAATTTTTTTATTTATGCCTTCTGCTCATTTGCAGGGATATATGAGTACTTACGAAACTACAATAATTTTTCCAAAACCAATTTTTTTTTAAACACATTTTTTTCAGAGAACATCTTTTTAGAAATTTTTTCGGATATCAATTTTTTCAAGCAACGCCTTGTTGAAAAAACAATTTATGAGAAAGTAACGTACCAAACCTAAGGAAATCTAATCAAACCCAAAAAAGGTTCGTTTAGGTTTGTTCAGGATCTTTTTTCGTCTTTTTTTTCTTTAACATGTTCCAATAACAGTTCATAGTTCCAGTAACAGTTCATAATTTAATTGTCTAAATACTGGTTGGAAAAAATATATTTTCGGAAAATGTACCTATTGCTTAAAAATTGTTTTTTTGAAGACATTTTTGAAAAAATGCACTTTCGAAATACTTGTTTTTGAGAAAATATTTCATAAAAGCATCTTTAAAAAAGCTGTCAGGACATTTTTGAAAAAATGTATGTACGAAATATGTTTTCGAGCAAATATTTTTCACATTTCGTTAAAAAAATTTCCTTTTAAAAAAGATGTTTTTTGAAAAAAATGCTATTGGGTTATTTGTTTCCTTTAGAAGCCAAAACAATCCGGAGCAAATTTTTCAGAAAGAATCTAAAAGTATGCAAATCAAAAATGCCAAAAAAGGCTTTCTTCTTTTGTATAACACTATTGATCTGTATTCATATTTCTGTGGTATAATGTATAATTCATTTCAGAGACCATACATAGACGGCAAATGTTTGTTTTTGTTTATAATATTTTGTAGAATATGTAGGAATGGTTAATGTTTATGTTACAATATTTATTTTCATAAAATTCGCTATTAAAATCCTTTTGTACAAGGCTTTAGACCCCCCCCCCCCTAAATCCGCGCCCGAATCCTTCAAGCGTTGCATAATGTGCAAACAACTCATTATATCGTACATTATCAAATTGGTTGCGATTTATTTAACTAACAAGTGAAGCGTTGCCTCTTGAAGGGCGCTCGAGAATTCCCTAACCTACTTAATAATTCCATGGTCGAAGCAACGTCAATCCCACATCACATTTGGCCGACAAAACATTTTCCGGCGGGGATATGTCTTCCATGGTAAGAATAATTGAAACAGTTTACGCTTGCGGGAAAATATTAACTAAAAGATTTCCAGTGTGGGTGGTGAATTTGAAACATTTCCTGAGAAATTGTTGTCCTTTATTTTACGCACGATTACGGGCGCTGATTTTTATGCGGCGCCATTGACTAACTGCTAATATTCTGCATCAATATTGTAGGAACAGTAACGTACGTCACAAAAGTTTCGGCACAAAATGTAATGAATTCAGAATCAAAATGCGAATGACAAAATGTCAAGTTGGCTTTGGAAACAAATAGTATATTATATATCAAGGGACTAGGTAGGTCTTTTAGTCCTGAGGGCATAATTTGATGCCCGAGGCGTAGGCAAGGGCACCAATTGCACGAGGGATTAAAAGACCCTTTAGTCTCGTGGTATATCCGCTATTTTTTGCACTCCAAAAATTCTAAAACACAAAATTAACAAGTATTTTTTTGGTATTATTTTTAAAATCAATTTGCACAACAATGTGCACACCTGTAATAATCGTTTATTATAAAATCATAATGCTTTTCTACCATGGAAACTAAGATTTTGTTTAAAACTGACAAACAATTTTTGAGTTTTTACCCGAAACATTATTATCCCCAAACATTTGAAAGTATTTACAACTTGTAATTTTTCACTCTCTATTTCAATACTAATATGTCGTTTATTACTGTTTGCTTCTATTAACATAGATTTTGTTTTAAGAACATTTAATTTTAACCAATTTTCTACATATTTTATGTCTTCATTAATTTTTTTAATACCATTATTTATATCATCATCTCGAACATAAATCAGTGTATCATCAGCAACATCTGTATACTTGAATTTTTTTGAACTATATTCATATCATTAATATACAATATAAATAGTAAAGGCCCTAATTTACTATCTTGTGGGACTCCAGTATAAACTATAAACTATACATACACAAAAAGAAGGTAATGAAAATTACAGTTGAGTCCAATATATACGATTGCTTTTGAGAGAAAGCTTGATAAACAGAAAATTAATATCCTCATTTAAACAAACGGATCTCCTAACGACTTTGCCACTATTTACCAAAGGGGCATTTATATTGTAAACGCCCTATTCATCCTTAGGCTACAAAGGGAAGCAGCTAGTATTAGTAATATCTTTTTGTAAGTTTATGGATGTCACAAAGCGTATCTAGAAGCAAGCAAATAACAAAGATATAAAACCTTATCCAATCTCATCTTTCATCTTCTTGATTGGTTTGGTTAATAGTCTGGAAGAATTGGCAAACTTTTATTTTTTTCTGATAGACGAAACGGTAAAAGCGGAGCAGATATTGAATAAATTGACGAAATTTAATAACCGAAGTTAAATTTCTAACTTTATGGCATTTCGTAATTTATTGAGACGTGACACACCATTTGTTATTGCGGAACGAATGAGGATTTTACGGAAAGTTTAACAAGTATAAAAATAACCATAATTTTGTGCTAATAAAATAATGCAAAATAAAGAATAACTTATTAACTAATGAAATTCCTATAAAATAAATTTATTTACCCAATTAAAATGTATTCAGTATTTTACTTGTAGGGTCAATGTGGGAACAGTGGATCGTATAATTTTAATTACTTTTCTTACCGGATATTTATTATCTCTGTATATAAAAGAAGAAACTGACTAACTGACTGACTAACTGACGTATCAACCACAGCTCACACCGCTCAGTCTAAAATCTTGAAATTTTGCACGGGGGTTCCTATATAACGTAAGTGTGCACTAAAAAGGGTTTTTCAGAATGCAACCCCTAAGGGGGTGAAACAGGGTTTCAAACTTTGCTTGGACAAAAAATATTAGATGGTCCTATTAATTCGAAACTCCATAGAAGCACTCTAAAAAATAACGTTCAGATTCACTAAGAAAGTTGTATTATGGCAGGTGTTTGTCCTGTCACTGTTAATAGGTCGTCATTAAAAACTTATGAATTGTTGTAATATTTCAGCGATTTACTTGGTTTCCAAATGATTTTCATCTTGGAACGAGTTGCTGTATTGAATTTAGTTCTATTATTGTTAAAAGTACGTACTAAAATTGTCATTTTCTTGATAAATTTACGAAAAAGCGCAGAAATAAGTTCATAGTATAAAACTTAGTTGTCTTATTCTTACACTTGTCAGTTTAAAACTTTTGGTTGTCAAATTAGACCAGACTAGCGTTGGAGAATCTGGCTGAAAATGTTTAAACTCGTGTTTTACATTTTTTAATAAATCAACCCTAAGGGGGTGAAATGGGGGTTCAAAGTTTGTAATGGAGCACAATTTGGTTTCTGGTTTGGTTCATCAAAAACGTTAATTGATGTGTCATGTGTGAAGTCAGAAAATCACATTTTGTGTAACAATATGTTAAAAAAATTAACAGAGAGGGGGGGGGGATGAAATGGAGCGGCTGGGAATTTTCATAAAAAAACACAACACTACCCAAAAGTGATATACAGTAACGACAACAATTGTATTTTATGAAAATAAAAACAGGTAAAACGAATTCCAAATTCAAACACTCCCTATTTATAACCCGATGGCATACCTTCAAAAATGACAAATGTGTCAAAATTTCTCATGAGAATAGAAGTTCCTAATGAAAAACTCTTTTGATGTTTTCCTAACAAAAACTACACGAAATTATTCGTTTGAGATCAGTCAATAATACAATCTGAATCTGAACAATTTCATGTGAACTTTTTCTTGCTTCACATAAGAATCTTTTCTAACAATTTCAATAATTGGGCCCCTGTTGAGATCGAAGACGAACTGAGGTTCTGAGATTCTCGGTAAAATGTTCACGTACTGTAGCGATATTATCATTGGATTAAGCTTTAAATTAACAACCGATCTGGAACCTTAAATTTCAAAATAAGATTACAAATTGCCTTGTCACTTGGCATATAATAATGCCCAAAATTTAAACAAAGTTTACGAATTGTTTTTACACAAGAATGGGAATTTTTGTAGTTAGTTTATACAATTCTACTACGTTCTTTTTTTAATTTGCCGGGTTTCTAGAAGGCACATGCAAAATATAAAATTTCTAGGTTAAGTTGTTGAAAAGTGGCGCCAAATTTAAATTCACCACCCTTTGCTTGCGGAAGTGAAACTTTTTTCAAAAGTTCTAAGTAGTTTTGACACGTTTTGGTAGTGATATTGTTAATAAATCGTTAAAAAAACTTGTTATTGTATTGTTTCTGCAATTTGATTGTTTTACAATAATATTTATTCTGAAATGTGTTCCTAAAATGAATTTCGTACTACTAGAGAATAGCACATAGACACATACTCTTTTCCTCATAAATTTGCAAACAAAGTTAATATAAAACCTTCATTGTCAGATTAAACCTGTCTTGCCAATATTGAATCTGCCTGTTAATTCCCATTTCTCAAAAGAACAAAATACTATTTTCTTTATCATTTGCAATTTTAAGAACGACAACAAGAAAAATACAAAGAGTCAACACAAAATGTTAAATAAAAGTTCGAGATAAGTATTTTTAGAAATTCATTTTAAGAAATTCTTGATGTACCTGCAATTGTTAAGCTAAGTTTAATAACAGGTAAGGTAATATTGTGCGCTAGACAAGAACAAAGGAAAAGGTTTAATAAAAATTAAAGCAGAACATCAATGAAAATAATATTATTACTGCTAGCAACGGGAATTTGAAATAAATACAACTGAATTCATTTAAAAGTCGGTTACAAATTTAGTTGATGTTTAGAGAGGTTTTGATAGTATATTGCTATTGTGTATGTTGCAACCACAATGGGCTCTTTCATTAATTTTGATTTTGTTTCCATTGTATAGAGCACGCGCGACCCGTGAGTATTTTACAGGTGGGGCAAATCTTGTGAGCAACTAGTGATATCAACATAAGAAGTAAAATGTACTTTTTTAATTAATGAAGGTTTTTTAATAATGTGCCTAGTTTCATTTTTGATTAAATCTCGAGAAAGCCCTCCTCCTTTGGAGTCGGGCTCTTTCGGATTTAATCAAAAATAAAAATACACTCATGCAGTTTCAATACAACACGCTTCCAAGCAGAATTATCGCTAGTTTTGATGCATTTGTGGTATTACTCCTGAAAATTACATGCTATTTATACCTGAAATTTAATTCTTTGCAGAACAACTATAATATTTTCCCACGAGCCGCCACTGATATGTTACTAGTTTTTGACACTGACGCATTTTTTTGCGTAAATAGGAATCAAAATAAGTATTCTCATATACCTTCGCAATAGAAAATGCCGCTTACGTTAGTGTTGCAAATATCCGTATTCATTAGATATCCGAATCATACGGAATCGGAATCAGCTAATATCCGTATCCATTATCCGAATACGAATCCATTTCTTGACCCGCGCGAAAGCGGTTACAGATCATGTATACGTATGCATGCAACAGACTAAAACATTTTCTATCCGGATACACGGCTAGGTAGGTCGATGCGGTATCGGTATCATACCATTCGTAGTCGAAGTTTAGGGATAACAAGGCACCGCGTCGCGCCGTTCTCGTTTGAATTCGGTTCGGGTGAGGCGGGACTAGTTTAACCAATGGGTCTCATCTCATATGATACCCGTTACCCCGATAACTATGCCATCTTTTTTTAGGAAATGTCATTAGAAAGAGAAAGCACAATATCAAATATGCCAAATCGCAGACCGTGTTGTTCGCTTACACTCGATTCCGATTCCGTTTTCTCTTTGCACTTTGCATTAGTAACCACCCGATGCGAATTTATTTTGATTCCGAATCCGTATTCAAGTTCTCGGCCGGTTCCGGATAATCCGGATTCTTTTAATATTCGGATCCAACGGATTTTTGGATACGTATCCTTACATCCCTAACTTACGTGCTCTTCAGCTCCAAAAGTATCTTAAGAGATGGGGCACCAACCAGCATAAAAATGCCAATTAAAGTCATAAATCCTGAACAGGTCTACTGTCAATATTTTCAATCTTTCTCTACGAATCGGAGTCTTGGGTGGTAAGAATGATTGACCGAAGAAGAATAGATGTATTTGAGATGTTAGCGTGGCGACGAATGCTGATAATTCCCTGGACTGCTCGACGCATCAACGTTTTTTTATCTGAGACAGCCCACGTAGACTAGTAGAGGGGAAGGGAAAACAACTGCAGGCAATTTTTTTATAATCTGTAGACCCTAAGTATGAATGAGCGAGAGAAGTGGGATGTTTTAGGCTTTTGAAGCTGGGCAGTAAAGGGATGCATACGTATTGTGCCTCTTGTTGTTCTGTTAGGAACAGTCCATAGGGGAATTATAGCGGCTAGTTCTTCAGAGCAAAATCCGTGGAAGTACGGGTAGAAAGATAAATAAACCCCCAACAGCGCGGCGATGAGCGAGAGAAGGGAGTTTTCTTGTCAGGTATGGGTCATTGATGAGTCGAATGGCTCTGTTTTGGATAGAATTAAGGATGTTAAGTGTCGAGGGTGATGTCGCTCCCCAGATGTGGGAACTCTAGATTAGCTATTATTTGGAAAATATACAGAATATGTAAGTTGGAAGAGGAGAAGCATTTTCGGGTGATGTCGCTCCCCAGATGTGGGAACTCTAGATTAGCTATTATTTGGAAAATATACAGAATATGTAAGTTGGAAGAGGAGAAGTATTTTCTGACTCGAAAGAGAAAACCAAGCTTTTTAGCTGCCGTTGTGGCTACTGAAGTAATGTGTTTCTGCCAGCTGAGATCATGCGCGAAAGTGATGCCAACATTGTTTCATAGGGCTTGGCAATTCATGTGGATGGGGTAAGTGTTGCAGGATTTTTTTCGTGACAGAGAGGAAGACTAGGCTTTGGAGGCGTTGAACTGAACAAGGTTCTTGGCACCCCAGTCTATGATTAATTGAAAATCTTGGAAAAGGGATAGGTGGAAGACTAGGCTTTGGAGGCGTTGAACTGAACAAGGTTCTTGGCACCCCAGTCTAAGATTAATTGAAAATCTTGGAAAAGGGATAGGTCCATAGATCTGCGTCTACTATCCAGCTCTTGATTCGAAACTTATCTGGAAGAATGAATGTTGGAGTGAAGAGTACTATCGTCAGAATAACTGTGGATGTTGAGGAGAGCAGATCGTTAATGTGGACAAAAAATAAACCCTTGGGTACACCAGCACTGGAAATTAGATGAGTGACCGTCCACCACGACAGATATGCGCCGATTAGAGAGGAACCTACCGATCCAGGTACATAGTTTGGGAGGAAGATAGTAAGAAGGTAGTTTGTTAAAGAGTGAGCCATGCCCCCATGGAAATATGAAATATCAAGAGCAACAATCTGAAACTTGCCATGGAATTCGAGAGGCTTGTTCCTGTTATGTATGACAAAGCTAAGGAGATCAGCTGTAGATCTTTGGTGACCAAATCCTACTGTACTGTCTGTTATGGATGATTTTGTGTTTTTCTAGATATTTTAATCCATAATTGGATATAATTGAATGGAAGGAGAACCGTTCTTCGGCACAGGCTGCACACGAGCAGTCTTTCAGCTATCTGGGAAGATATCCTTGTCATAGGAGATCTGGAATAGACGAGTTAAGAGGGGTGCAAGTTCTGGAGCGCATCTTTTGTTAGAACAACGTGTCTATAATTAAAAATGAAATTCAACTATCAAGTATCTACCGTCTCGAGCAGATTCCTTACATTCTTTGGGCACATATGTACATCGTAAGGATAATACAGGGAAAACTTGATGGAAAAAGACAACGTGAGCGCGACGATGAATTGACATTACGAGGGAGCTGATGAGCACTGACTGGTGAGGCTGTCCATTTGTCCAGAAACTAAGAAAGATGGTGTACTCTAGTTATAAGAGCCGTCAACGAAATTGATAGTCAGTATTAAGGGTGGATTACACATCTGCCAAGATGTTCATGATAAAGAAGAAGATTGCAGATGGGCATTTAATTTATCATTATTAAATAAGTATGCACCTACCTTTATATCGGAGTATGCACACCATAATAAAAAATAAGGCTAATTTATAATATGTATTCTAAAATAAAATATGGATTGTTTGGAGAGAAAAATATACTACATTGTTGTTTTTTAAAATTTTGTAAATAAAACCATTTTTCGTTACCCTTTCTAAAATTATAATTATACGATTGAACATGGAAAAATGAAATTGAGGGACAGGGAATAATTAGCAGATTTTAACACTGGAAAGTCTAATACGAAATCAGGCTTCAATTACGGATTATATGGGATATTTGTGTGGAACCTCAGGAAATTATTAATTGAGAGTAAACAACCCTGTAGAGCTTGAATAAAATATGTATGTATGTATATCTTTAAATAAAAATTAAATTTTCTTACTGTCCTACTATTTGGTAGGATTCAGAATCAGTCACTTTGTTTCTTTTCCACAATAATTATTATTTGTCTAAAAATATAAAATAACATTTGAAAACAAACACTAGACAGGTTAGGTACAACTTTTAATGCATGGCAGCTACACGACTGCTTCCGATTGCCCGAATGTAAATGCCGATGTTAAACGATTTCTTGTTAATGCAGGCCTTCGCCAGCCTTGGTTACATCATGGTTAACTGGACAGAAATTTAAAACTTTATTAAGATTTAACACGGCATTAGCTAACCCCGAATTAATTTTTTTTCACAACCCGCTGTAAGGTTGTGACGTAGCGTTGGAGAATTTTAAAAGTACACAAATCGGCACATTTACGGGTGTAAAATATGGCGGGATTTTTAGTTTCTCCAACAACTTCCTCGTTCAATACAGGTCATGAAATAGTTTTCAAGGAAAACTGACTTGGCTTTTGTAAATTACCACTCCCGCCTTTATACTAAATAATAGTTTAATTCCACTGAGTGAAACAGGAACAGAAACAGATCCATTCGATTTCTCTTTGTGACTTGGGGGAAATGGCAACCTATTCTTGTTTATTCCTTGAAATTCATGTCAATAAAAGGAAACGTTTGTTGATTTTCAAAGTTAAACGTACTGTTTTGTGTCTATACTGTTAAAAATAATGATTAAATTTTAAATCAAAATGAACACAATTCCGATTAAGTCCAGGTCCACGTCAGATTTATTTAAAAAATTAATTAATGCTGGTTACTGGCCCAATTAAGAGATCTATGATCAAATTATATTATTCATATTTGATTAACAGTTAATTCTGATTACATTAATAATATCAATTTGCATTAAATACACGGGCACACAAAATAAAAAAAGTGGTCTGTACATTTGACCAGACCCATCTATCTATATGTATTTTGATACGCTGAATCCAAATCCGAAGTCCGTTTGGTCCGTACACTGCCAAAATTTTGAGTAAATTGCGAGAAAATGCTAAAAATTGCGAAAAATTGCAGTTATGAAAATGAATAAAATTTTATTGAACTAGACAAAATATGTTTCTTATGTATTTTGATGCGCTGAATCCAAATTCCGAATCTGTTAATCTCGATCATTCATATATTTATCAAAAATCGTAAAAATAGCAATGAAGTAGCAGAATGTAGCAAAAAATAGTATTGTCCTAACGTACCAATAAGGACTTTTATTACGCATGTGGGAGTGATTTCTTGTAACATTATACTCTACAGAAGCCAAGTTACCACTAATGTAGAACTGAAGTCGCTTGATGACGACGCGACTCCTGGGGGCCTGCTTTCTCACCCTGACCAGACGCCGACACTTGGGGTTGCTGCCAGACGGTTCTGTTGCCCACCGTCACCACGTGGTGCCCTGCAGGTGCCCTGGTTACAGACACAAGCAATCAGTCCTCCGAAGTTGAATTGCAATTTCTAGCTACACCGGCACACAAAAAAAGTTGTCTGTACATTTGACCAGACCCATCTATTTATATGTATTTTGATGCGCTGAATCCGAAGTCCGTTTGGTCCGTACACCCTCCAAATTTTGAATAAATTGCGAAAAACTGCTAAAAATAGCTAGAAATTGCAATGCAACTTCGGAGGACTGATTGCTTGTGCCTGTAACCAGGGCACCTCCACGTGGTGACGGTGGGCAACAGAACCGTCTGGCAGGCTCCATATATATGTAGTAGAATGTGAATATAAATGAGTAAATATATGAATGATCGAGATTAATATTCTGAATTTGGATTCAGCGCATCAAAATACATAAGGAACGTACTTGATCTAGTTCAATAGAATTTTATTCGTTTTCATAACTGCAATTTTTCGCAATTTTTAGCCATTTTCAGCGATTTTTCGCAATTTACTCAAAATTTTGAGGGTGTACGGGCCAAACGGACTTCGGATTTGGATTCAGCGCATCAAAATTCATATAAACTGCTGGCCACTCGAACTTACACATAGAGATTTTTAGGCAAAATTTAAAATTCAGTATTTTCAACAAGAATGCAAATTTTCGAACGCGTCTTGCAGATTTTAAGAGCTAGTTTTTTTCGGATTAAGCTGCATGACGTATATTTATCGTAGGGCCATAGATTTATTATATACGGGGTGATCAATGAATTCATGCAAAAAATCAAAAAGTTTGTATGAGTGAAATTTCCGCAAAAAATTTTTTTGGTCATTGCAATATGGGTCGTTACTAAGGCAACATCAATATCTCTAGACGTTTTCGTCACTTTTTAGATTAAGGCCCTTAGGTCTTGTACACACTACTAAACATAAAATTTGGGTAGCAAAATTTTTAAAATGCTATAACTTGACATTGGATTGACGGTTCTTGATGATTTTTACGGATTTGGAATCCTTATTTCACGTAGATTTTCTATAATCTAGGCATTTTATTTGGGGGTTGAAATATACAGGTTGAAATTTACACATTATACCGGGTCGATAATAGACAAAAACGTAGCGACAAGAACAAGTTTATTAAATTATATTCTACAATATACAAGATTGGTTAACAACGGCCAAAAGTCAATTCTTACAAAATTTCTAATTCTAAATCTAATTTAAAGGTTCCTGCAATCCCTAAAAAAACCCGGCAAATATCAATGGAAAATTGCCAAGTGTCCTATCTTTAAATACCTAATCTTTGGTAATAATTTATAGACAAAGAACTCTATAAAACTGAATGACTCTTTGAGACAATAAACTGGGGTGAAAGTTTTGGACAGAACAGTGAGAAGGACATTAAACAAAAACAACTTGAGGTGAGAATTTATTTTTACAAAAACTTAAATAATGCCAAACCGTAGAGCGCGTCGTACCCTACGTTTTTGTCTATTATCGACCCGGTATAATGTGTAAATTTCAACCTGTATATTTCAACCCCCAGATAAAATGCTTAGATTATAGAAAACCTACGTGAAATAAGGATTCCAAATCCATAAAAATTATCAAGAACCGTCAATCCAATGTCAAGTTATAGCATTTTAAAAATTTTGCTAACCAAATTTTATGTTTAGTAGTGTGTACAAGACCTAAGGGCTTTAATCCAAAAAGTGACAAAAACGTCTAGAGATATTCATGTTACCTTAGTAACGAACCATATTGCAACGACCAAAAAAATTTTTTGCGGAAATTTCACTCATACAAACTTTTTGATTTTTTGCATGACTTCATTGATCACCCCGTATGTAATAAATCTATGGCCCTACGACAAATACACGTCATGCAGCTTAATCCGAAAAAAACTAGCTCTTAAAATCTGCAAGACGCGTTCAAAAATTTGCATTCCTGTTGAAAATATTGAACTTTAAATTTTGTCTAAAAATCTCTATGTGTAAGTTCGAGTGGCCAGCAGTTTAGATAGATGGGTCTGGTCAAATGTACAGACCACTTTTTTATTTTGTGTGCCGGTGATATCAGTGTATTGCTCCTCACCCCTTATTATTGATATATTGGTAAAATCAATTGAATTTTTTACTGTAATCTATGCTGTTTCTTGTACCGATTGAAATTCATAGACATCAGTGAAAATGTTGTTTTATAAACAAAATATAGATATATTTAGGGAGCAATTTTAGGCTTGTATACATTTTCGTTACCTGTTGAAATATGCTCCGAAATATACAACCAGAAAATATATTAAAGTCAACCCACTTCAAAGACACAGTTTACAAACACAAGATTTATTAATACCAGAATGTATCTGAGTCAATAATAATCAAAACTCGGATTGAATTTTAAGTTATGTGTATCTTATTTATGTACAGAATGCCTTGCTGTGTTGTTTGCTCAACAGAATACCTTGCGGCAATCTAAATTATATACTGTAAATGACCATATTTTCCAAAGTGATTTTTCCTGGATTCATTAAAATATTTCATGACTTATTTAGTACCGTCTCAAATTGAGATTTTCGTGGATAAAATTTTAACAATTTTTTGTCCTGCGTTTTAAAAAAATCGTCATTAAAAGCTGATGTGGTATTCTATTAATTCATCGTATGCTTGGTATCGAAGCTTATTAAAAAAATTAATTTTTCCGCCGATCGTTCAACAATTTCGACATTTCTGCAAGATTTCTCGAAGAAAAAGTTAATATTATAGTGCATCTAGTCGTTGCTAGGTAACCAAAAATCACTGTTAGGAAAAATTTATTTTTGTACTGTAAGAAATAATATTTTTCTCCAAATGACATTAAAAGCGGCCTTTTAATGACACTTGGCAGGCTTAGAAGTTGTACTTTTAATGCCTAGGCAGAAAAAGTCCAATTTTACTGCCTAGGCAGAAAAAGTTCGTTGCTAGGCAACCTTCCAAGTAATAATTTAAATCAAACTGGTTATTAAAATTGACAATGACATTAAGAAAACTCAAAATGATGCTGATGATAATAAACTGGTTTTATTGCATTAAAACTACAAACTACAACACGAAATTTTTATTTATTAGATATATTTATGGTGATTTGTGAACAATTATTTAATACAATTGAACTCTGTCCACTTCCCTCCTTTCCAGTAAAATTAACAACTTTAGTATCCACACTTGATACTCCGGAAACGCCAGAAAATAATTTAGTTATTTGGATATTGATAATGAAACGCAATTTAAATATGGAAAAGTCGATTTTGCGTGGAATTGGAACAAATTTGAAGAAAAAATTATATGTTTCACACGGCAGAAAAGCAGATTTAACGCCTTGGCTGGTTTCATAGCCTCGCTACGCTCGGCTATGAAACACCAGCCGCGGCATTAAATCTTGTGCTTTTATGCCTAGTAAAACAAATAACTATTCCTTACAGTTGTTAGTGTACTGTAAAAATACGATTTTTAGAAGATTTTATCTTTGAATTATCGGCTATAGCGAATCCTATTTTGATTAGTTTTTTGCCTGTGGAAGTTCGGTTATAAAGAATTGTCGAAATTTCACGTACGTATTAGTGATGTAAGGATACGTATTCAAAAATCCGATGGATAAGAATATTGAAAGAATCCGTATTATCCGTAATCGGCCGAGAACTTGAATACGGATCCGGAATCAAAATAAATACGCATTCGGATGGTTACTAATGCACAGTGCAAAGAGAAAACGGAATCCGCATCGAATAAGCGAACAACACGGTCTGCGATTTGGTATATTTGATCTTATGCTTTCTCTTTCTAATGGCATTCCCTAAAAAAAGATAGCATACTTATCGGGGTAACGGGTATCATATGGGATGAGACCCATTGGTTAAGCACGGCCCGCCTCACCCGAACCGAATTCAAACGAGAACGAACGACGGTGCCTTACTATCCCTAACCCTCGACTTCGAATCATATGATACCGCATCCACCTATCTACCCGTATCCGAAATAATTCCGTATATACATGTGTCGGAACGGCTTTCGCGCAGCTCAAGAAATGGATACGCACTCGGATGATGGGTACGGATATTAGTTGATTCCGTTTCCGTATTATCCGGATATATAAAGAATACGGATATTTACACACTAGTACGTATCCCTCCCATATTCGTAACGTAACGGACGAGAATATCAACCATAGAGAAGCGACAAAGCAGATACAAGATTTTACAGAGCATGCGCGGCGATAATGTGGACTTCTGTCAAACGTGTGGGGTGTCATTAGTACGTGCGTTTAGGTCCCTTGAAGTCGTGCTATTTGTTATTTGGATTTTTCGCTGCGTTAAATTTTTGTGTTTTATTTTCAATGTAAAAAGTTTTGAAATATGCCTATATATACATGCGCGTTTCGTGGCTGCCGTTCGAAGACAGGTAGAGGTGTGGCCTGATTTTCTTTGCCGAAAGATCATGATCGATAAGTAGGTACATTTGCACCTACACCGAAACATTTTTCTCCGTATACCGCATCATTAGTTTGACCAAATCTTTTCTCCGTTCAATATTGTGGATACGTGTCTGTCCAGGATCAATAAAACTGGTACCCTAAATATTAATGGCGCCGACACGTTTTGACGCTTCTCTATGGTTGCTATTTTTGGGTAACAGGTCGGGTAGCGACCTGTCAGGCGCCTTTTCAATTTGTAGTTTAATTTTGGCAAAAGGAGAGGAAATATTGTTTTAGCATGGAGCAGAGCGCGGCAAAATTCAGCAAGTGAAAGGTTATAACACTTGCAGAAAAAGGTAACATAATTACAAAACCGCAAAATGGGCTTGCAAGTGCCTAAATCTGTAGGGACTATAAGTTACAGAAGTCAAAGACAATTACTATTCGTAAATTTTAATAATAATAATAATTTTGACAACAAAAGTGTTGAGTCTGGTGATTACTTACAAACTAAAATTAAAAAACATGTACTAGAAAAAAGACAAAAATGTAAAATTACTGATTTTGTATAAATTGTACAAATAATAATATGTATGTATAATAAGTACATAATCCTGATGGAGTTTCTATTTAACATTAAAAACGCGGTTGAGAAATAAACCACAACATAATACTCATCCCCAAAAATAGTTCAAATTCATTCTGCTTTAGATACGAGTAGTATGGAAAGCTTAGAAAATTAAAACTTTAAACATTTTCTAAATTCCGATCACAGCCAACTTCGAAACTGATTTACAAAACAAACCAACTGTCTGGTAGCACAAAAGAAACTAAAACGGCAAAAACTACTTAAGCTCTTTTTCAATTTGCAGAGAATCGTATATTCCGCTTTATCACCTAACTTTCAGGTAGAAGCTAAGCGTACGAAAATGCAGTCTGATAAAAATAAATGTTCAATTTATACGGCCTGTATCGAAAAATTTGCAAGAAAATATAAAGTTTAAAAATACATTTATGTACCAATATGTATACATTGGTCAACAATATTTTTTCTAAAAATAAAATTTCGAAAGTTAGTTTTTTTGAAAATACAATATTTCGCAAGCATATTTTTCGAAAAAACAGTTATTCGAAAATTGAATTTTAAACTGCAATAGCCAGATGGTAAAGTACGATCACTCACCGAAAATTTCACCAAAAACGGTTATCTAACATCACATCTCTTCCAAAAATTTTTCTTGTGCGGTTTTGAGTGTAGTAAAAATTCGACAGAAATCAATGTTTTAAATGGAAAATCCCAAAAATATTTTATTTCCTGCCCGTTCTGCAAATAAACTGCGTCGTAAATTCCCTATGGAAAACTGATACAAATTACTGATTGAAAAAGTGCAAATTAAAGCACTATTTCCAATGTAAATTTATATCTATACAGAAGCGATGTTAAAAAATGCTAAAATGATTTTTCAAATTGGAATAAATCACCCAATCTGATTGAAAATCGGTAATAAAAAAATTTTAATAACTGTGCCTTTATAGAGGTAACGAATTCGACACTAAGCGTTGAAATCTCGTCAACGCTTAGAGAAAGGTCCAAGTTTAAATTATGACGAAGTTGCATGTTGTTGTTGAGTTTAAGGGAAGGACGTTTAGAAATTTGGAAAAGTATGCATACTGCCGGATGTGTCCGTAACAATTCGACAGATTTTGACAAAAAGTAACTTTATTTTTTTAAAAGAGAGAAAGAAAAGCTTTTCTTTATTTTGTAGCTAAAGATGGCTTTATTTTTAAATCTAACTTTTATAACTTTATCTTTCCTCAAAAATCAATCTCGGAATTCACAAAAAGTTTAAGACTTATGTTATTCTGTTTTTTATGCGATTTGCTGGATTGCAAAATTATACTAAATGGAATTTACTGCTAAAAAATTTAATTCTGTTATTGCGCAAAACATATAGTTAGAAATTGCACTTCTCCTAATTTTACGAAAAAACTCAGAACTACAAAACTCAGATATCGTATTCTAGTCAATTTAAAACCTTGTCTTAACAAAAATGAATCTGACCCCATATTATTGTCAGAAAATAAAATGTTTTCAAACGTGTTTTAAATACTTATATTGGGGGCCTAAATCAAAATTAAGGTCCTCTCGCAAAATCAAGTCCGGACTCAGAGGCCTGACTACAAATGGCCTCTCCCTCTTCCGGATTCGATTGAGCTATTACAAAACAAAAATATACTGGTCAGTTGGGTCCCTCTAACGAATGGGCCCTTCGCGGTGCGGAGTCTGCGGGGGTGCATGTTACCCCACTGGATACCGAACCGATATTATCGAAAAAATCCTTAAATACACTTTTCTAAGATTTATTATTTACTACTTACTGCCCCTGCCGTGACATTTTAATGACGTGACTTGTAAGCTTACCTGAAAAAAAAAAGAAAATATATTGTTAGTAAAATATCCTTTATTATGCAGTAATACTGTAGCGTTTCGCTAAATCGCTAAATTAAATTTAACATTTAATTTTAAGGTGCTACATGGGTACTGCCTAGTTATCTGGCGCATTCGCAACTCACATTCAATGGCTATAAGTCACTCGTATTCACTGCGGCACGAGCCGAAGGCGATACTCATGTCTTAATAGCTATATTAATTAAATGCTCATTGCATAATAGACAGCTCACATAAAGTCTTTGGGACTGAACCTGGACCCTACCTTAAATTGGGATAACCATATTATAGCATTACAGTGTAGATTAAACAGTTTGTGCAGTTTGGTCCGGATACTTAGGACACTATTACACCGCATACCGTTAGGCTCCTTTACTTTGGGCAAATTCAGTCGTTGATAAACTAAGGAATATGCTTTTGAGGTTCCTCGAGAAGAGCTCCAGAGATCTTCAAGATACAGAAGCGTATTCTCCGATGTATGCTGGGGCTCCATCCAAGAACATCTTGCAGATCCATATGTGATCAACAGGGTGTGCTTACTGTTCCATCGCTCTACTTTCCTGCCTTGGCTATGTTTGTCAAGAAAAATCGTTACTTGTTTTGCGAAAATCATGCTTTGTATGGGGAAGGTATGATAATGCAGACCAGACATAGGGCTGACCTGAGTATTCCCCAACATAACTCTACCTTTTTAAAAAAGGACCATATTACATGGCTGTGAAAGAATACATAGTTAAAAAGCAATTAAACCAGTGGTTGCATCAAAAACGTTTCTATTCTTTTAAATTTCAATTTTAATTTATTAGTCACTGTCCCATACAATTTTTAAATCTGCTATTTTATTATATGTGAGTGTCATATTAACCTAGGTATTATTTTAACATTGTTATCTTATATTATTATCTTAGTTTCTTTTGAGCATGTTGGCTTGATCCGCTTGTTGACGTTGCTTTGTCGTTCTTACGATTGTGTTGGCAAATAAAGGAATTTATTTATTTATTTACTTTATTTAATATACAATTATCTCTCAATAAAAACCAAAATAAATTAATAAAAGCCAGGTTTATTTGGATTATATACATATTGCCTATTGTCTCACTACATTAGTTGTCCTAACTACCATTCAACCAAAACATCAATTTGAATTTAAACATCTACATCCATAAAGTTTTTATTGGATACCAAAAACCCCTAATATTAACCCTCCTATTAATCATTAAATAATTATTATTTTACAGACTTTTACATTTTCAGCACGGTACGCGGCGGGAACAGAGTATGATTAAATTTTAAATGGATCGTCTCTATTGTTAAACAGTATAGTTAATTAAAATGACCGAAAACACAATTACAGAATAGTCGAATGAAGTCAGCAGAGTGACACCGATGCCCGTTTAAATGGAAATGACGCCGTGACGAGTGGGTTTGTCACAGCCCTGACCGCAGCACGGTGTAAAATTGGTATTGCAAGTAATTTACTTTGACAATATTATAATTAAGTTACGTTAGATTATTAGAGAGCTCCCCTAAAAGAAATAGAGATGTTACAGAATAATTGTTGATAATCCTTGTCCGTTAAAAAGAAGCTACTGCAGGAATTTGTAGTAAGGGAATTGGAGTTTGACAGTTTTGTTCTCTCGGGCCAAATGCAACAAAGTTGTCGAGGGTATACCAATTATAGATTTAGGAACAATAAAAACATATTCATTTACCGGGAGTTCTATTCATAGTAGGTCCAAAGTCAGAAAACTTCTAATTAAAAAATACCACTTTTATCCAATGAAACACCCTATATATTTTTCCGCCATCTTATAGCTCGTCAAAAACTCTTGACAGTTTGTAAAGAATGTTCTATCCCTATCTCTAATAGTTTTTAAAATATTTGGATTTTTAGGGATTTTCTGTTCTCCTTATAGCATCTTCATATGGATCAGTACCCACCGAAAACAAATGAAAATAATGTTAGTGGATAACATTAAGAATTAGATCAGTTTTAATGTTAAGCGTTTTCACTATAAAGTTTTATTGTCCAGTTATTTATACTCAAAATAAAATTTTCCAAAAAGGATTAATCGATGTGATTTATGTTTTGGGCGAGGCAGATAAAAATGGTCCTTTTGCAGAAAGATTATACAGGATGGAATATCCTGAGTGGCGAGCACCCAGTCCTCGGAGTTTTGAAAATTTAATGGAACGATTTGCTATTCTACTGACAACTTCACGTTTTAAATGTTCAACACTGCCGGTTGAATGAAAACGTGCCATTAAATTTTGAAAACTCCAAGGACTGGGTGTTTGCCGCTCAGGATATTTCATTCTATATAATCTTTCAGCAAAAAGACAATTTTTATGTGCCCCGCTCAAAACATATATCATACTGATTAATTCATTTTTGAAAGAATTCATTTTGAGTATAAATAACTGGACAATAAACTTTACAGTAAAAACGCTTAACTTTAAAACCGATCTAATTCATAATGTCCACTAGCATTATTTTCATTTGTTCTCTATGGCTAAGATCCATTGGCAAAAGATGCTATAACGAGAACGGAAAATCCCGAAAAATCAAAATATTTCAAACGCTATTAGAGATAGGACATTCTTTCCAAATGGAAAGAGTTTTTGACGAGC
Organism: Philopedon plagiatum; assembly: GCA_963971165.1. NCBI lineage: Eukaryota > Metazoa > Arthropoda > Insecta > Coleoptera > Curculionidae > Philopedon > Philopedon plagiatum. The sequence continues at coordinate 132,556,846 of OZ020191.1, read as the reverse complement.
TATAGGAAGGCACAAAAATATATAGGGTGTTCCATTTGATAAAAGTGACATTTTTTAATTAAAAATTTTGTGACTTTGGACCTAGAAATAAAACATCCTGTAACTGAGATTTCAAATATTTTATAGTGGATATGTTTTCTGACTTAATTTACTCAGGACACAAATTAGGAATCGCTTGGAGTCAAAATTTAAGTAGTATTTTCACAACAAAAAGATGCTTGCAAATGCTAAATTTTCATTACAAGTCGAATTATCTCAAAAACTGTGACTTTTTCGTATATTAAACAACAAGTGAAAAAGTTACAAAATTACATGTAGAATTTAAAAATCCATTCAAATACAGGGTTCACATTTAAAAAATCTAACTTTGCGACACCCTACTTTTTGAACGCACGCTGTATAATTCAAAATATTTTTAAAATATGCAGAATATCCAACCATACTTATTATCGACAAATCTTATCTTCATGATATAAAATTACTCCGCGTAATTGTTGACTCACCCGGTACAGTCCTATACAACTGGCCCGCTGTGAATTTTAGCAAATGCCATAATTAAGCTAGAACCTTTTAGACAGAAACGGTCTTGTTAATATCCTCTACAACTTCTATAAATCACCAAAGTTGTTTAATTAGTTGATTAACACTGTCATATCTACAAATCTCCAGAGTTTAAAAAATGTATGTTTTAAATTATTTCTAATCCAATTAACTTTAGTACAGCCCGGGCGCGAAGGACAAGCGGATTCTCCTTCTCCAGTCTAGACGGACTCGGGGGATTCAATACAGAGAGCGAAATTCAAACAGGCTGTAATTGCGCAATTTATTACAAACGCTATTTTAATTCCGCTTTAAAACGGTGTTCATGACAGCTTACACAGTGAAGCAACATAAAATATTTTAAATTGAGACCTTTTTTTAGAATCTAAGAGCTGATTTCGTTCTTTGAATAGTTTCAAAGCAAGATTACAAAAATAACGTGTAACTACTAAGCTCACGACTAAAAAGACATGTATATCATAAAATCATAAATTGTCACGCCTAAAAAGAAGTGTATATCATGAAGTCATAAGTTGTCTATGATTAAAAATAAGTGAGTGTCATGAAAGCATTAATTGTGACAATATTTGTTCTAACAACTTTTAATACGTCAAACCTAAAGTGGCCAATTTAAAAAATTCAAAAAGCATGAGTGGGATCGGAAAGTTTTTTTCTGCAGTATTAGCATGAACCGAGCACATACAAATTGGTTACTAACTAACTTACGTTTGTGCCTTTGGATATCGCATATTAATGAATGTCAATATTACTTTTGGGTTTTCTGGCTTTCAGGAACTGATCTGAGCAGCAGCATAGGAATGGTTAAGCGCTGTTGGTAGACCTGTATCACTATTATCGATGTCTTGAAAAATTGGAAATTTTGAGTGCATTTTCACCGTTACCATCAGTCGTCATACTGCCTATATTTTACCCTTTGGAAGCATCCATTTGTAGCTGGATAATGCATGGCTATATATCACTTGTGTAACGATGAATTATCATCTCAATCTATTGGTAATTTGCTTCCTGAGCATTTTCGTTTTCCTGGCCAACACAACGCGACTGTGGCATAACAGGGAAAAGACTGGGAAAATAGCCTAACCAAACACGTAATTTGATAGAGTTAGAGAATAGAATTCAGGTCGCTTGAGATGCACTGTCTCTCAAAATAACGTAAGTTCTTCATAAACACATTTGTCAGAAATATATTTGAGTTTTAAACAATTTAATTGTAAATTGTAACTGTCAGATTCTTTAACGCTAGACCGGTCTAATTTCATAACAAAAAGTGTTAAACTGTCAAGTATAAGAATAAGATAAATACGTTTTACATTACGAATTTGTTAGTTTAGAAAATGTTAATATCGAAAACAGAAAAAGATAGGAGTGAGCAAATCTTAACAAACGAGTAAGCTTGCTCAGATATTTTGGAAAAATGTTACTTTTAAAAAAAAATATCTAGACTAAGTATGGTTTAACGATATTTGTTTTTGAATAAATGCGTGAATAAAAATATGTATTTTTAAATAAGGGAGTTTTAACCAAAAAATTTCCCATGATGGGTAATAATTCGTAAATACCACTATTACTATTACTTTCTTACTTGATTTAGAAAATATACAAATATAACAAAATAAAAACATGCCAGAGCTACTACGTAGTTACAATTTATAACTGAGGTGTGCTAGCTCAGTTACATTTCATAGACGTCGATTTTATAAACAGCAAACTCTAGTGTTAAAATAATTTATAGTTCACATGATATAGGCATTTTTGCGACATATCGTTTCATAAACGGTATCAAAATTTGTATGACTTGTTAATGTTTGCGGATCAACGGTTATAGGGGAAGATGTAGTGGAAGGTGTTATGACGTCAGCGATGACGACATTGTTTTATGAAACGATATCGCTTTTATATCCCTAGTTGAGACGTAGATTACTGGCGGTTAATCGCTGACATTGACAGATAACAAACTAATTTGTGTCAAGTTGTTGAGAGGTGGTGTTATTTTGCAGATTTTTCAATTCAACACCTTTACAATTAACCTGTACTTCGCTTTGCGTTGACTTGTTTTTCTTCGTTTTATTTGCCCAGTGGCGCGCCTTATTTATACCTTTGCCACCTAAATGAAAAAATCATGTGTATGTGTCAATACATATGCAAATTAACCAGAATCATTATTTCCCGGCGTTGCAACATTTACGCTTAATATATTATAGGTATATTTAAATTTGTTTGATCCACCATGTATTAATACCGTCCGCTTTAAACATACACGCCGGCAAAATTTTGTTCACTTCATTAGCTGGCTATTGTAGCCGAAACTAATTTCGTTTTTAATTATAAATAGTAGTCCATTTAACTTGAAAACCCCGGGTAATATAATAATAAATTTATGTTGATGAGGCTCGGGACGAATTCAGAAGTAGAAACTTGAAAATATGAAATAATAATTTATTAGGAGCAATTCAAAGAGATGTGATTTTCGTATAATTGGATTTGAGCAGACAAATGCACGCTAAACTGCCAGTTTCGGAGGTGCTATAAACGGTAATTTGTTTATTTATTTGGTGAATTACGCGGGTAAATTGCCAGAATGGAAATTATCAAATAATTATCGGAAGTAATTACACAAGTGCATCAAAATTACCGATAATATTTCATGAAAGCATGTTGTCTAAAAACTGCAAGAGTTTATTTACATATTTTGGCAAAAGGGCGCAACTCCGAAGGAGGGGGGCTCTTTTAACCAAATATGAAAATATCCAAATACGTTTTTTTACTGACAACATGCTTCAATGAAAAATTATCAGGTTTATTTTGATGCACGAGTATTAATAATTCGGTAGAATTCGATATGTATATGCCAAACTGACAAATGCGCAATTTTAACAATCGGTACTATAGATACTGACCTATAGGGAACAAAACTACACAATACTAACAATCGTTACTATAAATACGGACCTATAGGGAAATTTTCGATACACAGTTTCGTCACCGTTCAACTGATGAATCTCAAACTTTAACAGCTTATTTATAAAACATCACAGTTGTAACCATAGCAACCATATTCAATTTTGCCTACTAGAAGCTCTCCAGGAATAGGTATCAATACCTCCTCGTACTGTCAAATATCAATGAATGAACTGAAAGAAATTAATTTTTAATTTTGAATCTTTGACATTTTGAATAAACGTTACAAAGTAGTATTTCTATATTTAAGTTAATAAACACCCATTCCTTTAACAAAAAAACTATTTTCCTCTATAGAGTATACTTTATTTTAACTTTACGCAAGCATGAAAGCTCTCGATTACGATTGCCGATATCAACCCACCACTTTCCTTCTTTCCAGGCACACAATGGGGCAAAGCAGCGTGAAAATAGCCAATAAATGTGCACCAGAAATGACCGCATAATATCCCGCTGTTTTGCGCTGACACTCGAGTCGAGCGGCTTGATTGATGTAGACAGCGCGTGCAGCCTTAATCGGGGCCATTTTTTCCTTTTTATTACGGGAAGGTTTCTGTTTCACTGGGTTTTTTGTCGGCTAGTTTTAGCGAACGTTTTACCTTTATTTCTTCGGTTTTTATTATGTTTAGAGTGGAAGGGAAACGAGAAAATAATATTATGAAGGGTTAGTCGTTCTTAAAGAAGTTCTTTAATAAAATGTCTCAATTTTATATGGGGTTTTAAGCCATAAATATTTACATGCTAGTGGAGAAAAGACAAACATCGACCGCTTAAAGATAAGTAAATAATAAATCTTGAAGTTTTGCGGCCTTTATAACACGAGGGTTGATTTGACCCCAATAATAGGTATTATGTCTATTATAGGCACTGTTTGTAGAAAAGCAAGCTTCAGCTGTTCATATTATCCGGTGAAAAAAGTGACATCTCTGTGTAGTTGTTGTAGTATAACATTACAAAATTGCAATCTTTTGATTTTATTCTCTTCAGAAAATTGTTGAGCTTTACGGAACCTACAAGGTTTATTTTTCAACTTTCTTAGAGTACTTTGGACTCTATAAAATGAAGTGTTTAATGATTCACAAGCCACCGGCATAGAGTCAGTCGGGTTTTCAATAAAATAAAGCAGAACATTTAGCTGAATGTGTTCGCCAGGCTGGCGTGCTGCCTTTTTTCTTTTTAAATCTTCAGAATTTATTGTCCTGTAGGTCCTTACAAAGGTGCTGAGTCTTGGAACTTGCTTCCCTCTTATTTGTATTCCATTTTATGCAGCATCTAGTTAGAGCACTTGTCACTTAGCTAAAGACTGTCGATCCACAGACACCCTACACGACTTGCATTCACTCATATACGAAGGGTATGGAAAATTACTTAAGTTTCGTTTGGTTACTTAACATGTAATAGAATTCTTAGGGAGTAGAATTTGAAAAGAAAACAATTATATGGCGAGCCCCCTGAAAAAACCTAAGGTTAGATCAAACCTCACTTATTTGATGTTCAATGGCTTTTTCAGTTCCGTTTCCTGATGGTTCTTGTTCAAATCTACAATTTTTCAAATTTAAACATTTTTCTATCCCTTCAAATAAGTTATCTATTGGTCTAAATATAATCAGTAACCATGTACTCATGTACAGTGTACAGGGTGTCCAATTTTCGACACTTTTGCAGAGTATCTCGGTTATCTTTAAAGATAGAGAGCTGCGGTTTTCGCAATACGGTGCTACTTTTTCGTGAAACGTATGATGCTTTAAATATAATTTTCATAGCCCCCTTCATTTCGGGGATATAGGGCGATTTTGAAAATGGTTCTTTTTCGAGCACCCCTCGTATCTCAGTTACCTTTTAACTTATCGGTAAGGTCGAAACTGATAATCATAGAGTTTTTCCGTAGAATCCAGTGGAGTAGTAAATTTTTTTTCTAGAAGGAACGAATTTGAAGATAAAAACCAAAGTTACATTTTTTTAAATGGGACACCCGTATATTTTGTTTTCATTCGATTGTTTTTTTCATATAGTAGTATCCCTTCATGGCTGCTAGTAAGACTGCTTATCAATATTTGTAAGAGATCATTTTAAAAAATTATTGTTCTCAAAACCTCTACTTGTTATTTATTACTCTGGTTTTGGTTTAAAAAAATGGCTGAAATAAGAGCTTATCAGAACTTTCAAAATATGATATGTCAGTTTGCTATATTGAATCGAATGAAAATACCGAGTTGGGGTGAACAAAGCTCGAGCACAAACTATATTACACAAATATAAATTTAGACCATGTAAAGTACAAATCGTTCAGTATTTACATCCTGGGGATGCTGAATGTCGTCCCATTTTTTGCAATTGGTTTTTCAGGAAACTTAAGCCAATGTGAATTTTGGAAGATTTGTGATATGGTACGATGAGGCAAATTTAAGAAGCTCTGGTATTTTCAATAGACAGAAAAATGTACTAGACATTGGTATCAAGAAAACCATCATCTTTATTTTGAGCGGGAGCAGCAGGCAAGCAAGGGAACTTCCAGAATTTATGAGGGAAGCCTTTCATCAAATCGTTACCTGGGTATATTGCAAGATTAGGTTGTACCTAAATTGCTAGATGATTTTCCCTTGGCTTACTTAAACAATACATATTTCCAATATGACCGGAATAATACGCCCTTTTTTAGAAAATAAATTTCCTGAAAAATGGATAGGAACCAACGGCCCTGTAAGATGGCCACCACGATCACCTGATCTGTCCGTCCTTGACTTTTTTGTGGGGGTTACTCACACAATAAAGTTTACAAGTCTGGATATCGCACTATAAAAGAATTGCGCGAAGTCACTACACTCGAATTTTAAAATTTTCAGGGACGATCAATCATAATTTTAAATGCCATACGACGAATAAGTAATATGTGCGAGTTTTGTGTTGAAGAAAACGGTAACAATTTTGATAAACCTTTGTGATTTATAAAATATAAACAAAGATTTTTTTCATTTACATTGGCATTTTAAATTTACTAAAAAAACATCTGTTTCCTGTTTTATTTAAATTTGTTTGGAACAGTGAATTCTTTATTCAAAGTTTGATTCAGTTATGTTATTGGGATTTAAAATTTTAAAAATAAACCTCAATGTCAGTCAAATGATTCTATTTATTTGTTTCAAATCATTATATCACGGCCTACTATAAAATATTATACCCTGTTTTTTAATTGTAAAATTCGGAAATTATTCCAAACGATTTCCAACAATTATATATTTTTGAAAAGCTTATAAAAAATTTATTAAATGGAAACAAAATATGCAGGGTGTTCCAAGTGAACCCAAGCAAACCCAAGCAAACAAAATATACAGGGTGTGCCATTTAAAAAAATTACAACCTTGGTTTTTACCTTTAAATTCGTTCCTTCTAGAAAAAAATTTACTACGCCACTGGATTCTACGCAAAAAACTATATAATAATCAGTTCTAACTTACCGATAAGGCAACTGAGATACGAGGTGAAAATGACACATTTTCAAAATCGCTCTGTATCTCCGATCTCTATGAAAATTCTGTTACGTTTCACGAAAAAGTAGCATAATACTGCAAAACAGCAGCTTTCCATCTTTAAAGATTACCGAGATACCCTGCAAGTGCAGTGTCGAAAACTGGACACTCTGTACATACATACAATAATATGAAACATAACATTTATCAATCATTTATTCCAAAAAAACTTAACAAAGTGTTCTTTTCCTAATAGCAATATACGAATATGGTTTTCTGCATCCACAGAACAAGAAACACTGTGTCTTCAGGAAGATATTTAACACATTTTAAAAGATAAATCAAACAAGAATATCTTTATGTTAATAGATTATTATTTGTAGTTGCTTAAATCGGAATTATTGTTTGTTGCCAAATATTATTAAATAAACAGTTTTTCAAAGTTTGCAGTTTTTTCCAGTTTTTCCCAAAGAATTTTTTTCCAAACAATCAAATTTATCACAAATTTTAAAACTTTGCTTGGGTCAAATCAGCCATTGTTTGCTATTGCTGTAAAGTAATACCTCTTTCAATTTTAGCTAGAGCGGATGCCCTTCTGAAAACACGTGGTGGCTATTAAAATAAAATATCAGAAGCGCCTTCTCAGCTCACTATTGAATCGTGGCCATGTCGAACTGCTAACGTGGTTTTTAATTAATGGATATAAAAAAACTGCTGCCAGCCATCCGATATCGCTTTTCTTCTCCATAAGAGCTCTCTGGGCGTTTTTCGAATATTTCATAAAAACTGCCGATGCTGGCACATTTTTAATTTTCTGCACAGTCGGCCAGCAAATGCACCGCCGTAAATTTCTAGCTAATACGGAACGGCTTTTGTCTCGTAATTCACACTTTACGGAGAGTTATGCTTTGTTATAGATATAAAAATCTATTATTAGCAAAGTTGTTCGTATGTTTTCGGCGTGCTAAGAATTTATTACGTTGCACCATGGAGTATAACATGCTATATTAGAACCTGTTTTGTCAATATTAAAGTTTAAAGCGAGGTGTTGAAGCAGACATTAATTTGGCAAAACCGGGGTACATAGTTTACCAAAAACTTGCCTAAGCGTGGTTGGCGCATGTTTCTAATCACTTGGAGCTGACTTTTTAGTTCGTCAGCAGCCTTGCTACAGTACAGGGTGTCCCATTTTCGGCACTTTTGCGGGGTATCTACCTTATTTTTAAAGATAGAGGGTTGCGGTTTTCGCGACAGTGTGCTACTTTTTGATGAAACGAAAGATGGCATAAATATATTTTTCATGGCCCCCTTCGTTTTTGACATACAGGACGAAATTGATTTTTTTCCATTTTCGGACCCTCCTCGCATTTCAGTTATCTTGTAACTTATAAAAAAAGTAAAAATGGATCCTATTAGAGTTTTCTACGTAGAATCGAGTGGCGTGGTTAGATTTTCATCTGATGTGATATTTTTCGAGATATTAACCAAATAAATGTTTTTTTAAATGGAACACCCCGTATATTTCTTAACCATTAAGTTTCCCCTTTCGAGAGCTTTTCAAAAATATGTAACACTTTATAGTTATTTTTTATTTTTAGCCCTTAAATCGAACTATTTAATTTTAAACTTTAATTTTGCGCAGTTGGCCGTGTTTAACAAGTGGTTTAACGTCAATTCAGGTATTTAGATTTAAAAAAGAAACTGGTTAAATCCTGTATTTTCATTAATTTATTAAAATTGGTATTATTTTTTAAACTCCATCACTACTTGTTATCTAGATATATAGAAAATCCTAACCAGAACTAAAACTGCTTAGTTTTTAATCACTTCAAAATTAAATTAGTTGTCTTGAATTATTAATAGAAATAAAAGTCAAATTTAAAAACAAAACATACAAAACTTTAGGTAACGAAAAGAGTTAGTCCATTTAATCCATTCTAACTCTTTTCGTTACCTATAGTTTTGTATGTTTTGTTTTTAAATTTGACTTTTATTTGCTATTAATAGTTCAAGACAACTAATTTAATTTTGAAGTGATTAAAAACTAAGCAGTTTTAGTTCTGGTTAGGATTTTCTATATATCTAGATAACAAGTAGTGGTGCAGTTTAAAAAATAATACCAATTTTAATAAATTAATGAAAATACAGGATTTAACCAGTTTCTTTTTTAAATCTAAATAACTACCTGAATTGACGTTAAACCACTTGATAAACACGGCCAACTACGCAAAATTAAAGTTTAAAATTAAATAGTTCGATTTAAGGGCTAAATATAAAAACTAACTATAAAGTGTTATATATTTTTGAAAACCTCTCGAAAGGGGAAACTTAATGGTTAAGAAATATACAGGGTGTTCCATTTAAAAAAACATTTATTTGGTTAATATCTCGAAAAATATCACATCAGATGAAAATCTAACCACGCCACTCGATTCTACGTAGAAAACTCTAATAGGATCCATTTTTACTTTTTTTATAAGTTACAAGATAACTGAAATGCGAGGAGGGTCCGAAAATGGAAAAAAAATCAATTTCGTCCTGTATGTCAAAAACGAAGGGGGCCATGAAAAATATTTTTATGCCATCTTTCGTTTCATCAAAAAGTAGCACACTGTCGCGAAAACCGCAACCCTCTATCTTTAAAAATAAGGGAGATACCACGCAAAAGTGCCGAAAATGGGACACCCTGTACAGCTACAAAAACCCAGAACATCCCACTTCTCCCGCTCATTCATACATAGAGCAATTAAAAGATTTATTGTTTGGGTGTTACGCCACTCTACTGTTAAGGAAAATTAATATTTTTAAAAATAATAAAAGTCACTGCCTTTAAACAAAAAAACAAATCCTGAAAAAAGAAATGTTCTGTACACTGTCAGTGACTTTTAATTACAAAAAGTAGGTATGCCTGACACTAATCTATCTCTAGTGTAGTAAATTCTTTAAATTCCATATCCATTGCATTTTCTTTCCCTTTAGACGCCACGGCATGGTACGAGCACTCAAAATTTTAATCGACTATATTCTGCTGCTTTCGAGTGAAAAAATGCCCATAAAATCAACAAAGACCCATGCACCGTTCCTGGCAAATGCACACCTGCTACCCAGCGCCTGCATTGAATGCATTAATGTGCTATTGATGAAGCATCTCTTACAGTAAAAATATTTTAACGTAGTTGACAGCCTTTAGGTTTTAAAAGCATTATAGGCGAGCGATATTATATCGTGACTATATATGACTAGCCAGAACTTCTATATTAGTCAACCCTTCCATCCAAGCACTTTTTCAGACTACTCAACTGTAAAATTTTCACTTATAATCTCCCAAGTGCTTTCCTTACAAATGTATTTGAAAAGATTTTTGACCTCTAAATATGTATAGCCCTTATTCTTTCTGTCGATGACATGTACAGGGTTTTCTCTTATATTTTGAACGGGGTCCACAGTCCGTATTTTTAGAGATGTGGAAAAATGTTTAATACAAAAATTTTAGGGTTTTATCCAAATCATCAGAATTTTCTAAAAAAATAAACAAATAATAATCAGAATGTCAAAAAATCGCTATCAACTTTAATTTTTTAAATAGAACACCCTGTATATTTTCAACTATTTAGAAAGACATCTTTTTTCTGATATCAAAAATATATAGTTTGTTTATGTTTCTTTAAGCAATTTTTAAAATATTTAGATTTAAATATTTAAAAATGCCCAGTTTTAAGGCATAGCCGCTCAAGCATAGGTGGCTTTGGAATCACTTGTTCAGTGATCGCAAACGTATAGCTTTGAACATTTTTAAACATTTAAATCTAAATATTTTAAAAACTGCTTAAAGAAACATAAACAAACTATATATTTTTGAAATCAGAAAAAAGATATCTTTCTAAATGGTTGAAAATATACAGGGTGTTCTATTTAAAAAATTAAAGTTGATAGCGATTTTTTGACATTCTGATTATCATTTGTTTATTTTTTTAGAAAATTCTGATGATTTAGATAAAATCCTAAAATTTTTTTATTAAACATTTTTCCATATCTCTAAAATAAGGACTGTGGACCCCGTTCAAAATATAAGAGAAAACCTTGTACATAACCAAAGAACCGCTCAGCTTCATTTTATAATGAGGCTACTACTTTACGTTGGTACTTAGAGTTCAAATCAATGTGATCAGATAAAAAATACTGATAGTTGGTAACTGGAAATTAGTTGGTAGTATCAGTCCTATGTTTTTTTATAAATCAAGAAATTTTAATTTTAAGGACTGCAAATTTTTCTGATTTTGTGGTCTAATACGAATTTGTTTTATTTTATTTCACGAGATTCTGAACTACAAAAATGCACTTTCAATTTATCTATAAATTTCGTTGTGTCTACAACAGAGTCGAAAACTTTGTGAACCCGGTTACCTACTGTAGTTTGCAAATAAATTGGAAGCTTTTAGTAAAAGCGACAAAGTTTTCGTATGCGCATGGAACAATTTTCAATTTTAGGAAACTAAGCGTTTCGTTGGATTTGGATGGCTTTTGATGTATTAAAAATGATAAATAGGTAGTTATTCCATCTGCGTTACCTATAGGGTTTCGAAAGAAAGCCTAACGAAACGAATATCGGGACACTGTATGCATTGGAAAATAACCTACGTGAAAATTATTTACATAAAAAATTGAAATAACAACTTTTACAATTCTGTAAACATCTACCGTTGTGCAAAAATTAGATAGGTAATTAACTCAGTTAACAATATTATTGTATAGGTATTTCTAGTATTTTGGTTTTTATTAACATTGCACGCTTAGTAGGAACAGGGATGAGATTCCGCTTGCGTTTATTTTCTATGGCTCTATTCGTATAAATATTTCGGTATATTTTGCCTCGCCCTGCCAGCACTTCCCGCTTTCGTTTCGTTTTAATTCTAACAGTTAAGAGCTGTCTTAAACATCAATTTGAAATATATCGAAAAGAGATAGCAGAAAAATGTCCCGCTTCGTTCTTACATTTTAATTAACCGAAAATTTCATTTCTTGAAAAATTGTGTTGCGGTTAATTTTAATAGGATTTTATATCTAAATTATTTATTATTAGATATTATTGAAATGAGAGTAAATAGTGATCTTTGAAGATGATATTAGATTTTTTTGATAGACATAGACGTTCAAATTCACTAAAAAGGTTAAATATTTAGTATTGTCACTAGCGATGGGTCGTTCGCGAACGAGTCGTTCAATTTAAACGACTCTTTTCAAAGAGTCGCGAATGAGCCGCTCCCATCAACTGAACGATACGTTCACCGCTCGTTAAAATATCTGGCTCGCTCTCGTCCGTTCGTAGAAATTCCACTCCGCGCTTTCGCGAGTTTCAGACAACTCGGAGAGCGCCAGCCGCGAGAGCGCGAGCCGGGAGCGGCTCAGTCAGTCGGAGTCGTATAATAGAACGAGAGTGGTGGAGCATCTAGCGGCCTATAATAATACATTACACAGTTTGTACGTCTTTCGTATTACTTTTTACGATTAATTACTTTGCCGGAATACTGCAACAACGTTTTTTAACGGCGTATACTGCGGGTAGTTTATAACTTTGAAATCCATATTACATAATCATTATCTAATCGACAATAAAACCATTTTTGATAATATGTATTTACTTTTATTTTGAACATTTAACAAATAAAAATTTTAATCATTCCAATATTTTAATTAATTTAATTTATTTATGTTATGTATATTATTTTTCTTTGAAGCCGTCACGCCACAATCAGGCAGCGGGCCGTCGGCAGTCGTAAATGTGTAATTCACATCCGCGTTTTATGCTCTCTTTTATACACATGAACAAGTGCAGGTGTCACGTTAAAGTAAAGAGCTCCGCGATTCTGTAATTCACAACTCAGCAGCCCTCGTTCAATCGAACGACTCCTTGCGAACGACTCTTCCAAGTGAGCTGAACGAGTGAGCGGGCTCTCTTGAAAATGAACGAATGACCCATCGCTAATTGTCACGTCCTTGTTTTAGGAGCGTGGCTAGGGGCGTACAGGTAACGGAACATCAACTATAGATTAAAATTACATGCAAGTTAAAAACAAACTTAAATTATTTATTTCCAATAAATAGGAACAGTATAAAATGATTCCTTTGACACCATTAACCACGATTTGTTGTGTTCAAAGCTCAAATATTATGGGTTTCAGCAATCGGCTGTGAATTTCATTTCATTCTACTTGGGTAATCGGTATCAGCGAGTGGTACTGGATGGAGAGGCTTCGGCCGGTGGTATCTGAAGTTCCTCAAATTTTAATTTTAACTAACAATTAACTTTGCATTACTATCTTCTAATTTCGGCTGTCCTTGACACATGAAAAAATAGTGTTTTCGGGACACTTGAAAGGGTATTTTTGCATATTGACACAATACATTATTTATGGGGTAGTTGTAAAGAAGTTCCATTGTTTATTAAAAAGAATAACACACAAATTACACGAATTTAAAAACGAACGTTACACAACAACAAATATTTTTTATTTACATCGCAGATGAGCGATTCGAGTTAGGCGTGATAAGTATAGGCAACTGAATATATACAGAGGCAGTGCTCCTTATTTTTGATAAGCAAGTGACTAATTGTTGTAAACAGTAGTATTGATCACGTGACTGTTAAAAATTCTAAGCGAAAAGACAAAACGCATTGGATATAAGAACGTAGCATCAAACAGTGACGAGTGCTTTAGACGATGTCATTTGTAGTAAAAGTAAAAAAAATATTTAGTTGAATTTTATTATCCTAGTGATTTTCTTCAAAATAGCATTATAGGGTTTGTCATGACTTGCTTCAACAAGTTATGTTATAAAAAAACTGCATGCATATTTCCTATTTTAAACCATAAAAGATATTTCACTTTTGCACTAAATTTATTTCATTAGACCAGTAAACCAAATTCAAACTAATGGTCGGTTTATCCCCTATCTATTCCGGTGTCCTAGATTCCCATAGTAAAGAGGCACTTTGGTAGTTTTCATTTAAAATTGTTGATTAGCTTTTCCGCATAGCGGTGTATACACATAACATAACCGGTAAAAATATCCGCAGTGCAAAACCGACCCAATGTACACAACTCGTTAAACTAAACCTTGATTTTCAGTGGCGAAATTGCAACTACATACGGACAAATGAAAAAGATAAGCAAAGTTCTTCTTTTTCCTAATTGGCCGCCTGGAAAACAACGCAGTAACAAATATATTTGGATCAACATATAGCATTTACTTGTTTATTACCTGCATGTCCATATTAATTAAATATTTTAGAATAATTTAGTTAAATAAATATGGAAATAGACAAAACAGGGTGTTATAGAAATGGTTACACACATATATTGCAGTAGGTTACTCCTGGGGTAGTCTAGGGACACACTCAATACTTAATTTTTGGTTTAATCGAAGAACTGTGAAATTGCCTCTAATACCCGAAAACGCGCTCCTGCAAATCTCGTCCCCACAGTACAAGCGGCGACGTTGCCAAAATTCTATTTTTGAAGGGAATATTACGTTTTAAATTTGTTTTACTAAAAAAAATAAATTACGCTAGAATTGTCCAACAAGAACCTATTAATAATATATAACTGTCAAAAACGCATTTTACTTTAAAATAATTACTTACGTTATAAATAAGATATTACTTTCCTACGTATGTAAAAATGTATTAGCTACAGGATGTATTTTTGAAAAAAATATAATTTCAGTATGGGTTCCTTTTTTAATATCCAACACCTTTGAACATTTTGAGAAAACATAAACTTTGTGAACGTTCTTCCTTCAGCGACCCTTTAAAATATGACCGCATCGCACAAAAACAGTAAAAGCACTCGGCATTCATTTATTATCAATTTTTTGATAGGTTTCTGCTTTCGGTATTATTATTAGCATAAAAACACGGTTTTGTCACTATAATAACACCAAATTTTATTACTGTGAAAAGTGCGGATAGTGACAAAATACCGTGGAATCTTTTAAGTATTGTAATTTGTTGATGAAATTTTTGTTAATATTAATTATTAGCTAAGCATTGGTTTCTTGCCTTAAATTAATCGTTCAACTGTGTTGTCAGTGTTGTTTGGTATATTGGTATTTGTTAATCTTAAACATTTTCAAAAAAAGTGTACTTTAAAGGGATTTTGCAATAAAGGTAACAATAACATTATATCCTATGATGACTTGCTGCATAAAAAAAATTATTGATAGATACAATTTGCGCCTCATTTACCTGAATCTGAAGGGTCACCTAATGTTTGAAGTTTTAAGTATACATTTTGTGCCTTTACCTTTAAAATCTACCGGCACATCTGTTTTGGGTTGCCTGAATTTTCTTGTATCCAGGAATAAATTAAATGAATGGATTTTCCCCAAAAGGATGAAACGATATCCGTTCAGTATATTCTTTATTTCATTATTATTTGTGACACTGTGCAGGACGGCCCAAAAATGGAAACAAGATGTTGCAAAAGTAGGGAAGGAGGCGAAGTTATTTTTGTAGATAATTTGAAATTCAGAAAAGTAGGAGTTTTATCAAGGGTGAAAAGCGTTGAAAATTTACTAACTCGTGAACATGAAAACCATAACTGCTCGGCCTTGGATAGTGGAAAAATTGAGGCATATATTGTTGTGTAGTGCTGTGAACAGTATGTTTGAAATATTAAATAAAAAGTGTTTAGAATTAGTTCAGAAATCCGTTGTACACAATAACTGATTTTTAAATGGAAATTCTTTAGGCCGTTAGTAAGTATACACACACTCAATCAGAGTTGGCTGCAGATTTCATCTTGGACAGGCTTTTTGGACAAAAATTCAGAGACCGGGATTCACCACCGAATATAAAAATAAAGATTCTGAAGTAAGTAAATGATTAAGATATTCTTTTGGCTGGATCCAAAAGATGTTGGAGACTGTTCGGCTTTTGATATTTCCGAAAATTTACCCACATATAATAGCCTGCAAAAATACTATTATAGTTGAAAATTATATTGATGGGAATTCTCCTTTTACAATATTAGCTTTATATTCTTTTTCTATTCAAGTAAAAAGGAAAAGATGAAAATAGGAAAACTAAGCATGATTTTAACTTAACGAGTTTTATTCTAAAATAAAGAAAAAGATAATAAAATAGGAAGGTGCCACTCACACTATCCATAACCGGTGATTTTATGCCTCGATAGAGATTTATCACTGGATCCAATTGAAATCTGGATAGGTAGGGTCCGAAGTGGATATGAAGACCAAAATTATATAGAGCCTCTGCAAGCGACAGTTCAATGGCTATCAATAAAATCAAGGGCTTTAGATTAGCTGCATATATATCTTGCATATTAGCGATGTGACGAATACAGTAGAATAACTGAATTGTTACCGAATATTCGGTTGGGTTGGGAAATATCTTATTAAGTGGGGGTGCAGAATATTATTATGTTTTGCTAAAAAAATAGATTTCTTGCTCTACTTCTGGGGAAGAAAATGTTGAAGGGAAAACACTGAAATTAAATTGAATGTAGATAGAGATATTGGCTGACAATATTTCTTGTTGGAGAGTAAGATGGTGTACGGAAATTTTTAGAACTTAATGAATAAAAAATATTGGGTTTGCTTATAATATTAAATCATTTTTCTATATAAGGTGTTACAAAAAGATTTTAAGAAATTTTAAGAGCAAATTCTACATCTAAAAATATGAAAATAAAAAACGCTTCTTTTTCGAGATACAGGGCGTTTAATATTTTCTTTTTTAAATGTTTCTTTTTAATTTCTCGAAAATGCGTTAAGGTATTGACATGAATCTTGGTACACGCCAGTATGTACCTTTACGGGCAAAAATTTATTTTCTAAAGTACTTGCATCAGTGGCGTGCGTGCGGGCTAGTCTTTGATTTTAGCGAAAAAAATAGCGCGCCACTGATTTTTTGCAAAATTGATATCGTTTTCTTTAAGCCCAATTAATTCTGCGTGAAAAGTGTCTCCTGAGCTTTTTTGTCCTGACGCACCGATTTCGAGAAAAAAATTAATTTATTTCTTATAATAAAAACAAATAATGAAAATAAATTTTTTGTTCAGAAAACGGTGCTTTTTGATTTAAGTTTATAGTAGATGCTGGAAATGGCTTCTCCGTGCTTCTATACATGCTCTAAATCGTCTTCGCATATTTCTCCTAACTGTTTGGAATACTTGAGGTGTGAAAATATTAAACACCATGTATCTCGAAAAAGAAGCGTTTAGGGATCCATGTTTTTATAAACTTATTTTCATATTTTTATATTTAGAATCTGCCCTTAAAATTTCTTAACATCTTTTTGTAGCACCCTGTATATGGGCTCCAGAAATATGTTATTTTTTCAGACAATTCGATTTAGCGCATTTCTCAAATTATTAAATAATTCTGTTAACTGATGGGTCATTTTCGGGGTTGTTGAAGTCAAAAAACCAAATTTTGTCTAACGAATGTTAAAAAACATTAAAGAAGTGGGGCGAGATGAAGGTAGAGAAAAATATAAAGTAGGTGAGATGAATGCAATGAAATGTAGAAAGAAACAATTTTTTCTTCCTACAATTATGTGTAATATATTATTTTTTAGTGATATTGGGGTCAAAGAAGTCAATAACTATTATACGTGTGTGCATGCACATATTTTTTGATTACTTTTGTATACGAAAATAATTTAAAATTTTGACTAGCTAAAATTATTTTGTTTTGTAACCAAAATACAATATCATCATAGGAAGAATATTTTAATTTTTTTTCGTCTTAAAATGGAAAACTATCCAAAAGGCAGCAGACGTTCCAAGTTTAGAGCTCCTATCAGATAAATTAAGAGCCAAATATGAACAGTATGAAGTTTTCTCAAAGTTTTGCAAATAAAAAGGGATTAAAACTCTGAAAGAAGTATTCCTAGCTTAATTTCTTGAGACCAGTTAAACATGTAAGGCTAATATTTTATGGTCTAAATACTCCATAATAAAAATTGTATTTAAAGTAGAGAAGGGTCTTGATATTAGTAAAGTTTATAAAATCACGTCGTATCTTAAAAGGCAGAATGTAGGATTTACACCCAAAAATGCAAAAAAAGTTCCCAAGAAGATAGTACCAGATTTATGAATGAATCACCAGATGAAGTTTCTTCTAATTAACTTTGGTGCTATATTTGGACTTACCAGACTGCGCAGACCATATTGTTGTTAGGATTCGAGACTTAATAAATTTTATTCTTCAAGATTGTTTGTCATCTCAAACGAAGTAAAGTTACAGAGAAAAAATGGTAAAAGGGTTGGGACATTTTAGTATGTAGGTAGAGTAAAAGCAAAATGATAAGTTACCATTTAAACGTAATAATATAACACCAGGAATGTTAACGATAAGCTTTCCCGTATTGTTTGGAAACTACTTGTCCGTTCCAGTAATTTTCCCATACACGGTACGAAATAACCACAAAAAGTTTAATTCAGAGAAAAAATTTACTAGAAGCATAAACACGGTCCGGTTAAATTATAAAATTGGGTTTAAGTTGGCACTTAAATACAGTGGGTTTTCCGACACAATAGCTATTTCAACAAACCCTTAGAAACTATGCGACGACGGAAACTACGGACCAACATTTTTAAACAAAACCGACGAAACAAACTTTTGTATAGTGGCTTTATTCCGGGTGGTAATTTTCAAGCAAATGTCAAAGTTTTACACAATGTGATAATTAATTTAATTATGAATCCAAGGACGGGCAGAAGAACAGCACGATTTTAATTTAATAACTTTGTAGTTTAGGATTATTAAAGTTCCGCGAGTATTAGGCCAAGCAACAGAGCAAAATATTAGCGATTTTTTGACATTAATCCTATCAGAAAACCGCCTGTGCCATCATCTGAAAGACGATCTGTAGATGATTCCTGTTATATTTCCAACTCTGAAATTTTTTCCTTTAATTTGTTATAAACAGTTTTAAGCAAAAAAACGTGATTTTTTTTGTTTTTTGCTTATAAAATGAAAAGTAATGAATCTTAATAGTGTAAATGGGCGATTTGTAGAGAATAAAAATACGAACAAAATGAGAGGTCGAACGTCCCGATTGGATAAGTAGCAACGCAGAAAATCCGGAAAAACCGGAAAATTAAGAGTTTTTCTTAGAAAATTCATACATGGGCCATTTTTAAACGTAGATGGCTCAAACTTTGGGAAAAAGTAGTAATTTATAGCTACTTTATGTGTGCAAAACCCCGACGCTGTCCGACGATTAGTTTTGCCACAATCGTCATTTTAATTTTTCAGCACACTATTTTGCAACAGGTCTGGATGCTCTATGGATAGTCCGATTTTAATTATTGAAACGGATTTGAAAAGTACAAGTTTAATTGAACAATATGTATATTTTAATTGTTCCATAAAATGCTACGAAACCGGTTGAAAATGCACGTAAAGATGCGTGAAAATGGCCGAGCGCGCGAAAGATGACGCGTAGCGGGAGAGCAGCGGAGCGAAGGGGAGCCAATATTCGCGATCTCGGTCATTTTCAAGCATCGTTATGTGCATTTTCAACCGGTTTCGTAGCATTTTATGGAAAAATTAAAATATACACATTGTTCAATTAAACCTGTACTTTTCAAATCCGTTTCAATAATTAAAATTGGACGATCCATAGAGCATCCAGACCTGTTGCAAAATAGTGTGCTGAAAAATTAAAATGACGATTGTGGCAAAACCAATCGTCGGACAGCGTCGGGGTTTTGCACACATAAAATAGCTATAAATTACTACTTTTTCCCAAAGTTTAAAAATGGCCGATGTATGAATTTAAAAAAAAATCTTAATTTTCCGGGGTTTCCGGATTTTCTCCGTTGCTACTTATTCTATCGGGACGTTCGACCTCTCATTTTGTTTGTACTTTTATTCTCTACAAATCGTCCATTGACACCATTAAGATTGCTTCATTACTTTCCATTTTATAAGCAAAAAAAATAAAAAAATCGCCTTTTTTTTGCTTCAAAATGTTTATAACAAATTAAAGGAAAAAACTTCAGAGTTGGAAATATAACAGCAATCATCTACGGATCGTCTTTTAGATGATGGCACAGACGGTTTTCTGATAGTATTAATGCCACGACAAATCGCTCTATTGCTTGGCCTATATACGGAACGTTATAAAACCTTTTCTCGGCTTTCACCAAAAAGGTTTAAGACTTTGACAAGGTTTTGTCTAGTCTGTCCTTAGAGTTCCGTAAAACGGAACACTTCGGTGTTCGTCCGTCCGTCCGAGTGTCTGTCACAGGCGATTTTCTCTGAAACTATTCGACGTAAAAATTTGAAATTTAGCACAGAGATAGAGTGTGGTGGCCCAATTCTAGAAGTGAAGTACAAAAAGTTGAAATTTGATTCTGAGGGTTAAATTCAGGGGGTTAATTGGGAAATAGAAAACATTTTTTTAAGGGAATCGCGTAGGGTGTGTCACGGTTTTTTTTATAAATAAAATATATTATATAGTAATATACAATATATAATACTTCTGAACGTTCCAGCGACGGCAGCTGTTCTTCGGTGAGCACTAGGCTATGAGTTAGTAGTTTGGTTCACTTTTGTAACAAATAAGTTTATTACCAGATATAAAACAAAGTAAGATTTCTATTTTTGTGAAAATAAATTGGGGGTCTAATTTGAAACGTTAGGGGTGGGGTGGATTTTTGAGGGTTGACAATGAAAAATGGTTTCTAAGATATATTGTGGAAGTTCATTGGATATCCAAACCAACTCCGCTTAAATCACTTTTTTAGCTTTTATAAAAACCGAGATATTGCTTGTTAAGGAAATTCTAGGGCACCCTGTATATAAAAGAAGAATCTGACTGACTGTCTGACATATCAACGCACAGCCCACACCGCTGGGTATCGAAACTTGAAATTTTGCACAGAAGGTTTTGTTTTTTAAATTCAACCCCTAAGGGGGTAAAGCAAGGGTTCAAACTTTGTATGGAGAAAAAATATTAGATGGTCCTATTAATTCGAAACTTTACAGAAGTGCTCCAAAAAATAAATGTTTAAACACGGGATTTATAGTTTTTAATAAATCAACCCCCTAGGGGGGTAAAATGAGTGTTGAAAGTTTGTAATGGAGTAAGATTGTCATACGGTTCTATTATCTTGAGACTACGTGAAAGTACTTTTTAGAAATCACCCCCTACGGGGGTGAAATGGGGGTTCCAAGTATGTAATTTACTAAAATTACACTATTATCACGCGGACGAAGTCGCAGGCGGAAGCCAGTTTGCTATATTTTTAAAGACGGATCCTTTTAAAAACTGAAAAATGGAATTAAAAATTTGACATCTCAACTTCGCAAGTCACTGGTTAATTTAACAACAATTATGATCACCATATAAATATATAAATATATAAATATCTAAGGGGGTCAGATCAGGAGACTGCAGTTCAGTTTACAGGGACACCACGACCACTCCATCTATCTCCAAATATTCCACTTAGAGTGTCTTGGACTTTCGCTTTGGATTTTGTCAAAATCATGCTTTTTTCCGACATGCCGTTTTCAAAAATTCACAGTTTTGTCACCGTTCAACGTATGGATGTCAACTTATTTATAAAACATCATAGTCATAACCATAGCAACCATATTCAACTTTGTCTACTAGAAGCTTTCCAGGCTAACTAGATATCAATACCACCCCCGTATTTGTTACGGATGCAGAACTTTTTACGAAGATAATTCTTGTCTTACTGTAAGATAAGTAATAGGAATATTTTCCATTTGTCTTCATCATTTTGAAACTCAATGCATATGCTTTCATATGCATAACTACAAATATTATTACAGCATTCTCCTGTTGAACGACATT
This sequence comes from Philopedon plagiatum, assembly GCA_963971165.1. Taxonomy (NCBI): domain Eukaryota; kingdom Metazoa; phylum Arthropoda; class Insecta; order Coleoptera; family Curculionidae; genus Philopedon; species Philopedon plagiatum. The sequence goes on along the minus strand of OZ020191.1, from coordinate 132,535,003 downwards.
ATTATACTGAAGATCCTTTAATCAATTAAGGTAATGCATACTATTGTAAGCAATGTTATAATACAAAGCAATTTGGGCCGCTATTATTGCGGGAATTGTACGCTGTAATATTGCCATGGCAAATAAAGATCCGGGGCTAACGAAATTTCAAATAGTACAATTTTAACTTCGGATGTACACTCATGAAAAAAAAATCGTACAACTAATTTACAGTCTGTCCCCAATAAAGTCCATCAACAAACATTCAGACTATAGATTAGATAGATGTATACTATTTTATGGACCACAAGTGTCACTTTCGACATTTGTACCTCCTGAATTTTTTTTCTTGGTAACGGTAAAAGTTGAAACGTTCAAATTTTCTGGGTTAATTGAGAGCTCTGTTTGTGGATCGGACGAAGGCTTTCGACTGTGTGGACCACGACCAACTGCTGAAAAAAATACAGGCTTATGGTATTCGCGGAAACTACAATTCTTTACTGAAACCTTATTTACAGCATCGCAGGCCATATGTAATGTTTGAGGGTCAACATTCCTTACAGTTGGACGTCAGAGTTGGTGTCTCTCAGGGCAGTGTGTTAGGAGCTTTGGTTTTTCTATTATACACAAATGATATAACTTTCTAACAACTTATCACTGCGAATTCGCCGACGATATTACTTTACTTTCGTGTGGCTCACATGAGCCGTCTGTGGATCAACAATATCGAAAACAATATCGAGAATAACTTAAATATTCTTCAGATATATTTGTATAACAATAAACTTATACTCAACCAAAAGAAGATATTCTCAATGCAGATTTATCCATATGGTGCCCATTCTACAAGAAGTCATTTAATAAAATTAAACAGGCATTATATTGCAAAGGTTACTTCTTTTAAACTACTAGGTATCTATTTTGACATGTCGTTAAATTTTGAAAATCATGTTGATTATTTGTGTAACATGTGTGCTCGTAGATGGTATGCCCTAGATCGTTTAAAACAAATCTTAAGTAAAGAAGTTGTAAAAACTTATTACTTTTCCAATTTTGGATCTCTGATTCGCTATGGGCTCGTCCTCTGGGGATATTCGCCCGCCACAAATAGGATATTTTTGTTACAAAAGAGAGCTATTAGAGGTATGTTTGGCCTCAAATTTAGACACTCATGCAAGCAAACATTTGTAAACGAGTCAATACTTACATTGCCATGTATTATACTTGAAATCTTAATTAAGCATAGTTATAACATGTTTACCCCTCAATACATCAATAATTACAATACCAGATTCGGCAATGATTTTCAGTATGAACGACACAGATTAGAGTTATAAAAGCAAAATCCCTTTTACATGGGCGCTGTTTGTTTTAACAAAATTCCAGAGAATTTAAGGAATGCAAGCAAAATTTTATAAATAGATTAAAAATTATATTAGTTGCCAATGCTTTTTATTCAATTGAGTAATTGTTGAACCACCAAATTGACATCGTATAAGTTTGTTGTGCTTGTGTTTCCTTCGGCTATGCTCTTTATTCCTTTCTTTGTTTTATTTTTGTATTTAGAGTTTCCTGTTGCATCATAGGAACCTATTGACTTGTCCTATATCCTGTATGTGATCTGCTGGATTAATAAATTCCATTTCATTTCATTTTATACACCCAAACAGTTCAGTTTATCTTATAATTTTATTATCGGAGAATATTTTTTATTACCCACACAATTATAAAGAGTACAGCAAGACCAATGCAATAAAGTGAAACCGATAAAGGAAAAAAGTAACTTTAAAATAAACTGAAAACAATCAGCGTCTTAAAATGAGATTTCATAAAGCACCGGTTGATTATTTTCCCCTCAATCGATGAAATCGCTTAAACATAAACTTTATTTAAATGCAACAGAGCTTTTTGAAGTATCCTATAGCTATTTTGCTATTTCTATTTTCCGCTGCAGGGCTTTCGAGCGAAGTTCCGTGGAAATTGAAATATTTGTAAAATTAATTCCATTCCAAGGCACCAGAATGATGGATATTCGAAATTCCCGGGAAAATAAAAGGAGAAATTACTGTTATCACTGACAATGGCCTACAGATGCCGGCCTTTGTGGTTAATAGAAAGAGAAAAGACATGAATTACAGCAGCGGCGCACCCTAAATCAAAGGTCGCAAATAAATATCAATAGTTGCACAATATCCCAATATTGAAACCAATAATTCTTCGTTCGTTCGGTGGAATTTCAGTTCTAAGAGGTTATTATTTCTTGGGATGCGGTGTATTTGTATCAGAAGCAAGCGTTTAACGTCCGTAAATTTGCTTTGAATTTCTGGCTATCAGCGGTAAGAAATAATTGCTTTGCTTATTGACAAAGACATATACCTTGTGTCCAAAATAAACGGTGTCCCACAGGTACTTCGGGATTTACTTTTTAAATAGAACCAACAATTTTAGAAAAATAACATGATTGTTTATTATATCAAACGTAGAGACATGGTAGTTTCTACAGATGACCATTCTTTGCCTAAAATTGTCAATACTATTTTGAAACAATTGCGGTTTAGATTCACCAATAACTTGACGAATGTTTTGCTTCAGGTCATTAATCGTCTGCGGATTGTTAGAATCTACTTTATCCTTGAGCTCTGGGATGAAATAGCTTCATATGAATTGAGCCTATGAAACCCAGAGTGGGATAAGTCAAAAAAGGTAGTTTTGAGATATTAAAGCCCAAAGTTAAACAAGGGTCAAAAAATGTCGAGAAACAAATATCGGGTTTTAGGAGATTTTTCTTGGGAAAAGCTAAACTTAGATTTTGTGATATTCGGTATTTAAAAAAAATAATTCTTGTCCCTATATTTTTGAAATCTGTGACTTAGACCACTATGGCTTTCACTGTTTGCGTGTTAACGTATTTCGTAGAAAAAATCTACTCAACTCTAATTTAGTTTATTGTTTTATATTGAAATCATCAGACACCTAGATTATAACTTATATTAAATATTATTCATTATCATTGGACAAATAGTCTTCTAGGGGACCAATATATTCTGGTGCTGGATCACGATGCATAGAATTCTACGCGATTTTGACACTAATCACAGTGGCCATGTGATGGATCGTTTGTTTTGTTTGAGTAGTCATGTGACTTTGACAAGTAGAATATAATTCTATGTGGCGTGATCCGGGCCTGGAGCATTGCTATTTTCTCGATCAACCTTCAATATAATCGAAAATAGTCTTGGTAGACACATGGTATGAACTGAAACATTTCTTCCTTTTTTTTTCTTGCTCGAACTCATTTTATTCTTTGGAGCCAAATCCATTTCTTTGAACGAAATATTTTCGTTCCCTAAGCAAGGAAGTTAAAATAACTGAAAAAATATTAATTTTTTGTTTATATCTCCTACAAATTTAAACAATTTTAAATTCAAAGCATGTATTTTAACTTTTAATTAATCCAAAATAAAAAATTAAGTTATGTTATTTCAAAAAATTATTTTTTACGTTTTATTTACCTGAACTTGTAGAATCAGATTTAGTAGATACTCAAGAACCACCAATATTCATTTTTTAGGAGGTAAACAAAGTAGCATTTAACCATGGATTTATTAGGACTGGATACGGGATGAGTTCACATTCTTTGAAGCCAAAACAAACCATTCTAAACGACACTGTAAGCACAATTTGTAAACATTGGCCACATTTTATTTTACCTTGTATTTTTGTACCAAAATACGTTAGAAGCATCACAAGATTTACTAAAAGTAATAAAAGCCCCAAAATATTGTATTTTTCTGCTAAGTAGTAATAAATTTAAGTTAAATAGGTTTTATTATTTATAGGTTATGTTATGTTAGGTTATTTCTAAAGGCGTTTATTTAAAGCCGCTCTGAGTCATTTATAAATCTATATAAATCTATACGTCGCACTTTTTCTTTTCTAGTTCATTAGACAAAGACGTACGTGTAACCGAGCGTTCGCAGACGTTTTTCCTAAGCACCCAGCAGACAACAACACTTCTGAGCTCCAACACTCCAATGCTATTTTATCTCTTTCTACTACCATTCTTGATTCAATTACGTAGTAATTCGTAGTCTTGTCTATGTTCGTAGTTCGTAAACTGCTCTCTCAAGAGAATAACAAACAACAAAATATTTATATTATATAAGGCTTCACGTTCGATACGCTCACAGTATACGGATATCGAATCCATATTATAATAGACCCATGCATTTAACAGTCGATACTAAAGGTTACGGACATAATGGTCTAAATCAGACTTGGCCCACTATGGCTTTCATCGGTATATGTGGATGCGTTTTCCATCCATGTTAGTGGCGACTTCTGTTAGTGTAGTACTGAAGATAGAAATTTCATATTTTGTCCAGAGATAAATTACTACGTAAACAGTACGATAGTGTCAAGAAACGCAAAATCGAATAAATTGACTTAGACCACTCTGGTTTTCATAGGCTCAATTAACGCCGTATGAAATGGCGCTTATTGTTTTAGCGCTGTAATGTAATAGCGCCCTATGAAATTGCGCTGTATAAAAATAGCGTTCTAACGAAATAGCATCAGTAATAAAAAAAGCGCCAGTAATAAAACAGCGCCTAAGGAAAAAATGGCGTTAGTAACAAAATATAAATACTCTGGATGCTTACTTAGGTTTGCTCAGTTACAATATTAGTGGCTCCGTTTTTGTTTTTAATGATATAACAAAAAAGTAAGAAAAGAATTATATATATATATATATATATATATATATATATATATATATATATATATATATATATATATATATATATATATATATATATATATACCTATATATATATATATATATATATATATAGTAGAAAAATGGGTGAACACTGGGTGAACTAGTTGGCGCGAGCCACTACATCTTACCCATCCTTTCCGAACATTTTGGATATAAGGACTCTCTTTGATTCAGGTCAAATCGTGGTCTGTTCTTCAGCCAGCCTGGGTGTAAGCCTGCCCGCTGATGGGTAAGGGCCCAGAAATCGATAGCAGGAGGTCACCCAGACCAGAATCAAAGATAGTCCTCATTATTTTTATTTTTCGTTCACGGCCTTTTCGCTGCACTAGCGAAGAAGTAAATCTTCGCATTTACATTTATTATATATATATATATATATATATATATATATATATATATATATATATATATATATATATATATATATATATATATATATATATATATATATATATATATATGTCGTGGTTAATCCGGGAATACATCCGTTCGTTTAGTTCATTTCTATTTGAAACTTGCAGACGTTTCGCCAAAATCTCATTTGGCATCTTCTCGTGCTTACTCGCTGGTCGTAGCCACCAAAGAAAATAAAAGGGTTTGATTGGGTGTAGCCACTGAGAGTGGCTGCCGCAGCGCGTGGTTTTATAGTGGATCGCCTTGGTCTTAGGTCATATCTGTTGGCCGGCGTTGGCTCCGCCCCCTGAGTGGTCTTCTTGGGAGCTGCGTTTGGGTTCACTTGGTTCCCGGCCGTCGTGCTGTTCATGTTAGGTGGCTCTATTGGCTTGATGATGGATTTCCATGTTGCTGGAAGGTTCAAGGCATCGTCTCGTTTGTTTAGGTTGCCGTTTTTTTCTATTTCGAGTGCTTCGCGACTAAGTCTGGTTTTGTAATGGTCTATGTTGGCTATTTGTTTGCAGCTGTCGAAGTTGATTTTGTGTCCTGTTTCAAGCTGGTGACGGAAAAGGGCAGACGATGTTTGTTTGTTCTTGATGCAGAGCTTGTGTTCTTCTAATCTTGCTGATATTCGTCTGTTGGTCTGTCCTACGTATGTTTTGCTGCAGGTCCCACATGAGATGCTGTAGACACCCTGGTTTTCCAGTTTTATTTTGTCTTTTGGGTTTCTTAGTGATGATCCTATTGTTTGGTGTGGCTTGTAAGCTGTTGCGATGTTGTGCTTGCGTAGGATTCTCCCGATTCTGTCTGTTGTTCCCTTGATGTATGGTAGTACAGATATGGTCCTGTCTTTGGTGGATTCTTCTGGGTTCTTTTTTTGGCGATTTTGTTTTTGGTCTATGGCTTTTTTTATTGTATGTGTTTTGTAGCCGTTTTGTTTCAGAGCCGTTTTAATGTTGTTTAGTTCCTGTTCTTTTCCTTGGGAATCTGTCAGCCGGATGGATCTTGTAATCAGTGTGTTGGCTACTGCCTGTATTTGAGTTGGGTGATGATGGGACTCAGCGTTGAGGTATCTGTTTGTGTGTGATGGTTTTCTGTATACCGTGTGTAGCAGCGTTCCTTCTTTTGTTTTTGTTACTAGGACGTCTAAGAATGGGAGGCTGTTATTTTCTTCGAGTTCTATGGTGAATTGGATTTTTGGATGGCGGGAATTCAGGTGATCCAAGAATTTGTGGAGTTTGTCTTTGCCGAAAGACCATATTACGAAAACATCGTCGACGTATCTAATCCATAGTTTGGGTTTGAGATGGGCTTCTTCGAGAGTTCTGTTTTTGGAATAGGTCATAAAGAGATTTGCTATGGCTGGTGATAGTATATATATATATATATATATATATATATATATATATATATATATATATATATATATATATATATATATATACACTTATGGACAAATTTAACGCAACACATTAAAAGATTCCATATATTAAATGAAAAACAAGTTATTTTATATTTTGTGTATCTCCTCTTATAATGCACTTAATAAAACCATTTAAAACGTAAAATGTTAAAAAAAGATAATAAGTGTAATTTTAATTTGAAATTGATGGCACTGCGAACGCACTCCACAGGGTGTTTTGAATTTCCAGCTTAAAATGTTAAATTTTTAAATACCTAGTATTACGCTAAACCTAAATTTTGATTAAATCCTATTAGTATTTGCAGGAAATTATGTCTTTTTATTGTTAAGAATGCTGGAATATCTTAATACAATTTTGTTTAAGCCAAATACTGGGTGTTTAAAAATTTAACATTTTAAGCTGGAAATTCAAAACACCCTGTGGAGTGCGTTAGCAGTGCCCTAAATTTCAAATTAAAATTACACTTTAGTATCATCTTTTTTTAAAATTTTACTTTTTAAATGGTTTTATTAAGTGCATTATAAGAGGAGATACACAAAATATAAAATAACTTGCCTTTCATTTAATATAAGGAAACTTTTAATGTGTTGCGTTAAATTTGTCCATAAGCATATATATATATATATATATATATATATATATATATATATATATATATATATATATATATATATATATATATATATATATATAAAATGTAAATGCGAAGATTTACTTCTTCGCTAGTGCAGCGAAAAGGCCGTGAAATCTTCCATTTATATATATATATATATATATATATATATATATATATATATATATATATATATATATATATATATATATATATATATATATATTGAAAATACTATTCTCACACTACGCCAACGTGTTGTCCAAGGAATATCATCCTTGGTGGTTCAATGACCTGATATCACAGGTACACATGAACAGTGCCACCCCGACGACCGGTTTCGATACTGTTAGATCTCATTCAGGCCGGGGACAGGCAAATTGCTCTGTGTCGAGCAGGTGTTAAATGGTCGAACCAAATATATATATATATATATATATATATATATATATATATATATATATATATATATATATATATATATATATATATATATATATATATATATATATATATATATATATATATATATATATATATACAGGGTGTCCAAGATAATGAGGAGAGATACGGGGATCTCGTTTATAGTTAGAAATACAAAATTGGTTAAAAGGGAAAAAAATGGCGCCAAATTTAAATGCCGAACTACCTGTCGCGACACTCCTTATTGTAATATTACACGAAAGAGGACTGTCAATCAGATGGTAAAATAACTGGCCGTAAATGTGTTATAACGCACTTTTTCTCCCATAAATTGAACATTTGTCGCTGATGCAGGCGATAAGCTGCGCTTACCCATAAATAAATATCGATGGTTCGACTTTACAGGACCGCAGAATCGCAGATTGTCTTAGTGAAAATTTAAACCCAAATACAAAACTTTAAATTAGATAACCGTGCCTAAAATAATCGCGTGTTGTGTGACCGAATTTGCCTTTTATGCTGAATCGCATTCATTGTCTCGTTAAGGGGTGAAGATGCCTCTGTTGGTTGGCATTATCAAACCACAATCCCATTCGCACAAATCTACCCCAAATGTAATCAACTGTACATGATAAATGTGGCACATTAACGAGCTTTTACACGGAAACAAGAGAAAAGTTTTATTATGTCCCATTAAAGATTTACTATTACATTAAGTTTATACGTATGTTTGTATATTAATGGAAGGGTTCTGGGGCTCCGTCAATGTATCTTAATAATCTTATTAATTTAAATTGATAAGTAAAAGTTAAAATAGACTGCTCCAACTAATTAATGCACCAACAAAATTTATCATAATTTTGGTAACGGTTTTCTTCTGAACTCTTTGGGTGAGGCCACAACACTGCGGTGCGACGACGCATCGCAAAAACGACGTCGCACCGCAACGCGGTGCGAGGACGCAACGCAAAAATGTCATCGCATACGGCATCGTACGAGAAGACGCTGATCAGAGCTGCGGTTTTTCGTGAACAATTTCAACATGATTGAATGAAAGATTTCAAATCAGCCAATCACAGCTGGAGAAATCAATCAATCTGTTCACGAAAAAACGCAACACTTTTCACTTCTAGTGGGACTTGGACCGCACAACACGTGTTCTACGTCTGCTTGCGTTAAGACGCAGCAAGAAAAAACCGAAAAGAAAGTACTGGGTGCACCCACTTCTAACTATTATGAATAACGATGGAAATCACTTCAAAAGAAAATATGAGGCGTTGAAATCAGAGGAGGGGAAATTTTTCGATTACTTTAGAATGAGTATAGCAAGTTTTGAAGAACTATTAAGACTGATATCTCCTCATATACAAAGGAGATGCATATTTAGAAAAACTATCGAACCTCTGGAGATGCTGGGATTAACTATAAGGTACGAAAAAAATTTATCATTTATGGATATTTTTTTAAGAAACCATTTAAGAAAAGTCATAATCAGATTGTGTATCATTTGTCAAATTTGTTAGGTCTTCTTCGGAATTTAGTGAATCATCTTGGCTTGGTGTCGGTGAGATAATCGATATCGTAATCAATCATCTTGCAGTGGCATACGCACGCACGCAACCTGATGCTTCGAAAGATGAACACAGACTACGTCGTCGCACCGCAGATTTGTACGGTGCGGTACCACATCGGAAATTTCCACGATGAGTTGTGCGACGTCGTAGATTTCTAAGGTGCGTCGTCGCACAGTGGCAAGCTTAATGCTATTTAGTGACCAGAACCTCACAAATTATATGCCCGTAAATTTTTGTACAGGTATTTTATATTCGAAGTTGTAATATCTACGGGTATAAAAAACACCTAATTCCAAAAATAAACTGTACTTGACTTGTGTTTGAGTATAAAATGCCAAGACAGAAAAATTTGTTCTCGAAATTAAATTTACATCGAAAGAAATGAACCATTATCTTCCTAAATTTGATGAACGTAAGTTTTATGCAATAACTGTTTTTCTGATTTCTCAATTAAATGAACCTTTGTACTTCTTAAAAAATAACATACCGCAATCGAAACATTTTTATTTTTATCTAAAACACTAATAAATATTGAAGTGTTAATTTTTACACAAAATTTCGTTGTTTCAAGTTCACTATCGAAGAAATTTACTATCGAAGGCTGCCGAAGTTTTACATTATGGCCAAAAACAAACGTTGTGTTATCCTTATTCTTATAAAAAATATTCTGGCTGCCGAAAGTTGCCGGTTTGCTTGCAATAGCAATTGTTCAAGTAGGCTGTTGGCCATGTCTAACGTAAAACAAAATCAAACTCGCGGCGTGTATTGTTGTAAATACTATCAAAGTAGTATTGTTGTGCGGTATTTCGTTTTGAAATATGTTTGTTATAAGTAGAAAATATCTTTCCGATAGTTTTATTACTAGTGGTAATGAACAAGAGTTTTTTTCTCGTGTAAAAGAAGATTTTCAGTTATCTCCAACGGATTTTGCAAATGTAAAGCATGCCATCCAGAAAACATTTTTGTCTCAGTTTAGGCAAAAATGGAAGCAGGCTAAAAGGATGAAAGATGAATTTTATAAAAAATTTAATAATTGGTTGATGGGCGAGTTAACAGTTAAAAAAACTGGTAATGTCTTAAAAGATACTGGCGGAAGACCTTCAAAGGATCTTAGAGATAGTTCGGAAAGAAGTAAGAGAAGAAAGTTATCTAATCTAGAAAAATCGTGTGATATGACACTCTTAGAACTACAAGGCCTTTTGATGCGAAAGTTAAGGGCAGAAGGAAAACGAGAGGAGGCAGCCTTGATTCAGGAAGCACTATATCTTGGAGCAAGTGAGTTTAAACTTCGTCTTTCTCAGAATATGGTTAAAAAGTTTTCAAGAGATGAAGGTTTAGCATTAGTTACAAATGTCAAACTATCAAGATATCAGTACAATTGTATACGTCAACAGTGTGCAGATAAAAATGCTGATATTTTCCCTAGCTATAATCAAATTTTCAAGGCAAAAGCTGAATGTTATCCAGAATCTATAGAAGTTAACGAGAAGGGAGCTTCCATTCCAATTCAACAGTTATTAGATCATACTACAACACGCTTACTAAAAATTCCTAATGTATTAGAGAAGGTTATTGAAAGCGGTTCAGAAACATTTGTATTGCATACTAAATATGGTTGTGATGGTTCTTCGGGAAACAGTACTTATAAACAAAACTTTAGCGACTTAAGTGTTATAGATGAATCTATTTTTATGGCATCGCTAGTTCCTCTACAACTTGTTTCTGTAAATAATACACTAGTTTGGCAAAATCCTCATCCATCGTCAACTAATTATTGCAGGCCAATATATTTCGAATTTTCAAAAGAAACTCCTGAACTTACTAAAATTGTTGCCGAGAGATTTAAAAATGAAATTGAAAATTTAAATGAGACAGAGATATCCACAAGAAATGGACACGTTCAAATTTCACATAATTTAGCTTTTACTATGGTGGACGGAAAAGTACGCCAAGTTTTGACAGAAACTTCCTCAGCTGCATGTTGTCCATTATGCAAGGCCAAGCCAAGAGAAATGAATAATTTGCCAAAAATACGGACAAAAACAATTGAAGTCGACTCTTATAAATATGGTCTGTCTAGTTTGCATGCTCTAGTTCGTTTCATGGAGTGCATTCTTAATATCTCTTATAAACTGGAATTTAAAAAGTGGAGTGCTAGGTCAGTTGCCGAAAAAGAATCAGTAAAAATAAATAAAAAAAGAATTCAAAATGAACTTAAACGCAGACTAGGGATAGTTGTTGATGTGCCTCGACAGGGTAGTGAGATCTCCAATGATGGCAACACTGCTAGAAGATTTTTTAGGAATCCAGAGATAGTAGCAGAAGTAACAGGGGTTGATATGAAACTGATCAAAAGATTCTCTATCATTTTACAAGTTTTAACGTGCGGAAAAGCTATAGAGCTCCAGAAACTTGAATTGTATTTACAAAGTACAGCAGAGTTGTTTGTAGAAAAATATAATTGGTATTATATGCCGTCATCTGTCCATCAAATACTTCTCCACGGTACTGGCATAATTAAGTCTGCGTGCCTTCCTATTGGGCAACTTAGTGAGGAAGCAGCCGAGGCGCGAAATAAAGACTTTAAAAGATTTCGTGAAATGTTCTCCCGGAAGTGCTCGCGAACTGCTACAAATGAAGATGTTTTACATTCATTGCTCGTGTCTTCAGATCCGTATTTAACCAGCTTAAGACATCAATGGATAAAAACTAACGCTCATTTAGATTTGGAACAGGAAGCCAAAGAACTATTGATTTAATAATTTTGTAAAAGGTAAAATTTTGTTTCATTTCCATTAAAAGTAGTTACTAGAAATTCAATTAGCATTTATTTAGAACGCAATTTTAATATAGGTGAAATTTTCTTGCCGTTCTCAATGATACATCATAAAATCAAAATACTGAATACTTACCCCATATATTACAAATTTACAAAAAAACACATCCGACAATGATGTTTCATTAATCTGTTTCCTAAACATTGCAAAAAATAGAAAAAAAACGTTAACATACAAAGGCTCATAGGTTTTGGCCGGATCCTTACATAAGGCCTCACCACTGTGCGTCGCACCGCAGTGTTGTGGCCTCTCCCTTAATCCTATTATAAAAAAAAACTTTTTTTTAGTTTGTAGGTTTATGAAAATGACTTAATATATTGGAATGGGAGACACCTGGGGTAGTCTACAGACATCCCTACTAGTTTTTTCCACTCAAATCGTAATTCTTTTTTATTTTAAAAAATACCCTAAACCACCCTATCCGAAGCTTCTAGCCGTGGTGTCTCGAAAGGTAAATATTATACCTTGACTCTCATTTATTTAGCAGTTTTAGGGAAAACCGAAAATAATCCAAAGCATTTTTAATTCCACAAACTCATTTGACCAAAAATGTGTATTTTAATTGAATAGCGATTTCTTTACTTAATATGGGCAATAATGAACCATGCGCTCGTGAAATTAGGTTGAAATTGTAAGCAGAACGAAACAGGCTATGTTATACCGTTAACACAAATAATTATGACTTTCATATAACGTTATTAATGAGATTATCATTATTCTTACTAGCTTAAACTTTCTGCCTTAAAAAAAGGTTAACAATCAAAACGCAACACGGTGGTCGCACAAGAGCCTTTCATAATTTACATACTATTTTATCATTCTAAGTGAACACAATTACACAGTATTATAAAATTATAACAAAAATTCTTTGCTAATAGTAGAAAATTTTGTCAAAAAAAAAAACAACATTATTCTGTTGAATACAAAATGTGCGAGGAGACAGTTGACCTTTTAATCTGGCACCATGCCTCCGGCCTTCACCTGATTGGTTCACTGAACACGTGATGTCAGCTGCTCCGGTGACAGAAGTGAAGTTAGTATAATGGGTGAGTATTGACAAGATGAATAATGCCGGGTAAATTGTTTTTTCTGTTTATTAATTAGTGAAATAAAATAGTTTTCAGCCCTTTAATAGTGCTACTAATATTAACAAAACATCGCGTGCGCTAGTGGTGTGCATTGTAAGATTTATAAGTTAGTAAAACACAACATTTCTGGGTGTTTAGTTGAGCGTTATTATTTTACTCTTGGTTTGAACAGCTGATCTCTGGATTCTTTTATAGTATTTTAACTTTTTGAAATTAAGAATTAACAAAGAGTTAGTAGGATTTCTTTCTTTAAAGGTAACAAAAATATGTCTTCACACTTGTAGCATAAAATTATAGTTGAGAGACTTGGCCACACAACCTAGCTCACTATTTTTTATATGGCCATGTGTTTATTACCACTGGTAAAAATTTTTTTGTTGAGGGGCGACATCTAGCTTACTATCGCAAAGCGCCGTTTATGACCATTTTGTTCCCATCTGAATTCACACCAGATCAAAAAAAAAACGTCCTCAAAGTATGCCGCGGAAACAATCACGCATGTCCTGAATTATTACTCTTGAAAGGTAACAGTAAAAGGTATAGGTAAATGAAAAATAGAACTGTCAAGTTCTAAAGTTTTTATTTTTAAGAAAATTAAATATAATCACGGTAGAATAAAATGCTTTTATGATCGAAAGTTACTTTAGAAATGGTAGAAGGGTTGATGGCCAGTGGGTTTATCCAACACGGGACGCCATTCAGGATTTTCAAACAGAATTTCCACACTAGTCATGGATTTCGACCAGTTTCGCCAAGATTTGACTTGATCTGTGGCTTTGTTTAAAAAAAACAGGAAGTGTGAATAGAAGGGAAAGTAGAGGGATTGAGGCAAATTAATAATGAACACCTACAAACCCTTATTTGGCGTTTAAACCCGTAAGCAAATGTATCCTACTTCTTTTTTCATGTTATCCCACGTAGACTTTAAGCCTAAGTACTAACGTACCGTGGGCGTCTGAAGAGAAGGGAAATGTAGTCTATTGACACGAGATTTGAAGGATTGGAGGTTGGGACGGGAAGGGTAAACATCTGCAGGCAATTTGTTCCATAGTCTGGAGACCCTAGGTATGAATGAGCGAGAGAAGTGGTGTGTTCTAGGCTTTTGTAGCTGTACAGTAAAGGGATGCATACGTAACTCGCCTCTAGTTATTCTGTTAGGAACAGTCAAGGAGAGAATAATACCGGCTAGTTCTTCATAGCAAAATCCGTGGAAGTAGCGGTAGAAAAGGGATAAATCCCCAACAGCGCGGCGATGAGCGAGAGAAGGGAGTTTTCTCGTGAGGACTGGGTCATTGATATGCATGGTTTCAATACAATCCTGAAATGTGACCTGCATATGCACGCTTATCGTCTAAGCTCGGTCCAAGAGTTATTACCAAACGACAAGCCGCAGCAAATGTATTTTTTAGAGTGGTTTATGAGTAATTTGCATAATGATGAAAACGAATTTGAAAAAACCTTTTATGCTGACGAGGCATCGTTTTACCTCTTCGGTTATGTAAATTCTCAACAAATGAGAATGTGGTGTTTGGAAAATCGACATACTTTATAGAAAAGCCTCTGCATTCACAGAAAGTTGGCGTGTGGGTGACAATATCGGAAAGAAGGTTAATTGGACCGATTTTTTTTAAGGGATTCTCAATTCGGCGCAATACCGTAATGAAATTTTAGAAAATTTTGTAAACGCATAAGACGATGAAAAGATGCGACAAGGCTACTTCCAGCAGGATGGCGCAGCAATTCATGAAACTCTTGATAATTTAAATTTTTTCGAAAACCGAATCATTAGTTGTAATATGCCGGTTAGGTGGCCACCACGGTCCTGCGATCTTACGCCGTTTTACGCCGTTACTTGGTTTTCAAAACACCCTGAGAATTTAGAAGACCTACGGACTAGAATTACAAATAAATTTCAGGAGATTAACAACTACCCCCAAGTGCTCACCAATGTTTTTGATGCTGTAAAAAAATTGAGAACATGTTTGGAAGAAGAAGGTGGACATGTCTCTCATTTAGTTTCAATTTATAATTTTCTGAATCCTGCAAATTTGTGATTTAAGGTTTAGTAGCCCTATTCAAAGGCCGTCTGTCGTATCCAGTCGTATGTGATTTAAGTAAAACATTTGTGATGTTTTATAAGAATACTTATATTATATATTATTCCCTCAAGTTAACAAATTTCTAATTATAAACCCTCATCGACAGTGATTTAATATTGAATCGCAGAGGAATCCCACACACGTTGTCGAAAGCTGGAGTGCTAATGAAAGGCCTTTTCATAGCAGATGCCTTTATACATGCTTAGATTAATAACAATCGTCATGGATATTGGATATATCAAAGCAATGCGTATTAGCGAAATGCCAAATTACGGAATTATCACTGAAACCGCCGCGCTTATTGAACCAGATATTTTCAGATAATATATGTATATCGACATCATAATATATGCATCACCGCATTGTGTATACAGGGTTTTGGTATCGAATACCTTACCAGTAGCTTCCCCGGCCCAACTTATCGATTTAACTTTAACCTAACCTATCTTTACTGATAATATTAAAGTTAAAATTTTATCTCACATTTTTATTCATATCTTTTGAAAGGTACCAAATAAATTTGCAACATGTCGTGAGCGGGGACTTTTGGGATGGGAAAGGCAAATCCGTTCTCAAATTTGCTGTATATGCCGCAGCATTAAATGCCATTTTAAAACGTCTTAACTTTTTTGTGCTTCAGTGTAAACAATTTCTGAATAGAAATTATTACTTCCCTACCTTTTTTACTTAAAAAAGCTATACTTTATTAATATCTATAGTGACACGAAAACCTGTTTTATCAAGGCGCATTATGAAAATTATTTAAAGCTTGTGAGGTGTTTACACTGAGAATAAAACCAAAGGCATAACAAACCATCACTTTAACGAAGCAATTACGACAAGGCATGCCAGGGGAGCGTAACTCTAATATTTAAGGGTTGGTAGAGGGTGGAAGAAATAATTTTTGTGTTGAATGTAATCAGAAGTTTTTGTATGTGAGTAAAAGAGAAATCTATATATCGATATTCCCTAGTAAAAAAGCTTTAGCTACAGGTAGACGGTGGAAAATGTAAATTATTTATATAAACTTTTTTTCATTATTATAATAGGACATTTTGTAAGTACTTAAAATCGTAATTCTAAAACTCTTAAGAATCGACCCATCTTAGTGTGCAATATGGAAGGAGAGAAGTACTTTCTGGCTGGAAAGATAAAACCAAGCTTCCTGGCTGCTGATGAGTCTATTGAAGTAATGTGTTTGTGCCAGCTCAGATCATGTTCGAAAGCGATGCCAACAAGATCAAATGTTTCTTTGTTCTGTAGCGCTTGGCCATTCATGTGAATGGGATAATTGTTGCCAATTTTTTTTTGCGTGACAGGGCGCAAGACTGGGTTTTGGAGGCGTTGAACTGAACAAGGATTCTGGCACCCCAGTGTAAGAGTAAATGAAAATCTTGGGAAAGTGATAGGTGCATATATCTGAGTCTATTATTCAGCTCTTGATTCGAGACTTGTCTGAAAAAATGAATGTTGGAGTGATGGGATTGCTAGTTGAAGAGAGCAGGTGATTAATGTCAAGGAGAAATAGGGTTGGCGCTAGGACTGAACCTTGGAGTGCGTCGGTTTTAATAGGATGGAAGTTAGGTGAGTGACCGCCCATCATGACAGATATGCGCCGATTAGGGAGAAAGCTACCGATGAGGTATGTCGTTCACGAACGGTTCGTCCAGAACGAACGAATCACTTCACTGAATCAAAAGACCTAATTCATCATTTCAAAAAAATTTGACTCTTTATTGATTCACTGATTTAGAAATGATATAAAGAATTATTGGTTCCAAGGGGATTTCGTTTACGTTCACGACCTGATTCTTTAGTAATTTATCAATTCAGGAATCATTGGCTAATTCACTTTTCACTTCTTAGGTTCGAGGTAACCAGTCCGTTTTATCTTAAGGAAATTCTCGCGCCGCCAACCGATAAGAGGTGCGACGACCATTGTATCTAGCAGCATAGCGTACTGTAGAGAAACGGACAACAGTAGCTAGGTAAACAGAATTAGGCCAGTCGGTGGATACAAAACAAGGCCCTTGCCTTACAAAAGGTGGAGTAGAAACGATTTTGATATAATATATATATGGCCTAGGTCGGGACCTTGGTGAAAAATCCAAGTTTTCGACCTTGGAGAGGGGAGGCGCGAGCCGCCATCTTGGACTAAAGATGCTAAAAATCGTTTTTCTGTAAATAATTCCTCAACGGTTGATCCGACGACAAAAATGTCGATGTACAAACTTACAGAAGACAAAATGCCTTATATTTTTTGTATTAACATTGTTTTTCTAGGCTAATATGTAACGAGTTACAGCGGCGACGATCTGAACATATCAGAAAAGTCCCCGTTTTCTTTATTTTAAAAAATATATTTCGGACTATTTAAAAGTATATAATTATAATAATTTTGTAAGACTTAAAATAAACTCATTTCCACACCACCATGAGTTAGAGATTGTGGTATCCCTAGTACGCCAGATCCACGATGTCAATTTCGTCACCAGCCCTTTTAAGAGGATGTGTGGGGTGGTACCACTTCGGTGGAAGAAGAATTCCTCTACCACCCTCCGCATTTATTGGCATTGAAACAATTAAAATAGAATATAAATATACGTTATAACCAAGACACATGGTTGTCAAATATAAAGTTCTATAAAAACACGTTGCCGTTTTCAGTTAAAATAATTTTAAAAGCCTGCCCTAATTTCGGGCAATACGTGTTAAACAATTATTAGTTATTTACAGAACTCTATTATTTTCTACACCAATAAATTTATGACATCTAATGGCTTATTAATTATTGAAATTTAAAATGGTAATGCATAAATAGAGCGCTTTAAATAAACACAGCATTTTGTGATTTCAAAATTATTTCTGTTTGGACCCTAATCAGGTTTATTTATAACTGGCAAATTCTATTACCTTTTAATTCAGCATGATGGTAAACAGTTTATGTTGGCCATTTAGGACGTTTTGAGCAGAGTCGACCGGATTTAAATAGTTTTATTGAAATTATGATTAAACTCATGATTTTAGTTAATCGATTTTTAATGTAAAAAAACGTTTTCTGTTCAAGTTTTTCAATTAGAAAGTTTGTTGTATTTTTGATTTTGTATTTTTGTATTTTTGTTTGTTGTTGGGTTGGGTTGTTGTTTGTGTTTTGTTTGTTGTTGGACCACACTATATATATAGTGTGGTCCACTAAGCATACAACAAGTATGCAGCAAATGGGATTTTTCTTATTAGTGATACTACTTAAATATAAACACCACCGAAAGTTATCGCATGCCTAAAAACACATTTGCTGCACTTGGAGCGGCTTAAACTCAAATAGCATACAGGGTAGGCCAAAAAATATTAATATTCTTCAGGGGTAAAGTGCCTTTATTTTACAAAATAGAACAAAATGGTATATAGAAAAGTTGTTTGAAATTAAAAGATATGTAGGCCCATATTTGAACTCAGCCTTAAATCTAAAGAAAAAGAGAAACTTCGAAGTAACCCCCGTATTTTGGTTCTTTCATTATTCAGCTTAGGCACATATTCAACTAAAGCAAAATAAGTCTCATATTCGTAATATTTTAAAAATTCATTCAAACCGATGTTAATTTAATTGAACGTCTTTTTTTTTAAGGAACCCCTCCTATCTGAAAAACAATTTTTTTGGAAAAATTTATCAGATTCAGATATCAAACCCAAGTAATTTGTCTTTTTTATTATTCAAGCTAGGCACATATTCAACTAAAGCAAAATAAATCAAAATCAAATCGGTGTTAATTTAATTGAACTTCTTTTTTTTATTATTCTAACTCATAAATCGCCTAAACGTAAAAGTTCAAATTTTTCCGTGTAATTTAACAAATTTGTTACTTGACATTTGTAATTTAAAATTTAGAAGCCTTGGATTCTAGTCGGATTTTTATTTTTGTTATGTTTCAAATTATTTACAAAAAGAAAACAAATTTCACAGACAGTCTCGAAATTATACGATTATATAAAACTACTTTGTTTGCAAATCAACTTTTCGAATTCGTGCTACGGTTCTCGCATTCGGTTGTTTTTCTTTTGCTGCAGTAGTATTTTCCATTTCGTGCCGTTGCACAGTCTATTCGGCAATCGCGTGCCGAATATGACTGATATCTTTTAGGGTGATAGCCGAGCACTCTAATTATTATAATAAAATAACTTCAATTTCGGGATTGTTGTTCGATTCTGAGAATTACTGCAGACATTATATTCCGTTAGTAATGGGGTTTTCGCTATTCATGCAGATTGTGGTATATTTAGCTGCTTGAAAATATTTAAACCCCTGAATTCATTAAAGAGGTTTAGGTCTCGGTACAAGTTTAAATTTAGATCTGATCAGTTAGGTTATCACAAGTTTTGCCCTGTCATTGTTATTAAATAGTCGCTAAAACCTTGAGTTATTCTGCGATTTTTTAGGTTTCAACTGATTTTCGTCTTGAAACTTGCTGAAACGAATCTAGTTCTATAACTGTGAAATAGTATATTGTATACAAGTTTTGAAAATGACTCTTGTCAAACGAGTAAGACGTTTGTACAAGTCAAACTTGTTGAACATTATACTTTTTCACTTTTTCTACAACTTCAGCAGTGATATTTTGTGCACTGCATCAGATGTGGTGATGCCGTCTCGCCGAGAGCTCCCTTCTCTCGATCGAGAGTACCTTTATCTCGTCTTGTCTCGTTCCTCTCATAATAAGAACAGCTATCAAATTCCAAGCATAAATAATTATGAACATAAATAATTATAAGCATTAATAGGTACATTCATAAGCTACCTATACCTAAACCTAACCAACCTACCTATACCGTAGAAAAAATCGTGTGCGAATATCCGCCATTTTTTTGTAACAATCACATAGCGGCGTTCGGTAATTCAATTTTTTTAACCGTTTTGTTCAGAATTTTTGTTAGGCACATGACTCATTGTTGTAATCAGTAGGACTGACCACGTGCCTGTCAAAAATTCCGAGCAAAACGATGAAAACAATTGAATTACCGAACGCCGCTATTGATTCATCTTGAACTCATCAAACACAAGCAGTGATGAATTTATGGGCGGATGGTAGAAAACATCTGTTGCCACCAGCAATGTAGATATAGCAAAGGCTGAGTTTCAAAAATGGGGAAAGGGCTACTTGGGATACAGATATTCTAAAATGGTGGATGGAACATGAGGAAGTATTCCCAAATCTTGGCAAAAATGGACAAAGATTTATTAGCTACACCTGCCACCAGTGTCCCGCTCAAAGGATATTTTTAAAAGTCGGACTCGTAATTAGAAAACACCGAAACCGTCTTGCAGAATCTGTGAGAACTCTGCTTTGTCTAAATTCCTGATACTCCTGCAGTCTGTTCAGAATCATTTAATAATGAATAAATATGTTTGTTTTGTTGGACAAAAATAGGGGTAATTTTTGAAACCTTCGCGGATATTCTGAAATGCTTCAGCATTAACCCGCTTATTTTCTTGCGTAACCAATTAGTTCTGTAGACTACCTATCAAGCGACCCCAAAAGGAGAAATCAAGCGGTGTCATATCTGGAGATCTCGCCGGTCAATCCCAATTTACTTCAAATCATGTTTTATAGGTGCCTACTTTTAAAATGAAAGCAGTGTATATGCCTTAGGTGTCTACATCGAAAAGTCATTGCTTTTTAACCAAATAATTGGAAACAATGTCAAAAAACTGAAATAGTAGGAATGAGAGCTGATTACCTGCTATTCTTAAATTGAAATACATATATATTTAGGATAAATAGGTGCATGCTTGTTATTTTACAACGTATAAAATGAAATGTAATGTTAAAAATAGTAAACAAGAATGGAACTCTATCAACCCGCTTACCTCATGAGGTTTTATTATAAATATAAGATGAGAAACTCGAGCCAAAACCGCAGCAAAGTTTTATGATCACATTCGTACCCCATGTGCAGAACGTGTTTAATCTGGTAATGTGCAGCCTGCACGGGTTAGAACATAAAACAAAATTACTCACGCGCGTCATAGACGTAGTCGGCCCTTTAACTTTAAAGAGATTTGTGATGATAATACGATCCTCTTTATTTTCTTATTAAGAAATGTGATTAAAATAATGAATTTTTAAAATATTTTCTTATTGCTAGAAATGAAATAAAATTATCTGTTCCGACGAAGCTCCTTTCCACCTGGGAGATTAAGTGAACAAGCAAAATTGTAAGATTTGGGGAATTTTGAACGATCGTGATCGGCAGAAAAAATGACTTTCCGAAAGATTGTTGTTTACAGATCTTTAGATCCATTCACATGTAGGTCACATACACCAATTATTATGTTTTTATTATGTAAATTGTAAATTTCTTGCAAGTCCAAAAAATAATATAATGTCTAGCTGGCTACTATTATTAAATTTAAATTAATTTAATATCAATTTCTTAAAATTCTCTACATAATATGTATACAAGTCTAGTAAATTCCTTACGAATAATCCTAAACTAAATAATCGACGCCCATGTCCCACCCATCTACAGAAATAAAGTTTCATCGAGCACTTACCTCACAGCTTGATTGGTTGATATTGCTTAAGTTCAGCCGATAAACGCGATCCCTGCAAAAAAGATAAACAAAGTTAGTAAATGGGACTATAAATATTTGTTTTTTGAATGTAATATTAGACAATCTTTCAAAGTAAAGAGAATAATCGATTTATGTATTTTCTTGGAAAAAAAGTCTTTCCAGTTAAGTCTTTACACATTTTTACATATACAGGGTGTTATGGAATTCACTGCATATTGTCGTATTTGCCTATTTTTCGTATTTTTCCAAATTCCCATACATTTTATTATATTATTTATTTTATATTTCGAAGACCATTCTACGTGCTACAATTGCATATCGTTGACCTCGCAATTATTTTATGAACCCTGTACAGTTTATGCTGTTTGTATATGTGACACTTTTGGTGGAGGCGCCGGGTATGCTCAGGTGACACTTAGGCGTTACACGTGACAATATATTGAAACCGGCAAGTCCTGGTATGAATTCAGACGGGGGAAAATAGTCATAAATGGCTCTTCGCGATAATAAGCCAGATATTGCCCCTTAAAAAAATTTTAACCACTGCGCACCACTGGTAATAAATACATGGCCATATAAAAAGCAGTGAGCTAGGTTGTTGTGTTGCCCAGTCTATTAACAATAATTATATGTAACAAGTTTGAAGAGATAATATAGATCCTACTAACTCTTTCAAAATTCTTAATTTTAGATAGTCAAAATACTATATTACTGAGTATTACAAAAATAAAACTCTCTACAGAACTAAGGGTCAAATAGTAATGCTTAATTTAAAACCCATAAATGTTGTGCTTTACTAACTTATAAATCTTGTAATGCACAAAGCTAAGCGCCCACGATGTTTTGTTAATAATAATAGCACCATTAAAGGGCTGAAAACTACTTTCTTTCACTAATTAATAAATAAAAAGCAAAAATTCACACGGTATTATTCATCTCATCAATACTCATCCATCATTATAGACGTTACTAACTTCACTTCGGTCTGGATAGCTGCTTGGAAAGCAGCACCTGTTAGGCTGACCTCTGGGGACCAATTAGGTCGAGAACTTAAAATTTTTATAATTATTCGCCATTGTGTCAAGAAAAAGTTTTACAGTTAATTTAATTAAGTTAAATAATGACGGCCAGATTCTCGCACGCTATACCTGTTTAATTTGACAACCAAAAGTTTTAAACTAGCAAGTGTAAGAAAAAGACAACTAAGTTTTATACTATGAATTTGTTTCTGAGGTTTTTGGCAAATTTATAAAGAAAAGGACACGAACCTGTCAAAACATAACTGATCAACTAGAAGATCTTAGTTTAAACCAATACTAAATCCTAAACCTTTTTAGTGAATCTGAACGCTAAAGATTTGGTGTGTTTTTAACAACAAACGAAAAAACATCACGAACATCTATCTAGTTAAATCGATATTTAGTAATGACAACGCTCTTTAGTTATTTATTTCTAATACTAAATAGAACGCTTAATTACTACTACTTTCAAAAATACCGCCATCACCTGACTAATCAGAACGCACTTGACCACGATCGTTGTTACTCGCTTGTCTCGTCAAAGTTCGAAAACAATCTGTTTTGGGCATAGTATGTATCTACTTTATATTTTTCTATATTATATGAACTTTATGTTGTGTATATTTTGTGATAATATCAATCATTGTTATGGTAATTTATGATTTTATTAAATAAAATGTAAATTTTTTATATTTTCTGTGTTTTATTTAAGATAAAAATACTTAGAGAAATTCCAGTTAATCAATAGAGACAAGTCCAGACACTGAATGCTTAATGGAACGTATAAACCCACTTTCGATATAGTCATTCGGTGATGTCATTCGATTCGACAGAAGTCGACAGGCTATCTACTTTTGCCGAACGACTGCTGCCGAATGTATGATGAGCCTCATAAATAGCATTTAAAATCTCTTTCATAAAGTATGATATTGAACATTCTGGAACTCTGTACAAAGCAGAAAGTGAGGAATAGCTATCACCAGTAGCTAAATACCCAAGAACGATTTCTAATTTTTAACGTGCTGATAGGGCTTCTCGCATATTCGTGTCCTTTTCATGAATAAGAGGAGATGTTTTCTGTAAGAGTTTTTCAAAATGTTCGATATCTATTCTTAAATGATTTCTCTATGACTCTACATCTTCTAAAAGTAATTCATTGACATATAGAATACATCTTGATGTACCTAGAGCATGGCGTCTAAAAATCCAGGGTCCAATCCAGCAGCACCTTTCGTTTTTCTTCTTCCTTATGGCTTTAATAATTATTCTCTCCCGCAATATTAAGCAAACTACTTGCACTCCTGCATTCGCAACTGCACTTCACTCCATTTTGATTATAACTGCATTGCTTCAGCACAAATCGCATGTGTAAATATTTCTACTGTTAATTTTCATTCGATCCACGTTGAACGACCTAAATGGTTCGACCCAGGTCGACCCGTGGACACGCGGCTTTGGAGTAATTCGGATTAGAGACAAGATTATTCCATATTATTCGCTATGTATATTGTATGCATTTTTCTTCCTTCATGATACCGCAAGGTTAAATAAAGCAAAACAGAACATCTTCGTTGTACAATTTTAAACAGAGAGAAGAAATATGAACCTGATAATATTAAATTAAGCCTTCCATTTGAATACGTACAATGCACCACCACATATCGCCATTCCGCGTGAATATGATAAGCCGACCAACTCGCTCTTTGCAAAGGCACATTCATGCGGAAATAATACCCTAAAAATGGAGGCAGCCGCGCTTTCAAATGTGCATTCGGTTCAGCATTCGCTCGCGTTTGTAAACAGGACCTTCGGAACGCTTATCGCTGCGGCGGAGTTGACTTATTGAGGTTCGTCCCTTTGGTCGGTGAGGACATTTTTTCGCTTATTTTGATAAATGTTTAATACATTTTCTGGTTTTCCAATAATTACAAACGGAGATGGATTTCTTGACGCAACTGATTTTGAATGTCGGGGAAAAGCTTAGTGTGACGAAATTAATTTAAATTACAGGTCCACACGAACGCACATTTATTTTCGTCATAGGGAATGTGCATACATAATATAATACAAACCTGAAATATATTTTTTTGTATTCTCTACATAAATTATTTAATTTAATTTATGGTTGTTTTTATCCATTTATTTACTTGGTCTTTGTTAACAAACACAGGATTTTCTACTACAAATTTTCATAAAAAATTCGAAATTTGCTTGATCTATCTACTTAGATGAGACAAGGTATGATACTTACGACACTGCAAAAAAAGGGTAGATGGACTCATCACAAAGTTGTTCAATGATAGCTCCATCAACTAAAGGGAGAACAATAACAGTTTTACACGGTGGTTCAGTGGATGGTTGAATTCCAAATGCTTTGTGGTTATCTTCCAAGAATATAAAGATTCAAGTTTGGACTACCGTGAAGATAACCCTGCAGAACTTTTTGAAGACTGGTTTGAAAATCATCTTTTATCTAACATACCAAAGAACAGTGTTTTTGTAATGGACAATGCTAGTTATCATATCATAGTTATAAAGTCCCTAGTGCACAATATTAAGTTAGAAATTCAAAACTATATGTAGAGAATTTTGAAACCAAAAAATGTGAACTTCTGGAGGTTCTCAAAGGATTTAATGTTAAGTATAGATTCTATTTCGGCAGAAATTCGGAAAATTCCATTAGACATGTAACTAAATCAGGTTCGTATTTTCACATAGATAACGTTCAAGTATTCACAATTAGTGTACATGATACAGACAGCAGCGATAGCGAAACAGAATTGGTTGGTTAGTGCAATTCCTGCAAAAATTAACGTTCAGATTCACTAAGAAGGTTTAGGATTTAGTACTGGTTTAAATTAAAATCTTCTAGTTGATCAGTTATGTTTTGACAGGTTTTTGTCATGTCATGGATAATAAGCCGTCATTAAGAACTTATGAATCATTCTGATATTTCAGCGATTTGCTTGGTTTTCAACCGTGCGACGGGCGGCTAGAACGAACTTAGTTCTATTATTGTCGAAAGTACGTACTAAAATTGCCGTTTTCTTTATAAATTTGAGAAAATCCTCAGAAACAAATTCATAGTATAAAACTTAGCTGTCTTATTCTTACACTTGTCAGTTTAAATGTTTTAGTTGTTAAATTAGACCGGACTAGCGTTGGAGTCATGTTTTATTAAGTCATAAAAATTACACTAGTTTCTTGGCTAAAAGTGAAGCGAATTGAATTGAATTATATTGTTTCTTTAGAACTCTACAGAATGGTGTTTTGTCCTGTAATATTTTTTTGCAGTCAATAGGATAACGGTATATTTTGCAATGAAGTATACTTTAAATCTTTTAAATTTAGTTACTTACCTACTTCCTTCCAGAAGGTTCATTTTCTGTTTAAGACATTTTCTTTTGTCTTTAAAATTACATATAATAGGTACGCTTGCTTTTGAACCAAGTCGAGCTAAGGAAAAGCAGCCAAACATAAATGCACAATAATTATTACCTAAATAACTATATCTCTCTCTCTATGCCACAAAGTTATGTAGCGAGCAAGAAGCACGCGACATTTGGTATTGTTAGAATGTGCAGGAAATTTACGGTTAGAGCTGGTAATTTTGTCGATAATAGAAAATGTTCTGTAATTTATTTACCTGTTTATTTATTTCTTATGTGCTCCAATTTCTACCGTTCTTTTATCACTGGTGTTTCTCACTTATAAGCCACCGACTTTCCAGTGGAAACACATTAAAAAGACATTTCTTCTGCATTAAAAAATCCAAATTTTATTTTGCCATTTTCCTTTTAAAATTACGTCCTGCAAAAAATTCGATTTTTGTTTCGAATTTTTGCGACGCTATTTTCTAAATGTATATTAATAATCTTCATATTCTTCTGCTTCTTACACTCCGTTTTTCTTGAATATTTTCCTGCATGGTCAGCTATAGCATCACATATTTTTGACCTCATATTACGTGACAAAGATATAACTGTCTGCTCTTGACTATTTCAATTTCCATTCTTTCCCAAAGATCGATATTTGTTACATGGTCCACTCAGTAGACCTTTAAGGTTCTTCTATACACCCACATTTCAAATGCTTCGATCGGAGCATTTTCACGGCAATGACGAACCCATACTATAACAATTTTACCATTTGGGACATGACCTCTATTGTTGTTGTTGAACTGACGCCGAAATGCACGTCTAACTTCTTCTATCGAATTATTTCTTATGTAAATTTCTACACAAATTTTTTTTAAATGTTTTTTGATGAGAATCGATAAATTTTCATAGAAAAATGACGTTCCAAAAAATACTAATTTAAACGTAGTCTGTGGCAAATATCAAAACTAGATAATTTTTCTCACGCACGTAGAAAAAACATTGTACCCAACACGTGCGGAAAGTGTCTTTCCGAACTCGACTGCTGAGCGAACGACGCGAAACGTGCGGAAAAGTATCACTTTCCGCACTAGGTAAATAGCTATTTCACACGACGCCTCCCGCATGTGAACAGAGTCATTTTCAAAACTTGTACAGACAATATACTATTATAGCACGCTACTGTTTTGAAAGTTAGTGCATACATCTTCTCTCTTCTAAAATGTTATCCCATTTCAATTGGATATGCCGTTTGTAAATAGTTCTCCATCGTTAAAATGGGTCTGTCATATATAAGGAAACCCTTCCTTCTGGAAATTCCTTTGTGAAATTAATTGTGACCGAACCATAAGAGTAATTGCTTCTCGGGTGGTATTCGACCTTATAAGTCTACTCAGATTATCCCCCATTAATGCGTATAGCTCTGGAGCGGGAAACTGCATGCCATTTTTGGGGTTTAACCCAGTGTAGTGTAGTTTATTATGTGGACATTAAATAAAACCTTTTTAAAAGCGTGATAAAATAGCTGTATTACCTGAGGATTGCGCATACCGGTATATAATGGAATTATAGAACTTTTTATGCAAAACCTGTGAAATAACTTATTGTATACACTTAACGAATACAATAAATACAAATATAAACAATGTGTACGAACATTTTTAAAGCATGTTTTTGAAAACCAATTCTTCGAATTTTTTCACATTCGTTTCGAAAATACATTTCTTTAAAATTGGTCAAAAGTACATTTTCGTTCAAAAACTTTTCCTTTTCTACAACTGCTAAATTTTTTCCTATATACACTCTTTCTCTTGAAACTGAAGGAAGGCGATTTTGGGATTCATGTGCGGCTTTTCCTGCTATCTCTGGAGGAGTAGATTCGAGATAATTTTCGTCGAGATTAGCAAAAATCATTTTTATCATTATTTTTACGAAATTTCACTTTTATTCTATATAGTTAAATCTTGTCAATTCAGCTTCAGTATTGCCAACAAACATTTGCTTAAGAACCCGCGAAATTTGAATTGCTTCGACCTGCCCTGTGTTTCAACCTGACCCACTTTCCCGTACACAGTGTTTTCCGTATTATGTAAATTATCTCTTACTTTTAAACACAGCTATTTTACAGTTTCGCCGCCCATAGTCTGGTACCGTCTTTACGAACCCTATTTATTAGATAAAAATTAATAACTGGAAAAGTATAAAAAAGGAAGTCGGTGAGTCTTGAAGCCACGACCTCTGCACAAAGGTCTAAAATATCTTTGATAATTACAGTATTTCCATATCATTGTGTTACATATTATTATAAACAAGACGATTGCTGGAAATACAATGTGCTCGCAGTTGGCTAGAAAAAGCGACCAGAAACTGATGAAATAGAGATTGCTTTGGAACAAGACACTAAAGTAATATGCCTGCATGCTGTTATGATGTCTCTTTTCTGACATTAGATGTCTGCGCTCAGCTTTTTATATTTATTTTAATAGTTTAAGCACTTACCGCCTTAATAATATTTGATAATCATTACATGACACAACACTTTAATTAGATATTTTCGTCGTTTGATATATTTGGGTTAGCTTGAATTGTACATACATATTATGTAGAGATAAGTGATAAACGAATGCATAACCGTAAAAGCTAAAAATTGCTTTTCGACTTTTCTCTTTATATATCATCTCTGGGAAAAGCTTATTCAAATCTAACTACTCCATAAAATATTTTACAACTTCTCTTCGTCCTTCTTTTAAATTTGGCTTCTGTCCAGTTGAAGAATTTAAGACATCTTTATTGAAACTTTTCATTATGCCAGTTGTCTCCCGAAATATTTTGTAGCCCATGCTGTTACAATCGATGTAGATACTAGATACCCTTGAATTGCTTTCATTGTGGCGATCCTTTATTCTTTATATGCTCGCAATTTTCTAAAATGCTTTTACGTCGCAAGATTTACTGGGTTCGTAGATTTATGATTTTATTTGTACGTTTATTAAAAGTTTCCAAATGTGTAAAACTTTTTTGAAACCATAGAATATCGAAAACGAGTGGATATTATGTACTGAATAAATTACAAAAAAAACATGGGTAATTGCAACAAAAGTAATTACAGTTTGATACGAAACTAACGGCCACGAAACTGACGGGAACGAAAGCGATGGACATGAAACTGACTGCCACGAAACTGCCGGTAATGAAACTGACGGCTACGAAACTGACGGCTACGAAAATGACCGTCAACGAAACTGACGGCCACGAAACGGACGGCCACGAAACTAACGGCCACGAAACTGACTTCTTTGCCCACCTAAGCAAGCCTGCGTGGGTTGTCTCAGATAACAAAAAATTGTCAAGAATGATTATTATTTGAACTTGTAATTGGGACAATCGCGGAACTGACACATGAAAAAAAAGTAAACATCGTGTGAAACTTCACATCTTCTTTGCCTTTATTTTTTAGTAAGGTTACTTAATCGCCGAAGTTGATCAACCATGTCCACCGAGATCTCCAGACCTTTGCCAATAGAATATTAAAGGGGTTTTTATAAGGGTATTTGGAGATTGATCTGTTTGGTACGGTTAAATCATTTCTACTTGAAATTCAACGGTGTATACCTAATGTTGTCTTTCATCTCGCGACTTGCTACTTTTTCCCATTGTCCGATGTATATCTGATCCTTAATCATTGTTCTTAAGAGTTTAGATCCAAAAACTTTATCAAAAATCCATAAAGAGCCACGATATAAGTACCTCTAAATTACTTTCATTGCCGCGATTCTTTATTTTATGGTGCGCAATTTTCCAAAATGCTTTTACGACGAGAGATCTACTACGTTTCGAGATTTATGTTTTTGTTTGTACGTTTATTAAAATTCTCCTAGTGTAACTAATGGAAATTAACTAACTTGAAACGTGAAACACAAATGGAAATAAATGTACGCCGACATATTTTAGCTAATTAGTTTTATGTTGGAGAAATGGAATTTTAAATAAAACCTAATTTAACTGGGTACAACAAGGACATTATTTAAGGACCCCAATCAAAAATTATTTAGCTTCGTTTAGAGAGCTCTTTAAATAGTTCCACACCGTCAAAATAATATATTGTGAAACGAGCATGGAATAATACTCATTTCCAACCAGTACAAATTATACGAGTGGGAAACAAGCATTATGTGCGAATGGTAAAGTAGCTTACCATCAATAGAAAGAATAAGGGATATAAATTGTAAGGCTAGCGCAAAATTTATATAAAAAAAGGGATGTAAATATCTAGAGGTCAAAATCTTTGCAAATACATTTGTAAGGAAAAATATAGGTTTGTATCGATGAAACAAATAATTATCACACATTATATTTTTTCTACGAATGTCAATAAAAACCTGTATTGTATGTTCAATAGTAATTTCAGAACATGGTACATTGTGGTTTACACATTTTCATTGTGCTTCAATCACCATGGTGATTGAACTACAAAGTTTCCATTGTGCACGGGTATTTTTTACAAAGGTGGCGTTGACCGGTGCCGCGTCAAAATCTTTATAATTTCATTGACATTTTTTGACATCTTAAAAAGAAAAATATTACTAATCCCATTTTATTAACAGTAACATTCGTAGAAAAAGTATAGTGTAAAACTCGCATGGAATGACCATTTCCTACTCGTATGATTTGCAGCACTCGCCTGCGGCATCGTGCTGCAAACGTCATACTCGTAGGAAATGCATGTCATTCCATGCTCGTTGTACAATATACTATTACATTGCAGTACGAAAAGGGAATGTTTATATTTTGCGTAACTTTTGTAGAATTTTTTAATCTTTAAAGTTAATTTTATTTTGAAACTTTTTTTCGGAGCACTTAACGACAAGTTGGGGTTTTCTGTCAGATGTCGCCCCGATGTCTAAAATGAAAAATTAATCAAACCAAATTTGAAATTGAATTAGCTTGCTCTATTCCTACCAAGGGGGCACCGTGCGCCTTTGGTTTTCAGGCTACAAAATTCTAAAATACCTATAAACTGGCAGCCATCAATCTCCTAATTTAAAGATAACACCAAACGCATTCTTACTTACTTCACTTCACCCCGCATATCAAGCAGTCTGTGTTCGCGGGAATTATATTATTTTAATTTTTGGGATTTCTTATTTAGCCCCCAGTATTACGAGGGTAATATAAAAAGTACATGAATGTTTAAGTATTAAAATTATTTACATTATTTGTATGTATTATTACATGGACAGTTCTATTAATACTGTGCAAAATTAGAAAAGACCAGAAAATATATTCATATAGGTACTAATTATGTTCTGAATAATAAGGTTGTACTGATTTCTAGATGTAATATAACAACACTTGCTCTTTCCAAACAATTTTGAGTAGTAAAAGATTGCTGATTTATGTAATCTACATTTGTATGATTTCCTTCATGGGCTAGCAGGAAGTATTATAGTCGATTAAAACTTTCGTCTTGAATTTGTTCAGATATTTACGATTTGGGATCCAAAGGTTACAGAAAATTCATTTCTCTCGCGGTCAGTTTGTCCATCTGTTGGCGCGAAAACCCAAAAATTATGTAACAGAAAAATATTTTTTATTTACCGGATGTAGTGAGTAACTTAAAACAATTAAGTCCAGATTCACTAAAAAGGTTTAAGATTAAATATTGGTTTATATCAAGACCTATATTATCAGTTAGGTTTGACAAGGTTTTGTCTGAATAAAACTCAGAACAGCACTCAGGTCGTTGTATAAAAGTTGGTTGGCGTATTCTTACATTTGTCAGTTTAAAATTTTTTGTTGTAAGATCAAATCGATTGGTCTAGCGATGGTGAATATAAGGGTTAATTTTTTCTCATGCCTATAAAAAATTTGTATATAGCTATGTGCAAGGCATAAGAAAATATATAATTATTTTCTAGACGAGGACGTTTTCTGTCCTGTGTCTTTTTTTAAGCTTCAACGATGTAAGGTGGATCAAAACATTGTTCCCCCTCGTCAATCGCATTGTCCATTCATTTTATGTTTAATGCTTTTTCAGGTTCAACTCGTCATATCTCTGGCAATTATTTTTTCTTCTTTTGGAATATCGACTAAGATAAACTATTATCCAAAAAACAAGACACATTTTTAAATTTCACGCATGTGAAATCCAAATGAAAATATGGAATGTGTAAGTCGAACATGGTTGACAACTGTTTCATATTCCGTACCAAAAGAATGAAGAGACAACAAAGCCATGAAGCATTCAAATTTTGGGTATTTTAATGTTAAACTAAATTTATAATTTCTACCTTCCTACCTGATCCTGATCCTGAATCCTCTTGGGTTAGCTCTTAACAAAGCAAGAGCTGTTCTTTCCAATAACATATCAACTTTTTGGATAACGAATTGTTATAACTAAATGCTTCAAAATCATAGAATAGTAAACGTCACCCATCTGTTATGATATTCATCATTCGTACAATAAAAGTCATATTACAGCTGAACAGAAGAATTAGCGATGCATTTCAAATGGCACCTGTAATTGACGAAAATTAGTTATCGTTGACTTGCGTTACATAGCCCACTTATTTCCACTGCCTCAATTTGTTCTTTCAGTGTGTACTGTAAAAGAAAGAATGCAATATGACTTGACGGCGATATTCTTTCGTGAAAGTTATGTTGAATAAGCACACATTTTGGTGAAAAACGAAACGATCTAATTCAGTTCCACGATTTAAAATGCTATATTAGAAGGCAAATTACAAATATTTTACCCTCTAATTACTTCTCGTAAATTCTATGACGCGAGAACCAACGTGAATGTTCATCCCCTTGCTGAAAG
Organism: Philopedon plagiatum; assembly: GCA_963971165.1. Classification (NCBI taxonomy): domain Eukaryota; kingdom Metazoa; phylum Arthropoda; class Insecta; order Coleoptera; family Curculionidae; genus Philopedon; species Philopedon plagiatum. The sequence continues at coordinate 132,502,003 of OZ020191.1, read as the reverse complement.
GGCTGTTACTATCAAATTTAAAAATAAGTAGAACTTTTGGATGTAGTAAATATTTATCTCAGTATGGATACCAAATGTTCATATATTATGATTGTAAATTATAATTTTTTGGGGATAATCTTTCCGAATGAAGCGTTTTGTATTATGAAATAAAAAAAAAGTTGGATAAACACATTCCATATTTTCATGAATCCAGTTGTCGAACAAGAATCAGGTACACCCTGTTACTGAAATCTATTTCTATGGACAATGTGGACCACTCTAATGTCAGCATGTCAGTTTAATAATGAAAGTCGACCTTTTCCCATGTTATACAAATGTCAAAACATCACGTCAACTAGCAAGACGGGCTACACAATAACACGGTATATATAGCATTCTGGAGTATCCCGATTTCAGGAAGCTTGCGTCAATCAAAACATATTTAGCTGAAACTAGACACATACCTTTCTGATAAACGCTTTATGAGTTTAATATCATATACCAAAATACAGGGTAAATAGTAGTAGTAGTAAGAAGATTTATTTAGCAAGAAAATGTTACAAATCTACATTTCTAATATAATTTTAACAATTTTACCATTAACTTTTTTACCTTGTTTAAAAAAATTATATTGTTTCACTTTGGTTATAACAAATATGTCTTTAATAATTTTTTAAAATTATTTAAAGAATTTTGCCATATAAAATGTATATTTAAGCATAATATTCACTTAGCCCTTTATAAAACACTAATTTGAATGTTAAATGTTTTGTCACTTCTCCGAAACAAAAGTTTTCGTTGTTAAGTGTAGAATAATATTATAATTCTCGTAATTTTGTGTTACAAAACTATTTAAATGACATGGCACTAAATCATGATTAATTTTATAAGTAAAACACAGGGAAATATTAAATTATTAATATTTAGCCATTTAAGTTTATTTACCATGTATTAATCCATATTTAAAATTAGTCGCATTGCCTTATTTTGTAGCACATGTTTACAGTCTAGCTATTTGTTTAAAATATATTAACTGTTAGGTTTTAATTTTTCATTTGAGTATCTAATGCTATAATTTGAGAGTAGTAAATCACAACCTTAACGTTTGTGTTCAATCTTTTTATTATGCCATAAAAATAAACGTATAGCAAAATATGTTCACTTGAGTCTGGCGATACTAGCTGGAATTTAATGATATTTATGTAAAATTTTTAAAAACCTTTGCACTATTTTCCTTTGATTTTGACTGTTCTTGGCATATGAAAAAGAGTTTATTCGTGGTATTTGCAGCGGTATTTTAGCATATTGGCATGATACAAAACCTGCTTTTGTTCAAATAATGAAAATGTATTCAATAAAAGAATTGTTGGTAATAAAAAAAAAATTCTGTATACATTTTAATCCTAGTATTCTATCCATAAAATGTGTTTTTGTCATAGAAGTAAGAGTTGTTACAAAAAATGATAAGAAAAGGTATTAAAAAAAACAGGGTTCTTAATTAGCTGTGCGAGAAGTGTTTTAGCGTATTCGTGCTAAATTCAAACTGCGTTTCTCTTTCGTTCAATTGGCAACGAAGCAGATTAGCGCAAAAAGGCCATTTTCCAGTGTGCTTAGCGGAAGTTAACCATTAGCAAAGTCGAAAAACCGCATTCCAATTGTTTTCCGGATTGCTTTCACATTTTCATTCGGCTTTCTTGTTGCCATAAAGAACTGGACACGAGAATCTGCCCCAAAATTAATGGGACAACATCTTTTTAGGTCGCAGGACATGTTTCTACTTCCTTTTACTAATTGGAACAGCTTTATTTGAAATATTGTCTTTTAGTTTTTGTTCGAATATGAGTCAGAAGTAAATTGGTGCTTTTACGAATGTTGGCAATTAAGTTAAGTGTCAAGTGCCTTCAGCTTTTTATGTTCCTCGGTATTACTTGTGGACGATTTTTATCGATGGTTATAAATAAAATTGCAGAAAAGGGATACTTTTTGCAGGCGGAGCAATTACGGTGAACACTATATTTAAAATTTAATTTAAAAAAAATCGAATTATATTTTAGGTTTAAAAAATTTAAATGACTTTTTTTTCTCTTAAAATTTAAGAATTTTCGACAAAATGATGTAAAATTTGTTTAGAAAAAATATTAAATAAAATACCTAAACGTGATAATTTTTTCCCAGGTATATAATATATATATATATATATATATATATATATATATATATATATATATATATATATATATACATGGATCTATTATAATAAGGATTCGATATCCGTATACTGTGAGCGTATCGAACGTGAAGCCTTATATAATATAAATATTTTGTTGTTTGTTATTCTCTTGAGAGAGCAGTTTACGAACTACGAACATAGACAAGACTACGAATTACTACGTAATTGAATCAAGAATGGTAGTAGAAAGAGATAAAATAGCATTGGAGTGTTGGAGCTCAGAAGTGTTGTTGTCTGCTGGGTGCTTAGGAAAAACGTCTGGGAACGCTCGGTTACACGTACGTCTTTGTCTAATGAACTAGAAAAGAAAAAGTGCGACGTATAGCTTTATATAGATTTATAAATGACTCAGAGCGACTTTAAATAAACGCCTTTAGAAATAACCTAACATAACATAACCTATAAATAATAAAACCTTTTTAACTTAAATTTATTACTATTTAGCAGAAAAATAAAATATTTTGGGGCTTTTATTACTTTTAGTAAATCTTGTGATGCTTCTAACGTATTTTTGTACAAAAATACAAGGTAAAATAAGATGTGGCCAATGTTTACAAATTGCGTTTACAGTGTCGTTTAGAATGGTTTGTTTTGGCTTCAAAGAATGTGAAATCATCCCGTATCCAGTCCTAATAAATCCATGTACCTATATATAGGTATATATATATATATATATATATATATATATATATATATATATATATATATATATATATATATATATATATATATATATATATATATACATATATATAAAATCATTCGCATCGAATAATAAATAAAACAGAATATTAAAAACCAAATCCGTTAAACGCTAAGCCCATACATTTAATGTCCTAGGTCGTCCTGTTTATGAAAGTTTAATTCATCTCCCCTGTTGCGATTAAGTCCGAATAAATAAATAAATAAAAATTAAATTTAAACTTTTCGCCGTTTTCAAAGTTCATTTAAAAGTTTATCTCGAATGGCAATCGGAAGGCAGGAATTGACTACTGAACAGATCGCTTGTTTAAAGTCCGTGACAGTCCAGTAATTAAAAACGTAAAATTACTTTTTAATTTTCTAAACAGTTTTGAGACAAATTAAACGTTGCGTTCTGATAGATTTTCAATATTGACAATTTAGTAATTGACTTTTCCTACGACCACCTATGAAAGTGAGAAAAAAAGCACGGTTATCTTGGCGAGAAAGTGCCTTATATCACACGCGTGTTGAAAAGTACTTTACAACACACGTGTTGAAAAGTACTTGTCAACATGACATTGAAATAGATGGTGCCAATTTCATTTGTTTTATTTTCAGCACACTTGATGAAAATATTAGTGTTGAAAGTGAGGGTTTTAAAAGACAGAAATTGAGGTTTTTTTGTAAATATTTTTGTGATCGTAGGAAAAATATTGTACATTACTCGTGTGAAAGTAATTTTCGCACACTCGTGGGACAACATCCCCACTCGTGTGAAACATGTCACTTTCAACACTGGTTATGTAATATACTATTTTGCATTAGCGCTCATTTAAGTCGCATGGGAAATTTAGATTATTTGCTGTTATAGGTCGTCTACTAATAAGGAATATGCATGTATAGTTCGTACAAAATAAAAACCGATAGACGTCATCAAACACGTGTTTAAGTTTTAGAGGACACTGTTGCCAGAGTGTTATAAAATAATCGAATATTGAGAAATAATTTAACTAACACATGTATGGATTTTTTGGAATTATTTACTCATTTATCATGAATTATCTTTTAACATTAAAAATTTGTAGAATAACTTAAAAAGTTTATATCGGTGTAAAAGACATTGATCAGTGTATCAATAGGCAAGTACGAAAAACATCGACAAACGCTCAAAAATCGTATAACAACTTTCTCAAGCATGTTGTCTTATTCAGTCATATTCAGAAAAACACCATGCAAAGTGAGTAAAACAGTTTACTTAACTTTACGATATACTTAAAGGGTTTCATTCTCGACTACAGAATCTTTCTTCTGTACGTATTAGAAAGAGACAACTAAATTTTCTATACAGTAAATAACTTTCAGGGTTATATTCTCAGGTTATAAAGAACAAAATCATGACAGTTAACAAATAATTTCAAAATTAAATGCCCCACTGTGTACAGTGCATTTCAAATTATGCTGCAAATTTCAGGAATAATTATTTTGTTGTCAAAATTAGCTGATACAAATATAATGAAAACTGAAGATTTTATAAATAATTCATTAACCGCATCCGGCATTAATAGAATAAATAAACATGCGATAAATAAAACAATACATTTAATCAGAATTCGAAATTGGTTTTTGAAATACGACGTCGATATCATGACATTTATTAATTAAATTTTCATAAATTTGGCACCTCGATCGCTTGCATCATTTTTATATTCATCAAATGCACGAACCATACAAATGCGGATACTACGTTTATTTATTAAAATTTATGCAGAAGCGTTCGATACCAAAGGTCGGAAATTGTCGTTTTTCAGGGAAAAAGACAGAGTCGGCTTGACTAATCTTGACTAATCGTCTCTATACTTATACAGGGTGTAACAAAAAGACGTTAAGAAATTTTCAGGGCAGATTCTACATATAAAAATATGAAAATAAGTTTATATCAACGTGGATTCTCAAACGCTTATTTTTCGAGATACAGGGTGTTTAATATTTTCATTTTTAAATGTTTATTTTCAATTCCTCGAAAATGCGTTAAGATATTGACTTTTGGTACACGCCAGTATGTAATCAAAGGGTACCCGCACGTGCAAAAATGTATTTTCTAATGCATCAGTGGCGTGCGTACTGTTGGGTCTTTATTTTTAGCGAAAAAAACGGCACGCCACTGATTTCCTGCAAAATTTATATCGTTTTCTTAAAGCCCAATTAATTCTGCGTGAAAAGTATCTCTTGAGCTCTTTCGTTCTGAAGCATCGTTTTCGAGATAAAAATTAATTTATTTCTTACAATAACAGCAAATAAATTAAAATTAACAGGAAACAGTGCTTTTTGATTTAAGTTTATAGCAGATGCCGGAAATGGCTTCTCCATGCTTCAATATATGCTCTAAATCTAAATCATCCTGGTATACTTATTTCTTCTAACTCTTCGGGATACTTGAGGTGGGAAAATATTAAACACTCTGTATCTCGAAAAGGAAGCCCTTGAGGATTCATGTTTTTATAAACTTATTTTCATATTTTTAGATATAGAGTCTGCCCTTAAAATTTCTTAACATCTTTTTGTAACCCCCCATATAAAGGAAGAAACTAGCCGACTGACTGACTGATTGCCTGCGGTATCAACGCAAAGCCCACACCGATGGGTCTAGAAACTTGAAATTTTGCAGAGAGGTTTCTCATATAACGTAGGCGTGCACTAAGGAAGGGGTTTTCAAAATTCAACTCTTAAGGGGGTTAAACAGGGGTTCAAACTTGGTATGGAGAAAAAATATTAAATGGCCTCATTAACTTAACACTTGATAGAAGTACTCTAGAAAATAAATGTTTCACAAAACCATGTTTCACAGTTTTCAATAAATCAACCCATAGGGGGGTGAAATGTGGGTTCCCCAATTCACGTATTCAGAAGACAATATTCAATATACATATTCAAACCATCTTTTATAGAATCGACATACATTTGATAACAATTTTAAAATGCATGTAGAAAAAGATAAAAAAATTGAATTTACTTGAAAGTCTTGAGATAAATCGGTTGAAAAATTCCGGCATATTACTTAATGATCAATTAGAAGTAAATAACTCACCCTTATTAAACTTATTTACCTAATAGACATGAAGCCCAGTGGGAATTCCCCATAATAAATTAGTATAATAATAAAACCTAATTAAAATTTTATTTATCTACCTAGATTGTTGTATTTTATGACACCTTTGTGAGCTTTTAGTTTAAGATTTAGTATGTAACAAACATCCGATGAAGCTATGGTATAGCGAAACGCGTCATGTTATAAAGTATTAAATAAAAGTGGAAATTTGGCTAAAAGTGTCTATCATTATGTGTATAATGGATTTCCATCAAGTAAAGGCCGACACCATTCAAACAATAAGATACAAATAAATAAAATTTGGTGTCTCCATCTTTATTAATAGCAAAGATATTAGCCCATACTAAGACGTTTAATTTTAATAATTGATACTAGGAACTTTTTAAAGATTTTATAAAAATATGTACAAGAACTGGTGCAAAGGTGTGGAATTTAAAGATATCAAGTTTTAATAGTTTTTTCTAAGCGAGCAGAAAGGATTTGCCTTAAAATATGTGGTTGTTAATATTTAAGGATTAAGGTATTTTTAATTTCAATAAAACGATATCCCTAGATTTTTCAGGTATAATATAAGGTATTAGGGAAATAAAAAATAATCCAATTGTTGGCTGAAAATTACATTTATTGCTCGCGGATACCCTCTGGAGGTTAAAATTTTGCTGTTGGTATTCTATATAAGTATATGGTTGGTATTCTAAATGTATATACATATATTTCGCTTGTGAAATGAGCTGCTACCAGCGTTTATTCTGATATTCTAAAAACTTCTACATATGTTATTATAAAGATGACTCTAAATGCCAAAGCCGCCTCTGCAGGAATACGGAAAAATCCGAAATATATTCATTACAAATACAATGGAAGCGGTTGAAATTAAATTCTGTTCCTGATGGGTACCGAACAATAAGGCGTTGATTGAAATGTTGCAAGCATTTCTGATGATCACAATATCTCTTTGAAATCATCAATTATATCTAATTGCTTATTAAGGTAAATAGGAATTTCATCCATTTCTACCGTATTTAGAGAGGGAAACAATAGTCCGGTTTTAATGGATTTTCGCGTTTCTAGACGTTAAAGGGCGCGGCGCGGCAATATTGCGTATAACAGACTAATTCAGTATCATTTATTATATTGTTAATATACTTATAGGAATCAACAAAAATAGCATTCGATACATGCTTATTTCCTTTCTTCGGTTTCAAGAGAAAGATTGTATACAGGGTGTCCGGAATATATAAATATTGTTTGCAATTCATGCGCGAAATCTCTTTGGTGTTCTCGAACGATGTACTCTCGATCACCAAAGTAATATTTCGCGAACTAGATGCAAAAATAACTATTTCCTTCGCTGGCTTCTTGCGTAACCAACTTTCTACTCTGTAAATATACCATAACTCTTTTTCAGTGCAGTGGAATGTTGCACGAACACCTCCAAACCTATTAAACAAAATACACTAGGATATCTCCCGGACGATAAACCGAGAGAAAGTCCCAAACACTAAAACGTTAAGTATGTTTCATTTCCGGTTTAAGACAATTACAATTAAGACCTTAACGACGACGGGGCACTTGGCGTCCTAATATAATTTGTGGTCTCCAATAGTCGATCCATTAGCATGCAGTTGCGAGCGTCCAGGATAACCGGATTAGTGTTTGCTTTGAAGGTTTTCCAAGTGGCGGAGGAGCGCAACACTGAACAGATTTCACAAAGACCGCTCTGGATAGGCGTATATGAGGATGAGGGGATAATCAAATATATTTCCAATTAATACAATTATTTCAGTCTGATGGAGAGGTAAAGGTTCCGCTCAATCCTAGTTCAGGTCAATGGTTAGGTGACGCTATTAGGCGTGATGTTCAAAAAATAATTTTATAAGGTTTGCTGTTACCCTGATCTGAACTCGTTTAATTTATTCCCTACAATGAAAAGAATGACACGAATAACATCAATTACAGCAAGTTGTATTGACAATATTTTTACAAATTCCGACTCGGTTAAAGCCATCGTTATAGAAAATTTTATTTTTGACCACACAGCCCAAAAGATTATTTTTGAGACTCGTTAAAGAATCACAATTCTCTTTCGAGCCAGAAAATACTTCTCCCCTTCCAACTTATACACTCTCTATGTTTCCCAAATAAGACCTAACCTATAGTACTGCTCTCACATCTGGGGAGCGGCATTACATTCGACACTTAAGATCCTTGATTCTATCCAAAAGAGAGCTATTCGACTTATTAATAACCCAGCCCTCACGGGAAACTTTCCTTCTCTCGCTCATCGCCGCGCTGTAGGGGAACCGCTACGTTCTGAAGAACTATCCGGTATTATTCCCCCCTTGACTGTTCCTAACAGAACAACAAGAGGCGCGTTACGTATGCATCCCTTTACTGTCCAGCTACAAAAGCCTAGAACAGACCACTTCTCTCGCTCATTCATACCTAGGGTCTCCAGACTATGGAACAAATTGCCTGCAGATGTTTTCCATTCCTTCCCAACCTCCAATCCTTCAAATCCCGTATCAATGGACTACATGTTCCTTCTCTTCAGACGCCCATGGTACGTTAGTACTTAGGCTTGAAGTCTACGTGGGATGGCTTAGATAAACAAAAGCTTTAAATAAAAACGGACTGTTTCACAAGAAAGCATAAATAATTTTTTTAGTTGCTTGATGAAGATTGGGTAGAAATTTATGCAGGTAACAAAAATGAGGTCAACAACCAATGGAAAATGTTCATGAACACCTATAAACTATTCTTTAATAAGGGATTCCCTTTAAAATTATCACGCAACACTGAGAAAATGAAAAGAAACGACGAACTACAAGCCTGTAAAAACAGATTAGATGTTCTTGTAACTTTAGCTGATCAGATCAATGATATAATTAAACGGGCTTTAATTTCTGCTGAACAACCTGCAGTTTTAGAGCCGCTTGGAATTTGTAGGAATGACGGCAAGAGAGCGGACGGGATGACTTTGATCCCTTGGAGACAGGGAAAGCAGCTGATTTGGGATGCAACATGTAGCCATACCTTGGCAAAATCTTATTTACCTAAAACATCTAAAACACCTGGATCAGCTGCTGCTCTTTTTTAAATATGGAGAGCTACAGGACCGCTTTATTTTTATACCAATAGCGATCGAGACATTAGGTCCTTGGGGTGATGAAGCTAGGAGGTTGGTTCGAGAGATTGCTATAAAGATCCCATGTGATCGATCCTTTAGTTTTATCATGCAAAAAATCAGCTTAGTAATACAAAGAGGTAACGCGGCATCGGTAATGGGTACCATCGGGGAGGACCACGGACTGGATGAAATTTTTTACTGTTAACTACTTATTATCTTAATGCATGTTTACTGGGTTAGTAATTTAATTTGTTAGAACTTCACCTTTTAGATTTAATTTTAACACTTAAGGATGTATTTTTTTTATTTGCCTATTGTTTAAAATAAAAGAGTTTAATTGAAAAAAAAATAAATAAAAAAAAATCTTTTAAAAAATTTACCTAAAAAAAAAATCAGGATGTTCAGTTCTTAGATACTTATAAACAAGCAAAAAATTAATATGATCACAAATAAAAAATGGTTTAAGTAAAAATTTACGAAAATCGTGTTACGAACTCGGGTACTAATAAACAAAATTTATGTGGGCAACAACCAAAGAAATTATAAAAAAGTATATTCATAAAGATATTCAAATACAAATAGAGGGAAATTCTGAAAATATAGTCAACAATTAAAATAAGTATTTAGTGTCAATTATTGTACCAAAAATTGTAAAGGACATGAATAATCATTGCCACCCTTGTAATATAACACCTAACAATCAATCAGTGTTTTTAAAATCTGTCACCCCCGAAGAGATTTGTAAACTAGCAACTGAGATTAAAAATAAACACAGCAGTACACAGTGGCATACCAAAAGTGTTATTAAAAATTATATAAATGAATTAAAACAAGTTTTGTGCGTTTTGATTAATATTCCATTTAGGAGTGGGATATTTCCAGACGAATTAAAAGTATTATTAAATAAACCATTGTACAGAAAAAGGGACCCCAGCAAATGGACAGTTATAAACCTGTAAGTTTATTGCTTGGATTTTCAAAACAATTCGAACTTATCATGTGTAAAAGATTTGTTAATTTTGTAACCAGTTGTAAATTATTACACTATAAAAAACATTGGTTTTTAAAGGGAAAGTCTACGAAAACAGAAACTTATCAGTTGATGAAAACAATATTGTATTTCTTTGAAAATGGTGAAGCAGCCAAGCAGCAGTTCTTAGATTTAACTAGGGCCTATGACGGTCTAAATAGGGGGTTACTAACAAAAAAGATGGAAATGTACGGGATAAGGGACAATGCTCTAAAATGGTTGAAATACTGTCTCAATGGAAGAACACAAATAGTAGGCATCACTAAAGAATGAGAGTTTTGTAAATCACAAGTATTAAATAACGGATATGGAATTCCTCAAGGTAGCTTTCTGGGGCAATTTTTGTTAATAACTTGTACTCTGAAGCAGATCAACCCTTTCAGACAATAACTAATTATGCAGATGACACAAAATTAATAACTCCCGGTAAAAGCAAGGTAAACAAGGGTTAAGGAAAATAAACTATTGGTTAAATCAGATAAAACAAATATAGTGCCTTTTAAGACAAAAATATCCAAATTAGAAAATATTACACACATAAAAACCGTAGACAGTAGGTTAGATGTCTCTGAAAATACAAAGTTTCTAGGTGTTCACATTATCGAAAATTTAGACTGGTCCCACTTTATTATGTGACACTTCTCAGACGATAAAAAACACTCATTTTAAGAAACATATTCCTTCATGATTCATTCCGATATCAGCTTAAGTTTTCGAGGTATAGCTAAAAAAGTGATTCCTATCCAAATTTCAGGATCAAATTTTTCCCTTAATGTGAATATCAGTAGTTAAAAAAATATGTCTTATTTTTCGATCAGTTCTGTCACTATATTTTCTTAAAAATGGGGCCCAGAAAAACTCACAGGGTGGGCAAAGTCGGCAATACTCGGACAGTGTCATTTATTTTCTAGGGTCGAAAATTCTAGAAACGAATTGATCGACAGGATGGCTTTTCGTCCCCCGATTACTGGCTAGGATTTGTAAAAATAGATTTTAATTGCTCACCGATATCTGTCTAAAAAATACAAAAAGTCCGGGGCACGGATCGTCCATAGACGAAAAATCCGTAAACCGATATTTCTACTTACAGCATATTTAGTTTTTAAAAATTGTTGAAATAATAAGCAGCATGCTTCTGATTCAGTCAGCTCCTGAAACGACAAAATATTCACTGACATTTACATTGTCTTACTTACATATCGCGCTATAACTCCAGAAACTGCATATTTTACTTAAAATAAAGTTTATAGTAGAGGCACTTTCAACGGTGCATGGTTAAGTTATATAATTTGTAACGTAATACTGCAATGTATAGTTTATAAAGTAGTATACAAATACGGCATTTTAGAGCAGGGTATAAAATAGGAAATAAGATACCAGATAACAATAATATATATGTCGAGGGGATTAAATGCGAACTGTGCATTGTAAGAGTTATATATGTTAAGTTTCAATTATAACTGTTAAATAAGAAGTTCATTTGGACTATTCGTTAATCAGGAATATTAGGATTTATTGCACAACTACATTAACGACACTGACCAGCAATATTAACGCACCACTACAAATTTGCAACAATTTTAATGTTATATTTCTTCTAAACCTATTGTCTGATTTTTTTGCGTATTATATAGGCGCGGCCTGTGAAATTTTAAAGTTTTATATCTCTGTTGCTGCTTATGGAACCCACGCCAAGTCTAGATTTTTTATTAGTGAGCCTACTAAAAATGTTTTAGTAAAAAAATATTTTCTAATTTTCGAAAAAAAGTTGAATTTTTGAACTGACCCACCTGGGAAAAAAATTAACACGCTTAGGTGTTTTATTTATTATTTTTTCTAAACAAATTTTCCATCATTTTGTCGACAATTCTTAAATTTTAAGAGAAACAAATGTGTTAGTAGGAACTTATAGTCATTTGAATTATATTTTAGGTTTAAAAAAATTCAAATGACTATAACAATGACTAAACAAAACCAGGTTAATTTTTAAATCAATCTGGTCTGGACCTGGATTTAATCGGAATTAATTTTGTTGATTTTGATATTATTCAATCATTATTTTTAAGAGTGATAGTCTTGAACATCGTGCAAAAAAACTAAGTTACTTTATGTTGCATATTAGAGAAATTATATTTTCGAACAAGCGTTTTTACGAGGATATTAATTAATTACTTAAAATCGATCTACATAACTGTAGTCAACAATAAATAGTGCTAAAATACAAACTGGAAAAGTCAAGTCAAAACTCGAACGAAATTTACATAAAATCGGTCCTGTATGCAAAAGATACACACTTTTGAATATATAAATTTGGCACCCCTTCACCACATCATCTTTTGGAATATGGCATTAGTTTTAATACGGTTTTCAGATACGGCGTGAGCGCGAGGAAAAAACAATATCAATATCGCGTTACACTGTTTGTTTTACAATATGGCGCCGCGGCAGTCGGTGGCTGCAAAATTGTTAAAGTTACCGTCTTCTAAAAGTTTTGCACTCCAAGTGTTTCATGCCCCTATTTACATTTTCTTTGCGTAAAGGCGGCTACAGACGGCATGGCAAGCCCTGGCCAATGCCGCTCGTTAAAACGTTGGCGCATCGTGTGGATGCAACACATATGGCAAAGCAAAGCCAACGTTGGCGCTGGCCAGGGTTCGCCTAGTAAGCGGTAATTTCGACACACATCAAAGGGACTTGTTGAAGCTCGCCAGTGGGCTTGATCGCCGTACACACGTATTCAAAATCACTTGCAGACATTCTGCAGAAATTAATGAACTTTAGAGATGCCTCCTTTGTCAAATCGCCAAGTAAATCACTTATTGTACCTAAAAAATTATTTGTAGTGTGAATGTTCATTTAAATATTATTTAGTTAACCTACGTTGTCCTACTTAGATAAAGCGAATTAGTTCACCACCTGCGTTTTTTTCTTTTTTTAATAGTTTCTGATAAAAATAATGCAGCTGAACTTAAAAGTAGAGCAGACGCTGCTATCACTTCATCATCGGACTCCATTTCGTCTGTCTTGTAGGTACACTTGTAGAGATTCGCTTTCACTTGCCTCGAAAACACTGGCAAAGATAAAACATGTCGTGTGTACGGTTGTCGGTGCGCGAACATCAAGCAAAGACCAATGTCTCTACAAACACTGGTTGAAACGCTGGCCAAGGCTTGTCAGGCCGTCTGTAGCCGCCTTAAGATGCAACACCAGCTGCAGTGGCGGATGTTGTGTATTAAAATAACAAAAATTAACACAAATTTTCGTCGATGACTATTTAATAATATGCTTATTAGTGACGCCCTTTTTAATCAGTAGTATTTTTTCGTATTCAATCGTCAATTATAATTTTATACAAGAGTAGTAAAATAGTATATTGTAAAACAAGTTCCGAAAATCACTCTTTTCAAATGAGTGAGACGTTTGTATTGAGTATAGAACATCTATCGTCTGTTTCGAGTTTCGCCGAGATGAAACAGTGTTGCCATATGATTTATTGCTGTAAACTGACTCAACAACTTGATGGTTAAATGATATAACGTCGGTGAAAAGTGTTAACCTGCTATCTGCATTTTAACCAATTTTATAGGAGAGCATTAAAACCGCCTAGATAAATTATTATTCTTGTTATAAATGTACATTTGCGTTATAGTATTCGTAAGCAATAAACACACTTATTGAAAAACCAAAAAGCATTAAAATAATTTTATTTTTTATAGGCAAATTTTTGGAGATCAGCTCAACACATTAAAAGAAAATTCATAAATTGTCTTAAAATAGCCATTATAATAATAACTCCATTTCGATAAGTAATATCGGCGTAATATAATTAATTTCCAATAAATGATCGACATTTTTCTTAATTCAAGGATGGCCTTTTATAAAAGTATAGTATATACATATCTTTACCACTAACACTCAACAGAATAGCAGTACATTAGAAGAAACCAATACAATCGCAAAAAACACAGGAGTAAACAAAACCACGTGGCTGTACAGATATAAACACAACGGAAATACCGGAGATAGCAGCATTTCGTCGGGTAAATTTGAATTGCGTGGAGATAGCATGAATTATTGACACAAAATGTCAATTTATTTATAATTTAAAAGGAGAAAGCGTTTTTCTTACTAGTAGAATAGTTTTTCCTCTTTTTAATAATGCCAAAAACCCATTTTGACCTATAAGTTGAGTTAGCAGGTTAACACTTTTCACCGACGATAAGCTGCATAGACAACACCGACTAGACAAGCACAATTTGGTAGAGTTACTTCGTCTTGGGTCATGATCGGCAAATGAACAACTCGGGTTTTTGAGTTATTCATTTGTTGTGTTCTGAATTCTGAGGCAAACCCGCTGTGGTTTGCATTATCTCTGTGGCTCTCTCGACACATCCCTTATTTCCCTGTGCTGTAACGTTGCAAAACGTGGATTGTGTTTTTAATTTTAATTTTTACGGTGGTTCTTAGTGATTTAAATACACCCATCAACAAAAAAACGCACAAGAAAAATTCGAATCAAGTTCAATAACTTTGCTATTTTTAGAACATTTTTAATGAAATTTTCAGTAGATTGTAGACACATTTATCAAGACCACCACCTGCTTTTCGATTTAAGACAAATTTTGATATGCGTTATATTATACCGGGGGAAACAAATTATACTTTCCTTTCCTTGAGTTCTGCTTGGAAAGTTTTGCATATTTTAAGAATATTTACGGATTTTTCAGGGTGTGTGTTCTTAATTATTTTTAGTGGATCCCTTCCCCCTTTATAATTGCCACCGCATGCCACTGCTGTATAAGGTGGAAGAAAAGACATATTTTCTGGCTTGAAAGTAAAAAAAGAAATGTTTTTGTAGTTGACGCTTTCAACTATAAAATCTCCTATAGTTTATAAATGGACAAGATTCCCAAACAAAGCAAATTAGCATACTGAAACTCCAAAAATGAATTCCGACTTGCTGCAGTCGTCTAGTTCGTATAAAATTAATTATACAGCCAAAATCAAGAGGTTGGGAAAGTTTGTGCTCGCTCTAAAATAATTTGTTCAGACATGGGTGCATGTGTGTACGTACGTATAAGTCTTTATTAATAGCTAAAACATGTTCTAAAAACACTGGTGTGTGTGTGTGTGTGTGTAGGTGTGTGTGTGTGTGTGTTAACGGATTTCAGTCACTAATGCCACGTCGAGTGTTAAATAGTAACGACAAGTCTTGTGACCAACCTAATTAAGGCTATATGGTGGTTGGAAATAATCATGTTGGTGTGATTATTTTGTAATAGGCTACAAGCGACGTTCTGTTGGATGGGATACGGGTACAAGAAATGATGATATTCAAATTCATCTTAAAATTTTGATTAAGTTTTAGGCTTGAAATTTTTTTTATTGTTAGTCCGATTTTAGTGATTTTTTTAGAGTAGCATTATTAGCAATTTATTTCACAATGACAGTTTCCATTTAGCGTCATCTATTTGTTTTTAAATAAAATAACATGTGTCGTGTATTAGCCTTAATGTACAATGCATGGTAAATTACGAACAAACGTACCTACATATTTTATTAATTAATCCAAAACAGAAAACTTAACAAAAGTAATAACATCTAAAAACAGAAAACAAAATTGTTAATATTGATATTGGGATTTAAAAATTAATTTATTGAACTAATGGCCTGTATCGCCCCCGCGAGCTCACAGCACATTAAATTTGTCATGCGGGGCGTGGTAAACTTTCAATACAGTTGACAATTTGTACTGTTTTATCCAAGACATCCCACGTAGACTTCAAGCCTTAGTATTAACGTACCGTGGGCATCTGAAGAGAAGGGAAATGTAGTCTATTGATACGGGATTTCAAGGATTGCAAATATTTGTCAGTTGACAACTACCTAATGGCTGAAGATGACCTACCGCGATCGCGTAGGGCCGTTAACACAACAAAACGATCATCATGAATAATTGTCTTACGTCTTCTACCTGAACCTTGACGCCTAGAATACTTCTCAGTTGGTCGAAAGCGGCTGATTGCATCCTGTAATGTGCTCCTGGCTTTACAGAGACGTTGTTTAGAGTGAAAATGGCAACGTCGTGTTTTCTCCGTAGCACGTACAGTAGTCCCGTTCATTCATGTCGTTAACAGTGACAGGTCGGAACATACAAGCTGTAGGGAAATTTTAAGTGATTTTTGATTTTTCCTAAAAGTACTTTATCCGCAAATGGTGCGTCAGTGCAAAAATGGATCCTTTTCGGAACCGTCTTTTAACAGGTTGGCTCGGAGGAATACAGATGGCTCGGGAAGCCATAGAGACGGCGCGCGAAGTTAGCATTCTCTCTCTCTCTCTTTTTTCTTTGTCCTACGGACGCACAATGTATCAAACAAAAAGGCTAGTAATGAACGAATGGCGTCGACTCCTCCTGCTAAAAGTCTATGATTGTTTCAGGCAAAGCAAGAATTTATTATTTTAAAAAGCGGCGTTTATATTCTCGAATCTCGATTATGTACTAAGGAAAACACTATATAAAATTAAGCATAAACCTTTATAAAAATGTCTCCTAAATTTTCATACGCTGTACAAAGTTGCATATTATTTCGCAAATCGACACATTTTACGATATTGGAAAAACAGTTCTTTGTTTCGAAAAATGTCTATAAAGTTTCACGGTTCTATTTACAGTATAGCCAACAGCGCGCCAATAAAATACAGTGAAAATTACCATCATAACTTTAAGGAAGACTAACGTAACAAAAAAATACTGTCGAAGATAATAGTATATTCTTTAACGGGTGGGTAATTGGCCATTACTTATTAGGGCGAGTGGAATAATTCATCCGAATGCAATCATTCAAATGCATAATTACCACTACAAGTGAGCTGAATAGTATTATTTACTATTTTTTTTAATCTGGGATTTTTTACGTGACAGGGATCAAGACTAGGTCTTTGCATTCCAGTCAAAGATGAATTGAAGATCTTGGGAAGAGGATAGGTGCATGGATCTGCGTCTATTATCTAGCTCTTGATTCGAGACTTGTCTGGAAAAATGGATGTTGGAGTGAAGAGTGCTGTCGTCAGCGTAACTGTGGATGGGACTGGTAGTTGAAGAGAGCAGGTCATTAAAGCGAAGAAATAGGGTTGGTGCAAGGACTAAATCTTGGGGTACTGCAGTATTGATAGGATAGAAGTTAGTTGAGTGACCGTCCACTACGATAGACATGCGCCGATTAAAGAGAAAGCTGCCGATCCAGGCATATATTTTGGAAGGAAGACCGTAAGAAGGTAGATTTTGTGGATCTTTGGTGAGGAAATCCGTACTGTCTGTCGTGGATGAGTTGGTGATTGGATGCAAGCGACTTGGTACCTTTCTTTGGGACAGGCCGCACACTAGCAGTCTTCCAGTTGGCTGAGAAGATACCCTTCTCAATAGTCCAGGAGTTAAAGGCGTCCAACTAGAAGCTAAGATTCTTGATGCACATTTTTGACGGTTTTAAATTTTTTTCAGGGTCAAATTGGATTAAAATCGGAATCCCATGTACCTCATGGGAAAGAGCTCGTCGAAATACGTGATTTCTATAGTTTTTAGTTTCTTCATTCTTTATAGGAAGGAGGCAATCGACGAATCAATAAATGTAGATTTTTTGACATTTTTTTTGATGACATCTCTACATTCGTATCGCTCTGTATCTTTTCCTATCTAATTTCTTCCAACTTTATCAACGCTATCTTCTAGAGGGATAATCAGGCTCTAAAAATGAACCCTGAATCGGTCTCCCAGGAGCATATTTACTGGGTAAAACTAATTTTTTCTATTTTTTTCCATCAAAACTCATCTTTAACCGGCATGATTCTATATTATTTCTCTTATTTAGAAGATCTTTCTGGGTTTAGTTTCTTTCCTCGTTATCAAAGAACACTCCGGTTGGGTTTGCTTGGATATATTTTCGAAAAATTTTGGTACATCCTGTATAAATATATTTTTTATTTCGTTTCAGGAAAATAATCCAAGAATTTTACCTACATTTTAAATTTTGTTTTCTACACGTGCATCAAAATGCACCGAGTGGAAAGCCACGAAACGTGTTCGCAAGAGGAAACCAGATATTTTTGTCATATTGAATTTTTTTCTTTCCTTTGACAAGTTCCCAATAAATATCCGCTCAAAATATGGGCCCGTGCGAGCGAAAATACAAATAAAAAACTTGTGTCGCAGAGTACGAAGCAACAGAAATGTAATATTGCATACTGTAAAAGATGCTAAGAAGCTTTTAGAATTTTTTTTTGATTTCAAGTTTTATGAATGAATCAAAAATGCATATAATTTTTTTCCCATCAAGTTTTAGCTTTTTCTATAGAGGGTGTTTCAAATTCGAAACGATTGCAATTTTAAAGTATTTTCTTGTTTCATTTAACTTTTAATAGGGATATCAGATTTATGCCAAAGCAGGAAGGTAAGCTTCTAGCACTTCTAGATATTTTAGGTTAATTTCTTTGAAAAAGGGGTTCAATCAAAAATAATAATACATTTTTGTTTAAAATTTGATTATTTTAATTTTTGACCTTAGCAAGCTTGAGGGAACCTAAGCAAGAAAACTGGATGACTTACTGTTAGTACAACCATTCTTTTACAGTTTTCAATAAATTTCTCTATTCTGGACTTAGTTAGGTAAGTAGTTTGTTTACACACTGTATAAAATTTGCCTAATACAGTTATCGAAAACTCGCGATATTATCTTTAATACAATAGGTGGCAGACATACAATCAAGCTTGGAAACTGACTGCCATTCCCTAATACACTGTAAATTCAAGGATAAGCATTCCCTGTCAAAGAAATCTGTGCTGTGTTATCGTTGAACAATTCGCAAAGGATTATCCGGGACTGCGAATCAATATGTCAATCATTGACAATGGATATATCTCAACTAAACGCGGTGTATTGACGTATCAACATAATCTGTCTCAGTGACGGCTCGTGATTTTAGGGATGATAAACGAAGGAGACTGTGCACGTTGGTGAACATCAAGAACATTTAGATTTTAAAAATCCTGACCTGTGTATAATCAAGAGTTATTAAAATTAAAAACTCAGAATTTCACCAAGACCACCATATCACACTCCACTTTAAGCCCTTTAGTTGTTTTTAAACCTGAGCAAACCCTGAACGTGCTCATAATTTTGCAGAGTACGGATCGCATGGGTTGGATATAATTCATCATTAAGTAGAGTACGAATCACATATTCAATTCGTGCTCCTAATTTTACAAAGTATGAATCGCATATCCCCAAAACTCGGAAAAAATTGATTTTACTAAAATCAAACTAACATCCTATCCATGTTACTTAATGTGCAAACATGAAATTCATTCTCGGCGTTTTGATTTTTAATTTTATGATTAACGTAGCACAGGGAAAAGGAGGCAACATTTTTAATACATAACTTTTGATTTTAATTTTGAAAATAATTCATTATTAATTCAAAGGAAAAAACAAAAATTAAACAGATATTTAAAACGATACTTTCATAGGAAGTGGTTCTAATAGACTATTCTCAAAATTTAATCGTTTAAATCGTTATAAAATATCTAAAACCTACTGCCAAATAAGCTTTAAAATGCTGATTTAATTCCTGGCCAACGATCTGGCCACCACTGATTTGTCTACGCAGCTGTATGAATATTGAAATGCCCGGATTTCGATGTGGATTCCGACGGCGAGGGATATTTTGATGGCTGATTCAAAAAAATACTATGATATGACTAGCGGGGAACAATAGCGGGCTAATATAAGCATTTATGGTCTGCTGCACGACAAATATCAGGGCATTTTTGCAAATAAAACAGCTACATAAAAAAATCCTACAATTGGTTATTGTTCAATTGAAAGAGCAAATCAAGCAAAACTGCAAAATGTGAATTTTGTGGTCGTTGCTGTAGTAGTCGGTGACCTGTCATTATTTCCGCTGGCAACAATGCCGATTTCATGATAATAGGGAAGATGCATTTTTTTGGTATTATCTACATAAATAAAAAGATTTTCTATTACAAATTTTCATACAAAATTCGAAACTTGCAAAACGTGATATACTCAATATGATATACACACTATCAATATTTGCCAATTTATAATCCAAACGTTCCCTAATTCAAAAAAACGTCTCGCGGACACAGACAATAGCTGATTTGATGAGAGATGGGTATATAAATGGCCATAGTTTATATATACGCGACGAAGATACATTTTCCGCATCTAATCTTTGCAGCCGCAAAAGCAACAAGTGGAATATGCGCATCCTTTTCTTATGACTTTGCGCCGGCATATATCTTTCCGGCAGTCTTCAACCGGTCTTGTCTATTTCGCGTTCCTTCGCTATTTACTGAGCCGTCCCGTCCGATTTTGGTTTATGACGTGTGAAATCAAAGTTTGTTTTTAGGAATATTGTTGTTGCTTTTTGATGTTTTTAGAAAGCATTTAGCCATTATTTTGTGCTTATTAGACATTGTTGGACTTTGTGTATCTGTAAAGTGTTTCTTTTATTGAAAAGTAAGTAGGTAAACAAATTTTATTTGTTTAACAATTATATAGACAAACATTACCCAAAATTAATTAATGTTATAGGAATTTTGCGGTGTAAATTACGAATCTAACGAGTAGTTTAGTGGAAAAGTTTATAGTTTTTAAAATTTTCTTTTTAAATTACCATATTTTTTAGTAGTTATGTTAATCACGAAGAGAATATAATCGTAGACATCTCGCCCAGGTAAAGCACCCCTGGCGCGTTCAAAAATGACGTCTTCTTCTATTATTTTTGACCGTATTTAGCACATCAAGCTTTGTAATATACGCCTCAAATTACATATAGTTCCAGAAAAAATAATTATTTGTGGAGATGTATGTTTACATTTTATTAACGTTTTTAAATATTATAAATTTATTATGGATCACGATTACTGCATTCCTACTACATCCAGGCCAAATAGTGAGGATTTCGTACCTTAAAGTTTGTTTTTATTGAATATTTGATATTGACATTTTGATTTCATATTAGTTACTTTCATATATGTATGTATGTAATACAGTGACTGACAGAAAGATAAAAATATTTGTATCATTGATTTCTCTGGGAAAAATCATTTGTCATAAATGTTGGCACAATCAAAAGGGGTCCGATGGCCGAGTTGGTACGGTGCCAGCTTTGCAACCGAGAGGCGCGGGTTCGAATCCCGCTTCGACCATGGATATTTTGTGATTGTTATTGAAAGGTGGTAGAGGAATTCTTCCTCGACCGAGGTGGTACCACCCCACACTTCCTCTTAAAGGGCTGGTGAAATCCCTACGGATATTTCCAGCTCTGGATGTGTGAGTCCATTCCCCAGTACACCCACGGTACATAGTACTTAGACGTCGGTCTTCGTGGGCTGTCAGAAGATAAAAAAAAAAGAGATTAGTCATTCCTTTAAAAAAATTCAAAAAACTTTTACATTTGAAATGGAGATCTTTCTAATTTAAAATCTTTAAAACTGGAGGTTCGAAGAGCTTTAAATACAAGTCAAGGGTGCAAATTTATTAGGGAAGAGCGTTGAAGTTGTTAAAATGCTACCTGGGGGAAGGGGGTGATCAGTATAATAATTTAACGGTGCTTGAAAAATTTAGATCCGCAACGTTTATAAGTACTTTGCTAACGAACATCAGGAACTAAGCCCTATTCGAGTAATTAATAATATTATTAGTTATTTATTACTATATTAAGTGGACTTGCAGCAAGATTCTGTTCCACTATTTAAAGTCATAAATGTTGACAAAAAATGTGAAATCCGGCAATGACCAAAGTTTAAGTTGTGTAAACAGAATGTGATTAGAAATGAGTCTTAGCTGATATTGAGTATACTATTGGTTGTGACGTCACATGCCATTTAAATAAAAGAGTTATAATGACTAGTACATGGTGAATTCCAATGTTAGTTTATTTCCTCGTGGTTAATTTACCTTGTTTTTAAATTGTCAATAGCAAGTTGATTTTTTGACAATTTAAAAGCAAGGCAAATTATAATTTAAATGGAAATAAAACAGTTTTAAAACATCTGAGCGTGCAAAAAAAAACAATTCCAAATATGTGGTAAAAAAAACTTGGCCAATCAACCACAGGTGTGCTCCACACGGCGCGCCAATCCAATCAAGACTACAGTAGCGGTTGTATGCTAACACATGTTCAGAAAATGCGGCACGCCACTGTCAATTAATTTAGAAATATTTTACAATGCTTAATGATAATAGATCTAATTTTAATTTCGCTTTGCAAATTAAGCAGAGAGTGTTGAGACATAAATCCTTCAACATCCCTTCTATATAAAATATGCACGGCACATCAGACTGAACCTGATTCAAACGAAGCCCCAGCAAAAGGTTGTTTTTTATTAAACACATAAATCGCCGGCCAAACTTAAGCCAGATTTCGCAAAACAAAGAAATAAAACGAACCGTAAAACGGGACGTTTTCCGATTGAGTAGCAACATATTTACTTTTATATACACACGAGCTGTAAACAGAAAAAGAACAGACGGAGCAGCCCATAAAAATCTAATCGCATTAGTTGTTTGAAGAAAGTTTGGCGGCGCCACACAGTAGTTTCTTCTAATGGAAGCATGTGGCAAAATATTCAGTTTTTTTACTATTTTACTTCTATGCACCGTAGTAATAAATTCAATAAAAAACTATTCTCAAGTTTTATGATGCATTAAGCTAAAAGTTCTTGATTGTTGCTTTTATTACTTTTTATTCATTCATTCACTTACAAAACCTGAAATAACGTTAACAATCAAAAAGTGTATTTTGTTACCGATACCCCTGACGTACGCTATTGGACAGAAGTAGAGCAACAAAAATGGTTATTTCTTTAAATTCCACTAATTTTTTTATAAGCTGCGGGTGTTATTTAATTTTAATTAAATACTTTCCACACAATCTGGTAAATGTTGAATACCATTTACAGGGACAGATACGGTAATATCCGTCTATTACGAACCCGCTTTTATAGCAAGCTTTCTTTTATAACGAGCCAATACGTAAAGAACGAACCGAACCAAACCTGACGTTGTTTAATTTTTTCGCAAATAACGAACCCGAACGAACTTTCGGATAAAATGAACCGTATTTTTCTAGCTAATTACAAAAGTTTTCGGTCTGAGTCTGAGCTGCAGCTGATATGAAGGTTGTAAACGACTGGCTGCAAAACAAGTTGCCAACAATTAGATTTTAAGGATCAGGATATATTCAGTGGAGATAAAACAGGAATATTCTACAAGCTGGCCGGAAAGGAGTGAATTTCAACCGGGACCTTAAAATGTTAAGTATGTGCCTCTTGTAGACCCAAAAAATGCCCTTTTGCCTCCTCTTCCCATTAAACTTGGACTATGAATAAAGAGAGTGGCGGACTTAAATAACTAAGACAAGTCTTTCCCCAGTTAAGTGACGCCAAATTAAAACAAGGCACCTTTATTGGGCTACAAATTAGAAAATTGCTGGACGATGGTAATTTTATAGAAAAGCTCACCACGCAAGAACACAGAGCTTGAAACTCTTTTGTAAGGGTAGTGAGGGGATTTTTGGGCAACAATATGGATGCAAACTACGAACACCTAGTTAATGAACTTTTAGACTCCTACAAATCGCTTGGTTGCCGAATGTCATTAAAAATTCACTTTCTCCATTCTCATTTGTCGTTTTTTCCTGAGAATTTGGGCGCTATCAGCGACGAGCAGGGTGAAAGGTTCCATCAAGATATCCAGACAATGGAAATTCGGTACCAAGGACAATGGGATCCAGCCATGATGGGTGATTACTGTTGGTTTTTGAAGAGAGAAGATGTGACCCCCCATAAAAGGAAAAAAATAGAATACGTGTGATTAAGATACATATTTCTGATGTTTGCTTTTTTCTTAGATGTTAATACAAATTATAAATATAGTCGATATATAGGGTTAAAAAACTCTAAAATCATTTTTTCACTAAACATTAAACGGTACCGTTATACATGTGGTTTGTTTCATGTATCACGAAAACCTTACGTGTTACAACTTTTTTTTGGCCATTTGAGTATTCAGATAGGTTCATTCTACTACACTATGCTTTATGTTACACAAAAAAGAATTGTCGGATAGTGTAATCAAAAAATTTTCCGGTAAAATTATCACTTATGACTTTATATATGACAAAAATAATTTTTTTCGGATTCCTCGACTATAAAAAACAACTACGGACCCCAAGGTGTTTGTGAATCCGCAATATTCATAAAATCTATTTATAATACTTTTTATTATAAAACTTGACATTCAACTTGAACAAGTCTCTGATACATCCCCCTTTTTAGGACATAATAGGCATTCCAATATCGAAATAATTTCCCCAAAATTCAAACGACATAAACTACAAAACAATATCGTAAAATAAAATGAATCTCCGCCATATAAATCCAGCATATTCTTTTATTAAATTCATATCCGAAGTGGCTGGCGAACATAATACACTTTTATTTAGTGCGCGCGTCCCAGAAAGACATTATTTAAGGAAAATAGTACGATAAGGGAAGCACCGCATTTTACGCCATGTTTTTTAGTTTTTGCGTGAAAATCCTATTATATTTTAGCCATTATAGGTTGTAAACATGTCTGGCATCTATTTGAATATAATAAGAACGGCCGCATACTAGGGATACTGGGGTAAAAAATTAAAATAGAGCCAGGTATTTGGTGTTTTGCAATGATAGTGTTTCAACATTTTTTTAATACAGCTGATAAAATGGAACAAATAGCGTATTGTACAGGGATATCCAAATAAAAGTGAACAGGCCTTATAACTTTCTTATTTTTAAAGATGGGAACTAATGATAAATATGAAAGTTTTGGGGATTTTTATGTATCATGCATATTATCTTATCAACAAAACAATTGAGCATCGCATAAAAAAATATAGTATAACACATCGATTTTATCGCCTATTTTAAATTGGATGATATGATTTTTTTCATATTTTTGGATTCTAGGAGAACTAGACATATTTTGTATAACATAGCCTATGCAGTTTTTCAATCGTCTTTCAATTCGTAGGTGAAGTTAATACCAAGGTTGACAATAATACTTTAGTCACCTTGAATTTATAATTTTATTTTTATGCAAAATGAGTTATTCTATTAAAAAATAAATGTTGATTTTTATCAGTTATTAATATTTGAAAGCAATAACCAGTGATTATATACAATAATAAATGAATTAACGATGTTAACAATGACGAATAAATATCAAAAGAAATTTTCAACATGACCGCCATTTAATTCTTCGCACTTTTCATACATTCTTCTCTGCCTGCGAGGTGTGTTTATAATACTTTCGTTCATAGTTCTTCACCTTCCTTTGAATTTCTTTAATATTTTCATTATGATTGCTGTATATGACATTTTTCAAATTACCCCAAAGAAATGTATCTAAAGGTATGAGGCCTGGGCTATTTGCAGGCCAATGTAACGTTCCATAGCTACCGATCCATTCGTTATACTGATGGTATACAAAATTGCGAACCTCAATTACATTATGGGGAGGCTCTCCATCCTGTTGCCATATAACACGTCGACGTTCTTCAAGTGAAAATTCGTCGAGCGTATCTTCGATTTCATTTTCTAAAAAATTAAGATAGCGCTGGCCAGTTAATGCTCCCCGAAAAAACAATGGTGCTAGAATTTTATTTTGTAATATTCCACATCAAACGTTGATTGAATTACGCCCCTGAAAAGCAATATCTTCGACGGTAAAGGGATTTTCATCCGACTAAACATTTCGTCTATTAAACATCCCCGCAGTTGAGAAACTTGCTTCGTCTGTCCAAACGATAGTATGAAATAAATTAGGATCTTGCCGCATTCTTTCGTTAACATTTGTGACAAAAGTATATATCCCTTCTTATTGATCGGCACTAAGCTTTTGAACTGGCATAATTTTATATGGTCTATACTTAAAATATATATATATATATATATATATATATATATATATATATATATATATATATATATATATATATATACGTTCTTTGAACTGTTCCATAAGTCAACATTTTATCTCTTCTTCCATATCTGAGATCCCGCACACAATCGGGAATTGATTTTTTGGGATTCTCTTGAAAATATAATAAAATCGCTAGGTCCCTTTCTTCATTTCCTTCTCTTCTTCCTTTTCCATTGCCCCGAATTCCCCTTTCTTCTAGTCTTTTATTTGTTTTTATTATGGTGTTTATTGATGGAGTCCTTTGTCCCTCTTCAATACTTTCTTCACATTGTCTTTGAGCCGCTCTAATATTATTGTTATTTTTTAAATATAATTTTAACATTTTGTATCTCTTATTAATAGAATAACTCATTTTGAATAAAAATAAAATTAAAAAGTCACGATGACTAAAGTACTATTGTCAACCATGACATTAACTTTGACTCACCTACGAAGAAAATTTAAAAAGGTAGCAGGTATTTCGTTCGCAACCTGAATAGTTACGTTTAAAGTAGATTTATGCGAAATAACTTTTAATTTGAAATATTTCAAAAACGACAAAAAAATATTACACTAATATCAAATCAGAAAAGTTTTACGTAAGGGAATAATTTATGAAATTAATATCGTTTTAAAATAGGTAATAATACGCATAAAAAAATATAAAAATAACTATTTAAAGCATGGTAAATCATGTTTGATTGATGTTAATTCATACAAATGCATGGAATATACTGGTCTTTGCTATCAGCATATTTCTTTGGCAGGAAAAGATCCATGAATGTTTGTCCGGAATTTCTCAGGAACTAATCATGAAACACGTATTACTCAGGTAATAAACATAAGTAGATAGGAGGAAAATGTACTTTGTACACCCGTGTGTACCCCAACAAAAAACTCTAGAATAAAAATAAAAAAGCAATAAGTAATGGCAATGGCATATTATACTTTGTTGAAGGTATCTTACCTCAAAGATATCTTGAGAGTTTTTGAATCAAAACAGGCATTTATTGACGAAAATATAGGAACTTGAAGGTAGATAAAGGCATATTCTAATGTAAGAACGGAAATAAGAAACGAATTTACAAAAGATGGCCGCGAAAAAGCTTGATTATAATTAATATACCTGATAGAAGAATGAAGGCATGGGGGAATATGACTAATATACACTCTTTACCATTCAGCATCAGCACAATGTCCAAAAAAAAATTGTGAATAAGTTAATAGAAACTCTTAAGACGCGAAAGAACCACTCAATAAAAAAACTTAAGATACAAAAGTCCATTCTGAGTAAGGGATGATTCTCGTATGTAAAACACCTTACTCGACAGGGCTCGCAGGAAGAGTCTCCCTTAGCAACAGGAAAAAAGCCTTTTTGAAGATCCCGTTTGGAGTACTCTGAGTGGTACCTCGATATTGATTTATTCCAAGTTAAAAAAAGGATACCATTCAAAAACTACATTGTATATGCCTATTAACATAAACAACCAAAATTCTGCTAAAGAAGAGATACGCAAACTCCACTATATTGATTTTTCACGATATTTTTATCGTCATAAATATATTCGGAACTACAGTACTGGCGAATGCGCCAGATAGCTAGGCAGTCAATGTGTCAATTTATAATTAAATTTACATAACGTTGTAGCGGAACGCAACAACTTGCTGTACAATATAAAATTTCTTTCCTTTAAATCTAACAATAGGGATTTTTAACTTTATTTGCGTCTAATTAAATATTACCGTCAAAATTACATGTGTCGGGGTTTTCCCGTTAGATGGCGAAAAATCGCAAGAATTGTCAACGTAATTCGAAATATCTGATCAAATCTGATCGTCTATACAAAAGTTTCTGCTAAAACTAGTTTAATGAATTTCGGATACGCCATGCAATGATCTTTTCCCTAGAATTTCAAAAGGATTTTGAACAGGAGATAGGTCCGAATTTTTTGCATAATAAAGCGGGACTTGACTCGCATTTCACTTACCCTGTTTTGACAAGAAATAATATATATGTTTTAAATTAGGTGCTGTTTAATTTTATAATCAAATATGGATAACAAAATTCACACATTGCCATGACCTTAAATTTAAACAACACTCAGCGTTTATCAGTGAATTTGTTAAATATTTGGGCGCATATAGTTAACAACGACTGTTTTCGCCATAAATTTTAAGTTAATTTGCATAACGTTGCAGCATTTTGTAATTATTTTAAAACATTTTGGATTTCAGCATGTTTTTGTATTTAAATTTACCGAATTCATATATAATATATTTGTTGCTTTAGGCTGATTGATAATTAAAAATTGTGTCAGGTGCGTCAAGCATATAAATGCTAATAAACGATTCATAGTCGTTGGGTTTTTAAAGCCCTCTGATCATATTTTGCAATAAATGATTATAAGCTATACTTGCACAATAATTAATGCTCCGTGCTATCAGCCCCCACTTAACCTGAGCAAACCTCGGCCGCCCCATCTGCAGCGATACTCGCCGCCGACGGCACCAACGTCGTATCATTTCGCGGATGTGCGGAGCTGAGTAGGGAGCGTTTCGACTAAAAAATTTGAAAAACGTGTAGGGACAAAAGTTGTTCCTTACATAGCGAGAAATATTTTTGGTAGAAAAACTTTTTCTCTAAAAACAATGGTTTAGCTGTAACAAGGAAATAAACAATTGAATTGTTTATAACAATAATTGATCGCGCTAGATTTTTTTAATCCTGCGAAGTTTGGCACAATCGATACCTAATTCTCAATGTTCACAATTTGTTAAAGAATTTTCTGAGCGATCCTTTTGATGAAGAGGGTGGAGGACAGCAATTTTAAGCGTTTTTCAAGAAAAATGATAAAAGAAGCAAAACATACATCATATACATATACTGTTGAATTCGTGCTTCAATAAGCTTTTATTTGACACCCTTCACGATGCCCGTGAAAAATTGCTTTTTTCCATTTCCCAATTTACAATATACTTCACGTCTATAATAAGGAAGTTTCCTATTCCAGAAATATCGAGTAACTTCAACATCATTTAATAGCCTTTCACGTAACTTGTCAAAGAACAAAATCATCTCGGTATCTTCAAAATTGTGGTGGTAGAGGATTCCTTCCTCGACCGAAGTGGTACCACCCCTCACACCCTCTTAAAGGGCTGGTGAAGTCCCTACGGATGATTCCAGCCCTGGATGTGTGAGTCGGATTTCCCCAGTACACCCACGGTACATAGTACTTAGACTTCGGTCTTCGTGGGCTGTCAGAACATAAAAAAAATTGACGAACTTATTCAATTTCTTAGACGATTTTTAAATACTAGACGCGCGGCTTTTGTCGACCGTGAAGTCACAATACATTAGACTCTGTCGGTGGGCTAGCTGCCTGCAGCTGCTGTCGCGTGTTTACTTGACGTTTGGGTATTATTTTAGTATGCTCACGTTCATTGTGATGTTCATTGAGTTTTTTTACAACCTAATATTGTAAAAATGGAAGGTTTTGTTCGTGGGGATTGAATAAACCAATCCAAAGTTGATATTGATATGTTAATGGATTTTTTTGCAAATAGTCCATCATACAATAGTGCTGAGATCCGAGGAGCTACGCTTTCATAGTAAGTATGTTTGACCTATGCTGTAGCCGTTCTTATATCCTCTTTTGACACTGTGAACATCCATTAATTTTATCAATTTATTAATTAATTTATTTGTTTTTATTATTGTTAGTTGTGGTGTGTGAATAATGAATAATGACCCTTTTAAACACTTGTTTTCAATAAACTTTCAGGAATATTTGTTGGTGTATATGTATGGAGCATGGAGCTAATTAGTTTTTGGTACTCAAATTTTTCATGGTTTTTATATTTTTTTTGGTCAGAATGGATCCAAATTAAAATTTAATATACGTCATCGGACGGAGCTCGTCGAAATACATGTTATCCATATTTTTTAGTGTCCTCATTCTTTATAGGAAGAGAGCAATCCCCGATTAAATTTCGATTTTTTGACTTTTTTGCACTCGACATCGGTACCTTTTAATCACGTATTTTTCCTATTTATTTTTTCCAATGTTTCAACGCAATCTTATAGAGGGATAATCAGACTTTAAAATGAATACAGAATGGGTTATCCAGTAGCATATTTAAGAGGTAAAAACTGAATTTTCTTAATTTTTTCCAACAAATCCTATTTTTAACCGATATTATTCTACACTTTTTTCCTACTTCGCGATTCTTTTTGGATTTACTTATACGTTAATTATTAAGAATACCTCCCAATCTTATTCGCTTGTTGTTTAGGATATAAATAAATAGGTTTGTTTGAATCGGGGACATGCAAAATTTGAAACTTTTAAATTTTCAAATTTTCGACCATTTCGAAAACAAAGAATTACAGTTTATTTACGTCGACATTATTAAAACATGATTTGTCAAAATTTCGCAAAAATGACAGTTTTTGGTGCAAGATTGGAAGGTTCCTGGGCCAATTTCGGCTTGAAATATATATGAATAAGATTTTATGAACCTTCTACTTTGGTTGCGTAGGGATATTGCATTGGATGAGCTACGCATTAAATGCCATTTTTATTGATTTTTCGATGACCCTACAATACTGGAATTCGCCATGTACTTATTATAGCACTTTTGACGTCACAGTCAATGGGATCACGTTTTACAAGTTTCGACATTTGCGCGAAAATTTGCAGTAGAAAATCCTTTTTTATATATTTATGTGGGGAATATAAAAAAATTTCAGATTTATTTGGGTTATATGCATATTCCCTATTATGTAACTTACGTGATGATGTTAGTTAATTTACTTTTTTCTTGTTTATTTAAATACAGCAAATCCATTTTTTTTTGGGAATTATTGTCATGGGGGAAATGAAATTCCAGCAATTAAATCAAAATATCTATCAATAACCGGATCTAATAAAATTAACAGATATTTTCGTACGAGGGCATTATTTACAAAATATGTGTAAATATAGACAGATACATTTCGGATTTATGTATTAACACTAATTGTGCAATATCAATAAAATATTTAAATTAAATAAGCACATGGGTAGTTTTTAATTGGATGAATTTTCAAATATTTTATTAAATTTGTAAATAAATTGACAATTGAATTAAATTTTAAACTCGACTAACAAATGTTCAGCGGAATATCTGTAGAGCTAAACAAATAAAAACGTTTTTTTTTTCTAATTTAATATTTTTTATTTTTTTATTAACAAAACTTAGTTAGGTTCTGATTGCCGCAGAAACCTAATATAATTGTTCGATTTTGTTAAAAAAATGTCTTTTATGTGTCATTACACTTTTCTTTCCTTTGTTTAAAGCAAAAGTATAAAAAGTTTTATCTAAAACAGCAGTGAAATGTGTTTTTCTTTAGAACCAGATTCACTATCATTACTGATCTCCCTAACTACCAAATCCATCCACAGATACATTGACAATAGTACTATTTACTTCAATATTCATTTTCCCAAACAAGTCTCCAATCTTGAGCTGGATAATACACATAGATCTATGTACCTATCGCTTTTCCAAGACCTTCAATTAAGTAATTTCAGACTGAGGTGCCAAAACCTTGTTCAGTTCAAAGCCTGTGGTTCACCGAAAGCTGTGACTTACTAAAGACAGCTCACATCGCTCCGGTACCGATGAAAGCAGTGCGGATTTTGCTCTAAAGAACTAGCCGCTATAATTCTCCCCTTGACTGTTCCTGATAGAACAACAAGACGCGCCTGACGTATGTAAAAATATCCCATTCTCTTGCTCATTCATTCACGCATTCACCTCATAACCTCGAATCTTTTAAATTCCATATCAAAAGATTACATTTCCCTTGTCTTTGGACGCCCATGGTACGTTAGGACTTAGGCTTGACGTTTACATGGGCCGCCCCCCCCCCCCCCATCCCAGATAAAAACCTGTTAATTCGACTTACTAAAATAATGAAATAAAAAACTGAATATTTTTTTGTTCGAATGCTAGCATAAAATAAGCAAAAAATAATTTCTTAAGCTTGTTTCGGTTTTTCAGGAAGATGAAATATGAATCTTTTTGTTCCTCAAGTCCCCTTACCCCATACTAATGTCCGATGAGCAACTACTAACTCACTACTGATATGAAACTAATGACGTACTTCTGGGTTTGTTGTCTGATAACTCATGATTGATGACAGTTGCAAAAATACGTTTGCTAAACGGAAAATACGATTGGCGATATGATGGAGTAAAATGGCGGAAAGATAAAATGAAAAGTAGAAATCATTCTTACTCCACTTCGATGATTCTATTAGCTAATATTTATACACTTTGTGTAGAATGTCCTGGATTGCATTATTATTTTAAAAACGAGATAAGTTGAACATTAGCTGGAATATATAGGGTCTCTCCAAAATTTGTGACCGTTATGTTTTGTTAAATGGAATTTTTTGCTTTAAATAAATGAGAGGTATAGATGCAAAACGTGCCATCTCCAAATTTTTAATATTTTAAACCGTACACGGCCTTATTTACCTATCTGTCAACTCCATAGAATCCATAATCCGCCTACTTCTTTAATAAATAAGGGTAAAGTTTCTGATTTGATGCAAACTCTGCCGTATATTGCTTGTCATTAGATGCAAATAGCTAACACCTTTTGTATTTTGTATTTTACTCGAAATAATCTAAATTGGATATGGCGGGCATTGCATTTAGGCCACTCAAATACGAAACAAATTTCTAATATACAGAATCGCTCAATGAAGTTTATTTAAGTTTTTTAAGTATTAGACAATTTTTAAATTTGAATTTCCTTCGTTTAAACCTATCACTAAACGGTGTGTTTGTCTGTTACTTCGTCACGTCTCAACAGAGCAATAGATCGCGATAAAAGAAAACCTACGTCACGGAGGACACTTTAGGTTAGGTCTCATTGGAGCAACATAGGGAGTGTGTAAATCGGAAAAGGAGAATTATTTTCTGGCTCGAAAGAGATAACCAAGCTTTTTAGCTGCTGATGTTAGTGTTATAAGAATCGGCTGAGTAAACAGTCATATAAAATAGACTAACCAAGAGAGATTTACAAATAAAAAAACGCACTTTTTACTGCAAAGCTTTTTAGATATGTTTTACTTACCATAAAACACTGAAATAAGTTGCTCCAGTCTTGCAAAATATCTATTATTTTTGGCGTACGACTATTCAACGAACAAAGAAAAATTCTAACCTCTCCAAGGGTGCTCGCGAGCATAGAACTAATATTTCAGCCAACAATAGGTCCCATTGAATTAATATTTTTTTATTATTTCTCCAATAACTTATATGTTTTAAAGGAGTGTTTATTTTAATTGAAATTATATCAGGATTATTGACTTCATTTTTACAATTTTTATTGAAACCGTAGTTCTTGTTCGTTTAATAAAATATATTGTAATTTGAATCACACCGTCTACAAATAGCTATTTTTCGCTCAATTATATTTAAGCATTCCAATCAAATAGTTTAATATTTTGGCTCTAACAATTCTACACTCCAAGGAATATTAGAAATTGATTGGATTCCAATAGTATTTTGGTTATCGAAATAATGGTAATATAGTTTTCAAAGAAGTAGGTATACCTTTGAAGTCCAATAATAAGTCTATATTTAAAGCAATATTTCTTTTTTGATTATTTCAATGATGTTTTGGTGAGACAATATTAACTTTAATATAACTAATGTGGCAGTGGTAAAAAACAGGACTATTATTGAAAATAGCATAGCAGTTTTTTCTATACATTTAAAAAATTAAGTTAATTCTAGCACAGTGTTTTCGGAGATGTATGATAAAAAAATATTGGAAAAAATTCGTATCAAAAAAACAAAATCGACCTGTCCGAGCGATTTTTAAAAAATGCAGCGTTATTTAAATAATGAATTTATTCCAGATTTTACGACCTCACTGTATAGTGCAACATTTAGTTGCATTTTTAGAACATTGTGCATGGCATAGAACAAGTTCTTAAACATTTAAAAATAGAAAAATAAAACCTTCTCCCAATAATCCATCAGCTTTTCTGCCATCACAACGCTATAAAAATATTCTCAAGCAACGATCTATTTACTTCCACCGAAATTTAAAAATTCTTTAAAACGAACCTGTTTAACTTCTTGAACGTTTAAAATGATTTACGGCACAAATAAAGAAGGGCAATGTGTGGAAAAAGCCACGCGAGTAGAATGTAAAAGTCAGGATATGGTCACTATTATAACAATAACACACAACGGATTCGATAGACTGGGGAACACATTCCGAAGAAGATATGAATTTTGCCGGAAGGGAAAGCAATTGAAAAAGCTTCTATTGCAGCTTGTGTAAGAGACGATAAAAATAAAATTGTTTGCTGACATCTTAAAAGATCAGTTGTGCTGTAGCCTATGTACAAATGTTGAAACGTAAGCTATTCTTTAACAAGATAAGGTTATTCGAAACTGGCAATTAATTTAAAGTAATTTAGTTAGCTCACTACTATTGTGTTATGATTACTTAATAAAGTGGTATAGAAGTGATAGATCGCTGAAAAAGTTCTAGCTGGTCAAGTTTAATAGTATTTGTAAAATTTTAAGCACTTTTTTAAAATTTGAATTTCCTTGGTTTAAACCTAAGGTTGTTTGCCTGTTACGTCGTCACGTCTCAACGGAGCAATGGATCGCGATGAAACTTTGCACAGAGAAAGCCTACGTCACGGAGGACACAGGGCACTCTTTAGGTTAGGTCTCATTGGGGGAAACGTGTAAGGTTGAAAGGGGGAAGTATTTTCAGTCGCAAAAGAGAAAACCAAGGTTTTTAGCTGCTGATGTGGCTATCAGGCGTGGCCCGTGAGTTTTTTTTACAGGTGGGTCAAAATTTTGTGGGCAACTAGTGATATTAACGCAACAAGCAAAATACAGTTTTTTAATTAAGGAAGGTTTTTTTTAATAATGTGCCTAGTTTTTGCAATAAATTATTTACCTACAAATAAACACCGCAAAAATCATAATATAGGTACTGTTGTATTTGTTTGTGTTTTAGTACTCTAGATTGTTAGCAGCTTCCCGTTTTGATACGTTTAGCGTCTCCTCAATAGAGGTCGCATCTTGTACTAAAAGCCCAGAATAAATGGATGGAGCTAAAAGTATGATTATTCGTAAAATAAAATTAGGAACGCTGCAGAAACTCCGTTTTCTTTAATAAATACAATACAGGCGACTAGACATAGTAATACGATCTTTGTCTACGCACGTGCAGGCTGCCAGCTGTACTAGATATGAGATTGCCAATAATTTTTAAAATATTTTGTCGACGAACAACTGCTAAAGTAATAAATTTTTATGTTTAACCGCTAATTAATAATACATTAATACAATGCAAATACAATGCGCATATTAGCTACCTAATAAGTTTTTCTTTTTCCAAACCAAATGTTTTGAAAGAGTATATTTTACGGGGCGGTTTGAGTGCATTTCCATAGTGGGAGTGGACCGATATTATTGGTGGGCCGTCGACCAAGTGTGTCTCTTTTTAACTTCCTCAAGCTCGTATGTCTGTTTCTCTCTTAGTTTTAATGAATTTATATCGTCCATATAAACCTATGAGCCCAATTTAAAATACGACCCAACCGGAGCAAGCTTGAATATCTTTCGACGATGGCTTAGCTTGACTCTTTCTTGGGGAGTTTTCGCATGGAACTTGCACTTTTTAGAAAGAAAAGTTTTATTTTAAAAGATAAATTATTCAGTGGATCATTCAAAATACATTTAGGTGGGTCATTGACCAAATGACCATATGGACGGGCCGCGCCTGGTGGCTATTGAAGTAGTGTTTTTGTGCCAGATGAGATCATGTTCGAAAGCGATGCCAACATGATAAAAGATTTCCTTGTTCTGTATAGGGCTTGGCCATTCATGTGGATGGGACAAATCTTGCTAGATTTTTCAATGACAGGGAGCAAGACAGGATTTTGGAGGCTGCCTTGGATGGCAACCCAGTTTGGAACTAATCAAAGATCTTGCAAAAGGGATAGGTGCGTAGATTTGCGTCTATTATCCAGCTTTAGAGTTAGTTGTTAAATGTATAAATGTAAAAATACCGACTTGACTAAACCCATAAGTCCAGCTGTTCATCACAGGACAGAGCGTACACTACTATCGATATTATAACATTTAAGTGTTGATTTTCTTTAAATATTTTTAAAAAAGTTTGACCATTTAAATTTTAATTTAATTTTAACTCTAAAGTAGTGATGTAAAAATAACATTGTTAAGAGTATTGCAATATATCAAACGTCGATTTATATCTACAGTTTTCGATTCTACCCCCACCATGTGCACATTGGTTATTGCTTAGAAATAATATTCTTCTTTTTTAGCTACAGCAAGGTGATCGACGTATCTTTATAAACTTGACTTTTAAGGTAACCCGTCAACCTTAAAATATCCTTTAAATAGACAAAACGCAACTGTTCGTTAAGGCTTTCTGAAATGCCATGCTTTAGTAACTAACGACATCATTTGCTTTACTACATATAATGTCACCTGCAAATATTACAATTTCATCTCAATATCTGCCGGGTCAACCGATATATAATTAAGACCTTAATCAACTATTCACCCCAATACCTTATCACTAAATAGCTTAACACTGTAATTGCTGCAATTCAACCAGGAATATCCGTGCGGTTTAGCAGGAGTGTTCCTAACTGAATATGAGCTATCAGCATAATAATTTCCAGGAGCTAATTATTAGTATCTGTAACAATTAATTGGCGGGTCATGATGATGACGTTCCCATACCAAGATGTTATCGTGGTCCGTAATCACACGGCACTCGGCTGCCGGATACCAGATAATGTTTCAGGTAATGGCCTAATTTACGGCAGCAGGACGTTTCAGTATGTACTTCGATACATCGGATTAATCGCAGCAGGACCAGTCGTCGTTACTCCATCGAAACAACAATTAAAATAAGTATTAAGTGCTTATTACTTATTACCATTAAACTCTTGAATGTCAAATTACACTGGTCTTAGCAATAGTAAATATGGAAGTTAAAATTTAAAATCTTATAAAGCCAGATGAATTATTTAACCGAAAATAATCGAAGTCATTTGTACGTCGAACGCTTCGAACAATTTATTATAAATCCCGTCCCCGGTCTTGTAAATGTAGTATTGTACACGAGTACAATGTATTCCTCCCTATTCGTTCTTGATAGATTGTGGCATTTTGAAGGCCATTCGTAATCCAGAGAACCGAAGCTATAATACCATGGGCCCCACCGGCTATAATTAGAATTATATTCAAAATTGCGGCGATTGATTGTGACTACTTTGCTCTTAGTAATTGCCGGCTGCGGTATTGGCACTTTGTATTGTCGAAACATTAATAGTTTATCGATATATCACCTTGATAACTGGGAAGATAAATCGTACGTTAAAGATGGGCGTTCCATGGGTAAAATTACCTACAGCGTAACCCTTTACCTTTCGAAATGGATACCACATAAAATGCAGCTTTTACGCTAACTTTTGACCTAACACCGATTTAAGATTTAACTAAAACTAAGATTTAACTAAAACTGACTAAGATCTGCCTTAAAAAGAAATCGCTTAAAATAAGCTTTTACATTCGGAAGCGGTTGCGTAAGAATTGTGGCTAAACAACTGACATTTTCCATGAGTCGCAATGTCTATTTTTCTTTGATTGAGTCACATTTGAGATACAGTATCTGTTTCTGGGGAATATGCTCTAATTATCGTTTAATTCAGCTTTCCTCATGATGATACTTTTTATTTTGTTAGATATAGGTAGACAAATGTTTTCCAGTGGCTTCCTATAGATGGCAATCGTGCGTATTCCGTATACCGTGTCTGTTCAAAAGGAGGTATTGAATTATGTGAGTCTGTTAAGGGGGAAGCTTGTTGTATACCCGGCCCGGGGTTGACCATTAGATCTTGGACTCCCCCCGTACTTTAATGCACATTACGGGCGCTAAAATCCTCCTTTAAAGATATTTACAGCTTGCCACATATATTCTCAGTATTTCCCACATTATTAATTAAATTTAAAGTAAATATTTAACACCAGGTAATATTTCATTTAACATTGGATTATTGTACAGTAAAGAACAACAGTAAAAATTTTAGAACCCAAAGTGATATTTATTAGGACTACTAACTAATGTGTTCGCGTGCCAAAACAATTATTAAATGATATTATTTAGACAAAGAATTGTCAGCGTATTTCTAACATAACTACTTATTTA
Organism: Philopedon plagiatum; assembly: GCA_963971165.1. Lineage (NCBI taxonomy): Eukaryota > Metazoa > Arthropoda > Insecta > Coleoptera > Curculionidae > Philopedon > Philopedon plagiatum. Next base: position 132,463,543 of record OZ020191.1, on the reverse strand, counting down.
ACCGTTTTTCCTTCAACATTCAGTTTTAATTTGAAAATTCCCACATTTTATACCCATTTTCCGTTCCGAATCTATAAATAATAAATTATTCGAGGCGATGAATTCGGAGTAGCATTTTTCCGAGTCTCGGTTTATATTTAGCGCTTTTAAAGGCATATTTATCTTTCTGTCACGCCTTTATATAGTCGGTTTCTTTTTTAACAGTTTGCATTGGTAATTCTTTACATTCCACATTTATCCGAACGTGTGTGTCTGATGCTGCAGCCTTCTTGCAATTTATTTTTCAATTTTGTATGGAGAGAAGGTGTGATGTCAACTTTTTGCTTCTTTCTTTATCTAAAAGGATATTTGTGGCATTATTTAGACACGTTGCAGACATCTCTGTTATCAGGGATACAAGTTAGTAATGTTCAACTGTGTTAATAAAAAACGATGTTATTGCAATGAATTCTATTGGTATTTACATATACATACCTTTTTTTATCTAGGAGAGCCCACTTCAAGTCTAAGTACTTACTAACATACGTGGGCGTCTGAAGTAACGTCTAACGTCTAAGTAAAGTCTATTGTAACGTTCCTTACTGATATGTTTTTAAGTAGTTTAAGTGCTGGTTGAGTTCTGGCTGTTTTCGAATATGTGCAAATGAAACGCGTGAATTGACAAGATCATAAACTCAAGGTAGAAGTGTCGGTCATACCGTCGTGATTGACGTTTATGACTTTTGAGTTGTCATTTGTCCGATGTGATTGTCTGGGAAAATAAATATGCCAGTGAAGAGCACAGGGAATTGAGAGGTTTCACAGAGGACCTATGCTTATTGTTGCCATAATTCTTGTATAGTGATAAAATAGTTAAAACCCTATTTTAGTACTACATTGCTAAGGAGTACGAAATATTACATATCATGAAAGTACCTACTAAAAGGAATGGACAAGGTAATAGAGGTTAAATACTAGTAAAACCGCCAATAAAAAATCTAATACAAACACATCTTCCTGAAAAATAAGAAGAAAAATAGTAATTTACGTAACAAGTTCCGAAAGTGATATTTTACGGGAGGAGTAGGAATTTTCCAGGACGAGCCGCAGGCGAGTCCTGGAATCCTGCGAGTCCCGTAAAATCACTTTTGGAGCGTGTTACGTACAATATTTTTTCTGCAGCCGTTTTGCATGTTAAAAAGGATATCGATGGATAATAATGTATGAACTTTATATAGATAATTACATATAACAACCACTCTTATGAATACATTATTTATGAATATTAATTATACAATTATAACAATTACTTATATTAATATTATTAGGGGTATTAACAGAAGTGGCAGTGTTGAAATTAGAATTAGACGTATTAGTAATTGTACTAGTTTTTAAGATATTAATTTCTTTACCGCCCTTTTCAATCTGTGAAGCTATGTGAATTTTGTTTTTTAAAGAATTTTCTATGTATCCCTCTGCTACACTCGTTGATTTCCATCCTCCGTGTCTCTTCAAGTTGGTTATACTATCACCACTTTCAGCGAGTAAAGTGGCTGAGCTTCTACGTAAACAGTGCCCGGTGTATTCTTTGGGATTCGGTAATTTAAGAAATTCAGCAACTGTGCAAGCGATTTTTCCAAAAGTGTGAATACCAATAGGTTGTATAGTACATTTTCCGTTTTTATAATAAACAAATAATCTACGATGTGGTGTGTTTGCTGGACGTAATGACAAATATTTTCTGTATAAAGAAATATTATTTTCTCCAATGACGACAAAGGTTCTTTCCATATTCGTTTTAGAATTAGGAATTTTAATCACTAACATGATTGTTTTATCTTCTATATCATCCAAATTCATTTTACAAAGCTCTTCACGACGGCAAGCGCCTGCTAAACCAATTATTAATGCAACCTAAAGTAAAAAAAAATAGTCACAAGGAAGAAGAGGAATTAGATTTAAATATATTACCTTTGTCATTAGGTAGTCATTATCTGCAGCTTTTGATACGAAGTGATCTATTTCTTCTTTATTCAATACTTTTGATTTTTTGGGTTTATAGCCAACGGATTTTCTTTTAAGGAAAGCAATAACTTTGGGATAGCGGCTTATATCTATATTATTTTTAATATTAATTGACTTAAGCATCGAGTAGTTGCTCCAGAGGCTTGACGGCTTTAAGATTTTAGATTTTTCCATTAAATATGCAAGAATTACTTGTTCATTTATAGTATGCACATTTTTATCTTTGCTCCATTTATGAAATGAACTGTAGACTAATTCATACCTCTCTCTTGACTTTACCGGCAATAATTCATTAGTAGCCGCTTTAGCAGATTCACTAATCTCATCTGGAATTATTTCAGCCTCACTTTCACTACTGGTTTCCATTTCTTTGAATTAAAAAGCGAAAACACACACGAATATTACATGACAAGCGCTGTCATAATTAAATACAAAGTTTTTGTTATTGTTAAAGCCGCCTACTTAGATATCTAAAATCGTCCCGAAAGTGAAATAAATCGTCCCGAAAATGCTACTTTCGGTACGATTTTTTGTAAAAGGGTACTTTCGATTTAATAAATCATACCGAAAATTCTATTTTCGGGACGGCTGCAGAAAAAATATTTTTTCTACTCATGTCAATAAAAACCTGTATTGTATGTTCAATAATAGATTCAGAACAAGGTACATTGTGGTTTACACCTATTCATTGTGCTTCAATCACCATGGTGATTGAACTACAAAGTTCACTTTGTGCACGTGTATTTTTTACAAAGGTGGCGTTGACAGGTGCCGCGTCAAAATTTTATAATTTCATTGACATTTTTTGACATCTTAAAAAGAAAAATATTACTAATCCCATTTTATTAACAGTAACATTCGTAGAAAAAGTATAGTGTAAAACTCGCATGGAATGACCATTTCCTACTCGTATGATTTGCAGCACTCGCCTGCGGCATCGTGCTGCAAACGTCATACTCGTAGGAAATGCATGTCATTCCATGCTCGTTGTACAATATACTATTTTCTACGAATGTTAATAAAAACCTTTATTGTATGTTCAATAGTAATTTCGGAACATGGTGCATTGTGTTTTACACAGTTTCATTGTGCTTCAATCACCATGGTGATTGAACTACAAAGTTCCCATTGTGCACGGGTATTTTTTACAAAGGTGGCGTTGACCGGTGCCGCGTCAAAATCTTTATAATTTCATTGACATTTTTTGACATCTTAAACAGAAAAATATTACTAATCCCATTTTATTAACAGTAACATTCGTAGAAAAAGTACAGTGTAAAACTCGCATGGAATGACCATTTCCTACTCGTATGATTTGCAGCACTCGCCTGCGGCATCGTGCTGCAAACGTCATACTCGTAGGAAATGCATGTCATTCCATGCTCGTTGTACAATATACTATTCTACCTGGTTTTCATTCAGTCATGCTTTGCTGACAATAATTATAAAACTGAGCACATCTTAAAATTGTAATGACACAGTAAAATACCCGCGACTATTTCTACTGCTAGCCGATTACTTTCTTCTCTTAACTGCAGATATTACCAAAAATGTGTTCCTTTTAAAAATACTTTTACTTGATAGCTTTGATATACGGGACAGAAACCGGACGTAACGAAATGCAGGATGGAATCCTCCAATACGGTGACAGTCCCATATACACGGGACATATGGGAACCCTACCTATGCTTCAAGTGGAATGCCGTAAGTTTTGAACCATTTTTGAGAATCAGTTTTTATTGGTTGATGAATTATGTCTTTTCTGTATGGTCAATATCGAAAAGTCATGAGGTTTTATAGCAGGGTTAAGAGCTGATTATCCCTCTTGAACTAGGAGTAAGCCTTAGATGTTTATGCGCCCAAAATATTTAATACAAATGTTTAACAAACCTCCTCTTAAAATTTAAAAACCATAAAAATAGACATTTTCGTACGTGCGAGCTTATTGTGGCATTATATTGTGAATTCGAGAAAAGTAGTTTGTAAAATCTTATTTCTATTAATTTTTGCTGTTGGTGGAACACAAAACCGGCATGTCTGTATTCGAAAATATTGCAGACTACAAGTCTGCATGTAACTCGCTAGACAGGATTAGTGTTCCCTTGCGATCAGCACGATCTCAGTTCTCAAGTTATTACAGACTTATGCTGTGGCGTATCATAATATTTTATTTGTTGTACTGAATCGATAAACTCAATTTTATTTACAGTTTATCCACGTTGATTCTTATGTTTAACGTATATTTCTTTAAATATATATATATATATATATATAAAAAAAATTAATCAAATCAAATCAAAATATGCTTTATTGTCAAAAAAGACATAAAATCTTTATAGCTAAAAAACTAAAAACATAAAACAGGTATATAAATCAATAATACTATAAATCTAATTATACTACAAAATGTTTTAATTAAATGATCATGACCAAGTATCTTCAAAATACTCATTTAATGAGTAAAATGCTTTCTCCAATAATAATTTCTTAACAAGTTTTCTAAACTTTTTAAATAGCAAAATATTTTTTATACATAAAGGAAGTTTATTAAAAATCTTTTTAGAATCATGTTCTATTGATTTTTTTACAAGACTAGAAGAAGGTATAGGTAGACAAAAATTATAATTTTGTGTTGTATTATATTGAATGCATTTATTAAATTGATCTTTATGTTTTCCATGCATTAAGCCAAGCGTTTCAAGTATAAAAATTGATGGTAAAGTTGAAATTTTGTGAGAGATAAATAAAGGTCTACAAGGATCTATAGAATTTGCTTTACAAATGTATTTAATAGGTCTTTTTTGTAAAATAAATATAGAGTGAATAAGTGAATAAGAGTGAATATTGACTAGAATTGCCCCAGAAGCAAATTCCATATCTTAAGAAGGATTCAATTAAAGAATGGTAAACATTTTTAACAACATTAAAGTCAAGTTCTTTTGAAAGAATTCTAAGTGCATGACAACCTGATGTTAATTTTTTACAAAATTTTTCAATACGGTCATTAAAGGTAAGATTTTGATTTATATGAGTTCCTAGAAACTTTGTAAATTTTTGGTTATTAATAATTTGATTGTCAAATATATATATGATTTGTAAGTTTACATTTAAAATGTCATATATAAGTTTTACTAATATTAAAAGAAAGCAGGTTAGAGTCACACCACTCTTTAACTTTAAACAAGTCAATGTCTATAATTTTTTTTAATTCAATACTATTTTTACTATTCCAAAGTATTGTAGTATCATCTGCAAAAATTGTAATGTTAATAGAAAAAAATTCAATTATGAGGTTTAAAACTCCAAGCCTAGATATAGAGGAAAGCCCTATCAAACAGCACAATTTCGACATGTTATCTAGCCCTTTATAAAGGTTGCTCTATTTTAAGAGAGCTTTTCTGACTGCCTGCAATTTAATAAGCGGCGTTTCGAGAAATATCTTAAATTTCGCGAAAAGTCTATAAACTGGTTAAGAAAATCCAAGGCATTCATGTCAGAACGGATCATTTCGATCATTCTAATATATTTTTAGAAAATGTATTTTTTTTTAAATTGAATTTTGGATAAAAGACGGAAAAAGATCTTGAGCAAACGTAAACTGACTTGAGAAATCCTACAATTTTGTAGTATCCTGGTATATAAACTGGTTAAGAAAATCCAAGGCATTCATGTCAGAACGGATCATTTCGATCATTCTAATATATTTTTAGAAAATGTATTTTTTTTTAAATTGAATTTTGGATAAAAGACGGAAAAAGATCTTGAGCAAACGTAAACTGACTTGAGAAATCCTACAATTTTGTAGTATCCTGGTATAAATTCAGATTAAAGAACAATATTCAACACAGTAGAATAAGAAACAAGCAGGAAAAAGTCACCAAGCGTCATAGAAATGAAGACATCACGCGTGCTCTATCCTGGCTTAATTCTAAAACGAGACAGATCACGCGTGATATCTTCATTCCTACGACGTTCCTGACTTTTTTTTGTTTGATTCCTACTCTACAACGCAACAATGAAAGAAATCAACGCTTGGCTAATAATTTACATTAACAAAAGATTTATTAACAAATTAAAATCAATAATTAAAAGATCCCACGGTTCTTTGTTGCACTATGAAAAACTAAAAACTAAAGTTATTGTTACTTTTAAAGTAAAATCTCTGTAAAATGCACTTCCTCTGGAAAGGTTTTACATTAAACAACACACTTATACAACACCAACAAAATAGTAAGTATAAGTATAGCCATTAACGTTATAAACGTTCTACTAATTAAAACACACAGGTTAAAGAATCCACGATATTTTTTACTATCAGTACTATTGAAAAACTGAATAAAAAACTATTTGTTAAAAAACTCAACTCTCTTACGGCACGCCGAGATTTAATTAAGCATGTTATTTGATATTCATAACAAAGTATAGGCAACCTATAATAACACATTAATTTTTGTTGCATAAGAGGTAGGGAACAGGAGATATTTGTGTCGAAATATTAGCGTCGTTTAGCAATTTAATTCTTTTTATTGTTCTGGTCGGAATTTTTAAAAGGCACATGACTTATTGTTGTAAACAGTTCGACTGATCACGTGCCTTTCAAGCAATCCGCCGAACAGTCAACAGCCATATCCAAAGCTCATGCTCATATATAATAGAGATTTTAAAATGAGCTTTAGGTTTAATCGAGAAGCTCGTTCTATTTTCGCCTTAAATTTTTGGGCTGACATAAAATTTGCAATTTGAATGCTGGAAATAATGTAACTTTCATGTTTCCGTTCCGACAAAATGTTCATGGCATACAATGTTTGCGCCTATAATTTGGCAACCAGTTATGTGTATCTGACAAACAAGGCATTTCCATTATCCTATTCGTATTTTGTATTAAGTAGAATAAAACAGAGAGCAAACATCTGTACATTATTAGGACTTTGTCTGTTTTATTTTCTGGGCGGTTCATTCTAATTTTTCTTTTGTTAGGTAAAGAAAATAACTATTGTTTTCAAAATATTCTCAATTAGTTTAGTAATACATTATTCATTCTTTAAAGCCTCCTGTCAAAACAGGGAGAACTCTTCTTTTGAAAGCTCTAAACAAATTCAGAAATTCCGTAACTGCCGCATTGGCGTCAGGAAATCTCTTACCACGCATCTGCTTTTTTATCGTCGGGAACAAGAAAAAATCATTGGGTGCTAGATCGGGGCTGTAAGGAGGATGGGTGACCTGTTGGGCCTTTTTTTCTATCCATAAATGAGTTCCGATAGACTGATAAACTAACAAACCAGAAGAAAGATACTGATCATTGGGGGCCTCTTCTATAACATAGCTCGTGAAAGACGGCGGACGCAAGACACTTAAACGTTTTACCTGAGCCTAGTGCACAAAGTGCTACAATAAAATAATTATTCTTACTAACTACAGTAGAGCCTCTTGTATATGCAAACAAATCAATTAATCCAATCAGTTCTGTATTCTCAGAAGCAAGAATTGATGAAATAATTCTATTTACAACAGCTATAGATCTAAATGAATCCAGTTATCCCGGATTATCAACTACACCCGCCAATTTATGTTGCTGATTAAGAATATTTGAAAATAGATTATCATGGGCCCCTCTATAGAAAATATAATTTACAGGGGTACGAATCTGTGCTAATTGGATTTGCAAATTCCTAAATTATTCACTTTCAATGATTATGTTTTATAATAGATTTATATTTGATCGCTAAGCTCCAGTAATTTAACTGAATTATCTAGATTGGATAGGGTTATATGAATTTACCTAAATATAGTTGACAAGGGACAGATTATTATCAACTTTTGGCGACACTGCGAGTTATGAATTTCTACATGAATTCCCAAGGAGAATATTCATAAATATTTCCTAATAAGTTTTGAATAATATTATAAGGATGTTTACTATTAAAGTGAGTCATTTTTACATTATTTTTGTCCTTTGTAATACTTACTTACTTATCCGCATCATTTTCTGCCATAGGTGTAGAGGCAATTATTTTTCTCCATTCACTTCGTTCTCTGGCTTCACTTTTCGCTTGGGTCCAGCTTAGTCCTTTTCTTTTTAATATATCCGCAACCTCCTCGTTCCATCTTCTGCTTGGCCTTTCTCTACTCCTCCCCTTCCCCGTTGCTGTCTCCCATATTACTTTTACTGTCCTGTCTTCCTTCAATCGAACTAAGTGCCTGAACCACCTTAGTTTTTGTTTGTTAAATTTTTTGTACTATACTTATTACTTTTAATTCACTTCTTATTACTTCATTTTTTATTCCGTCGAGTCTGGTCACTTCCGCAATTTTCCTTAGAATTTTCATCTCGCATGCCGTTATTTGTTGTTTTTGTCTGTTGGTCAGGACCCATTATTCGCTCCCATATTATATGAGGCCCGAGCACCGATTCGTAGATTATTGTTTTTGTTTTCCTTGTTATTTCCTTTTTACCAAAAAATGGTCTGTATACAGTTCTATACAATACAATCACTTTGCCTACTCTGTTTGCTATTCCTTCGTCCAATCCTCCATTTGTTTTATTAATAATATTTCAGCATATTTACATTTTTTATTGTCTTTCCCTCTACTTGTACCTGCATTTCTTCGGTCTGGTTTCCTATTTCCATTATTTCGGTCTTTTCCAGATTTATTTTTAATCCGTATTTTCCTATCTCATTTCCCCATTTTTCCATTTTGCTTTGTAGTTCTTCTTTACTCTTAGCAAATATTAGCAGATCGTCTGCGTACATCAAATCATTTATATACACTGGTCTAAGCGTTCTGTATGCTATATGGGTTCTTTTGGTTCTTTCATTTACTTGCTTTGATATTTTATCCATAACAATGATAAAAAAATAACGGTCTGAGTACCCCACCCTGACTAACTCCTCATGTGCGAAAAATTCTGTTGTTTTTTTATATGTTTTTAATATTTTTTAACGGATTTTTTTCTTTTCTCAAGTCTCTTAGGATGTGATACAGAATTGTTTCATTGCCTGCAGCGTTTTCTTCCATCTTTTCTCCAAACTCTTCCAATCGCTTTGCTTTAGCCTCCTTTACTTTTATTTTCACCCTTTCTCTCTGATTCTGGTATAGTTGGTAAACTTCCGGAATTTTGTTTTTTCCTAAATACCTTTTCCATAAGCGTTTTTTCTCCTTTATTTCTTGTTTTATTTCATTACTCCACCAGCACGTTAGCTTCTTTTTGGTTGTTTTTTTATTTACTTCACATACTTCCATTGCTTCTAATGTAATTATTGTTTGATATGTTCTTCATGTTTTCTTTAAGTCCACTTTCCGTAAAATATTGTCCTGTAATCTTATTTCTTCTTTTTTACTCTCCTGGTTTCTTTTCTGTATCTCAACTTTCCCAATTTGTAAGTTTCGCATATTCTATTTTCTTCTCCTTTTCCTTGCCTTTTTTTCTGTGCGGTTTTACTCTTTATGGTTGCATTCACCAGAAAATCATCACTTCCAATGTCATATCCCCTTTTATCCAAACATCTTTAATTTTCTTTACTATATTTCTTTCTACTACAAATAAGTTGATTATAGATTTTCCATTTCTGCTGGGCATTTGTAATATGACAAAATTTATTTACATTATATATTAAAGAAGAAAAATTTTTAATTTAAAAGCTCATATTTTTGTACAGAAAGTACGTAAATTTACTTGCAAAGACTCGACATCGCCGTTTCTTCGTAAACTACAAAAAAAGAAAATACACAGTTCAATGTGTGGGAATAAATACTATTGGACAGATGCCTACCGAAATTGCTGCATATTTAAGACTTCCAAATCCCGAACTACCGGGGAAGGAATAGCTCATATAATACGTTTGGGAGGCTGGAAATCTACGCTCGTAATTAACGTTTACAAATCAATAGATGCCATCTAACATCTAACAGTGTATGCATCTCTCAGGGGACATTATAAATCCACACTGTATATGAAGCAAACTGTTTACGAGACGCACCGTATACTTCAGCCTACATACACGATATAACTAAAAAAACACAACAAATTTTCCGGTTAAGTTACAAAATACTAATGCTTTGACTATCCAGTTGAACACAAATTATCGCTACAGCATTGTTCGGTTATATTAGAGAGGAACTTAATTTTAAATAATATTATAACATCATTAATATCATAATTACAAAATAGTTAAACTACACAGCCACCGAATTAGCGGAAAATCCTATTAGCTGTGAAAATTAAAGGATATAATCTCTATTTTGGTTAATTATCTTATAAGCACAAGCAAGTGCAGTAAACATTATTGAAAATTTTGGGAAAATGTGCCAAGTGGGTTAAAAGAAGTAATCGATTGTATTGGCGCGCTGTGTTGGCCACGTGTTGTTGTTTGGTCAAGCTTGTTTCAGTGGCGATCCGTAAAAGAGGTGAGACCAAAAAAGATATTATATAAAGCATATAGGTTTATTGGAAACACACATCAAAACGTAAAAATAACATAAAACGGAAATCAGATGGCAAACTTAAAAACGAACTAAGAAAACCAAAATTATGTTTATAGATTAGGTCTATCCTTCTGTTGCACTTAATCGCAAACGATCGTATTACTAAGTCATAAAATGAGTCAGAAGAATACATTTTATTTATTAAGCCCTTTTCTATAGACATTATAAGTACTGGAGAAGTAAGAGGAATCATTTAACCTTTCTTGTGCAATCGAATTTCTCGAATAAGTTTTATGTATATTTACAGGCGTTTAAAAAAGGAAATACGGCACAGATACATTTATTATAAAGAGAATTAATGAATTAACTGAAATTTCTACGTCTACGATTTATCGCGTTATCAAGGTAGTAGACAGATCATTCAGTAAAGCGGAAAGAAAATGACCAAAAGTTTTTTATTATTCATCAAACAAATGGATTTGCTGTTGGTCAATTAATAAATATATAAGCACCTTTTGGCAGCGGAGTAAAGAGGCATGCCTCTCATCGGCTTGACTTCAATAGTGTATTTTCGTAATATCGCATTTTGTCTTATAATACCGTCAAGGCCAGGGTTTAAAACTTTACAAATGGATTTAGTAGTTAAAAACGTATTATAATTTTTTTTCCGGCAAAACATTCTCCTCTGTAATTTTTATACTATCTTTACCAGATTTAAAATATTACTAGTATTTATTAAATCTTTTATTGTGCCTCCGCTCGATTTGACAAGTTTAAATAATCCCCTACTGTTTGCTTCCTTTGCAGAGTCGTCTTATACATACGGGATGGGATTGGAAAGGGTGTAGGGGAGGAGGGAGCCCTTTTTGCGTTTGTTTTACGACTTACCTTCTATCGATTAAAGATAAACACATGCATATTCAAAATTTTGCTGGTAGCTGCGGGTTTGTACTTTGTTAACTAGGTACTAACCTTAATATCCTAACTAAAACGTACCTATCACCTTCCCTTCCTGGCAAGGAAAGTTCAGACCTCCACGTGGTCCTTGCTGTGCAATAAAAATTAGTTTTTAAAAGTTCTTAAGCTGGGTTCATGTAACAAACTTAAGCATTAATTTTAATTGTAGTGTTAACAGCTACATTGCATGAATGAGGTGCTTGAAACCCAGTTCAGGTGCTATTTTTACAAATTGAATTGATATGTAGAAATAAAAACTAAATATTAATATATTATATTTATATTTTGTACCTTTTTATATTTAACATTAATTAAAAATAATATTCGATGTTCGAGTTCGATGGAACGCTCATGGTGATGACGCGTTTCCTCGTTAAATCGTTTTTTGGTCACTTCTATTCATTCTGAGACCCACCCTTTATTAATGGAGTTTACAAGAATAACAGTAGAAAAGAGTTTTTTTGTGTATTAGTGTAATGATATTTAATCCACTCTTTCACCTTAGACGACGAAGTTTTAAATTTCCTTCCGTCGTCGTCATGCAACTTTTCCCGGAGGAGTCGCGCAGTCCGGTCACGTGCCGCTCCGGTAAGCAACAATGGCCTCAAGACAACGTTGCTAATTGCATTGGCTCCGTGCGTCTTCGTCTCAGGCCGCCACTCTTTGTTATCCTTTAGAAACCGCAGATCGCTTCTAATTCAACAGATCCAGCTTTTTGTCTACGACTGATATGGGGGGATTATGAGAGACGCGAGCAGAAAACTAAGAACTTTCTATTTCCTACGTATATTTTCATGAGAAACCATCGTTATTCCTGTCTAGTTCTCAAATTCTATTTTAAAATTGCTCTTAAATAGTCGACGATATATGAGGGGTATTGATATCTAGTTAGTCGGGAAAGTTTCTAGTACTGAATAAGGTTGCCATGAACCATAGACGTCTAAAAACTATAGACAAAGCATTTCATTCATAAAATCGTTTCGCGACAAATCAATCATCCGTTTAAAAAATGCAATGGATGCGACTAAGAGAGGTAGACACAGAGGAAAAAATGGCAACACTGTCCAACATTCAACCCAACTACAACAATGGATTCGATACAAGTGAATATAGCCCCACGTACTTGTTAAAAGAAACTTCTGGGTTTAAATAGTCCAATTTTTTGCGAACTTGATTGGCGCACAATATTTAAATGTTTTTTCCCTTCTTCAAAGAAAACACTTTAAAGCTTCTCGCAAATACAAAAACACAATTCCACTTTAGAATAACGTCGCAATCGTCAGCGAATTATATAAATGGCCGCTTGCGTCACTTCTCGATTCGTAGTAAAACTGGTAGTAAACGGTAAAACAGTCGTTAATTGCACTGCAAAAAATTGATAAAATTCGTTTTGAATTGGTTGATCACCCGCCCTATTCTCCGGATTTAGCACCGTCAGATTACTACTTGCTCCCAAAATTCAATAAACATTTGAAAGGTAGAAAATTTTCCACTAATGACGAAGCCATGATATGTGTTGAGGAGTGGCTTGCAGACTAAGACAACGATTTTTTTTAAAGGACTTAGAATGACTGTATGAACGTTCTGCTAGATGTGTAAGTCATAAAGAATATTATGTTGATTAAATAAAATTATGTTTTGAAATGTACCTATATATACTTCCTCGTACGTATATTGCGGCAATCAAGAAAATCCACTCGAATTTACACCAGCAATAATAGAAACTTTATTTTTATAAGTGACGTCTCAACCCATAAGATCACTTTTCACAAGATTTAAATTTTGTATGAAAATTTGTAACAAAAATCTTTTTAATTCTTTATAAAAACGAAAATAAATGGCCATTTCTTATACAAAGAGATCATGTAGTTTATAAAAGTTATAAATGTATCTCAAATTATAGGGTCGGATAATTGCAAACTCTCATTTTCTTATTAAATAAACCGGTCGCATGTATTCTAACAGTTCTAAAATTTAAAGTTGTCAAAACCAGCTTGAAGGCGATGCCTCCGGGCACAACTAACAAACATCTAAGCCCCCATTTTCTTTTCGTGACAAAATATACTCCACACCAAATAACTGATCAAGCTTTGAAGCTTAATTACAAGCATCTTCCAATAAAATGAGCGCAGCAGCGTTGCCATTGACAGGTCTGAAAAGCTTTGAAACTTGAAGGTTGGCCATTCCGCTCTCTCGGAACGGACTTGCCACCTCTTTGATAAGGACGTGTTCGCTTGGTACTATGGTATTATAGGCCTGGCCCTCTTTGAAGTCGGTCCGGTTAATTTAACGTAGTTAACTGTTTTAAATTTAAACCTAAAATTTCTCTTTTAACTTGCTGCCGATACATAGAGAGAGGCACGAAGGAAATTTTAACCCGGGGCTAAAGAATAAATTAGAAGCGTTTAATACAATAACCCGCTCTCTTGCGCGTATTACTTTGTTCTAACGCCTTTGAGGAGATATTTCTGCTGGCTGGAATATTGTGCGAATTATGTCGGTCGATACAAAGGCTCAACTTGTCAAATTAACCATGTAATTCTCGGGGATTTGCTCGATAAATTTTGCACTTCTAGGGAATACGGATTTACATTTTACGGTTTAAAGCTGTTTTTAGACATTTTGTCCTTTTCACGTTTGACATTTTTATATTTCCGTACCTTTGAGAACACTGTGCTTCTTCTTCTTCTTCTTTTTAGTGTTATTCTTTTTATTCGTCTTATTCTTTGAGTCCGTCTGGTCCAAACATTACATGGGGTCGACGTTTCTAGTTAATTGTCTCTACAATTCCTAATTTCATACATGCGCCTCCGCTTTAGTTCTTAGTCTTCTAATTCTCCTCCCATACACCTCCATTGCTATTACACTTCTATCGACATAATCATGTTTTCTCATTAGATGCTCGTATCACTGCCAGTAGCCTTCTTTTCTGTATCTCCACAAATTTTCGTAGATATTTCTACAATTTTTTTTTATCTCAGACAACCCACGTAGACATCTAGCCAAAATAGAAGGAAAATGTAATCTATTGGCACGGGATTTAAAGGATCTGCAGACAATTTGTTTCATAGTCTGGAGACCCTAGCTTTGAATGAGCAAGAGAAATGTTCTTGGCTGTTGTAGCTGGACAGTAGAAGGATGTATACGTAACGCGCTTCTTGTTGTTCTTCTAGAAACAGCCAAGGGGGTAATTATAGTGGCTAGTTCTTCAGAGCAATATTCATAGAAATATCGGTAGGAAAGGGACAAATCTCCAACAGAGCGGCGATGAGCGAGAAAAGTTTTCTTATGAGGACTGGGTCATTGATGAGTCGAATGGCTCTATTTTGAAGAGAATCAAGGATGTTAAATGTTGAAGGTGATGCCGCTCCAATGATGTAGGAACAGCACTCCAGGTTTAGCCTTATTTGGAAAACATAGAGACTTGTAAATTGGAAGGGGAGAAGTTGGTTTGCACAACCAAGTTCAAAAATACTAGATCTTTTGCAGGATTGGGGACTGGAACAACTCATTTCAGTGATATATGGTAAATAAAACAAATAAAAAAAGCTTTGCAATATGTGTTTTTATTTGTAGATCCCTCTTGGCTTAATGTATAAGACTGTTTACTCAGCCGATACGTATTGTTAAAAACTGTTAACATTAAAAAATATGATCGCAAGTTTATTTTTATATTTGTATTTTTAGACATCGTTTCCACCACATCTAGCTATTTTAGAAGATTCGAATGCAGTGGTAAGAATTAAATTTGCACAAAGTATCACAAGCCAAAAGTAGATAGTTTTGCAAAGAAGCAGATTCTATATTTTAAGTGGAATAAATAATAATATACAAAATTTACCGTGTTCGCGTCAAAAACTGGTATTAATAAAATGTTCTTTCATATTTAAATATTTATAGAATGTCTAAACAATGTCGTTCAGATTCACTAAGAAGGTTGAGGATTTAGTAATTGTTTAAATTAAGATCTTATAGTTGATCAGTAGATCGGTTATGCTTTGACAGGTTTTTGTCTTGTCATTGTTAATAGGTCATCTTTAAAAATATGAATTATTCTGATATTTCAAAGATTTGCTTGGTTTTCAATTGTTTTTGATCTCGGAACGAGTTGCTGTAATGAATTTAGTTCTATTATTGTCAAAAGTACGTACTAAAATTGAACTTTTCTTTATAAATTTGCAAAACGAGCTCAGAAATAAATTCATAGTATAAAACTTAGTTGTCTTTTTCTTCCACTTGAAAACTTTTGGATGTCAAATTAGGCAGGACAAGCGTTGAAGAATCTGGCTGTGTATGTTCAATAATTTCAATAATTTATTTCTAAATAATAAAACAGGTTTAATTTTTTAAGAATATTAGTAGGTATAATTGATCTAATATAAATTATTCATTATATTGAATAAGGGTGCATTGTTCTTCAAAATACATATATGATTGAATTTAAACGAAACATTTTTTTTCTATTATAAGTTACATTTAATTACTTACTCTTGTAATTAAAATAATAATAATAATATGTACTAATAGGTATTTTCATCAAATGGGGAAAATATTCTTACAAATAAACATTTGCTGAAACCAATGATATATTTTGTATTGAATTCAGAATAGGGTATTACTACCATTGAATAATTGTTGTATTTAAACAATCTATTAAAAACCAGTAAACCTTATATTTCAAGCAATCTTATCTTATAACCTACTGGTTAACAATGACAAACAAAATTATTTCATCGCTAATAAAAAGTGGAACACAACGTATGACAACATTCCCAGACGTCTGAGCATGCGATTAATGCAACTGTATTCCATTATTTAGAAGATGCATCCATCAATTTACGATCGTGTTATGGCACGTACGTAGATGTACTCCCGACGGCATTCAGATGTCGCACTTTAACCACTGTCACAACTAGTTGCAAACTTCAGTAGCGCATTGGCCTCCGGGAATTCCACAGGACTACGAGGATTGTTCCTGAATTTCCGAAAGTGTCTCTTGTCGTTTACTTTTAAATTTGTTGTCGAAAAAGTTGACTATTTGACTGATCGTCGTACTTAACTTTTGCTGCAGGATAAATCTATTTCACAAAGCGTGAAGATAGAGCTTTCAAGTAAATCTATATTTAATTTTATTTCAAGTATTTTTTTACTATATTAGTAGCAATCTCTTCTCGGTTTTACCCACGTGCGTGGTGTATAAGTTTAAGATTGTTTCCTTTATCAGTCAAAATTTCTATGAAAACAGTGCACTTGTCACTGAATTATAGCGAGAATAATAATTGCACCTTTTTTTTATATCTAAAGGTGGGTACTGACTTGAGCAAATTTACTCACACGAATTGCGTACGCACAAAAAAAAGATGTACGCGCAAATATGTTTGTTCGCGAAAATTATTTCTTTCATTACATTCGTGCGCGCAAACTGTTGTTCCAGTGATTTTGTTGAATTGAGCGACACTTCATTATTCTACTACTACGTCCAGACTGAGCGTTTTACGCACACGAAAACTCTTTGATCTTCGCAGAAGACCGACAGCCGCCGGAACGTATTTGTGCGGGGAAAAAATTTACGCGCACATACATTCGTGGCAGTTGGCGCCGTACTCATTTGATCATTTTTACGCGCAAACCGTTCGTGCGCGTAAATTTGCTCAAGTCAGTACCCACCTTAAGACATCACACGTAGACTTCAAGCCTAAGTACTAGCGTACCGTGGGTGTCTGAAGAGAAGGGAAATGTAGTCTATTGAAACGGGATTTGAAGGATTGGAGGTTGGGACAGGAAGGGAAAACATCTGCAGGCAATTTGATGTGATTTTCCGGAAAATTACAGCGACAATTCGCATTCTTATTGTTGGTTGCCCGTATACATAATATGTGTCAAAGTTACGTTTCTTTAATTGCCTATGAAAGAAAAGTCATGTTTGTTTATTGCTGTAAAGTGGCGTTTTACCACCGTTAACAACTTATTCATTTACTGAAGCGTAAAATTCTCACTGACGTAGAAATATTGTCAAACTTACCACCGGTTTTTTGGCCATTAGACTTATTAAAGTAGGTCTGGAAACTTACCTGAAAAAAAAGAAGAAAAGTTAGTCAAAAATTTCATTAAAATTTCTATTATACTGGGTGTTTGACAACGAATGGGCCAATTTAGATCGATTCAACCTAACTTATCTTAGGTTGATAATAAGTTGAGAAGTTGATAATAAGAGAGATACAGGGTGTTAAAGTTAAAATCTTGTTTTACATTTTTATCGAATGATTTGATAGATGCTAAATAAATTCATAAAATTTGGAAAGCGGAGGTGCTTCAGGGTACACAATTTTCACATAGAAATTCTTATTTCTGTTCCTTTTTTACTTAAGCAACTGTTTTTGAGAAAAATGAATTTAAATTCGGTTGGGTTGGGTTAGTTCTGGTTATTCGAATTTATAATATTACTTTTACCGTAGAATACGTGGTGCCACCTTTGGTTCACACATCCAGGTGCACTTATTGCTTTCCGTTGGGAGTTTTAATGTTTTCTTTAGTTCGAAAACGTTGAGTTGGTTGAGTTGACGTGACCGCTCAGAGAGATCTCATGATGGTTCTGGGGAACGGTTAGGGATATGCAATCCGCACTTTTAGCTACGACGTTGAACTCGTGTTGCGCGCGACGGTTTGGTGCAAACGTGTAATTTGATCGTATCTGATGGTATCGATACTTTACTTTAAAATTTGAATGTATCATTTTTACATAACAGACAACATGGTATGAACTTATAAGCGAAACAAGGCATAATGTATGTATAATGCTTTTTGGATCTAGTTTTGATACCCGAATATCTTATGCTCTTAAGGGTTGATATCCGGGCTGTCGATACTTGAAGGTATCGAGTGCAGAGTATCGAATAGATACTATCTTGCACAACCCTATAACATTGAATATCGGGTTCGTGGTGGCTGTGTGAAGCCACGAGGGACATTTTGCGTGCAGCTGAAGACAGTGAAGGGGTGGTCATCCCATAAGCCCTTCGAGGGCACGTTTGTGGATCTCGGGTGCCACCCCAAATATTCCTTCCGGGCTTTTTTTGGTGTGCCTTACGTTTGTATAGATTTATTTTTCTGTTCGATGCCCTTAAGCCTGGAAGGACAACATTGCAAATGGATTTCAAGCTGAAATGGCCTACACGCACACTTCAGAGCCGCCCAATAACCATTAGGCTCTCGACCATATCTCAATCATATCTCTTCTCTGGACGTTACGTATCTCTCATCCATCTTACTTAGAGGGAGCCTCAACTTCCTTCTTACTTAGAGGGCGTCTTCCCAACTTCTTCTCAACAGTGGTGATCAACACGCCTAGGCCGTCATAGCCTTGGGCCTGGACACCATCATCGGAGGATAACGGAACCCCTTCAGGTAACCTTTTTACCTTTTAGTTTTTTTATTGATTAATACCAACTTTACCAGATATTAGAGTAAGTTGTAAGGTGTGGTAAGCAATTGGGACAGGATCAGTTAGCGCATTTCTTTAAATTTTTCGTTGCGTTGCACTTTGATATATTTTCTTTTACACTTTTTCTTGCAATCTTGCGTTTGGTATGTTGTGACCTACCTCTGCACACGTTATTTTGCGTTTTTTAAGTCGGCCTGCGAGTAAGGTGGCCGAGTAATTTTGCGCCTTACCTTGTTTGTCGATTTGCTTTTTAATACTGCAAAAGTGATAAGTAAAATAATAATTTCCTCCAATTGTTTGTCAAATCTACACTCTAACGTTTCCTGTAAAAAGTGTTCATAAAGCTTAGGAAATAAATTGTAAATTTGATTTTGAAATTTAACGAATTTGCTTCCCCATTCCAAAAAACCGCTGCCTAGCAAATTTTGTGAGTTAATTTAGTATTTTTCAAAGCATATCGATGAAGACGTAATTTTAACTTTATCACCCTGTGTCTCTTAATATCAACTTTTGTACTAAAATAAGTTAGGGTAAATCGATTTAAATTGAGCCAGGGAAGCCATTGCTAAGATATTGCCCATTTTACTACACACCCCATGTATAATTCTAACGAAAAGTATTTCTTCTAGAAACATAACTGCAACTAAAGCATATATTATTATATAGAATAAATCTTAAAAACTTTTATAATCCTAAATTAATATATTGTTTCCAGCGCCAGGCGAATAATTCGCAGTGTCTGAAGATAATTTAATGAAAAAGATGGACGAAACGGTAAAATTACGCCCTGGAAAAAATTTAATATACTTTTTCTATATAAAAATCTCATAAAAATGCGCTATGATGAATTCGCTTCAAGTGAATGAAGTTAAAAACTTGAGAGCAATATTCTCGTCTAATAATTTGAAAACAGAACGTGATTTGAATTAAAATGGGAACATCAAATTGCGAATAACGGAAAATGTTAAAGAGTAACGTAAAATTTCTGTGAATTTTTTTAATTCGTCATTGAAGTTGAATTAAGATACGGCGGATTTTAATATTGTAATATTGTAAGGTGTTTTTAGAGAGGAGAGCTAGACTCATCCGTTATGTAACCAACGTTTCCAAACTTACATATTACCTTGACAACAATAATATTTTCAGCAGTTATAGTGAAAACCGAAAATAATCCAAAACTTTTTAAATTTCAAAGACTTATTTTACTAAAAATGTGTCTTTTAATTTAATAGCAATTTTTTTTAACTTAATATAGGAAATTGTGGAACATATACTTGTGAAATTAGGTTAAAATTGTAAGCAGAACGAAAAAGATTATGATATACCATTAATACAAAAAAACACTGAGCACAATTGCACAGTATTATAAAATTATAACCAAAATTTTTTGATTACGGTAGGAAATTTTGTTAAAAAAAAACCTGATTTCAGTTCAGATTGGGGAAAAATAGTCATAAATGGCGCTTCGCGATAATAAGCTAGGTATCGCCTTTTAAAAAAAAACTCTTTAATCACTGCACACTACTGATTATAAAACACATGGTCATATAAAGGACAAAAGAACAGTGAGCTAGGATGTTGTGTTGCCAGGTCTTTTTAAGTGCGGATCCAGGGGGAGGTCATGGGGGTCATGACCCCCCCCCCCCCCCCGAAATCATCAATAATACATGTAACTATTAAAGTATAAATAAGTTAAAAGTATATTACTGTTCACTGAATGACCCCCCCCCCCCCCAAATGCTACCGCTCCCTGAACGACCCCCCCCCCCCCTCCAAACGAAGTTCTGGATCCGCGCCTGGGTCTCTTAACAATATTTCTATGTAACAGGTTTGAAGAAATAATATTTTTAATATATTACCTTTAAAGAAAGAAATCCTACCAACTCTCCGAAAATTATCAATTTCAAAAAGGTAAAATACTACCTATAATACAAATTTAATAAAACACTCTAGAGAAAAGCTATTTAAACCAACAAATAAATACCTCAACATCAACTAACCAACCCAGGACTAATTTAAAATGCACATCGCGAAGCACGTACGATATTTAGTTAATATTAAATGGCTTTAACTTTTGCTAATATTTAACGGCTTAAACGTTTTCTCTTAGAAATTAAGCAAAATCAAAAATAATGCACACGGTATATTTAAACTCCTCAATATGCATCCATATTTCTTATTTGGATCACAAACTGACGCTGACGCACGAGTTCGGCAGGCCAATCAGGGAGCTCGGAATCACCCAATCAGGTAGGCGGCTGAATTACGATAGCGGAATCAGGTCAACAACCCTTCAGCGTGGCTTTGGCTATGTAATATTATTATGTATTTAAATAGAATTTTTTTTTGCCAAATTTCCTTTTGTAATCAGATAATTTGGTTATAGTTTTATAATACTGTGTAGTTGTGCTCAACTAGTGTGATAGTAAATTATGTGAAACAATAGTTGCGACTACCGTCTGAATGTGTTAGTAAATTATTATGAGGAGCTCGACGAGATAGTGTTTGTGTTTTAATTTCCAACCATTTTTTAAAGGCAGAAAGTTTAAGCTAGATAGGAATAATGCTCATCTCATTATTAACGTAAGAGTCATAATTGTTTGTGTTACCGTATAACATTGCCTGTTTTATTCTGCTTATAGTGTCAACCTAATTTCATATATATATATATATATATATATATATATATATATATATATATATATATATATATATATATATATATATATATATATATATATATATATATACATATATATATATATATATATATATATATATATATATATATATATATATATATATATATATATATATATGTATATGTCATTAAAATTAAAGTATTATATAATTGAGTAACGTCAGTTACTTACCAAAAGTGATTTTTATTGTAGCCAAAAATACAAACTAATAAAGGAAAATAAGCTATTTTACACTCGAAAGCTGGGTATCGTTCGTATTACTTAATTTATGTTTGTATTACTGCAGTCTCCCCTACAGGCAAAATTATCTGTAATATTGCATTACAACTGTTATTTTACATACAAACTCCACAGTTTAGCGTAAATACAAGAAAAGAAAAAAACGGCAAAATTTTATTTAGGGTGAAATAAATTTGACCTGCCAGCACAGCATGTAACCTCCCTTAATATTCGTTATTGCATCTCGTGCGAATAGACCTGAAAAGAAACACAGTGGCATATAGAGTTACCAATTACACTCTCGTAGAGTAATAGAATTAGCGTCATTACGCCCTATACCGTTCATTTCGTCCATCAAAATGGAAAACTTTATCCGCCGCCGCGTTTTGCTGGCATTAGTTCTTTTTTATGGAGGATTTTTGGGTGTGTATTTTTAATATCTGTGTTTAAAGTGCCCTTTTTAAGTCTATTCTTATGCAGAGTTTTAATAATTTTAGAAAAACTAATTTCTAAGGGTGGTGAAAGAGTATCAATTACACAAAAATTACATTATAATCAAAAAACGAACTATACGCAAACAAACATTTTCTAGTTACATCGCAGATGAACGGATTAGTAGTACCTATAAGCAACTGAATTTCAACTCGCAACTCGAGGCCGTACTTTTATTATTCATTTTGCTCCCTATTTTTGCCAGGCACGTGACTAATTGTTATATACACATACGATTGGTCAAATGGGTTTTAAAAATTCAGATCAAAAAGATAAAAATAATTGAATTTAAGAACTTAGCACGAAGGCTAGAGGCGCGGAAATGACGGATTTTTTAAATTGTAGTAAATTGGAAAAAGCAAGGTCTATCTCTTAAAAAAAAGTTCCGGGCCGGGCTAAGAAAATGACGTTGCCAAACTTTTAGTTCTTCAGTTGGGATTTACGAGTTGGCTCAACATAAAGAACTTTGGTAATTTATATGTAAAAATACTCCTAGAGGTTAGGGATATCCACAAATTGTTTTAATAAGAATCCAGAAAACTGGGAAAGTAATGATGAGTACATAAATAATTTTAATGTAGTAAAAAAGCTTAAAGTAGTGACTGATACAGCAGAAAGGGGTATTAAACTCACAGACGAATATAATAAAATACTAACAAAAATGAAGAACAACGTCAATGTATACTGCAAATTGTAAGCGAATATAGAAAAAAAATTTAACCCTTTCGCTGCTATTGACGCCAATTGTCGTCTCCAATGTTTCGTGCCCTCAGTGCTAAAGACGCCTTTTGTTTTTCTGCATTTACCGTGAACTGCTGTTGACGCCAAATGGTATATTGAATATTATTCGTATTTATTCGGTCTTGCAATCTTTTCAAGGTTATTTCTCCCCCCGCCGCCGTTGCGTTGGCCGACTACCTGAAAAGGCGAAGCGGACACGCGGCAAGTTATGATTATGATTTTAACCGTTAGTGTATTTTAAACGTATCTTAGTTCTTTATTTCGTTTTCTTTATTTCTTCTTCGTTTTTCGTTATTTTTTTATTTCTTTCTTCTTATTTTCGTATTCTTTATTTTTGTTTTTATTTTTTTTTTGTTTTAATTTTTTTATTTATTTATTCGGTCTTGCAATCGTTTCAAGGTTATTTCTCCCTCCACCGCCGTTGCGTTGGCCGACTACCTGAAAAGGCGAAGCGGACACGCGGCAAGTTATGATGATGATTTTAACTGTTAGTGTATTTATTTTTAAACGTATCTTGTAAACGTATCTTAGTTCTTTATTTCGTTTTCTTTATTTCTTTCTTCTTCGTTTTTCTTTATTTCTTTCTTCTTATTTTCGTTTTCTTTATTTTTGTTTTTATTTGTTTTTTGTTTTTATTTTTTTATATGTTTTATTTTTGTCTGTTTATTGTTAAAAATGTAGTCAGTGGTATTTATGATAATAAAAAATTGAAAATTTAAAAATCTTCATATTTCATTCCATCGGCGGCGCCATTTTGAATTAATTAAATGACTTGAAATTTTTCACAGGTTATTTTCTTGGCATTTTGAATATTTTAAAATGATGATAGCAAAGAAAGAAAATGTCGCAAAATGTGGGCCACCCTATTGAGCATGCAAGATAAAATCGAAATAACTTTAATTGTTGAAGAAAATTACAAAATGTTTTCTTTTTGTAAAATGTATAATTTTATCGGGGTGTCTGTTGATAAAAATTTCTGCAGCTTCCCGAAACGTTTTGTAATTCTCTCCAACAATTAAAGTTATTTCAATTTTATCGTGCATGCTCAATTTCAATGGCATTTAATTTACTTATATTCAAATTGGTGTTTTAGTTAACAACTTCTGATTGCCTTAAAATGTAAATAATGATATCTCCTCACTGTTTCTAAAATAATGGCGACGATCCTCGCGATATCCGTGGTTCAAAAACAAATTTAATAATGTGACATTAATGGTCTATATACGTTGCAATTTTTGCCATTAACACGAAATCAATACGTTCCTTTTCTTTTATACCTACTCCACCTATAAATAAAAAGTTATAAATTTACTATTTTGTGTCAAGACGTTTAGTCACGCATTTGATGTAAATGTCAGAAGAAAACAACACCAAATTTCTACGTGGTATACACGATATAAGGCATATGACGCATAAAATTATTAAAAAGGGACGGGGAGATATAATGCCTGACGTGCTTTCATAAACCTAATTACTTTTGGGGGAAAGGGCCTTTTTATAATTTAAAAATCGTCATAATGGGGTCTTGACCGGACTTGAAATTTCCCTTATTTTTTTTGTAATTGTTTTGTTGAATGTTTTTTATTTATCTGGGCCCACCCACGCAGACTTCAAACCTAAGTACTAAAGTACTGTGGGCGTCTGAAGAGAAGGGAATCTATTGACACGGGATTTAAAGAATTGGCGGTTTAGGGGACGGGAAAACATCTGCAGGCAATTTGTTTCATAATATAGAGACCATAGCGAGAGAAGTGGAATGTTCTAAGCTTTTGTAGCTGGACGGTTAAATGATGCATATACACGGCGTTTGAAAAAACATGTGCCATCGCCAAAACGGAGATTCTTCGGAAAGAAACAAACAGGAAAAAGTTCATATGTCCGCAGATACATTATTTCAAAGATACGGGGTGTTAAATTTTTCAAATGCTTTACTTGTTAAGATCGATCGATGTGCAATTAGCAGTTTAACGTCGCGGAGAAAATTTCAAATTAAAATTTTTTTTTCGGGCACCCATTACATCTAGTGTTAATTCTTTTTTACAATGGAGACAGCAATTGGTGGTAAGTATGGCAGTATAAAGTATTTTCCAATTGCCGCGTTAATAATGGCATCTACTCTATATGTAGGTATTTTCAAAAGATTGTTTTATGTTAGTCAAAAATTGTAGTAGGCAATTTTTAAACAAGAAGCAAAAAAAAGTCCTAAAAATTTTTATCAGTTCAAAGAATTTCCCTTTAAGCGATAGCACATGTTTGTTGAAACACTCTATATGTACGATTTTTATTCATTTTTTTTACTCGTTTTAAGAGCAGGTTTATTCGCTCACCGTAAACGTGAACAGACGTTGACGTAGGTGACAGGCTTGGAATTAATATCAGGGGCTCAATAATAGTGTTGTTATGTTAAAGAGTAAAAATTTCTATAGAAAATATTTGGCGCTTCTCATGGATATCAAGCTATTTAAAATGATTTTAACATATGTAAATTTAGTTTTAAATTGAGAATTTGTCACTGACAGATATTCATTTAAAACTGTCAGTTTCTTTTTGTTTGCAAAACATTCCGGTGAATGACTTTTTCAATATTTTTAATTTGCTTGAAAACCCTTGATCATATTAAGAACTCTTGTAGTGCGTAGAAAAAATGAGAAGTTGCAACTAGCAAATCTGCTATTTATGATTAATTAAACGTAGTGACTATATGTCCGCCGGCGGTAGGTTACAGTTAGACTTAGAATTCCGCCGCAAGGCGGACTCATCCTAATAATAAGAAGTTATCCGCCGTAAAAATTATATTGCTGCGGAACGCAATGGTTGATAATTCATTTTCCGCCTTTCGACGGATTTTACTGCATAGTAGCTAAGATCCGCCGACAAAATTTCGGCAAGCTTTATAATTTATATATCTAAGTATATAAATATCACTCCAAATTTACAAGTTGTTTTTCCCACAAATTTTTAGATCAGCGGTAAAAGGTGAGGTAAGGAGTTATGAAATACGTTCTCGGACAGGTTTGCTCAGTTTTAGGTTTCAGCAGTATTTTTTCAAAATTTTTTATCTATCTTTGTTGAGTTTTTTACTGTCAGGTAGTAATAACACAGAAGGTCTACTTCCTTGCCAGGTAGTAATAACGTTCTCGGACAGGTTTGTTCAGTTTTCGGTTTCATCAGTATCTTATTTAATAAAATGTCAGTTGGATGCTGTGTTGATAAAATTTTATACCAACACGAATCGTGCAGTCGCAGTGAAAAACCTAACAAAGATAGATAAAAAATTTTGAAAAAATACTGCTCAAACCTAAAACTGAGCAAACCTGCCCGAGAACGTATTTCACAACTCCTCACCTCACCTTTTAACGCTGATCTAAAAATTTGTGGGAAAAACAACTTGTAAATTTGGAGTGTTACTTATATAGATATATAAATTATAAAGCTTGCCAAAATTTTGTTGGCGGATCTGAGCTACTATGCAGTAAAATCCGTCGAAAGGCGGAAAATGAATTACCAACCATTGCGTTCCGCGGCACTGTAATTTTTACGGCGGATAAGTTCTTATTATTTGCAGGAGTCTGCCTTGCGGAGGAATTCTAAGCCTAACTGTAACCTAACGCCGGCGGACATATAGCCACTACGTTAATTAAAATATAGTAACGACGCGGGCTACTATACAGTATACAGTATGTCGGCGGATGAGGTTTAGAAGACGGCAAATCGCACCTAACCTAACCTAACCTAATAAAAGTTTTTGCTTGGAAAATAAATCAGATTCACGTTAAGAAAAATTCAATTTTTAATACAGGGAGCATAAAAAAATACGAAAACGTTATTTTGCGCAAGAGTAAACATACTTTGTTTATCATTTTCTATCAAAATATCAAATATGATTTGATTGTCCCAACTATTCACTCTCACATCTTTAACCAGAGTACTATTTTCTAGATAATAAACAATAATGACCCTATGGATATATTTGTCAATGTCTTTATTAAATGAAGAAATCATTTAATTTAAAATACTTCCCATCAAAATGCTATCTACTGAACAAAGGATTTTTATAGTCCAGTGTTATGGAGATGGCCAAGTATCATACCTCTACATCATGAAACAATTTAGCGGGAATGCCAATAACTGAAATGACAATCTACAACACAATAAAAAAGTTCCAAAGAACTGGTTCGGTTTTGAATCTCAAGAAGAAGAAATATGACCAAAATGATGCTGTTGCAATTTTAGTTCTTCAGTCTGTTAGAGAGACTCCTGCGATGTCCCTTAGAAATCGTGCTAAACATCTTCTAGAAGTTGTGAAAAAACTCATTTTCCGATAATTCTAAAAGAAAATAAATTATTTCCGTTAAATCCGTTAACCAAACAGTAGAAGAGGGAGATGAAGCGAAAAGACTAGATATTTGTTTATAAGTGGGAGACCGAATTTTGTGGAAATATCCATTTATATAAATTTATTGTTTTCTGATGAATGTACATTTTCTACTCATGGAACTGCAGTATCCCAGCATGTCAGGTACTGGTCTCGAGAAAACCCAGAATTTTACACATATACAGGACTATCTATTTTGAATAAGACCTGCAATAGAATATCCTACTTAGAAATGCCGGTGCATACATTTTTTAGCGATGAACTCGAAAATTTGCCATTAAACTTTCGCCAAAAATTGTATTCTCGAGGTAATAGAATGGCTTCATCGCAGATTTGGTACAGCGTGGATTGCTAAAAATGGCCCAGTTTTGTGGCCCCCAAGGAACCTCGACCTAACGTTGGCCAATATGTTTCTATGGGACCCATTGTGGTCTAGAAATCATATTTAGCACAAGGAAATTAAAAATCGTTTAAAAAAAATTAAAAATTTAAATATTTTTATTTGTCTTATTACTTTAAGAGATGTTCAAAATGACCACCATGAACTTCTTGGCTGTAATTTAGTCGATTTTGGAACTCGCTTCTCACATTTTCGAGAATGGCAGGTGGTACTTCTTGGCAGAGTTCCAAAAACGACTTTATTACTGTCAAGAAGTTCACGGTGGTCAATTTGAATAACTTTAAAGTAATGAGAGAAATAAAGGTATTTAACATTTTACTTTTTTTCACGATTTTTAATTTTTACAGTCTTGCCATTTAAAAAAGAATTAGGATACGGACCTCGAGTTTGCGTTAAAATGTTTCTCTTCTGAACACCTTTAAAATGAGATACCACACGGCATAGGGTTGCGTTTAAAATTGTTGACCTCAGTACCCTAGAGTCACCCCTCCAGGGTGTTGAAAAATTAAATTATATGAAAAAGTAGATTTATCACCCAATAAGATACACCTAAAATTTGGTGTCTTCATCTGTACTAATAGCAAAAAACTTTGCCCATACTAAGACTTTTCGCACACCCTGTATATTGTTTTTTACTATAATTCATCCTTGGATTAGTATCGAATATAACCTATATCGATATTACTTCATATAAGTTTGCAGATTTTTCGCGCTAAATATGCTTTCTAGACTATTTCATATTTATTCTTTTGGTAGCAAATGATAAACAACTTCTCACTCTTCACTCTTCCCCAAAATTATATTTTCAGATTTTTCATGCTCCCTGTATAAAAAATTAAATTTTTCATAACGTAAATCTTATTTATTTTACAATTACATAGGGTCTCCGGTGGCCGAGTTGGTACGGCGCCAGCTTTGAAATCGAGAGGCGCGGGTTCGAATCCCGCTTCGACCATGAATATTTTGTGATTGTCATTGGAAGGTGGTAGAGGAATTCTTCCTCGACCGAGGTGGTACCACCCCACACATCCTCTTAAAGGCTGGTGAAATCCCAACGGATGTTTCCAGCTCTGGATGTGTGAGTCGATTCCCCAGTACCTACACCCACGTACATAGTACTTAGACTTAGGTCTTCGTGGGCTGTCAGAAGATAAAAAAAAGCCAAAACTTTTATTAGGAGTGACATTTTTACGTATCTTGCATTTGGTCCCTTTTTCCTCTTCTAAACCCATCCGCGAACATACTGTATAGAAAAATAAAAATATTTTTCAACTAATATTTTGCCGTTTTCTGTGTTAGGCCGGACACTTTTCATTCCACCCTGGTAAGTGTTAAATATTTAATTCAAAAGCACTCTATTACCATTTTACAAAAAACCGTTCTCATAAAAAATAAATGTTTGCCGATTAACTTACACAAGACTAACTTAATAATTTGTAGCCCAGTCTTAAATTACTTCTGTCGCATTCCGAAAATTTATTTGAAGCCTTTAAATTTTACTAATTCGAAGGGGAGAAAATTATATTTAGCTGTACGTTAAAATGGCAGATTTTAATTCGGCGGGAATTTCAGTGAGTTTGTAATTACCAAAAATGACCAAAAAAGTCGATGAGAGTTCTTCTTTATTTTGGGCCTGCCGGCCGGTTGGTCTGGAGAGCATTTACATTAATGCGCCGGCCGCGGCCGGGAAAAAACATTACTGTCACGGTCACGGTAGCGGTCATTACGCATAATTCATTAGGAATGCCCGAAATAATTTCGACCCTGTACAGAGCTGAACTAAAGACTTGCAGTAGTAATAAATGATGGGGCGGACCGCAGAGGGTTTCTTGTTGCGTGTTCGTTTTTAGGAATATACTGTTTTGGAGATGTTGTCGTAAAATAAACATACGAAAATGTAAAAAAAATGTTTTTAAAAAAATACCTAATTTTTAAAAATACATTTTATTTCATACTCTCCTGAGAATACCACTCACTCTATGTCATTAATTTTAGTCCGGGAAGTGAAACATTAAAGTAAGAAAAAGTCACGGGCGTCATAGGCATAAAGACATCACACGTGCTCTCTCTCGTTTTAGAATATCCACCATTAATTTTCTGTGAATAGTCAATTTTTGTATATGTAATATACAGGGTGTTTCAAAAAACATGTGCCATCGCTTAAGGGGAGATTCCTTGTAAGAAACTAAGGCAAAAAGTTTATATAAATATGAGTCCGCAGATGCTTCGTTTCAAAGATACAGGGTGTTAAATTTTTTAATTTTTTTCAGTTTTTCCAAAATATTTTCAAAATGGCTTCATCAATTTTGATGAAATATACGTTGTGTAAAGTACTTAAATTAAGCATAATTCTGAGCATGAAAAGACTTTGACAGGTCCTCCAGGGGGTATATATGAGAAGACGGTACAATATTTTTCCAATAAAAACATGTACGCCACTGATTTTTTCACATTTTCGTATATCGGTCAAATAGTATGTTAATTCTTAACAAAACTTATCTCTTCATATTTTTTCAATTTTCATTTCGTTTAGAAGATAAATGTAATTTTATTAACCGTCTTACTGGTTTAGTTTTTCCAACCATCGGTTTTAACATGTAAAGACCATTTAAAAATTGAACGTCCTGTATCTCTGAAACAAAGCATCTGCGGACCCATGTTCATATGAACTTTTTGCATTAATTTCTTTCAAAGAATTTCCCTTTAAACGATGGCACATGTTTTTTTGAAACACCGTGTATATCCTTGGCGATGATTATAACATATTATTTGTGGTGATTTGTGTCGTCTGAAACCATATAAAAATCCGTGCTGTGCTACGTTCTAAATTGTTTTCCTTTTTTTGGCATTTTCTTGGAATACAATGGTTCATCCAGCGATTTTTTTGTTAAAGTGCTCCAAGCAATTTGCCCATTCGAAAATTTGTTAATTCCGATATACTTAAAGTGCACAAGAACCACTAAGTGTTCTAGAGCGTCGTCAAGGAGATGCTCTTTCCTTATAAGCTCATTTTCAACTTTTTTCACGTTGGCAATTATTATACCACTCTTGCTCAGGCACCTCCTCAAATTTCTGCCTAGTCAGTGTCTCCATATCAGCTAATTTAAATGTAATATTGTGAGCTGCTACCCAATTCTTCACTTACATATGTCCATGTTTTTTCTATAGGGTTTAGTTTCGGGTGATAAGGAGGTAAAGGTAATATACAGTGACCATGTTGTTCCAAAAGTTCATCCAACTTGTATTGCGTCGGAAACCGAAATTTATTTTCTAAAATAGTATAGTGGTTAATTCCGGTTTGATTAATTTGGGATCTGCCGGTAATCCCTTTTCACTTAACCAGTGAACCATACCTTCTTTCTTGGAGGCTGGTAATCCCTTTTCACCTAACCAGTGAACCATACCTTCTTTCTTGGATACCTTTTTAGTAGTGGGACATTGTGATACGCCGCATTGTCTGTAACGAGGACGGACCTCTCAGATAAATCTGACCAATCTGACCATATTTTACATTCGGCAACTTCGGAGAGGCACTCGCAATGATAAGAGAAGCACGGTGATGGGACGGACTTTATTTCGATTCTGGTTTCGCCAAAGTGAAAATCGTGCAGCGTTCGCAGTTCATTCACCACCACTATTCTTATCATAAGAATAAAGAATAATAAATAACACGCCTCTGATTCCCGCTTTGCAAAAGAAGAGAGAAGGAAATAATTGCAGTATCTGTCAGTTATGATGCTAGTCGCTTTTCTTGCTTGATTCTTATTTTACTGCATGAGCCACTTCCATACGACCTCATCTGATTTTTTCATATAACGAACGGCTGCTGCAAAACTTAATTTTAGCCCCTTGGGGTAGGTAGTGGGTACACAGAAAGACTGCTTCAAAATGTTTACAGCACGCACTGCTCATATTACAAAACTAACGATTACCACCACGGTTGAAACTAGACTGGCTCTTTACCGTTATTGCGCCTTCTCCACCCTCTATTAATCTGTGAAGGGACTAGTCTAATTCCTCTCGAACCAAGAACTAGAGCCATAGCTCTTGTATTAATGACTTAATACAAGAGCTAATCTTCTATAATGAATTGTTTTCGCGGTAAAAAATATTTCAACAAAATAAGCAGTAGAAGAGCTAGTTTTCATTTTTTAATTGAATTACCCAGTGTTCCGGCACTGCAATTGCGTAGAGAGATGCAAATATAAGAGAGTTTCCGCGAATGGTCGTGCACATTTCATAAATTAAATTTAACCGGGATATATGGGATGTGCTACACATAAACTTTTTAAATTTTTAAATGCCAGTGCGGCGAATGTGTATTTAAGGAAATGTGTTGTTGATTACCGACAGCAACCGGCCGGCAGTATCATTTTTAGTTAATTATCAAGGTATATGTTTTAGTTCGTGGAGCATAGTTTTGCTGCTTTTTTAAAGTACTTGTTTAACATTTTGTGAACAAAGTTTAGAATTTGTAGCATTTTTTAATTAAAAAGGAAAGACTCAGTTCTCCTACTTGTTTAAAGAGCTTATATTTTTACAGATTTATTTGATAATTTGCATTAGAAATATACAAATAGCAAGCTGCGCAGCTATAGTCGAGGTATGTGGATGTTACAAATTCAATTCGTTAACTGTGGCATGTGAGTAACTAGAAGTAGAACTAAAATTCATTGTAGCAACCCGTTCCAAGATGAAAATCATCTGAAAAGCAAGCAAATCGCCAAAATATCAGAATATTTCATAAGTTTTTAATGACGACTTATTAACAATGACCGGACAAAAACCTGTCAATACATAACTGGTCAACTAGAAGATCTTAATTTAAACCAGTGCTAAATCTTAAACCTTCTTAGTGAATCTGAACGCGCATGTTTAATAAAACTAAATAAAAGTTATTTTAAAATAATAAAGCGTGTTTCATTTGTTTGTATTATAAGGATAATTGATGTAATAGATTATATTAAATAAGAGTAATTGTTCTTCAAAACACGAATATGATTGAATTTAAACAAACATGTTTTCTATTAGAAGTTACATTGAATTAATTACTGTTCTAATTGAAATAATAATAGCTATTTTGAATCAAATGAGGTGCATATTCTTACAAATAAACTTCTAGTGAAACCAATGATAGTTTGCATTGAATTTAGAAAGGGTATTACTGGCATCAAATAATTGTTATATTTGAACGATCCATTAAAAACCAATGAAACCTTATATTTCAAGCAATCTTATAACCTATTGGTTAACAATGATAAACTAATCATTGAAATAAACCGGATTTGTATTGTGCAATAAGGAATAGAGTGTGTCATTGAGTGAATGGGCATCCAATTCAATATAAGATAGTGTATTTTCTGTTGTCGACATTTGCAAGACATGAGTTATGATAAACTTTGAGAGAGTTAAAACAAAAAAGACGGAAAAAAATTAATGGAATACCACCTGAGATGTGTTTAGCAGTTTTTAACCAGATGAAGAGTATTTTGACTGAAACGGAAGGAACCTCGACAATACAATTCTTAAAACATAAAATTCGCGTATATTTTGTGTATTTTTGCCTTAATAATCTCTTTTTAAAACTTCAAGAAAATTTTCAAATAGCCCTCAAAAGGGGAAATCCATCCCGGGATACCTTTTATAAAGCGCAAAGAGGAAAGTAATACCGCCATATCCACACTTCTTTCACCCAAACTTTTGTTGAAGTTACTTCATATTTAATAATAATAATAATAATAATTAGTTAATAATAATAATAATTAATAATAATAATTATTAATAATAATAATTATAATAAAAAATAAAAAAAAAATAATAAAAAAAAAATAAAATAAAATAAATAATTATTAATAATAATTATTAATAGTTAATAATTAATTTTGGTCGAGATATTATGTATTAATCTTTTTCCGACTTTTCCCCCCAACCTGAGCAAACCATAAAACACAAAAAGTAATATACTTTTTCAGCCGCATGGACTTAATCGCCTATCTAAATTGGATGCCCGTTGCTATCAGCTAGACTACAGTTTCCTTAATGAAGCAGGTGTATCTCCCCAGTCCATAATCAGAACGGCCGTGTGTCGGTCGTTATCACACGACCGGATATTCGAAAGGAAAGTGCGAGGAAGCGAGATGGGCCCTTCAGGCCGCTTCCTGTTTCGGCCCTTGTCAGACGCGCACGGAATTTATTGTTAATGAGAAGTTAAATGGGATTTTTATTTTTGGGTTTCCCTTAATTTTTAAGCTCAGTCAGTATTCAGCACCTATTTCTACAATTTTGCATTTTTTCAACATTACTGTTGATTTTCGAATGTAGACACATAAAAAAAACTTATAATTCATTACAGTCAAGGCTGAAATTTCGAACTAGATAATAATCGTAGGTGTATTTCAAGGTTCAGTTCGTTGCACCAATACTATTTCCCCATCACATTCATGGCCTGCCTGAAATATATTCTTTCTTCAAACGTCAATAAACCTGACATTTTTCTACTAATTTTTTGACGTTAAAGATTTGCTTTTTTGTCAGTAGGGGGTTGCTATCGGCAGCAGAAGTAAAAGTACTTTTTCTGCCGCTGAGAGTGGAGGTAAAAGTATGATTGTGTGCTCATGAATAAATATCTGTTGAATAATACAAGAAAGTTACAAAAAAATAAATAAAATAAATTATGAGTTTAACATTTTAATTTGGAGTAAGTGTGGTTTTAGAAAAAGGTATTTTTAAAAGAGTAACAATTAAAGAAAGTTGCTCGCAATAATATACACTGACACTTGTCAAATCAAACGACGCGTCGATATCAAACAATACAATAATAAATCCACAGCAATGCTAGGCCCACTCGAAACTCGACATTTTCACATGAAAAAATTAAAAAATTGTATATCTTTATTTTTATATATTAAACGATGTTTAAAGAAAAAACAGTATGTTTTATTCGTAGTAAAAGCAACTTCTTATGACTGGTCTGTAATTGCCAGACTCACTTCTTTCGTTCTTCTTCATTAATATAGACAAATAATATGTATCCGAGAGCACGAGCTACTAAAAACTTCAAGGTCACTTACCTCTTCAAGAGGGCTCGAGATTCTAAATGCAATGAGACAAATCCCAGCAAAAAGGGCAGCTACAGGCAAGCAGCACCAAACAGATGGGGATGACTGTTGAAAGAAATAAAGAAAAGACCCTTAAAAATCGAGATTTCCGCCAAACACGTGGCATCTACGTATAGATTCCAAAGAAAAGCTTATACAAAAAATCAGACTCACCTCTCATTGGAATCCAATCAACATGGGACCTTAAAACTCTACACTAAGCGGATGAACTTCATCGTAGAAATAAAAAATAATCAGTCAGGCCTTTAAATCCGGCTCAACCGGGCCCTAAAAAGACAAAAGACCTGAACCGAAGCCCCAGTGTCGACGGTTTCTAGATGGAAAGTTCGTGATTCACGTAGAAAGACGAGGAAAGCTCCTCCCCCTCCCCGTCAAGATAACAAGATGGGGAAACGAGTATTTCCGTCATGCGCCGACAACCTCAATGGCAGTCGTGAAGACAGCTACAAACAGGTGGCTTAAAACCGTTAACAAAACCATACCACGTGAAAATGCTTAAAGGCTACCAGGAAAAATTTTGAACCTCCAGATTGGCAACACTGGAAATCCCTGACAGCCGTCAGTACAAAAACTAACATGTCAATATAAGAATTTTATTAATTATATAATTTAATAATAAAATCTGGAAAAACAAATGCCGTCTAAACAATACAGAATGTTAAAAAGCACGGGCGGAATCCAGGACAGTGAAGGCAATGTGACCAAAATATTTTCAGGAAAGAGAAATGTAAGTAAAACCAAAAAGCTAACATAAACAGAGCGACCGTCTATATATAGGGAGGACTTTAAGAAAGGCGAAGAAAACGAAATTCAGGGCCTCAACAAAAGAACGTTAAATCAAACCACGAGAGCTAATGAACAAGCTGACTTGGACGAGATAAAAGGCAGTCAATTAAATCAACATTCCCAGGAAGTAACCTGGAAAACAAGGCAAGACAAACTACACGGCGTAGCCGTTGAATAAAAATACAGCAGCTTAACTTAAGGTAGGAATTAAACAATTTTAAACAATAACGAACAAACAAATTTGCGAAAAAAAAATTATTTTGGTAAATCAATTGATATAGGTACAATCGTACGAGAAAATGCTCACTTCCTTTCGGACTATCACAGAAGTTATCGATTCATAGGCGTTTGTATGTAGCACCCTAGGTTAAGCTTTACGTTAAAATGTAGATTGACACTAAGGGCAAATGGCTGCTTTCTAAGTAATTGTAATAAATTATACCGAGAAGTAAAAATAAAATTAGTTAGATTATCCTAGTAATTTTCTTCAAAATATTTCTGGGTTTCTAATGACTTTGGAATTGTATATATCGATATTCCTTATTATAACATATGAGAAAACGACAGAATACTTCACTATCACAAAACGACTAATACTCGAGCAACATTAAATCGTAATAAAAATTTAAATTATGATGTTAAAGGAAAAACTATCAATAACATTATTTATTGTACTTTTCAACATAAATCTGAATAAATACACGTCAATCTCTGTCAAGGCTTACGTTAAAGGAAAAATGCAAAAACATACGTACGTATGAAATAAAAATTATTAACGGTCCATATTGGATTAAAAATGATATTGCAATGATAGGGCACGTTTAACTGATATAAAATGTGATTGATGTGGGCTTGCCAGAACAATCACTTTCTATTCTTTGTTTTTATCATTTATCATATATAGAGCTTTTATCTATATATATGCCATTTTAATTAGATTGGTATACGTACCACTTAACAATTTAATTTGTGACGCGACACTTCGTGAATTACACAGTGAATTGCCAACTTTATTATAATTTAGTAGTGGCCCGTGTTCATACTGGACAGACAGGATCAAAAATTAACTAAAAAGTACTGCATCTGAGTCATCTATCCGATTCTTGATTACCTGTATTACCTGTTTATGATTAATGAAACTTGATGTGTTTTCACATAAAGCTGTAAGTCTCTTAATAGTTTAAGGGGTAATATGAGAACATTCTATACGAGTATACCTACAGTAAAACGAAATTCGAATTAACCAACGAGCAATATGACTCGCTGGCAATAAACATTTATACCAACACCAGGAATCGTTTAATATTTATAATGTTTAAACAACCGAAGTTTGAGAGGGTGACTGTATCCACGAAAACGACTTTAAATATTTGATAAACCACAGTGCATGTGTGAGTACATTGCCATTTGTACCTGACGAAGCGAAAACAGCTAAATTTTGCAATAGTCAAACAATTTTAATCAGTCTGCACGTTTAGCTCGACTTCCTTTATTAAGTTGTTTGCCGATCAATTTCTAGAGGTTTGAGAAATGGTTGTGTTATTTTGGCTTTTAAGAGCAGTATTCAGTTTAGCGCCTATGACTATTCTGTTTTGTTAAGACATTCATGTTCCTTATTTTTTTTTACCTGAGACAGAACACGTAGACTTCAAGTCTAAGTACTAACGTACCGTGGACGTCTGAAGAGAAGGTAAATGTAATCTATTGTATTGACACGGTATTTGAAGGATTGGACGTTGAGAGGGGAAGGGAAAACATCTACAGACGATTTGTTCCATAATCTGGAGACCCTAGGTAAGAATGAGCGAGAGAAGTAGGATGTTCAAGGCTTTTGTAGCTGGACAGCAAAGGGATGCACACGTTATGTGCCCCTTGTTATTCTGTTAGAATTGTTAGATTTTCTTTCCTTTCAAGCACACTAAAATCGAGATTAAAATACTGTAATCTGTTAGAAATACTTTTAGTAGTAACCAGTAGATGGCGACACCTGTAGTGTTTTTATATTTAATGTTGGATTGTTCTATTACTTTTAATAGTAGGGTTGGTGAGTAGTTGTTGGTTTTAATAACAGAGTAGGCTATTATTATGTAGTTTTTGTTTTCCAAGTAAACAAATAAAGAGTGTAACAAGTTTTCCGTGTTTTTTCTTTTATTCAACATCAATTACAGCGGTTAGTTCTTCACAGCAAAATCCGTGAAAGTATCTGGAAAACAGCGCGGCGATGAGCGAGAGAGTTGAGTTTTTTTGTGAAGACTGAGTCATTGATGTCTCTCTTTTGGATAGAATCATAAGTGTCGAAGGTGATGCCGCTCCCCAGATGGGGGAACAGGTTAGGTCTTATTTAGGAAACATAGAGAGCGTGTAAGTTGGGAAAAGTTGAGTTAAAACGTTCGTTACTGCAATATTTTCAAATAGTTCAAATAAATCGCGTGGATTCGCGACAGTGAATTCAAGTTTAACGTTCGTTACATTGGTATTTTCGGGTGGTTCGAGGTTAGTTGCTTGGATTTGCGACAGCGTATACTCCAGGTGGTAATAGAACACACCGTCTTGTTTGACGTTTATGACTTTTGGGTACGACACCTGTCTGCTGTCACTGATGCCAGGGTGGTCGTTTTAGGCCCCTCTGGATGAAAATCAAATAAAATATGATTTATCCCTATCTGTTTACACACATGAATCTTTGTTAGGAACTCTAAAGGGGCTCAAATTAAACTCAGTCAAACCCAATCAAACCTATTTCCTCACAAATATATTTGTAAAGATTTTTGACCTGTAAATATATATGAAATAGCCCTTATTATATCCTACATAGTAAAAGAACCACCGTAGTTTCATTTTAAAACGAGGCTACTTTACATCAAATCTAGTGCAAGTTTTTGGGAGAATTTTCGGGTTTAATTTGAGATCATTTTCTTCGCGCGCAGTCTGTCCCTTTTTACAAGAATACCATCTTAAACAAAATGGACGACCGGAAAGATCCTGGTCTTGTAAGTGTGACCTATAAAAACAAATTATTGTCAGGTAATTTATTTTAGGAAGTAATTGCATGGTTTTACGATCACTTTCAAAAGATGTTAAAAAAAGCAAGAGAGGGCCCCTAATCCCTTGTAGTTAAGTTTTTATTTAGATTTTGTCGTAAAACACCAATAGACCTACAACTTCACAGCAGTTTTTTGTTCTTTGTTTTATTTTAATCCAGATATTCTTAGAAGCATGTACAAGGTTTTTCCCAGTGACGCAGCATGTTTAAAAATATGTGAATATATATATATATATATATATATATATATATATATATATATATATATATATATATATAGCGTGTGCCCGATGTTTCTTAACAAATGGATACTTTTTAATTATGTATTTCTCAGAGTTTTTCTTTTAAGGTTAGCTTTTGCTTGTCTCCTAACAAATTTTCAATATATATTTTTTAAAATTGGCACGTCCACGCTCTATATAGTTAAAACGGCACATCTTGGAAAGATAAAATCGTTTCTGTCGCTATACAGGGTTAGTCAGAAAGAATACTAATTGTTTTATTTAAATGGAACGTCCTGTATTTTTTTAAGATTCAAATAGTCCCTTAAAAGATAAATTCAGTGATATAGCATTGAATTACCCTATGGCAGAATTGATTTATTGGTCAAAATGATATAAGAACACTAATTTTAAATAAATGAACAAGAATACAATGAAAATAATAAATAACTAAAAACTGAACAAAAACTACTTTATGAGATGTTCAAGATGTCTGCCACCGTTAGCTAGGCAGTAGCCAAGCCTGTCTAGATTCCCATAAGGCGTTGTCGAAAGAATCCCATCGAACTTTATGTATTTGATTTCCAATACGAGCCTTTAAATCTTCAATATTAACCGGCCCATTTTTGTAAACCCTATTATTTGTATCACCCCACAAAAAAAGTCCAAAAAGGTGAGAGCTGGGAATCTGGCAAGCCACTCAATTTTGCCTCTCC
The DNA here is from genome assembly GCA_963971165.1 of Philopedon plagiatum. Lineage (NCBI taxonomy): Eukaryota > Metazoa > Arthropoda > Insecta > Coleoptera > Curculionidae > Philopedon > Philopedon plagiatum. The sequence goes on along the minus strand of OZ020191.1, from coordinate 132,423,904 downwards.
TTCCTATACACTGATTTGGAAATATTTGGCGTAAAAATTGACGCACTTCTAAACCACAATGAGCAGAGGCGCTATCCTGTTGGAACCAGATATTTCTTCGGTCTGGATAAATGATTTCTAATTGTGGAATAATCTGTTCACGTAATAAACTCGAAGTAAACTGTGGTCGTAAGTTTTTCATTAATAAAAAATGGTCCAATATTGTTATGGCCTATAATACCCACCCAAATATTAAGTTTTTCTGATCTTTGCGTGTGTACTTCGGTCATCCACCGGATATTAACTGTACACCAATATCTACAGTTATGCCCATTGACGGTACCGTTAAGCATAAAGGTACCTTCATCAGAAAAAATAATATTGTCCATCAGAATTTCGCAAAACTCATATATTGTCTATCGAAGTCATCTTCTGTTAGTTCCTGAACTGGGTGGATCTTGTGAGGGCGAATCTTTTCGCTTTCAAATAAATTTTCAACTGACTGGTGATACACATTATGGTATAAGCCGACATGATCGATTTGGATTATCTTGTAGGTCAATTAAAATATCCAGAGCTATTTTTGGTCTGCCTGATCTGTGTTTGTCTTTTACACTTTCTGTTTCGTTTAATTTATTTTCAGTTTTCTTACACATGACTGGGTTATTGCAGGCCGAATATGTCTGAATGAATAACTCACATACTTCCTGTTGTGTTCTCCTGCTGTCACCATATTATTATGCAGTCATCATTAAAATCGCAATTTTTTATGTTTCAGTTAAAGATACCATCCGAATTTGTAGTTTTTGAATGCTTACGAACATTTGGTAACTATCTATTTGTCATCTGACAATACCTAGGTTCCAAAGGTGTTTTCTCGCCTTTCTATTTTTAAAAAATTAATGAATGAAATGAAATCTATTATTTTGACAAATATACCAATTAAACCCTGTATCATTGAATTTGTCTTTTAAGGGGCTAAGTATTTGAATTTTCAAAAATATACAGAACTTTCCATTTAAAATTAAAAAAAAATGTTTTCTTTCTGACTAACTCTGTACAGTATAGTCAGAGAAACGGTTTTATCCTTCCAAGGTTTTTAAGTATTTTTTGTGTGCAGTAGTAGAACGTGTAAACTTGTTAAATATTCATTGGAAAAAGCACGTTTGGCTCTGCGCCGAGCTACCACTGACTTATCCTTCCAAAATATATATTTTATAGTCTCTAACCCCAATTTAAAAAGTTTTTATTTCATATTTATTCAGCGCATTCAGCACGATTCGTGAACTGACTTATCAGACACCCTAAAATAGGATTTTTTGGCATATGGCTTTTTCCCATCCGATATAAAAACAAGCGGGCGGTAAATAAAAAAATCTATCGGATATTATTGAAAGCGTTTATACGGCTTGGAAGTGAAAAGTTCGTAAATATTTAATGTCGTCATATGGAATAAACAACGCCGTGTGCACCCTTCAGATAAGATCTTGATAAAAATCGTTTTGATATTCATACCGTAAATTGACTTTTAGGGAGTTGCCTTATCTAGATTTACGTCAATCTCGAATTAGGATTAGTTAGTATTGCTTCCCTCGCTATAGGAAGTTGTATTCGTAAAAAAATCACCTCTTGAGCTTTTTCCAAATCTTCACATTTCGATTTGTTCTTTTTCTTCTCGGTATGTTTCTCGGTGTGTCTGCCTGTTGGCGCAAACAATTTGAAAACAATCTGACCAAAAAAACTAAATTTTGCATGTATGTTACACAGTTACACAGAATAAAAGAAATATTTTTAAAAATAAAAATTACTTATAAAGGGTGTCCCGGCAGGTAATTTGGGATATAAATAAGGCGCCATTTTTCAACAACCTAACTTAGAAATTTCATATTTTGAACGTGCATTCTAGAAACCCGGTAATTTAATTATAATTATGGGTCGTTTTACGCTTGCGTTTACGCTTTACGTTTCGAGCTTGCTTTCGAACGCGCCTGAATTGGCGTAAAGTCTTTTATGCTTTGCGCGTTCTATTAACGAGTGATTCTGAACTAGACTAGTGTACTCTAGAATAGGTTCTGTAAATTTGGTTTATTACTGCGGCGATGTTTCACATGTTTTTGTAATATTGTGTTATGGTCTTACATGTTTAGACTTAAGGGAAATCCTTTATATTTCTGTGTTAAATTCTTGTATTGCACCAAGATAGCAGTTCGGAGTAAGTAGAGGCGAAATAAGAACTGAATACACGCCCGTGGCTGTGTACGTCTTGCGGAGCTTGAGAAACTCCCGAAAGAAGGTGACTATAGGATTTGGAAATAACCAATAAATAAATATATGTTCTGATTGCAAAATCTATAAAGCAAATTTCTGGAGTTAGTGTTGTTTCCCTTAAGAACCAATTAGCGAGGGTTTCATGCTGTGGTATCTATGATGGACAGGAAGTATTCTGTTTGGTTGGGTAAGCTGCCAAAATAAAATGATATACGCGGACAAAGAAGGCAGGAGGGCTCTCTTGCAGCTGGGCCTTTGAGTAAGAAAGGTCGTGGTAGGTGGTGGATAGTTGCCACACCCTGACATTTTGGAAATATGGAGAATTCCAGAAAATTCCTATATACACCACTGACTGATAGGGTGCGCTTTTGTAACGCTTTCGAATTAAGTGTGTGTAGGTACATAATTTAGTGTTTGATTTCTTATGTAAGAAAGGGAAAAAGGAAACGGTTTGACTGTGAACTAATCGCGGAACTTTGATCTACTTTCTCAAATATTCCACAGTCTGGCGTCCATTCAACAACTTTTAATAGATCAAAGTTCTTGGATTTCCTTTGATCCTGCCGACACTGCATAGAGGATAATAAACCAGGACTAACACGCGAAAAGAAATTACAAGATCATGCGATCTAACCCCCCTCGATTTTTTTACGGGACTTCCTCAAGTCTCTGTAAAAACAGCCGAGGGGGACATTCGGAGAATATTAATTTTTGGTTTAAGAACGCATAAAACTCTGCAAATTGTTATCGCGACAAAAAAAAATAAATTACATTTTCAATTAATAAACCACAGATATAAAATCGTCTTTTTTCAATACCGTAAAATTAAATGGCCCTTTAGCTGTTATCTTTCCGTCGATTTTGGATCAGATAAAAGTACTTTTTAACCTCTAAAACACCGAAGTCGGAAGTTTAATGCCCCAAAGTCCGTAATTGGATTGTTTTCTTTTTAGTTAAACCGTTTAGAACAGTTCACATTTTTATTTAAAATTAAGGTAAACCTTGCATTTAAATGCATAATCTCAAAACAGAGAAAATTCTATTACATGGAATCTTTTCTGCGAATAAAGCTAATCTGCAAATTGTATATGTATAAGGAAAATTCCATTTACTCGTACAGCTATTGTAGATAATGTCTTTTTTAGATTTTTATACGTGTAATTCTTTCTTATGAAAAGTTTCCTACAGTTATAACGGTGGGTTCCTCAAATCAATTTACTCCACATCAAAATCTAAAATATTTTTTTGTATTTTCTCCAAAAATTAAATACAGGATATTATGAAATTCACTGCATGTATTCGAATGGGTAACTCCTGGGGTAGTCTACAGACATACCCTATACTTTTTTCAAACCCTTATACGACGCTTCTAAAGAGCCGGACGTCATGGCTCTAAGATTATAAATAAAAAACAAATGATCCAGCCGGGGCATTGCAAAACCCAAATATTATCGCGACATCTCATTTTTTATCAGTTTTAGGTAGTGAAAACCGAAAATAATCCAAATTATTTTTAATTCCGAAAACGCATTTCACTAAAAATGTCTTCTAATTTAATTGCAATTTTTTTATTTAATATGGGAAAATATGGACCATACACTCGTGAAATTAAGTTGACATTGTAAGCAGAACGAAGCAGGCTATGTTATACCGTTAACACAAAGAATTATCACTTACCTATTACGTTATTAAACATTATTCCTACTAGCTTAAACTTTCAGCCTTTAAAAAGGTTAAAAATCAAAACGCAAACATCCATCTCGGTGGCCGCCGAGCTTCTACTTTACTAACATATCCAGTAACGTGGTAGCACCAAAGTCATATAACAACTACACAGTATTATAAAATTATAACCAATATTCTTTTATTAAGCAGAAAATTTTGTAGTGTTAAGCTTACCTAATTTTATTTTAAAATATTTAGGTAATTATTACTACTAATAATAATATTAATAATTGTAACTGTGCCTATCAAACATTTAAACCTACTAATTACGACTTTGGCAAGTTGGCAACGCAGCTGCAGCATCCAACTCTGTTATCGATTTAAACCTGCGAGCATGCGCTCTAGGTTATGTTTTCCTTGAGTGTATTTTCGCGAGATCCCGCTGGACACATTACTTGGCGGTAAGAAGGTAGTTTGTTGAGGAGTGCGCTATGCCTACTTGACCAAAGGTCTTAGAAATATTAAGAGCTACCTAATTCCTCTTGTTCTATTATCACACAGTCATGTGACAAAATACTAAACACAGATATATACTCGGTAAGGGCAAACAATATTTTACGCATGAACTGCTATCTTTAACGGTATCGATTACACATCGATTAAAATACCCAACCCGTTCATACCGGCCTCTGCCTTAATCCAATATTAATTAATTACGTTTCGTTATCAAAGCTTGTAACATTTAATAAGTTGAAACACGTCTGGATGTAATTAAACGTTGCTGACCAATATTTTGCCGTCGTGCAATTATAAGCTAATACAACTTCCGGCACTGATCGATAATCTTTACTAACGCGGTTGGGCTGAATAATTAAAGACGCATTTGTCTCCATTAGGGTCGCTTAATTGATGTGCTCGGTTTCTTCCCTTCCAATGACGGATAGCTTTTAATATTAGGAAAATGTATTGATATAGTGGTGCTTGTTAGAGCTGCAAAAGCTTTGGACGGCGCGACGGCGGCGATATAAAGTGATAACTTTTAATCTAGTTTAATTTTAGCTATTTAAGAGCAGTACTTGGCGTCCATTATCTACTAAAGGGTGGCCCAGTAGGTGCTTCCGGATTTACTTTTTAAATAAACAACAATTTGATGCTTTTTTATTTTATCAAAAAGTAGAGTCATGGCAGTTATGTTTTAAAAATAATATTCTACAAACGCCCCCTCGGCTGTTTCCACAGATGACCATTCTTTGCGCAAAATGGTCAATGACAATTTGGTACAATTGTGGCTCAAATTCACCAGTAACTTGACAAATGTTTTGCTTGAGGATATTGGTCGCAGTACATAAGGTCATGTGGTAAATGACCACCCTAAAATTTTCAAAGTTCTACCTAATAATTTATTTTTTAATTTTTTAAAACCAAAAAAGAATCTTTTATTTCAAAAAAGTACAAGTTCCATGCGAAAACTCCCTAAGAAAGAATCAAGCCACCGTATACAACGGTGGTCAGACCAAGCTTGCTCCGGACTCGCCCTATTTTAAATTCACCTTATGGGTGTATATGGACTACATAAAATGCATTAAAGCTAAGAGAGAAACAAACATACGCACTTGAGGAAGTTAAAAAGAGACACAATTTGTCGACGGCCCACCAATAAAATCGCTATCGGGGCGCTCGTGATTGTCAACGCGGCCGCGCTGGTCTCGGGTTGTCGCAAATTCTGGCTCACTAATTTAAATCTGACCAATTTATTATTAGAACGATATTCGCGATCCGCGATAAATTTATACATGTAATATAAGCTTACCTAATTTTATTTTACGATATTTATGTATTTACTAATAATAATAATTGTATTGTGCCTATAAAACATTAAAACCTACAGTAATAACACTAACCTGGCAACACAGCATTCGACGCCATGTCAGAAATGTCAGTTTGTGATGCCACACCGTCAATCTTTGTTTTTATCGTTTTGTTAAGTTGAAGATTTTCGGCTTTGACCTAATTTTTGTTTGGATATTATTTGATATTTGTGTTGTTTTTTGTGTAGTACTAGTATTTGAGTGCTTATGTTAACAATGGCTTTAACAGTTCAAGAAATACTGCAGTGTAAAATAAGTAGTTCATTATCATTTGAAGAACGTTTAAAAATTAAAGGAAAAGGACGCCCCAAACCTCTTCTGGATCTAAAACAGACCACGAAAGACAGAGGGAACGACACTAACAGGTATTTTAAGCCAAGTATGTACAATATTTGTGATTTTTTTACTGGTTGTCATTTTTTCACTCTGTTGTGCCCCATGTTGATATACTTTTTTGTCAATTGGAAAAATCTGATATTGATGCAATTTTGATTGGTAAATATATTGCAGACTTTAATTCTACCATTCAAAAAATTAAAGAGAGTATTATCTTTGCAGACGCAAATGTTAACATCGAGGCAAGTACATCTAAAACAAAACAAAAGAAGAATTTCTTTAGAAATATCCGATATAATTTTGTCAGAAATCCGCTGTCGTTTTAATTTTACAGAACATTTAATTGTCACACGTTTGTTTAATACAAATAATTTTACTGATTATAAGAAAGACTTTCCTGAAGACATTTTAAAATATATTAACAATAATTATGAGATGATAAACGTTTCCAAGCCTAAATCAGAATTGCATGTTTTATGTAGGCGTGAAGGTTTTTATAATAGTGCGGGTGCTGTTGCCATTTTACAGCTCTTGTTAGAAATGAACCTTAGTGAAACGTTTCCGGAAAGCGTAAAATTATTAGAAATTTTATGTATGTGTGCGACTTTTTTTATGGCCACACATTGAAAACTCCGTTTTACAAACCCATGCATTGTGAAAATTTAGAAGACCTACGGGCTAGAATTACAAATAAATTTCAGGAGATTAACAACTCCCCTCAAGTGCTCACCAACGTTTCTGATGCTGTAAAAAAAATGAATGAGAACATGTTTGGAAGCAGAACGTGGACAAGTCTCTCATTTAGTTTAGATTTATAATTTTTAGGTTCTTTGTTGTATATGTTTTTTTAATTCTGTATTATGCAATGACAATGACAATAATGTCATTTTCTTAAAAATAAAATCTTAGAACTTGAACGTTTTATTTTTTATTCACCCATACCTTTTACCTATGCCAGCTATCAAAAGTAATAATTCAAAATATCCGTGACTGATTCCACGGCATACCTTGAGGACGTGTTTTTTTATTTTAATTACAATGATGCAACTGCATAGGATAATGCTTTTTGTTAAATAAAAAATGTCTTTTTAACGTACAGGCGCTTCTGTTTTATATGTCTTTATCCACTACTGTTATTTCGTAACAGTGACATCCTATGCGGTACCAACATAACCATATTTAATAAGGAGTAGGGAGTAATACACTAATATTTAATACAAATTTATTAAAAATGTAATCAGAATTAACTGCTAGTTTAATTAATCTTGAATTAGAAAATTTAATCACAGATCTTTTAATTAAATCGATAACCAGTGTTAGTATTTTAAATAAATCTGGCGTAAACTTAGATATAATATAATCAGAAATGTGTTGATTTTGATTGAAAATTTAATCATTATGTTTAAAAGTGTGTACTATTTTCAGTAATTTTCGTTGACAACTGCTTGCCATATTTCGCCGCAGGATAAAATCTCATAAATTGATGACAGGAGCTGTCAAACAAATTTGCCATGCAAAAGTCATTCTTGACACAAACATTGTCGAAATTATAACAAAGGAAAGAATCAGTAATAAAATGAAAACAAACTAAAATACACAAACCTGATTAAACTGTTCACTTGTTCACTTTATTATCCTCAAACCATTATTCATCAGCTTTTGTTAAACGTCTAGGTGCGAAAACTGAGCTGGTTTTCATACGCGCCGTGCGCCCATTGTTTCACAGCCTCCATTGTTATCCCTCTTTCACCCTTTTTTGCACTTGAGATGAACACGTCTCTAGGAAGAGTGGCAGTGACGTACTGCACGTCACCGATCAGACGTCTGTGTTCAGACGACCAGAAAACTGCTGCATTTAAATATTTATGATTAGGGATGGCTTTGAAATTGAGTACGTGGCTGTAAGTTTTCATAAACTCTTTGTTAGATCAAATTTTATATCATAGAAGGAGGTTAGATTTAAGAAGTTTGTGGATAATAATATAATGTATAGCAAATTATTGACAATACCTATATATCAAATACGATTGTGATTGATGATTGTGGGATATTAATTAATTTTGTGGATTTGGATTTTTGGCGTCGACTACTTTTTGAACTTCCTCGACCTCGAATTTCGGCCATTTTATGGGATACAGACGTAACTGTTTAAGAGAAAATTTGACCGGAGAAATAAGGATTGAATTGGCAGCAAATTGTTTGGCGAATAGTTCAGCTTTCCCTTTAGAGGTGGAGATACTTTCGTTATCCAAGAATGGGAGGCAGAAAAATGCTTCTACGAAAGTTTTGGCTACTGTTTTAGTGACCAGAGAGATTTACTGACGTTGAAACAGAAGTGCAAGTATTTACTAGAATAGCACCTCCCGTCCTGAATGGGACAGTGATTGGATTCTCTAAAGAAATCAAGATTTGGGGACAGTCTTTGACTGAACCGAATTGGAACTCACACCTAGAAAGTACTATCTCTAAAGCCGCAACCGCAATCTTTTTTTGCCGTAGGCTCTTCGGTAAAACATGGGGTTTAAAACCCAAAATGATCTAAACCTACACTATGTAAAGTCTTTAATCACCTACGCCCTACTGGTGTGGTGGACAAAAACAGAGGGCATTATAACGCAAAAGATGCTGATAAAATTACAAAGGCTTGCCTGTCTGGGTGTTACGGGCGTAATAAAAACCTGTCCATCCATAGCTCTGGAGGCAATGCTAGACCTTCTTCCATTAGACTTATGTATAAGGCGGGAGCCATTAACAAGTGCCTTAAGAGTAACCCAAACAACTAAACTTAAGTCAGAAGATCTGACTAGTCACCTCTAAAAGACATCTAGTTAGAGGACATGACCAAACCAACTGATTCAATGCCAAAAGTGTGGGACTTTCAACGCTCTTTTCAAATGGTTATAAAGGACCGTCGAAGTATGAGCGAAAAAGTGCCGCAATTTGAAATCGGTTTACTAGTGTGGTACCCTGATAAATCAAAGATGGCATAGGGAGTGGAAGCGGGGTCTTTGCCCCAAAATTAAAGGCCTCTGGGCAAAGCACGTTCCAGTTTTTAAGCAGAAATACACGCGATAGATCTATGCGCTCCAGAATAGGCAAACAAAGGCTTTAAAGGAGCGAAAATTTACACTCTACCGGACAGCCATGAAGCTATAAAGACACTAGCTTTATGTACCTTCTATTCTAAACTGGCTTGGAATTGCCGACAATCTCTCAATCAACTGGCAAAAAACAAGAGTATAAAATGTGGGTGCAGGCTCACGAAGCCGTGGAAGGCAATGAAATTGCTGACCAGCTTGTTAAAGAAGAATTACAGGGCCCTTTCTATGGACCTGAGCCCTTCTGCGGCATCACTATAGGTCACCTTATGGAAAACGTCAGGCAATACGAAAAATAAAAGAAAATAGCCCGCTGGAGGATCACCCCAGGGCAAAGACAGGCAAAGAGAATGATTAGTTATCGGCCTGACTACACAAAAAAGCTCCTCGAGCTTCAAAAGAATGAACTGCCTTTTCAGTGGACACGGCCCTTGTAAGTATCACCTCAAAAAATTGGAAGGACTGATGAGGAACACTTGCTACGTGAATGCAGAGTAATATCTCTCCAAAGGCTGCAATATTTTGAGGGAGCGTTTCTGACGCTTTTTTACACAAATTTGTAAGTGTTTCCTTTGTTAAGGTTTATAGATTTTTACAAACATTAAAAATCCAACAGAAGGCAAATTTGTTTCAAGTAAAACTTTCCCATACTGTGTAACCACCATCGCGATTTTCTAGTGGATAGAGCTGCATCCTATATATCTATCTATTCAATCGAATGTGAAAATATACATAGGTACTCTATACTCGCATGTTCCGCGATTTTGTCTCCTCTATTTGTAGAATCTGCACTGTTCACCTTCAATTTCTCCCTCCATAAAACTAATAATTTATTTCTTGCAAATAAGCAATCTGAAGCACGCTACTGAGTGCAGTCGCCCTTCCTGGTCCCAAAAAAAAAACCGAAGTCCCTAGCGTGCGTCCTTTTGTAGTGGAGCTATTAATTAAAAGAGGTATCACGTTTTCGGACTTTTTATATCTTCCAACCCTGGTGCAATTAAAAACCATAAATTGATCGTTGAATATTTAAAGGACGTCCGTTAATAGGCGGGTCTCGCATTTTATTGATCATCTCTTACGTTAATTAATACACGATTTTCGACGCTTAAACATATTAAAAGTTCGAAAAGCTGCGTTAAGTCCTAATAATTGTTAATTGCTTGCAGAGATTTAAAACTAGTTGATTGATTAATGAAAAAATAAAAGACACCTAAATTTAGAAAGTTTAAAATATAGGTTAGATAGTTTAAAATATTTTCTGTTGTCAAGTTGTTGACAATTAACGTTCCTATTCACTAAAAAGGTTTAAGATTTAGTATTGGTTTAAATTGAGATCGTCTAGTTTTATTTAAATTTTGACAGCTTTTTATCCAGTCACTGTTAATAAGTCGTCATTAAAAACTTATAAGTTTTTCTCATATTTCAGCGATTTGCTTGGTTTCCAAATGATTTTCATTTTGGGACATGTGGTTACTGAATTCAGTTATAATGAATTCAGTTCTATTATTGTGGAAAGTACACGTAACAAAATTGCCATTTCCTTTATAAATTTGCGAAAAAACTCAATTTATAGTACATCTGGATTTATTTTTAAATAAAACAAACACTTTTAGAAAAATTACATGCTTGTTTATTTTATCAAAAAGTATGTCCATGGATTCCTGTGGATTTTGTCACAAAACTGGATTTCTGGTGTACACATTTTGGTCAGCTGTTGACCCCTCGATTTAACCACAAAAATCGCAAAAATAGTAGATTAAATGATATGTATTTTATGTTAACAGGACAAAAACTTGTCAAAACCCAACTTCCCCCCTTGACTGTTCCTAACAGAACAACAAGAGGCGCGTTGCGTATGCATCCTTTTACTGTCCAGCTACAAAAGCCTAGAATAGACCACTTCTCTCGCTCATTCATACCTAGGGTCTCCAGATTATGGAACAAGCTGCCTGCAGATGTTTTCCCTTCCCGTCCCAACCACCAATCCTTCAAATCCCGTATCAATAGACTCATTTCCCTTCTCTTTAGACGCCCACGGTAGGTTAGTACTTAGACTTGAAGTCTACGTGGGATGTCTTAGATAAAAAAAACTGATTAACCGGAAGATCTAAATTTAAACCTGCACTAAGTCTTCAACTTTTTAATGAACACCGAAATATAATTTGAAACATTAATGTATTCATTAGATTTAGATGTGAAATGTTTATTATACTGTTTTATTGTTAGATAAAATAAACAACAGTGTTTAATAAATTACGGGAAAAATTAAACCTCGGAATTTAAAATGAATATGTGAAAAATGTTGCAAAACTAATATATTTTATTAAAACGCATACGGCAGAGTACGTAGGAATTATTTAAATATACTTTTACGATATTTACTAAATATTTCTATTTTAAACATTAGTTAATATTTTATTTTTACGCTTTGTTTCGGACGTGTACTAGAAAATATGATTTGTTTAAACCGAACGAGGCGGTTAAAATAAATCCCATAGTGCCGCAAAATTTACCTAAAATTTCCAATTTTTAAAATACTTTGGCTTTACGACTCGTGAAAAATTTATAGGTAATATACCGCTAACGTTATAACGAAACTATGCATATTTCAGTGTTCCTATCTCGCTAAAAACTAGCCGAGAGCAAACGTTTTCCAATAATTTAGGCAGATATTGCATAGCCACATTTGTTGTCGGACCGTCACATTAGCTCAGGTTTTTGGTTTTGTATTAATAGAATTTTTGAAATATTGTTTTACTCCGATGGAAATGACCCATATAAAAATTTATCAAAAGGATTTATTAAAATTAAAATTTGGTTTACTTTTTTGACATTTCATCGATGTCTATTATTGTAAATTGTAAATAAGTTTTAAGGCTTTGGTATGTAATCCAGCGCTCGGAGGGGCATATAGCCCGGAGAATAGCTGTTTTACCATTATTTGTTTCAAATCCTTATATTATAAGGTCTCATCAGGTGGTTAGAGAACTGATTCTCATTTTTACGTATTTATATGTACCCCTGAAAAGTAAGTAGACCTCATTCATTGCAATGAATATTGAAATTGAAATATTTTACCTCACCGTAACCTCTACTCCGACTGCTTGAAACTGTTAATGGATGGCGCTGCCTGTGTCATACTGCTTATGCAGTTCGACATGGTTAGCTTTATGGATTGCTGTTTCGGAAGGTAGGTATGTTCGTTTATCCTGTACTGACGAGAACTAAAGAATGCGAAACCGGTATGCAGGTAACGACATCCTAACTAAAGAAAAATCTTCCTTCTTCTTGGTAGTTTCTTGCAGTCAAACCAAGTACTTTGTTGTCTAACAAGGTTCGTCAAAATAAGGCAAATTTTGGTATGTAATCCAGCGCTCGGAGGGGCATATAGCCCGAAGAATAGCTGTTTTAACATTATTTGTTTCAAATCCTTATAAGGTTTCATCAGGTGGTTAGAGAACGATTCTCATTTTTACGTACGTAAGTTTTAAGGTTTAATACATAGGTACCATGCGGTCCATGGAAGCGGACTGGATAATCAACAGATGGAATTAAAAAATTGTTTCGGATTGTTAACGTTTGCTAAACAGTATTTTATATATTTTATATACAGGGTGTGCCACAATAAAAACTATTAGAAAAAACAACAGGAGTGTAAAATTTTTTATTTTGTGAAGATGCTATAAGACCAGTATAATGTAACAATCTAAGGTATAAGTTGACAAGGACAACTAAGTGTTCTGCGAATTTATTTTGGATATTTTACTGAAATTTAAAAACAAAAGACTATAGGGAATATGCATATAATCCAAGTAATCCGGAAATATATTTTTTAGGATTTTACTTACAGGTCCTTTCACCCTGTGACATACAGTTTAACGTGGGCTCCGAACCACGGTCCTCAGTAACACGACAACCAGAGCATGCACCTCCCAAATAGCCTTGGTTTCGCGCTATCCTATGGAAACGACTAAGTGAAAGCTGTGGCAACACTGTCAGACATGTGCAAATGTAACGACCTCAAAGATAGGAGGCTCCCATAAGAATATATAGATTTACGTTCGTCTCCTAATGGCGGCCAAATCAACGGCAAGCGGGGTTGTCAACTTTGCTTAGTTTCATTGGGCGTTCTTCACCTTTCCAAATTCAATGGTTGTGGCGAGTAGGCAACTAAATATACACTCGAGGCTGTATTCCTTATGTTTTTGGACAGGGTTGTTGTAAACGATAAGATTGATCACATGGCAGTTAAAAATTCCGGGGACAAGATAAAACGGATTAAATATAAGAACATAAAAAAATCATTTGAAAATTAAGCAAATGTTAGAACTAATATAAATAAGTAATAATAATAAGTTTTCAACGACGACTTATTAACCGTTAAAGGCAAAAATTTGTCAAAACCCACCTGATCAACTAGAATATCGAAATTTAAACCAGTACTAACAACAAGTCTAGTGAACATTAACAAACTTGGGGGACAGTTTCTGTATAAATCATCCGGTTCTGTACAAAAAGGACTTTTTGTTATTTGTTTACTCTGCATACTTCTATTTAACATTTTTGTCGCTTGTTATTTTAAACACAGGCATTTTCGGGGAACTAAAATCCTTCAAAAGCCGCTTTTACCTTCTTCTTTCCGTGCTGCGTCCATAATTTTGCCTGTAAGGTCAACGAAGCGTGAAGCTTACAGGGTGTTTGACGGAGCGTGGTGCATGAACGCTCCAACTAACAAGAGGTTTAGCACAGAGTCTCGCAGTGTTGCCGATTCGAAAATAGTACGGTTTATGTAAATTATAAAAATAATTCTTTTGGGCTCTTCTAACGTTTAGTTAGTTTTTTAAAAATGCCATTCATAGTATTAAAAATTTCCCGTTTAGGGAATTCAGTTTATGACGTTTATCCAAAAACAGTAAAAAGTATTAACTTCAATTTCAACAATATTTAATAAAGACTTTGCTATAGAGCGCGCGTACGGGCAAATCTATTATATTTATTTGTTCTGAATTTGAGACTGGCCTATAGTCAGATATACTTTATAATGATTTATAATAATAATAACAATAAAAATAATAATAATAAACGGTTATTAACCCAATCAGAAAAAATACAACATGCAAAAGAAAATATTATAACCTAAAACGAGGAGATGGTCAATTGGCCATTTGTTCAGCTTCCCCTGTAGTATACAGGGTGATTCACGGTCGATGGTAGGTTAGACGTTTATGGAGAACGGAACGCGGGATTTTTTTGAAAATTTGGCAACGTGGGTAATTAGCTATGCTCTGTCCATCTAAAATATTTTCAGCATTGCGACGTTGCCGCTTCTATCAAAAAGTCCTAGCAACTTTATTTTTTTAAATGGAACACCCCATATATTAATAAATTTTTAGAATCGCTCTTTTATTACAATACTTTTTTGTTAATATTACCCTATACCTATCTCTATCGGTTTTCGAGATAAAAATTAGTTTGTGTTAAATATGGTCCAAAACATGGCCCTAATTACACGTAAGTAAATTAGTGCTCTCAATTCATGGAAAGTTGATATTTTGGCGGTAGTTTAGACAGACCCGATGTATTTATTTTTCACCATGAAATCGACTCCATATCATACAGGGCGTGCTAAGATTACTATTATTTCCGTTGTTCATAAAAGGGGTCAAATGTTCGTTTTTTTAAATGAAACCCCCTGTATATTAATCAATAAATTGAAAGATGAAGAAAAACGCTTTAAGATGGTACATCATATTCCTATACCTAAATCATCAAGTTTTCTTAATAAAAGCGCTTTTTTGTGAAAAAAAAAATAAAGACTTTAATTTTAAGTAACCATGGATATCAAACATCAAAATATCAAACTTACGACATTTTGACGACTGTGTTTAAAAAAATCTCCCAAAATGAACGCAGATAATCATTATTCAAACGAAGTTCTTATGAAATTATTTATTTTACACGGACAATGTGATCAAATCATTGCCAGAACTTGCAGAAAATTTAACCAAATGTATCCTGAATTGACACAAATGAACGAAAGGAAGTTTGTAAGATTACAAAATAATTTCATTAACATGTGAAAATAAATTAAATAACAAAATTAGGAAGGTTCAAAAAACAAAACTGTAAACAAAATAAGAAATTTTTACAATAAATGCTGGAAATGTTGTCCATTACATTCTAAACATTTTAGTATGTGCTTTTGTACGCGACTCGTAGTTGCTTTTTCAATTTCATGGGGATCCAGATCTTCAATACACCGAACTATTCGCCGTCGCAGTTCTTCTTTGGTAGGCACTGGAGTACTGTACACTCTTTCTTTTAAAACACCCCATAAATAAAAGTCAAGCGGCGTGAGATCGGGGGATCTCGGTGGCCAATCCCACGGCCCTAAGCGCCTAAACCAACGATCGTCAAATATTTCATAAAGTACCCTGGAAACTTCCTGGGTGCAATGAGCTGGCGCTCCGTCCAGTTGAAACCACGAATTCCTATAATCCTCTAAAGATAAATTTTCGACGAAATCGGTAACAGTCGTCCTTAGTATTTCGAGATATCTCTCAGCATTTAAAGTGGCATCATAAATAAAAAAGCTAATTTTGTGCTTTTTTAAAATACAAAAAACATTTAGGTCAAATTTTTCTTGAAATCCCATTTCTTTTGTCACGTGAGGATTATGATCAGCCCAAAAATGCTTATTTCTTCTATTAAAAATCCCATCCCTTGTAAATTTTGCTTCGTCGCTCCAAATGATTTTTGACAAAAACTCCGGATCCTCTTGTATACGTATTAAAAGGGTTTCGCAAAAATGCACTCTACGTTCAAAGTCTTCTGCTTTGAGGGCTTGCACTTTAGTAAATTTAAACGGATGCATTTCGTGATTTCCCAAAATTCGTTGTATTGAAGCATATGATACACCCAAATCTTTTTCTGCACTACGAATGGAAGCCTCTGGATATGCATAAAAATATGCCAAAACGTTGACAATATTATCTTCATTTGAAGTAACAGGTTTTGGTAATGTTAGAGGCGCTTTTAAATTTGAGCCATAGTTAATGAAATTATTTTGTAATCTTACAAACTTCCTTTCGTTCATTTGTGTCAATTCAGGATACATTTGGTTAAATTTTCTGCAAGTTCTGGCAATGATTTGATCACATTGTCCGTGTAAAATAAATAATTTCATAAGAACTTCGTTTGAATAATGATTATCTGCGTTCATTTTGGGAGATTTTTTTAAACACAGTCGTCAAAATGTCGTAAGTTTGATATTTTGATGTTTGATATCCATGGTTACTTAAAATTAAAGTCTTTATTTTTTTTTTCACAAAAAAGCGCTTTTATTAAGAAAACTTGATGATTTAGGTATAGGAATATGATGTACCATCTTAAAGCGTTTTTCTTCGTCTTTCAATTTATTGATTAATATACAGGGGGTTTCATTTAAAAAAACGAACATTTGACCCCTTTTATGAACAACGGAAATAATAGTAATCTTAGCACGCCCTGTATGATATGGAGTCGATTTCATGGTGAAAAATAAATACATCGGGTCTGTCTAAACCACCGCCAAAATATCAACTTTCCATGAATTGAGAGCACTAATTTACTTACGTGTAATTAGGGCCATGTTTTGGACCATATTTAACACAAACTAATTTTTATCTCGAAAACCGATAGAGATAGGTATAGGGTAATATTAACAAAAAAGTATTGTAATAAAAGAGCGATTCTAAAAATTTATTAATATATGGGGTGTTCCATTTAAAAAAATAAAGTTGCTAGGACTTTTTGATAGAAGCGGCAACGTCGCAATGCTGAAAATATTTTAGATGGACAGAGCATAGCTAATTACCCACGTTGCCAAATTTTCAAAAAAATCCCGCGTTCCGTTCTCCATAAACGTCTAACCTACCATCGACCGTGAATCACCCTGTATACTACACAGGTGCTGTTAAGTACATTAAAAAAATAACAAAACTCTTTTATTGATCATACAAATACGAGTATACATATGTTAGGAAGATGGATATAACACCATAAAAAAAGGATATGATAGGTAGAAAAAGAAGTGGATCGAGAAGAGAATCAGCAACTGTGATTTAAATTTAAAAAAAAATTATAGGCACAATAAAAAAAAATCTGAGAGGTGCATGAGGTATATAAGAAATCCAGAGTTTTTTTAAATTAATATATTTATTATTGTTGAGTAAATAAAGTATGTTTTAACTTATTCTTAGAGGATGTACAGGGTATTGGGAATTTAGTAAAATTAAATTTATTAATATATGATGCTACACAACACGAGAAAGAAAGTTGAGAAAATACTGTATGATGTCGAGGGATGGTTGGTATATTTTTACGGCGAATGTTTAAATTCTACACATCTGTTTTGTAGACCTGTCAAGCAAGTAAGGAGGGCTTCTATATTTAAGTATTTTATAAAAGAAGCAGGTTGCATGTAGTATACGATTGTTGTACATATTGAGCCATTTTAGTTCTTTAAGTTTATGGGAAATTTGCTCCCGAAGGCCGATGCCAAAAATCAGACGCAGGCGTGAATTTTGAAGTTGCTGTATTCTTCCATGATCAGCCTATCCAGACAGGGGCCATACAAACTATGACACTAGTTTAGTGGGGATAACACCATTTTCTTCAAGCACCGACTTTTATCAAGGAGAAAATTTTCTGAAAAATCAACAATACAAAAGCTTTCCATATGTTGCATACTTTTTTGGACACACTGTATATTAAATTTTTGAAAGAGCTCTGAACTTTACAAAAAATTGTCAAATTAGGAACTAAGTACATTTTAGTATGTGATTTTCAATTAAAAGTACATTTTTAAATGCAAATATACTCTAACTATACAAATTTCTTTGTAATCTTTCCTAACCACCCGACTTCTCTCGCTCATTCATACCTAGGGCCTCCAGGTTATGAAACAAATTGCCTGCAGACGTTTTCCTTTCCCCTCACAATGTCCAATCCTTTAAAGCCCGTGTCAATAGATTACATGTCCTTTATATTGATGATGAAATTTCACACGCGTATAATAAGACATATCCCACTTATATCGTAAATATATATTATCGGTTTTCATAATTATCTTATGTTAGCGTTAGAGCTGTATTTTTTGTTATATCTGTTTTAAAGACTAAGGGATGAGCTATAGGGAATTTTATTCATGGAATGTTCAGCCTTAACGAAACAATTAATTTTACGTACAGCGTTGCCCTAAAAAGGAACGTCACAGCAGCGACGTTTAGTCATCGTGTGAGTTCGACGAAAAATTCGTGACTAGGCTCCCGCTGTCAATTTGATATCCACCCTTATGTAGCCAGCGTAAACGTTCCTTATCCAGAAATCTAAAAACTGCTCTGTAGTCGAATAAACTATGAAATGTCCACATCTGATATAACGATGAAATATGGGAACGACGGAAAAACTGAATTAAATCGCCGTTTATATATACTGGAACTAGGCACTTGGCACAATCAATTTCAGTCATGTCAGATTTGACATTTGTATATTGTTGTTCGCTTTAATCTCTTATCAACATCGACAAAGTCTATTGTAAAAGAGCGCGATAAGCGCTTTAAATCAAAATTAGACACGGCCAATGGACGTTGGCAGTTATACTTCCTTCCTTTTTTAAAAAACTTGTTAATGTCGAAGGGCGTGCTGGTACAGGACCGAACCGTAAAAATGATCGATAATGTAATTAGATATTTAATTGCTCTCAATTATATTTCAAGTTTTACCAAAGATAGGAAAAAAGCCGTTCTTGATAGAAGTTTTTGTATGCCGAAAAAATAAGATTCACGATGATAAAATTTTGATATTTTACTCCACTTATTACAATTTTTCGGTTACCTGAGAAGTAAGAATGGTTCGTTAGGTTTTTAAAAATTACTTTACTTAAAGAAATGCTGTTTAAATTATTATTAAAGGTTTACATTTATGAGTTAGTAAATAAAAACCGATGAATATACTTGTTCTTTAAAATGTTTTAATTTTATTTATAAATATATCTTTTTAAAGTTGCAGTGGACAATTTTTTGAAACATATCGAGTTTTTTAATACTGGTTTCTTTTCTGAATGCAACTAACAAAAAACAAACTAATTTTTCCCATAGCATAAAAAAGCAAAACATCGATTTTAACAAAAACAATCGATTTTTAAACATCGATGTTTTGATTTCGATGTTTTTGTGACATTGATATTTACCGATGCCCAACATCGATGTTTGTCTTACGATGCGCATCCCTATATTGACATCATAACTTTCCTTTGCTTCAATTAATAATTTCGGAATTGGTTGTATAAGATTCCCCGAGACTGAAGGAAAGGCCCTGCTTCAATCACTTAAAGGTAAGGCACTTGCTTAAAAATTTGAGATGATACGTGCTTGTATTCACAGCAGTCACGTTCCCACTGCTGTGAGACAGTGAGGAAAAAGAATTTTTTTCGAAACATTGCAGTTTTTGATATGAGAACATCTCATTTCCGATTTAAATGCTAGTAAAGAATCCGCATTAAGACTTTTCCAGTGATCGTAAAACCCCATTTTTCATCAAAAAAAGTGCGTGTGTATAAGATTCCCCGAGACTGAAGGAAAGGCCCTGCTTCAATCACTTAAAGGTAAGGCACTTGCTTAAAAATTTGGGATGATACGTGCTTGTATTCACAGCAGTCACGTTGCCACTGCTGTGAGACAGTGAGGAAAACGAATTTTTTTTCGAAACACTGCAGATTTAAATGCTAGTAAAGAATCCGCATTAAGACCTATCCAGTGATCGTAAAACCCCATTTTTCATCAAAAAAAAGTGCAGTCGACGTTGAATTTTTACAAAAGTATTTACAACAGAAAATGCATTGAAATTATAATTAATAATATGTAAAATTTTAATCTAAGCAAAACAAACTTTGTGATAATTATAAACTATCCGTTTAAAATAAACGTATGTCATATCCCCAGGAGTTGTACATATTTTAAGGAATGGTGTATCATATCCAAAGAAGTTGTGAAGAAATAAAATAAAATTCCCTAAAAAACCAAGATGCCTCTAGGATAAAATTTGGCAATTGATTATATCAAAAAACAGAAAAGAAACGATGTTAGCAGAGAAGTTTAAAGAGTACTGAATAAATCTCTGGATTTTCTCGGTCATTTTTTAAAACTAGATTTGTAAATTTTACAGAAAAAATTTCAGTTTCATTGCTTCAAATTCACTTTGCTACAAATATATAACGTGATGCACACTGTCTGCTCTTAATTAATGTAATTCCAACTCTGTCACTTAACTTTATAGCACCTTATTTACAAAAAATAATAAATGGATTCCTAATGGATTCAGTGACCTCGAAAGAAAGTGAATTTCTGACAGAAACGGAAACGGGGCAAACGTGAAAACCATAATAAAACAAATGGAAATTCTAGTTTTACTTAGAAGGTATATATTTAGGGGTGCATGTTTTGTAACTAATATCGTTGTGTTGTCACTTTTAAGGGCATGCAATATTTTTTATTAGCGCCCTAAATAAATATATAGATTGAAATTGATAAAGGTATATATACTATGTGGAAAGTTCAGGAACATTTTTTGGGAATATGTAAGCGAATGTGTGCACTTAAAAGTTTAAAGCCATATTGCCCAAGCTTAACTCCCAGATTAAAATGTGGGTGACAGGCTGTCCTGTTCAAGGTCTTTACCTATTTTTGTTGCTTTTTATTAGTAATCAACGCTAATTAAGGCTGTGCAGGCCTATGGGCTCCGTACAGGTTATGGATTGCTCGCTCATCCTAATACCTGCAAAATTTAGATTTATTATTGTAACTTTAACTTGTCACAATAGACCGGTGAATCTCTTTGAAAAGATCTTAAGTCAACTATTCAAAACAAGAATAAGACCGCTTCAAAATAAGCACTTCTCGAAAATGGCTTCTGATATTCTCCTTATATCGCTCCGTTATACAGTTATTAACTAGAGAAAGTGCCAACCCTCCCTATTTTTATTAAGTCTAACAATAGACCTAAACCTCTTAGCATGGTAATGTTTCGTGTTACGTTGCGGAAAATCAGACTTTATTCTTCGTTCGGTAATCTTATTAAACGGAACTGGTTAGTAACGGGTCTTTTACCGATTCAGCGTGCTGCATAAAGGAGTAAAGAAAATACAATATAATCTTACACAAAGGCTAAGAAAGCTTACTACTCTAAAAATAAAATTACATTAGTTGTGAGACATTCAACTAATATCATCCAAGTTTCAAAAAAACTTCTTTTAACATAATTTTTTTATTTAAAAGGCAAATATCATATCTTGTCTTCCTTATTTTGAAACTTCTACAGAACATTGCTTAATACTTTTTGTTTTGAAAGGAAGGACTCTTCTTCCCATTGGGCCTTCAATAAGAATTTTGTGTCTAAATAAGGAATAAAGTACCAAAAAAGTTCAATTAATTTTAATGTTATATATATAGTTCTTGACACTATGGCGAACACTACTGGTCTGTAATGTGGTTTTCAAAATGATCATTAAATATCCTTTACAATATCTGTATGATTCAAAACAATAATCTGATATAACAAATGTAGTTATATATTTCCGTCAAATTTCGCCGTTTTTTGTTCTGACTTCAAGTCTAAGTACTAACGTACCGTGGGTTTTTGAAATAAAAAAAAATGTGGTATGTTGACGGGATTTAAAGATAGGAGGGTTAGGGAGGTAAGGGAAAACATCTGCAGGCAATTGGTTCCATAACCTGGAGACCCTAGCTATGAATCAGCGAGAGAAGTGGGATGTAGGCTTTCGTAGATCGACAGTAAAGAGATGCATACGTAACGCGCCTCTTGATATTCTGTTAGGAACAGTCAAGGGGGGAATTATAGCGGCTAGTTCTTCAGAACAAAATCCGCGGAAGTACCGGTAGAAAAGGGATAAATCCCCAACAGCGCGGCGATGAGCGAGAGGAGGAAGTTTTCTTATCAGGACTTGATGAGTTGAATGGCTCTCTTTGGGACAGAATCAAGGATGTTAAGTATCGAAGATGATGCCGCTCCCCAGATATGGGAACAGTAGTATAGGTTAGGTCTAATTTAGGAAACATAGAAAGTGTGTAAGTTGGAAGGGGAGCAGTATTTTCTGGCTCGAACGAGAAAACCAAGCTTTTTAGCTGCCGATGTGGCTACTGAAGTAAAGTGTTTGTGCCAGCTGAGATCACGTTCGAAAGCGATGCCAACAAGATCGAACATTTCATTGTTCGGTAGGCCTTGGCCTTTCATGTGGATGGAGTAAGTGTTGCCCGATTTTTATCGTGACAGGAAGCAAGACTGGGTTTTAGAGACGGTGAAATGAATAAGGTTGTTGGTACCCCCGTCTAAGAGTGAAGATCTTGGGAAAGGGGTACGTGCATAG
Organism: Philopedon plagiatum; assembly: GCA_963971165.1. Taxonomy (NCBI): domain Eukaryota; kingdom Metazoa; phylum Arthropoda; class Insecta; order Coleoptera; family Curculionidae; genus Philopedon; species Philopedon plagiatum. The sequence goes on along the minus strand of OZ020191.1, from coordinate 132,401,267 downwards.
ATCTGCGTCTATTATTCAGCTCTTGATTCGAGACTTGTCTGGAAAAATGAATGTTGGAGTGAAGAGTACTATCGTCAGCATAACTGTGGATGGGATTGGTAGTTGATGAGAGCAGGTCATTAATGTGAAGAAGAAATATTGGTGCAAGGACTGAACCTTGGAGTACGCCAGCATTGATAGGATGGAAGTTAGATGAGTAACCATCCACCACTACAGATATGCGCCGATTAGAGAGGAAGCTGTACATTGTTTAGGAAGCAGACCGTAAGAAGGTATTCTGTTGAGGAGTGCGGCATGTCATACTTGATCAAAGGCCTTGGAAATATCAAGAGCAACAATCTGAGATTCGCCATAAAATTCAAGAGACTTGTTCCAGATATGTGCGACAAAGCTAAGGGATCAGCTGTGGATCTTTGGTGACGAAATCCGTACTGTCTGTCATGGATGATTTTGTGTTTTTCTAGATATTTTAGAATTTGCTTTGATTGCTTTCTCCATAACTTTGCTGACAACAGATGGAAGAGAGATATAATTGGATGGAAGAGATTTGGGACTTTTCTTCTAGCTACCTGGGAAGATACCCTTCTTATAGGAGATCTGGAAAAGACGAGTTAACATGGATGCAAGTTCTGGAGCACATTTTTTTAGAATAGTTGCGGGTATGCCATCCAGACCGGAGGACTTTTTGGTGTCAAGGGACATAATAATTTTTTGAACTTGTTTGACCTACAGACGTAAAGGTTAGAAGATCGAAATTGGCAGGAGGAATTAGGGTGGAATTGGCAGCGAAATGTTTGGGAAATAGCTCTGCCTTTAGAGGTGGAGATAATTTAGTTGTCAGAGGTCAAGGAAAGAACAGTGCTTCTACAGAAGTTTTGACTAATGTTTTTGGTAAGTGACCAGAAAGATTTGCTGCCGTTCGGACAGGAATACACTTTATCTTTTATGCGGCGTTGTTAAAAGCATTTTTGGACTTTGGGTTCAAACTCGTTACACATAATTTCTCTACAAGATTTTGTAACGCCTATTCAGGTTTCTATAAAAACCTGAGCAAAGCTGAACAAACTTGAGCAGATCAGTTTGGATTTTAAAAAAACAAAGTTGTTGGAGTCAAATGCCATGTCAGTCCTAATTTGTTAAATGCGCAGTGTTTATCGTGGAAAAACTTAGTTACATCGGAAGCAACTCAGTTCAAATCTTTTTTGGAACACGATTCAGATAAAATACTGTATCCAATCATATCCTCAAGTGGACGGTTCGTCATCCGATCGGTTTCATCTATACATCCACTAAAACGACAAAGACATACTGCAATACATACGTGGGTATTTTACAAATGATATGTGCTAAGGAGGAGGAGTGGCCCACTCTACTTTCCCCACTAATAAAAACAAGCAAAACTGATTAATGACTTCCCATCCTGTCAATGGAAGTTAACGAATGTCTAATCCCCTACCCGAGCGCTATTGTTGGACGATTTTTAACCGGCCATGCCACCCTCCGTTTTTAAAATACGATGGCGACGCGACAGCTGGTTGTGACAAGCTACGTTTGGTGTACGCATTTAATTTACACATAAATATCACTTGAATTTCTTATCCGCGTGGTTAAATATTTTAGAACATATTTTCATTAAAATAAAAACTGAAATGTTTAAAGTGGATCTAGGAAAATGCCTTTACAGAACCTTTTTGTCGGAAAATCTATTTTTGGGAAAATGGATTTTTTAAAGAGCAGTTTTTTTGAATATGCTTTTATTAAAATCGCCAGGACTATAAAGCATAGGACTCCGCTGCCGGCACCGGTTCCTAAACTTTTGATTCATGGATATCGGCAACGCCACCCGAGTAGAAAATTTCTCGGGTGCCGGCACTTCTAACCTAAAATAAAAATAGTTACGACTTTGAAATGATATGTAAACAATTTGTTGTTTTAATTTTGCGTAAAAACTATAAAACATGAAAGGAGGTGATCAGTTTTCTTCATATGAAAATTTTAATTGCGTTTCGTGGACTACTACAAGAAAGCCACAAACAATTAGTTTTGGTTGCCTAACAGCAGAACAATTGACAATCAAAGACAACGAAATCCTAATACTGTGGTGGATATTAATCCGGTTCGGAATACTATTATCTGCGGTTAGCCTGTGTTAAAGGTGGAAGATCATTCGAGGCAAAAAATGAAAAGTCAACGAGAGTGTGTTCCACGTATAAGCAAGGCTGCCAGGCTAGCATTTTCTTGAAAGTAAGTGAACATAAACAATTTATATGCATCATGGAGCTTGAACAAAATCACGATCATACTTCACCCACAGTTCGTTTCAATTCGCTAGCAAAACAAAGACTAAATTTGCCAGAAAAGCTCAGACTTTACTACTCAAGAAGCGTTGAAGGCTGGGGCAAATAAAAAAATCATTTTAGATAACTTAATTAGAGAAACAGGTTGTAAAATGGCATTGAAGGACCTCACTAATCTTGGAAATCGTAGCAAGGCAAAGAATTTTGAAGAATGCATGCATATTTTAAGAAATTCATACCATTGTATTGATATTGAGATTCTAGTTGATCAAAATGGGCTTTTCAATGGTTTATTTTTCCAACATGGCGGAAAAATAAATGGAATGTTTTCTAGAGATTATTTTTGTTGATGGTACCATTCTTTATAGTCTCTGATGATACCTATTGCCTGGTAAATCTAAGGACTGCGACTTACATAATAATGGTAGAAGATGGAAGCGGCCTGAGTGAGATTGTAGCTATTAGCTTGTTGGCGAACGAGGATGAAGATTATTATATTATTCGCAGAATAATAATAATTGTTATATTTTTGAAGCAATATTTAAGTTTCGTTAAAGTTTACATTATAATAAATAATTGGTTTTTGATTGAATTAAGGTATTTTGACTTTAATTTTCTAATGTTGCCGGCACCCAGCTCGGCTGCCAGTGCCGGCACCCATCAAAGGTACCGTTAGGGCTGCCGGCGTCGGCATCCATGATGGCTGCCGGCGCCGACAGCGGAGTCACTTCCTAAAGCATATTGTGATTGTTCAAACTTTTTGTGACTCAATGTTTACCAGCTATATTTTATTAATTATCTGAGTATATAATTTACTATTTCACGCTAATAATTGGGCTGAACTGATCTACTTTAAAATTTTTAACAAACTTAGATAAACAAAATAATTTAGTTTCCTAAACAATGTTATGTTATGATGCAAAGCCGCATTGCAGCAAAAAAATTTCTATATAAATTATATTATCAATGATTTATGGCTGAATATGGTATAACATTATTGACCTGCTTTAAAAGATTAGCTAAAATTAAGTTTAGGGTAAATCAGTTGAAATAATTAATTAGTTTTATCATCATTTTTCAAAAATGTGTTAAATTACATTGTTTTTACTTATTTGCATTATTGTACAAACATCTTCGATTATATTTTCATTTTATGAAAAAAAGTAATTTTAAGGCCACTGCATAATCATGGAGCGCAAAAAATAGCTTATATACCACTGAACTATAATAGCAAACTCTTTGTGGCGTCAGGATTAGCAGCTACATATATTTTAGTTATTATCTGAGTATATACAGTGTGACCAGTAAAGTCCGCATCATATGGGATTTTTTATTAATAGCTTTATTCGAGATTTGACTTTGGCATCAATTTCTGCTTCGATCGAGATGAGAATTAACCAAAAAAATAGTAGTCATGTGATTCGTATTATCTGCCAAGTTTTAATTTTTTCCAAAAAAAAATCAAAAGTGCGGTTATTTTTCAAAATATCGAAAAAAGTTATTAGAAAAAGTTTTTCTAAATGCAATTTTTAGCCCACATGCAAAATTTCAGTTGCATAAGATAATTTTGATTTTTGTCCATTTTTTTAAAATTGCACCACTGTTGCACTGTTGCAAAATAAGACTCAACGCAACCTACATAAAACTTCTTAGTTTTAACAATGCTTTATTCCAGACACACTTTCTTTAAAGTAGCGCCATATTAAATGTGTGTTTTTCTACAAAATCCAAATAGGGCTATTAAAATTTGGTCACATGTGATGCAAAGGGTATTTATTTTTGACCCTGTATAAGGTAATTTCATAAAAGAACTATTTTTGAAAACGCAGTTTGTGTCTTGCATATGGGCTAAAAATTGCATTTAGAAAAACTTTTTCAAATAACTTTTTTCGATATTTTGAGAAATATCCCCACTTTTGATTTTTTTTTTGGAAAAAATTAAAATTTGGCAGACAATATGAATCACGTGACTACTATTTTTTTGGTTAATTTTCATCTCGATCGAAGCAGAAATTGATGCCAAAGTCAAATTTCGAATAAAGCTATTAATAAAAAAAATCCCATATGATGCGGACTTTACCGGTCACACTGTAACTTACTATTTCACACTAATAATCGGGCGGTACTAATTTGCTTTACAATTTTTAACAAATTTAGATAAACACAATAATTTAGTTTTCTAAACAATGTTGTGATGCAAAGCCGCATTGCCGAAAATAATTTGTATACAAATTATGTTATAAATTTATGGCTGAATATTGTGATTGACCTGCTTAAAAGATTAGCTACAATTAAGTTTAGGGTAAATCAGTTATTGTAATAATTAATTAAGCTTGTCACCCTTTGCCCTAAATTTTGCCTCCCATGCATTAAACTTTTAATGGGTTGAAACGAGTTTCTATGTAATTAAATGCTGACCATTATTTTGTTGGAAATTGCAAAACTCTCAGGAATTGGTTAGATTTGCGTAACATTTCGAGTACGGTTATTTATTTCTCTTTTTTTGTTTTAAAAAGAGGAGTATAGAAAACGCATACGCGTACAGTTTTTACAAATTCTAGAAGAAGAAAGAATTATGCAAATTCACTGATTAAGTTCTGAAGTGTTCCATATTAAAGCTTCTAAGAAGAAATCAGTGGCGGTTCCTGACATTTAAGATGTGTCGTATCTCAGTTCCTACGCATGGGACCCACACCAAATTATAGGATGCTACTACAGGGTAGTCTAGAAACATTTTCGTAAAAAAATATTTAATTGTGAAAAAAAGTTAATTTTTTGGGCCGCTTCACCTGAAATCTGAGAAAGTTTTGAAGAAAATTTCACTTTCAAGTTTTTTCTTCATCAATTTTATCAGATTTTATTGATATAATTCAAAATTCATTGGATTACATCTAACGTCCTGAAATTAATTAAGTTCTAAAATTTGTACCCTAAAATATTTTGTCTATGAAATAATTTAAATGTCATTTCTTTAAGGAAAATTAGAATATTTTCACCAAATGTGGAATTTCTCGATAAAATTTGATATACTTTATGAAAAAATATGGTGAATAAAATTTTCTTCAAAGCTTTCTCAGATCTCAGGTGAAGCGGTCCAAAAAATTAACTTTTTTTTGGCAAATTTCAACATTGAATATTTTTTCACGAAAATGATTGTAGTGTACACAACATTTTATAATTTGGTGTGGATCCCATGCGTAGGAACTGAGATATGACAATCTGAAATTCCAGGAACCGCCACTGGAATAAATCAAGTTCGCTGAGTATCTGTACACAGCATTGACCTTCAGCAAGAAGAGAAGAGACCCATTCATTTATAACTCGTCTTTTCTTGTTTCATACATTGTGCGCATATATGACAAAGAAAGAGAATTCCGAGAGTTTGATTTTATTGATTTCTTGCCTCGGTGAAAATCTAACGTTTTTCCGGTGTAGGATTTTGAAGAAACCTTTTGTGACCTGGAGCCTGGCTTTATCACAGACCTTGGAGAACCAGGGCTTTTTATGCTGGAGTCTAGGTTTCTTACGGATATATGGAATGAAACTTTCAATACCTACTTGAATGATATCTGTGATATGAGAGCAAATTTTGGAGGGATCTAAAGTGGAAAAACAGACAGGGTTGAATATCATCATTTTTTAAAATGATGATATTCAATGGCCTGTAAGATCAAGCGATCTAAGCCCCCTCGATTTTTTCTTGTGGGGCTTTCTCAAGGACAAAGCCTGATCTAACAAACCTCCGACGATTAGTGATCTAAAGCCAAACATTCGTCAAGTTATTGGTGAAATTGGACCGTAAGTATACCAAAATGTTATTGATAATTTAACACAAGGAATAGTCATCTGTACAAACAGCCTAGGGGAAATTTTTCCTACAAAATTATTTTTACAATATAACTGCCATGTCTAATTTTTGATAAAATAAACCCACTGGGACCCCCTTTGCATGTTACAGAAAAAATCAAACAAACCATAACGTCTACGTTTGACCCAAATCCACCCATAGATTTAAATAATTTTATCTTTTTGTCAGCTTGCATGTTTTTTGTTGATTTAACTGCTATAAATTACATTGAATTAAACCAAACACAATTGTTTCATTGTCGTTTTATTTGTATTTTTAAATCAACAATTGGTTTAGGACAGAAAGCGTCGTTTCGACGACGTAAAATTTTATAATAATAACAAATCTATTATTTATGGTATAATACGTTATATAGGTTGAATTACCTGAAATGAAATACCTGTTCCGATTTTATTTTATTTAATGTAAAATGACAATCTTAAATAGTAAATTACCATCAACTTTGAAACAGCTGTCATTTATTTTATTGATCGTTATGTAATTTTAGGTCGTTTTAGCTACTATTAAATATTTATAATAAATATTTCCCTCCTGTTTAGAAATAAGCCAGGGTAATTTTGAAATTTTATATGGCGAATTGGGAAAAAATTAGTATAATGCTACGACCTCTTTTTTTGCAAGTATTCGTAATGTCGCTTAACATACTAAAAGGTCCTCACAACTGCTAAGAAGCAAATTTCACCAAGAGCTTGTAAAATAAGGTAAAAACATGCCCTTTTTGCTCGAAGATTTTAAACTGCAACAACCCGACAGAAGACGCTATAAATTACTAAGCCGGCTGCAAGACCACCACCGGGGGATTTTTCACACAACTTTTTTCGGGAAACAGAAAACAGGCTGCCCTAATTAAATTTCGTCGTTATTGGCGGGGTCCTAAGTTTTCCCAGCTAATAACAAAAATAATAAATCTTGCAAAGTGTAAAGCTCCTTTTCGAGAACAATAAAAAAGAAATCGCTTGATAAATTAAATGAGCACAAAAGGGATTGAGTTATTAGAGCGCAAGGTATAATAAGTATTTAATTAAAAAGCAGTTAAGCTTCCAGAACATAAATTATGCATGCATTAATTAAAGAACTTAGAAAAACTCCCCCTGGCAAAAAATAAAACAAAGTTATTTCTGTTTCATTAGGACTTTTTTTGGGGGTTTTCTTTTGTATTACAACAGCGCGGTTTCCAGGTTTACAAAAATTATTAAGAGGCTTTACTGATATTTATAAGATTTAAGATAGATATTGTAAAGTTAGCAAAAGCACATAATACATATATCTTATACAGACGTTTTATTCACATCAATTGACAACTTTTGACAAAAACCTAATAAATGTATTTTTACAATTAAATAATAACTGGTATTATAAGATACCTAACACTACATCTTCCTTTCTTTAATAAATAAATGCTTATTGGTACTTTAATGGTTTTAAAATATTCCTTCTCAAGTGAGACTCTACTATTTATTAGTTCTGGCTCCTCTTCGTGAGTTTCTCCACTAATAGTATTATTGTGCTGCCTCTGGTTCACTCTCGTCGGGTATGAAATGTCTTCTATTTCTTCTTATCTCTCCTTCTCAAGTTTCTATAATATATGATCTTGGGTACTGTTCCCTTTTTTGTTATTACTTTATCATGTCTTCTAAGAACAGGAATCCATACTTCATTTTCTGAATTAACCTCTGGCAATTTCTTGCGCCTCTTCTTCTATCAAAATTGCGTTTATTTCTTTCTCGAATTTATCTGTTTTTTCTTTAAAATTTTCAAGTGCTTCATCAGTAGTTTTTCCATATTCACTTAAAGATGTAAAGTGGATTTTAACTTTCTACCATACAGCAACTGAGCTGGTGATAAACCGATTCTAAAGGAGTATTTCTGCATTCTAAAAGTCCTAAGATCGGATCGTTGCATTTCAGCAAAATTCTTTTTGCAATATCTACTGCTTTTACAGCCATTAGATTGTGGAAAGTGTGGGCTGGATACGGCATGTTCAAACCCATATTGTTGTGAAAAATGTTTAAATTTATCAGACGTAAACTGGGTACCCCCATCTGATCGTATCAATCAAGGAACACCATGTCTTCCAAAAATATTTTTTAATCTTCCTATGATCCATTGTGATGTCAGTCTATCTATATAGACTACCTCTAGAAATCTAGAATAAAAATCTTATACTAATAAGCACCATTTTTGCTGACATTTAAATAAATCAACACCAACTATTTCCCAAGGTTGGATTTGACCTGCTGAACAACTTGATGTGATTAGAATTTACTTTATACTAAAGAATAGTATATTCTGTAACAAGGTTAGAATGAAAAAACTCTATACGAGTGGAAAATTCCGAACGCGAGCGCTAGCGAGCGTGAGGAACCACGAGTATTGAGTTTTTTCATTCTAACTGAGTAACAGACTATATTTTCTCCACAACCATTAATTTGTTATTTCAGGTGGAGTACTGTCACATTCTATATCTGATTCATTCGATTTTTCACTCATTATTTCATTTAAATTGAAGCTTTTGCTGACAAAAATTATGACACCGCCACCATTTGCATCTGTCACTGACAATTTTGAAATCCACGGCAATCTATGTCGTTTGGTTCGATTACAGAATATTCATACCGTACCTTGTTATGGAATGAAAATACATGCGAAACACATAAGAAGTAAATGTTTCAGAATAAATATTCTAACTCAAGAGTAAGAATGTATATGTTCTATTATTAAAAATGATTTCGGAATTTCTACATTCTTAAATGGTTGTGGAGAAAAAGGTTTTCCGGGAAGCATCCGGTAATTCTAATTGCACCATCATATTCAGCAGGTCAAAATTCACAAAATATATTGCTAGACAAAAGAACCTTTTTGAAATTGTTCTTTTTGTTGTTTGTTCTTTAAGAATACTGCTTTTGCTTAAACAATATACTTAATATTTATTTTAAATAATGCTGGGTTGCGGTGGAGGCTGTGAAATTAGTTGTAATTTTAGCCTTAACTCAATGTTGTTTGTTAATTTTTTTAGTTTTTCTTCCATGCACTCCCTAATTTTTTTTATAAATCCTGGTGGACGATGTTTTTAATGCCGGTTTTACATTTATGTAGTTATCCATTCCTTCATGAATTTCAGCATGCTAACATGAATTCGTAAATATATGAGGATTATCTTTTAAGCTAAGGGGTATTATACATATAGGTATATAGTCTCAACTTTATTTAAATAAATTTCACTTTTTTTACTTTCTGTTTAATCCATTAACTTGCCTTGTATTTTTTAAATTTATTTGCATTTGGGCTATTCTGTTAATAATGATGTGATAACAATAACTGTTTGATAAATAAAGCCGAAATGCACATACTTTGTAGTTTTACTATATAAGTTAAAGTTTACATATTATTCTGTGTAGGGTTTATAAGTAGAGCTCGGCGAAATTTTGTTCATGCAGTGGCGGGACACTGTGTTGCCAAGAGTGCTCTTACACTGTGATTACAAATAGCAGAAAATTCATAAAACCCCTGAAGATCGCTGTCAATCAGTTTAAAAAGTATAAAGCGTTCCGCCAAGTATACGGCTTTGTAATTTGCATTTAAAATTGTAAAATAATTTCGCACTTGCATGTGAGCGGTCGGGTGGTTTCCTCTGACTTAATAGGAAAAATTGAGCAGGCGGCAACACAGCGCCAAGCCTCGCGGCATACAGCTGGTTGCAATGGTGCTTTCCGTTCTGGTTTAAGAGAAGCAAGCGTAATTCCCTTTTCGTTGTTTATGTGTTAAAAGAGGAAGAGGGATAGATCCACGAATCCACCGGAGGTTGTTTACTCGTGGACCAGTTACGACGTAATTTGGTAGGGGAACTCTAGGTACTGTAGCGGCGTTTGGTAATTTAATTTTTTCCATCGTTTTGGTCGGAATTTTTGACAGACAGTCAGGCGTACTGGTTACAACAATGAGTCATGTGCCTGTCAAAAATTCCAATCAAAACGATGAAAAATATTGAATTGCCGAACGCCGCTTGTGTGTCGCGCAGAGGATTATCCTTTTTTACAACAGCATTTTCATAAAAATTTGTGAAAGGTTTTCAAACATTTTAGACAAAAATACCGATTTAGCTATATTACAGGGCATTTGCGTACGGTATCAGATAAATGAAACCTTAAACGAATGCCAGAAAAGTTTCCTGTTTGCTAACCTTACACCAAATCCTACAAGTGTTTACGCGGAATAATCCTACATATCGGTAAGGTAAGTAAGTATAATGTGCATAAGTATTGACTTATTATCGCCTATCTCACGAACTGTTGTATCGCATGTTTTTGTAATTTAAGACAGGCCTAGAATTACATTTTTTCCATGCACTTTAATCTCATAAAGTGTCTGGCTCATCGCGCCTTCAGTAAAATTGACAAACCTGGGGTACGTCAAGTCCGGAGATAGGGGACGCTTTACTGGCATCCCAAACGTAGATCTCGCGCCTTCGGTAAAATTGTTAAACATGAGTTACGACAGTTTGTGAGACAGGCAAAAAAGTGCCCCATACTGAACGCTAAACAACCCACTCTTTAAACTAAGGAAGAGGCATATCTCAATATCTATCTAGGGATGTAGATGATATAGAATTTCACAAAGGTACAACGAATTTGGAAATACTTAATACATGGGGCGAGGCAATTTAAAAATGTACACTTGTATAAGCTTACAGCGCTGTATGCATGTCCCACCTATCTCTCGTACACGTCGTGTTATTTATTCTACCAGCGCCATAACCAGATGTAAAGATAAACACACTCACAATCGTAAAATCGCTTTCCCAGCACATTAAGCTGGAAGGTGTTAATTTGAATATCTATGATGACATCTAAGTCGCCATACGGCTCATTTCACATCCATAGTCGACGACTTTTTTTTCCTAGGCGTGGAAACTTCAAACGTTCCTATTTTGACAAGCCTTATTCGCTCTATTTAGAGCGCTTGACTCTAGTTAACAATAAGAATAGCTAGCATTATCGCTAGTGCTATTTTTACTTATTTTACACATTTGTATGTGGTTCGTACCCTACTTCCCCTACTTTCCCAAACCTTTCCATTTGCTCCGCAGCTGACATTGCAGGATTTTGCACTGCTTTATTTATAAGTATCAGTATTTGATTGTTAAAGACTGTTACTGTTGTTTTAGATTGTTTATAAGTAATTTCCTCTAAATTGTAATCTAATCAGTAAAATCATCAATTAAAAATGGTTTTACTCAATACAAAATAAGGGACAAGTTCGAGTGCGACATTATTTTTTTATTGTTTAGAGTTCAAGATCTTTTTTCGTCTTTTTTTCATTAACATTTTTCAAGCTACTAGAGTTCACAATTTAATTTTCTAAATACTTTTTCAAAAAAATATATTTTCGGAAAATGTAAAATCATTTTTTGTAGATATTTTTGAAAAAAGGTACTTTCAAAATACGTGTTTTCGAGAAAATATTTCACAAATCCTTTTTCCGAAAAGCATCTGAACAAGATGTCAGGATATTTTTGAAAAAATGTACGTTCGGAATATGTGAATTCGAGAAAATATTTTTGAAAAGTTTCGTTAAGCCGTTAACGAAATAGCTGTTTTTCGAAAAAGTTTACTTTCAAAAGAATGTTTTCTAAGAAAAAAACTATTTGGTCATTTGTTTCCTTTAGAAGTCAAAACGATCCGTCGCAAATTTTTATTAAATCGAAGTAGGATCTGTAAGGAAAGAACATGTAAATCTAAAATGCCAAAAAATGCTCAGGTTTTTTTTTATATAACAAATTAGTACTGATCTATATTCATATTTTTGTGGTATAATTAATTTCAAAAGACTGTACTTAGACGGCAAATGTTTGTTTTTGTTTATAATAAATTGTAGAATATGTGATAACTGAAATCCCTTTTGTACAAGGCTTTGGGGGGGGGGGTCCTACCCCCGCCACTGTAGAGATGTAAAATAACTACCTGAGAATAAACAAAACTGTTAAATATTCAAAAAGCTGCGTAAAACCACTCTACACGATGGTTGGCTGAGATGCTTCAGGGTCTCTTGCCGACCCAATTCTTGCAAAAATGATTCATTGCCTCATTACCTTGAACCCCTAAATAGCCAGGGACCCACACGAGTCTCGCAGTATTATCATTCTTAATTTGATTCTCAAAAGCATCTTTGTTCTCCTCTACAATTCGAGTTGAAACAATATCTATCGTTAAAGCCAGTATTGCCGCTCTGCTCTCTGAGCATATAACCATATTTTCTACAAATTCGTAATTTTCCCTAATTTTCTCTTGGCGTAAGATTTCATTAGAGAATATAACCTTAAAATATTCTTTGATTTTATTATTTTCGACGAAGGAAAGGTAAATTTTAGACAAAAAATGATCGTGTAGGAGGGATAATAGGCAAAAAGGGCAATTTCAAGCTTAAAATGTGCCCTTTTTTACCCATTTTTCCCTTTTTGCAGCAGCTTTTACCTAAAACTCGCCCTTTTTCATCACATCGAAGGCGGCAATTTTGATTGTCACGACTGCCGACCAAGATTTTACAGGAAATTTAAAGGTAAACACAAGTTTTTCTATAAAAATACGTATTTTTCTCCTTTTATAATTTTAGACCTTTTTCGAGATCTGGGAGGTAAAGAAAAAAATATATTACCTACCTATCATTTGGGCGCTTGCATAGCTAGGCATTTAAATGGCATTTGTCAAGTAAGATAAAGGGTGTCCCAAAATGAATGCACATTTTAATTTGTAAATAAAAAGTATATTAGGTCGTTTTTGTATCTTTGGTGTAATCTTTTAAAGCTACATAAAAAAGATAAATTAGGTTATGTTACTTGGTCCGAAGAAAAAAGTTCGATGTAGACTTTTAGAATGCCAGCTCGAGCGACAATCGATTCGGTAACATTGCAAAAGTCTAACATATTAAAATGCAGGGAAAAGATGACATCACTCGCCTAGTGACAAAACTCGCCAAAGTTTCACTTTATTTTTAGGGCATTTTCCGCTTCCCAAAAAATGGTTGGTTTTTCATGAATGACCCAAGTATTCTCTTCCCCCAAAATTTGAAAATTCTGTTTACGTATCCATTCAATTGAAAATGAGCTTCATCACTAAATAGGATTTTTTCGAAAAATCACCGTCCACTGCTTCGTTTTGCAGAACCCAACTGACAAATTCACGGCGCAGCCCATGCTCTACTGGCTTCAGTTCTTGGGTCAACTGGATTTTATAGGCATACACATGCAGATCTTTTGTAAGAATTCGCTGCATACTGCTTCTGGTAATGTTCACTTGCTGCAACTAATGGCGAATCGACGTGCTGGGCTCTCGGCAACACATTCCGGCACTGCGGCAAAACTTTCAACCGACCTGGCGTTACGCGGGCGGCCTGTTGACTTCACGTTTCCAGCAGAACCACTTTGCTCAAATTTCATAATCAATCTTTGAACTGTCGTATTAGGTGCATTATTTCGACCGAAAAGGGCACGCACTCTACGAATAGTTTCCGCGTAATATTATCCAGATTTATAATAAGTTTCCCAATAGCAACGCGTTGGTCTACTTCTACTCTGTAGCATTCCATGGCTAATAATTGCAATATATCTACGTGACAGCTGTCAAGTTTTCGGAAGCCTACTATAACCGTAACGAAAATGCCGCGAGACTTAAAATGTGAGTTCATTTTGGGACACCCTTTACATCAGGCGACAAGGTTTTGAATTATATTTAAACAAAAATGATAAATGTACTTACATTGCACCGACGTAAAGCGCATCCCGCTTGGTATCCAGGTGAAATGTTCGGTAGTACATCATCCCGCAGGAAAACTCTCGGACATGGTCTGCAAAGAAAAATATTTATTAGGACACGTTTCAAATTTTACACCTTCAAGAACAGACATATATCATATACTAATGGACAAAAGACGAGGCAAAGGAAATTTTAATAAAGTTTGATGTTAATTAACATTTTAACTTCCAGAGGCGTTACCACTTTTTTTAGTTTCGCAGGGATAAACACACAATAAATAAACAAACCTTAAAAAACATAGGGAAACATCTTTGTTCCCCTGTAACTTTTAAAGTGGCAATCATATACAGATGAACATACGCATTCTGAAAGACACACATTTTCCCTAATAAATCAAATAATATCTCATTCAACTAATCAATTATTCCTAAGATAGATTAACAATTATTTAAGAAAAGTGCGAAAAACAAAGTGAAGATGCAAGGATTTTCTGTGGGTAGAGTTGCGTTATTTAAGCGTATATGAGGTTTAGTATCGCGTGTGTCCTCCTTGGCACGAGTCAAGGATACCCAAGATATTGTTCAGATAGTCTCTTTAAGTCATGAATAGCAAAATCATATAGGTATGCGGCACTTCAGAAGAAGCAACATACCTGGCAAATTTAAATCTGTTACAACAGACAAACTGCTGCTGATCGCTCAAGTAACTTTTAACTTGGGCAATAGCATCCGAATTAAAGCCACATGAATCCAACTTCCTGAGAAGAACACTATTGTGATAACTTCGTGGTGTAGGGCTAAATCTTTGGTAAAGGAAACATCATAACTTCTACTGCTAACTACTACAACTAAGCACTAAGTTATATACAGTATGTATCTTTATTTACACTTTCTAATAACTATGCTTGTCACAAGTGGAAAAACCAATAATATTTCATAGATCAATATTTGGAAGTTCAATAAGTAAATTATAATCCTTTTACTTAGTCATAAGTTATTTCCCTATACATTGGCAGGATGTAGCTGATTTATTCAATATACATGAGAATTGCAACTATGAAATATTATAGTTCCTTTATAAAATCAAATAATTACTCGAAATAATTTATTTAAACAACGTCTAATTATCGAGTCAGTATTCTCGAGGTTTCTGACCTAAAGTCAACGCTCCTCAAAGAGGGGGGAAATTGCTGACTAGGTAATAGGGCGATCGTAAAGACAAGAGTCGGAAAGGACACTAGTGCATGCTCCTCGGTCCGATACGTTGGTGATTGTGATAGATTGTAGAAGAAATGATCTATGAAATATTATTGGTTTTTCCACTTATGACAATATCTATATTATATTACACTATGTTACACTATATTACACTATGATCAACAGTATGAGGCATTGTATTATCCTGCACAAAGAGAAAATCAGGGCCTATACCATCTACTGCAGAAATAACGTGATGTGACAGATCAATATGCCTTGCAACTGTAAGACTTCATGGTATCACTACAAGATCTATTTTTTCCTACAAACCTATTGCACCCCAGATCATTACCGAACCATCTCCAAATATGAATATTTCTTGCTAGCAGTGAAGTAGCGCTCACTGGGTCACCTATACACACGTACCCGGCCATCACAACGGGTTAGACGAAATCTTGATTCGTCTATGAAAAGTACATGTCTCCAGTGTCAAAGTTGCCTTCTCAAATGATCACGAGCAAAGTTTAATCTAAGAGTTTTATGACATTGAGTTAAAACACCAGTTTGTAACTGTCTGGTCAGAAATGGTTACCTGATAAGCAGTCCTCAGTGCATTTTTAAGATCTTTTGCTGTGGATGTTCTTCTAAAGATGAAACTAATAAATATCGGCCCAGGATTCGTATGATTTAGGCTTTTCACCTTATCCGGCTTTGATATTGTCCAGTCTCCCTAGAGCGATCACACATGCTTGAAGACTGACGGGTGCGATTGAAATTTCTTGCAACTTGCCGAATTTTAACACCATTTTCAATTAAAGCTATATCAGGAGCGACTTCAATCTCGCTAAGATCTCTCAGTTTGACAGATAATGAATTGAACGACAATAAACTGACATGCCGTTGCCCAGTAAAACTATCTAACCCTGCTGCAGTTTAAAATCTAAATGTGGATATTTTCATAATCACTGCATTTTTTGTACTTGCTCCGGAATCTTACACGTACCTTAGATAAGTAGCATAAATCCGTTTCTTTTCTAATAAATCACTAAAGTAAAATGTGCATCAATTATGAAAATATCATTTTCACTCGTTTATAGCAACAAGCTATAAAGTTACAGAGTTACCAAAAAGCGTTTTCCTAATTTTTGTGAGCAGTTTATAAGGACTGTTAGTTCGTCAACATTAATGGTTGCTACAATGACTCTGCATACACTTACATCACTAGCAATCCCTTTATTGCACCTGTGTACAAAGGTATTTGCAGCGTATTAAATAGTGTAATAATAACGTAGTATAATTAAAATATATGTAGTTTTTAACTGTTAAGTTATAAGAACTTTTAGAGCCCGTTCACAAGGATTTGACGATCGTTTCTCAAAGAAAAAGCTACAAGCGCAAAATCCTTAAAGGCGATTCGCCAAGGCTCTTTCCAGAGCGACTTTGTTCAAAACCAGCTTTACATGAATATTTAATAAAGAAAAAGGTAAGGGCCAAAAAGAAACATTACACATGCAAGAAACAACCTCTAAATTTGTTCGAATTAATCTTGGCGTAAAAACACACAAACCGTTAAATTAAAAATTTGCCTTACTTGGCAAATTAAAGCAAGAATTCCTAGAATGAGATTAAAATAATTTAAAGTTATTAATTGGCTCAACTTTCACGAAACTTCTGTGTGCTAAGTTTGTACTTTAAAACTTTCTGGCGGTTTTAAAAACTGAGAAATCATTTTTAAGTTAAACAGTGTTTCTGCATTTAATCATTCTTGTTTGTTTTGAAAAGAGTTTACTTAGCATTACCTGTAAATAGACCTATATTTGGGAAATATAGAAATAGATGCTTAAAGTGGGTGCTGTTTATTGTAATATAAAAAAACATTAGCCAAGTGTTTGGCAAATCGGAAGTTTAATTTAATATCCTCTTTTAAACGGCGATCAATTTACTTGGGTTTGACTGGGTTGGGTCATGGGGTGTCGTCCATTTTGGTCAAAGCACTCTTTCAATACCGTCTTCGTGTTGTCAAAAACTGCTAAACACATCTCAGGTGGTATTCCACTAATTTCTTCCTGTATTTTTTGTTTGCAAAGTGACATGGTGGGAAACCCATGTTTAAACAAATGTTTCTTTGAATTACAATATTTACTTTATTGTAAAATAATTATCTTTAACTCAGAAGTTCTTTTCTTGAGTGTACACCCTGTAAAAATGTGCCTATATTGTTCGCCATCGTGCCACAATGTTTCACAGCACATGCAACAAAAAAAAAGCTGGAAAAAGATCGTGGGAATATCACGAATAAATAGGACACGTGTTTATGGACACGCCGGGATTCGGGTTTCGGATATTGCCCAGTAATCTAGTTGTCAGTTATGATGTGATTATTGGGGCACTTATATTGTTATACTCCCAATTGTATTGAATACCCTTTATGCGCCTTTCCTTTTTGCGGTCATCTTTTTCGATTTAGGGATAGTTCTGTCCGCCTATTGTGTATGTTTTAAAAAAATATTCTTGTATGAGAGTATAATAAATTTTAGGTTTTAAATTATAACCGAAAGGAAGTGGGTAAATGAAAGGGATTTTCCGCCTTTCATTTATGCTAAGAAAAAGTGTCTAATTCACTAGTCAACAAAAGCTTTTTAAGTAACACTGATAAAAATAGCTGTACGCAAATTATTTTGTGGCCCTAAATTTGAAAACGCTATGCAAAATACTGTAACATAAACAGTTTCTTTGTTACGGGGATGACGAAAAACAGAATACGACATATTTTTGCAATGTAATGTATATTGAATAAAAAATATATCGAAAACATGGTAAATCCAAGCAAACACGTTTAATTAGGGACCATATGCAATAAACTATAGAAAATGTTACATAGAGGTACCATACAGTGACAAACTATTTCACCTTTTTCTCTTGCGTTCAGTAAAATCTCCTCTTTTTAAAAATCAGCAATCAAACCCAACCCAAGCTTAATATGAAGAGGCGGAAGGAGCACCGTGTTTGGATTACGAGGGGGGCATAATTTATGTTTGAAGTACCTGGTCCAAAAGAAGGCCAATATTTCTTAATGAAATGTTCTTGTGTTTCCCAATTGTCCCATAGGCATAAAAACCAACAATACTTTGCAAAACCCCTTGAAGTCCTATCAATCTATCACTTTTAAATCTCCACAAATATCCCACTGATACTCTTCATAGTATTTAACTTCATTTAGTATGGCATTATAGTTCTCTGTCATTGTCACTGAATGCCCTAAAGGAATAGATGGCTTTGGGTTTCCATTATAAAGCAAGACTGTATTTAGATGAATCTATGAAAATACGCCACTAGGAAGGATCATGTTCCACATTAAGTTCATGCATTCAACCATCAATATCATAACAGACGCATAGCGTTTCTTCCATTTTATAAAAACTTGAAGATGTAATATTCCCTTTTCGGTAAAGTGAAACCATTGCGTTTTTATCTAACAGATTCCACTGTTGAAGTCTGGAACCAAGAAGTTCAGCTTTTTGCTTTGGAAAACCCAGGTCACGTACAAAAACATTTAATTCGTTTTGAGTTATTAAATGGTGGTGGTTGGCAAAAATGTAGGGTCACCTCATGTGGCCTCAGGACGTTGTGGATCAGATCCTGATGAAAAAGAGTCATCGGGAAACATAACGGTGTCCAAGTTTAAAGGCGCAATACGCACTGGTAATTCCTGGCTGTGAGGAATTGCAGAAGGCAAATTTGGATACTCAATTTTGCTGTTTTGCTTTCCTTAATACCCCTCTGTTTTAGTAATGCAGAAGTTGCAATCATTTACATGGTCAGAAGGTTCTCCCCGCATCATAGCAACAGCAAATGGCATAGCATTTTTCTTGCCATGCATCCACTGCACTAGATTTACGTGACAACTCACACAGCACACATGAGGAGCCCAACTTTTATCTTGATCTCCAATTTGGCACTTAAAATAGAAAAAATCACTTCCTGAGATAGAGATCTAGCCTGTGACTTTAAAATAAATCTTCCACATATATGACAAATCTTATCCGCTGAATTCTTGCAGCATCGACAATTAGAACCTGCCATTTTATATAAAATACCACGAAACCACTAAAAGATACTTGTACGGAAGAACTTAACATAAAATAGAGCTCTTACAGGAAAGTAGAATTTAAAAAACAAAAAAAAAATATGGCGAGCTCTCTGAAAACATTTAAAGTTAGTTCAAAACTACGTTTGCTTTTTCTGATGATTCTTGTACGTATGTACAATTTTTCTAATTTAAATATTTTTCTATCTCTTTAGATAAAAAATCTATTGATACAAATATATTCAATAACGATGTACATGTGAATACTTATATGTTTTTCGCTTATATATTTATTACCAACAAAATATTTATTTCAAAACAAAAATCGGCAAAAATACAACTTTTACTTCAACTAAGCAAAACTCTGAATAAAAAACTTTGTTTTTACCGAGCTGGAAGACGTATTCTCACAAACAAATTAGAACAGTTTTAATTAATGGATAATAAATTATCCACCAAATTATTTATCTCAAGTTGAAATTTAAAACTTTTTAATGGTTTTTCGAAAGTGAAAAATAGGTTTTTACAAATAAATTTTACTTCCGGTTTGTTACGAAATTAGCACTTTTGGTATCACAAGCATTTTGGCAAGTCTATTTTACAAATAATACTTAATCGCTTGGTCTAAACCCAATACCCAATCTACAAGTTTTCGATAAGCAATTAATATTTGTATTGCTCAAAGATAGTTTGTTTTATCTGAGGCAGCCCACGTAGCCTTCAAGCCTAAGTACTAACGTACTGTGGGCGTCTGAAGAGAAGGGAAATGTAACCGATTGACACGGGATTTAAAGGATTGGAGGTTGGGAGGGAAAGGGAAAACATCTGGGGGCAATTTGTTTCATAATCTGGAGACCCCAGGTATGAATGAGCGAGAGAAGTGGGATGTTCTAACCTTTTATAGCTGGACAGGCATGCAAAAATGGGGGTGAAATATCCACATAGTGTACTGGATATCCACAGCCATTATAAGACCTATTTTAACATACGGGGGGTCTTGGTCTGGTGGACCGCGTTGGGAAAAGCAGTTCATCTGAAAAAGATAAGGAACAGAGGGTAGCTAGGTATAACTGGTGCCCTGCATACCACACTGACAGCAGCAGTGGAGACGATGCTGCACTTTTTGCCCCTGGATATTTACAGCAGAAGTCTAACCGATGAGAGTGCCTTTCGCCTGAAAGAGTCGAATTGTTGGAAACCCGCCAAGCATGGACACAGCAGCATACTTAGTATCTATCGATGGAGAGAGGGGTTTCTCTGCGCTCATTCCGGATAGGGGGGAGTGAATCAGCTTATTATGAAGGTAGACCACTCCGCTTTTACGGACGGGTCAAAAATGAACGCTGGCGTAGGAGCTGGAGTCTTTGTTAAAAGTATGAATTTACAGAGGCCGTACAGACTTCCAAATTACAGCAGTGTTTTTCCGGCAGAAATTTTGGATGTTGACAAGGCAGCGATAACTCTGTTTGAACTCCTTGATCGGTGGGAAGGCAGGTCGATTTGTATGTATGTCGACAGTCAGTCGGCGATTACGGCACTCACAGTGTCAGCGTCAAATCAAATCTTGTCTGGCGTTGTCGCAATAACCTCCGCAGACTTGCAGCCCGACATCGAGTCACCTTATGCTGGGTTCCGGGTCACTGTATGACTCCGGGTAATGAGAAGACCGACGCACTGGCTAGGAAAGGCGCAGAGATGGAAGTCACACTAGCAGAGAGCACTGTGGCCAGATCACTGGAAATAATTAGAGTTGAAATTGATCAACGCAACTTGCTCAGACCAGATGGACAGAATTAACAACCTGTAGCATCTCTAAGCGACTATGGCCGTTATACAAATATAATAGAGTCGCAGCGTTGTTAAGATATAGTAAGAAGGACATACCTAACATAACTGCTGTGATGACCGGACAATGTATGTTTGGTAGTCACGTAGAACGTATGAAAATACCAGCAAACGATTTCTGCAGAAGCTATATACATGAAAAAGAGGTAGAGAGCGTTCAACACTTTTTGTGTGAATATCCTGGCCTTGCAAGAAACTTGTTTGATGCCTTTGGGGAGACGTTCTTTGGCGGACCGGAGGAGGTAAGCACTGCACCACTTGGACCCCTGGTGAGGTTCATCAACAGTAGTGGCTGGTTGTGGCGACGCTTACACAATCCCCCTGCAACATCGCTAGCTGCATGAATCATCGTGGGTTGGTTCCAAAGCAATATGGTAACACAACGGATCATCAGGTCTATGCGAGACTAGCCAGCGGATGCTGAGAGTCTGCCACTTTAACCTAACCTAACCTAAAGGGATGCATACGTAACGCACCTCTTGTTGTTCTGTTAGGAACAGTCAAGTGAAGAATTATAGCGGCTAGTTCTTCAGAGCAAAATCCGTGGAAGTATCGGTGGAAAAGTGATAAATCCCCAGCAGCGCGGTGATGAGCGAGAGAAGTGAGTTTCTCTGTGAGGAATGGGTCATTGATAAGTCAAATGGCTGTCTTTTGGATAGAATCAAGGATGTTAAGAGGGTGGAGAAGTGTTTTCTGGCTCGAAAGAGAAACCAAGTTGTTAGCAGCTGATGTAGCTATTAAAGTAATGTGATTGTGGCAGCTGAGATCGTATTAGAAAGCGATGCCAACAAGATCGAACATTTCATTGTTTAGGGATTGGCCATTCATGTGGATGGGGTAAGTGTCGCTGGATTTTTTGTGTGACAGGGAGCAAGACTGGGTTTTGGAGGCGTTGAACTGAACAAGGTTTTTGGCCACCCAGTATAAGATTAATTGGATATCTTGAGAAAGGGGTAGGTGCATAGATCTGCGTCTATTATCCAGCTCTTGGTTACCGTGTTCACAACTCAACGTCGCCCCCGTCGTTAAAAACTTTCGACGTCACTGCCGATGTTCATGTTAGAAAAAAAGTCCAGTTTTCATACACTGACAAGTCACTTAACCTTCGTCCATTTGCAGTTTATTTTTCTCGTATAATACCTTATTTGCCATAAAAATATAATGAATTTTAAAATAACTTTTTTATTTTAAATGAGTAATACAAAAACGTTAAATCAATTTCATTTTAACCCGAATTGATTTTGAAGAAAATTAATTGTGTTTTTTGTTTACGATGGTGTAATTAAATATGAAAACCATTATATGAAATTTAAATTCAAGACTGCTTCTGTTTTAAGTCTGTACTGTTGTTAAATGGTATTATCTGTCCACGAATTTTAATATTTTACTGTGTTTACTGGCACCAGAATATTATTAAGACTAGATGGTACCCGCGGCTATATATTAATATATATATATATATATATATATATATATATATATATATATATATATATATATATATATATATATATATATACAGTGTGTCCACCTAAGTTCTCTACATATGGAAAACTTTTTTATTTCTAATTTTACGAAAAATTCTGCTTTATGATAAAATAGTTTAAAAAAATTATTAAAACTTGAGATTGCATGTATAGGGAATTCAAAAATTTTAAAAATGAAAATTGACCTGAGAGAGAAGTACTATTAATTTTTACTTTAGAGCAAAATGTTATTTAGAATTAAAAATTATATCTAAGTTTAGACTAATCGCATACAAATATTAAAAATAATTTTTAAAATGTTAATGTTAATTCTTAATGGCAGTCTTGCTATCATTTTCCACCTACATGTACGCGAAATTTTCTTGTTTGTCGATAGATGATAATGACATTGTAATAGTCAGTTTTGTTATTTGACTGAAACATCAACCTGAATATCTAAGTAACTGAAAATGCCGTTGAAATTGAGCATGCACGATAAAATTGAAAGAACTTTAATCGTTGGAGAAAATCACAAAACGTTTCGGGAAGCTGCAGAAATTGCACTGCAGACACCCCGATAAAATTATACAGTTCACAAAAATATAATTCATAATAATGACAATTATATCCAAATAATTTAAACAAAAATATGCATAAACTTTTTCCTCACTGCGCATTTGCCTCGACATATCCACCTTTCCATACAGGTAGCCGTTCTTGCAGAAACTTATTTTAATACATTTCTAATCATGACAGGAGTTATACCATAAACTAAAAAATACCTAGACCAGGGGTGGCCAACTTGGTTAGACCCAAGATCTACTGTTCACTGACGACACCCTGTGCGATCTACCAATTACATACTTCTTGAAATCTTAAATGAAACAGCATAGTTCAGTACACAACAGTCTGTTCTACGTATGTATATTTTTTGCCTTGCCACGATCGACTGGACTAATAGCCGCGATCGACCAGTCGATCGCGATCGACCGGTTGGCCACCCCTGACCTAGACGAACACTGCCTTCCAACGAAAAGCGGGTCTCCCTTGAGACATTTGGTGGATTTACTGGTTTATGGTTTAAAAGTTTGTTTGTCTACCATTATATAAATATGTATACTGTATGTATATACAATGGTGGACAAACAAACTTTTAAACCATAAACCAGTAAACCCACCAAATGTCTCAAGGGAGACCTACTTTTCGGTGTATTCGAATGTCTGTCTATATCCTTTACAGTCTATGGTTATAGCCATCGGTTCGTTTTGGATGGGTAAGATGTAATGACTCCTGCTACTACATTTACTACTAACTGTCAATAGTCAATACAATTTTTTTTTAATAATTTCATTCCTTTCACTTTATCGGTGCCCTTTACTTTATGACAAACTACCACTGCTCGTATTCAGTAATATTTATCGTTACGCCTTATAAAAGATCCCAAAACAAATTAAACATCAAAATTGATAATGTAAACATGCGAAAAGCAATAAAATCCGAACTAATAGGGCCATAAAATTAAAAACATCCAAAAACTGGACACAAATGTAAATTCCTGGAATCGTACGAACACCAATAACTGTATTGTGTCAGCCCCCTCCGACACGTGACTGGACCGCTGTGGGTCCTTGCATGACCCCACAATCATTTGTGGTAAACCGAATTGTTGCCGTTTTCACACAATAGGCTGTAGACTAGCCAAAGGGACAATAATATCCAAAGGGAAAATATGTGTTATTAAACCCATCAATAATACTGATGTTAACCCTTAATGTTACAAATTTCTTATGTTGTAGTAGAAATATACACAGGGATGTTCGAAAAATTCGTATTTTTTTTTAAATTATAGACTACTTAATTTTATGACCAATGACTTCATCTCTCCTTGGAAAAATAACTTTTTATGCGAGTATTCATCATGTAAAAATGCATGTTTTTTAAATGCTAAAAGATTCAATTACAGTATCACAAAGTTTCATGTTTTTCCTAAAGATCCATCCACATTATCTGCTTGGACAATTATTGCCTGTGCAATAAGCTCAAGCGAAAATTATTCAAACTTTTAGGTACATTTACGAGGATCATTTTTGCATTTATGATATTAATAATCCTGGGGACCTTTCTACATTAAAGTTGGGTTGTTTTCCAAGGTCGCCTTCAAAATGCCAACTTGAAATGGAACATAACTATGTAGTCATGTCTCTCAAACTTTGCATGGTATTTTCTAAAACAGTTTTTCTATTCTTATCAATGACTTGGATTCCAGCAAGGTTTAATGTTCCATTAACTTAGTTTCGAATGAAAATTTCTAATGAAGCTGTTGCTAGACCATCATTTGATGATTTTACTTGGAACCCCTCTTGCCATAAAACTAGTGTAAGGGCAAAAAATAGATCAAGATGCTCTAAAATGGATACAAATTTTAACGAATATTCTTTTTTAATACATAATAATTCATAAAAAAGATAGGACCAAGATTCGATCAGCTTTGCTCTAGGTAAAAAATTGTATTCATTGCATATTGGGCGCTTACAAATTAGTGAGATCATGTAGTATTAACTTAGAATAGTTTATAACTTTTTTTTGTTTCAGGTAACAATTAGTGAAGATCAAACAGAACCTAGAGAATAATTAATTTTAAAACATATTTGTTTTAAGTCATCATCATCATATCGCTATCTCAATACTACAACTAGATAACTCGAAAATTGTAATTTTTTAGATAACCTCATTAACCATTATGATTTCATATGATATTTGCGTGCAACAAGTAGAGAAGTCAGAAGGTGCGCCATTTTCTAAATATTGTCGCGTATGGGGTCGTCAGGGTTGATAAAATAGGCTGCGGTTTACCAAAACACTTATATAATTTATTCAGGTACACAATTCACTTACGTTGCTAGGTTGGGTAGCGTAGGGGGCAGCTCCTATCGGAGTACTCGGTCAGCCTAAAGGGCTGGCGCTATTCGTATTATTCGTGCGGCACCACAGTGACGCCTCCTGTCGGGACGCGACAGTAGCGCGCTCCCAGTCGGGACACGACGCCTTCTCCCCCCCTAGCGCGACAATATCATAAGTGTCCAATATAGATATCTTTCAAACCACACCTCACATAATTGTAACAAGCAAGATAACTCAATTTTTCTAGTTGTACTTTATTTCTGTTTGTTGTATTTATTTCGGTTGGATCATTTTGGCTTGGCTGTAAGAAGTTGATTTGTTTGAAAATTAACATTAAACCGGTTTTCTGCAGCTCCATTGCCTTTATTAACTTTTTCTAGCCATACTAAATGTGGGTAACACTACATATTTTTATATTCGTTTGTTGCAACAAATATTTTTTGCATCGTATACGGTAAATTCAATTTTTTTTTGAACTAACAAACCAAAAAAAAGAAAATTTGCACAACATTGCAATTTGTTATTCGCTCCTAAACAGCGAAACGCTGGTAACGGAGCAATATTGATTTGAACCAACAAAGCACAAATAAACAAATGCACAATACTACACTTTTACCAAAAAAACTATACAAAATCATAAATCACTCAGAAACAAAGGTTTACGTTTACAAGTAAAACATTAGCTTATACATTCAATGAAAAAGAATTTTATAAATAATAATCGAACTTATGGTACCTATTTTAATCAATATCACATCTTTATTGTTGCCTAAAAATACACTCTTGAATTAAGGAACTCTTTAAGTTCAATTATAAATAATTTAAATGTTGGTGCTTGTCTAACATTAATTGGTACATTGTTAAACATCAGTGTTGCTCTGATAAGTGGATTATGAAGCGCTTTATGTGTTCTTATGCTGCCAACATGTAAATCATGATTTCCCCTTGTACTGTACACTGTACCCATAAAGTTCACTGTTTGTTCTTAATTTAGAATTACACTTGAAATTGCATTTTAAAACTTTATAAATATGTTTGCATTGTTCCAACTCAAGCACCACATATCGTATTGGCTGCAGTGAAAAAGTGAATACAACAACTCTGAGGATGTTCGGTAATGCATCTTGGTGGTCTATATATTCCTACTATGTCCAATTTGGCACTCGTTACATGTATTGATAGAAGATTAAACTGAGAATCACCCTCCATTGTCTCAATCAGCCTGTAGTCAATGCCCTTTTTTGTGTATATGGACACTCCTCCAGCTCGTCCCTCTCTACAAGCATGGTTGGCATTAAATTCCTCCAGATCAAAAAAGCATACTTCCTCCCTCGACAACCATGTCTCAGCCAAGACAAGGACATCACAGTCATGAGTTTTCAGAAAACAACCAAGTTCGTCCAATTTATTTCTCATACTTTGCATGTTCAGATAATTAATACAGAGCATTGGCCCTTTAGTCAGAGAAGATGTATCTAGTTTTTTAAGACTTCGATGTCATCAACAAGAATAGCTTTACTATTTTCGTTCTTTCTAAGGTAAGTTCTTCCATCTCTTAACCATACAAACTTATAGTCGTGTTCCTTTCTATATTTTCTGGCCTCCTTATACAGCTCTTGATTCTTTTTTGTAAGATCGTGGTCAATATATATATTATTCAGATTCTTATAGCCAAGATCTGTTGTCGAGAGTTTCTTTCTCTTTTGTGCTTTTATAAAACTAATTTTGTCATTTTCATTTTCGAAACAGACCATTAAAAGCGCTGGTCTTTCTTCATTTGAGGCTCTTCCAAGTCTGTATGACTTAAATCTTCCTACAGGAACATCCAACAGATTACTCATCTTTTTCACTAATTCTCCATCATCAGCTGTTGTTGATGCCGGAATTCCCTTCAGAATTACATTGTTTTTAATTTCACGTTGTTCATTTTTGTTGATTTCATTGGATAATTGCTTTTTTAGGTCAGCAACCTCAAGTTTTAAGGCATTGTTTACTTCAATCTGTTGTTCATATTTAGACCATAATTCGGTGTATTTTTTGTCCATGTCGAAGAGTTTTTCCATTACGTCGTTGATTGACCAATTCCTGTCTCCGATTTCCTCTAGAAAATTTCTATTATCTGGCTTTTTTCTTTTATTTTGGTTTCGATTTTCGACCGACATAACCTCAATGTTTAGACACGCTTCGCAAACCCATCTTTCACCGTCTTGTTGTTTTAGTTCCTTATTAAAATGTTTCAGTTGTTGATTAGACAATTTTACACATTTAGAATGGTACCATTTAACACATTTTGTACACGAAATTGACCCAGAACCACATTTAACACTGCAGACACCACAAATTACGTCCAAATCGTTCGCCATCTTGAATAATTAAATTATTCATCTGTAAAAAATCATATTAGTAGGGTAATATATGAAGAAAATATTACATGCATAAATCTGAACCGTCGCGTCGCCATGATTGCCACTCACCTCGTTTACCCGCTACGTCACTCGAGCGATCGATACAATTGTCACAACCGTCTTTACCAGTAAAGACGGTTATGCATTAGTTCAACTTGCAAGGGAATGCTGGCGCTAGTATTCAATTTGAAATGTCACAAAATTGCGTCTCTTTTTACAAGACAGCCGGGCTTCTCTTAATCCGTATTCGTTGATCCAGAGTTGATTTTTGTTAGTGGACTTGACGATTTTGCGTTACGTCACTAATAACTGAGAAAAGAGGTCCTTGGTATGGAAGCTGGATGGAAGTTTTGTTGTCTATGTAGCTTGAGGAAGCATATTTAGCATTTTTTGTTTGGTTTGTTACATAACAAAATCAGAAATTGCCATTTAAGTATTCTTCTTCTGATTTAAAGAAAAGATAAATAAAATAATAAGGGTACTTTAAACATCCCTTTATGCTCAGATTATGGGCAATTTCAGCGATGTGATCGAGTTAATGACTATCGGTAATGCCCTTTACGGCGGCATTAGAAATTAATGACATTTTTGTAGCCGATAGATAGATGGCGCTCCCGTCCCGTCGTTCGATGTTGTAAACGACAAATCATATTCTATTATAGGAAAGAATAGACGAGTAAAGCTAATTAAACCGACTAATTTCGTCGACTTTTATGTTTACGAGTTTCTGTTTAATTAACCAATAAAATTTCAATGAGACATAGAAGTTGACAATTTCGTGTTCAAAAGGGGGTTTATAATGGGTCATTATTCCAAATGTAGGATAAAATTATGTTCTATGCATACATAGTTATAAAAGGGGTTTTTGGTTAAAATTTGAATAATGTGAAGGGTAATAAAAATAAGCGGTTAGGCATAAAACAGAACAGACGGGCGGTTTTATACGTATCTTCCCAGCGTGCAAAGTCCTAACTTGGAACCCTACAAAATTTTACTTGTGTGCAGGATCGCAACCAAGTCTTTCAGTAATGTTTTATTTTATTATTTTAAACAAATTACAATTTATAATTAGAAATTTACGTATGTAGATTTTCTAGGAAGCTGGATTCCTTATAGAGAAAAAGGGACATTCTTTAATAAATTATTGTGTTGAATACCAAAAATACAAAATAATAAAATTTCAAGAAGACACAGAAGTTGACAATTTCGTGTACAAAAGGGAGTTTATAATGGGTCAATATTTCAAATGTGGAATAAAATTATGTTCTTTGCATATATAGTGCGTTTTTTTTAACTCGGGTAATAGGATTTTCATGTTAAATTTTCAACCCCATGTTAGGACCTTTTCTACTGTATCGATACAGCTGAAACTTTAAACAAATAGAGTTATGGGTTCTTAAATTAAGTCAGGTGAATAGCTATCCTAAAATATCTACGGAGATAACTGAAAAATGCGATTATTTTTTGATAAAAGTATCTTTCAATGTACCCTGTATGTACAAACCTAGCAGGTAAACAAAATGTCAAGATGAATGTCAAGTTCTCTGACACTTATACAAGGCGTACAAAATCTAATTTATTTGACTAATTTTTGTTTTTTCTTTTTAGTAGAAAGTACAGTTTGATTTTTATTATTCATTCAATCATTATCACACAAATAATATACACAAAAGTAAAAGAAAAATTAAAAATTTATTTAAAAAAATATCAAAGACGAAAATCTTCTAATAAATTATTTCAAAGTGGCCTCCAAATTGGGCCAAACAAAAGCCCAAACAGTCGTAGAAATATCTTCTAACGTTGCCGGGGAATAATGGTGCGCAAAGCCTCGATAATTCTGTTGCGAAGCTCTTCTATATTGTTTGGTCTGCCTCTAACAATATCGAACACTTTCGAGGATAGGTTACTCAAATAAAAGTAATCTAAAGGCGAAATATCGGGGCTTCGCGCTGGCCATTTGAATGGCCCAAAACGGCCAATCTACCGTCCTGGAAACGTGGCATTCAAAAAGTCGGTGATAGCTGCTGCCCTATGAGCGGGAGCTCCATCATGTTGAATAATTATTCTGCCATTTTGATCAACATTGCCCAACGCTGGGATAACTTGGTACTGGAGCTGTTCTAAATATTTTTCAGCTGTCAGGCTATCCTCTATGAAAAATGGTCCAATTATTCTGTTTCCAAGAATTCCTGCCCAAACGTTCACTTTCTGCCTTGTCTGGGTACGCATTTCCTGAATTATGTAAGGATTTTTTCGCGCCCATATTCTTATATTTTGATTGTTGACTGTACCATTTGTACAGAAAGTACTTTTATCCGAGAATAATATTTGTGATGGTTTGGTCGTTGTTAATTCCTTCTATCTACTGTTAACAAAGCTGCATTCTAAGAAAATGATAATTTGGCAAAAGTTCTTGGACATTCCTGACTTGTATTTCTCATTTTTAATTGCTTTGTAGCAACTACTCCTGGATTTTCTGGAAACATCAGCTAACAGAGTAAGGCTATTTGTTGGATTCTCTTCAACGGCTAAGTATACTTCCATTTTGAATTCTTCGTTCACAACAGTTGCGTTTCTTTCTCTCCTCACGTGAGAACTTATGATACATCCAGTAGTTATACATTTTTCATGGAACCGGTTGTACTGTTGTTCTGGACGGGACTGGACGGTCAGGATAAGAAGCGGCAAAGTTATCGACCACTTCTTGTACCGACATTCCTCTGATGTAGTTTGACAAACCCAATCTGAATACGTTCCTCTGTAGTGTAAATCGACATTTTGAAGAGATTTTCGACAATTTCGATGAACAAATTTAAAAATTATTTTGTGACAATGACAGTGCGTCACCCACGCCTGCTCCAAAGTTGAGAGACAAAGGTTACAAGGTGCACAAAAAGTTAAATTTTTGTATCGGAAAAATGGATTTAAAAAATATTTCCAAAAGTTTGTTGGCATAATGATAAAGTTTTCCTAAACCTAAGACCCTAAACTTCATCTGTTTCAAATTTCAGTTCTGCTGCTTCAGTAGAACTTGCTTGAAACTTGGTTGAAAATTTAACACGTAAAATCCTATGACCCGAGTTAAAAAAAATTGCAGTGCATAGTTATAAAATGGGTTTTTCGTTAAAACTTGAAGAATATGAAGGGAAGTAAAAATAAGCGGTTAGGCATAAAACAGAACAGACGGGTGGTTTTATACGTGCCTTCCCAGCGTGCAAGCTCCTAACTTGGAACCCGACAAAATTTTACTTGTGTGCAGGATCGCACCCAAGCTTAAGTTTTTCAGTAGGTAATGTTTTATTTTATTATTTAAAAAAAAATACAATTTATAATTATTACAAATTTACAATATCTAGATTTTCTAGGAAGCTGGGTTCCTTATGAAAATTCGAAACTTATTTTTTCGAGGAACAATGTTTTAACAAATTATTTTTTGATATGTCGAAAATACATTTATTCTGGAAATGCACTATAGAATAACGTTGTCACGCGTTACACAATGGTGTATAAAGGCAAGAGCTTATTTTTTAAAATTGAAAGTAAATAAGCAACACAATATTTTAAATTAAATTTGCTGTAGGTACGCATACAAATTGTCTATTAACATTGATGGGGCAGGCGAGATTACATATTAAACCCTACAGCAATAGTTAGTTATGTATTCATATAAGAATATGTTAAAGATAACATTCTAATTTACATGTGCGTGCAGAAATGGACCTCCCAATCTGCATATGAGAACCCGTATTTCATCCGAAGATCTAATAACAGTGTGTAATAACCCGGCTAAATTATGTATTTATGACATGAAAGTGTTAATAAAAAGGTATTAATTTATTCTTAGCGGAAAATGGGAATGGTTGCGATGTTTCCTATAATATTGCACATGCACACAAGAAAAACTGCTATGCTATTTTTAATAATAGTATTATTCTTGACCACTTTAACTTTGGTTATATTAAAGTTAATACTGCTTCAACAAAACATCATTGAAATAACCAAAAAATATAGACTTATATTATTAGGGCTCAAAAGTAGTCTTACTTCTTTGAAAACTATGTTATCATTTTCTCAAATACAAAAATACTATTAGAAACCAATAAATTACTATTATTCCTTAGAGTGTAGAATTGTTTAAGCTAAAACATTAAATTATTTGACGAGAATGCTCAAATATAATCGGGTTAAAAATAGCCGTTTGTGGGCGGTGTGATTCCAATTAAAATATATTTTATTAAACGAAAAAGAACTACAGTTTAAATCATAAAATCCAAAAATTAAGTGAAGTATCTTTATATAATTTCAATTAAAATAAAAACTGTTATAAAATATATAAGGTATTAGAGAAATAATAAAAAATATTAATTCTATGAGTTCTATTGTTGGCTGAAATATTAGTTGTATTGCTCGCGGAGGGAGGGGTTAAAATTGTGGTGTTGGTATTTGTTCGTACAATCGTCGTTTAAGCTTGCAGCCAGTTTGTTTATTGCGTTATACGCCGAAAATAATAGATTTTTGGGACTGGGCAACTCATTTCAGTATGTAAGTAAAACAAATCTATACAATTTGTAAGAATAAGTTTGTTTTTTTATTTGTAAATCTCTCTTGGCTAGTCTATTATAAGACTCAGCCGATACGTCTTGTTAAAAAATCTATTAACATTAAATATGATCGCCAGTTTTTTTGTTGAATTTGTATTTTTTAGATATGGTTTCCACCAAATCTAGCTGTAAATTTGGGAGATTCGAATGCAGTGTTATACGTCAAATTTGTTCAATCTTGCATCCTGTACCCATACAAGCCAAAACCAGACAGTTTTGCAAAGAGGCAGATTCTATATTTGGAGTGAAATAAATATAAAAACTTTACGGTGTTCGCGTCAGTGTGGTATTAAAAAAAGTGTTTTTTTATATTTAAATGTTTACAGAATGTCTAAACAATGTATGTTTAATAATACTAAATAAACATTTGAAAATAATAAAGCGTGTTTCATTTGTTTGAAATATAAGGATAATTGATGTAATATAACTTCTTCATTATATTAAATAAGAGTAATTGTTCTTCAAAACACGAATATGATAGAATTTAAACAAAAATGTTTGCTTTCCATTGGAAGTTACATTAAATTAATTACTGATGGAATTGAAACAATAATAGCTATTTTGCATCAAATGAGGTGCATATTCTTACAAATAAACTTCTAGTGAAACCAATGATAGTTTGTATTGAATTTAGAATAGGGTATTACTGGCATTAAATAATTGTTATATTTGAACGACCCATTAAAAATCAATGAAACCTTATATTTCAAGCAATCTTATAACCTATTGGTTAAAAATGATAAGCTAATCAT
Organism: Philopedon plagiatum; assembly: GCA_963971165.1. Lineage (NCBI taxonomy): Eukaryota > Metazoa > Arthropoda > Insecta > Coleoptera > Curculionidae > Philopedon > Philopedon plagiatum. Next base: position 132,368,100 of record OZ020191.1, on the reverse strand, counting down.
TGAAATAAACCGAAGTTGTATTGTGAAATACGGAATAAAGTGTGTCATTGAGTGAATGGGTATCCAATTCAATATACGACAGTGTTGTTTCTGTGCATTATCGGCAGTATTTAGTCCCCACGACTATTATTTTAATTTTCCTTAACATTGTTGTTGCTCCGCGATGTTTTTATGTGTCCATTTTTTTTTATCTGAGACAGCCCAGTGAAGTAGACTTCAAACTTAAATAATAACGTAGCGCCGTCATCTGAAGAGAAGGGAAATGTAATCCATTGACACGTGATTTATGGGATTGGAGGTTGGGAGAGGAAGGGAAAACATCTGCAAGCAATTTGTTTTGTAATCTGGCGACCCTAGAAATGAATGAGCAAGAGAAGTGGGATGTTCTCGGCCTTTGTATAGCTGGACGGTAAAGGGATGAATTCATAACGCGTCTCTCTTGTTTTTCCGTTAGGAACTGCCAAGGGGGGAATTATTGCGGCTAGTACTTCAGAGCAAAATACATGAAAGTATTGGTGGAAAAGGGACAAACCCCCAACAGAGCGGCGGTGAGTGAGAGAAGGGAAGACTGGGTCATTGATGGGTCGAATGGCTCTTTTTTGGTTAGAATCGTGGATGTTAAGAAGTGTTGAAAGTGATGCCGATCCCCAGATATGGGCACAGTACTCTAGGTTCATCATGGAGAGTGTGTAAGTTGGAAGGGAAGAAATTGAGATTTTTAACCAACAATTAATTATGTGTAAAAAACTTTAAAAAAACCTAAAGTAGAAGTAACTCCCTTAACTCCTTCTAGGGTGGGCTTAATGAGAAGAAAGTATATTCGTTCGTTAGGTCACAGGCAATATTGCCTGTGGTTAGGTCAAGAATAAATTATTTCAGTTTTTAAGGGTAAAGATTTATATATCGTAAAATAACTATCCCTAACTTATTTTCTTAACTTTCGCGTGCACCCTGTATATAGGAAACGAAATCTAGTAACATTCCCTGACCTATGTTAAGAATCACATACAAAATTTTGTCGGGTTATGCAACAACACCCTGTATATTTTAACATAGAAATACTACTATATCTCATGTCGAGTATAGCACCTCTCTGTGCCGTAACTCCCTAATACTGATTTCAGTGATTTCCTTCCAGTTACGACCTACACATAATGGACAATGGGATTTTCCATAAATCGATTCTCCATAAGACCATTGAGTTCGGGTATACTTCGTTTCAAAATATACCGATGAACTATTGACTACTACAGGACAAAACACCATTCTGTAGAGTTCTAAACAAACAATATACCTCAGAGGTGACAGGGTTAGACTTGCTTCAATTTTAGCTACGGAACTATACCGTATCCAATTTATTTTGAGAATGATGACAGAAACCCATGCTACAACGGAGAGATGAATTATGTCTCTCTCTCGTCTTCTTTCTCTCTCATACTCGTAAATTTTTTACAGCTGGTAGAAAGGTTATGAGAAAGATACACATGACATATTATTTGAAGGCTGTCCCATAATATAAGTTGTTTTTGCAGTGTAAAAATTTGCTTAAAAAGTTTATATAAAATACTAGCAGCTTAAATTCCTGTGTTCTATGAATCTGGAACTGACTAACAACTATTGAAATATTACGCAAGGTACATTTCTTCTTTACATTACTTGAACCGGGCGTTATGGGAATGAGTAACGGGTACGCCGATCCGATATAAAGTTGAGAATAGGGGGCATTACAGAAGATTTCTTCAGGTGTTGAGAAAGTAGTGAAAATTGCGGCCTAGAAACGTTCGGTTTCAGTTTAAAGCTGGACTCACAGTGCCATTACAAAGTGTATCTATCGTTCTGGAACTAAGACTTACAGTTAAAAATTGTCAAACTACTTGGTATATTCGATTAAACAATTTGTATCGCGTCTTTAACTTACACAAACGTCACTGTTCGCAGGTAGGGTATTATAGGTCCATTTTCATTATATATCGGAGAATAGGGAATGTTTTTAACCTTACTATAAATTGTTTATCTTAATAAAAATATTTACTAATTTTTGATATTTTTTCTTTATTTGTTTAAAAGCTTTCCTCCGGTCCTTTTATTGCAAATTATTGGTTGGAGGGAGCATTGTTACTTGGTCAGGAAACAATTTTAAGTAGCGCAAAACAAGAAGGTTAATTTGGCTATGCTGACACTGTTTTTGCTTAATAAAAACGATATTTTTGCAATTGCTGCTTGTGTTCAGTAAAAACAAAGGTCTTTTGCTATAAAATCATAAAACTTACGTAAGTATTTTGTCAGATTTGAAATTTATTTTTTATTACAATTCCGATTAAACCTTCACAGTAGACAATCAGAAATACTTGCACAAACAAAGCCGACTGTGATAAAATGTTTGATCATTCTTTTCTATTGGCAAGAACATCGGTTTTATTTGTCTTTTACTAATGCCCCTTTTGCTAACAAGGATAGAAAGAAATCGGATTCCGCTGGGAATTGTATCAGAAAAAAAAAAGAATTTTGCAATGACTAATCTTTCGAAGTATATAACCAGCAATACTTCCACAAGCAAAGAGGGTACGATAAAAATTTGAACAAATTCTTTTTTTATTTGTCTTTGTCTAATGCACTTTCGCCAACACGGATAGAAATAAATCTGATTCCTCCGTGATTATCAGGAAAGAAACGATGAATATTGTGATCACTACAATATGTTCTGGTGTAAACTGTCCATGGAACTGACCAGTAGGGTGAATTCTTGTTCAATTGTTTTTTCTGTCATCATTCTCATATAAAATTGGAAACAATATAGTATCATGATTTAGCACATTCATTAATACACTATTAAATTTTTCTCTAACACGACCACTCTTCTCGTTACTTAACGACTGTAGAACTATTTGCACGTTATCTAAAATTTGCAAAGTCTCGGCTAAAGACAACGAAGGGTCTTTAGTGAACCCAAAAGTGGCACGCCTTGCTCAAAAACTTGCGAATTCAGTCAACAACAGCTGTAGGTACTGCCTACAAGACGGATACAAACTAAAACACACTGTATAAAACGCTACGTAAGGAAATAAATTACAGGCAAAATTTAAATAACCTAATGACAACATTGCTCTAGGAAATCAGGTAGAAAAAGGGTTTTATTGCAGTTAATACGTAACGGTATATTTTCAAACGAGGTATCGCTGTATAGACTGGTATCATACTATTTGCAAGGTAATAGAATAAACACAAGGGCTTTATGTTCGAGTAGCAGGTGGCCCAATTTTGCAATAATGCTATTTTATGCACCATTTTAGGGTTTATATTGGCAGACGGGACGCTGTGTGCAATGTTTAGCTAGTCTTACATCCGCCAAAAGCAATCCGGATAATTCCAAGTATATCTTAGGGAATTTACTTTACTGCATTCCCATTATATCATACCGTTTTATGCTCGGATAGGATTAACTTAAAATTGTGATATATCTTTTGGGCTAAAAGAATACTGTACATATGCAGGGCAAATATCCTTGGTGTTTTCCACGACAGCACTATTTTTTTAATAGTAATGCTTTTGTAATCCTAATAAACCTGAAATATTTTTTTTGTGTTCTCGACATAAATTAAATATTAATGGTGTTTCTTTTTATCCATTTATTTCGGTCTTTATTAAGACAAAAAATATTTTCTACTACAAATTTTCATACAAAATTCTAAACTTGCAAAATTATATACTATTGGTTGCGACGTCACATGTCATAAAAGTGTTATAATGGCTAGTGCATGGTGAATTCCAGCGATAATTTATTTTCTTGATTATTTCCCAGAGCTTAGGAAATTTCGTGGATAACAAACATTACATTTGAATAAAAGGAATGCTTATCAATGACCGGATGAAATTTGTGCAAGGACAATCGGATAATTTGCTTGTATGATGGATTTGTTAAATTTATTTCAGATCCTGCTCACAATACAAAATTTATAACACTTTGTATGTTTCAAATAACAAATAAAGCAGAAGACACCTAGGGATGAAGATCCCTGTATGTGTCACTACTTTCAATAATATGGCAGGTAATAGCCTAAACTAAAAACATAATTAATCTACCTATATATAAAACATTATGTTGTTTACTAGATACAAAAATATCGCACATTAAACTTCACAAACTCAGTGGAAATGGAAGCTACAATCTACAGAAATTAACACAGATAAATCACAGATCACAGAATTGACATAAAAAACTATAGTTTTCCAACAGGTATCCTCAAAGAAAATAATACTGTGCGTAGTATTATTTTCTTTGGTACCCTTTACATGCTTTTGATGATCTTCTTTGGTTCTTGACCGCTTTAACAACACTAGGGAGCATGTTAAAAACTTCGGTGGTATATAGGTAACAAATCTCTGACTGCAGTAGTACGCAATAGGGAAGTATTTAGGTTTCTGCCATGTCTTTTATTGTAGTCATGATTTAGTGTTACTCTAAGCTGCCGATTTCTACAATAATACATCAGTGCAGCGTGAAAATACAGTAATCGAGCATTTAAGATTTTGTTCTGAGAGTATAAATGTAACTTTGTAAATTAATTAATATTTCAGAAATGGTAGGAGATGAGAATAAAACAATGTTAAAAGAAGTTGTTAAGAAATTAATACGGGTTTTGAAAATGAAATAATATACAGGGTGTTCCATTTAAAATATCAAAGTTGCTACTACTTTTTAGTAGAAGTGGAAACACTGCAATGTATTATCAAAAATATTTTAGACAGGTAGAGCATGTTCGTTTATGCCAACGACCACATTTTAAGAACGATTCGTTAACTGGTCGGCCAGATACGTCTAACACACCATCCACCGTGAATCGCCCTGTATATTTGATCAGTACCTATTTTTGGTTATACAGCTTCAAAAAGTGTTTTTTTCTTAATAAGTTACGAAACACTAATTTAACGCGTGCCTCAACCTGCCGATCGACTTACATCTTAAGAACCTATTTGCAATAAAAAAGTTTAGCATGTCAGTTTGTAAATAAGTATGTTTTGTCCATTAGAATAAGTATAGTATCGCTCAGGCCGACCGCGGAGCCCCTCTGAAAGTGCGGCCCTGGACCTACCGGGCCTATTGGTAAAATAGGCCCTGTATTTGATGTGTAATTAAAAAAAACATTAATACAACTTATTGTAATAAATTAATAATGAATTTAAATATGGGCGTTTCTTTTTTTATCTTCTGACAGCCCACGAAGACCGAAGTCTAAGTATTATGTACCGTGAGTGTACTGGGGAATCGACTGACACATCCAGAGCTGGAAACATCTTTTACTGTTACAATACAATTGAAAAAATATAAGTTTAAACTTCTTTTATTACAGAGGTTTCAGTTGTTTGTTCCAACAGATTATTTTATTTTGACCTGGCTTTAACCCAGTTTAGATTTGTCTAAAAATATCGTTAGGTTTACGCTCAAATAGGTTTGGTCCAGGAATTTCCAACTCTGAATCACTGTGCGTCACTTGGTACTCAAGTGACTGGTGGCAAATGGCTGCTTCTTAAATTGTGATAAATTATACCGAGAAGTAAAATTATTTTTTCTAGTTAACCTAGTAATTTTAAAATTTTATTGGTTGTCAATATTATACTATAATTGAAAAAAAAACTTATCTCTCTATAATTGTATAATGCTGGGTAAAATAGGTCAACAACTAATGCCAAATCGATTAAAATAGTTAACTTAGTGAACTTAATTTATTATTAAAATCTTAACTTTTGCGCAAAGGATGAAAACGTAATGTTTTTCCTGTGCATAAAACCCTAATAACATTACATGGTCTGTTGGCTTTAAACAACAAATCAAGATTTTGTGTTTTACAGTAATGGAAAGACTAAATCCGCTAAAATAAATATTCCAATAAATTTCTGACTTTCAAACGTTATCTGTTACCTTTTCAAAGAAAATAGGACGAACCACTTACTGTTAAGAAAGCATTCAAAAGGAAATTTAAGTTTGGAAGGTACCGAAAGCGTTTTGGCACGGTATATCTGAATAATTCCATCGATAAATCGTGAAAACTAAAATGAAAAATAGAAAGGAACTGAAACAAAAAGGTAAAAAGAACCATCTTCGTAATTTGCGACGGAAAAGAAGAGGACGCGACGTTTTCTAAAAGGATATTTCTGTCTTATGAGGCGGAAGAATTGGGGCTAAAGTTACAAACCAACTCCAACTTTAAGATTACCAGCAAGTTGAAACTCTTTAATGGATTTTGCAAGTTAAATATGTTCATTTCTCATTTAGGCTGGGAAATAATCTTAAATCCAAATTTATAATTAATTAAAACAGTGTCCCTTTGCACGACGCTTTATCACGTTTAAATTAATCTTGCTTTATCCGTCTTGATAAAAATATGCAGCTGTGGTTCAAGAATATATTATATTTTAATATTAAATTAACACAACTTGTGGCATAGTTACTCCCTAACTTCCAGATTTTTCAGATTTTTTTTTATGATGTTATTAAAAAGCTCTCGGTAACTGGTGGATATTTCGAGATTTCTCATAACAGAGGCTGCCGATAAGAAATATGCATGTATTTTTTTAATTGTATATCGTCTAGGGAAGTTATTATAAACTCAAAAATATTATTTTGAAGAAAATTACTAGGATAATTTTACTAAAAAAAATGTTTACTTGTCGGTATAATTTATTGCAATTTAAAAAGCAGCCATGTGCCTCAGTGCCAAGTGAAGTCAGGAGATAAGCAAAAGTAAGTGTCATTCAGTCAGTGTATTAACGTAAAGACAAACCTATAACAAACGTATATGAATCGACAACTTCTATGATAGTCCGCAAGCAAGTGCGCATTTTCTCGTACGATTGTACCTATATCAATTGATTTACCAAACTGATTGTTATTATTATTTGTAATAGTGTATGCATAAAAGTAGCAAAATGTCCAGTCTACAAGACCTAAAGTTGAACAGGTTTGTTAAGTAACACAAGAAAATCCACATTTCCAAGCGCCACATACTCTATCCGATTTATATTTTCCTCTTCGCAAAATGACATTAACCAAGACAAGCGTTTAAATTCTGGTATACAGATCATTCGATACCGACCAATGAGCGTTTCACCGTCACGTCATCCCATATTTAGGTTATGTTCTATTTTAATTATTCGTTGCCGGTGACAAATTGATAGATTTATTTTTTTAAGTTTTGAATTATTCTTCAGGGTTTTAGATAATTCCTCAGTGTTTTTATTGTTCTAATTATTATTTATGTATTTTATTTTTAACAATTTCCTTAATGGATATAGTGCAGTAAATGTTTAAAAACATACCTCCAATTTAAAACTCTAAGGTGAGTTCTTGTTTTATTATAAGTAGATATCACTTTATGGCTTCGTTAGAATTTACATTAACTTTGACTTACCTACGAAGAAAATTTAAAAAGGTAGCAGGTATTTCTTTCACAACCTGGATAGTTACGTTTAAAGTATATGTATGCGAAATAATTTTTAATTTGAAATATTTAAAAAACGATTGAAAAACCGCATAGGGTATGTTATACAAAATGTGTCTAGAACTTCTCCTAGAATCCAAAAATATGATAAAAATCATACCATCCAATTTAAAATAAGCGAGAAAAATCGATATTTTTACACAATATTTTTTTTTGTATTCGATGCTCAATTGTTTTGCTGATAAGATATATGAACGATTCATAAAAATCTCTAAAACTTTCAAATTTAACATTTTCTCCATCTTTAAAAATAAAAAAGTTATAAGGCCTGTTCACTTTCATTTGGAAATCCCTGTACAAAAATTAGGGGAAAAAGAATTTCTGTCGCTGCCGAAGCACAAAAAAGTTGTGAAGTTTTAAAATGACATTATGTGGCGCCCCCTACAAAGAACAGCAAACGGATTTGTTTTTCCCATCCCAAAGAAACTCCGCTCACCAAATTTTGAGAATTTATTTAGTATCTTCCAAAACATATCGATAAAAATGTAAAATTTAACTTTAACACCCTGTTTATCTCTCTTATTATCAACTTTTGTGCTAAGCTAAGTTAGGTTTAATCGACCTAAATTGAGCTATGGAAGCCTGTGCTAAGGTATGGCTCATTCGTTGCCAAACACCTTGTATGGCTTAATAAGTACGAGTCTTTCTCAAGTTTATATGTTTCTTTTTAATTCTTATTGCAAAGTTTTCCTAACTCGATCTCTGCTTTATAATTGCTTTCAAGCTTCGGATGGCAGGGATTGTCTTTTGCCGTAACTTTAGGTACAGTGTTAAATTTCGTTAAAGTTGCTGTACGAACTTGTTTAATAGACTAAATTTTCGAATTAAAGTCAATCCTAGACTGTGTTGTTAATAAGTTGAAGCAGGAAAAATTTGTCAGGATTTCGCTTTTAGCAGAAATCGTTATTATTTTTTGTAAAAATATTTTTATAATTATGTACTTCATTTTATTTGACTAACTAATTAGATATTTATTTCAGATTTCTTAGGGTTCTGTGAATTGAAGTCGAAATTAAAGAAGAAATGGAACCATCGCAATATCATTCGAGCGATTCTTCACTTGTTTCAGTTTTGATTCGATGATCATCAGCGATTTAGGAATCGCATGGAATCAGTTGATTTGTTAGTTGTGATGGCATCGATAAGATGATCACCGGGATGCAGTCTGTAGTAGTAGTAGACGTAGTGTGTTTTGCTAAGACAATACTTCTAACCATTGACCTAACCTTTCATTGAAACCTCCAATTATTTTCTAACAAACAAAAAATCAAAACGAGGATGAACAGGTTCCGACCAGAATGAGAGATCGAGAATCGAGTGATGATAACTCGGTAGTCGGTATGTTTCGGTGGCGTTAGGTGGACAATAATGTTAAACGTATACGAGCGACGATTTTCACTCAAACTTATAACTCGAGTACTGGCTTCAATAATCGAGTGATAGCGATGATTTCAATAATCGAGTGATTTTTCACTCGAGTGATCCCAACACTAATATTGAGCGTATGAATGAAAGTCTACTTGTCAGGGGTACATATAAATATGCAAAAATTGAGAATAAATTCTCTAACCACCTGAAAACTCCTTATACAATAAGGATTTCAACAAATAATGGTAAAACAGCTATTCTCCGGGCTATATGCCCCTCCGAGCGCTGAATTACATACCAAAATTTGCCGTATTTTCTTCTAACACAGTTAGATAAGAAAATACTAATGTATACATTAGTATTTTCTTATCTAACTGTGTTAGAAGAAAATACGGCAAATTTTGGTATGTAATTCAGCGCTCGGAGGGGCATATAGCCCGGAGAATAGCTGTTTTACCATTATTTGTTGAAATCCTTATTGTATAAGGAGTTTTCAGGTGGTTAGAGAATTTATTCTCAATTTTTGCATATTTATATGTACCCCTGACAAGTAGACTTTCATTCATACGTTTGATAATTTTACCTTACGGTAAACTCTACTCTGAATGCTTGAAACTGCTAATGGATGGCGCTGCCTGTGTCTCACTGCTTATGCAGTACGACAGTTGTAGCTTTAAGGGATTACTTTTTCGGAAGGTTGGTATGTTCGTCTATCCTGTACTGATGAGAACCAACGAGTTCGAAACCGGTCTGCAGGTGACGACATTCTAACTAAAGAAAGAGCTTCCTTCTTCCTGGTAGTTTCTTGCATTTGATACATTAGTATTTTCTTATCTAACTGTGTTAGAAGAAAATACGGCAAATTTTGGTATGTAATTCAGCGCTCGGAGGGGCATATAGCCCGGAGAATAGCTGTTTTACCATTATTTGTTGAAATCCTTATTGTATAAGGAGTTTTCAGGTGGTTAGAGAATTTATTCTCAATTTTTGCATACTAATATTGAGCCCTACAGCCCCGTTGCTCGAAACTTAAAATCAAGTAGTAAATTTAATTTACGTTTAAAGTCATCTTTCTCAATGATATTAACATGACTGCTGTCACACTGAAAGTGCCCAATTAATTTAATTCTTTATTTAATTGTTTGTGCAACTGAGGACGTTAATGTTTTATTACTTAACACCTGTCAGTACGTAAGTGCTGCTTTCTTGGTCAAATCGATAATAATGGTTAATGCATTTCATGATGCCCTGCAGCCACATTGTTTAATATAATTACATACAGAGCTACCTATATCGAATTGTTTGAACGCCTGTCTAGTGTCTATGTTTGCATGTTATAAGGCATATTCTATCAGTTTATCGTAGAATTTTGACCAAAGAATGTTTGGCGGCAGGAAAATATATACTTTAGAACGTAAAAATGCGCATTTTCATACGCGACGTATGAAAATATGACCGCATTTTTTATTTTCATACGTCACGTATGAAAATACGGTCGCATTTATCTTCTCGTAAATGACATGGTAACAAAAAATATATTTTGTTTCAGTCATCTGCAGTGTTCTGCACGTGTTTCATACATAGTTAAGAAGGCACTAAGTTAAGATATTTAAAAAACCTAAAAACACATAAAATCTGTGGAAATCTTAAAACTACGAATATGCCTTTTGCATAATTATTTATATAAAATAAATCAGCAAATTATTAAAAATACTACCTCCAAATTAATTTAAAGCTCAAAACTAATAAAGATAATAAAAATTATAGTACCTACTTACCCAAAACTAAAATATTTCCCACAAAACGTAGCCAGCACAACACACGAAAATATAATGTCAATGCACGTCAAACACAAGAGGCAAAAGTGACTTGACCGAAGTAAATGCAGATTTATTTGTGCTACAACTACAACTTAATGCGAGCGATACGGAGAAAAATATTCTCGATTATTGTAAACTAGTCTGTTCTTCAACAATGAATGAAGCCTACTTGTCAGGGGTACATGTAAATATGTAAAATTGAGAATCAGTTCTCTAAACCATCGCATAGAATACGGATTTGGACAAATAATGTTAAAACAGCTATTCTCCGGGCTATATGCCCCTCTGAGCGCTGAATTACATACCAAAATTTGTCATATTTTCTACTACTTGTTGTCAACAGTGTTAGTAACATTATTTGTTCAAATCCTTATTGTATAAGGCATTTTCAGGTGGTTTAGAGAACTGATTCTAAATTTTACATAGTGTATTCTTGTTAGAATAGTCTAGTTTATTTCAGATTTTTTAACAACTTATTTTTTGGATTTATTCATTGCTAGAATAGATAAAATGACCTCTGTGTACTGGTACGACATTACTAAAATCTAAACTTGTAAAATAAAAAATTCTGAATTAAATTATAATCGCCTAATTTAAATGTTTCCAATCCTCGTTCCGAACGCACAATTTCTTCATGAAATCACCCATTTAAAACGAGATCCTAACGCGAACCAAAAATAATTTAAATTTTAATTTATTTCGAAATCCGATAAGTGAACCAATAATGCAGGATTTATCCCGATCCCCCTTGAATCGGTATAATTTTTCCATTCACGTTCGATCTCTGAATCCGTCTAAAGCACGAAACTGTTTTAAAGTAAGTGATTTACATATATTTTAAGATAGACTAGGCTCGATCCATTCTAAACCGTTTCTTCCTACGCACAGTTTATTGCCCGATTTATATCTAAAATTTTTTTATCGCTGTTCTTGTTTGATTAAAAGTTCTTGTAATATTTTTAAACTTTAATATTATTCCCGATTATTTTTACTTGCGCTGCACAGTGGTTCCGACTATATGGAGAGTGCGGCCATAATTCATAATTATTGCAATTAATATTTTTGGACAATCAATAATTAATACCTGAAAATGCACTTTTGTAGTTAAAAAAAAGCTAAACAAACCATACAAAAAATGGCGAAGTGGGAGTCCAGCAAGCGTGATAAGTGTTTCACAATAAAACTTTTTATTATTATAATTTTTTTCTACTGTGTGCATCATGATAAATACCCTTGATTTTTGTCATATTTGTTCTACTCAGATTTTACAAAGTGTAGGAAAGAGACAATGGTTTATTATAACTTTGTTTCAAATTTTACTTAAACAAGGATTACATTAAATAAGCAAATTATATATATGTTTGCATTCTCCATTTTTGGGCTTTTATTTGATACCCCAGATACTAAATTTGAAAGTAAAATAAAGTTGTTACCCGTTTACCCCCAGAAAAACAACCCCTAAAATATTGAATTTATTTTTTGTATTTTAAATCTGCTTTTATTCTATGACCTATACCTATGAAAAATTTCAGCTTTTAACATTTAAAGGTCTTGGAAAAAGAGAACTGTGGCAGGCAGATACCGAGTTGATTTCATGCGTTCGGTTTGTTTAAATTTTGGTGCAGAATAGTAAAAATTAACTACAAACAGTAAAGGCCGTTAAAAAGTAAAACACTATAAAACATGCTAACTAAAAATATTTTTCTAATCAATATATAACTAATAATACTAATACACACGACACAGGTTGTTGAACTGTTTTTTTTTAAACAATTATATTAATTCTTGTTATAGGACTTAAAACAAAATAATTAATTGTCCCGAGATATTAATCCAAGCTTTCACATAATATAAAAATAAAATTTGATGAAAACATATGTCGAGGAATGCCACGTGGTTAAAGTTTTTACTTTTTTACTTAGCGTTTTTTTCCACCCTGTATAACAAAATGTGGTTCTTATTAGATTAAAGGGATTCTCGTAGCTACTTATCAATAAATTGGGTCTTTAAAAACCAACATTTTTTTAAATTAGTTGAGCCGTTTTCGATTCATAGAGCTGTAAAAATGATCGAAAAAATGACCGGTGTGAACTTGGCAGCCAAAAGTTAGCAGCCAACTTTCCGGAAACACCCGAAAGACCAGTGGCGTAACGAATATTAAATCTTGTCCAGCGCATTCACCAAAAAACTTAATAACACAGTTAAAAATTCGTTGATTCGGAGTTACCTCACGGATGTTAAAAAAAGTCTACACTTTCATTTTAGTTGTAGTCGCTAGGGAGAACAGTGTAAAATATAATACAGTCCTTAGATTTTTTTTGAAACTGGGTGAAAAATTAAATTGCTGCTGGATATGAAGATAGTACAGCTTTCTACACTTGTATTTTAGTTTTAAACGGCAGGGAGGATGGTATTAACTATATGCAGCACTTAGATTTTCTTGCAAACTTGTAAGAGGGTAGTTACAGGGTGAAAAAGAACGTGATTTCTGCTTGATACGAATATTTTTATTTGAGCTTTCTACACATCCAATTTAGTTTAGGTTAGTAGGGAGGATTGTACTAAATATATTTCAGCACTCAGATTTTCTTGCAAACCCGTACGAGGGTAGTTACAGGGTGAAAAATGATATAGCTGCTTGATACAAATATTTTTATTTGAGCTTTCTACACTTCCAATTTAGTTTTAATCAGAAGGGAGGATAGTATTAAACATATTTCAGCATTCAGATTTTCTTGCAAACCCGTACGAGGGTAGTAACAGGGTGAAAATGAGATAGCTCCTGGATACAGATATTTTTATTTGAGCTTTCTACACTTCCAATTTAGTTTTAATCGGAAGGGAGGAGAGTATTTAATATATTTCAGCATTCAGATTTTCTTGCAAACCCGTACGAGGGTAGTTACAGGGTGAAAAATGTGATAGCTGCTGGATACAAACATTTTTATTTGGGCTTTCTACACTTCCAATTTAGTTTTAATCGGAAGGGAGGATTGTACTAAATATATTTCAGCACTTAGATTTTCTTGCAAACCCGTACGGGGGTAGTTACAGGGTGAAAAATTAGATAGCTCCTGGATACAGATATTTTTATTTGAGCTTTCTACACTTCCAATTTAGTTTTAATCAGAAGGGAGGATAGTATTAAACATATTTCAGCATTCAGATTTTCTTGCAAACCCGTACGAGGGTAGTAACAGGGTGAAAATGAGATAGCTCCTGGATACAGATATTTTTATTTGAGCTTTCTACACTTCCAATTTAGTTTTAATCGGAAGGGAGGAGAGTATTTAATATATTTCAGCATTCAGATTTTCTTGCAAACCCGTACGAGGGTAGTTACAGGGTGAAAAATGTGATAGCTGCTGGATACAAACATTTTTATTTGGGCTTTCTACACTTCCAATTTAGTTTTAATCGGAAGGGAGGATTGTACTAAATATATTTCAGCACTTAGATTTTCTTGCAAACCCGTACGGGGGTAGTTACAGGGTGAAAAATTAGATAGCTCCTGGATACAGATATTTTTATTTGAGCTTTCTACACTTCCAATTTAGTTTTAATCAGAAGGGAGGATAGTATTAAACATATTTCAGCATTCAGATTTTCTTGCAAACCCGTACGAGGGTAGTAACAGGGTGAAAATGAGATAGCTCCTGGATACAGATATTTTTATTTGAGCTTTCTACACTTCCAATTTAGTTTTAATCGGAAGGGAGGAGAGTATTTAATATATTTCAGCATTCAGATTTTCTTGCAAACCCGTACGAGGGTAGTTACAGGGTGAAAAATGTGATAGCTGCTGGATACAAACATTTTTATTTGGGCTTTCTACACTTCCAATTTAGTTTTAATCGGAAGGGAGGAGAGTATTTAATATATTTCAGCATTCAGATTTTCTTGCAAACCCGTACGAGGGTAGTTACAGGGTGAAAAATGTGATAGCTGCTGGATACAAACATTTTTATTTGGGCTTTCTACACTTCCAATTTAGTTTTAATCGGAAGGGAGGAGAGTATTTAATATATTTCAGCATTCAGATTTTCTTGCAAACCCGTACGAGGGTAGTTACAGGGTGAAAAATGTGATAGCTGCTGGATACAAACATTTTTATTTGGGCTTTCTACACTTCCAATTTAGCTTTAATCGGAAGGGAGGATTGTACTAAATATATTTCAGCACTTAGATTTTCTTGCAAACCCGTACGGGGGTAGTTACAGGGTGAAAAATTAGATAGCTCCTGGATACAGATATTTTTATTTGAGCTTTCTACACTTCCAATTTAGTTTTAGTCAGCAGGGACGATTGTAGTAAATATATTTCAGCACTCAGATTTTCTTGCAAGCCCGTACGAGGGTAGTTACAGGGTGATAAATTAGATAGCTGCTGGATACAAATATTTTTATTTCAGCTTTCTACACTTCCAATTTAGTTTTCATCGGAAGGGAGGATAGTATTAAATATATTTCAGCACTCAGATTTTCTTGCAAACCCGTACGAGGGTAGTTACAGGGTGATAAATTAGATAGCTGCTGGATACAGATATTTTTATTTGAGCTTTCTACACTTCCAATTTAGTTTTAATCGGAAGGGAGGATAGTATTAAATATATTTCAGCACTCAGATTTTCTTGCAAGCCCGTACGAGGGTAGTTACAGGGTGATAAATTAGATAGCTGCTGGATACAAATATTTTTATTTCAGCTTTCTACACTTCCAATTTAGTTTTCATCGGAAGGGAGGATAGTATTAAATATATTTCAGCACTCAGATTTTCTTGCAAACCCGTACGAGGGTAGTTACAGGGTGATAAATTAGATAGCTGCTGGATACAGATATTTTTATTTGAGCTTTCTACACTTCCAATTTAGTTTTAATCGGAAGGGAGGATAGTATTAAATATATTTCAGCATTCAAATTTTCTTGCAAACCCGTACGAGGGTAGTTACAGGGTGAAAAATGTGATAGCTGCTGGATACAAATATTTTTATTTGAGCTTTCTACACTTCCAATTTAGTTTTAATCGGAAGGGAGGAAAGTATTAAATATATTTCAGCATTCAAATTTTCTTGCAAACCCGTACGAGGGTAGTAACAGGGTGAAAAATGAGATAGCTCCTGGATACAGATATTTTTATTTGAGCTTTCTACACTTCCAATTTCGTTTTAGTCAGCAGGGACGATTGTAGTAAATATATTTCAGCATTCAGATTTTCTTGCAAACCCGTACGAGGTTAGTTACAGGGTGAAAAATGTGATAGCTGCTGGATACAAACATTTTTATTTGGGCTTTCTACACTTCCAATTTAGTTTTAATCGGAAGGGAGGAGAGTATTTAATATATTTCAGCATTCAGATTTTCTTGCAAACCCGTACGAGGGTAGTTACAGGGTGATAAATTAGATAGCTGCTGGATACAGATATTTTTATTTGAGCTTTCTACACTTCCAATTTAGTTTTAATCGGAAGGGAGGATAGTATTAAATATATTTCAGCACTCAGATTTTCTTGCAAGCCCGTACGAGGGTAGTTACAGGGTGATAAATTAGATAGCTGCTGGATACAAATATTTTTATTTCAGCTTTCTACACTTCCAATTTAGTTTTCATCGGAAGGGAGGATAGTATTAAATATATTTCAGCATTCAAATTTTCTTGCAAACCCGTACGAGGGTAGTTACAGGGTGAAAAATGTGATAGCTGCTGGATACAAATATTTTTATTTGAGCTTTCTACACTTCCAATTTAGTTTTAATCGGAAGGGAGGAAAGTATTAAATATATTTCAGCATTCAAATTTTCTTGCAAACCCGTACGAGGGTAGTAACAGGGTGAAAAATGAGATAGCTCCTGGATACAGATATTTTTATTTGAGCTTTCTACACTTCCAATTTCGTTTTAGTCAGCAGGGACGATTGTAGTAAATATATTTCAGCATTCAGATTTTCTTGCAAACCCGTACGAGGGTAGTTACAGGGTGAAAAATGTGATAGCTGCTGGATACAAACATTTTTATTTGGGCTTTCTACACTTCCAATTTAGTTTTAATCGGAAGGGAGGATAGTATTAAATATATTTCAGCATTCAGATTTTCTTGCAAACCCGTACGAGGGTAGTTACAGGGTGAAAAATGTGATAGCTGCTGGATACAAATATTTTTATTTCAGCTTTCTACACTTCCAATTTAGTTTTCATCGGAAGGGAGGATAGTATTAAATATATTTCAGCACTCAGATTTTCTTGCAAACCCGTACGAGGGTAGTTACAGGGTGATAAATTAGATAGCTGCTGGATACAGATATTTTTATTTGAGCTTTCTACACTTCCAATTTAGTTTTAATCGGAAGGGAGGATAGTATTAAATATATTTCAGCATTCAGATTTTCTTGCAAACCCGTACGAGGGTAGTTACAGGGTGAAAAATGTGATAGCTGCTGGATACAAATATTTTTATTTGAGCTTTCTACACTTCCAATTTAGTTTTAATCGGAAGGGAGGAAAGTATTAAATATATTTCAGCATTCAAATTTTCTTGCAAACCCGTACGAGGGTAGTAACAGGGTGAAAAATGAGATAGCTCCTGGATACAGATATTTTTATTTGAGCTTTCTACACTTCCAATTTCGTTTTAGTCAGCAGGGACGATTGTAGTAAATATATTTCAGCATTCAGATTTTCTTGCAAACCCGTACGAGGGTAGTTACAGGGTGAAAAATGTGATAGCTGCTGGATACAAACATTTTTATTTGAGCTTTCTACACTTCCAATTTAGTTTTAATCGGAAGGGAAGATTGTACTAAATATATTTCAGCACTTAGATTTTCTTGCAAACCCGTACGGGGGTAGTTACAGGGTGAAAAATTAGATAGCTCCTGGATACAGATATTTTTATTTGAGCTTTCTACACTTCCAATTTAGTTTTAGTCAGTAGGGAGGATTGTAGTAAATATATTTCAGCACTCAGATTTTCTTGCAAACCCGTACGAGGGTATTTACGGGGTGAAAATTGAGATAGCTGCTGAAAAATACAATCAATTGTGAAAGAAAAGTCTTTCAGGGTCCTAAATAAGATCATGTAGCATTAATTGGGAAAAAAGGTAAAAACTAGTAATATTTCGGTTCGCCATTTTTCATTCCGGAAATATTGCGTATTGCATATTATTTAACTCTGAACCTGAAATATTTTTTTAGTATTTTCTGCATATATCGCACATTTCATATCTAATAAACGGCCTGAACTTGTCGTTTTCTTGTGCGGACATTAGACAGTTGTCATGGATGTAACGGCAGCAGAATTTACACTTTTTTGAATCGTTCTCGTTTGTATTTTTAAAGCAAAATAGGCATTTATCTTCGACTTTGTCGGAATTATTCAATAACATTCTCTTTATATTGTCTCTGTAAAGATTTATATCAATGTATTCTTCTAGAGACTCTTTGTTCACAATTTGTTGAAAAAAATATAAGACGTAAGGCCCACAATTATAAGAGTCTTTTTGCTTTATATGCTGATACTGACGTATTGTCATTTTTTTTGTTTCTATATTTCCATTTTTCCTTCTGTTATATTCTGTAATAAAATATTTAAAGCGGTGGAACTTTAAACTAGTTTGTGAAAATAGTGCACCAAATGGGTCTAGATAAGAAAATGAACGCTCTCGAAAATCGACAATAATAAGACAAAAGTGATTTCCGTTAACTAATATTGGCATCGCTACTTTTTGGGAAGTTATATTAACTTCGTTAAACAATCGATCACCGTAAGTTGTTTCTTGAAATATTGTTGTAGAATATGGTTCATCTATTATTTGAAAATCATTATTTTTATCGATAATTTTTAAACATATTGTGACTGTAAATGAAGTCAACCAGTTCTTATTGAAAATTGACTGATAGTCTGAAAAACGTATATCATTAAAAATCGATTGTCTTTGACTGTATTTGCCAATTTTATAGTCTTTTCGGCTCTCAACTGCTACATAATAGTTTATGTCATCCACCAAGCCATTAGGTAAAAATTTGATTGCCTTTATAGTTCTCCATCTCTTTTCGTCCGGAGTAATTGGGCGCAATGGGAGCAGTAAATTAGGCATGTACACAAAGAAGTAAAAGGACATCAGGTGACTTAACATACTATTCCAAAACATGGAATTTCTATATACTCTTTCTATTTTCAAGTCGCTTGACGAATATATTACGAAATCACACCACTCTCGGTCGGATATTTCGAGTAATCCTTGAATCTGAAAAAAATAAGGGTGTCTTTAGATTACCCTTGCTATCAAGATAGCAAGTGTAGAAAGCTCAGATAAAAATAATTGTATCCAGCAGCTACCTCATTTTTCACCCTTTAACTACCCTCGTACGGGTTTGCAAGAAAATCTGAGTGCTGCAATTTATTTACTACAATCGTCCCTACTGACTAAAACTAAATTGGAAGTGTAGAAAGCTCAAATAAAAATATTTGTATCCAGCAGCTGTCTCATTTTTCACCCTGTAACTACCCTCGTACGGGTTTGCAAGAAAATCTGAATGCTGAAATATATTTAATACTATAATCCCTTCCGATTAAAACTAAATTGGAAGTGTAGAAAGCTCAAATAAAAATATCTGTATCCAGGAGCTATCTCATTTTTCACCCTGTTACTACCCTCGTACGGGTTTGCAAGAAAATTTGAATGCCGAAATATATTTAATACTATCCTCCCTTCCGATTAAAACTAAATTGGAAGTGTAGAAAGCTCAAATAAAAATATTTGTATCCAGCAGCTATCACATTTTTCACCCTGTAACTACCCTCGTACGGGTTTGCAAGAAAATCTGAATGCTGAAATATATTAAATACTCTCCTCCCTTCCGATTAAAACTAAATTGGAAGTGTAGAAAGCTCAAATAAAAATATCTGTATCCAGGAGCTATCTCATTTTCACCCTGTTACTACCCTCGTACGGGTTTGCAAGAAAATCTGAATGCTGAAATATGTTTAATACTATCCTCCCTTCTGATTAAAACTAAATTGGAAGTGTAGAAAGCTCAAATAAAAATATCTGTATCCAGGAGCTATCTAATTTTTCACCCTGTAACTACCCCCGCACGGGTTTGCAAGAAAATCTAAGTGCTGAAATATATTTAGTACAATCCTCCCTTCCGATTAAAACTAAATTGGAAGTGTAGAAAGCCCAAATAAAAATGTTTGTATCCAGCAGCTATCACATTTTTCACCCTGTAACTACCCTCGTACGGGTTTGCAAGAAAATCTGAATGCTGAAATATATTAAATACTCTCCTCCCTTCCGATTAAAACTAAATTGGAAGTGTAGAAAGCCCAAATAAAAATGTTTGTATCCAGCAGCTATCACATTTTTCACCCTGTAACTACCCTCGTACGGGTTTGCAAGAAAATCTGAATGCTGAAATATATTAAATACTCTCCTCCCTTCCGATTAAAACTAAATTGGAAGTGTAGAAAGCTCAAATAAAAATATCTGTATCCAGGAGCTATCTCATTTTCACCCTGTTACTACCCTCGTACGGGTTTGCAAGAAAATCTGAATGCTGAAATATGTTTAATACTATCCTCCCTTCTGATTAAAACTAAATTGGAAGTGTAGAAAGCTCAAATAAAAATATCTGTATCCAGGAGCTATCTAATTTTTCACCCTGTAACTACCCCCGTACGGGTTTGCAAGAAAATCTAAGTGCTGAAATATATTTAGTACAATCCTCCCTTCCGATTAAAACTAAATTGGACGTGTAGAAAGCCCAAATAAAAATGTTTGTATCCAGCAGCTATCACATTTTTCACCCTGTAACTACCCTCGTACGGGTTTGCAAGAAAATCTGAATGCTGAAATATATTAAATACTCTCCTCCCTTCCGATTAAAACTAAATTGGAAGTGTAGAAAGCTCAAATAAAAATATCTGTATCCAGGAGCTATCTCATTTTCACCCTGTTACTACCCTCGTACGGGTTTGCAAGAAAATTTGAATGCTGAAATATGTTTAATACTATCCTCCCTTCTGACTAAAACTAAATTGGAAGTGTAGAAAGCTCAAATAAAAATATTTGTATCAAGCAGCTATATCATTATTCACCCTGTAACTACCCTCGTACGGGTTTGCAAGAAAATCTGAGTGCTGAAATATATTTAGTACAATCCTCCCTACTAACCTAAACTAAATTGGATGTGTAGAAAGCTCAAATAAAAATATTCGTATCAAGCAGAAATCACGTTCTTTTTCACCCTGTAACTGCCCTCTTACAAGTTTGCAAGAAAATCTAAGTGCTGCATATAGTTAATACCATCCTCCCTGCCGTTTAAAACTAAAATACAAGTGAAGAAAGCTGTACTATCTTCATATCCAGCAGCAATTTAATTTTTCACCCAGTTTCAAAAAAAATCTAAGGACTGTATTATATTTTACACTGTTCTCCCTAGCGACTACAACTAAAATGAAAGTGTAGACTTTTTTTAACATCCGTGAGGTAACTCCGAATCAACCAATTTTTAACTGTGTTATTAAGTTTTTTGGTGAATGCGCTGGACAAGATTTAATATTCGTTACGCCACTGGTCTTTCGGGTGTTTCCGGAAAGTTGGCTGCTAACTTTTGGCTGCCAAGTTCACACCGGTGAAAAAATGCCGTTGTGCAAATTTGTTGACGAGCAGTTTACTTAAACTATTATAACTTGACAAGCTGGACAGAGCTCGATAAAAGTTATATGTCCTCATAAAAATACGACTACGTGAATGTAGGTTATGTACATCTTTCTGGAGGAGTTAAAAGTCAAGATAAAATGATAATATCACAAGCGCGGTCAATAAAAACATCAATTTGAATAACGTCCAAAAACATCTGCAAATAAAACCTTTCAACCTGACAGATCCCTGACAATAAAAAATTTAAATTATGACCTATTGCCGGAACCACTGTGCGCTACTAGAGAAAAAGTATAGCAGTCGCGAAAATATAATCTCCCGATATTTTTCTAGATCCCTACGTTTTGGAGTATCTAGGTCACATAAAACGTGGTTTCCCATTTTGGTTGGTCTGTCTGTCTATCGATATTCCTGTTGGCACGCAAACCTAAAACTTACTTGACCTAAACCAAATGAAATTTTGCATACAGATTTTCTCGGGTTTGAAACTGGCTACATTTCTAGCAAAATATTGTAATAAATTAATATTTTTCCAAATTTTCATACATTTCTAGTACATTATTTGTTTTAATTTTGGAAATCATTCTACGTGCATCTGCATTTTGGTTCTGGTTTGGTTCTTACCTTATTGTCCTTTACAATTAAAACTAAAGGTAGTTTTCATTCTATGGCATTTATGGATTTTTCTTTTTTTGACAGCCCGTAAAATTGATTTGGGTGTTATTTTCTCAAGAAGGAGAACTTTTTATGAACACTAACTTTTTGCCGTAAAGCCAAAAATAAAAATGTTTCCCCATTTGTTAAGATGATTTCTGGACAGGCTGTATAAATAAAAAACAATTGATTTTTTAAAGTTTAATTAGGCTTTTTAGAGAATTCAGGGGTAAATTCTTCATTCACACACGCAAAAACTAGATACTTTAGTTTTTAGTTATCTCTAATGCAATTGCTTATAGGCCCTTAATATTTACGTACCTAATAGGTTAATGCTATTTTCACGTATTTTTTTGAACGTAAATAATTTGAAAAACAAGGTATTAAGTGTTTGTAGTAAGCTCATATCTTCATAGGAAACAAACTGACACGACATGTTGCATGTCGCGTTCCCTCCTGCAGCTCTGCGGCTCTATATAATTTAGAATATAGTTGCCAAACTTTGCCCCCAATAAAACTTTTATAACCGATTCATGTTTTATATTTATATCATTATAATCACGTAAAGTTTCCTTACAAATTCAAAATAGAATTTAAAATGTTTCTTATTTTACGGTTAAGGTTGAATGTCGGTGTCGGCACGAATGTCATAAAAATTATATGGAGTTTTAGTAACGCTGTAAACTATAATAGAAAACTAAAATTTCGGTTAATTAAATTATATTACCCTTGTAAAATGTTTATAACATTTTAAAAGTAAATGGCCGAGGCATTTAATCAAATAGTATCCTTTATACTCGATTTGAAATTGGTTGATAGTAATAAATCATTAAAATCCGTCAAACACGTACACAGAGTGGTCCACCTAAATTGCCAAGTTTTAAATAGTATATACATTGAAAGTCTAGACCCTTTTGCATTTATTAAACTTTCCATTCCTATAGATCTGATAAGGGCGTCGAATACAAAGCTTAACCCGAGGCTCGAACAATAAGCGGTAGTATTCTACCTGTGATGTTTTGCACTCATGCACGTGCTTTCGGGTGGGTTTAAGTTTATATTAAACACAATAATTATATAATTTAGTGAACATTCGGATGTGTGGCATAATTTGTTACCCTTGTATTTGAATAAATATAATACTAATAACAATAAAGCAACTAATAAACAAGTAAATTTGGAAAAATGTTTCTATTTGAAATTCTATAAAATTTATAGTAAGTCATTACATTTCTTCGCTTTAAATTAATCATCATCAGAAAATGAAATATCTGAGGGACTGTCTTCTTCCCCTAAATTGATAATAAGTGGTTCGACCGTTTTCTCCAGTAAACTATCCAATTGCCACATTTTTTCCTCCTCCTTTAGTACATGCTCTATACATCTTTGCCACTTCCCCGCGTTGACTTCTTGAAGCGCTTCTTCAAAGAGTTTTTGAACATCACTCATTTTATAAGTGGTATTTTTTCTAGCCACATAACCTTTCACATGAGCCCATACCAGTTCGATCGGATTTAATTCGCAATGGTAGGGGGGGAGCCGAAGCACTATTATATTTTGTTTTTTGGCCATTTCGTCAACAACATATTTTTGAAACCGATGTTTATGGGTGTTTACAATTGATAGCAACTCCTTTTTAACCATATTGTCCTCAAATTGTATTTGTTTCTCCACAAGCCACTCGATAATTTTTGCTTTTCGCCAAGCAGTTGTAGGCATCTTCTCCAATCTTCTGGAGTGATACGGAGCGTTATCTAACACAATGACGGAGCCAGGTGGAATCAGCTCTATCATTTGTTCGAAATACTCCTCAAAAACATCAGCATTCATATCCTCGTGGTAATCGCCTGTACGAACTGATTGGAATGATAATAGTCCACCTTCTAAAAATCCATTGGAGCTACCGATGTGAGTTATAATTAATCGTTTTCCTTTTCCAGAGGGCGGATTTATTCCTGTTGATAGACCGTCTAAAAATGCTTGCCGGTGAGAAGTCACATTTTTGTCTGTCCATATTTTTCCAACTGTGTAGCCTTCGTTCAGCCATGTTTCGTCCAAATAGAAAATTGTTTTGTTTTCATTGCGAAATTTTCTTATTTTTCTCAAATAATTACGTCTCCAACATACTATTTCATCTTTTTCGAGCAAATGAGACTTCCGACTATGTTTTTCCCATCTAAAATTCATTTCTCTTAGAACTTTCCATAGTTTATCTCTCTTGATTGCAGGAAAGTCTTCTTTTACTGCCCCTAAAACTCTATCCAAAGTAGGGATCTCCTTATTGAAATAGAATGAATGCACCTTTCGTCTTATGATGGCCTTTTCGTCCTCATCGATCGGTATTGTTCGCCTTCCTGGAGATGGTTTTGGTGGCGTCACGGTTCCTGTCTTTTCTTCCCGCATCAGCCTGTAGATGGTTGCTTTTCCAATACCTGTCATCTTTGAACAAAGTTCCACTGCAGAATCGATACTTATTGCACTTTTTTGATATCTAAGTGCATTAAATACATTAAGCACAATAATCTTTTCACTAATGCTTAGCGCTGATTTCGCAGCTCGCTTAACTGGAATAAATCCTGAAAGACTCTCCATTTTCAAAAATTACCCAAATGTGTGTCCTAGAATACTCGCATTAGGTTTGTTCGCTCTTAAAATGACTCACAGTTTTATACCAATAAGTAGAGGTACCTAATTTTTCGTAACTACCTGAAAAGTCACATTGTGTATTAATTGTTCCCGGAATTCTCGGCATAATTATTTTTACCTGTTATGACAATAATGATTACTAAATTATTCGGATAAGTAAATAGGGTTCAAACCGGCACGTCAGGTAGGTGCGCCTATGGAATCGGCTGCTAAAAATGATTTATTACTATCAACCAATTTCAAATCGAGTATAGGAATTTAACATTGCACAAGTATTTATGTAACGTTTGTTGTTGGGACCAAACGACCTAGTTGCTTTAAAAAAAATATGCTTTTACTTTGGACCAGTGCAATAAAAATTTACAATCGCTTCAGCTTTATAGTATCGACTCAGCGCGGACTGTTCGATGGAATCAAGTGGATGCAATTTCATTGCAGTCAATCCCATGTTCGTCGTTAAATGTTAGAACCAAAGAGCTTTAGTGAATAGAGACAATCAGACATTAACTAAAAAGCTTGGCTTTCCAAAGAGCCATTCGACTAACCAATGACCCAGTCCTCATAAGAAAACTCCCCTCTCTCGCTCATCGCCTCGATGTTGGGGATCTTTCCCTTTTCTACCTACATTTCCACGGATTTTGCTCAGAAGAACTAACCACTATCACTCCCACTGGACTATTTCTAACAGAATAACAAGAAGCGCCTTACATATTATGCATCCCTTTACTGTCCAGCTACAAATGGCTAGAGCATCCCACTTCTCTCCCTCGTTCATACCCAGGGTATCTAGATTATGGAACAAATTGCTTGCAGATGTTTTCCTTTCCCCTCTCAATCTCCAATCCTTTAAATCCCGTGTCAATAGACTGCATCTTCCTTCTCTCCAGACGCCCACGGTACGTTAGTACTTAGGCTTGAAGTCTACGTTGCACAGTGTAGTAGCCCGTAGACAAACATGTAAAAATTGACCCTTTATGTAATTATACCAGCTAATGAGGTAATAAATATTCCAGTTAAGGGTTTTCAAGAAATCCTAATTATAATTATCAAGTATATCGTCCAGGTTTTATGGCTATGAAGTAAGGGTAATTTTCAGGTAGTGCATTACAGTCGGAGAGAAAGAATGATAAAGATACTGAGCATAACTTGTTATACAATATACATAACTGTACTGTATATCGAAAACGAATTATTTGTGGACTCCCATTAATATATCATTTTTTTATTGCTGTATTGTCTGTACTCAATGATGCTTATTATTTATTTAACAATACTAAGGGTACGCAGTCCCCTCTACAAGCGTGTATGTGGATTAAGGTAAGGACATCATTTTTCATTTCGTGTTTACGTCTGGTAGAGGTCTTGCTGTTCTGTTTTCAATTCTGCGTTATATTTTGTGTGTAAAATGTTGGCGAGCTGATTTCTTTGGTGATAAATTCGTGTTAGCTGTTAACGGTAAGTAGATGCTCATATCCACTAGATATTTCAATTCTCGATGCCACTACAACCGACATATTGAGAAAATTAAGTTCCTCTAAACCATACGAAATAATACATACTTCAAAGCATTGTAGCTTGCCTTGCCGCAAACCTAGCATGTTTGAAATGCAATAGTGTTTAAGTATACATTATTTTGCCCCAAATAAAGCCAGCCATTCCAATCCAATGGTGTTTCGATATTAACCAATGTGTTATTATTCTTTAAATCAATCATAACACAGGCATGCGATGGTAAAATTGTCTTAAATCTACTAGGTGAGTTTTATAGGTTTCTGGGTGATGATTACGGGAAAAATAGAGAAACACCCATCACGAAGGGTTTTTTAACCATAAACGATTTTTGTTTTGGTATTAGACTGGAAGGTGATAGAGGAATTCTTCCTCGAAGCCTCCTTTGAAGGCCTGTAAATCGTTATTGCTAAAACAAAAATAACCCAACCCAACCTGACTACATTAGTATTTTTTGTGTGAATTATACCGATTATTTAAAAAAGAGAATTATCGATTATTGTTAGGTCATATTATCTCATACTTCAAATTTTAAATTCCCAACATGCATCGGCATATTTGACTCGTGAATGTAAGCACATCGTCTTAAAAAATGTTAGTAATTTGTTTGTCTTCTACGTCTGCCTTATCTTTCATCAGTTGTTTGAATATTCCACTAAACTTCTTAAACGACCGTAAATGTCCCGGCAAACCGGTAATGCCCACATGTTTTCCTAAAAGTTCAAACACAATTTCACTAAACGCACATCTTCCACAAAACGCTGCTGCGGCTCTAACAAAATACACCTAATAAAAAATACATGTCCGTGCGGCGTCCGGGACGGATCTCTTTACCCACAGAGGCGTCAGTTCCTACCCTGCGTCCCGTGGGAGATCCCAACGCTGCCGCTGTGGCCCTGCATTTTCAGTCCGGATTTATTGTCTATAAAATATTTACGGCCTTGCTTCGATTACTTTAAAGGGATACAGAGGGCAGCAGGTAGACAGGAATAATAATCTGAAATTGGTTAAGTGCGAGTTTCATTCGTGTGATGAGGGTTTTCTATCCCATATTTTCTATACTGAAATCTAAGTCTAAGTTTAAATTATAACGGTAATGTTACGGGGTGGCAATGCAATCAGCTCGCTATTCCGTAATTTCTTACTTTTATAAAGTCTGATTTAGATGTTTAAATGAATATAAAAAGAGCAAAGGTCATCTATAATCAGGAGGCCCTAGGTATGAACAAGCGAGACAGGTTGTTATGGGTTTTTGTTGCTGGCCAGTAGCCGGATGCATGTGTGACATACTTATCGTTCTGTTATGAAGAGGGGAATATTAGCGATTAGTTCTCCTGCGCAAAATCCGTGGACATATCTATAGAAGAGAACCAGGAGTGAGACTCGGTAACTCTTTAAAATAGCGATGGCGAAAGAGATAAAGAAGAGGAGAGGAAGCGATCGCTTTGATACTAAGTACTCTATAAGCATAGTCCATTCTAAAAACATATAAATTTTTAACAAAAAAGAAGAGATTTCAGGTCTTAACCTCAATTGGTTATTATTTCTAATGTCCAAAAAAAATATTTTTGTTAATATTTGATTTCGATTATTATTGTTCCCTGCATAAAGGATTTTAATTAATAATTTTAAAAACAATGGAAGAATTTACGAAAATCGGGTTCAAAAGCGTGTAATGAGAGACGAAAGTGATCCCTTTTCACTACACGACAGAAGATTTATCGAATTATTCCGTCGTAACAAGGACCTAGTGGTACTTATATCTTTTTGATAATTTAGTGGACCATTTACAGGCAGGAATAAAGTCAACTAGAATACCCATGTTGTTTAATTGGGAAGACATTTCATCCCACAATCTCATGTAATTTTTTCTTCCACTAATTCCTGTGAAATTGTGCGTTACCATTTTTGGATGAGCTAGAATTCGAACGTAATGTTTCTTATTCAAAAAATCTCTTGACCGCTGGGAAATAACCAAGAAAATAAATTTATATGAGATGTGACGTCACAACCAACAGTATCGGGTTTTGCAAGTTTCGAATGTTGTATGAAAATTTGTATATGAAAGTATAAAAACAATCAACATGGATATGATGCATATTCCTTGTTACATAGGAAATTTTACTATGTAATCCAGGGGTCGGAGGGGCTTATAGCCTGAATAATAGTTGTTTAAGCATTATTGATCTAGTCCTTATTGTCTAAGGCATCTTCAGGAGAATTTTAGATTTATTATTATAATTTATATATTTACATATACGAAATTCTTACTGAAAAGTTGATTTGCTGCATAATATATTCTCACCAAATGCCAATAAATACCTTCTCTCCTTGCGATCGTAAATATTTGTTTTCCCGTGCCCCATTCACTCCCTTCTTTTGTATTCACATAAATAGGTAGTCGGTTTACGTTCCTCCGCGTCTCTCGAGAAAGAAAAGAATTTCTAAATTACGAGCTCTCGCAAAGATACATAGTCTACGGGTTTTTTTTCTAGTCCCTCGCCGCCAGGACTGAATGCCTAAATAACGGTTAAGCCGCTTTTGGAAAGTTGCACCCTGACAAGGTTAGGGAGGATTCGGTAATCCCGTTTTTTATTACAGGTTTAATTATTTACGCCTTACAATTTTACGGATTTGGAGAAATGGAATATATTGTCTACTGTGTGTAACACTTAAATAGAAAAGTAACTTATATATGAAAGCAGCTCGGGAAGTTTTTCAGGAACCATAAATACAAAAAAAAAAGAATTTTATTTTTATTTGTAGTTCGATTACTGCAGGCACTCCCGTCAAAATCAAGTACGATTTAGATGATGTCTGTGAAGTTGGCCCCCCAAATGCAAAATTTATTAAAAATTAATGGAGTTCCAAGTTTTCTATAAAGAGTTCTAGAGTTCTTTTTATTAATAGTTCCATTAAAATCACAGTAAAACAATATTTTAAAAATGGGAGGGGGCTATCTTGTCGCAGCATTATTGCAAAAGCAAAAGTTTTATGTCATTATATTTATGCAGAACTGTAGAACTATGGCAGAGCTAACGGTAAATTATGAGTTTTGAACCAGAACTCTAGTTCTTCATTCACATTTTTTGCAGGCAAAAATTTAAGTTGTAAACAACAAAATAAGTACAATTCTAATTCTACAGAACTGTAGAACTATTGCACCACTAACGGGAACTCAAGAGATTTAAAACAGAATTCTTGTTAAAAAATATTTCATTGCATGGGAGCCAACTTCACACTTTTTTAACACTCAAAAATTTAAGTTGTAAACAACAAAATACCATTCTAATTCTACAGAATTGTAGAAATACTGCTTTTCAAAGCAAGTGTAAAGCTGGCCCCCATGAAATATTTTTTAACAAGAGATCTGGTTTTAAAACTCATGAGTTCTAGTTAGTGCTGCAATAGTTCTACAGTTCTGTAGAATTAGAATGGTATTTTGTTGTTTCCAACTTAAATTTTTGACCGTTAAAAAAGTGCGAAGTTGACCCCTCGTCAAATTATTTTAAACAAGAGATCTGGTTTAAAACTCATGAGTTCCCGTTAGTGCTGCAAGTGTTCTACAGTTCTGTAGAATTAGAATGGTATTTTGTTGTTTACAACTTAAATTTTTGACCTTTAAAAAAGTGTGAAGTTGGCCCCCATTAAATATTTTTTAACAAGAGCTCTGGTTGAAAACTCATAAGTTCCCGTTAGTGCTGCCATAATTCTACAGTTCTGCATAAAGATAATGACATTTTATTGCTGAATTTTTTACTTCCCAAAAAGCACAAAAACTGTAATACATTTTTTTTTGGTGAGAATTCTGGCCCCGAATATCATAAAGAACTGTGAAACTCTTAAGATCTATTAAACACCGTGGCCAAACTTTTGTTTTTGCAATAATGGGGGGCTGCGTGACGTTACACTCTCATTTTTAAAATATTGTTTTTACTTCTATTTTAACGAAACTATTAATAAAAAGTAAAAATAGCTCTTCATAGGAAACTCGGAACTCCGTTAATTTTAATAAATTTTGCATTAGGGGGACCAACTTCACAGACATTTTAGATGGTTGTGACTGCAGGAATTAAAGATCAATAAATTGAGTGACCATCAAAGGATTTTTCGAGAATGGCTTCGAATTGTGGTTCCCTTTCATTGGTCACCCAAGAATGATCAGTAGGTGGGTACTACATCCTTAATCAACACTACCAGTCATTTGGTATGAAATTCTAATTAACTCCTGCGACACCCGTCGATCATATAACGCAATTGCATATACTTTTGCAATGCAACTAGTATTGCTCTCTCAAATGCAGCTTGAGTTTAAATCTATGCAAACTAAAAATGAGAATTAAAGGTTTTGATAGTTCTAAATCCGTAAACTTTTTTGTAGAAGAGATTGAATATATATATATATATATATATATATATATATATATATATATATATATATATATATATATATATATATATATATATATATATATATATATATACATATATATATGTTACGGTTAATTTGGATACTTGGCTAGTTTACAAACTAACCAGCTAGTTTGCAAACTAACTAAAGACACTGTTATTTTGAAGGAATCAGCCATTTCCCACAAAATAGCAGATGGTTTATAAACTAGCTGGTTAGTATGCAAACTATCGATTTGCTTCAGTTAAGATGAGGATTTTATTGAGGTTACCTTAACCTAAAAATTATGTTTTGTTTGTTGTCCAGAAAATCTAGCGAACGGTGGATCGGAGGGCACCCTAAGGTCGGAACAGGGTTAGCACCTGGTTAGGGGCCCTGACCAGTCTCTTTCCTCGCAGGCGAAGAGGGATCGGTGCGAAAAGATCCACTATTGTTCCTTATGTACAGATTTTTCATTATTGCTTTTATATTAACTAGATATTTTATATTGTTTGTATACTATCCAATTGTCTTTAGTTAATACGATTACTACAACTATCCTAGTTGCCTAAAATAGCTAGTTTACTGGCTAATTTGAACACTACCCCTACCGTACGTTTGCACCTTACCGTATCGTATTTTTTGACACAAGAGTCTAGGGCTAGGGGATGGGTACTACTTTTTATCCCGGGCTTGCGCATGCGCAGAGGAAGGAACAATAGTGGATTTTTTCGCACCGATCCCTCTTCGCCTGCGAGGAAAGAGACTGGTCAGGGCCCCTAACCAGGTGCTAACCCTGTTCCGACCTTAGGGTGCCCTCCGATCCACCGTTCGCTAGATTTTCTGAACAACAAACAAACATAATTTTTAGGTTAAGGTAACCTCAAGAAAATCCTCATCTTAACTGAAGCAAATCGATAGTTTGCATACTAACCAGCTAGTTTATAAACGATCTGCTATTTTGTGGGAAAAGGCTGATTCCTTCAAAATAACAGTGTCTTTAGTTAGTTTGCAAACTAGCTGGTTAGTTTGTAACCTAGCGAAGTATCCAAATTAACCGTAACATATATATATATATATATATATATATATATATATATATATATATATATATATATATATACATATAGAACTATTACACATAAGAACAGGGACAACTTTTATTCACAAAATTATTTCTGAATAGCTTTAGCGGTATTTTAACCGTCCATACTGGTTGTATATTCACTTTTTTCAAATATAACAAACACGACACGTTTCGGTCTCCCCTTCGAATAAAATGGCATAACCTGAGACCTCGTTATTGAAATACATCGCAGGCAGAGGAACTTATCGATAAATCATTCCTGAACGAGATGGGTGGACCTTTTAGAAAAGTGACACTGTCGAGATAAGGCGAGTCCCGTGAAAATGAACCGAGGGAATCCAAAGGGATAATGTAAAATGATGTGTTCATTGATTCTGTTGCTATCTCTATTAACCTGTCGTAGTGCGAACAGATAATATTTCAGTGCAATGAACGGTTGCATTTCTAAACAAATTTTTTATGTTCTAGGTACAAGCGTGACTAAGCAATTCTTTGACGTACAACAGGGGACAAAAAATGGTACGTTTAATTCACATTCCCTAAGGCAACCTATTAGGGAACGTTTTTTTTATGTTCTGACAGTCCACGAAGACCGAAGTCTAAGTACTATGTACCGTGGGTGTACTGGGGAAATCCGACTCGCACATCCAGAGCTCGAAACATCCGTAGGGACTTCACCAGCCCTTTAAGAGGATGTGTGGGGTGGTACCACCTCGGTCGAGGAAGAAATCCTCTACCACCTTCCAATAATTTACAATCACAAAATATCCATGGTCGAAGCGGGATTCAAACCCGCACCTCTCGGCTGCAAAGCTGGCGCCGTACCAACTAGGCCACCGGAGACCAAACCCAAGCAATTCTTTGAGGTACAACAGGGGACAAAAAAATGGTACGTGTTATTCACATTCCCTAAGACAACCTATTAGGGTACGTTTACATCTGGTCGCACAAAACTTTTAATCCACACAGAAAAGAATGCAAGGCTATTTTCCATAAAAAGTATTATTCTTGACCACTGTCGCTTAAGTTATAATATTAAAATTAATATTGTCTCAACAAAATATTATTGAAATAATAAAAAAATATATTTCTTTAACTTACTCTTAGACTTATTAAAGTTCAACAGGATTCTTACTTCTTTGAAAACTGTATTACCATTTTGTCAATGACCAAAATATTATTGGAAACCAATAAATTCCTATTATTTCTTAGAGTGTAGAATTAATTGTTAGAGCTACAAAATTAAAATATATGACGATAATGTTTAATATAATTGGGTAAAAAATAGTTCTTTTGTGGGCGGTATGATTCAAATTAAAATAAATTTTATTGAACAAACAAGAACTACAGTTTAAATATACAATCTAAAAATTAAGTGAATAATCCTTAAATCATTTCAATTAAAATAGAAAAGCCTATCAAATATATAAGGTGTTAGAGAAATAATAAAAAATATTAATTCAGTGGGTTCTACTGTTGGCTAAAATATTACTTTTATTGCTGGCGGACACCCTTTGGAGGGGTTAAAATTGTGATGTTGGTATCTGTTCGTTGAATTGTAGTCTAAGTTTACAGCTTGTTTGTTTACTGCGTTATCATTCTGTCTGTTTGTGCAACTAAGAATACCTCTAAAAAGTGATTGATCTTTTGCAGAATTGGGGACTGGAGTAACTCATTCCACTGTTAACATTAAATATGACCGTAAGTTTATTGCTGTATTTGAATTATTAGACATGTTTTCCAGCAAATCTACCTGTAAATTAAGGAGATTCGAATGCAATGGTAAGCGTCAAATTTATTCCATCTTTCATCCTGTACACATACAAGTCAAAAGAAGATAGTTCGGCAAGGAAGCAGATCCTAAATTTGAAGTGAAATAAAGATACAGAGCTTACCGTGCTCACGTCAAAAACTGGTGTTAATAAAATTCCTTTCTTTTATACATATTTAAATATTTACAGAATGTCTCAACAATGCATGATTAATAATACTGAATAACAAATATTTTAAAATAATAAAACGTGTGTCATTTGTTTTAAATATTAGTATAACTGATGCAATAGCAATTATTCTTTATATTAAATAAGAGTGCATTGTTCTTTAAAACACATATGATTGAATTTAAACAAAAATATTTTTTCCATTAGAAGTTGCATTAAATTAATTTCTGTTGTAATTGAATCAACAGTAATAGGTATTTCCATAAAATAAGGTGTATATTGTTATAAACAAATTTTTACTGAAACCAATGATACGAGTATAGAATGTGGTATTACTGGCATCAACCACAAATAATTATTATATTATTTAAACGATCTACTGAAAACCAATGAAACCTTATATTTCCAGCAATCTTATAACCTGCTGGGTAACTAACACTGATAAACTAAACATTGAAAGAAACCGAGTTTGTATTGTGCAATACGGAATAGAGTGTGTCACTGAGTGTAATGGTATCCAATTAAATATAGGATAGTTTTTGCTTTGTAGCATTTTACAATGCTAAAAAAGACTGTTTTAGTTTGTATCCGTCATATGGCAGTGCAATTGTCAGATTGAATTGGCAAGTTTTGTTTATTAATGGATGTTCAAGCAAGGCGTCGTCCATGGGTACGTGTTGTTAACAGAGCTTGTAATACCAGCGTTACAGATAAAAGAAAACATTAATCGCGACGCGAAGAAAATTGTAAACAATGTATATTCCTTTAACAAGCTGGGGATTTCACATACATGACGCCTTGAAAGAAACATCAACGTTAACTAAAACTTTCGTATATACAGTGAGAGCAGTTGTGGTTAATTACATTAAGGAAAAAAAACTAAATTTAAGCGCAAGTCTAACCCTGCCCCCTCTGAGGTATATTGTTTGTTTATGACAGAATGGTAGTTTGTCCTATAAATTTAAGAGTAGTCAATAGCGCAGCGGTATATTTTGAAACGACGTATATCTAAAAGATGTCAATATTATTAACGAACTTTCGTAATATAAAAGTCCACAATTTTAATAAAATTCGTTGGGGGCTCATTCAAACATCCTTTTTGTATACCGATATCAAAGCATAACGGCAACAAGGGTTTTGGCAAGTTTTATCAATAAAGTGGTAATCCAAAAGGAATCGGAAAACATCAAAAACTGAATATACGGAAATGCGTGTGCTCCGCTCGGGGCATTTCGATTTGTGTTCTGGGGGGAAAACTCGTGTCCAGCTTCGTTTAAATGTCCACTCTTACCCCGATATCGCCCTCTGTCGCCCCGTCGGCAACGAAATGAAAGGGGATTGCAATCCGATGTGATATTCAGGCAAGTTGTCGGCACACAGGCTAACAAGGGTAAACGTATCACGAAAACTTTGCAGCGAGCGCCTTCATGTAATCTTTTTGGGGATATCTGCAAGGGTATTTTTAAGAAAATGAGAAATTTTATTTCGTTTACATTTGAGGATCATACGAGGAGAGGCTGGAAAGTTCTCGGACCAAGGTATTCAAACGCAAAATAAAAAAATTAAAAATATTTTATTTTGTTTTATAATCACTACTCTCCAGAACTCTTAAAGATTTCAACTATCGTTCCTATTCATAAGAGTGATGACACGAGTTCTTCGTGTAACTTTCAACCGACTCATTACTAACAACTCTATCAAAAATAGTAGAGAAACTGGTGAAAAATAGAATGATTTCATTTCTAAACACCAATAATATATTAAGCCCATGTCAGTTTGGGGTTTGAACAAATAGAAGCACCAGTGATGCAATTATTTGTTCTTAAATGAGCTTTATATGAGATTGAACGAAGAAAATGGGACGGCAGTTGTGTTCTCTGATCTTCCAAAAGCTTTTGACTGTGTGGATCACGGAATACCCCTGAACAAACTTGAGGCTCATGAGTTTAGAGGGAGCGCCCTTGTATGGTTCCGATCATATTTGGAAGATCGAACACAGGTGGTCAACATGGATGGTACCCAGTCTGAGAGTTGGCTCAGAACTGGGAACTTTATTATTCGTACTTTATGTGATCGACTTAATGTGTCTAAATATCGGGGGCAACTTCATATTATTTCCGATGACACAACCATTTTGTGGCACAATAGGGACTCTACAATGGGTCCCTGTTGAACACCAAACACCATACGCGAGACCCGTCATATTTTATTTCCGTAAAAGTACTGTGATAGCAGGGGAACTCTACGAACATTTGGCAGTTGCATGGAGAGTGGACTTTCTTCGTATCCAAATCCATTTTTGCTGCGGAGAGATTTGTCCATTGTGGTATGGTATTTATTCCTAGGGGCATATTTTTATACCATAGTACTTTTTGCCAGTTAGGATCAACTGTTTAAAAATAGCCTATCTGTGGTTATGTGCAAGTTGGTTTCCCTTTTTTATATTAGTTCTAAGAATAATCTCACAGGACAGAGATTTTCATTTATCTTATTTCGAACAAGCCACTTACTACTTTAAAGTTATTTCGCGCGCCTTAGGCTGATTTTAAATAAATTGAATTGAGCTCGATTCTTCCAGTAAAGTCTCCTTTGATATTTAACTCCTTAACAAAATAATGAATTTTGCAGTTTGTCATCTCATTACCTCACCAAGCGAGTTCAAAAGAGCACAAGTGAAAAAACTTTTATTGTAAACCATCCGGGTTTTCTTTATCATTGCATTTCACAATTTCAAGTAACTCACCGGTGGTAAACGCTTTTGAACTAACTTTCCTTTTTTCTTGGCAAACCTGGAGTAATTTTCGTTTTGTATGTCTTGCTAAACCAACAATTTTAAAGTAAACATCAGAAAACGGCTTAATTTTGATTCCAAATTCCTTCAACTACTTCTCATGAACCATTAGGGCCGTTGTGTTCCATAAAGTTTTCACACTAGCTTCCTTACAGTCTTCACTATTCAGTTTTTTATGTTAAAAGCGAAATCTTCTAAAATTTTCGAAATTTGCTCGGCAGTTGTAGAGTATTCCAGTTTATAAAACCGGTCAGTGAGAAATTTTAAAAACCGTTCCCAGATTGAACTTTTTGTTCTACATCGTATTAATCGAAATATTACCGGAGTTAACGTTTTCTATTTCCGCGAATCTCGGACTTTTTTGAACCGAGCACATTTTTAATCAGAAAACTCTCAGCTGACAGATTAAAGTGACAATGGTTGTTGATTTGCTGATAGCAATAAGACTTTTTTAATTCATGAGTAGGTACCTAACAATACCTTTTTTAACACGTTAACGACCATGTGCACCATATTGGTGCGCACCCTGTGTTCTGCACAGACCGCGTGACCCTATTTGGGCACAGTCAATGTTCATGTTTTAAGTCGTGTGGATCTAACAGGGACGCAGCTTCAGTGTATTTAAATCTGGCGCTTAGTAGGTCTGGTCCCTGGGAAATAAAAAATGACTTTGGGTTGGTAAAAATGAAGTGATTTTTTTATATTATAGTACATATGTATATGTGTGTAAGTTGTTTTTTCGAACGCCATACTTCTTTTGCTAAGTAGATAATAACGTCGTACTTGTAGTTTTTGTATGTTTAGAATGTAATGTATAATGGAATTTACTTGTTTATATTTTTTTAAATAAAATGCAAAATAAACGTTTTGGCTGTGACCCAATGTGGGCCACATGGTCTGTGGTAAGCTTAACCAATATATTTTTTATATCAGACCGCGTGTACACATGTTTTTTTTGTTAAAACCTTTTTTCAAACACATTATTTTTGAAAAAGAAAGAATTATTAAACCTCCCTTTATCAAAATTTAACAAAAAAGTACCCTGGTCCAGATGTAAAGTTTTAAAATTTAGTGCTGGTCGTTAACGTGTTAAATTTTGGCGCTGAAAAGCCAGCAGGTTGTTCGAATTTGTAAAATGATTGGAGGTAGAGGCGAAAAAACTGCAAGGTGGATGTTTTTCCACTTATTAAATACATACATGAGTGAAATAGTCAAATGAAAAAATCCCTACACAACGTAATAAAGTTTATCTCAATTCTATACAGTAAAAATACACACACGCTTCTATATATTGTCAGTCCCACAGCAATAAATCTTCACATTTTTAAATATTGAAAGCTCAACTTCATAAAAGTCTATTGTTAGAATTTCAGTATTCAAAAAGATTTATCACCCAAGAACGTGTATTTACGACTCTAAGCTGTATGATTAGACATACATACATACATGTTAATTTACTTATATGTAATGTTGGTTATCTGAGAAACTCTTAAAAACACATAAATAACTAGATACGGAAAACAGAAAACACAATTTTTTGAAATATATATGAGGTATATATGTATATTATGACTGTATAAATAAAAATGGTTTTCACTGTTGGTGGTCTTCTTATTGTACACGAAAACGACACTAATAAAAGGCATATCCAAGCGACTCAGTTTATACAGTTTTTTTATTTGAGACAACCCGTGGGCATCTGAAGAGAAGGGGGGGATTTAAAGAATTGTAGGCTGGCAGAGGAAGGGAAAACATCTGCAGGCAATTAGTTTCATAATCTGGATGAGCGAGAAAAGTGTTCTAGGCTTTTGTAGCTGGACAGTGAAGGGATGTATACGCCCCTCTTGTGGTTCTGTTCAGTCTAGGGGACCATTATATCGGCTTGTTCTTTAGAGCAAAATCTGTGGAAATATCACCAACAGCGCGGCGATGGGCCAGAGAAGGGAGTTTTCTTGTGAGGGCTGGGTCATTGAAGAGTCGAATGGCTCTCTTCTGGAGAGAATCAAGAATGTTAAGTGTCGAAGGTGATGCCGCTCCCCAGATGTGGGAACAGTACTCTAAGTTAGGTCTTATTTGGCAAACATAGAGAGTGTGTAAGTTGGAAGGGAAGTTGGTCTGGTTCGAAATAAAAAAAACAAGTTTTTTAGCTGCCGATGTGGCTATTGAAGTAATGTGTTTGTGCCAGCTGAGATCATGTTTGGAAGCGATGCCAACAAGATCGACCGTTTCTTTGTTCTGTAGGGCTTGGCCATTCATGTGGATGGGGTGCAAGACTGGGTTTTTGAGGCGTTGAAATAAACAAGTTGTGTGGCACCCCAGTTTAATATTAATTGAAGCGACGTTTAACTTCGCTGATCGGGCCATTCTTCGCACGGTCACTGAAATTAAACAACGCCCGGCACGGTTAGTACTTGAATAGGTGACCGCTTAGGAACGCCGTGTGTCTCCGCTCTAAGCAAGGAAGATGGTAGAGAAACTCTTCCTCGTCCGAGGTAGTACCACCCCACACATCCTCTTAAAGGGCTGGTGAAATCCATACTACGGATGTTTCCAGCTCTGGATTTGTAAGATGGATTTCTCCCGTACACCCATGGTACACGGTCAGGGTTCCCAGCGATTTGCTAGAAGGAACTTTCCTGACATTTTCCTGTTTTCCTTGACACTTCTACAAAAATTCCCTGACACGACAACAAAATTTTATTAAGACACTGTTTATTATATCTATTTTTGTATTAAGTCCAATGAATCATATTCTAAAAAGCAAAATGTAAATACTCTAATGTTTACAGATAACACATACATTGCGCAGACGGAGATTTATTAACGAAAATTATATACAATGTGCTATACGTTTATACTTACATAATAAACATATTTTTAATAACATAATATTATACTTACACTCCCGCTTGATAATTTTTCATCCCATTGACTTTCTTTATTAAAATACTTGATTAAAATATCCATGTGACAATTTTGGCTTATCTTATTTAGTGCTTCATCAAAACAGACAACGTAATTCTCATACTTTACTGCAGTTTTTTCAAGACATATTTTAAAATATGGTGCGAGCCCATAAGGAGTAGAGTATGCAGCTTTTGAAGAACTGAGTGATATTTTCTTGGCAATAATTCTGTCAGGGAATATTCTTTTCATTACGGGCACATCTTTGTCCACTGAATTAACATATTTGTGATTGTATACCATATTTAAGCACCATCTTATTTTTGCATCAACAACGTTTTTATTTAACATAAAATTTGATAAAAAGCTCGAATTTGATGGAATAGATCGAGGGCTTTCAGAAACAGCTTCGGAAACTACGGTACTTAGATATACTACGCCCACCAGTAAAATCTTAGCAGTGGTTTCTCTCCGAGATATACAGGGTGTTCCTAAATCTCGTGCTGATAATAAAGAGGGTGATTCTACAAGCGATTTTAAGAGAAAAAGTTCATGTGACCATATGTCCTAAATCGTTTAAATTTTAAAATACAGGGTGTTGAAGTTTAACTTTTTTATTCGTTTTTGGCGTATACCTTGTACATTTTTTACGATATTTAATTTAAATTTGGTATACAGTCTACCATAATTAAGCTTTATGAAATGGTAATATTACATTTTAAGAAATTATACAGAGTACTCCTTTTTTTGGGACACGGTTCCTTTAGGCCCTCCCAACTATTTATTGGAACGCCGCTGGTTATTTTTGCTTCTGGAATCGTATTTCGCATTTTATTTTGTAACTTTTTTATGTCTTGTAATTTTCTGATATTTTGCATTGTTTAGAAGATATTATACCACATCTTCTTCTCATTAACCCTCGCACCCTGTCAAAAAAAATCAAGATTGCTATGAAAACATTTTTATTAAGTTTTTTCTGTTGTCATCTTTGACAGTACAATTCTTTCGTATTTACAACAGAAGTCATTTTATGCTAAGTAAGTCAATAATTATTAGTTAACGTGTAAGCTACAGTTTTGAATTGAAATTTATCTACCTAATAATATGCCGAATTTTACGAATTCTGAAATGGCTGATATGCACTTTATTTATGGCCTTGCCAATGGAAACGCTTTTGAAGCCAGACGTATTTATGGTGAAAGATATCCGAATCGTGTGATACCTGACAGTAGAACATTCTCGAATATTCATCGACGCCTTCATGAAACTGGGCATTTTCAAAAAGATACAGCTAACGCAGGAAGACCTCGTACTGTTAGAACACCAGCTATCGAGGAAGCTGTATTAAATGAAATAGATAATCATCCAGAAACCAGCACTAGAAAGATTGCCATAAATTTAAATATTTGTCATCAAATTGTTTGGAGAATCTTGTCGGACCAGCAACTTTACCCATACCATCTTCAAAGAGTGCAAGCACTGCTTCCCCGGGATTTTCCTTTACGGATTAATTTCTGTCAATGGCTCGCAGTAAATCCCCATTTTGAAAGTCAAATCCTTTTTACAGATGAAGCTAACTTTTCAAGAAATCAAATAACTAATTTTCATAACAATCATTTATGGGCTCAGGAAAATCCACACGCCATAGTAGAAGCGCATTATCAAGAGCAGTTTTCATTAAACGTATGGGCTGGTATTATTGGAGATTATTTGATAGGCCCCTTCTTTTTACCTGCTCGCCTTAATGGTCAGTCATATCGCCAGTTCTTGCAAGAAGAATTGCCACTTCTACTTGAGGAAGTACCACTTTTATTAAGAAACCAACATTGGTATATGCACGATGGCGCTCCAGCACATTTCAGTGTTCTGGCACGTGAATATTTAAATGAAATGTATCCTGAAAGGTG
Source organism: Philopedon plagiatum (assembly GCA_963971165.1). Taxonomy (NCBI): domain Eukaryota; kingdom Metazoa; phylum Arthropoda; class Insecta; order Coleoptera; family Curculionidae; genus Philopedon; species Philopedon plagiatum. The sequence continues at coordinate 132,326,931 of OZ020191.1, read as the reverse complement.
GATAGGTCGTGGAGGACCACAACCATGGCCTCCTAGGTCACCCGATTTAAACAGTTTAGATTATTTCCTATGGGGACATATTAAGTCCTTAGTGTATGTAACACCAGTGGATACTGTGGACGATTTAAGAAATCGCATAATCGCTGGATTTGAAACGGTTAGAAACACTCCCGGTATTTTTGAAAGAGTGCGGGGATCAATGAGAAGAAGATCTGAGGCGTGCCTAATGGCAGGAGGGAGCCATTTTCAACAATTATTGTAATTAGTTAACTAACTTGTATTATTAATAATATATTTTTAGAATAATTAATATTTCAGAAAGCTTAGTTAGGTATGTTTAATTTAAATATTTGGTACACAGTCTACCATAACTAAGCTTTATGATAGTACTGTCCAAGATTACAATAGAAAACACTTAATAAAAATGTATCCATAGCAATCTTGATTTTTTTTTTGAGTGCGAGGATTAATGAGGAGAAGATGTGAGGTATAATATCTTCTAAACAATGCAAAATATCAGAAAATTACAAGACATAAAAAAGTTACAAAATAAAATGCGAAATACGATTCCAGAAGCAAAAATAACCAGCGGCGTTCCAATAAAAAGTTGGGAGGGCCTAAAGGAACCGTGTCCCAAAAAAAGGAGTACTCTGTATAATTTCTTAAAATGTAATATTACCATTTCATAAAGCTTAATTATGGTAGACTGTATACCAAATTTAAATTAAATATCGTAAAAAATGTACAAGGTATACGCCAAAAACGAATAAAAAAGTTAAACTTTAACACCCTGTATTTTAAAATTTAAACGATTTAGGACATATGGTCACATGAACTTTTTCTCTTAAAATCGCTTGTAGAATCACCCTCTTTATTATCAGCACGACATTTAGGAACACCCTGTATTTTCAGATCTCTTGGAGTTAGACAGCAGAGCCGAAACGGTATTGTTGGTATTTACTGCATGTAATTTTTTTCAGTGATAGTTTTAAAATGGCATATATTGCTAACCTCTATTACCAAGCAACTGCAGTAAGCCTGATACTTGTTCCTCTCTACTGGCTTCAAATATTTGTCCCATTCTGGAGGATTTAAATCTGGATCGACGGAATCACATTTAAAAACTGGTTTTCTCTGCGATCTCAACATCGCATCGCACCAAAATTTTAAAACGAATGTATACGAATATGTTAACTTTTCGAAAAACGCGATTATTATTTATTGGACATCGCTTTACTTTTTTGTAAAAGAAATAATAGTTTAAAAAAATACTTACAGATCTCTTAATTTAATCAATAACCATCAGTGTTAATTTTTTAAATCAATCTTGCGTGCATGTGAACTTGAATTTAATCGGAATTCTGTTCAATTTAATTTAAAACTGAATCGTTAGTTGTAAGAGTGTATAAGTCAAAAGGTATAAAAACAAATATATTTTTTTAAGAAACACCCTGTTTATTTAAGTATACTGCCTACAGCACATAAGTTTCCTTTTTAGGGCGATCCTTTTAAAAACACCTTAACACGTGTTTCCAGTCCGGCCGTAAACATTCGTTTTAGCTCTAATGGTCCTAATTTGGAGATCCTGCATAAAACATTTAAAATTTATGGAGCGGTAGCGAGTAGACAGTAAAAATAAGAAACCGTTTCGGTTAAAAACCTCTTTACTTTTGTTGGCGGCTCAAAGCAGTTCTTTGTAGCTTTATCAGGTCCTTTTTAATATCCGAGAAAGGCTGAAGATGCTTATTTGGCTGCTAAGTGTCAATAAAGTACTCTCCAAGTTAAAATTTTAGTGCCAAAGTGTTTTTGGCGTTTTAAGGGTTAATTTTACGCTGCCTCATTAAAAAATTGAGGGTTTTTTCGTTCGGGTTTAGGGTATTTTCCTTTTAAAAATTCGTTAAGTAGGTTCATAGCCCAGAAATATTATCTAGTTTCTCGAAACTGCGTTAAGATATTGACATGAATTTTGGTACACGCCAGTATGTACTTGAAGGGTACCTTTACGTCCAAAAACTTATTTTCTAATGTACTTGCATCAGTGGCGTGCCTGCTGGTAAGCCTATATTTTTAGCGAAAAAAATGGCACGCCACTGATTTCTTGCAAGATTGATACTGTTCTCTTCAAGCCCAATTAATTCTGCGTGAAAAATGTCTCTTGAGCTTTTTCGTTCTGCCGCAACGTTCTTGGGATAAAATTTAATTTATTTCTTACAATAAAAACACATAATGAACATGATTTTTTTTTACATATTTTTGTTCAGGAAACAGAGCTTTTTGATTTAAGTTTATAATAGTAGGTAGATTCTGGAAATGGCTTGTCCGTGCTTCAATAAAATCTAAATCGTCTGCATATTTCTCCTAACTCTTCAGAATACTTGAGGTGTGAATATATTAAACACCCTGTATCTCGTAAAAGAAGCGTTTCAGGATCCGTGTTTATATAAACTTATTTTCTTATTTTTAGATGTAGAATCTGCCCTTAAAATTTCTTAACATCTTTTCGTAACACCCTGTATAGATTGTAGGTATCACGTTTTTGCTAGTTAGTGGTTCTTATCTTCAGATAACTAGGCATGTTTTTGAATACAACAATTTCTTCGATAAAATGATACTTAACCTCTTGCATAACACCGGCACACAAAATAAAAAAGTGGTCTGTACATTTGACCAGACCCATCTATCTATATGTATTTTGATGCGCTGAATCCAAATCCGAAGTCCGTTTGGCCCGTACACCCTCAAAATTTTGAGTAAATTGCGGAAAAACGCTGAAAATGACTAAAAATTGCAGTTATGAAAATGAATAAAATTGTATTGAACTAGATCAAGTACGTTTCTTATGTATGATGCGTTTGAATGCACTGATTCTTGATGAGCTGAATCCAAATTCAGAATTTGTTAATCTCGATCATTCATATACATATTTATCAAAAATCGTAAAGAATAGCAATGAAGTAACAGAATATAGCACAAAATATTATTGTTCTAACGTACCAATGAGGACTTTTATTAAGCATGTGGGAGTGATTTCTTGTAACATTATACTCTACAGAAGCCAAATAAGATACCCACTAATGTAGAGCTGAAGTCGCTTGATGACGACGCCTGCGGGCCTGCTTTCTCACCCTGACCAGACGCCGATACTGGGGTTCCGAATCCCGGCATCGTAAAGCACTTATCGCTTGAGCCTGCTATGACGGCAGACACGCCGTTAACCCTTGGACTTTGCCAGACGGTTCTGTTGCCCACCGTCACCACGTGGTGCCCTGCAGGTGCCCTGGTTACAGGCACAAGCAATCAGTCCTCCGAAGTTGAATTGCAATTTCTAGCTACACCGGCACACAAAAAAAAGTGGTCTGTACATTTGACCAGACCCATCTATCTCTATGTATTTTGATGCGCTGAATCCAAATCCGAAGTCCGTTTGGCCCGTACACGCTCCAAATTTTGAGTAAATTGCGAAAAACTGCTAAAAATAGCTAGAAATTGCAATTGAACTTCGGAGGACTGATTGCTTGTGCCTGTAACCCAGGGCACCTCCAAGTGGTGACGGTGGGCTACAGAACCGTCTGGCAGAGTCCTGGATTAACGGCGTGTATGCCGTCATGGCAGGCACAAGCGATAAGTGCTTTACGATGCAGGGATTCGGAACCCCAGAATCGGCGTCTGGCCAGGGTGAGAAAGCAGGCCCGCAGGCGTCGTCATCAAGCGACTTCAGCTCTACATTAGTGGGTAACTTGGCTTCTGTAGAGTATAATGTTACAAGAAATCACTCCCACATGCGTAATAAATGTCCTCATTGGTACGTTAGAACAATACTATTTTTTGCTATTTTCTGCTACCTCATTGCTACTTTTTACGATTTTTGATAAACATATGAATGATCGAGATTAACAGATTCTGAATTTGGATTCAGCGCATCAAAATACATAAGAAACATGCTTGATCTAGTTCTATAAAATTTTATTCATTATCATATCTGCAATTTTTCGCAATTTTTAGCCATTTTCAACGTTGTTTCGCAATTTACTCAAAATTTTGAGGGTGTACGGGCCAAATGGACTTCGGATTTGGATTCAGCGCATCAAAATACATATAGATAGATGGGTCTGGTCAAATGTACAGACCACTTTTTTATTTTGTGAGCCGGTGTAATTATCACAGTCGAAAAAAATCAATATTAACACCCTAGATTTGCCCCGGCTCCAATAAATATTATTTCGGTGAGTGAGAGATCAAAATTTAAATCCTACTAATAATTTCCCGAGGGTCATGGAATCCTTTTTGTTTTCTACGATGTAATTTTCTATTAGGTTTTATGTCCGCTGTCGGGCGCGCTCATACGCACGCACTCGCGATAAATAATCTCCAGTTGCCTGTGGGATCACGGGATTTGGGCGAAGCAGTTCGGTTATTCTTTGTGATTGGAGACCTATTCATAAACTGAGACGGCTGAAATTTACCCAAACTTTGTCAACAAACTATTTAAACCATAAGGGGGAAATGTAATCTATTAATAAGAGATTTAAAGGGTTGGAGGGAAAACCCATTTACCCATAATCTGGAGACCTTAGATACGAATGAGCGAGAAAAGTGGGATGTTCTAGGGTTTTGTAGCTGACCAGTAAAGGGATGGATGTATATGTACCGCTCCTCTTGTTTTTTCTGTTAGGAACAGTCAAGCGGCTAGTTCTTCAGAGCAAGATCCGTGGAAATATCGGTAGAGCAGGGACAAATCCTCAACAACGGCGAGCAAGAGAAGGGAGTTTTCTTGTGGGGATTGGGTCATTGATGAGTCGAATGGTTCTTTTTTGGATGGAATCAAGGATGTTAAGTGTCGAAGGTGATGCGGCTCCCCAGATGTGGTTACCAGTATTCTGGGAAACATAGAGTGTGTATAAGTTGGAAGGGGAGAAGTATTTTCTGTCTCAGAAGACAACACCAAACTTCATAGCAGCTAATGTGGATATTGAAGAACTGTGTTCGTGCCAGCTGAGAACATGTTCGAAAGATTTGAAAACAAAATCGAACGTTGCTTTGTTCTGTAGGGCCTAGCCAATCATGTGTATGGGATAAATGTTGCTGGATTTTTGCGTGACATGGAGCATTAGTGGGTTTTAGAGGTGTTGGGATTGGTAGTTGAAGAAAGCAGGTCATTAATGTGAAGAAGAAATAGGGTAGGTGCCAGGACTGAACCTTGGGGTACAATGCACAAGCGCTAGGGTTGCTTTCATTGGGAAACCCTGATGAGACGGCGAGGGGGGCTAACTTCAGATGCAAACTTCGCATAAATAATTAGCTCGGGACATGATGCAGTTAATGCCAAATTTTAGACCTTCAGAAGCTGTATTTAATGTAATGCTCATACTATATTTTAGTGTAAATTACGCTGCTACAAAAATTATGATGGTGGTGAGTAGGATGGGCCGAAAAAAATATTTTTATAAATCTCAGTTGACATAGTACAAAAAACTTGTAATGGGGGTAGACAACTAAGCTGATTTTTTTCAAAATTTTAAAAAATGTTTTAGATGCGTCTCTCGAGGAGGGGGGTGAAAATAGTTTTTTTTAATGTGATATTTTGGATCTGCCATAGCAAAAAAGTGATAAGAGGTCCACTCTCTAATGACACAAAAAAAATTGGTTCAAATATTGTAATCTTTAGCCGCGCCCCTGGTCACTTAAAAAGGGTACATTTTACATACATAGGTAATGATTTTGTCAAAAAAATATAGATATCTACCAAAAAAAAGCTAATAAGTGATAAATACTGTAATAAATAACAAAAATACAAATATAAGTTTGTTTGGGCTATTGCTTTTGCATCGAGAATACAGTCCCACTTTTTCTATCGCTGTTACAAGTTAGGACTGTGTAAGGGGCACATCGTATATTAGGGGACTGGCCGGAAGCAAGATATTGCCAATATGTATTTGTTGGACTTCAAAGAAATGGTTTTACTTCCACAGTTGTGATTCTTAAATTGTTTTTGAGATATTAAGTTTTACGCTTGACGTGCACTTTTAAGATTATGTGATACAGGCGTAATATGGGCATGGTGTGGGCTTAAAATAAATGTTTCTTTAAAGTATGTACAGTCGTGCTCAATAAAATCGTATATCAAATTCAGAGTCTAAACGTTTCTTGGTGAATTTTTCTAGCAAACATCCTTAGACTGTGAATTGGGTGAACAATTCTTTAATCCACGGATATCTATATAAATAGTTTTTCTATCGCCAATACTGAATTGTTATTAAATAAATGCGATTTTTGTCTATGCTGTTATGGTACTATGGTGTCAGTCAAAAAGGGTCATTGTAAAAACGCTAGACAAAAATAAACCTTAATAATGTTTATTTGCTTCAATAAATAAATATTAATAAACCCACCCATAAATCATCAAAAACATTCTGATCTGGAGAATGTTGATACGACTTTTAAAATTGAATTTTATAGGTAAGTTTATAAAGCTATCAGCTCTGTCGCTGCGTACGTCCTTTTTTAACATATTCATTATGAAAAAGACAAAACAAATCCGATGTAATAGAAACGAATCCATAAATTTAAGAATTCGTTCACTGTCAGCCTAAATGACAGTCTTAGATAAATCTCTTTCATACTAATTGTACAGGTTTGTATTTGCCTTAATTTGCATAAATATTTTTAAAAATGGTCAAGTTTCAAAGTGCTTCAGCTTCTCTGAACTTGTTTGTATATGGCAGCACTGGACTTTTTTTCCCGAGATGCATTTTAAGATATCCTTACGAAAACCGTAGTCGAGTTTATCCATGTCTAAGCTGAAATCCGATATCTTTTTTATTTAGAACTAACAGAGAAAGATAAAAAATGATCAGGGTTAGTTGGCTCACTCAGATCATAATTCCCGAAAATACCTATTATCATAGACTAAATAATACCTAGACGAACACTGTCGTGCAACGAAAAGCGGGTCTCCCTTGAGACATTTGGTGGGTTTAGTGGTTTATGGTTTAAAAGTTTGTTTGTCTACCATTATATAAATATATGTATACTATGTATCTACATGTATATATAATGGTGGACACATAACCTTTTAAACCATAAACCAGTAAGCCCACCAAATGTCTCAAGGGAGACCGGCTTTTCGGTGTATTCGAGTGTCTGTCTATATTCTTTGTAGTCTCTGCTATTATTTATATTGTTTTGTTGTTACCCATCGATATAGATCGTTTTATATTTAAAAGCTTTTATAATTCAACATTTTCGTACTAGTACTAACTTTAAATCAACTCACTATGTGTCTGTCAAAAATCTTTCGATCTAGCGTTTTAAAAAAAAGATAGAAATGGCGTTTTCCAAGATACAGCAAGTTTAGTGTTTTTTTTGAGGTTAGGGAGGTGGAATTTTGAAAAACAAATTATACCATCGGAAATCTGAGGAAAAAATACATCGAAAACTATGTTTCAGTTATTTTTTTAGTGGCGTTTTCATTGGGAGATCATGAGTTTAAAATGTCATGTTTTGAGGCTCGCGCGCCGCGCTGCGACATCTAAGGCGACTCGCCCCCATTTCTACACGAACTAGCATACCTCTATTTTTTTCAAAATTTCAAGTAGGTACTATATATTATTACGTCAAGATTAAAATTGAACTTTTTTGGTACGTTATGCCTTATTTAGACACAAAATTCTTAGTGACGGCTCGATTGGAAGGTGAGTTCTTTCTTTCAGAAAAAGAATAATCAAGCTATGTTTTGTAGAAGTCTCAAAATAAGGGAGACAAAATGTGATCTTTGCGTTTTAAATAAATAGATGATTCTCATACAAAACCCTAAATCTTAATTCCTCAAGACCGAAGTGATAACTCCTTTTAACGTCGTAAACACACTACTAAATTACACGATTGGTTAAATTCCCAAATGAATTTCTTTCTCCCCGAACGATTCAGCAGCGTAGCAAAAACTAATGTATAAAGAATGTTTTTCTTTCCTCGCTGTAAAGAAGGGTTAGTTTTAATATCCGTTTATATGCCCAATAGAATTCTATGAGCACCCTTTCCTAAGATTAATGAAGTACAGCTCGAAGGGCTATTATTGCCAGTTTGAGTCCTTTACAATTATAAATAAAAGAAGGTAATGTGTGATTGCTTTACAAGTGAGCAAACTCCATCCCAAAAAAAATTAAAATAATCATATTTCAAGGAAAAATTTCAGAGTGTTTGCTCAGCTTCATGATTGTTTTAGGGTGGTAAAGTAGAGGGTGTTTCAAAAAACATATTGTACCATGGAAGATTCTTTGAAGGAAACTAAGACAAAAGTTCATAAGAACACGTGTCCGCAGATGCTTTGTTTCAAAGAGGTGGTTAATGTACATACATTAATTCTACCGGATATTTAAAAAGAATGAAGGTAGCATTCCTGATGAAGCTGCCTTGCAGCGAAACGTGTTGTGCAACTCTATTTTTTAAATATATAAGCAGCGCAGCAAAAACGAATTTTTAAAGTGGCTTTTTCGTTCCTTGCTGAAACAAAGGGCTAGTTTTAATATCCGTTTATAGGCCCAATAGAATTCCATGAGCGCCCTTTGTCAAGATTAATGAAGTGCAACGAAGGGATATTATTGCCAGTTTAAGCTCTTCACAATTATGAATAAGAAAAGGTAATAATTTAAAGCGTCCTGTCCGTGAGGATGGGGGTAAGTTGATTGTTTCATTTTGAGAGGAGAGAGCGAGAGAGAGAGAGGGTACAATAGTGACTATACAGGGTTATGATAAAGAAACGGATCACCCTTATATATGGAATACCACTCAAGATCAACAGACAAAACTATATGTGCTGGGGAAGGAAAAGTCCTCACTGGTTCGAAAGAAATCACAATCACAGGATAATACTTGGGAGGGAATTGTTGAAAATAGGGTAATCTAACCATTTTTCTTCGTTGAAAGCCTCACTGGAGAAAGACATTCAAATTTTCTCCAAAATGATCAAATTCCAGCTCTAGCCACTCTGTTTCCAAATGGCAATGATCCTGATTGACCTTATGGTTTTAACAGGATGGTGCTCCTCCTTCGTATAATGCTGCTCATAGGAGGGAATACTTAAATATTATTTTTCCTGGACGATGGATAGGTAAACGAGGGGCAATAGAGTGGCCACTCAGATCGTTTGCGTAACTGTGGATGGAACTGGTAGTTGAAAAGAGCAGGTCATAAAGAAATAGGGTTGGTACTACGACTGAACCTTGGGTACCCCGGCATTGACAGAATGGAAGTTGGATGAGTGACCGTCCATTACGACAGATATGCACCGACTAGAAAGAAAGCTACTAATCCAGGCACATAGTTTGGAAGGAAGGTAAAAAGATAGTTTGTTGAGGAGTGCAGCGAGCCATAATTTGTTAAATGTCTTTGAAATGTCAAGGGCTGCAAGGTTTTAGATAATCCATTATTAAAATTTAGGTGACTTGTATTTTCCATCTCAGTATAATAGGATAAAACTCTCGTGACAAAAAGGCTAACGCTTCCATTGAATCGAGCATTGAATCCTAATAATGTACAGTAAATTTAAATGCATTTAATTAAATATGCTTGTGCAATAATAATTATTTAACATATAGCAAAATTAATTAAATCTCAAAATAATCCTATTAATACTAAAACATTCATGCTAAAACAGAACCGAATTTTCCATTTTTTTACTCGAATAATTTCCAACAAAGTATTATGGCCATTAACAAACGAATAGCTACATTTCAACTCTAATTAAATGCGGAGCAAACGAAATATTTGAGTTAGTGTTCCAACATACAAAATGGCGTTTAATTTTACTTTATTAATCGTGACCGTTTCCAATTTTTTTTTTATTTTAGAAGAATTCTTACGTCTTATTCTTTTGTCGGTTTAAAACTTCTGGTTATTAAATTAGACCCTTCTAGAGTTAGAAAATCTGGCCGTTAGTTCCTCGACTTTATGATCACAGTGATTTTACGGTTGGTTCAGGTTTTTAAAACGCCCTGATAACGTACGGTCATGCTTAATCACTAGGCAAAAATCTCCATATCTGGTGAGTGTGACGACTTATGAGCTTTAGTGTTAATAAGTTTTCCATTAAGGTTTCGCTTTATAATAGTCCAAACATTCTCAATCGGATTAATGTCTGGATTAAAGACTGGAAAGGCCATTCCAACGTTTGAATGTCACTGTCGCTTTTATAAGTTGTCCATAAGACACTACGGTGTTTTGGGTCATTTCTTGTAGTACCCAGAAAGCAATATTATCTCCATACCACCTTTTAGCAGATTTGAGCAGAGCAGTTTCATATGTTTTTAATATTTTCTGTGCATTGAAATTATCTCTGAAAAAGTATAAACTCAATATCAGCTAAGATTTTATTGGCGGCCGTTGACACATGTCAAAATATTTGACAACTTATAGTTTAAAGGTTCCCCAACCCAACCCAAGGGTCAACAGGTGGAATGTACAGCACCTCACATCGAATGCCGTGTAGATGGGCATTCTTTTCTTACGCCCGTGCACCGGCTTTCAAGCAGTCTTCAACCGGTCTTGCCTATTCCGCGTTCCTTCACTATTTACAGAGCCGTCCCGTCAGATTTTGATTTATGACGTGTGAAATCAAAGTTTGTTTTTAAAAAACTTGTTGGTTTTCGGTGTTTTAGAAAGCATTTTGCTTAGGCCTGATTATTTTGTGCTTATTAGACATTTTGGTAGTATATTGTTGGACGTTGTGTATCTGTGGTGTTTCTTTTTATTGGAAAGTAAGCAGGTAAACATATTTTATTTGTTTAACAATTATCTGGACCAGCGGTTCCCAACCATTTTTAATGGCGTACCACCGAAGACGTTTCGATATTTTAAGTACCATCTAATTAGAATACCTATCTAGATCATTTTAAGAAATTCTGAATAATACCAATTTAAGTACAATTTAAATTTTTACCAAGGGATAATATAATATGGCATATCATATTATACAGAGACTAAATATTAATTTTTAAAAAATATATATTTTTCAAATTTAAAGGATATTTTTTTTTAAAAAATAAGTATAAAGTGAGTGGTATTCATGAAAAGGTAAAATAATTTGGAGTCGAACTGTAAAAAAATACATAGAGTATTCTAGTTAAAAAACCCAACTCTGTGCTATATCTGAAAACATATAATAGATGTTAAAGAACTAACTACGCCGCTGGATTCTACGTATAAGTCTACACAAAAAATGTTTAAACACTTTTTCTCTATCTCTAATATCTTTCGAAATATAGAGGCATGCCGAAGTTGGCCAAATTTCCAAATCGCCCTGTAACTTTAAAACGAATCGAGGTAGCCATGAACTATTTGCATCGTTACATTTGTTTTTGAAATCGAGCTCGGAGGTGCGTTGCCAATTTTTTTTAATCTACTATAGTTTCGATAAAACCCCATATGACCGTCAAAAAAGCGCCACCCTGTACATCAACAGGAATACAAGCTAGAGAACGACTTAGTAATTTATGTAGTTTCCTGCAAAACACCACGTATGTTGTGTAAACGACAACAACTGTTTGCGTTATCGTACATTAGAAGACCTTAAACGCAAAACGTGCTCGACAAACTGTTTTATCATTATACAAAATAATTAGTTTTATTTAAGGACTGTTTGTGGCGTGTTCTGAAACTATTATATTTGCAAGTACTGCGGAACATCTTTATGTTGGAAAATACGACATCCTTATATTAAAGTGCCTATTTTGCTGCATTGTTGCTGTGAAATCCATTTTCTGGTGGAACATTTAAAGTCTCTCTTTGCAATTTTACGGTAACAATTTTCTGACGTCAAAATTACAGCATAATTTTTTTTGTATAGAACGCAATAATAGTGAGATTTTGCAAGCCGAAATTCCATACACGCTAACACCTAAACGCTAAACCTTAGAATGGTGTTTTAATCAGGGTCTTTGGTACATTTACTAATTGACTTTTTCAACCGACCGCAAATGGGGAAGCCTTTTAACATTTTTTCAATTTTTAAGGTTTTTATAAATCTCATGTTTCAAGTATCACTTTATATTTTAGCGTTTAGGGATTAGCGTGTCTGAAATTTTTGCTCGCAAAATCTCCCTAATGTTTTTGACAATAACATAATATCTTTACTTAGGTATATGGTGATGTGTCGACATGCTTTGTGGTGGAAACATGTTACCGTAGAAGCAGAGACTATAAAGAATATACAGGGTGTTATGAAATTCAATGCATATATTTGAATGAGTGACTCCTGAGTGACAGACATACCCAATACTTTTTTCTCTCAAATCGCACACTTTTTTTATTTTAAACCCTAAACCACCCCCGTATCCGAGGCTTCTAAAGAACCTGACGTCATAAACTCTAATATTATAAAGAAAAAACAAATGATCCAGCCGGGACATTGCCAAACTTAAATATTATATACATCTCATTTTTTTATTAGATTTAAATAATCCAAACTATTTTTAATTGCACAAAAGCATTTTGCCAAAAATGTGTAGAGGTACCTATTTTAATTTAATAGTAATTTTTTTATTTTATGGGAAAATATGGACCACTCGTGAAATTGGTTGAAATTATACCTAACCAAAACGAGCGACACAACGAATTATGACTTAACCTATACTACGTTATTAATGAGATGAGAATTATTCCTACTAGCTTAAACTGTCTGATAAAACAGGTTAAAAATCAAACTACACCATATTTTAAAATTATAACCAAAATTATTTCATTAGAGCATTAAAAAAACATTATTCTGTTTTACACAGCACGTTCAGAAACTTGTTATTCGCTCTTTTGCCAATAAAATTATCGTAACTTACCGATTTTTTTTTTGAAGAGATCCTCTACATGAGTTTTTCTAAAGTCACGATGTAGCTATCTACATAAATCGCTTTCTTGCATCCCCAAACGTTACATAATACGTAAATATTATTAGTGGTAAATTGAATTTAGTTTTCTCACCCTATCAGACTAATTTAAGAAGCACTAATCAAAGAACAAACTAAATAAAAATAAGCAAAATATTAGTTAGCATCGGATCGACGAAGAGCATAATTTTTTTAAGCAGCAAAATAAAAAGAAACTAGTTTAGTACCCTTGGAAACTACCTTGGTACATTATTATTTAAAATTACCTTCTAGTTCTAAAGCAGACCCTACACGATCGCACTACTGTCAGTATTAAAAAATATTTTCAGTAATATTCATCATGTAGAATGATCGAATGACGTAAATTCAAGCAAATTATTGCAGATTATTCGAATATTTTAATATTTTTATATAATGACTGATGTTGGATCATGTATGTTTTGGTCAAATCCCCCAAACGCATTCGTCAATTTCATGAAAAGTGTCCGAATATTCCAGAATCCCCCCGGCCTGTTCTGACACGATGGGGAACGTGGTTAAAAGCAGCGTTCTATTATCAACAGCAATTTCAGCAAGTACGGTCCCTAGTGTTACAGCTGAACGCATACGAAGCTGCTGCCATAAAAGCAAGTCAGTTGAAATTTCAAGACCCTCAAGCTGAAATTGATTTACAAACTATTTTTACTAATAACCTATAAATGCCATCACAGCATTACAGACGTTTTCGTTGTCGTTAGTAAAATCATTGGAAGTATCGGATAACGTGCAAGCAATGCTACAAACTTTAAATGATGAAAAAAATGTGGGTGTTACAGAAAAATTTAATAAAGCGCTACAAAAAAAATCCGGATTTGGTTAGATGAAAATAGAATTCTACTAACAGTATTTCCCACAGATCCGTTTAATTGTTTTAGAAGTCATTTTAATAGGCACCATGATCTGTTTTTGATATAACATTTAATAAATTGAAGCAATAATATCAGCTGGGAAAAATTTAATTAAAAACTTGAATAGCACGAGCGTTCTATGAATAAAATAACTTGTTTGCGTTGAGAAACCTACGAACTAATTTAAAATTTTATTAAATATTTAAATGCCGAATCTATATTAAACGAATGAAAATGTTGGAAATTGCAGAAGTACTTCTAATGTTTATACTAAAAATTAAGTAATATAATAGCATAAAATATCCGCTTGAAAACTTTTAGAATTTACTACTTTACTAGATACCCAATCCTATCTAAATTGCAATAATTTTAAAAATTGACTGAGAAAATGCCGAGTTTCAAATAGCACCAAATCCATTTCAGCTAATCACAAAAGTATACGTACTGATTTTTTGTAAATTTGGTCATGCTTGACATTTATTTAATTTTTATATTTCGTAGTACTAAGGCCAGAATGTCTGAACTTAACATGAAACAAGTGCTTTTCTGTCAAGCAAGAACAATAATTCGATTGCCAGAGGCTTGAAAACCTTCAAGCCACTGGAGACGACACACGGGAGGTCGTTGAAATTCTAATAACGGATGTAACGACCTTTACACACGAAATTTACACACTCAGCAATAATGCGTCTGGGCATATTTCTAAGCAAATGATCAACGCAAACACAGGAAACCTGAATTTCATTCCTCAGCTCTGCTAAAGTACGTGGTGGGTTTGGCAATTTGCTGAGTCTTTTTCGTGCCATATATCATACCTATGTTTATATCTCTTTACTGATAACAAACTAAAATAATTAGAAAGTTGAGTTTGATTTATTATCTAGGTGCTGCCGTTTTTACGATAAGTTGTACATTAATAAAGATTTTTATATTTTATTCGTAGTCCAATAATACATAATTTTCGGTAACGCTACTGGCTTAAAAGTAATAGTTTGCAAAGGGCTTTAGGTATTTAAAATGCAGAAGTCGTAGAGTCACAAAGAAAATTAATATTGTAGAGCGATTAGAGAAACGGTAAAATCCCTTGTTGTGCGGTAAGAAAGAATGAAATATTTAAGAAGCGTAATATTGCAACTGAGTACTTGTACTAAAAGTAATATATATCTGGAGGATATTGTAGTCGCTTACCAACAACGTTTTTATCCGGATAAATATTTTATTACGAAGAAAAGTACTGTGTTCTAGAGTTTTGCACAAAACTCTTATGGCTTAAGGTTTTTTTTGGGTAATTTGGATTATTGGTAAATAATCCTAATGACACAATAAATTTTTGACATTTCCTAAGGTTATGGAGCTAAAAAACTTCAAAAACACACTAAAAAGGCCTAAAATGTGGTGGTAGTTCAAATTTAGATCATTCAGTTGATGAGTTAGGTTTAGTTGTGATATTGTTAATAAGTTGTCACTAATAATTTATGAGTTATTCTAATATTTCTACAATTTGCTTTGTTTCTAAATAATCTTTATCTTGGGAAATAAGTTCAGTTCGATTGTTGTGAAAAATACATTACTATATACAAAGTTGTCTTATTCTTCTAAGTCTAAGTCTAAAGTCTAGTCTAAGTCTAAATTCTAAGACACTTGTTAATTTAGACCATTGATTGTACAATAAAATCGGTTTGCTAAGAATCTGAACTAAGTTTTATACTATAAATTTGTTTCTGAGTTTTTTTTTGCAGATTTATAAGCAAAGGAGAATTTCAGTACGTACTTTCCAGTAGTAGATCTAAATTCATTGTAGTAACACCTTCCAAGATGAAAATTATTTGAAAACCAAGCAAATCGCTGAGATATTAGAACAACTCATAAGTTTATAATGACGATTTATTAACAATGACAGGACAAAACCTGTCAAGAGCTAACTGATCAACTAGATCTTAATTTATACTAGTACTAAATCTTAAAACTTTTAAGAGAATCTGAGCGTCAGTGTATTATAACGTAAATTAAAAATTCACAATATATTAGATTACGACAAGCGTTTTAATTGTACTTCATAATATTCTGTAATATGACAAGCATATTTGTAATTGCTGTTCTGATAAATCAAGATTCATCAAAAGTATCCACGAAACATAACTTTTAAGCTTGCTCAATTCTAAAATTTAGAACTTTGCTGCCTGGATATTTTAAAATGTGGCATCAGTTCTACTGCAACAAATCTGTTTGGAAATGCTATTCAGTTCTCTGAAATCGATACAATACTGAGTGTATTGTACCACTTGAACCTTAGGATTGTTCTAGAACACTCTCGTTGGTCATGTATCCGTATATTAGACAGATTTAATACCTAGTACTGGTTTAAATTTATATTTTCTAGTTGATCAGTTAGGTTTTGACAAGCTGCTGTTCCGTTACTAATAAGTCGTCACTAACAACTTATGAGTTATAATATTAATATAAGACTTAAAGGCAAATTAACAATACCACGACACAATTCACAACTTTACAAACGATCCTTTACCTACAATACTGCAAGTGTAATGAACACGTTTTCTGAAGAAACACTGTGTATGTCGAGATTCAAGTTTAAAAAACATATTGTGCGGTAATTTTCGAATCAGATATTACTTTTTTTGTTAAGCTACGCTTGATGATTGGTATTCTTTGTTTTGTTTTATTAAGTGGGTTAGTTGAACAGACGATTAGTGTAACTCTATACCAATCGAACCGAACCTCGCACAAAAAAAAAGATAGAAATTGTAAATTATTATGCATTACTGAATAAAGGCCTTTATTACTATTATTATTATAATAATTATTATTACTATTATTATTATTATGCAATTAGTTCTACGATTTGCAAAGTTGCAAGCGAAGAAATAATTTCATAATCGAATTATTTTACTTCCATTTTTTGTAAATTGGAGCTTTGGCAATGCCATTAACATGTATGCTGTCATATTACCAGTGGACAACATATTACGACTGGACAATTACTGATTAAACTGTTTTGAGAAATCGACTCGTAGATAGCTATACCACGATTCAGTTGAAGACTGTACGTATTGGTTTACATATTATGGTAATTACAAGGGTCATTGTCAAAAAATATTTATTATATTTTAGGTTATCTATCGCTGACTTTAATAGAAAAGATTTAGTGTGTCCTGTTAAGCACCGACATAGAGTATTTTAGAAAAATTCCTTGCAGTTTGTGATTTTATTCTTAATAATACAAGACTGCAAACGTTTCCTTTGAGATTGGATCCGGAGAATTTACTTAAATTTCAATAAAAGAATAAAACATTTTCCTGTCAACCATAAATTTGCGGAAATACTTGACCACGATCGAGCTTTTGCGTGACAAACTACCAAAAATAGCTTTACAGTTTCTATGAATTACCTATGTTTGCTTATGGTCATGTGGTGATTTTATTGCTTTGTATTATTCTATTTTTAGGTTCTCGCTATTTTTAACGCAAAACAGTTTTTTATAATAATATGTTGTTAATATTTATTTAAAGCCAGAATAAGCAAGCTTAAGCAAACCTGAGCATAATAATAATATTAAAGTACGAGTTCGTTAGATATTTTTAGGATTTTGGTCTTAAAATATTTCAAATATCAACAAGTTTATTAAATCGAGCTTGGCTGTCTTTAAAAGTTCTTAAAAAATTATAAGTACAAATATTTTCTATCTTAATTTGTTCAGAATAAATAATTGTTGGGGTCAGAGCGCTCACTATTTTTTATATAACAAGAAATTTTTCGTCTGGGATAGATTACGTACACTTTACGCCAAAGTATTAATGTACCGTGGTCGATTAAAGAAATGTAATCTAATTTAAAGGACTGGAGGTTGGGAGGGGACGGGAAAACCTCTGCGGGCAATTTATTCCATAATCTGGAGACTTTAGGTATGAATGATCAACAGAAATGGAATGTTCTAGGTTTTTGTTGTTAGACAGTCAAGAAATGCATAATGTGACGCAGTTTTTGTTGTCTCTTAGCAATAGTCCAATAGAATAGTTCTTCTGAGCAGAATCTGTGAAAATATCTGTACAAAAGAAACAAGTCCCCAACAGCGGGGCAATCGCGAACAAGGGCATATTAAAGAAACTGTTTATGATACTCCTATTCAAAATGATGTGAGTTGCTTCAAAGAATAGAGGCGGTTTGTAAGGAGGTAAGACAAATGCCTGGAATGTTTGAGCGTGTATGGCAGTGTTTTCTACGTTGACTTGATCTCTGTATGGAGCGTTGTGGAAGGAATTTCGTTAATATGTTTTGTTATGACTAAATTTACTAAATGAAAATTTATTAGGTATTTAAATAATTTTTTATTTGATCTGATTAAAAATTTGGCCCTACTTTAAATCATATTTTGCCAAATATCAGCCGAACCGTATAAGATATGAAAAACATGCAACAGATAAAAAAGTTAAAAGATAAACCAAAAAAGTTGTTTTTATATAAAGGGATAGTCAGTGTCGTATCAAAAAAAGTTCGGGGTGTCAAAGTGGTCGTGACCCCCAAAAAGTTAATTCTGTAGATACTGTAATATGTAACGCACTTACAAATTTCGAATAAATAATCCTTAAGCGCGCATAAAATAAATAAGAAAAACAAAATAAATAAACGTTTAACAACCTGTACCTTGGAAACGAAATGATTACGGACCTATATTATTTGGAACTTTTTCATTATATATTTGGTCAAATAATCATGTGTCTAAATTTGTCGGTACAATATTGAAACACTCTGTATAGTCAGAAAAGTGAATAGACAAAAGACAGAAAAATAGAAGACAGCTAGCTGGTTCGGCCCCCGTGGGACTGTGAGACTTAGTGTGAGGCCTGAAGGGACCTTATATATATATATATATATATATATATATATATATATATATATATATATATATATATATATATATATATATATATATGAATGACTATCCCTGTTTACCTACATTATATATATATAATGTAGGTAAACAGGGATAGTTTGATTTCCAATGTGAGAAAGGGAGTGGGAAACAGTTTGACTGTGAGCCAGTTTAGGGATTTTGATCTACTTGCAAAATCAACTTTAATGCATTGGAGATAACAGTACGAAAAAAAATTAACTTATTAAGAAAGGTCTAATGTAAAATAAAATACTCTTAAATATACCTACTTTCATTTTAATATTATCTGATTTTCTAAAATAAAAAACCAAGCCTAAATCTATAAATTATCCTTAATATTAAGAAAAACGTTAATCTCCGCTATTTAATCTTAATTTAAGGCTTTTCTACATGTGCCATTTAAATATAAAGCCACTTTGGGAATGTTTTCGGCCGGTCACAACGAAATATCTAAACTGTTATTTGCATGACAAACGACGAGGTAACTTGGGTTTGTAAGGTAAATTAATTTTAGCGAGTGTAACATGAGAAACTAGCGGACCTTCGTGAAGCTAATAATTTTGAAAATTGGTCTTATACATTATGTATATGGCGATTTAGTGGCTACGTTTTTTTTCCCTGGATATCGAAAACACGAAATAAAGCCTCTGTTTACACGGAATTAGAATGTATATCCGGATAAAATAAACGCAACCTAATAAAAACCCTATAAATATTTAAGTATTTTATATTAATAGATTGTTTGTTTCTGTGATTTGACTTTTGTTTAACTAGCAGCGTAAAAAGCAGAAATATTATTGAAATTTTACCCTGTTATTATCTAATTAAGCGGTTATGGTTTATTTTATATAGGTTTTGTGAAAAGGAAGGTTTTAGAATTAAGAGTGTTTTATGTTATTTTCGGGGGTAAGTGCACAAGTGCATCAAAATTACCGATAATTTTTGAATGAAATGTGTTTTTTTATAATTGCAAGAGTTTGTTTTCATATTTTCGCGAAAAAGCCCGACTCCGCAGGAGGAGGGCATTTTCGTAAAATATGAAAACAAACGATTGCAATTTGTAAAAAAAACACATTGAATAAAAAAATTATCTGGTTATTTTGATGCACGAGTGTAATTTATTTGAATATTTCCCAAATTAATTAAGAACTCGAATCAAGTAAATTTAAATATTTTATTTAACATAAAATACTAACAATAAAATTAAAATGCTTAAAAATTACAAGAATTGCAATGAAAAATACAATTATTGTAATTAACAATATTTTGCTTTGAATTGTCAGAATATTACATTTTTTGACGTTTGTTAACAATACAATCCCGCTTTGACGTTTCGTCAACAATATAAACTTGCGATGCAATTTTCGATTTCTGGCAGTGCTGTTTTCGCTGTAATTTTGCGAAAATTGCATTTCTCTTATAGGAACTTTAACATATGAGGGAAATATTCTGTGTAATCCCAGATATTAATTTCTTTTTCACGATTAATCTTTGTGCTGCTAGAAAAATTTTGTTATTTAGACGAAAACTGCTGTGAAGTCGATGCATGAATCCAGCGCTAAATAGTAACAGAGCCAAGTTTTATACTATGAATTTGTTTAGGAGCTGTTTCGCAAATTTATAGAGAAAATGGCAATTTTAGTACGTACTTTTTACAATAATGTTCAAATAACGTGTTCCAAGAAGAAGATCACTTGAAACAAAGGAAATCGTTAAAATATTAGAATAACTCATAAGTTTTTAATGGCGACTTATTAGCAATGACAGGACAAAAACCTGTAGAAACCTAACTGATCAATAAGGTCTTAATTTAAACCAGTTCTAAATCCTAAATCTTTTTAGTGAATCTGAACGTTAGTGTATAGAAAATGTTGACAAAAAAAGACAGGAAAAATCAGATCTAACTGGAAGGATAAGGCTCTAGTTTAAACCCTACCTCCACTTACGGTTATTTCCGTTAGGTTACTGGTTCAGCATCTTCCAATTGCGCAATCTCATGCAGCCGCGACTTTTATACAGTAAAAGATGTTAATTTCACTGAACAATTTTGTATATTTATTACTTGTAAATATGGTTATTTTCTACACTATTGGCTTGGTTCTGACACTAGTACTTGACATGTATTCGTCATTTTCTGTGTTACGAGATGTTACTACTTTTTACAGGATCATGCCTAAGAGAAATACTGGGACTTTTCCCACAGTGGTACACCTAATTTGTGTCACTTAACGAGATTTACAGGACTATGTCTGAGAGAAATACTGGGACTTTTAGTTTGCTAGACCTTTGGTCTACGAGACTTTCGCGATTCTGTCGCGTCAAGGGACGCGACAGTCTTACTTCGTGGCAGCTGTTGAAGTGATGCTGTTCCCTCGCCGGGAACTAAGTTAAACTGAAATGGACCAACCTTTCGGAGACTAGGTGTGACCGGACTTGGCCAATTGGCGCCGTTCTCGCGATGACGTTGACGAATCATATTTAGTCAGATATTGCCGTATTAGTGAAGGGGTTGATACTTTTAGTCGTAGTCACCGGCCATCTTTATATTTCCCAGAAACTCGCTCTTAGCACAGCACGGCAATAAAATTAAAAGATAAGAAGTCTTGGAAGGGAGCTAAACCTTTGAAGTTTAGCCGACAACGTGCAGCTGACAAAAGTTTGAGCTTATTTTATTTAAAAAGGATTTTATAATTGCTTGGTTATTAATATTTATTGAAATTAAAAATAGAGTTATAGAGATTGAATAAACAGTTGGGTTTCCCCAACACTAACCAAACCCAAAAAGACTAATATAATATGCTGGTTCGCTCGAGTTTGCTCGGGTTTCCTCGGAATCTTTTCCTATCTTTTCTGAACTATTAAATTTTAAATGTTAAATTTTCGAAAACCTGTCACAACCTTGAATGAGTAGGCAAATGCTAAATCATTCAATATTACTCGTTTACGAAGAAATACCCTACATGAACACAATAAATTATATTACAATATTATGTTCCCTATCAGGGTTATTAAGACCTTAAAGTGTTACACAATCTATATTAATGTGCGCCAGTATTCCCCCATTTGCCTTTTAAGCACCTTAAATATAAATACCTAAAACCTCGTTTTCAAATGTTATATATGGTTGGAATCTCTTGATTAAATGTATTTAATGAATTTCTGTATTAAACTAAAAATATGTATATAGCTATCTGCGTTACCTTTTAAGTGATTTTACTTCAAAGCGGAGAAAATTCTTAACAGGCACGTACCTGTGCTTTATATGATCGTATTAAAACGAAAACATTATCGTCGAAGTTCTTTTGTGTTCTGTCTGCCTTGCAGGAGAATTTTTTATTTGGGGCACGGCCCAGATAGGCTTTACGCCTAAACTGACAAGAAAAATTCCATTTATTAAAGGTATTGTTAGCACTGGTGGTTAGCACTGGTGCTAGATTTTTTTGTGTGACGGGGAGCAAGATTAGGTTTTTGAGGCGTTGAACCGAACTAAGTTTTTGGCATCCCAGATAAAGGGCATATCTTCAGCTATATAGAAAAATTAAAGAATAATTTGATTTAGATAATTTCTTTCATGTAGGTAGACAAAAGGTGGAAATTGCCGTTATTTACACAACTCCTTTATACCATATCATGCAGTATTTTAATCTCCCGACACAGATTTATTAGTTTGGTAATATCTCATCGTTTATGCAGACAGTAAAGGTCCCTAAAGTATTACCCAATCTACCTTAATGTTCTTTCTGCTCCCTGTTTCCCCTATTTCGTGCACGAGCATCTTAAATAAACTCCTAAGTTCACATCCATTCGTAATGATGCATTGTTATGAGTAACTCTCTTAATACCTTCTATATTTGTGTTTGAAGGTAATCTATTTTTATTTAATAATAAAAGCTAACATCTGTATATCTATTTTTTTACACTGACTAATATAGGCAAAATTATTTGAGTATGTACCTATATGCGATTCTTCTAGCTCACCAGAGCAGCACGAGAAGCACTAAGAAATTTTTTCGTAAACAGATTCTCACTCAGCAATTAATATCTAAACTACTTATATCGGCCAGATTCTCCAACGCTAGTCCGAGCTAATTTGACAACCAAAAGTTTTAAGCTGACTGAAAGTGTAAGAATCGGACAACTAAGTTTTATACTATAATATTGTTTCTGCGTTTTTTCGCAAATTTATAAGGAAAGATCAATTTTAGTACGTTCTTTCGACAATATCGAACTAAAAAATTCATTCTAGCCATCCGTTTCAAGATGAAAATCATTTGGAAACCAAGCAAATCGCCGAAATATCAGAATAGTTCAAACGTTTTTAATGACTACTTATTAACAATGACAGGACAAGAACTTGTCAAAACATAACTGATCAACTAGAAGATCTTCATTTAAACCAGTATTAAATCTTAAGCCCTCTTAATGAATCTGAACGTTTAAGTTTAAAACTGAACTTATATTTAAACAATTTGTATTAAATATTAGTATCTTGCTCCCTACCTTATTGGTATCTCATTGTGGAGTCAGTTTTATGTAATAACTGTAGAGGATGAAAAATAAAACAGAGAAGTGCTTGTGCGTAAAAAGTGCATTTTTGATAAACAAAAGGCAATATCCTATGTAGTTGCATCGCTGTAATATACAAGGTGTCCAAAAAGTCTTAGTATGGGCAAATATCTTTGATATTAGGAAAGACATTCAATTTTAGATGTATTCCATTGGTTAATAAATCTACTTTTTTATGTAATTTAATTTTTTTAATCCCCTTGAGAGGCCACGAAAGGAGGTTGAGGTCAAAAAATTTAAATGCAATCCTATGCCGTATGGTACCTCATTTTAAAGGTCTACAAAAAAGAAACGTTTTAACACAAACCTGAGATCCGTATCTTAATTACGGACGGTTTACTCACACCTACATCGATGGCAATTTTCCGAACTAACTATTGTGGTTCAATTTCAGTTGTTCCAAGAACTTGAACTTGAAGCTCCTCGGTTTTAACAGATGGACGACCGCTTGGTGGAGCATCTTCTACGATAAGGTTGGTAACAAATTTAGACACTTCTTACATAACTAGGAGAAACCCCTCCTATCTGGAAAAGAGTTATTAAAAAGTCTGCTTCGCTAAAATTACGATACGGCTGTTCATAGAAAACAATTATTTCAACTGTGTCATTGTTGTTATGAACCATTTATTAATTAAAAATAACTGAAAAATAAATCGAACGCCTAAAGAATGCAAAGGCAAACTGGTAGACAAAATTAGATTTTCGGGCCTCAGTAATCCCATAGTCTTGTCAGGTTGGGTTTGGGTTAGGTTGATGTATATTGTCTTTCCAATGGAGTCCGTTCCTGGAATGCAATATTCGAATCCAGTCTCTGGTTATATCCATAATTAAATTACAGACTTCGAACCCCCCATTTCACCCCCTTGGGGTTGATGTCTAAAATGTTATAAAACATGTGTTTAGTTAGTACTTTTACTTAGTTTCAAGGTAATAGAACCGTACAACAATTTTACTCCATTACAAACTTCAAACCCCAATTTCAGCCCCTTAGGGGCTGATTTATTTAAAACTGTAAAACACGTGTTTAAACATTTATTTTTTAGAGTACTTCTATGAAGTTTTGAGTTAAAACGACCATCTAATATTTTTTCCCGGTACAAAGTTTGAACCCCTCTTTCACCACCTTAGGGGTTGAATTTTGAAACACTTCCTTAGTGCACGCCTACGCTATATAAGAAACCACTGTGCAAAATTTCAAGTTTCTAGATCTAGCGGTGTGGGCTGTGCCTTATACGTCAGTCAGTCAGTCAGTTAGATATTTCTTTTATATATAGAGATTACGGAATGCAAGAAATCGGTGAGCTACACTCGGGTTAATTTCCTCGTCAGATATTTCCTACAGTTTTATGATTATGATTATTTTTATTTTTCCATTTTATCCATTCGATATTTTGGATTGTTCCTCCGACGGCGGAATCCGAATGGATAATGACAATGTAAATTAAAAATAAGAAGCGACGGCCGCGTTTTGTGCCCCATTTCTCGATTCCGGGCGATATCGGATCCCGGAGGTGACAAGTTGACAGCTCCGGAAGTCGATTCCGGGCGGAATCGCGCCAACAGTGACGATTCAAAAATAGAGCTCAATTACCCTGTAATCGATGATTTATTTTAGACGTCTAGATAAACGGCATAGAATATTATTTTCTTTTAAAACGTATAAAGCATTAAATTAAGACGTACAGTCCCAGAAAGATTTTCATTTCTCGCATGATCAAAAAGTCATTTTACACAGGCTGTCTCAACCTGAGCGAGTCCTATTTTATTAACATTACTGTTTTGTTGTATTATGATAAAATGATTTAAGGGCACGGTATTTCGATGCTAAAAACACTATCAATTATATTCAGCATGATTTCAATAAAAACAGAAAGATCATATGAAGATTTGGTGTCCCTAGAGAGATAAATATTTACTACATCCGAAAATTTCTACTTATTTTTAAATTTGATAGCAACAGCCCTTTTAGCAAGGGAGTAAACATTCACGTTGATTTTTGCGTCATAGAATTTACGAGAAGTAATTAGAGGGTAAAATATTTGTGATTTGCCCGGTATCACACCCCCTGTACAGCTTTATTAACCCAAAGATTGATGTGTGCGATTTTTGTGCTATGTATAACCAGAAACTTTTAGTTGATCCAGCTGACCCCTGCAATATAGAGTACTTGCTACACCAACGCAATGTTTAGCGTTATACCAGCCATGAAACAACTTGTAGAGAAAAGTAAGAATGATAAAACTTGCCTTGTTCTAGAATTCACTATGGCCAAAATTTGCCGGTTCCGAAATTAAATGTGACAACGCAGTTCTACAAACGATTTTTGTGGTGCTACATGTTTAATGTTCACGTGTACAATGATGGCTCATCATACATGTACAGTTTTATGGAAGGGCAGGCATGCCGTATGGTACCTCATTTTAAAGGTCTACAAAAAAGAAACGTTTTAACACAAACCTGAGATCCGTATCTTAATTACGGACGGTTTACTCACACCTACATCGATGGCAATTTTCCGAACTAACTATTGTGGTTCAATTTCAGTTGTTCCAAGAACTTGAACTTGAAGCTCCTCGGTTTTAACAGATGGACGACCGCTTGGTGGAGCATCTTCTACGATAAGGTTGGTAACAAATTTAGACACTTCTTACATAACTAGGAGAAACCCCTCCTATCTGGAAAAGAGTTATTAAAAAGTCTGCTTCGCTAAAATTACGATACGGCTGTTCATAGAAAACAATTATTTCAACTGTGTCATTGTTGTTATGAACCATTTATTAATTAAAAATAACTGAAAAATAAATCGAACGCCTAAAGAATGCAAAGGCAAACTGGTAGACAAAATTAGATTTTCGGGCCTCAGTAATCCCATAGTCTTGTCAGGTTGGGTTTGGGTTAGGTTGATGTATATTGTCTTTCCAATGGAGTCCGTTCCTGGAATGAAATATTCGAATCCAGTCTCTGGTTATATCCATAATTAAATTACAGACTTCGAACCCCCCATTTCACCCCCTTGGGGTTGATGTCTAAAATGTTATAAAACATGTGTTTAGTTAGTACTTTTACTTAGTTTCAAGGTAATAGAACCGTACAACAATTTTACTCCATTACAAACTTCAAACCCCAATTTCACCCCCCTAGGGGTTGATTTATTTAAAACTGTAAAACACGTGTTTAAATATTTATTTTTTAGAGTACTTCTATGAAGTTTTGAGTTAAAACGACCATCTAATATTTTTTCCCCGTATAAAGTTTGAACCCCTCTTTCACCACCTTAGGGGTTGAATTTTGAAACACTTCCTTAGTGCACGCCTACGCTATATAAGAAACCACTGTGCAAAATTTCAAGTTTCTAGATCTAGCGGTGTGGGCTGTGCCTTATACGTCAGTCAGTCAGTCAGTTAGTTCTTTCTTTTATATATAGAGATTACGGAATGCAAGAAATCGGTGAGCTACACTCGGGTTAATTTCCTCGTCAGATATTTCCTACAGTTTTATGATTATGATTATTTTTATTTTTCCATTTTATCCATTCGATATTTTGGATTGTTCCTCCGATGGCGGAATCCGAATGGATAATGACAATGTAAATTAAAAATAAGAAGCGACGGCCGCGTTTTGTGCCCCATTTCTCGATTCCGGGCGATATCGGTTCCCGGAGGTGACAAGTTGACAGCTCCGGAAGT
The DNA here is from genome assembly GCA_963971165.1 of Philopedon plagiatum. NCBI lineage: Eukaryota > Metazoa > Arthropoda > Insecta > Coleoptera > Curculionidae > Philopedon > Philopedon plagiatum. Next base: position 132,300,011 of record OZ020191.1, on the reverse strand, counting down.
CGATTCCGGGCGGAATCGCGCCAACAGTGACGATTCAAAAATAGAGCTCAATTACCCTGTAATCGATGATTTATTTTAGACGTCTAGATAAACGGCATAGAATATTATTTTCTTTTAAAACGTATAAAGCATTAAATCAAGACGTACAGTCCCAGAAAGATTTTCATTTCTCGCATGATCAAAAAGTCATTTTACACAGGCTGTCTGAACCAAGCGAGTCCTATTTTATTGACAGTACTGTTTTGTTGCATCATGATAAAATGATTTAAGGGCACGATATTTTGATGCTAAAAACACTACCAATTATATTCAGCATGTTTTCAATAAAAACAGAAAGATCATATGAATATTTGGTGTCCCTAGAGAGATAAATATTTACTACAGCCAAAAGTTCTGCTTATTTTTAAATTTGATAGCAACAGCCTTTTTAGCAAAGGGGGTAAACATTCACGTTGATTTTTACGTCATAGACTTTACGAGAACTAACTAGAGGGTACAATATTTGTGATTTGCCCTGTAACACACCCCCTGTACAGCCTTATTAACCCAAAGATTGATGTGTGCGATTTTTGTGCTATGTATAACCAGAAACTTTTAGTTGATTCAGCTGACCCCTGCAAGACAGAGTACTTGCTACACCAACGCAATGTTTAGCGTTATACCAGCCATGAAACAACTTGTAGAGAAAAGTAAGAATGATAAAACTTGCCTTATTCTAGAATTTAACTATGGCCAAAATTTGCCGGTTCCGAAATTAAATGTGACAACGCAGTTCTACAAAGGCCTTCTGTGGTATTACATGTTTAATGTTCACGTGCACAATGATGGCTCATCATACATGTACAGTTTTATGGAAGGGCAGGCAAAAAACGAGCCGAATCCGTTGTTTCCTTCGTGTTTGAGTGTTTACTCAAAAAGATGAATAGCAGTATTAACGAAATAGTTTTTTTGTCCGACGCGGGCGGCGGCCAAAATAAAAACATTTTTATAATTCAATTTGGTATATATGATAATATGTTTCAATTTTCTAGTCCGTGGACATTCTTTTAACCAGTGCGACGGGAATTTCGAACTCGTGAGATCTGCGTTGAAGAAGAAAGCCACTGTTGGTACTGCTACACCATATTTAGAGGCCATGGTGGAATGCCGAGAAAAGCTTTTAGTATTCTAATGGATCGAAATGTTATAAAAAATTGGACGAATAGGTTCAAAATTTTTTTTTTGCACAAAACCAAAAACAAAAAATTATACCTTCCAGATCCAGAAATACGTCCAAATGAAATATAAAAGTGATGGTACTTTGCTGAGTTCTAAAACCTACCATGAACTTTATACACCTTTCCAAATATGGTTAAGAAGAAATCCTGACCTAAATATCTGCTTAGATCCAGCACTGGCATTAAAGCGGCCAAAGTGAAAGATATTAAGGATCTCCTAGTTTACATGACACCTTCAGACAGAAATTGGCTTGAATGTCTGATGGAAGACATTTATATAAATTCCCAATAACTAACTGTGTTTTGTATATATGCAAATAAATGTGAAGATAGAATAAAACGCACATTTTCGTGTTTGTTTTGTTGCACATTTAAAGATTTTCAAAGAAAACAAAAGTTCTCTTGAAAAAGAGCCCCTGAAATATTGGCAAAAATATATTTCGATCTTGTGAAAGAATATGTGTATAACAAAAATTAAGTAATACTTGTTTTCTGAAGATTTTTAGTATGTCAATACATTCTGTAATTTTAAGGGTTAAATTCGAAGTGTTTGCTAAAAATATGTACTACATAATTTCCATAGCTCATTTTCGAAAACCACCATTTTGCTTATGGGCCCTTAGTCCGGAGAACGCCTCAATTAGCCATTTAGATAGTGCCCAGTTAAACCAAATAATTCTTCTTTAAAATGGATAGATATGCACTTTCTGCCTCTCCAGAACAATTCGTATGATAAAATGAAGAATAAATTGTTTTTGTAATTCATCTGGAGCATTTTTCTACTAGTTGTTCGAATTCATTATATTTCAAAGAAACTGAACTTTCTTTTTTTTTCAGGCTCTATGTTGTGCATCACGTACGGTTTTAAACTAAATATCTAGAATTGTATTGAACATACTCACCATGCTATTTAGCCATTGTGATTTTGGCAGTTGCATTCTAACCTTGTTTTACTCTATATTCCTTTTGTATTCATCATCATCCTTTTTCCTCACACTAAATGATGAATTTGTTAAAATATTTGCTATTACGGCCACTCGACTAGTTCCATTTGTAGCACGTATGTTTTTAATTCACAAAACGCATAAATTGCCTCCATACGAACTGGTTCTTCACTGAATTATCGAGCATACTTTTTGACTGTCAGTAGAACTGCTATATCGACATGATTATTTCGCAGTAACCATGCCTACCTCTCTCATATTACCTACAGTGACTTTTAAAAAACGTTAAAAGAGAAATGTTATATATTATTTACATTTTTTTGTTATAAGTGTTAATATGTGTTTTCTTTTGTGAATGTTTAAGAACTTTAAAATAAGATGTAACGTCTGTAAAATCCATTAGCTAATATTTTTACTTTTTGTCCAAAAATGTTTGGAATGTGTTTTATGAGTGACACTTCCTGTTCAATTATCGCTGAAATTTTTAACATTTGTGATGAAATTATCATTGGCTAAATCACGAGAGCTTTGAATTTTAACGGGTAAATTTCGCGTAGGTGGTTTTCCGAAAACTTTTGCTGCTAAATTGTTCGAGACTTAAAAATTTGTCGATAAAAGCCCGAGACCAACGATCGAGGGCTTTTATCGCAAAAGTTGAAGAAAAATATACCTACGTGAAATTCACGTGGTAAAACTTAAAGCTCGAGTGGTTTATATTGATTACATAGCCCCACGAAAAAAAAAAAAAAATAATTCATGTCCAATGGACCAGATCCCCATGTCTCTATGTTTTTGAGGTCGCTGAATCCGAATCCGACATCTTTTTCACCCCATCAGGTCATTGGACACCGTAAACCACCAAAATACTTCAAATTTTCACTAGAGGATTTTTTCCCTTAATTCTAGCTTTGCTCAGCATTTGACTGGGTGTCCTCTGCTCTTCTTCTTCATTTATTCGAAAGTGAGACGTGTGGAAGGTGGGGGTTAACATCAAATCCGGAACGCACCTCCTGAGGTAGTAAAACCACCCTTTCAGGGGCTCAAACCCGTTTTTTCCTGTTTTCGAAGGATTTTTGTCAGAATCAAGACGGAGGAGGAGTTTGTATGTACATGTACAAATACGAATTTATATAAATATATATATATATATATATATATATATATATATATATATATATATATATATATATAAATGCTAGAAACTAGCGCGGATCGATACATAAAAAAAGAGAGGAGAATTATTGTGGGCATGTCCGCTAGCAATGAACAGTAAAATGAAAAGTTAGAATGGTAACCCGTACGACACGTGTTTCTGCTCATTGGCTTCATCAGGCCCACGTATGTGACCGTGCCTCTCAACATAAGTCGAGATGCACAACGTCACATACGCAGTTACGGGTGTAACCTTAAGAAAAGGGAAAAAAAAATATATATTTAACGAGGACCACAAACAGGACGCTAATTGTTGCCCCCAAAAAAGGGGTCTTTTGGCTGAAGCCACAAATTGGTGCACTGGCTCCTGTTTGTGGTCCTCGTTAAATATATATTTTTTTTCCCTTTTCTTAAGGTTACACCCGTAACTGCGTATGTGACGTTGTGCATCTCGACTTATGTTGAGAGGCACGGTCACATACGTGGGCCTGATGAAGCCAATGAGCAGAAACACGTGTCGTACGGGTTACCATTCTAACTTTTCATTTTACTGTTCATTGCTAGCGGACATGCCCACAATAATTCTCCTCTCTTTTTATATATATATATATATATATATATATATATATATATATATATATATATATATATATATATATATATCCTCCGGCGTGATTCTGACAAAAATCCTTCGAAAACAGAAAAAAACGGGATTCGCCCCCTCAGGGGGTGCGTTACGCATCGGATGTTAACCCTCTACCCTCCCCCCTCTGTGTAGTTTTAGAAAACATAGTGTTATATTCTATTCTTCCTGTAAAGCTTTCCTGTATGTCCATTTTATCTTTAAAATAATCGGTCTTATAATAAGGGGGCTTCATTATAGAATTAACAAAAAATTAAAAAATTAAAGTAACCCTATAGTATATTTATTTTAGAACCACAAATTTAAATTTATATTGCAAAGGACTGGCCCTCTTCTAAGGCAGACTTTTCAGTCTTAAGTGGCTACTTAAATATTAAATAGAGCATGAAATAATTATTTCGACGGGAGAAAGCAACTTACCAGTTGTTACTGGGTATTTATTATGTTATAAAATAAAAATTGCCCCCTTCGTCTAAAGGTCTGTTTTCTTCGAAATCGTTTTGTCCTTGTAAATTGTCAGGTACTCGTTCTTTGAATTTTTAATGGTCTGGACTCTATAAAGCAAATATTCTTTTTGGGTCAATTGACTAAACTATGAATAATAACATTATATAAGTTCGCGTAACTTCATATTAACGTACTACGTCTCATAAGTCTTGAGAAAAATTTGCGTTGCTGAGTCTTATAAAAATAATGCTTTTTGCCTAAGGTAGCTTTGCAAAAAAAGTCACAATCAATGAAAGATTGCTATGACATGTCATTCTTGCCAACACTTGCAATTACAATGGCGTACAGATATTTGGAAAAGCATTTTTCCATTAGTTGGACAAGTACCTAAGCTCCTACATTTTCCATCGTTGATAAATGGGTTCGTGAGTTCAAATGTGTTTGTACAAGTGTTGACCACGTAGTGGACGTCCAAAATCTGCCACTGCATTAGAAATTGTAGGAAAAGTGCATGCTACGGTATTACAAGACCGTCAATTCAAGGCGTTTAAGATAGTGGGGGCTGTAAACAACTCCAAAGAATGCGCAACGTACATTTTTAATGAAGAGTTGGGCTCTGTGGATCAAAAATTGGTGCGCATGCAAATTTCTCATTAGCGTTTGGAACCTTTTTGAAATAACAAAGTGGATTTTATGCGCCGATTTATCACCACAGGTAAAACTTGGGTCCACCATTACACACCGGAAACAAAACAACAATCTAAATAGTGGGGGCGCAGTGGTTTTCCTCCCCCCAAAAAGGCAATGGCTGTTCCATTAGCGGAAAAGGCAATGGATTGTATTTTTCGGCATGCAAAAGTATTTTTCTAATTGATTACCTTCCAAAAGGACAGCCCATCACAGGCAAATACTATACAAGCCTTTTGGACAATTTAAAGCAAACAGTTACTGAAAGCATCCTTGTTTAGCCAAGAAGAAACTCATTTTCCATCAAGATAATGCACGATCCCACACGAGTGTTATTGCTATGGCAAAAAATCATGACTTAGGCTCTTATTTCCTGCCACACCCGCCTTATTCGCCAGACTTATCAGCGTCGGACTACCACCTGTTTTTACGCATACAAAAAAAAACTAGCAGGCCAAACATTTTTAGCAGACGACGCCGACGCCGACGATGTGAAAGCTACTATGGATGTTTATTTCGAAGAGCTTGACATGATTGTTGAAAATTAAAAGTACTTTCAAACCGAAAAGTTCTATATTTTACTTCCATTTCAAGGACCTTTTGGCTCATCCTCGTATATAAGTGAAAGAAAAAAGAACAGTTATAGATCTCCAGGGATGAACGTCAACGTCGACATAAAATTAAACTCGTCGCGTCGGTAAAATCGGTTTATTTCGAAACGAAAATTTTTCTAAAATATTTTCTCAAATTTTTTTCATTTCTTTAAAGTACTTTTTTTGAAAGTGCATTAAAAAAAAACGCATATTTTCGAATACCTTATAGGTATTCGATATAGGATAATATGAATTATGTACAACGATAAAGGAATCGAAATAACACAAACAGATGGTAGTCAATGCAAAAAACTTTGCTTCACTATAATATTAGCATGTTCTGTTTTTTTTATCTTCTGACAGCCCACGAAGATCGAAGTCTAAGTACTATGTACCGTGGGTGTACTGGGGAATCGACTCACACATCCGGAGCTGTAAACATCGGTAGGGATTTCTCCAGCCCTTTAAGAGGATGTGTGGGGTGGTACCACCTCGGTCGAGGAAGAATTCCTCTACCACCTTCAAGGTTGGCAAGACTAATACACCTACAATAGTATACTACTACTAATAAACTTGGAAAGTATACTCATCCTGCTACTATTGAAGTCGATAAAGGGTTGCATATTGGTGTGGGAATTTCTGGACAACGTACCTGAAAATAAAAATAATACCTTAAAGAATCAGAACAAAAAAAAACGTGATTATGTTAAATAAATCTTTAATTTTAACTTTTTTCTAGTGCCAGAAAGATATGCAGCTGACTATTCAAACTCTTTAAATTTATATCAAATTTTTAAAGGGTTTCCCAATAGGTCTTTTGGGTTTTTAAATTTGGTGCCATTTTCCAGATTTTTTTATTTTTTTTTATGAAGAAAAGTGTCACCCAATTTTATTGATATACAAGATAATTTTGACCTAGACTCCGATCACTCTGCAGTGATCTTAACTTTGAGCGAGACAACAATTAGAAAAGAAAATAGGCCAACTCTGGTTAATAAAACTGCTGATTGGAAAATATTTACAAATGAATTTGAAAATAAAATTATTCTTCAAATCCAATTAAAACCTAAAGAACAATTAGAAGTAGCAGCTGAAAAGTTCAACATCATACAAAAAAAAAAATCAAAAAATAGTCTGGGACAACACAAAGGCGTTCACTCAAAAAACAATAGGAAACAACTATCCAATGGAAATAAGAGCACTTATCAAAGAAAAGAGAACCGTCAGAAAGAGATGGCAACACAGTAGGGATCCATTGGACAAAAATATTCTTAACAACAAAACACCAACTTAAACGAGAAATATAAAAACTTAAAGAATAATCTATAAACAGTTACCTAGAAAACCTATCAGCAGATGCAGAAAAGGATTTCTCCTTATGGAAGGCAACGAAAAAACTCATCAAAAGGCCAATCACCAAAATGCCACCCATCAAACTAAGGGATGGTACTTGGGATAGAGACAATAAAGAAAAGGCTGAAGCATTTGCAGAACATCTAGCCGAAATTTTTTAGCCAAATGATATCCAGTCCAATGTCAATATGGAAGAGTCTGTGAATATCTAAGAGAATGAAATAGCACTAGTCATTCCTATGGAAGTAGCGAACGAAATCAAAAACAATTTAAGCGCCACAAAAGCCCCTGGGTCTGACCTTATAACAGGAGAAATTTTAAAACAACTACCAGAGAAAGGTATAGTTATGCTGACTTACTTAATTAATGCAGCGCTTAGATTAAAACGCACCCCTAGCGTCTGGAAAGTGGCTGAAGGCAGTATGTTACCAAAACCAGGCAAACCACCGAATGAAGCCAAATCTTACAGGCCCATATCACTACTACCAATCATTTCAAAATTATTTGAAAAGTTTTTCTTAAAACGACTGAAGATTATAATAGAGAACAGTAACCCAATCTCAAATCATCAATTTGGCTTTAGATGCCAAGCACTCCCCGATAGTCCATCGAATAACAGACATAATAGAAAAGGCACTAGAAGAAAAGCTAATCTGCTCAACTATCTTCCTTGACGTAGCCGAAGCTTTTGACAAAGTTTGGCACAAAGGGCTAATTCACAAATTAAACAGAATTTTACCAAAACAATATGTAGAGTTGCTAACATCCGACTGATAAAGCGTTGATAAACGTAAACAACAGAAAATACACGGTCTTCAACGACCTACAGACATGTTTCTTCTTTAAAACCTTAGTTTATGTCAAGGAATGTCGCTTTTTTCCGTTGTCATTAAGTAAAGTGATATCGAAATTGGGTATAATGAATAACATCAATAAAAAACCGAAATAATTAGAGTACTTATGTATGTATCTACCCATAACTCATACACAACTTTTTTTTTAGATTATTACAGTCTTTAAATAAATAAATCCTACAAAGGAATACCGCAGAAACGTGCTCTTTTTGTTTTATATCAAAAAGGACTCATCAATATCGGTGCCTTTGTTAAAAACTTCCACGTGAACAAACATAAAAAAAATATATACAAATGAACACGCTTCGTTTTTAAAACGGTTAATAACATAAAGAAAAATTATAATTCGTTTGGATTTGGAAACATATAAAAACCTTTTTTCTCATTTTGACATATAATATGTTACTTTTCGTAACTAGTTACGAAAAGTAACACAAAATTAAAAGTTGTAAATAAAGTTGTTTATCAGTGACCTCCACTAACTTTTCAATTTCTGGCGTCAAATACTCTGAATTTCATATGAGGTAATTACTATGACTTCGCCAGAAAACACCTAATGTTATTGCCAAAGATGACTCTAAACGTCGATGAAATTTATTGCCTAATTAAAAATTTTTAGATTTTAAGGCCTTTTTCTTTTTAACCAAATACCTTTTGTACTTTTTTTAAAAACTTTTTATAAATTAAATGATAGGTATAGAAACCTTGATGTGCATCCCTTGTGTCTTTGTATAAGTACAAAGAGAATCGTGGAAAATTTTTGAAATAAATTTTTTATCTAAAACGTTGCTCTAATGACACAGCACGAATAGCAAGTCCTTAATTAGTACTTTAAAGCATTCAATAACAATACTATTAATCAGTATTAGAATTATAGTAATATATTGCATGCGTTGTTCTTTGTTTTGTAGGGCTAGGCCATTCATGTGGATGCGACAAGTGTTGCCGGTTTTTTCTTTGCTGGACAGGGAGCAACACTGGGTTTTGGAGGCGTTAAACTGAACAAGGTTCTTGGTGATCCAGTCTAAGATTAATTAAAGATATTGGAACAGAGATAGGTACATAAATTATTCCTGTAATTTTCTTCAAAATAACATTTTTGGGTTTGTAATGACTTGCTTGGAAAATTCATGCAATGAAAAAGTACATTAATATTCTCTATTATATTAAAAATATAAGACTACTACAAAGTTTAGCGTTATAAGCGATCAATTATCTATAAAAATCTTTAATATCTGCTCGAAAAACAAAACGGTATTCCATATTGTTGGCTGCTTTTTTCTACGTTTATATTTTTGTCCTCCGCCTATGCGTTCTGCCAATGTTCTATTCACGCAAGCAATCAAGCAGAAACGTTACGTTTGATTTCTTTTGAATAATGGCTCAACACTCGGAGCTTTAAAGTTCGCGATTTGATTCCCTCCGAAATTTAGGAAGTTGCGCCCCAAAAGTCACGGAAACAGGTACTATCAAGCGGGATTTTTAGAGTGATCTACGGTAATTCTGTTTGAGAACTGTAAGCGTTCTGTTCTTGTTTAATAATATGGAAGAAAATAGAGAGGGCGCTTTTATATCCAGTAATATTGTTTTCTACGGCTGGATTTACTTATTTGACAAACAAGGGTTTAAATTGACAAGTGCAAGGATAAGACAACTAAGTTTTGTACGTGCTATGAATTTGGTGAATTTTTTAACCAATTAGTACAGAAAAGGGCCTTTAGGTATGTATTTTTCACGTTAATACAATCAAATTTATTTCGAGCCAGAAAACATTTCTCCGCTTCAAACGTACCTACACATTCTCCTCTATATATCCCAAATAAGACCTAACCTAGAGGACTGGTCCCACATTTGGAAAGCGGCATCTTCTTCGACGCACTTTTTACATCGTTGATTCTACCCAAAAGAGTGTCATTCAACTCATTGATGAGTTGAATGACTGAGAAAACTCCCCTCTCTCTCTCTCTCTCTCTCTCTCTCTCTCTCTCTCTCATCGCCACTCTGTTGAGATAATGAGTATACCGTTTCTACCGATACTTCCACCACAGTTCCATATAGCTATATGGATCTGTGCTTTCACGAATTTTGCTTTGAACAACTAGCCGGCTAACGTATGTAACGAAAGTTTTCGGAAAGATTTTAATGCTTTGGTATTCAAGTCTAAATAACGCAGCATCTAGTGGCCATTGGAAACAACGGCTCCGCAATGTTCAAACTTACGTACGCTATTTTATATTTGTCAAATATTTACGACGTTTCGGCATATAAATTGGATATCCGAAAAAGCATATATAATTTAGATGGACGGGTGCAAAAACGTGAGACAGTGAATATATTTAAAGGACAAAATATATCTGTTTCAACTATATATAGAGCTACAAATGAATGTGAGCAAGGTATACCATGTTTAAATATTCCAAAAATTGGACGGCCCAGGGCTTTAACTAATGTCCAATCAAACAAGTTGCTCTAAGGAACGATTGGGAATATCGTATCGAAAACTGGGTCGAGATTTTGGTTTTGTCACATGACCGTTAGTCGAGAATTGAGCAGAAATGGGCTTAAATATCGCAAGCGGCAAAAGTGCTCAAAATACACTGAAGACCAGGAGCGCAGGATTCCAGTATGTTGTCGTGCATTAGGAAGACACCACTTTACAGGTAACAAAGTTATAGTAATGAATGACGAACAATATTTCATGTTCATTCTGGAATAAAGGGAAATGATGGGTATTATACGGACAATGTCGATATAATTGTCCAAATAATTTAAAATACAAATCAAAACAAAAATTTGAGGATAAAGTTTTGGTTTGGTGCGCTCTATCAGCAGCAGGCATTTCTGGTCCTTATGTCGAACATGTCAGGGGTGAAGCGTTGAATGCAAATCATTATACAGAGAGGTCGTGTGAAATTGGTTGATTTCATTAATGTGCATCATCACAATGATGAAATCATTTTTTGGCCTGATCTAGCCTCCTGGCACTAGACGTTGGATCAACCAGAAATTGCAAGCACGACCTATTGAAAAATTTTGGGCAATATTGAGCAGAAAGTTTTACGACAGTGGTTGGGAAGCCGAAAATTAACAAATGTTACGACGCAAAATTTTTTTTAAAAAATTCGTGAAATAAACAACATAACCGTCCAGAACATGATGCGTGACTGTGCTTAACATAACAACAAGAGGCGCATTAACTATGCATCCCTTTACTGTCCAGCTACAAAACCTAGAACATCCCACTTCTCTCGCTCATTCATATCTAGGGTCTCCAGATTGTGGAACAAATTGCCTGCAGATGTTTTTCCTTGCCCTCCTAACCTCCAATCTGGGCTGTCCCAGTTAAAAACGAATATATATATATATATATATATATATATATATATATATATATATATATATATATATATATATATATATATATATATATATATATATATATATATATATATATATATACAGTGACCGGCAAAAAGTTGGACACATATGGGAAAAATTTTTATTATTGGAATATTGAAAAAACTTTTTATGCCGATTGTCTCTGCATGATGGGTAACCTAAAAATTTATTTTGACATTTGTTACGTGATTACTCGTTTGCCGGCAAAATTGAAAAAAATATATATTGTCATGGAAAACTGGTATTAGGTGACAAGATATTGAAAAAAGTTATTAGAAAAAAGTGTTTAGATTTTAATTTTATACTCCTTGGCAAAGTCTGGAGCCAAAATATATAAAAAAAATATTTTACATTTTTTGAAAAAAAATGTACAATATTAGTTTCATATTCCCATGAATTTAATAAAAATGTGTTAAATGATCGAAAACCAAGGTAATAACCTATTATCTCAACATTTTTGTTATTACTTAAAAGTTTTATTTGATAAAATTTAAAATTTAGCTTTTTTCCATGTACTTGGGTGTGGCCAGGCCCTGTATCTGGCAACCATATTTACCATTTATAGTTACTTCTGGAACAATATGCTTACGAAAGACCGTTTGCTCTAATTTTGAAGAAATTTTAACGTGTCTACCAAAATGCTTGTCAGATACAGGGTCATGGCTACATCCTAAAATCGCCACGAACCCCTTGTTAATGTATTGTCAAACATTTTACCTGCAGAGGGTATAGCCCAAAATCGCCACTACTCTTATCTTCTGAATAAATTAAATGTTTAATTCAGTATATTTCTAGCTGTTGTTTGCTAAGCATTCTTTCAGATTGTTTCCATCAGTGAGGAAGGAATATCTTTGACTATACCTTCACACATGTGCAGTATCTCTCTCTCTCTCTCTCTCTCTCTCTCTATCTCTCTCTCTCTCACTGCTTCTGTATGTAGTTTTATTTTGTAAAATTGTATCTATGGCAAATAATTTATTATGAACTATAAAGTTATTAAATATATATACTATTATCTTATGAATAAAAGGCTCATGGCGATTTTGGGCTATAGGTGTCCGGGTAACTCTGTAAGCCGTGGCGATTTTGGGCTGCCAATTTAAGGGCAAGTAATTATAGTGGCGATTTCGGGTAACACCGGGCCTGGCCACACCCAAGTACATGGAAAAAAGCTAAAATTTAAATTTTATCAAATAAAACTTTTAAGTAATAACAAAAATGTTGAGATAATAGGTTATTACCTTGGTTTTCGATCATTTAACACATTTTTATTAAATTCATGGGAATGTGAAACTAATATTGTACATTTTTTTTTTTTCAAAAAATGTAAAATATTTTTTTTTTAATTTTGGCGCCAGACTTTGCCAAGGAGTATAAAATTAAAATCTAAACACTTTTTTCTAATAACTAACCGGCTGCCATTTATTTAGTTTTTAATCGAACAAGATGAAACTTGGCAGGAGTCATAGGCTAATAAAAAGTCACTTTTCGAGGTACTTGTCAAATTTCGACGACTTCCGGTTTAGCCGGAAGTGACCCCAACTTTGAATTTTCAAATGAGACACCCTGTATATTTCTTGATTTTTGGAATCTAGAGATCATTTTACGTACAACTGTATTATAAGTTATTACTTTTTGTGTCAATTTACCATTTTTAAAACATTTTTTTTTGTTTTAATCTAGAGTGCCATGACCCACCTTAAATCGTTCTAATAGACGTGTACATCTGCACAAAAATACCTAAAGTCTATTTATTTCGACGATAAACCGAATATAAACAGATGCAAGCTGCCTACAAGTTATCGGTTCAAACGGTGAAATTGACCAGGGCCGCATTGAGAATGAGAAGGAAAACTTTAAACTGCAAAACTGTTTACAATTAAATAAAAACTTAAATAATTGCCAGCCTTGACAACCGAACAAACCAAACAGCGATTAAAAATCAACGCAAAAAATTAAAACTACAAAACAAGTCAAAACTCGAAAGAAAGTCGAATAGCCTTTTTCACTAGACAGCCTAATTACAATCCTGCGAAATACCGCCGATAGCTGTCTGGCACGCCTCTTTCAATTTAATGTCCGGCCGGCCAATACGAATAGGAAGCTGGTGGAGGCTCGACGAGATCGTCATACTATGACGTGTAGGGTTAATATTTACATCGGTCTATTTTGGACATGGCGATACTTTACACAATTTTATCACCTTTCATTTGTCTTACCAGAGCGTTCAAAGTTGACTAAATCACTTTTTTGATAATAACTTAAAAAAATTAAATACAACTATAACACTTTCATAGTATAATTAGATGTAGTTTTTTATTACGAATCCAACGGTGCATCACAACATCAAATTTCCCTTGGATTTTCTAAAGAAAACTGCATTTTATTGCCATAGCCATTTGTTATGGTTTGATCAAACATGTAACTGCACGACAACGATCAAATATTATTACCAGTTAGCCATGACAAACAATTAAATTATTATAGCTGTTTAAAAAATATCGGAATGAAGCCTCAAAATATTGTTAAATTTGCCATGGAAAACAATTGAATTCAGGATAAATGATAGAATTTTACAAATTTGTAAACAATTGTTTTTTCTGGTGTTTAATATTATATTTCTGGTTTGTGGCGAATTGTTTACAGCCACCCATTATTATTATTCAGTTTTGTCATGGCTAAGTGGATATAATATTTGATGGTCGTGCAGTTGCATGTTTGATCAAACCATATAAAATGGCTTTTGCAATAAAATGTAGTTTTCTTTAGAAAATCCAAGAGAATTTTGATGTTGTGATGCACCGTTGGATTCGTAATAAAAAACTACATCTAGTTATACTATGAAAGTGTTATAGTTGTATTTAATTTTTTTAAGTTATTATCAAAAAAGTGATTTCGTCAACTTTGAACGCTCTGGTAAGACAAATGAAAGGTGAAAAAATTGTGTAGGTATTTTTGTGCAGATGTACACGTCTATTAGAACGATTTAAGGTGGGTCATGGCACTCTAGATTAAAACAAAAAATTTGTTTTAAAAATGGCAAATTGACACAAAAAGTAATAAAAATAATACAGTTGTACGTAAAATGATCTCTAGATTCCAAAAATCAAGAAATATACAGGGTGTCTCATTTGAAAATCTAAAGTTGGTGTCATTTCCGGCTAAACCGGAAGTCGTCGAAATTCGACAAGTATCTAGAAAAGTGACTTTTTATTAGCCTATGACTCCTGCCAAGTTTCGTCTTGTTCGATTAAATATTAAAGAAATGGCAGCCAGAAAGTGATCTCGTTGACACCCGGTATATATATATATATATATATAAGCGATGGAAATATTGGGGAAGCTGTCTGTAAGGTAGTGCTAGACACGTGTTTCGTGCTTATTAGCACTCGTCAGTAGCACATAACCAAGTTAATAGGTGGGAAACTTGGAAGTTAAGAAAAAAAAAAAAAAAAAGAAGAAAAAAGAAAAAAGAAAAACACAAAGAGTTCACAGACCAGGGACCTGCCAACTCATTTGTAGTATTTTGTCAGGAGACCCAGAGTTTTCTGGGCAACAGCCAACATCACCACGGAGGTTGCAATAGCCCCTGCGTGATACCTCTAACCCCATGAAAATATATATATATATATATATATATATATATATATATATATATATATATATATATATATATATATATATATATATATATATATATATATATAAATATATATATATATATATATATATATATATATATATATATATATATATATATATATATATATATATTATATATATAGGATTATACATTATACAAATATATATGTATCTCAGGAACGTCATTAGTGGGTTTGTTATCAGGGACAATAGGCGAAAAATCTAAACCTGTCCTGCCCAAAACAGGACGGTTGATCGATCATCTTACATATTCTGTATATCAGTATAATATTATAGCTTGCTACTGGAAGGCAGAGTCAGAATGCATTTCATAAATCTGTCTCTAGGTAAGCTATATCCATTTCATTTCTACTTAAACACATTTAAAATAACTATAATAATATAAAAGCTTGTACGCCAATGCATAAAATACTAGCATTCAACTTAGTCACAAACTGTGGCACTATTTGTATCCGAAACATACGGCACAATTTTCTCTCAGATTTGGAAAAATATTATATTATCAATTTGAAATTTACACTTCGACGATTTTCTTCGCCATTCAATGGAGCTTTGTATTTCCTTTAAAAGATACTTTGTTTTCCTAGACCGTTCCGTGTTTTTTTCTTTTGGTTTTGGTTCTGTGGTTTTCTTAATAAATTTTATTTTATATATTTTATCACATATTTAATTATCTTAATAATGAAGGAGTTGTGTGATTGCGACAAAAGGGAGTCATTTATGCACTATTTTTGTCCTCCATAAAAACGCGATAATAAAAAATAATGATACGGTAGAACCAATGTTTTTTTTTTGTCTAGTATTAATAATAATCAGCCAAGTATGTATATTCTACTTAATTTTTTTTTTGATGCTGGAATGAACACGACTTTAAGGAATATAAATTATACCAGGATATAGTTGTAATAGTTGTAATAGTTGTAGAGTTTAATTTTTTTCAGCACTTCTGCTTATCAGGATGACCCACTTTAGGAGCAATTACCCTAAGAGGAACTTAAATATCGTTAAAAATTAAATACACCAAAGTAAAAAAAGGATATTATCATGCTAAAGCTAGTTTAAAGGTTTTTCCAGATTTTCTTTTTCAATTTGCCACAAATTTAAAACGAAGATATCAGAGTTCCCGACTCAAGTCTCAACCGCTCCCTCGGAACGGAAAAAAGTAACACAATTATCAAGGAATTAGCTTTTTAATCAAGACAGACATCCCGAGACACCGGTTTAATAAAAATTTCCAGATGAGCTCGCCGGCTTAATCCAATGGCCTCTCTTGTCTTCTCAAGGACTCGAAATCAGTTACGTTGCTACGTGTTAGGTTTCGATTTATATCGTCTCGAGAGGGCTCATTGAATTACATTGGTGCAGTGACGGAATTAGCCTTTAAAGTGTTAGGAAATGATCTGATTTCTTTTCTGGAATATGTAGGTTAAAACATAAGAAAGGAAATGGATGGGCTAACGGAGGGTTGTACGAATACTTGAACATCTACTGACGATGAACTTAGTAGTATGGTTAAACATGTGTACGTGGTTAAAGAATAGACCGGGCCTAAACTATGGTCCATCCAGCGTTAATTGAGAATGGCTGAAAAAACAATTGAACAAGAATTCACCTTCCATTCATCTGGATGGGGTAAGTGTTGCCGGATTTTTTGCTTGACGGGGAGCAGGAATGGGTTTTGAAGGAGTTGAACTGAACAAGGTTCTTGGCAACCCAGTCTAATTGAAGATCTTGGGAAAGGAATATATGAGTAGATCTTGTCACGGTTTTTTTTATAAACAAAATATACTATATATAATACTTATGAACGTTCCCGCGACGGCAGCTGTTCATCGGTGAGCACTAGGCTATGAGTTAGGAGTGTGGTTCACTTTTCTAACAGGGCGCCACCCAGTCTGAATAACTTGCTTTAAGTGAAGAAGAACCCCCAGACGGGGAGATGAACTCTTAGAGAAGATGTTAAAATAAAAAGCAGATTACCACTGACTAAATTTAATAAGTATTTCCAGTACTCATTTCCGTGGAAAAAAGAATAAATTAATTAATTACAATAATTAGAAAAAATTAACGTTTCCGACCGCAGAATTTCAATTTGTAAATACCCCCACCCAACTTAATTACGCATTCGAATGGTTGATTGATCAATCAAATTGACACGCACAAAAAAATATAACACTAATATCAAATCAGAAAAGTTTTACAGAAGAGAATAATTTATGAAATTAATATCATTTTAAATTAGGAAATAATACGCATAAAAAGTATAAAAATAACTATTTAAGGCATGACAGATCATATCTGATTGATGTTAATTCATACAAATTATACTGGCCTTTGCTATCAGCATACCTATTTCTTTGGCAGGAAAAGATCCAAAAATGTTTGTCCGGAATTTCTCAGGAACTAACAATGAAACATGTATTATTCAGGCAGGAAATATAACTAGACAGAAGAAAAAATGTACTTGAACATTGTACACCAGTGTGTACCCCAACAAAAAAGTCTAGAATAACAATAAAAAAGCAATAAGTAATGGCATATTATATATTGTTGAAGGTATCTTACCTCAAAGACATTTTGAGAGTTTTTGAATCAAAATAGGCATTTCCTGACGAAAATACAGGAACTTCAAGGTAGATAAAGGCATATTCTAATGTAAGGACTGAAATAAGAAACGAATTTTCAAAAGATGATCACGAAAAAGCTTGATTATAATTAACATACCTGAATGAAGAATGAAGGCATGGAGGAATATGACTAATATACCTACACTCTTTACCATCCAGCATCAACATAGTGTCCAAAAAAAATTGTTAATAAGGTAATAGAAACTCTTAAGACGCGACAGAACCATTCAATAAAAAAACTTAAGATACAAAAGCCCATTCTGGGTAAAGGATGGTTCTCGTGTGAAAACAGCACACTCGACTTACGGGCTCGCAGGAAGTGTCTCCCTTAGTAACAGGAAAAAAGCCTTTTTGAAGATACCGCGGAGTACTCTGAAGTGGTACCTCGATATTGATTTATTCCAAGTTAAAAAAGGATAGCATTCAAAAACTACATAGTAAATGCATATTAACATAATCAACCCAATATCTGCCCAAAGAAGAGATACGCAAACTCCATTTTATTGATTTTTAACGATATTTTTAGCGTCATAAATCTATTTGGAACTACGGTACTAACGTATACATGTTTCTGGCGAATGCGCCAGATAACTAGGCAGTACCCATGTAGCACCTTAAAATTAAATGTTTTGAATTAATATGCTAATTTATAATTAAATTTACATAACGTTGTAGCGAAACGCTACAATCTGTATCTATTAGCCAGCTGTTGATTCGAGACTTGTCATGAAACGTGTTGCTAAAAAATAACTTTGGTTCTATTATTGTCGAAAGCATGTACTAAAATTGCACTTTTCTTTATAATCTTGCCGTCAAACTCTGAAACAAATTCATGGTATACAACTTAGTTGGCTTATTATTATACTTGTCAGTTTAAAACATTGATTGTCGAATTTAACCGGTCTCAGCGATAGCGATTCTCGAGGTTACCATCTGGGTGATTCTTAATAAATTAATAATTCGCTGCAAACTTCCGGAGCTCTGATCCGTCCCTGTCCATATTTAGGGATACAGTATAAGATTCACGTTGAATTACATTTAGGAAATCCAACGGAACATGCCGACGACGAAAGAAGCACCTCGTCGATTTTATACCTGGGTGGGCTGAAACTCGAACACAGGCTTGATTTTATGGCAGCTTGGTGAACCGGAAGACCGAACCTGGAAGACCGCTCATAATTATTACATCAGGCGACCGATGAAAACCCCCAGCGCAGCACTTAGCCAGAATTAACACTGGAACGGGCGCTGTTGCCAGGTTTCAATAACACTTTTGCTAATTTTATTTGTTTTAATCTGGATTTTTGCTCGGACGTTTGTTAGAGTATGTTTTTCTGTTATATCGTTAGATATGTCTAAAGAAATGGATATTCCTATCTAATATGCCCTATTTTAAATCATACAGGGTAATAAATCTACATTTACCTGGAAAAGCAATATAGGGTGACTTAAATAAAACTTGCAAATCTGATGATTTTCTATTGGCGTCTCGTAACACAGGTAGTCTCGCCCGGTATTTAGGTAAATTCTTGAGTTCGTTTCAGTGGCGGATATAGGGGGGGGGGGGGGGGGCAAAAGGCGCGCGCACCCCTAGAGCCTTCTACAAAAAGGATTTCAATAGCGAATTTTGTCAAAATAAATATTGTAACATAAACATTAACCATTTCTACATATTCTGCAAAATATTATAAACATAAACAAACATTTTTCCGAAATTTCCCGCTCGGCCGGAAAATGCTTCGGATATTTCGGTCGGGTCCTGTTGTTTTGAAAATCGGTTCCAGAGTATGCCATAAAATTTTCATAGAGAAATATTCATTATTTGCTGGGTTACCGCGAGTAGAAAGCAGAAAATCATAAAATAATTCTTTTCTCATTTTTGACTTTGGCCGATTTTGACAATGTTCCCCAAATTTTAGAACAAAAACTTCATATTCGTATTCAGCACCTTCAAAAACATATAGATAAACCATTATTAGCGACTAGAATGAATCTGGTCACACTTTCGTGTTTCTAAGCGACTTTTTGGGGGTTTGCCGCTCGCCTATCACGTTTGAATGCTTTACGACCGACTGCAAAAAATGCCGACTTTTCGCGGACTTCAAAGAAGTGACTAGACTATTTAGAATATCTTTCGACGATGCCCTGGCTATTAAATTTGTCCGGTTTCTCGGGTAACGCGTGTCGTTCCTTGTAAGCGGTGTCAATAACAACCTACATGAAGGCGTAATAGGCGAACTGTGGTAATTGTAAAATGCGCTTCCAGGCCCAGGCCTTGACAATGACGCAAGAAAAATTGGTTGCGTTTACGCTGTACATTTTTTTTACGTTTGCGTAAGATTTCAGATAAATTATAAGAAATTAAATCCATATTTTTATAAAATTATAGTACTTATAATCACAGATTACTCCTACCAGATGCGAATCTTATGCTTTCGACGGTGGCCCAATTTAGAGAAATTATAAGGTGGCGATGCACCGTATTTAGTCTGTCGCCGAACGGTGAATTCCTCGCTGTTAGCGTGTGCGAGCGTCTCGGTGGAATAGATAGAAGGCTAATGTTATTACATCAGTTTTGTTACGTTGATTCTATGGTTTAAATTGTGGCTGTACTAGGTTGTAGTGTAATTTTAATAAACGATATACGTTTGTGTATTTGTTAATGATATAATTTTATATAAAATGCCACACAATATCATGATTTAATATTTTAAAATATAATCCATAATTTCTCTGAATTAAAACCTACCAAACGCGTGGAGAATTCCATTCACGGCATCGACGCTCGAAGCGACTGTCCGCTCTGTCCGTATCGCCAAGCCGCGGAATCTTGATATAGGAAATTTATTAAGAGATTCGCATCTGGTAGGAGTAATCTGTGGTATAATGTTAAAAATTGTGCATTATTAATGGATAAAAATTAAAACATATTTCCCTAAAAAGTGTAGGGAGGCGGTACTTCCCCCGCTTACATAAACCGTACGCCCCTGCATCCTTAGCTACATAAAATTTAATTTAGAAACGAAATTCTTTTAATAAAACAAGCACAGCCAAGAAATACCAATATTTACCAAATTAATTTAGTCTGTAAGGTGCGTATCATTTTCAAAGTACGAGAATTTCTAACGTAAAATTGCATGCTTCGAATGAAAGAGCAAGAAATTTAGGTCTCCGGCAATCAGATTGATTGATATGGAAAAATCTACTTTATACAGAATTAGCATATTATTGGAAGCACAGCTGCGAGAGTAAATATTGAATTTCCGAATCAAATAATTTTTTTCGTTAATTTTGCTTTCGCAAATATCGGGCTGGTAAATATTTCCCTTCCGCGTCAATAATTTTCCTGTTTTTAAATTAAACCGGCAAGTTTATTCTATTTGAAAGATTAAACCACTTTCGGATTTTCCAATCACGTGCGGAGATTTGCCCTAGTTTGTTCATCGTCATCATTAAACGTTGTTTTGTCCAATGGAAAATGACCCGGTTCTTTTCAATAATAAAATTTTCGTTTTATATACAGGCTGTCCTGTAAAATACTGATGTGTTGTTCTCCAACGAACCATTTAAAAGAACCGTTCTTTAAAGCGAACTAGACGAACTAGTTCTCAAGACGTGGTCGTTCGATCAATGCGAGGCGAAGGTCGCGAGAAACCTGAACTACAAGAAAGAAGCGGTATAAGATTACCAAGCCGTGTTAAAAATCTTACTAGTTTTCGAACTGTAAAGTAAAAAGGGCACTATTCGTCGCTGGAAAGACAAAGAGGCGTAACTCCGAAAACCCGAATTTCGAGTTATGGCCACCATACCTACCCCCAAGGTCATATTTATAACATTTAGCATAAACTACTTAGTCTACTAAACAACCAGTGGTGGTTGGTGAAATTTCAAAGGTGTGTATCTCTGTTCATACTTACAGGACCCGTACCAAATTTAGGGGTTTTAATAGTGAGCCCACTGGGAATGTTTTGGTAAAGAAAAATAACATTTTGTAATTTGCGAAAAAAAGTTAAATTTTTGGTGCGGCCCACCCAAGAAAAAAATGAACACGTCTAGGTATTTGCTTTCTTTTTTTTTCTAAACAAATTTTACATCATTTTGTCGACAGTTTTTAAATTTTGAGAGAAAACAATGTGTTAGTAGAAAGTTATAGTCATTTGAATTTTTTTAAGCCTAAAATATAATTTTACAAAAAATTCAAATGACTATAACTTTCTCCTAACACATTTTTTTCTCTCAAAATTTAAAACCTGTCGACAAAATGATGTAAAAGTTGTTTAGAAAAAAAAGAAAGCAAATACCTAGACGTGTTCATTTTTTTCTTGGGTGGGCCGCACCAAAAATTTAACTTTTTTTCGCAAATTACAAAATGTTTTTTTCTTTACCAAAACATTCCCAGTGGGCTCACTATTAAAACCCCTAAATTTGGTACGGGTCCTGTAAGTATGAACAGAGATACACAACTTTGAAATTTCACCAACCGCCATTGTAAAAACAACTTACATAAATGTACTGTAAATTATAACAGAAGAAGAAGGTTCAATATTCAGTGCAATACTGGCTTAATTTTCAGTCGCTTCTCCTGAAAAATATGTTAAATGGAGTTACGCTTCTTTGCCTTTTCAGCGACGTATTAAGCAAATGAGGACTATTAAGTAAATCGGCTGCGCGGCCGTTCCATCACCGCTCGGGTTGCAGTTGCCGCTGTCGAAACTGCTGAACTACAAGTTTATAAGCGGTATAATGACGGATGGATAAAAGAAGGAAAGGATGTGTTTGTATTTTTCTTCAGTATTCAGATAGTTGGCGTCATTTATTTTTATTTCGTCTATCATACAGGGAAAACTTATTTTGAGATAAATTGATATTGGGGCTGGTACCTATTTGTAAGTAATAATTTTGGACCGTTTTTTATTACTTAGGGATTTAGTTTTTAAATGAGGTATTTCATAATAATATAATTACAGAAGAGTTAATTTTTTTTCGCAGTATCTACCTATCTGCTTGAATACTTAGAGTAGTTCGTCCGCGAACTAGTTATTTGAACTAGTTCGCCACTGAGAACTAGTTCGCGCGAACTAGTCAACAGCGAGCTAGAATCATTATATCACGGCCTACTGAAATATACCCTTTTTTTTAATTGTAAAATTCGGAAGTTATTCCAAAAGATATATACCAAAAACGATAATTATATATTTTTGAAATGCTTATAAAAAAGCAATCGAATGAAAACAAAAATACAGGGTGTTCCATTTAAAAAATGAAACCTTGGTTTTTATCTTCAAATTCGTTCCTTCTAGAAAAAAATTGACTACGCCACTAGATGGTACGCAAAACACTATATAATAATCAGTTTTTACCTTACTGATAAGTTAAAAGGTAGCTAAGATACGAGGGGTGCTTGAAAATGACACATTTTCAAAATCGCCCTGTATCTCAGAAACGAAGGGGCTATAAAAATTCTGTTTGTAGCATCATGCGTTTCGCGAAAAAGTAGCATAGTATTGCGAAAACCGCTGCTCTCTATCTTTAAAGATAACCAGGATACCCTGCAAAAGTGTCGAAAATTGGACACTCTGTACACTTGTAACGTGACAGCACCCATGTTAATGTCATTGCCAAAGGTAACTAAATGCTATTTGTGCCCAAGTTGATCAAAAGTGTTTCACAGTTCATGGTTAGTAAACCAGAGGTATATTTTCGAATGTGACACCACAAGATGTTTCGGGATTACCGAATAATACTTTTACCTGACACGAAACGCGTTACCCGGCAACACTACGACTCCGAAGGAGGAGTAGTGTTGCCGGTATCGCGTTGTGTGTCAGGTAAAAGTATTAGGTAATCCCGAAACATCGAGTTGTAGTCAAAAGATTATACAACGAAATAAAGTACGTATTTATATCCTCCTTATCTTAAACATTTTTATAATAATAATTATTGTTAATAACAAAGTTACAATTATTATAGTGAAAACTTGAACTATTGGATGCATAGGTTGGAGGTATGGAGGTGTTTGAATTTGAAAAAATGGCAATTACAATGTGGCCACCAAGCGATAATCACTTAAATGATTATCACTTACTAATCACATCCTTCTATATAGGAGAAATATACATGGAGTTGTATAATCGATGTAAAACATTTCACATCCTTGACCACAGGTTAACCATAAGGTCAAGGTTAGGTTTGCTTGGGTGTACCTTGCTGGTGTGAAAAGAGCAGTCTGACAGTCGGACCATGAGATAAATGTCGGTCCGACATAGTGGGAATAACAAACTTAACCCCAAATTCAAAGTGGTCATTTGACCTAAAATAAAATTTGCTTAAAAATATGTTATATGTTTAGTTATTAGGTACCCTGTACCCTCAATAAAATTTTGTTTAATATGAGATGATAATATCAAACCCGAGTTAATTAAAACGTAAATGAATTTAATGTCATCCCGCACTTCACTATGTAAATTACATTTGCATAATTCAAGGTCAAATATCTAAAGTTATTCTCTGCAAGCCCATAAAATAAGTCCCAAAACATAAAATTAAATTTGCTTAAATTTAGTTATTATGTAGACCCTTTAGTGACCCAGGGATATCAAGTTATCCTTCCTTGTGGAAAATCGCAATGTTGCCAGTTTGTCGTAGGACCGATTGTGTTTACATTACGCATAGATAAAAATTACAGAAATATGAATAAGGTGCCGAGAGGGCAAAATATTAGACTAATATTCAAATTACATGGTATTCAATATGTTTCATAATAATGTTTATTATGACACAAATTGTCATTCTGGAACTGCGTTATTAGCCAGTTTTAAACTTGTACTTTTTTAATCAAGTGGCCCCTTTTTAATACAAATGATCTGACTTTGACAGTTATTTTACGAAAATTTGTATTTTAGTTACTTAAATCTTTTAAGAATATTTAAATTATAAATTATATGGCACATTGTGGTATTAGTGATAGTGAAGAATTTAATATGTTTAACTGTTGCTAAATTAAATAAATGTTGTTAAATTTATTATTTATTAATAAATGGTAGTAGAAAAAATAATGTATGCAACTCTCATGTAATGGCCATTACTGCACTTGCATCCATAACGACACTAGCCAAGGCTCGTGGCGCAATGATCTTTGGCATTTTTTGCAGTAAATTTTTTTGTTTTTTTATTTTGTTCAATTAGGACAAAAAATGTCAGTTCCGTGACCGTCAGTTTTGTAGCCGTCAGTATCGTGACCGTCAGTTTCGTGACTGTCAGTTTCGTGACTGTCAGCTTCGTGACAGTCAGTTTCGTGTCAAATTGTTTTCACAAAATTACGACTTACACACGATTTATAAAATATTACAATAAATTACTCATTACACACTACCATACTGTCGCATGGTGGTAGAATAATAAAAATAATTCTACATATTCAAACCATCTTTTACATAATCGACATATTATATTCGATAATAATTTTAAAATAGAGTAGAAAATAAAGGTAAAAAATTGAATTTACTTGAAAGTCTTGAGATAAATCGGTTGAAAAATTCCGACATATTACGTAATGATCAATTAGAATTAAATTACTCGCCCTTATTAAACTTATTTGCCTAATAGACATGAAGCCCAGTGGGAATTCCCCATAGTAAATTATATAATAATAAACCCTAAATTAAAATTTTATTTATCTACCAAGATTGTGGTATTTTATGACACGTTTGTGAACTTTTAGTTTAAGATTTAGTCTGTAACAAACATCCGATGAAGCTATAGTGTAGCGAAACGCGTCATGTTACAAAGTATTAAATAAAAGTGGAAATTTGGCTAAGATTGTCTATCATTATGTGTATAATGGATTTCCATCAAGTAAAGGCCGACACCATTCAAAATTTCCAACAGAATTTACAATAAAACAGTTATTTCAAAAAAAAAATATTTTGGTAACAGAAAAGTAAATAGTGGGTTATATTCCTTTTTTAATAATAATAATAATAAAGATGTTTATTTATGCCAATAAAAACAATTTAAAATATAAATATAAAGTTGATTAAATTAAAAAAGAAAACCAAAAAATGACAGTAGTATAGTAGTTGACATAAATAGGTAGGATTTTGATTTATAAGAAATCACTCTTCCAAGCCTACTCCTACTAAATAATTTTTTATATTATTTTTGAAAGTTATATAGCTTAAGCCCCTTACACTAGAAGTAATATTATTAAAAATTACAGAAGCTGTATATTTACAATAAACGCTTTTGCATTTAAAAAAAAACAGTTGGGTTAGTTTCCATCCCTGGATGAAGGGTAAAATTCACGAAAATGCAAAAAAAAAAACTGTTGAATCAAAAAAAAAGTATCCATATTTTTGTATTAACTGTTTTTGCAGTCTGTTTTTATTATTATGTTTATTACTTTAATCCCCCGAATAAACCTAATTAAGATGGTAAAACTAATTTTAGTGTAAGTCTAGTGTTTCTTTATTTTACTTATTTATTTATCAACGGTAAACCATTTACACAATTCTATAATACACTAACAAACTTTAAACACATAAAAAGAAATATAATAAGTACCTATATCACATTTAGTTATCGCATATACAAATCAACAGGAAGTTAAAAAATCACAAACATCAACAACTTTTTGAGACTGTCCAGCTTCAGACTGAAAAGACAAATATTGCTTAACAATATTATTTAACATCCTTGTCTCAAGTATTTCGCCGGAATAAATGCAACGGAAAGACAAGGTAAGCAAACTCCATCCTTTACTTGTGCTCATTATATTTGCAGATATGCAAATCTTGTTTGTTTAGGTCCAGTTTCAAGATCCAATCCGACTATGGAAAGAAATAATCTCGCAGGTATTTTCTTACAAATTGGAGATATCATTCCAGTCAAATTTAAATAAGTTGTTTTTTTATTTTTTTGGTTTATTTTAACGTCAAAATATTTCATTTAATGAAACACTATCTTGATGGGGTTTAGGGTGGAGTTGAGAGAAATAGCGATTTTTTAATAAACTGTTAAAACAGCGATAATGACTGAAAAATATCCGTTATTTCTAACGGTGATGTTTCACTACAGCGATTTCTATTTTTAATGCGAGAAGGAACAGCACGGTTACTTTTACGACACTGATAGTCAGGCGCGGCCCGTCCCTAAGGTCATTTGGTCAATGACCCACCTAAATTTATTTTCAATGATCCACCTAATAATTTATTTTTTTAAATCAAACTTTTCTTTCAAAAAAGTGCAAGTTCCATGCGAAACTGCCCAAGAAAGAATCAAGCCAAGCCATCGTCGAAAGATATCCAAGCTTGCTCCGGGCTGGGTCGTATTTTAAATTGGGCTCATAGGTTTAAATCGACGATATAAATTCATTAAAACTAAGAGAGAAACAGGCATATGAGCTTTAGGAAGTTAAAAAGACACAATTTTTCGACGGCCCACCAATAATATCGGGCCACTCCCACTATGGAAATACGCTCAAACCGCTCCGTAATATATACTCTTTCAAAACATTTGGTTTGGAAAAAGAAAACCTAATTAGGTAGGTAGCTAATATGCGCAATGTATTTGCATTGTATTAATGTATTATTAATTAGCGGTTGAACATAAAAATTTATAAATACGATCTCAACCACGCCAGCGTTAGTCATCAAATATAACGGCATCGGACCGGTTTTCTTACATTGCCAGCGTAGTCCAGAGGTAGAATCTCAGCGAGTTAACCAAGAGGTCGTAGGTTCGAGGCTGTGTTAGAATAGCCTTCTTTTAAATTCTTGTTATTTAAAAAATTAGATCGGCTCTAAAAGGTGTATTGGCAACAAGTTAGCACTTGTTCCTCGATGAAATATTTTAAAAATTATTGGCAATCTCATATCTACTACAGCTGTATTACTATGTCTAGTCGCCAGTATTGTATTTATTAAAGAAAACGGAGTTTCGGCAGCGTTCCCAATTTTATTTCACGAATAATCATACTTTTAGCTCAGAATAAACAGCACCATTTATTCTGGGCTTTTAGTACAAGGCGCGACCTCTATTGAAGAGACGCCAAATGTATCAAAACGGGAAGCCGCTAACAATCTAGAGTCTAGAGTACTAAAACACATAGAAAAAAGTCATAAACATCTAGAGTGGGAGTGTTCAATATACAGTTTATGCTTTTTGTACTGTTTATTTGTAGGTAAATAATTTCTTGGCAAAACAAGGCACATTATTAAAAAACCTTCCTTAATTAAAAAAGTGTATTTTGCTTGTTGCGTTGATATCACTAGTTGTCCACAAAATTTTGACCCCCTGTAAAAAAACTCACGGGCCGCGCCTGTTAGCCATTATAACACTTTTACTTACATGACACGTAACGTCACAACCAATGGTATCACGTTTTGCGAGTTTCGAATTTTGTATGAAAATTTGCAGTAGAAAATCATTTTTTTGTTAGTTAAGACCAAAATAACAGGATAAACGCCATAAATATTTAGTTTCTGTCGAGAATAGAAAAAAATGTATTTATTTGGATTACAGTGATTATACGCATATTTCCTACTGGATAAATAGATTAGATATCACCAGCAGTAAACTCTGCATCCACCTAAGGTTATGCCTGTCATGCTGTAGTTTAAACATTTCTGAAATCGTCATTACAAAAATATCACCGACTAAAAGTCATGTCTGAGAGTTGTCAAACGGGTAATAAATTTAAAGTACAAAGGCGTGTCAAAAGCGGGATGGAATCCCGGTGGAATATTTTCCAAGCCCTCGATCATTATTACCCGGGTAAGTGATTCTATCAGCGTGGGTCCTGTAATCCTGAAAAAAACATTCGGAATTTTAAAAGGGGATTGTATTTAAATTTAAGGATGTATATCTATATAGAAATAAATTTCGATTGTCAGCGGTTAAAGGTTTTATGGGATATGGATTGATTCTTGAACTCCTTTTAAGACACAAAGTTTATACATTGTCGCCAGTAAAGTTATTAATTATATGATACTTTTTTTTATTAACTAATTTGAGTACAATTACTTAGACGTTGCTTTTAAACTCTCGAATAAATTTAGTTAATATAGTTTTAATTTTTGTCAAAAAATAAATAATTGATCCACAAGCTAGTGAATGTCACGTTTTGGTCAAGATTCTTTGAAGAAAAATACATAAAAGCTGTACAAAAAACGGTTCCCATAAATACCGTAAAGACGAATAATTGTATATGGCATCAAATTAGGGCCTTTTGTGACGAAAGAAATTATCGGTTGCTAGTAACCTAGCAGTGGTTACTGCTGCCATGAAAAAAAGAGTGGAAAATTATCAGGAAAACTGTGTGAAATCTATTTGGAATTCCACCGCAAAAATATTGCATGAAAATATTTTAGTAAGTTTAATATTTCCTTTAGGTATCTCATTTCACTCTATATTTTTTCCTATCTAATTTTTTCGCAATTTTTCAACACTATCTTACTACTACTATCTACACTTTAAAACGAATATCTAGTGGATCATCCAGGAGCGTGTTTCAGAGGCAAAAACAGAATTTTCTTGATTTTTTCCAACAAATCCTATTTTTAACCTACATTATTCCACACCATTTTCCTTATTTAGTAAATCTTTTGGGTTTATTTTATTCGTTAATTATCAAAGAATACCTCTCACGAATTTAAATCGCTTTTTTTTCCGTTAAAGTTATAAAAAATCAGTAGGTCTATTTGCATCGGGGACATGTAAAATTTGAAAATGGCCACGAAAACCAAGAACTGCAGTTTATTTACTCGAAATTATGAAGATATGATGTGTCAAATTGCAAAAATGCCAGCTTCTGTTGCAAAATTGAAAAGTTTCTGGACCGATTTCGGCTTGAAATGTACATGAATAAGAACCTTCTACTTTAAGTGCAGGGATATTTTATTGGATCTACGCATTAAATGCCATTTTTATTGTTTTTTTCGATAACCCTACAACACTGGAATTCGTCATGTACTCATTATGAGTCATTACAACAACACTTTTGACAGCCAATGGGATCACGTTTTACAAGTTTCGAATTTCGCGCGAAAATTTGCAGTAGAAAATCCTTTTTTTTGTTAATAAAGACCAAAATAAATGGATAACGGCAACCGCCATAAACATTTAACTTATGTAGAGAATATAAAAATATATTTGAGATTTATTTGGGTTAGATGCATATTCCCTACTACAATTAAAATTAAATATATGGATTGTTTACCTGTATTTCCGATTTAAATAGAAATATGTTATTTGCTTGTTTTCTGGCTTAATTATTTATTCGTGAAATAGTCATGACGAATACCATTCGTGATATAATTTTCCCTGGAAAATTTTAACTCAATATTAAACTCAACTTTGTTGCTTTTAAGCAGTTTAACCGGACGTGAGCGATTTTGGATCAATATCATATATTGATCCAAAATCGCTCACGTCCGGTTCGAGATTTTGTTGACAACGTCATTCGTGTAATTGCTAAGTAACAAACTTTTGTTAATATTCAAACATTTTTCCGGTCAAATTGTATTATAATATGAATAATTCAGCAACAACAATGTTACAAGCACCAAAATAGTAATAACTGGCGCTAAATACTCCCTTTAAGCAGGGTTGGTTTGATTTAAATCAAATGATTTAAATCATGATTTAAATCGTGATTTAAATCAAGTGATTTTTTTGAAAAAATCAATGATTTAAATCATTTTTCTTCATAATGATATTTTATTATTACATAATAATTACGAGAATGATTATTTTATTTTAACTCGACTTGATTTTATTATCTACCATTATAATAGTGGTTCCCAAATGTCTCGAAATTCTCGACCCCCAAAATTAGAAATTAGTAGCATGCGGACCCCCATGAACAGTTTAGCTTCAAAAAGAATAAAAGAAACAACCTTTGTTAAAAAAACATTTATTTCAAAAGTGCCGATTTATTCAATGCCCTTAATATGGCTTGGCAATTTGCACCAAAAGGCAGCATGCTATTTATAAATAAAAATGGCATCCTATAAAAGTAACTGAAAAACTGAACTAAACTGAACAAAATATATTCTCTTTTCTAGCAGAAAAAATATAATATATCAATCATCAGTTTTGGATTTTAATGAGAAGAATGAAATACTGTTTTTCCTGTCATAGTTCTTTCTAAATCTGGTCTAAGATTTGAACAGACAAATTCTCCAACGTAGTGCGGTCTAATTTGACAACCAAAAGTTTTAAACTGACAAGTGTAAGACAATTAAGTTTTATGCTATGAACTTATTTTTGAGCTTTCTCACAAATTTGTAAAGAAAAGGGTAATTTTAGTAAAGTACTTTTGACAAAAATAGAACTAACTTCATTACAGCAACTCGTTCCAAGATGAAAATGATTTGGAAACCAAGCAAATCGGTGAAATATCAGAATAATTCATAATTTTTTAATAACGACTTATTAACAATGACAGGACAAAAACCTGTCAAAACATAACTGACCAACTAGAAGATTTCAATTTAAACCAGTACTAAATCTTAAACCTTCTTAGTAGATCTGAACGGAAATATTTAATCTTAGATCTGAAGCAAGATCCAGCCGATTTCTTTGTTTGGATTTTAGCAGAATGTATTCAGAGAAAGTTTGTTCACACATACGTCGTGCAAAAGGGCATCAAGTGTTTCAAAGCAAAGGTTGTCGGACCCCCGCAAAATAACTTGCGGACCCCTAGGGATCCGCGGACCACCATTTGGGAACCACTGGTATAGGGTTTAGGTAGCTATATAATATGTACCTATTGTTTTTAGTTTGTGTTTTTAAAATTACCGTTTTCTGTTTCGTTTGCTGAAGTTTCAATTAATATTAATATTATTAAATTTATATTTTCTACTCCATTATTTTAATATTTATGCATTTTAATTATTTACTATTGTAACTTTGTTACATCTGAACAAACAATAATGAAATAATACAAACCTAAATAAAATTCAAAACTTCTGACTTAAATCAAAAAAATCTGATTTAAATCAAAAAAATCTGATTGAAATCAAAAAAATCTGATTTTTTAAAAAAAAATCATGATTTTTGCCAACCCTGCTTTTAAGCACTGTAAGTGTTTACTTTTTTAATTGAATATTGCATCACTCCAGCGAAAGCAGGAAAAGTCGCCTGGATCAACTGTCTGTCATACGAGTCGCCTACATTTAGACTCCATTAAGAACCACCGAGACGTCGGGAAAATCAGGGAGAAAATATTAGATAATGCAGGGCGGTTTATTTGCCAGGGGGGAGGCAAATGGAGGCCCGATAAGACGGAATCACGGAGAGATTCGTGACATTTCGCAAGGGGTTTGAGTTTACGCTGATGGTTACTGTATTTCCAGAATTGTAGATAGATATTAAAAAGGGGGGCGAATTACGAGGTGACACCCAAAGTCTGTAAATATTTAGAATGTCTGAAGAAGATTGAGATAAATGTTGCAATTAAAATTCAATTAGGATTAGGAAAGCGGAGAGTTTAAAGTTTTATTGAACTAAACTCGTTGAAAATTTCGCCAAGACTTTGTTACCAACATTTAATTGAAGAGGGCGGGATCGAAAATTTAGTACGGGGGAGGTTTTCGAAATTCTGGTAGTTATGATTTATTTGGGGAATCCGGAAAATCATTGGTGTCTATAAGAGTGAGAAATAGGGCTGTCCAGAAGTGATAGGACATAGAGTATGGTTATAAGGGACTTAATTTTCTCAAAATGTCGGTTATAGTGGCACTGAAATATCTAGTAGATATGAGCATTTATAGCTGAAATGAATTTATCCAGCCCCCAAGGGCATGACACCATTTTACTCGCAAAATGTAACGCAAAATTGAAGGCAGAACAGCAATACCTCCACCAGTTTTAAACACAAAATGAGAATATGAAATCTGCACATATTTTATTTATTTATTGCATAAATCGTTTAAGGAAGTCATTACAAATCCAAAAAAATTATTTTAAACAAAATTACTAGGATAATTTAGCTACAAAAATGTCTACTTTTCGGTATAATTTATTACAATTTAAAAAGCAGCCATTTGTCCTCAGTGAATAATGACGTCAGGAGATCAGCAAAAATTAGTGTCAATGTGCATGTTAACGTAAAGCTTAACCTAAAGTCTAACAGGTTAAGTTTTCTCGGAAACAGTCAGAGGGGGAGTAATCGAATTTTTTGGGTTGATTTCTGTTGAAATCGGGTATACAGTTCGTAAAAGTGAATTAAATCGATGTAAATTTTCAGAGGTTCTAGAGGACCCGGAGCTTCAGAACTCTAATAAAACCGGTGAGGATCGGAAAATGGCAAGTAATTCTTTTGATTTTTTTTAGGTCGAAAAATGCCATTTGCTTGGGTTTATCTTTTCGTTCAGGTTATAAATAAATAGGTTTATTTGTATCGGGGACATGCAAAATTTGAAAATTTATTAATTTTCGAATTTTCGAAGACTGCCATGAAAACAAAAAAATTGGTAGTTTATTTACTCGAAATTATTAAGATATGATGTGTCAAAATTTCGCAAAAATGCCAGTTTTTGTTGCAAAATTGAAAGGTTCCTGGACAGATTTCAGCTTGAAATATATATGAAGAAGATTTAGAAACCTTGTACTTTAAGTGAAAGGATACTTCATTGGATGAGTTTCGCATTAAATGCCATTTCTATTGATTTTTCGATGACCCTACGATACTTAAATTCGCCCTGTACTCATTATAATTCATAAAAACACTTTTGACGACCTAGCCAATGGGATAAAACCCAATCACGTTTTACAAGTTTCAAAATTCGCGTGACAATTTGCAGTAGAAAATCCTTTTTTTTTTTGATAATAAAGACCAAAATAAATCGATAACAGCAACCGCTACAAACATTTAATTTATGTACAGGGTCTTCCAACGAGGACTGAACAGGGGCTCATTTTTGAGCTTCCTTGTATTTAAAGAAAAATCTAAAATAGCCAATCGATGTACTTTTTCCTGCAGAATTCAAAAATGAAACCAAAAATTTATTTGAACCAGAAACAAAAGAGTTACGCTATGGATAAGGTGTTTTTTAAATGGAACATAGCTTTTTTTATACGATTTTCGGAACGAGTGATTTTTTTTATGTCCGTTCTGATTAAAATATTTAATATTGTGACAGCTATTTTTATTAAATTTTAATGATTAATCCAGTATAATTTAACTTCAACCTGTTTGAAACATACACTAGGTAATAAAGGTAAAATCACCTTGAAATCCTTCAAAGTCAAAAAATTTGACAAATTTACTATAATATTATAATATTAGAATAGTATTGACGGATATATTTCTGTCAAAATTTGCAATAAATCTTCTCCTTGCTTCTCTTGCATTTTCTTGGCATTTGTAGAACAAGATAACAATCTGCAATCTCTCATCTAATGAATATTTCATTTCGGCAATATTATAGTAAATTTGTCAAATTTTTTGACTTTGAAGGATTTCAAGGTGATTTTACCTTTATTACCTAGTGGATGTTTCAAACAGGTTGAAGTTAAATTATACTGGATAAAACATTAAAATTTAATAAAAATAGCTGTCACAATATTAAATAGTTTAATCAGAACGGACATAAAAAAAATCACTGGTTCCGAAAATCGTATAAAAAAAGCTATGTTCCATTTAAAAAACACCTTATCCATAGCGTAACTCTTTTGTTTCTGGTTCAAATAAATTTTTGGTTTCATTTTTGAATTCTGCAGGAAAAAGTACATCGATTGGCTATTTTAGATTTTTCTCTAAATACAAGGACGCTCAAAAATGGGCCCCTGTTCAGTCCTCGTTGGAAGACCCTGTACAGAATATAAAAAAATATATTTCAGATTAATTTGGGTTATATGCATATTCCCTATTGATCTTCATCTCGATCCACATAGAATACTTGGGACTGGATACCCTTAGTACTTATTATTAAAATAAAAGTAAGCAGCATTCAAAAAAAGACAATTAAATTTAGTTTAATTTTCTCTTGCTTTTGAGTAGACAAAAGATATTAATTAGTGTTAAAACAGATTGTGTTTATTTAATATTATGGTGCTATTTTCTTAAATATTGGCTAGTGTGTGTCCTTTGATATTAAAGGAAATTGAAAACTTTTCCTATTAGTTAATATTATACTCTAATTGAAGAAATATAGCTTTCCTTAATTTAATAATATTTGGTAAAACAGGTCGATATTAATTTAATGTACAATTGATCCCAATATTATACTTTTATGACTTTAAACTTGTTGGACTTGATGCCAGAAATCCACTAGCGTTCCGTGTCTTATTACTTTTAAACCATCCTGTACAAGTCAGAATGAAGCTTATAACAATCTTCTCTAGGCTTCTCTGCATATTATGCTAAACAAGCAAAAAATCCTAATGCTTGAAGTTGCCAAACGGAACAGTATTAGCTTACGCCTCCTTAAAATTTTTCGTTTATTTTCTGTCAACTCGCCGATTGTTTCTAATGGAGTCTAAATGGAAGCGACTCGTATGACAGACAGCTAACCCGACGGTTGGTTCCCCCAGGAGGAGGCGCAATATCCAATTAAAAATATAAACTATTAAAGTCTCAAGTAACACAAAATGAAGGCGACGCGACGGGAAGGCTTTTAAAGAATTCAAACCCCTCGGCGGAGTGGCTTAAGTTTCGTAATATTTTTCCTACTTTAATTTTAATGTTTTATGATTGTAACTGCACTAGAATGTGAAACGTGAGGCCGTTACCGAGGGGATGCCGTAGCTTTTCCTTTTAAAAAATTATTATTCCGGGCACACGTCTATTCTCGAGGTAGCTATTGTTTGTTGTTATAGAGGTTCTTGAAAATTTTATTTTCTCTATATTATAACAACTACAAACACACGTGGGTATTAAAATTAATATACAGCGTGTCCCATAAAGTTCTTCCCATATGGGATTTTTTATTATTATTAGACCTGGCAACATGTTTTTCTGGGAAATCTTCTACATGTTCCCAAACTAAAATATCAAAAATATTCCAAAAAATCTTTACCATATACGAGGGAAAGTCTACAATTTGAATAGGGCTTAAGAAGAAACTACCTTTATTGTCCATTTTTTGGAAAAGTTAAGCAGAACTTGTTTTTAAATGAAAGTTAAGGTTGTTAACAAGTTTTGAAACTTTTTCATGTACAGGGGGTCTCAAAAAGTACTTTAAAGCTCCACATAAAAAAGTATGTGCGTGCTAAAAATATTTAATGATTTCTAAAATTAACATAATGTGTTTGGAAAGTATCTTACTGAAAACTAATTTGAAAATTATCTAGTTTATTAAAATTTCGTTTACAAAAGTACCTAAGCATTTTTAGAAATAAAAATATCGAAATCAAGAAAAAGTAAACAAATATATTAAGTTTCGACGATCCCGCCTTTCTTTCGATACAAATTATGATTCTTTTCGGAAAAGCTGCCACAGAATATTTTATTAAATTCTTGGAAATTTCTCTGACACACTAACTTATTACCCGTTCTAAATGATTGATGTCAACAAAAGGTCTATGTCTGTAAACTTTTTCTTTTAAATAGCTCCAAAGAAAATAGTCCAGTGGTGAAAGATCTGGAAAGCGCGCTGGCCAAGGTGTTGCTGAACGTCTCCACAACCATCTATGTTGAAAATTTTGGTTTGTGCAACCAATATTAAACTAAAATACACGGATTAATAAAAAATTAAGATGAAAATTTATTTTACGCATGTTCAAAGTGACTCCGTTTTGCTTACGTGGTTTCTGGATACATGGATGTATGATGATTGGTAGATGGATAGAAAGTTTTAGTGCAGAAAGATTTTTTTTTTGGTTGAGAAAACTATCACCTGCACTGTGAAGGTCATCTTTTGTAAATAGACATTCTAGCACTCTCGGATATAAATTTTAAAATACCGGTTAAAACATAAAAAATTATATGAAATAAAAAGAAAACAAATTAAAATCATATACTTACGAATTAGAGTATTCTGCGGTATTTCGTCATACGTACCTGCAAATAAAGATAATATATTGATATTATACGATTTATTTTTAAAAAATAAGGAAATTAGACAGATTAATGGTTGAGTAAATAGAGGGATTTTTAGATCTTTTCATTTCATAATCAACTAAAACCGCCCTTAAATCTTTGTTTTGCTCTATAAAAACTCCCCTAAAGTCGTTTTTTTTATAAATAACAGAGGTAGAAATGTAACAAGGACTTAGACTTGAATTTAGTCTGCTTATTTATAATTTTTTCTTAGGGAATACCTAATTCTATATTGGAGCGCGCTTACTTCTAATGTATATTGAATTTAATTATGAATACATTTTACATTCTAAAGCAGAATTCGTGCAACAGTAATTTAGTTTAAATAATTTGCTTCTGTACAATTTTAAATCATTTCCGAGGTAGAATCAAAATTTTGCAGATTGCTACAAATTAAGATGTTATGGTAACAGATCACCATGGTTCTAGCGCTAACCAATAAAAATGTTCTCGCTGACCAATAAGACACTTTTAAAGCAACAATGTGGCCAATGACACTGAGGAACTTAAGAGTCCACATTGGCATTGACTCAAACCGCCCTCCCAGAGTGGTATACAGCGTGTCCCGAATCAATCGTAACAAATGGGAAACGTTTTTTCATTTTTGACTTTACGAAAAAAGTTATTCTTCATAAAAAGTTGTGCTTGATAAGAAAATAACACTCAGATCAAAATTTTGACCCAGCAAATTCGGGATGTCAAAAAAAAAAATAAAAATGATAAATGCCGAAGAAGGAAAACTATTTTTTAATTTTAATTGCAAAGTACAATATCGTAAGAAAGTGTTGTCCAGAACTGAAAAATGATCGAATATGAAATTTGACAAAACAACTTTATGGTCATTCATATGTATTTGTTTAAAAAAGTGTTTTGAAATACATGTTTTTTAAATAACATATTACCAATTATTACCCATTTCTCCAGGCAAAGTTGCGCAAGGCCAAGTTTGCTCAAGGCAAGATCCTGTTCGGTCCAGTGCCAATCGAGTCACAGAAGCCCCTATTAAGGCAAAGTAAAGTCCTTACTCTCTTTCGAGCCTTCAGAGCTCAATCCCAACAATGCAAGGTAACGTCCTTATTTTCTTTCGAGCCATCAGACCTCAAGAACTCTCACCTCAGTGCCATACGGATCACAGCGCACCACTTCATCTGAATACTTTTTCTGGCCGTCAGTGCCAGAACTAAGTAATAACAAGACAAAGTCCTGTTAAACTCATCCGAGTCAACAGCATCCCTGAACCCCCTTATTTCTCCAGGGACTCCTGTAAATCTCTTTCTCGGGTCGTAGTACCCTTTTATCTCAATACTTCCGCAGGCCATCAAAGCCGGAGATTAACCATTTTTTGTCCTTAAACTGCTTACGACGAAGTGCCAAGCAAGAAATAACATCACGTAACAAAGTGTCATGTAAAAATGAATGCTCTTATTAAAACTGTAAAAATCAAGAGTTGTGTAATTAAGGAAATAGATAAATATACACAGTGTTCAGTTGAAATTGATGTATTTTAATGTGTACAAAAAGCAACTGCCAGAGATTGCGCAAAAGATGAAATGAACCAGCACCCATGGAAATAGTTTACAGTAAGATGGAGGTAAGGTCTTGGTAGAATGCCTCTCATCCATCCAAACTTTTTTTGTTAAAATGGTTTCTGATTCAGAAACCATCGTGTCCAGAAATTCTGGACACGCTGTACATAGAAGAAAGAATTATTTAGTTAAAGCATTAAATATAAAATAAAACAATTGTTTAGTGATTGATGAATAATTTATTTGTATTCTTGCTGTTGATGGTAAAATAACCACCTAAGTTTCATTTATAAGTTTCATTTTATAATGAAGCTACTCCAGTATCGATAAGAAGGGTATATATAGAAACGCCTGAGCAAATATGTCCAAACCCAAAAAATGCGAATTTGTGAAGTTTTGTTTTTATTTTAGAACTTATTTTCTGAGAATTTCTCGCAGATTCAAATCCAACATTTATATTATATTTATATAAAATATTCAGCCGCCTTAATGCTAGACGATTTAGTAAGGAACAAAGATGTTTTCACATTTATAAATATTAAAATATGGATCAAGGCACCTAAATAAAGACATTATTCCCAAGTAACAGAGAGAAGCTCTAATGATATTTATATGTATAGAATTACCAATTCATCGTAACCCCCTCTCACTTCATAAGTTCAAAACGAATAACATTAGGGTTAACTTCGTTCATCCAGGTCTCGAACCCTCTTTAATCTTCTACTTCGCTTAACTAACTCCAGCAGGCACTTTATTATTATTACCTTAATTATTAAATATTCTGATTGTGGTAATCATCTCAAAAGCACTCCATCAGATTTTCATATTTCTACCCAATAATCGGATTAATTTAATTGAAATCATCGAGTATATAATCTTTCATGCTATGATGAGACAAATGACAAATTATAACCGGTGTAAATTGATACTTTGGAGGAAGATTTCTCATATTATATTAATACTATAAGTGATACAATTTTCCGAGAATTTTTTTTTGTTATCAATGAAAAGCCTGTTGCTTAGCAATTTCACGAATCACATTGTTAAAAAAATTTTGGATCAATATTACGAGTGAAATTGCTCAAAAGCAACAAACTTGTGTTCAATAGTAAAAAAAATTTTCAGGGAAAATTATATTAATTATATTAATAAATAATTAACACATATTATATTTTTATTTAAACCGGAAATACAAGTACCTAATCAATATATCCAATTTTTATTATAATAAATTTGTTAACAATATTGAAAGTACATTCTGATAAACTGTGGCTTTTCTGTTGTCAACATTCTGACTGATGAGCAACAAAATGCGGGATTTGAATAAGTTTATTCAATGATCGAATAGGACAAAAACTCACGTTGTTTGTGTTTCTCACTAACGACTTACTATTTGCACAGCTTTTTAAGTCACTCTATTTAGTTTTAGAAAATAGAATTATATTCTATTATCTCTGTAAAGTTTCCCTGTATGTCCATTTAATGTTTAAAATAATTGGTCTTACAGTAAGTGGCGTCATGCCAGTTCAAAGGCGCATAATATGAAAAAGCTTCGATATGACAATCTTCGTCCCAGAGAGAGGCAACAGCATAAATATACTCGTATTTTATGGCTAAAGCTGTGGCATCCTCTTTTCGTTTATCTAACTTTTCCTGTAGCATGTTTCTTTTAGCATTACGCGCATCTCGACCTTTTTTAAAATTTTTCCTGCAACATTTTTGCGGTATTATGATAAAAACAGATTTCACACAGTTCCCCTTATAATCTTCCCCACTCTTTTCTTTCATGTTAAGTGCACAATCTTTAACTATTTCTGCAAGTTCCGATACCAGTGTGGTTTACTAGCAATCGATAATTTCTTTCGTCAGATGAATTGATTCCATATAAAATTCATCTTCTACACGGTACTAATGGGAAAGGTTTTTTGTACCGCTTCTTCTATTTTCTCCAAAGAATCTTGACCAAAACGCGACATTTTAAATACTGACCGATTGACAATAGCGTGAGATCCACTAACTTCTGGATGTATTATTTTTTAACAATAAAATCAAAATTTATTCGATTTAAAATAGGGATCCCTTGAGAGTTTAAAAATACTTTTGAATATTAGAAAATACTAAAAACTTGTTTAATTGAGAAATTGTGGGAACTTGTTTTGTTTTTGATATTATTGTTCGTGTGCATATTGATCATCTGTCTTGAAAATATCAATATTAGCAGATTGATTTTTATTGTTTTTCGATCTCGTTGCATCATTACTTTAAGCCAAATTATTTTAATATTTTGACAGTTCTGAAAATCTGGCATAAAAGAATGGGTTACTCTTTGATAAAAGCATGTGACGTTGCATGGGAGCAGTTTTCGGAGCTTTCGCACAAAAACACGAAAGTCCATTGCAGATATGCCATTTTTATTAGATTTAAATTATTTTTTTTTATTTTTGGGGATATTTTTTAAAAATCGTGTTTTTGGGAAAAAAAATTCAAATTTTGGTAAATTTTTAATATCTTATCCGGCAACCCTGACTCAGTCGCATATACAGACGACTCTACTCCTAAGCAGGAACTAGCGATGGCGGT
This sequence comes from Philopedon plagiatum, assembly GCA_963971165.1. Lineage (NCBI taxonomy): Eukaryota > Metazoa > Arthropoda > Insecta > Coleoptera > Curculionidae > Philopedon > Philopedon plagiatum. The sequence goes on along the minus strand of OZ020191.1, from coordinate 132,259,281 downwards.
AAAAACCTTATATTAATTAATAAAAAATTGCAACTATCGGCATGACAATCTGTTCCGGGAACAGCGAACGGTGTTGTTTATCGGTTAATCGCTGAAATGTTCGATTCCTGCCGTCTAAATCCTGCGGCCTGCGGGCATCGACCGGTTTTTGATTTGAAAAGCATAAATCTGTGATGTCAAGCTGCAAAGTTTCCCGATAATTCAACATACTAAACGAAATTTTGCTTTATGCGCTTAAATAAGGGCATTTTTAGTAAAACGAAAACACCGCAATAAGAAAAAGTTAATTTACTACCCTTTAACCACGTGTCTATGTCCGGAAATTCTTTCGGTTTATAGGTAATATAAAAAAATGCGGAGATATCGATTTTTCACTAGCGCAATTAGAGACCGTCAAGTAAGATAAATTCGAGTCCTGTTCTGATTCTGTACTGATTCGGGCCCTCCTGGTATCGCGATTTCTAGGCCCTTACCCTTTATCAGGCAGGCTTACATCAAGAGTGGTCCGTTTCTTAGCCACCCATAAATATGTTACCGCTAATATCCAAAATACATTACATACATACATATATATTATTAGAAACATATTAGGAACTATTACTAAAATGTTTAGTAATTACGCATATGAACAGAAAGACTTAGGTAATACTGATAATAACAAGAGGTTGGCTATTATACATATTTGCAAAATAATGTACGTTATTCTGCATATTACCTAAGATTTTCGGATGTTATGCATATTTACGTCAGCACATTATGAGAAGGTAGAAAGCTATAAAAAAATTCTTTTAAAAAATAAAATTTATTCAAAACTTTTAACAACAGTTTTTGAAACAAAATATTTTATTAGTATTAAAAATACTCTATACTTCTAAACTTTAGCCAATAAATTAGGCAACTAATGCAACATAAATTTAAATCAAAACTTATGATTTATTGAAACAAGAAGAGCTTTGCTGGCTTTTTTACTGTTACCCAATATATATTTTTTTTTAACGGCAAGTACTATTTATACAAAATTTTGTACAATTGCCTTGGAAAATCTATGCAAAGAGAAGAAAAAGGGAAAATTAAAGACCTACGGCCCATAAATGCTCCTGGCGAAAAGCTGCCGCGCACTTGTAGGGCTTTTGGGCAGTTCAATTTATTAATTTAACCCCAGAACGCTGCAATATTTATTTAAATTCATAGTTCTAGTACAATAATTGTTTTTTCATATTTCTATACTACGTTGTCAGTAAATTAATTTCAGCACGATTCTGTTCCACTATTTAAACAGTCATAAATTTGATGAATTTCAATTTGAATTGAATGAACTGATCTGATTTTTTTATATAATACGAGTATAAGCCGCTGATGCTGCAAAATTTAATTTTGATCCCTTGGAGTGGGGACACAAAAGACTGCTTTAAAACGTTTACAGTATGTGCTACTCATATTAAGAAATTAACGATTACTGCCAGGACTGTAACTTGACTGGCTCTTTACCGTTACTGCGTATTAGCTCTCTCCACCATCCATTAATTTATGAACGAATTATGCTAATCTCTCTCGAACCTTCCAAGAACTCGAGCAAACGCTCTTGTGATAATGACTGTATTACATAGTCCCGGTGAAGCTAAATACATTCCAGGGATAAGCAAGGGTCTTGGTACAATCGTTATAGGCAGCAAGAAACATATTGTATTCACATATTGTGTAACCTGATTGCTTTCGTATGGACAGCACACTTTTTAAAACCCGCATCACTCATAAGAAAGCAAATTAAGGTAAAATAAATTACATTAAAAATTCAACCAAAGTTTAGAAACTTGAAAATGAAAAAATCGACGTAAAAATTTTAAATGTAATTCAAAAGCCTTTAATTAAGTTTCTACAAAATAAGTCTAAGGTATCTATTAAGTTCTAACTAACATTAATAATGTTCCGAAAATGTTACTGCACTCTAAGAAGGTGTATATAAAGCGATCTATGCACATCGCTCGCGATAGTGAATGAAAAATTTTATGGTTATCCGTCCAATTAAATTTTCAGTGCAGTCGTGAAACCGACCAACTTCCCAGGATTCGAAGGCAATAAGTTTCCGAGAAGCAATATGGCGGATGTAACAGCAGACCTGGTGCGGTTTTTACGTGGACCGAAATTTATCGGCGTTGGACGAACGAAGGACCAAAAGGCACCACTATAAAAACAGAGGCGTCGAAAAAAATGATTTGCAAAACAGATACTAGTCGAGAAATTACTTACTTTTTTCTGGTACGTCAATGGTCGAGGGGTATCGATATCTAGTTAGCCTGGAAACCACTCCGGAAAACATTGATTCTGTCCATGATAGGATTTTAGAAGATCGAGGAATTAGGCTCAAACGTATAGCAGAAGCAGTGCACATTTCCTATGAACGTGTGTTTCACGACTTGAGTGTGAGAAAGCTTTCGGCCAAATGGATTCCGAGGTGCTTGAATGCTGATCAGAACCTCGTTCGATTGACAACGTCGAAGGAAACCTGCCGCCGCGTCGCACAAAAGGGTATTGGATCCCAAAACGTGGCCAGAAGTCAAGTAACCAAATGTTAAATAACAGGATCTCCCTAGTGCAGTTAACAAGTTCATACATGCGTCCGTATCATACCATAGAAATTACTTCGGTATTGTGTGTGCGCGTCTCTCTAAGCCAGTCGAAACTTGAACATTGTTGCGTTAGCGTTGTGTTAGCGTTTATGGTTTATGCTTCCAAAATTTCGTGTAGTTTTCTTGTAGTATATTTTTGGTGTTTTCCACGTAATATATTCCGTTTATTATAGAATCATCTCTGCCGGTATGTAGTTTATTCAGCCCTAACAAGTATTTTTAAGTCGTACACCCTGATTTTAAAATCATCAATTTATCTGTAAGGCAAAAAATGCCAGAAAAAAATAACAAGTTTATTTAATCACACATAATGACAGGTTGTTTGAATTACCTTTTCGAAAGGGGTTCATCGCAAACTACTTTTGGAGGTTTTCATCTCCCAGAACGGTAACTGATGCGGAGATGTAATTTGTAGTAATTTTAGGGATTTTTAAGAAACAGACAGAAACAGTCATTATATAAAATGCAAAAGCAAAAAAATAGCAGTACAGAAATTAACTAACATACATCCTACAGTGTTTGAATCCCAGCCCTTCGCTTTTTTTTTTAATTTTGCAAAACTATTTTTATTTTTGTTTTAGTATAAAATATTTAATTTATAAACAAGATACCGTCAGGGCCGGACCTGGTGTTTTTGCCGCCCCAGGCAAAACCCAAACTTGGTGACCCCATATCCAAAAAATTTTTATACGGCGTGTCCAGAAACCATCTTAACAAATGGGAAACTTTTTTATTACTGATTTTACGAAAAAATGCCTCTTCATAAAAAGTTCTGCATCGCGAGAAAACATGCCATTCAAAAATTTGAGCCAAGAGATACTGGGTGGCTGAAAAATGTAAAAGTCATAATCCACGTAATGCTAAAAAGACACAAAATCATTATTTAAGAGGAAACTGTCACTATAAATGTACCAGAGGTAATTTTTTTATGTTAGTAAATTATGTCTGAAATATACACGAGGTCCGAAAAATAAAATTAATTTATTATTTGACAAATTAATTTTACATTTTTTAGCCATCCTGTATATCCTAGATTGAATTTTTGAATAACTACTAACATAGAACTTTTTATGAAGATATACTTTTTTTGTAAAGTCGATTATAGAAAAATAATTTTATTTTTGCGACCTCTTGAATGTTCCAAATCTAATTCACTAACATAAAAAAGTTAACTCAAATACAGTGGCAGTGGCAGTACCTTTAAATAACGATTATTTGTGTCTTTTTAGTTTCACGTGGATTAGGACTTTTATATTTTTACATTTACTTTTGAGCCACCCTGTATGTCCTAGATCAAATGCAATGGTGGCTGTACTTGACTGAATAGTTCGTTTGCTTTGATTACAAATTCAATGTTCATGAAGGCTGCTGTAGCCTAGCTGCTTAGTGCGCGGGCTGCCTTATTGTGCGATGTTTCGGGATTTTTTGATACCTCAGCTGCAAGAATTTGATGGCTTTAGTCAGGATACATTGTTTCAGCAGGATGGGACCAACGCACATACAGCCCGAGCATCTAAGGAAGGTGTTACAAAATTAGTTCCGGAAAAGGTCATCTCCCGCTTTGGAGATCTAAACTGGCCGGCTAGAACTCTCGACCTCACTCCACTGGACTTTTTTTGTGGGGATACCTCAAATGTATATGTTATGTTGTGTTGATAGACCTATCACTTTGCAAGAGTTAGAACACAAAATAAGGAAAGAAATTAATGGAATACCACCTGAGATGTGTTTAGCACTTTTTGACCATATGAAGATGTCATTGCAAGAGTATTTTGACCGAAATGGAAGGGACCTCGATAATATAATTTTTAAAACATAAAATAGTATATATTTATATATACATATACGGATACATATACGGATATATTTTGTGTATTTTTGCCTTAATAAAATTATTTTTAAAACCTCAAGAAAATTTTAATTAGCCTTTAGAAAGGAAAATCCATTCCTGGACACCTTGTACTATTGTAAACCATTTTCTGTAATCCTATTTTATAACAATAAAGAATTCCATTTAAAAGTGCATAAAGTGTACTTCAAAAATGGCAACGAATTTTCAATTTAATTTTACGTTGTACTCTCATAAATCACAATTTTTTGCAGGAATTTATTCCTGAAGACAGCAGCGCCTCTGGACAAAAGCACGTTTCAGTACAAATTGGTTCCAATGGCTATCTGGTCTCGGTCACCGAGTCATGCGGCCGCCGCCGCCCTATTCCAGACTTATCGCCAGCACTTTGGAAAACTGTTTTCTTGAGTATCTTACTACCGATCCAAGGAAAACATATTTTCTTTTTATACCTGTGCAATTGACCATGCTATCAGAGCTTTCAGGATAAATTGCTTTTTAATAATCGAAATGAAATAAAATTTCTTTGTTGCATTTTATTGCTGTGTTTTTTATTTAGTATGTTTTTAGACTCTTCGTGTGTGTCTTACTATTTTGGATTTTACATAAAATATGTATAAATCGCTAGTTTAATAAAACGTACAGGATAGTGCCTAAGAATAATAAATAAAATTTGACACATAGGAAAATTTATTACATTTCCATTAAGAGGAGTATTAAATTTCTCCCCTCTCCCCTATTTTTATTTTAATATTGTTGCGTTGTTGCTCAATAATTATTTTCTGCCACTTTCGTTTTGCATATTTTAAGTATATTCTCTGTTTGGTCCTTTACGTGGTTCACTGCCAATATAGCACTTAGAATTCACCCCTATCACCTCAAGCCAGCAGATAAGATAGTGGTTTATTTATGGACCTGTATAGGGCGAGGACCAAAGTGGTTTTAAGTTAAACTGGAGGGAAAAGGATGCAAATTGTTGAAATAAAGATGTAAATTGTGGTGGAAGGGGCTGATTTCTGCCCTTTACTGGAGGTTTTCTCAAAAGAATATTTAATTATGTACCTGCCGCAGCTCTGAGTAACAACGCGTAATTAGATATGCAAATCTGATACAAATTAAAATATAGCCATTTAACTTAATCGTAAAGGGTGATTGCTACACTAGTGAGTTATTTTTACACTATTATTGTCCTCCATAAAAATTCTCCAATACTTCTTTTTAACGAACAAACTATACTATCATTTGTTGTACGATAAACCAGTCAAGCAGAGCTATTTTTTAAATTTATTTATCTGAGAGCTACCTTTGCAGATGACACTGCCATCCTGCCAGTAGGAAAAAATCATGAAGATGCAGCTAGAAAATTGTAAAGCTACATTAACCAAATTAATAATTGAACAAAACGTTGAAGAAATAAACTGAACGAGACTAAATCACTTCACATTAACTTTACAAACAAAAGAAAATACCATATTCCAGCTAGTATAAGCAATGCCCTAATACCACACGCCAATACAGCAAAATATTCGGGTATTACCTTAGATGCAAGGCTGCGATGGACGGCCCACGAAAAAAAAAGATAATTTGGCATCAGGTATAAGAAAATTTATTGGCTGCTTGGAAGACAATTTATAACAAAATACTTTTGTATAAACATATACTTAAGCCCATATGGATTTATGGCATACAACTGTGGGGCTGTGACAGCCAAAGCAACATATAAGTCACACAGCGATTTCAGAATAAAGTACTAAGGAATATAGTCAATGCTCCTAAACAGTGACCTACATCGAGACCTGGAGATGGACACCGTTAACCAGACCACTGCGAAGTTTGCCAAGAGTCACGAACAACGACTTCTCAATCATGTAACGTCGAGGCCATTCAACTTCTCGACCACACGAATTTGAAAAGAAGACTAAAAAATACAAAACCTTTCCAGTCAGTGAAATAGTGTCAGTGCAAAGCAGAGCAAAGCGCGGTAGTTATACACGTTAACCTTAGTGTAGTTAAGTTGTTAGAGCCTTTTAAATGTCGTAATTTAAGTTAGAACAAAATTACTCATTGGTCATCTTTGATCAGATTGTAATTGTAATAGAAGGTCTCTAGAGAGTATTTTCATGATTAATAAAAAAAATTAAGGAAAATGTAATCTATTGACACGGGATTTAAAGGATTGAAGATTGGGTTTGCTTAGGTTTGTCGTGGAAGGGAAAACATCTGCAGGCAATTTGTTCAATAATAGCGGTTAGTTCTTCAGAGCAGAATCGGTGGAAGTATCGGTAGAAAAGCAATAAAGCCCCAACAGCGCGGCGATAAGCGACAGAAGGGAGGAGGACTGAATCCCTATCATCATTATCAACCCCACTTTAACCAAACATTGAAAGAGGTAGATGAAGTGGAAAGACTAGATTTTTATTTATGGGTGAGAGACCAAAGTTTAAGTGAAAATATCCATTTTTATAAATTTATTATGATTTCTGATAAATGTGCATTTTCTATTAATGGAACTGTAGCATCCCAGCATGTTTCTATGGGGCCGTTTAAAACAAATTGTTTATGCCACTCCAATACCAAATAATATTGACGTGCTAATGAAATGCTTAATTAAAAACATATTCCATGTTTGTTCTTTTGCATATACAAAATAACGTTTTCGTATTTTTTATGCTCCCTGAATGAAAAAATAAACTTTTCATAACATAAATATTTATTTTAAGAGCAAATACTTTTATTAGGAGTGACATTTTTACGTATCTTAAAAAATTTAGTGCATTTCTCCTCTTCTAACCCCATCGGCGGGCATACTGTATAGAAAATTTCCTTAAATGGAAAACATCCTGTACAACGGGCCAAACTCAAAAAAATGATACGCTATCTGCAAATTAGGGCAGTGATTATCATTAAAGCGTATCATTACATTAAAATGCAAATTGTTTTACAATCCACTTGAACGTCGATTTACCGGAGATTTTGAAAATGATGCCTATTGAATTTAAAATACCATTGGCTTCAATAAGCGATATTTTGTTTCTGGCTTATGTAGATTAAATTTTAGGCCGGTACTTATTGGTTTATATTAACGCTTGACTTTATGAACTGGTATTTCAATAATGCCTACCTATGTTATTGGTAAGCATCCAATTCGAAATTGAGAAAAGAAACGTGACAATAAAAGCTATCTACTAAACTACGAAAGTACATACTCCATCAGACTATCATTTATAATGTGTTCCACCGAAAAGTCTCAGAATGATGACTTGCAATGAGCAAAGATCAAAATATTGATTGAAGTTGATCGACTGAGACTAAAGGCTATCATTACGAGAGATTTTTTTAATTGTAATACCCCGATGTCAGCTTCAGTTGCTTCTTTAGACAGTATTAGGAATTTTAGAATGATGCATTATACAACGCTCACTGTTTTAGCGACTGGAGGTCGTTCTACAGGGACCTTAGATAAGGCACTGGGTTTACATAAGTATTACCATCTTTATCACTACAAACTTGTTATATCTTTAACATTTTCTGTGAATTTAAATTATCGTTGAATAAGTACAGACATCTGAAACCCCAAAAATTGAAGCAACCCCCGACATTAAACTTAACTCTCTTTTAAAACATTTATTACATAACAATATGTTTATATGTCATTTGTCCCTGCATTGTACACATGTACATAAAGCTAAACTAAATATACAAAATATACATTTTTAAGTTTTCGTAGGCTTGCTGCATGAGCATCCCTACCTACGAAGTTTTCCAGTGGAAACTGGGAGCCGATGTTGGCTCTAAGAGGAGGGAAAGATGACCAAAGGTCGATTATGTAACCATAGTTCGGAGAGCCCATGCAAAGTGTAAGGTAACTGTTTTTACGTTGTTTGAAAAATTGTTGGCTTTTGTTGAGTTTTTTATTAGTTTGTTGTTTTTCTTTATTAATTTTCAGTGGAAAAGTTTAGTAAAAACCACCAACTGGATGTTTAACGGTGCGCTGAATGAAGGGATGCCCTTTAGTAGCCCAAAGTTTCCTCCTAGGAACTCAAGCCCAAAATGACGCTTCATCAGAAAAATTATGTTGCTCCAGTCGCGATCAATATTGTCTCTTGCCCAACTCAGTATTTTCAATGTGTTTTACAGACAGTGAAGGTTTTTGTAGTGTGCTTCTGTGAGCCATCTTGTTTTCACTTATTCTGCGTTTTATTGTCTTTACACTAAGGTCTATTCCTTTTCTCTTAAGAATTTTTCGTGCTTGGTGCAGCTGCAATGTCGGATTTTTTTCAAATAATTTACAAATGATTGAATATTTTTTTGTTAATAAAGGCCAAAATAAATTGACAAAAACAACCACTATAAATTGTCACGGTTTTTTTCACAAAAATAAAATATATTATATAGTAATATACAATATGTAATAGTATTGACCGTTCCAGCGATGGCACTGTATATCGGTGAGCACTAGGTTATGAGTTAGTAGTGTGTTTCACTTTTGTATATGCATATTAACATAAGTACTCAAATTTCATACCAAAGAAGAGAGATACGCAAACTCCATTATATTGATTTTCACGATATTTTTAGCATCAAAAATCAATTCAGAACTATGGTACTAGCTTATATATATTTCTGGCGAATGCGCTAGATAACTAGACGGTACCCATGTATTAACTTAAAATTAAATGTTTTAAATAAATATGCTAATTTATAATTAAATTTAAATAACGTTGTAGCGAAACGCTACAAAATGTAGAGAATACAAAAAAGATGTGGTAAATCAGCTTATCGAAACAAGTCGACGTGCACTTTACACCTCGCGCCGATCCAATTAAGAGTAGGTAACAAAGTAGTTGTTATGCTAACACACGGTCGACTGGTAAATGATTTTAAGTTATTTTACAGCGCTTACAAATAAACAAATAACTTATTATGACTATTTTAACCTTTATTGCTTTCATTTTGTGGGAAATAATCAACTTTTAGTGCCAATTAATTTTATCTTGTCACGTCATAACCATAACACATACGAATGCGCAACACACCGATCTCTATTCTTAATGACCAAATTTGTCAATTAATGACGCCATTCATAATTCCGAACTAAGTAAATCAGTGGAGCTTCGATAATAAATGGTAATTTAAATGATATTAATTATTATAATTATGACACTTGATGTGTCATAATGCCAACTGATGAGCATCCTGAAATAGAATTAGGATAAACCAATAACAGAAAATGGGCTATAACGGATAATTGTGATTTTAATGCGAAAGCTTTAGACAACCGTGTGAAGCTTCATTACGAAAAATGGAAATTAATGTAACTGAGACAAATTAATATTTGTTTTCTTTATGTATTTTACAAATTTACCTCGAAATTTATCTAAAAGGTTTATGAATGGTTTATGAATTAGCGGTTTAAATTAAGATCTAAAACCCGCTTTACAAGTTTTTGTTGCTGGCAATTTTTTATTGAGACCAATCATTAAATGCCTTTTACTCTTGACAGATTCATTCATCAAGCTTTTTTTTTTATCTTCGGACAGCCCACGAAGGTCTTAACCTAAGTACTCTAGGTACCATGGGTGTACTGGGGGTATGCGTCTCACACATCCAGAGCCGGAAACATCGGTTTTGATTTCACCAGCCCTTTAGCAGATGTGTGGGGTGGTGCCGCCTCGGACGAGGAAGAATCCTCTACCACCTTCAATTTTTTATTGAGACCAATCATTAAATGCCTTTTACTGATGCCTTTTACTTTTATTGAGACCAATCATTAAATGCCTTTTACCCTTGACAGATTCATTCATCAAGCTTTGGTTAGTACTAAGAAAATCAGCGGAGCTCTTGGTGATAAGTGGTAATTTAAATGATATAACTATGTCACTTGATGTGATGATACCAACTGATGAGCATCCTTACATAAAATTAGGATAAACTCGCAACAGATAATGGACTATAACGTATAATTGAAATTTTAATGCGAATGCTTTAAAGAACAGTGTAAAGCTTCATAAAGAAGAGTCCAAAAATGCTTTTTAACACCGATAAAGTGCTTTCCTGTTCCAACGGCAGCAAATCATTCTAGTCACTTGCCAAAAGCATTAGTCAAAACTTCTGTAGACGCTCTGTGCCTGCCCTGACCTCTGACAACGAAATTATCTCCACCTCTAAAGGGAAAGCTTAACTATTTGCCCAACAATTCGCCGCTACTACTGCACCCTACAAGATATCCGACATAATACTTAAGGTCAAACAAGTTCAGAAAATTCTTCTATCCCTTGACATCAAAAATTCCTCCGGTCTGGAGGGCATACCAGCAATTGTTCTAAAAAAATGCACCCCAGAACTTTCAGCCATCTTAACTTGTCTTTTCCAGATGTCCTATGACAAGGGCATCTTTCCAGACAGCTAGAAGACTGCTCGCATGGAGCCTGTCCCGAAGAAATATTCCAAGTTCCTTTCATCCAATTATAGACCTATCTCTCTTCTCTCTGTTGTCAGCAAAGTTATGGACCAATTGATCAACTTGCAAATTCTAAAATATCTAGAAAAATAGAAAATTATCCATGACAGACAGTACGGATTTCGTCAGCAAAGATCCACAGCTGATCTCCTTACCTTTCTCACTCATAACTGGAACAAGTCTCTCGAATTTCATGGTGAATCCCAGATGGTCGCTTTTGATATTTCCAAGGCCTTTGACCAAGTATGGCATGATGGCATGCCGCACTCCTCGACTAACTACCTTCTTACGGTCTTCCTCTCAAGGACGAAAGCGACAAGCAGGTTGCAAAATACAAATTTCCAAACTCAGAAATCTTTTTAGGTATTACCTTTAATTGCTGGTAAAGATGATATTTCTAACTGCATTTTCTTTATCTGGGACAACACACATATACTTCAAGCCTAAGCACTAACGGACCATGGGCGTCTGAAGAGAAGGGAAATGTAATCTATTGATTTTAAAGAATTGAAGGTTGGGAGGGCAAGGAAAAACATCTGCAGTAAATTTGTTCCATAATCTGGAGATCCTAGGTATGAATGAGCGAGAGAAGTGAGATTTTCGTCGTTTTTGTAGTTGAACAGTAAAGGGAGAAATGAAAGTGGTTCGTTCCTCTAAGCAAAATCTGTAAAAATATCAATAGCAAATAGCAATAAAAAAATATGTACTTCTACTTACACTTCAAACACAAAAAAATTGTAAGTAATGAAAAATAATTAAAGATTTAAAAGGCAACGAGTCGAGCCGAATGCGAGTGTAGCTTACGCAATCGTACAAAAGATTGCCCTAATTCAAATGCCGAAGTGGGGGGGGAGTCAACAGGGCGCCACGATGAGGACCTCCTAGATGACGTTGGGACCTCGCTTTCAACTCGCTCAGTAACTAACCAACCACAGGAGAAAAAATAGCTTCAAACTGCGCTGCTTGCTGAGTCAAATAAAACATCAATATTTCAAAAACACATTTACAATTTATTTCAGCGCAACACCAAAATACAGAAAAGTACTCTGATATAACTAGCTGATCCTGTCCTATAACTAGCTCTTAAATAAACTGCACCAAAATAGGTGACAAAGAAAAATAATGATAAAATTTATCTCGTGGCCAAGAGGTGACAGGAATCAGCCAACTGAATCGAGAAAAATGTTGAAACTATTGAGTACTCGTCAGACGTAGTCAACATATTTAAACTTAATGATCAGGAAAAGTAGTTCAAAGTTAGTATAAAACAGAAAATGTTGCCTGAAGAAGTGCTATAGTTGTTTCAACTGTTAATCGCTTGGCCATTATAGATCTTTTCTGGTCTATTATATTTTGCATTGTCTTGGTTCTTAAAGTAGAGGATTTTTCGGTCACAATTCTATGAAGTTCTTTACTACAAGGATCCTTGGAAGTCTGTAATTTGGTTAAAATGAAGAAGCTTCGAACTACATACTCATTTATTTCTTCCGTCCAACCAGTGCTTTACTTCAGTCTGCCCTCTGAAACAGTGGACTCAGGCTCATTTGTCCCAGTAACACGCTCGTCAAAGGGGGACAAGATACGATGTTGCATGTGTTTGGTTTAACTGTCACACCTCTTGTGGGGCCCCCACATCTTTTGGGGACTGGGTCACTGATGACTCTTTTGGATATAATCAAGGATTCTAAGTGTGGAAGATGATGCTGCTCTCCAGATTTTGGAATAGGTTCGGCATTATTTGGGAAACATGGGAAGTTACCGAAGGAGAAAGGTATTTTCTGACTCGGAAGAGAAAACTAAGTTATTTGCACAAACGAAAAACGGTAAACATGAAAAATTATTTCAAAGTGTTATTTCTTGGGAAAATTTGTTCGTGACGATGTTCAGATCGCTGCTTTAAAAAACTCTGTATACTATTTAATCTTAAGAGTAAATACGCCATTAGCAAATCTCCCGATTTAAGCCTAAAGAGCAACATTTTATTTTTCAGAAGCGCTCTCAAATCGGCTTTTGCTCTCTCCCGCCTAATTTCTGGTACGTAGCTTGTATCTATTTTAAAACCTTTATAAACATAAGATTAGGAGGACTAAAATAAACCTTATGGCCATTCCTTATTTAAATGGGCCTATTTGTATGGGGAATTAATACGTATCTTCGAGCTTTAGGAAATACAGAGTCTGAACTAAATTTTTGATGCACCCCTTATGAGATGTTATTTAAGTAGAATCATGGAATAGCTTTTTAGAAAATTTAACGACATTTATTTGTAAAGCATGGGCATACAACGCAAACTCACTATGTCCACACGCTTAAACAGAAATCCACTAAGTGTACTTAGTGTATTAGTATTACTATCAAATATTATACTAAGTAGTGCGAACTACTATTGGGGACAATAATAATTGATTCTACAGTCATTGCGTATTGGATTTAAAAGATTTTAAAAGAAGCGGCTTACTTACGTGGACTTAAAAAAAGCTCTTTCGTTGCCTTTTGACAAAACGGTAAGGCTCAATAAAGGTAAATATAAATATTTCAAGATTCTTAAAATTCGCCAGAGTCGGAGTGGATTAAATTCGGTATAAATTTTGAAAAAAATTAAATCTGTCATTTTCATCTACATTAAAAACAAGTGGCTGTAATGAAAAATAGGAATCTTCGACTTTAATAACATGGTTAATCCAATTTTTACAACTTTCTATAGGAATGCTATCTACAACTTTTCTAGTTAATGTCACAACACTTGCCGTTAAAGTCGGAGAAGTGTTTTCTGCTCTAACATTTGATTTTACCTGATGCCAGTGATGCCACATATGCTCACTTGGGTTAAAAATACACTAATAGGGGGGGGGGGAAGGCGTAAAATCGTATGCCCCATATCGGCATATAAATCTATCACATCCATATTTGAATCGGTCATTTGAAAAACACTATAATTCAAAAAAGTAAAATGTTGGGAAATTAAAAAAAAACTTTCTTAAATCATTTGTGTGACAAAGCATTGAATTTCCCCCCCCCCCCCCAAAAAATGCAGAGTAGGTTTGCCATATGACAGTATCCTAAAAATTATGCTATGTTTTTATTTTCGCCTTAAAAAAATTTTGAAAATCATGACTTATGGGGCTTCCAAAATGTACAGTTTTATGGTTACCATTTAATCTATTTAGATAATAAAACTAAACATCTTTAACAAAATATGTTTATTTTAAAACATTCCACATACTTTTAGGTAGGTACACTTAATCTAAGAACTCAACCTCATTATCATCTTGGTCAACTGTAGGCCAGTTATAGATATTTTCATAAAATGCATGAACGTCTTCTTGTTCAGCAGCAGGTAGATACTGCTTTAGTTTGAAAAGATCGTTCATATTCTTTTTGTTAATAGGTACTATTCCAATATTTTTCATTATAAACCCTTCTAACAGGAAGAGTCAAAGTACATGTAGATGCAGTGGCGCACCCGGGGTGGGGGGGGGTGTGCTGTGGGATTACCCCCCCCCCCCCCACCAACATCCTAGACACTCCAAAATTAAAAAAGTGCACTACTAATTTAAGAAATCCACCGAATTATATTATTCAGCCAATCATTTAAACTTATTTGCAATACGGAAATCCGTTACGAACCTACGAGTATACCAAAAAATCAATAGTATTCATCCTGGAAAAAATGTATTCGAAAACTTTTCAGGCAGATGTTATTCAGTCGAACTGGGGAGCCGTTATTAAAACTAAGAAAGTTAGGGTAATAAAAACGATGGAAATAAAAGTATATGGCGAGTAACAGAACTCAATCAAAAACAACGATCCGTCTCGGCTGATGGCAAAGTCATTTAATCCCGGAATTGCCGACGATACGATGCCTCGTCCTCCTAAATTCTAGTAAATTCTATTTTGGGATGGTAATTAGGTTTTCCACAAAACCCGAGTTTGTTGGCTAAGATGCTGCTAACTTTATTTAGGTATTTGATTAAGCGGGCATTGTATTTTACGAAATTAAAAACAAGTCGAAGTTGATGCCTAACGAAGTTTGTTTAATGGTAATTTTATATTTTTGGATCATGTTACCTCTTTCTTCGTCCCGGAGAAACCAAAAGATGGGAGAATTGCTTACAAGGTTGCAAAATAAACTGATTTGTGTTAAATTTGGGTTTTAAAAATTCCAAGAGTTATACAGTTATCCTAGCAAAACCTCAGCAAACTACATGTACTGACACGACTCTATATGGACTTGGGTTTTAATAATTTAATAAAATTGTTTCAACAATTTTTGGTGGTTTGCTTTGTTTCGTTATAGTTTTGTTCACTAGTTTCCTTTTGATTTCCTTAATTTGATTGGTTGAAATATTTATTTTATTTATTAACGGGCACTACCCGTGTATACAGGGTGTCGGAAAAGTCTTAGTGTGGGCAAATAACTTTGCTATTGACAAAAATAGAGACAGAAAAATAAAAATAGGTCAATAATTTTAAATGCAACCCTATGCCGTGTGGTACCTCATTCAAAAGGTCTTCAAAAAACAACAATTTGAAAATTAGTCTATATAAACATGGATCCTCAAACGCTTCTTTTTTGAGATACAGGGTGTTCAATATTTTCACACCTCAAGTATTCCGAAGAGTTAGAAGAAATATGCAAAGACGATTTAAAGCATGGTTTGAAGCACGGAAAAGCCATTTCCAGCATCTACTATAAAATTAAATCAAAAAGCACCGTTTTCTGAACAAAAAATAATTTAAAAAAAAAATCATTTTCATTATATGTTTTTGTCGTAAGAAATAAATTAATTTTTATCTCGAAAACGGTGCGTCAGAAAAACTCAAGAGAAAGGTTCACGCAAAATTAATTGAGCTTAAAGAAAACGATATCAATTTTGCACAAAATCAGTGGCGTGCAATTTTTTTGCCTAAAAATAAGGACTTACCAGCACGCACGCCTCTGATAGAAATACTTTAGAAAATAAATTTTTGCACGTAATAAAGCTACCCTTTGATTACATACTGGCGTATACCAAAATGCATGTCAATATCTTAACGCATTTTTGAGAAATTAAAAAGAAACATCTAAAAAAGATAATATTAAACACCCTGTATCTCGAAAAAGAAGCGTTTAATGATCCATGTTTATATAAACTTATTTCTATATTTTTGATGTAGAATCTGCCCTTAAAATTTCTTAACATCATTTTGTAACCCTTTATAAATATATAGAAAATGGGGAGTTTTCTTCGGTCCATATACTTAGGTAATATACATTTATGTCAGTAAATGCAAAAGATTTAATTCTTTCGCTAGTGCAAACACAAGACCGTAAAATGACAAATAAAATAAAATAGTAGGACTATTCTTTTTTTTTTAATGACGTCATGGGTAGATATCATTATAAGTGAAAAGAGCAAAGTAAAATTCCCCAAAAATTTCCCGTTAAAAGAATTTCCCCAGATATTCCCCAAAATTGCGAAAGAAATCCCCCGATCTGGCAAGCCTGGTGACAGGCAGCAAAACTGGGTTTTGGAAGAGTAGAACGTAGCAAAGTCTGAGATTAATTGGAGTTCTTGGGAAAGTGTTATGCAGTGGCGCAGCCACGGGGGGGGGGGTTTTGGGGTTAAAACCCCCCAAAGGCCTAAAGATTACCCTACCCATTTCCCAAATTAACGAAAATAAAGCAATATTTCTCAAAATTTTTTGTCAACACCCCCAGCCCCCCCCCCCCGGAGCGTATTTGTCAAAAAATTTTGTCAAAACCCCCCCCAGAGCGTATTCCTGGCTGCGCCACTGGTGTTATGTGCATGGACCTGCGCTTATTATCCACTTCGAGATGCCTATTATATACTATAGGCAAGTTATTCGTAACTAATTTTACCTTAACTTTGCATATTAAAATATAACGTAAAATCAAAAAAAAAGTCCTTAAAATATGCCGTCAAATCATTCACGCATGTCTTGAAACTCTTCAAAAGTAACATACATAAAAAGTACAAGTGAACGAAAAATAGAGCTGCCCAGTTCTGAAGTTTTTATTTTAAAGAAAATTACATGATTGTCATTGTCATTACATAATACAGAATTAAAAAAAACATAGACAACAAAAAACCTACAAATTATAAATTTAAACTAAATGAGAGACGTATCCACCTTCTACTTCCAAATATGTTCGGATTCTTCTTTTTACAGCCTCAAAAACATTGGTGACTATTTGGGGGGGGGGGGGGGGGCTGAAATTTATTTGTAATTCTAGCCCGTAGGTCTCCTAAATTTGTGTGTAGGTCCGCGCCGTCCTGCTGGAAGTAGCCTTGTCGCATATCTTCATCGTCTGATGCGTTCACAAAATTTTCTAAAATTTCGTTACTTACAGTACCATGCCGAATTGAGAGTCCCTTCAAAAAAATCGGTCCAATTAACCTTCTTTTCGATATGACCGCCTACATGACAACTTTCTGTGAATACAGAGGCAGATAAATGTGGATTTTCAGAACTCCATATTTTGATTTGTTGAGAATTTACATAACCAGAGAGGTAAAACCATGCCACGTCAGTAAAAAAGGTTTTTTTCAAATACGTTTTCATTATTATGCAAATTACCCATAACCCACTCTCACAAAATAGCACTCGCTGTGGCTTGTCGTTTGGTAACAATTCTTGGACTGAGCTTAGACGGTAAGCGTGCATATGCAGGTCATATTTCAGGATTGTATTGCAGGTTCCGTAGGATACATTTATTTGCTGGCTTAAACGACGAATAGGGGTTTGTGGGTGTTCATTAACAATTTGCCTCAATTCTCGTACTTTTTGTGCAGTGCAAACTTTGGGTCTTCAACTGCCTTCCTTTCTATTCACACTTCCTGTTTCTCTAAATAAAGTCACAGATCTAGTCAAAACTTAGCGAAACTGGTCAAAATCCATGACTGTGTGGAAATTCTATTTGAGAATCCTAAATGGCGTCCGGTGTTGAATAAACCCACTGGTCATCAATCTTTCTTCCATTTCTAAAGTAACTTTCGATCATAAGAGCTTTTTGTTCTGCCGTGGTTACTATATTTAATTTTCTTAAAAATAAAATCTTCAGAGCTCGCCTGTTCTATTTTTCATTGACCTATACCTTTTAACTATGTTACCTTTCAAGAGTAATAATTCAAGACATGCGTGGTTGGTTCCACGGCATACTTTAAGGACGTTTTTTTTTATTTTACATTACATACATAGGCGACAAATTTTATTTTTAATAACTGGGCTATATGCTCTTTCAAAATGAGGAAAATACATTAGTCCCTGACACTCTGCACTGTATAAAAAAATATTTAAAAGATAATTCGAGAGTATCAAATTTCGTCTTCTTTTCTTTTAAGTATACTACTTCTTTCGTTTGTCTCAGGGCGCTGTTA
The DNA here is from genome assembly GCA_963971165.1 of Philopedon plagiatum. Taxonomy (NCBI): domain Eukaryota; kingdom Metazoa; phylum Arthropoda; class Insecta; order Coleoptera; family Curculionidae; genus Philopedon; species Philopedon plagiatum. The sequence continues at coordinate 132,240,963 of OZ020191.1, read as the reverse complement.
ACGGACCGTATATCGACAAAACTAAAAGGCACATATCGGGTAATTCAATAAAAAACAATGATCCGTTTCGAACTCGAACGGTAAAGTCATTTAATCCCTCAATTGGCAACGTTACCGTCCTCCTGAATTCCATTCCAAGATGGTAATTAGGTTTGCCACAAAACCCGACTTTGTTGTTTAAGATCCTGCAAGTTTGTTTGACGCGTCGCCGCAACTCCGTGCACCCCAGTCTGACTCCTCATTGTGTCATTGCTATTCTTATTAAATTAGTTGCCTTGCCATAATGGCCTCGGGAAACTGTTCTTGACGGCTATGCGTTATAATAGAAACGAATTCCACTCTTGACACTTCGAAAACTGTTAACTCGCAAATATGTATGGGTGTTATTTAACAGTCTACCAAATTAACCCAAACTTTTTGTACAAAAAAATACATTGGTTTCCCAAAAATACTAAATGCTCACCAAAATTAAGAAACTACATAATCTTAGGACGACAACCAAATATTTACATCATGCTAGTATCTTATATTATTTTTTCCTAAAAATAACTTTTGTTGACTAAAAATGCTAAATGTTCACCAAATTTTATTCCGCATTTAATTCTAACATGATACCCAGATATTTAATTTTCGTCAGTGTCTTATATTATTTAGCAGTTAAAAAATTCTATTTGTTTAGCAAAAATACACAATGTTTACTATATTTTATACCACATTCAATTTCAAAAGTATACCCAGATTTATAATTCCTGTTAGCCTAAATATCACTTATAAGAAAAAGCTATCAGGTTTTATTAGATCTCATTTATAAAGGGGGACATAGAAATAAGTCTGAAGAATTCGTGGAAATAAAACAATATAATTCTTTAACATAACATCAAACACAACATTCACAAAACAAAAATGAAACAATCACTTATTGCACTATTAAGGCTCTCTTAGCTTTAGTTGGCCGTCCTCTTCTCCGTTTTTCTCCAATTGGTACATTCCTTGCTTCAGTAGGTGGTTCAACAAGTTTCAGGCGAATTGCTAACCCTACTAAATGTTTGCAAACGTAATTTCTGAGGTAATCTGGACAATTGCATGTGCCATTCAGCCAGTCAGTCGTCCTGTGGTAACTGTACTTCCCACTCGCTGAAATGTTGTTTTTTGTAGTCGTCAAACGTCTCCCACATATCTTCAAAAGTTTCACATTCCAGTGCCCCTCCACCTGGAATTCTGTAACACTCCTTCATTTCACTAGTATGCTTTAACGATATTTTTTAGACAGTTTGGCCCACTGATAAGCTTTTGTCCACATCTTCAAAGACATCGTTGGCACGTAGCTAAACTCTCTCTCGCTGTTTATAGTGTATTCATTAGACCAATCCTTCACCATTTCTGAAGCAATGATTAAGAATCGAGCAAGCGGATGGCGCTCACGAAGTGTACCTACAAATAATAAAATAACAATATTAACAATACCAAATCACGCCATTCATTGAAAGTGTACCTTTGTCTTTTATTATTCTGTTAAAAGACTCCAATTCATTATTTGTGGTAGGTGTCCCCGGTATGGCGCCCAAATACCAACAACGATTTTGAGTGAGCCACTCGTCTTTGAAATAAAGTACAAAATTGTTTTCGTCTTTCCATTGATCTAAAAAATTTTCGCAGGCCCTGTCAAAAACTTCCGTTGTTGAAGCACATTGCAAAGAATCAATATCCTTTAGTATGTCCTTCGGGCACTTCTTTTGCACAGATTGCTCAACTCGTACTTGCATCTTCTTTTTTGCATGCGCCCAGCATGCATCGTATAATTATTGTATCCTGACCGAATACGTGCACAAACGCATTTTGGATACTTTTGGCTGCATCGCATACCAAAACTTTACAAGTTAAATCGTAGGAATACAGTAAGTGGACTGCATTCTTTAACGTTTGAAATAAAAACACAAAATCATTTGTTTGTTCTGTGGTTGTAACAGCAAGGCCAAAGGTGTGAAAATGTATATCTCTATCCGTGGTTCCAATTATGAGTACTGGAAACCCCTGCCAAACAAGTTTATAGGTCGCGTCAGCATGAATAACGTTGCATTGACGCGATAGACCAATTAAATATTTGGTCGATAACAAAAATCTGAAGTTTGTATTTGAGTCGTCTTTAGAAACTTCGTATGCAGCAACAAAAACTTGATGATCATCGGAAGGTATTTCTGAGTTGGTCATTAACCAGGATTCTAGTTCTCCTAAGCTGATTACTGCAGATCCATACTTCTTTTTACGTAAAATTGTAACATAATTGTTCAATTGTTTCATAGACGGTAGAGTCAATCCATGTATGTTGCTCAAATTGCTCATAAGAGATTTGGGCTTCAAACGTAATTCGAACAATTTGTCTATTTCTTTTTTTGTCTCATTGCTCAACACACATTTCGATTGGGACTCCAAATTTTGATGATCGTGACCTTTTTCAGTTCGAAATAATATTATCTCATCGCTAGATGCATCAAACAATAAATAAAGTGCAGCTGAACATTGAATTGCCCGACTTTTGGCTTATTACAGTGATAATATCGCTTTACACCTTCTTCCGTACAATGGCATTGGTGAAAAGACCACAATTTTTCATTTGTAATAAATTCTTCGGCACTTTTAATGTTCGAAAATTTTCTCTCAAAATACCAAATCCTACCTTGCTTACGCCGTCTTTTAGGCTGTACCGTGTCTGCTTCTCCGCCCGACTCTGAAGAAGAACGAAACAGCGGAACTTCGTGTGGAACACTACTCGGCCCCGGGAAACTGTCATCAGCCATTTTAGGTTATCATATCAATACACTGGTTACCACTGTAAAAAAGTAAAAGCACCGTCTGCGACTGCAAGCTGCAGCCTGCAAAAAGTTTGTCTGGAAGCGAGAAGGAGACATGCGGGAACATATTTCATTTTTGAAGTAACAGAATAAATTATTTGACGCACAAGTAGGTTTTTCGAGAAAGACTACACATAAATGGATAGCGCGAATATTTATTATGTACAGCACGGACGCGTAACTTAAGCGTTCTAAATTTGGTGAACATTTAGTAAAATCGGTAGACATATAATTTAAAATGTAAGCAATGATAAAACAATACTCAACATAGCTATTTTAGTGGTGCTAATTATTTGGGTTCCATTAAGACTTTTTTGATGTGCATTAAATTTTTTGGCGGACAGCGCTAGGGATGTATGGTTTAATTTGGTGTACATTAGGTATATTAGATCCCAATATGTATTAAGCAACTATTAATGTGACTGAATAATTTTCGTAGTCAGAATACCGTTTGAGGCCCTTATGTTGTAATATAAGATCTATCTATATCTACCAGTTAAAATAATAAACACTGACTTACTCCCTAAACTTGAGGTTTAATAAAAAGTGTAAAAAATACTTTACTATTTAGTGTTAATCACGAAATTTGAGATAATAAGGACAATGGAAGATCCGGCAACGACTTTATGTATTGTAATATGAATGTATAGAACAATCAGTTAAAATTGAAATCGTCTGTTCTGCCGCTTACGAATGGAAGAGCGCCCATAGAAAGGACAAACACAGACCCAAGCAGCGACCCAGGCCACTGGGTGCCGGCAACGAATGCATCAATGTATTACTGGGCAAACATCTCTTATTATAAGTAAAACTAAACTAAATGTTAGAAAAAATTCATCATAAATATTGTTGAATTTGTGCTTCAATAAGCTTTCATTTGACACCTTACACGATGTCCTTAAAAAAATTCCATTTCCCAATTTACCCCCTGAAATTAACCCCCAGAATCAAAATTTAACGTTTTGTACTTCACGTCTATAATTGTTCTATCACACTCGATCTTTGTGCTAAATTTAAAACTTCTACATCGAACAGCTTTAGAGAACATCGCCTGTGACAGACGGATGGACGGACGGACACCGACGTGACTCCATAAGTTTTGATAATTTTAGCTCACTAAAAAGGAAAGACATCGCAGAATTTGAATAAGATGTACATAATAAAACAGGAAAATGATAATCCTTTAACTAGCTCTAGGAAGTTGCAACACCTTTACAACGCTAGAACACAGTCAGTTTTTTTTATAGCAGATATCATTATTCTAAACATTTGACGATTCTTAACATTTGACTTTTCTAAGTCATTACAAAATTAAGTACTGAGCTTGATGATGTTCTTTGTGGAGCCACTCCTTCACTAATCTACCTCAAGAGGCTTAAACAGGGACAAACATCCAAGATCGCTCCAAACTGTGAAAAAATCAAGCATGGCTAAAAAAACAGGAGGGATAAAACTAGATTTTAGTTTTCTCTAAGAAAGGAGGCCCCATTCACCAGTCCGCGAATCTACGCGATTCATTTGAACTACTTGAAAACATAACAGTAACGAACGTTCCAATGTTATACCCAAAATTTGGAAAAAAAAGTCTCATCATTCTTGAGTTCAGTCCTGTATGAGTTAGGTGGCCAGAAATAGTAAGTAGAGAGACAGAAGTTTCGTTTGCGGAAAGGATTGTGACTTTACCTAGGAAATTTCTGACGTTTCGTCGGCTTCACGAGTCATCTCCACGGATCTTCACTTTGCGAAGCTAGAAAAATTTGATTTATTGTTAAACTCCTTGAATATATTTCTTTTTTATGGTTGCATAACTCCTTTCATCCTGTTTTTTTTCGTATTAGGATTTTATACTCTTATTACTTTTTTCATTTAGTGGTACAAGCTTGAATTTCGACTCGTTTTATCTTTCCCGCCCTATTCAGTAATTAACAAAAACCGACACGCAAAGACGACTACAAACTTTCTTGAATAAGCATGAAGGAAAACTAATTGAGGCACCGGTACGCGAGATGGGAGGAACTTTCAAAGCATGTCCCAAATTAATTCCTGTGCTCGAGCCGCCGAGTGCCAGAAATCTCGAAGAGCATGGTAATGACAAGTTATAAACCGCCAATGTCGTCTGCGACCGCAGGCCTGGCTAAACATGACAAGATTCACTTTAATTAAGTCCCAGACCATCATTGTTTTGGAGCCTTCCCCGATTATAGTGTATGTAGTAACTGCCACAGGTCGGAAGTGGCGAGATGTTGCCAGATGGTGTGGAACATTGTCCTTAATAACTGAGAAATATTGACCTTGTTCGCTCCACTCACTATCTAAGCTAAGTAATTAGGAATTTGACCTATTTACCGTCGCTCAAACTTTGTATAATATGAACCTTACTTGATGAATAAACTTTAGTTTATAACAGATCGTCTAATATTAAGTTTGTTTAGTGCATTAGTCTTTAATAAATATTAACTTTTGTGGATAAACAGGAATGGGCTTGCTTTTAATAAATATGTTAATATTAATGCACAATTAGTCAATGGAAACACGTACGATACTAACGAAAATATTAAGGTCTAATATTCGTCCAAATTAGAAAAATTCCAGTTTCCCGTCTGACATCATTCTAAGAAAAACTGAACGTAGTGTGCAATGTGGCGAATTAAATTAAGAATACGGCAACACCGCCACGCACCTCTTTGACTCTTTTAGTACTGACAGGGAATGTTTATATTTTGCGTAACTTTTGTAGTGTTTTTAAAGAGCTTTATAATATATTCAGTAACTATTTCGTTTCAAGGCAAATGACATCAGAAATGCCTTTCTTTGGCTTAGCTTCAAATTGTTAAAATAATAGGATCAGATATATTTATCGAGTCTCGATTTGACAACGGAAGGACGACAAAGGAGGAATTCCTAACAAAATAGTAATAATTGACGCCCTTTTGGTAACTATTAACCTCATCAAAATTTTCTTTTTCGTATTTTTTGTGCAACCGTAAAAACAATGACTCTGAAAACATGTCAAAGAAAATCAAATCAGGCTCTTGTAATACCTACCAAAAATAGAGATAATAAAGGAATTAATTCTTCCAATATATTCAATAAATATTTCGTTTAAAGGCAAATGACACCAGCAAATCCCTTTCATCCCTTTAGCTTCTGATTGTTAAAATAATAGGAGCGGATATATTTATCGAGTCTCGCTTTGATAACGGAAGGACGACAACGGCGGGACGGGACTCCGGGAATCGATTAGGCCAAGTCGAGTCGGTCGGTGCCGAATCTGGGAACAGCCGATTTGGTTTTGTAGTTGCAAAGGAAACGCAAACGTTTATTTTGTCCTTTGTTATCCTGGGTACACAGGACTCGGGTGTTTTCTTTCCAATCTGGCTTGTCGAAAAGTTATATTGGAATTGCTTGAATCAAAGTCAAAGGGTTAACAGATTAAATAAGCTTCTGCAGCTGAACGGGATTAAATTAAAATAGATTTTATAAAAATAGAAATATTGTTCACATGCGTTTCTATAAGAACTTGAAGAGTAGCATAGGGAAAAATTTGTATACCGTGGTTACTATCCAATGTTTTATGGAATCGCCAGTACAGCTCGGAAGTATGTTACTGGCTATTAAAGGGGGAGATGACGGTCCTCCTGGATTTAATGTTCGAACAACAACATTGACCACTGAGTTTTTATTTAAATATGTTTATTCGTTGATGATCAGCCACAATGCTTTTACTGTTTACTTTACGCCCAATTTCAGTTTCCATTCGTTCGCGTAAACGTGATAAATAATTTCGCAACGTTGCTTCTCATGGCAATTTCCAGTCGGAATAATTAGGAAACGTTTTGTTTGATCAATCAAACCCAATCATTTACCAAAAATTCTTAACAACCCTAGCAAATGCGTTCTTTCAATTTTCTTATATTTTTGGGGATTCTCCCCGTTGCATAATCTAACCCCTCCACCCATCTACTTCATTCTTTTGTTACTTACTTCCTCCTAAATACATGCTACTAACATTACACATTTATATGATCGATTTAAGCTCCTAACATTTCTTTGATGGGTTTGAATTAGTTTGATTTCTTTCATTCCAGAATCCCCAGATTTTCCCTTTAATTTAATATTTAAATACAACATAAATTACCACCCACATTTTTCATAGGGATAGAATTTATAAATGATTGTTTTTTGACATCAAAATTTGAATTTGGCGCATTTATAACCAAGCTTCACACCAGGTCTATCTGGTTACAAAAATTTTTCCCCTAACGATTTAGCAACCTCGTGGTTCATGATCTTTTTATCAAATCTTACACCATCAAAAATGTGACCGTTTAAGCCGAAATTGAAATTGTTTTGTAATACGATTGTTTGATTTTAATTTTGATGTAAAAATATTTTAATATGTTGTACTGGAGTTAGTTCAAATGGATTTCTGACTGGCATCGTGACAAGTGAGTAATAAACTAAAAATAACCTATACAAATAAAAATAAATTCAAATAAATGAAAATTTTAAAAAAAAATTCACCCTTAAATTTTAAAATAAAACTGAACTCTAAATTAAACTGTTGATCTGTATCTAAACCTGTTTATTCCTTACTGTCAGAAAGCACTGATGATGACCTATAAGGTCGAAAGCGCTCTGCTAATAAATTAAAAAAAATTGCACTTAATACAAAGCTTTGTTTCATTCAATTTTCAATTAGCCTTCAAAAGGGGAAATCCATTTGTGGACACCTTTTAGTTATCTTATTTTGAGTTGTAAGTTTCTTTACAAAAAAAGATGTACTGAAGGTACAATGTAAGGTTTAGAATAAAGTTTTTTTTGCATTTATGTCTAACGATTTTTGTTTTTATAAAATTTACTAATGATATCTTTAACTGTGGACGAGCAGTTTATCAGAGCAAACTAAAAACGTTTAAATGTATCAAATTGCACATAGTCAATATACAATCGGCACACATCTGGCACCATAAAGGACACGCGAATAAAATTATAGAATCGACTGCAACAGATGCATTAGAATTTAAATAATGTATTCAGTAGTCAATTTGTGTTTCAATTTGCCTTTCCCCAAAGAACAAAGTGATTGATTGGTGGCATTTATTTTAATGTGGACCGACTTTATTAAAAACCGCAACTGCTGTTTCCCCCTCTGTAGAGAGCGGCTTTATATTAAATCCAATTTTTTACTTTACCTGTTTAAAAAGCGTCGCCCCGCTGCTGCTGCTGCTGCCGGCAAGAAAAAATTGGTTGATGATATGTCTTTTGCAAAATGGGTGTTTCTGAATTAAATTTTAGATAACAGCGCGCATTTGACAACTCTTATCGAGGTTTTTTGGATATATTTGGGGGTAAACGTTCAGATATACAGAGAGCTCAATCATCTCGACCAGGAGCAGAAAACACAAAATTAACATCTTTCAAAGGCGTGATCTTGTAAAATTTCATCCGTACTATGTATTTATTATTGATTTGTTTTTAAATTAGCAGCAATATTATAGCATTCTTGTTTTTCTTATCTGAGACAGCTCACGTAAACTTCAAGCCTAGGTACCACCATACGTGGGCGTCTGAAGAGAAGGAAAATGCAATGTATTGACACGGGATTTAAAGGATTTGAGGTTAGGAGAGGAAGGGAAAACATCTGCAGTCAATTTGTTCCATAATCTAGATACCCTAGGTACGAATGAGCGGGAAAAGTCGGATGTTCTAGGCTTCTAGTTTACCGTGAGGTAAATTTTTGTTTAACTCTACTCCGACTACTTGAAACTGCTAATGGATGGCGCTACCTGTGTCGTACTGCTTATGCAGTTCGACATTGCAGCTTTAAGGATATAATTTTTCGGAAGGTAGGTATGTTCGTCTATCCTGTACTGACGAGAACCAAAGAGTTCGAAACCGGTCTGTAGGTGACGACATCCTAACTAAAGAAAAAGCTTCCTTCTTCCTGGTAGTTTCTTGCATTCAAAACAATTATTTTATTATCAACTATGTTAGAAGAAAATACGGGTAATTTTGGTATGTAATTCAGCCCTCGGAGGGGCATATAGCCCGGAGAATAGCTGTTTTACCATGATTTGTTCAAATCCTTATTGTATAAGGAATTTTCAGGTGGTTTAGAGAACTGATTCTCAATTATACATATTTATAATGTACCCCTGAGAAGTAGACTGCATTCATATTTTTGTTGAGATTCTTATGTGTTTCATTAATATAATAACAATTACGTTTTGTCGCCTAGTTCAATGTCATTGTCGAGAGTCAGAGGAAAATATCAAAAGACCTTTAAAAGATACTCATAATTAAACAATTATTTTTTTTTTCTTCTAAGAAAACGTTATGTATTTACTCAAATATGTTGTGCTTGAGAATAACGAAGCTTTATTAGAGCCAATATTACTCTTGATAACCACAGCTGACTAAAAAATTGAGCTCTTCACTTCTGCATGAAACGCCACTGGTTCAGCTCAATTTCAGTGAGCTGGAAAGTATCCTTTTCTTTTACTGGAACAATACCTGATTTGACGGAAGCTTTGATTAACTTGAGACCAAACAGGATTTAGTTCAACCAAATTGGACCTACAATGCACATGGATAGACAAAAATGATCACCTGTTTTTAGTTGGTTGTGTCCGTAAAGGGGGGTAATATTTCCTATCCTTTATGTAAGTATGTGTTTGTTACTTCTAATAGGATAAAGTGTCTGTTACGCGTACTAGCCGGCTAATACGCATAATACCCAAAGCCGCTGGGTAATATGTGACAAAATTAATGTATTTTGTCGGCTTAGTTTGAACTTGCAAGAATTCGTTTAATAATAATGCGTACACTCCTAAAAATAATGATTAAATTTTAGTGCAGCTTGCCATTAATCTTATTAAATAAGTAAGAATATTATTTCATTCTTTTCGTGTTTTTTTTTTAAAGTTTGTTCATTTTGGGAAGAAAAAAATTATTTCTGAAATGGGTTGGCAATTTAAGCAAACAAAATCAATGATAACAAGAACGTTCAAATTTGACCCTTAGTTGGATATTTAATGTGTTTCTTGAATTCTGTGTGCAAACGATTTGGCCGACATGCCATCCCTTAAGAAGAAATTGTTTTGGGTAAAAGGGAGTAGGGCAACTGTAGGATCAGTGAAATTAAGCTTGAATGACCGCTGTAACGACGCTGGTCACTGTTAAGTGCTCGACCCTTGGACGTTCTGTATCCCTGCAATAGGATATTCTCAGCTAAGTAACTCATTAAAAAAAATTCGATCCGAGAGGTAATGTATCTCGCCAAAAGAGAAGTAGGTAGAAAAATTTTTCAGGAAAGTTTTATTTGAAAAGTTGGTGAAGAATTGAATTTCAGAAAAAAATTGCTTTTAAATTTACATTTAAAATTTGCCACCTCTCACCACTTCAAAATTTATACTGTGAATTTATTTCTGAGCTTTTTCGCAAATTTATGAAGAAAATGGCAATTTTAGTACGTACTTTCGGCAATAATAATAGAACTAAATTCTTCGCTGCGACTCGTTCCAAGATGAAAATCATTTGGAAACCAAGTAAATTGCTGGAATATCAGAATAATTCATAAGTTTTTAATGACTACATATTAACAATGGCAGGCCAAAAACTGTCAAAACATAACTGATCAACTATAAGATCTTAATTGAAACCAAAATGTAATTTAACTAAATCTTAAACCTTCTTAGTGAATTTGAACGTTGATGTCTTAAGACATTTCAAGATATTTCAGGATTTTATACCTTGCACAAAGTAAACTGCATAACATCTATATCATGGGGCTGAAATTTCAACCCATTTATAGTGGATTAGAAAAGTAAGAGGAAAATTATTATAATCTAAAAAACCTTCTTTTGTCTCTACTCAAAAACCTTGATTGTTGATTTGTGTCACATTTATTCCGGATGAGCGATATGGTTTCATTAGGATGGCATGAAACTATCTTGTTACATCTTAAATTTTCTGGTCGAGTCATATCTCGCAATGACCAAAATTAACCACCAAGATCTTGCGATGTGATACTGTGCGACTGTTTTCTATGAATATTGTATTTCACACTTAGTCGTGATATGCGTACTTTGTTATGATAGTAGAACAAGTAACACTTCAAAAAATTGATGTGTTTTATCACCAATTAAAGTGTGCGTTCATTTTGGGACACCCTTTATGTTACCACAACTATATGACTAAAAACATTTATAAAAGGGACAATGTTGCTGTTGCTCCAACCGCATAATATACCAAGTAACTCGAAAGCTCTCTTAAAAAACTCCCAAAGAAACTATATTTAATTGCATTTCGTAAAATGTACAAATTGATACACTTTATAAAGAGAAAAAGTTTTTCGATACAGCTTCCGAAGAACCCTTTTGTGCTTTGCTCAACGGACCATTTTGAATTCGAAGCGAAACGAGACAAAAGGCGAAAAAGCAGTTTTAAAAATTACGATTGGCTTAAGAAAGAAACTTTCTGAATGTAAATTATCAGAGAACTTTTATCACTTTCCAATGTTCTTTTATGCTACAGCGGATTACGTCCGGGCCAATACGCTCGATGTTGCTCAAATAATAAGAAGTCTTTCAACAGTGGGCTATTAGAGATGGTCCCGAGACTATTCTTCGAAAAGTTATGAACCTAGGAAAATGAGTTCGAGTTGCGAATTGGCGTATGATTTGGCATTCTTTCCTCCCGAAAGAGGCCATTTAATTCTAAAAAGTCCCAACTCCGGACCCCAATAGAAGCGGCTTCGCCGCCGGAAGCTTTGTAAGTGACAAAGTTGCCATGAATTTTAGGAGAACAATGAATAATTTTTATCTTGCTTGTGACGGTCCCAAATATAAAACTGATGTATTTCTCTTTTGTGCCTTTTTGTCAGTATATAAAATTTACTTAAAAATAGCGTAGCACAGGACAAAACATAGAAAACATACATATTTTTTAAAATTATGTTTCATGAAAAAGTCGTTGTCTTTATTATAGTAAAAATATTTTTATGATTACAGGTTGGTCGATGATACGACACATAAAGGATTAGAAATTGGAAGGGGAAGGTAAAACACCTGCAAGCAATTTGTTCCATAATCTGGCGACCCTCCTAGGTATGAATGAGTGAGAGAAGTGGGATATTCTAGAGGCTTTTGTATAGTTGGGAGATATAGCGCGATTTTTTGATAACTGATGTTAAAATAACGATAGTGATTTGAGAATACCCGATATTTTTAATGGTGATTTTTCACTACAGCGATTTTTATTTTAATGCGAGACGGAGCAGCGTGTTTACTTTTACGAGACTGACATTCGGTATAAATTTCTAATAATGCTCCCGATACTCGTAATTGAAAGTAAAATTATTACTTGCTTTGGTTAGTAACTAGTTATTAGGGTAAACATAGTATTTTTTCGATACGGCCAGTGGCAGAGGCGAGGCAAATATTAATCGAATATGACCTTTTTTCTTGACTCTTCCGCTAGAATAACTTAAACATATTATCTTTTTTTTTCTGAAATTAGAATTATAATGCTTTAGGTAGTTTTGAGTAGTATAGGTATACTTGAAGATGCTTTTGTGTTTTTATGACACTGAATCTAAATACGACAACAAAACTAATCTCTTAGATATATTTTAAATTTGAAATTAACCAACCAAAACTGCAGAAAATACCATACAATTTACCAACAACATCGACTCCGATCGACCGGACCGGCAAACAACAAATCACTGAACAATAAGATTTAAACATAAGTGAATACCGACCAACCAGAAAATGCCAAAACGCAACAAGCGATAATGACAGGCAACAGTTCAAGCAGCGATTTTGTTCCTTACTAATCCAGGAAATACATATTTATTTCAATAATAATAATAATAATAATAAGGTTTTAAAAAAAAAATAATTGGCGATTACGTGGTCGCTGTGATCTATTTTGTTTCGGTGATCCGTCCGTGGTGCATGCAGATTTGTTAATCTCTGAATAACTGGTTTAGCGAGATTTCAATCGCCAGTAGCGATAGTGATTTGTCTTTCACGGTGATTGGGATATGCTGATTGATATATCTCCCAACTCTAGGCTATCGTAGGTGGACAGTAAAGAGATGCATACGTAACGCGCCTCTTTTTTTGTTAGGAACAGTCGAAGGGGGAATTATAGCTGCTAGTTCTTCATCCGTGGAAGCACCGATAGAAGAGAGGCAGTTCCCTAACAACGCGGCTATGAGCGGGAAAAGGGAGTTTTCTTGTAAGAGAGGATGAGTCGAATGGCTTTCGAATATAATCAAGGATTTTCAAAAGCCGCCATCTAGCGCTTGGTAGCACAGTGCCTTTATGTTAAATAGTAAATATAATGCTCTTAAACCAAACAGTGGATCCAAAAATATTTACAAATAAATACAAGTTACAAACAATTATTATATTAATTATAAATAGTCGAAATTAACTAACACTATCTTACAATTTCTTTTAATAATACAGGGTGAGTTTTTTACAGTGTTACAAGGCGATATCTCGAAATTGGTTTAAAATATTTTCATGAAATTTTGGTGACTGAACATATTTTTGACATTTACCCTCTCTACTTTGAGAGTGGGAGTAACTTTAAAATTTTAAATGGGGTTATGTACTTTTGTTTATAATATTCAAATCTACTTAAAAAACTACATATTATGTGTACACATTTTTTTTTAATTTGCTCGTTCGTTTACCGAATTATGATTTATTAGGTTATAAAATAAAAAAAAATATTTACCATTGAATTACAACGTATTTATCATCTGTCATGCTTGAGAAGTTGTTCCAAATGTCCCCCTCTAAACTGTTTTCGCGATATCGCCTTATAACATTTTAAAAAAACTCATATAATCAACTTACTTTACGTATTTTAAGGCAATTTTCTGGAATTTAAGTTTCTTTTTTAGGCGAGTCGAACCTGAAAATTCATTAGTTTTTTTATAGCCAACAACTAAGCAACAACAATGTTAAAAATATTTAAAAAACCGTAGTGATGGCAGCTGAATACTACTCTAAAACAGCGGGTTGCAGAAAACTTTTAATCCAGTGTTAAATCCTAATTCAGGGTTAGAAACAAAAGATATTCAGTTTAACACAGCGTTAATTTTTTTTTCTTTCTGCAACAGCCCAAATTTTGAGCTAATCCGGGATTCAACAGACAAATACCACTAAAAAACCAAGGTGTTGTTTACTTTTTCATTTGTTTTTAACCCAGAGAGCACTTAACGCTGAATTAAACTAATTCCACAATATGGTGGGATTAAAGTCATGTTTTTTTTAACATTTTTGATAAAATATTGGTTACTTTGGCAAAAGTTTATGTTCCAATACAAGAACTTGAAAGAAAAATCCTTCCTTCAATATTTTAAAATAAAACTATATACACTTTTATTGCAGATGGGCATCTAATTTATAATAATGCTTACTCAGCAGGTACCTACCTTCACACACTAACAAAAAATGTAGGAAAAATAAAGTTCATCATCTATAACGTGGATTTTACCAAAAAATATAACTTTCATCTTCAATACCATAACAAAATTACTCTTTATAATATTATTTTGTTGTTGGACTTATTCAAACATATTCTATTGCTAGTCTTCTATAAAAATATAGATATTCTGCTAAATTTCCTTCTGCTTACTTTTCTTCAATCACATAGTTTTCTTTAACACCTCTCTTAGTTTAAATAACAAACCCTTTTGTGGGTTTAAAAATAATATAACAACTTGTAGAGGTAGGTACCTAGTTATTTTCTGAATTACTTTCGTCCTAACGTCGAAAATTATCTTATTTACAGCAAGTAAAAACACTGGAATGCAAGCAAGTTTGTATTTTTTGTATTAATTGTTTCTTTTATGTTACTCACGGCTCTCTCGATAACAGAAAAATAAAGGGCTTAAAATTTTTTAAAAGAAAACACTGACGTGTAACCTAACCTCAAATATTTCAAGATTTAGAAGTAGCAGTGTTGCCAGCCATTACTTTATTTGGTACTGGATTTTAATTGAGAAAGTACTAAATTTAATGAAAATGCACTAGATCTTCACAAAACAGGCCAGACAATGCACTGACACAGGAGATATAAAGAACTTGTACTTGGTATAAAAATATAAAATATGTAATTCCCAATTTTAAAAATGAAACAATTACTTCCAATCTCTGAAAAAGGTAGGATCTAATCTGCGGCAAAACAAAACTAAAAATACGAGACCTGTAAAATATGAGTAGAGTATCTCTTAAAAACGTCGGATGGCATTTTCTACTAAGGTTTTAACTCAAGTGTACTAGCGTACCAGGGACATCCTTAAAAGGTTCTAGATCTAGTACAATTGTAGTAGACTGGCAACACTGTTCACCACCGGACCAAGGCGTGTTCGATGAATGGCATCGATCCGGACGACTTTACGAGATTTAAGCGAAATACGTAACTGAATCAAGAATGAATGTAAAACGAAATAAAATAGCGCTGGAGTGTCGCAACGAAATTTGTTTCAAGTGCATATTCAACTTTCTTAAATTTAAAAATATCATTAATGCCACAGATCAAACTTAAAAAAAGCATTTCAATTAGGTATAATTATAATAAAATTTATAATTAAAATAATAGTTTTTATTATGGAATCTTTATCTAGTTTTACAAATTTTCAGGGAATAATGAACAAAGATATAAAGTAACTGATGCAAACTTATGTTTTGAAAAATCACAAAACACATTTTATTTATGTAAATAACAAATTTTTATTTAAAAACTATTTTACATTGATGTCACCAGTAGGTATTTCTTAAGCCCATTTGTACATCAAAATAGGATCTGAAAGGTTTTTTCTTGTGACTTATCTGGTACCTGTAACAAAAAAAAACAAAGCAAATAAAGTAAAAAATTACACAATTAAGTACATAATAATTTTAATAAAAGCACTAGGTATGTTGTACAGTGTACACGTGTACACCCAAGTAAATAACTTGTTTATTGATATTTTATTCTAAATAGTAACAAGTATATGGGGATATGGGCTTTATAGGTATTCACATGATAAAAATGGTAGTCAAGTAAATGTGTCAATAAAAATTAAAGTTAATGAATCATGAGCAAAAAGTTTATTAAAAGAGAAACAGCAAAATTTTACTTAAACGAATTTGAGGTGGATGAAATAAATACTCTACAGTTTGCTTGGGTTTGAGCGTGACACATGGTTATTGGTTAAAGAAATTATAATTGTAATCTATTATACTACCAGCAATTTAGGTTTACAAATTGACCAGGATACTCACCCAGACAAAAATGTTTTGTTAGCTTAACTGGACAAAAGTTATATAGTATGCTATTACGGGTATATAAACACAGAACTTGAGGTAAAAATAAGGAACAAAATTGTACTCAAAAATTTTGTAACGTACCCAACCCAACCTATTTAACTAAGATATTAATGACAATATTTTACCTTTATCAAGAAAATAACAACAAAGGTTTCGTTTCCAAATTTTTTCCTTGGCAGTAAGGTATTTCACCGAATATTGATTGTGTCTAGGATAACCTCTCAAATAACATTCATTTAGAACTGCATTCCTTAGGTTTATCAGGAAGTATGTTTTTGTGCTTTACTTATCTTTCATCAAAAGCCCGATTTTTAGGATTAGGAATTCACATTCTTGAGAAATATTAGGATCCTACCGATGTACCTAAAACAAACACATAAATGGATAATAATGTCAAGAGTATAGTAGTTAAGGAAGCTGAAAAGCAGCAAATTTTTTATGTAAAGCATTTTTAAGGCAAATCTTAAAAATTAACAGAAAAATTATACAAATTTTGCTGGGTCTATGTATCTGTACGGTATTTTATGGTTCAATGGTTTCATACAACTTACCTTATACTACATATACATATGTTCAGAAGTTCATTTTCTTCTATATTTGTGTAATTTTCCTATTCGCTTTGCCTATTTTCCCAAAAATTTTTTTTTTATTCAAAATAACCTCGCTTTAACAAGAAATACAAAACGCTTTGTTGACATTAAAATCTGACGTTTATCGTACGAGTTTTCCCGAAACTGCGACCGCTTCCAAATCTAAAAGCCGATGTTAAGCGATTGCTGTTTCAAGTAGGCCTGGGCCGGCTTTGATTAAATCTTGGGCAACTTGACCAAAATTTAACACCGTGTTAAAATTTAACACGGTGTTAGTTAATCATCCTTTCTGCAACCCGCCGTTAATGTTTTATTGAGGGGTTTTACGAAAGAAAAGGGGGTAGAAGTTAATTAAGTTATGCCTTGCTGGCGCTCTAATTAGGCAACTTCTCGTAGTTTTGCCGTTTCACTAGTTAAACTATAACTGACGCGGAAACTATGAAACTTAGTGGACTGTATTAAATTTAGAAAAGAAAATAAAGCAGTTGATTAGCCAAAGGTAATTCTATTTTTCGCGACGCACAAATCGCTTACCTGTTAAACGTAGCACCATGACGAAGTCCATGCTGTCCAGAGGGTACCCTAGCAATTTAACTGGATAATCCACAGAATTAGGCTATTCCATTAACCCTGTTGCACTTTACATTAGCCCTGTTTCACTACACCACCTTTTGTTAACTGAATTGTGAATTAAGTTTTATATGCCATATTAATTTCGGAGACGCCGTAGGATCGGGACGAAAACTGTCGATATATATCCGGTCCGAACGCTACTGCTGTACTGCTTTCTCGTAGGGCCGGCGCGGCAGCCGGCATACAGGTCGTAGGGCGACTTGTGCGTAAACAAATAAAGAGTAAAAACATATATGATAATTCTTGATGGCAATCAGAAAGATTAAATATTAATGTAACTCAAAGAAATACATTAGTTTGTCACATTAAGCGTTAATTCAAATTACCCAAAAAAGCGAAATGAAAAATAAATATATTCCCAAACAATAACCTTACATTATTTTCATTATTTTTTTTTTACAGTGGAACGTTGCTAACTATTTCTGTTTACCGGGAAACAAACTGGAATTTATTCCGAATTTAGCCATACATTTTTGTTATCTTCTATGTTCGCCGTTTGCGCTTTTCCTGGTTTCTAGTTTCACTTTAAATTTATCCGTAAATGTATTTTTAAAGCTTGGAAATTCTTACATTAATTCCGTGTCTGGAAGTTTACGAAAATTCATTTCGGGGGGCTAAAAATATTAACATGAGGAAATACGTATTTTTTTAAAGGTAGGATAATTTTATTACAAATTAAATGTATGGCTTAAGAGGAGCATACAAGAAAAGTGGCGATAGGTTTTACTACACTCAAAAAACACTATTGTAGTATTAAAGAGAGAGTCAATAAATCAATGGTAGACTATCTACTATATTTAATTCAGTGCTTAACTTATTCTTGTTTTAGCAATAACGATTCGGATTGATTTAAGAATAAGAACACACTGGTTTATATCAAAACACCATTGGTTTGCAATTGTAGGTTGCAATTAGTGCTTTTTATTGTATGTACTTTAAAATTGCACCAACTTCAAAGTTTAGAACTTTGGTGTACAAGTTACCTAAATTTAAACAAAATTAAGTTTACCGTTAACCTCAGTTATAATAAAATTGCATAACAATAATACTTCATATTTTCAGGTTGGGTTTCCGTTTGTGAAGCTGATTATTAATATTTTTGGAAAAAATCATTTCTCTCTTTTCTCTCCCCCTCTTCAAACTTGTAATATCCATGTAATATTAGATTTTCTGACCTCAATAACCTCAAAAACGACATGTAGGTTAACATTTTGGCAGAAATTTTCACCCGCTTCTTTTATCCCCCCCCCCCCTTCTCGCCGTTAAGTTTTTAACATTCGTTACGCAAAATTAGATTTTCTAACCTCAATAACCCCGAAAATGACACATTAGTTAACATTTTACCAGGAATTTCGCTTTTACTTTTAGATTGCTCAGAAATTATAATAGTCATTTTTGAAACTGTGATACTTTCAGGTTAGGTATAAACCCCATTAAACGATTGTAGCTTGGGTTTTACCTACCGTGCTTCTGTTAATAATAATTATTTTTAGCTTTAGGTTTTACCTTTTAGGATGTAAATTTTGTATAGTGTAACGTCTCCCCGTCCCCCCATAATTTTAATTACATCTGTTACACAAAATTATATTTTTTGACCTTAATATCCCCGAAAATGACTTATTAGTTAACATTTTTGGAGAATTTCCCAGCCGCTCCTTTCTCTCCAGCACCCCCCCCCCATTACTTTTTTGACATCGGTTAGACAAAATTAGATTTTCTGACCTCAATGCCGCCTCAAATTTAAAGCCGCTACTTTTATCCCCCCCCCCCCGAAAATTTTCTTAACATCCGCTAGAAAAAATTTGATTTTCTGACCTCAATAATCCTAAAAATGACAAAGTCAACATTTTCGAAAACGTGTTCAGGTTTTATCCCCTCTCACCTCTCCCCTTTATAATTTTTTTAAAGTTAAATACCAAAGAACCCATCGGGCCGTCATATTAAACACAGCGGAGAACAACATTTTGAAATCGGTACCCCCATTCCGAAGTATGCACACAAAATTTGTTGTTCCTTACGAGTTTTAATTAGATTTTCATAATTTTTAAGGCTCCCTCACTTTAGCAAAAAAAAATCATTAAATCGGGAACAATCGGGAGAACTCATCTATAAAGCAAAAACAAAAAATCATCCAACTTGGTGAATCCGTTGAAGGATTATGCGTATAGAGTTGCCAACCGTCCCGATATATCGAGACTGTCACCGTTATTGAAGTTCATGTCCCGACGTATCGACGAAGGTATCAAAAGTCCCGATCGACGTTATCAAGTTTTTTTAAATTAAATTTTAAAAGGCACACGCATCAACAAACGTAATTTTGAAAGGCTTTTAGAAAGACAGCTTTTGCTTATGACGCAGTACAATAGCGTGGTGCAGTAAACTCTATCTTAGGGTTACCACACGTCCGGATAAAGCCGGACATGGCCGGCTGATTGACCAAAACTAGAACGTCCGGCTGGCTTTTTTTTACATCCGGCTTTTTTACCACTTGAAAATCCATCTCTTTTAAGAAAAATTGGTTCCACAGTTAAGTATGAAAAGTCAAGAATATTATAAAAAATACAATCCTCAAAGTTATGACTTTTAATATATTTTTGTTCAAGATTTGTCATTCTTTTTTATCAAAAATCATCCTTTTTGCCTTGTTTGTCGTCCTTTTGTCTTGTTTGTCATCCATTTTTCATGTTGACTCCTGGTTACCCTATCTATTTTGCAGATTTGTGTGTAGCGTCGTGTCCGTATTCTTTGGAAACCAGTTCACTTGACCGTGTAGCGGTTACTAATAATGGCCCAAGTCATTTCTCAAAAAATTGAACGTTTTCGACTGGATGTCGCTGTCTGAAATCCCAGAATGGGAAAAGCCTGGAAGAAGCAATTATATATCTTAAATCAAACAGTTTGATAATTTTAGATCACTATTTTCAACAGAATTTATACCTTAAGAATTTTATGAAAAAAAAAAACTCTTAAGAAGAGTGGAAAAACAGTTCGATTGAAGGAAGATGGTTAATTTTTTTAAAAAGCACAAAAGTGCTTGCGTACAATGCAAATTCCGAAAGAATTTTTTCCTCAATCCACTGGTCAGAAGAAAGAAATCGTTAAGGTGCGTACAGACCTGACGAGACACGCCGCGACAAGCACGAGAGGCGCGCGCGACCCTCGCGAGAGGCGCGCGAGACTCTCGCGCGAAATGCGTTCCCACTGATTATCCACGAATCGTTTTTCAGGCAGTGACTTCAGCATGTCGACTAATCATGAGATAGCTGCAGGTCCCATGTCCTGCCATTACCCATTAACTGAGCAATTTCAACCCACGAGTCGTATTTTTTTTTTTTTTTTTTATAATAATAATTTGTGTGCTTCGGGTTCCTAAGGTTTGGTTTCGATTCATAGAATTTAATTAATTCTAATTGACTTTCCTCGTCCCATTCCATATTTTCACTACTGAAAATTCCGAAATTTGTCAAGGTGTATAATATGTAGTTGTCGCGCACCAAAAAAATAAACCCGTCCACAGTGCGACACGCTCCCCTTTGATCTGCCGTCGAAAAACCGACAGCAGATGGATTGCGACGAGCCTCGAGCGCGCCTTCTGCGACCCTACCGCGAGCCACGTCCACACTTGAAATTTTGGCGTGTCGCGTGCGTGTCGCGAGCTCGTCGCGGGCGTGTCTCGTCAGGTATGTACGCACCTTTAATTAGAGTCCGTTAAGGCCATTCTAGAATGCCAGTGTAACTTTAAATTTTCATGTGCAAAATTTTATAAGTACATTAAAGATCAGAAAGATGTTCTAAAGAAAATCACTTTATCGAAGAAATATAAAACTGACAAATCCTAAATAATTTTTTAAATTTAGTTTTAAGGAATATCAGTTATAATAAAGATTTTCGTTCCTAATATAGTTGCTTTTGTGTTAGGTATTTAGAGTTAGATAAACTAAAAAAGTACCCCCCCCCCCCCCCCCCCCCGGGCATAGCGTCGCGATTTGAACCAGATGATTTATGGCAACCCTATATAATTATGAGTGAACATACATTCAAAAACGCACTTACGGGTCGAATTGTAAAGCCCTATTACACCTACATCCTAATATTTTATGTAAATTTCTTTCTTATTTTCATTTTTGTTCCGTATCCTAGACGTTATCTTACTGTCTTACGTTACACTGGAAACACAAGGTTGTTACAATGCATGTCGCTGAATTTTCAAAGGTTTTATTTCGCTTTTGAGTGAAGTCTTGAGGGAAATTATGTTCCAGGTTTTTCTTAAACAAAATGTCACAGAATTTTCTTATGTTACCTCTACCGACTGTGATTTGAACGATAAACTGGTTTTAAAAGAAGCTCTGCACAAGAAAGCAAAGGAATAATAAGAATCATGTTTTTGCATAAATAAATAATATATAAGTTTGAAAGAGGTTTTATTCGACTGTTACCCCAAGTATACAGGGTAGTATGAAATGATTTAATCATGGATTTATTACTGAATTGATGTAGCCGTTACTTGATGAACATCCATTATTAAAATATTTAAAAATAACAACAAACTTGTTTCAATCTTCACTAAATTTTTATTCATAAACATGACAATTGTTTCGACAACACAGTGTCTTCTTCTGATGGTTGGAGTACAAGGAGAGTTTGATTGGGTTTGATTGGGGGAGAGTTTACTTCAACCATCTGAAGAAGACACTGTGTTGTCGAAACAATTGTCATGTTTATGAATAAAAATTTAGTGAAGATTGAAACAAGTTTGTTGTCATTTTTAAATATGGATTTATTGTATTATAAGGATTCGATGTCCGTATACTGTGAGCGTATCGAACGTGAAGCCTTATATTTGTTGTTTGTTTTCCCCCAGGTTTTTAGTTTACGAACTACGTACTTGAATCAAGAAGGGTAGTAGAAAGAGATAAAATGTCATTGGAGTGTTGGAGCTCAGAAGTATTGCTGTCTGTGCTGGTTGTTTAGGAAAACGGCTGAACCTCGGTCTGAACACTCGGTTACACGTACGTCTTTGTCTAATGAACTACAAAAAAAAAAGTGCGACGTATAGATTTATATAGATTTATAAATGACTCTGAGCGACTTTAAAGAAACACCTTTAGAAATAACATAACCTATAAATAATAAAACCTTTTTAACTTAAATTTATTATTATTTAGCAGAAAAATAAAATATTTTAGGGCTTTTATTACTTTTAGTAAATCTTGTGATGCTTCTAACGTATTTTTTGTACAAAAATACAAGGTAAAATAAGATGTGGCCAATGTTTACAAATTGTGTTTACAGTGTCGTTTAGAATGTTTTGTTTTGGCTTCAAAGAATGTTACATCATCCCGTATCCAGTCTTAATAAATCCATGGATTTAATTTATCGGAATTGGTGATTCTTACGGTAGTGTAGAGCGACGGTCGGTAACTGGCGGGCGGGCCGTGTTCTGGATTCGGATCGCGGAAGGTAAAAATTGAACCGCCAAAAAAATCATAATTAATTTGTAATTTATATACCTACCTATCTTATATTATTTTTAAGAGAAAAACTAAAAACTAATAATATGAGTTTTTATAAGACAGGTTCCTATTTGAGAAACAAAAATTACCTGCGGCCCATTTGAAGTTTTTCTTGTTTTTATCTGGACGTCGATATATTTTTTTAAAAGCATCCGTAATTATTTGTCGACCGCTTCGCGTCGTTCGGTCAACTGCAGTCGCGTGCGGAAAAGTATCATTTTCCGCACTTGTGAGGTAAATAGTTATTCTGGCTCGTAAGAGAAATCCAAGCTTTGTAGCAGCTGATGTGGCAATTGTGGCCAACCGGAACCTTGCTCAAACAAAAATCCTCAAAAACAATAGATATAAAGTACTAAATAAATCTGTTTGTAAAAAAAAACTAAAATTGTATAAATGATAGATCAGTAACAGATATTGTTTATAATTATAAGCCCTTGTACCTAAAATATCTATTAATAAATACAATAGCCACAATACAATGAAAATTAAATACATGGTAAAATTCAATAGAGACAGTTTTCACCACCAAATTGAGCATTGATTATGAAATTCAATAAAGAATATTAATTTTACGCTCAATTTGTCCATATTTTCCTAAAATCAGGGAAATATAATTAAAAACATTTTTTTGAGGGTTTTCATTGATTTCTATATTTTTTCTGTTTTCAATATAATTACTGCTTACAGCGCTTTTGTCCACAGACTTATTAACATACCGCTGTCAGAGGAAAATTATAATAAATAATTAAATATTATTAAACAACTAGCAGTAAATAATGGCTATAATGCTGATATGATCGACCAAATTATTAATAAAAAACAATATAAAAAAGCTATCAATTTAGCATATCCTACAATAAAATCAAAAGCTACGCTTAGATACAAAACACTCACATATTCCGTTAAACTTACACCAAAAATCAAAACACATTTAAATAAACTAGATTTGCATATTGCTTTCAAAACGAATAACAAATTAGGTGTATTAATAAAAAACAACAGAAGTAAAATTAAAAAAGAACAAAAATGTGGTGTATATAAACTTAAATGTGGCAGTTGCCCAAACCTTTACATAGGACAAACAGGTAGAAGTTTTGAAAAAAGACTTAAAGAACACAAAACTAGTTATAACAAAAATAAATTAATAATTCCCAATACTCTCTACATTTAAATAATGAACAACATAGTTCTGATGATAATTTTGAAATTTTACAGTTAGAAAACAAATCTGTAAAACTTAATTTTTTAGAAAGTAAGGAAACAAATAAATGTAAAAAATTAAACATACTATTATTAAATGACCAGTTGGACTTGAATAGTTCCCCATTGTTAAATTTATAATTTGTTGGAAATTCCTCCAGCAATAAAACGGTATTTTGGTACATTCTATACCTTCAAATTGTAAAATATAAAGGACTTTACCTAATCCTAATGGTATTGTAAACATATCACTAGGTTGTAAAAATTTAGGTTAAATTTGTTGAGTAGTTGATACATATGTAGTAAGAACAGTTTTAAGTTTATACCAACCATCCGACGAAGCCACTGTGTGTCGAAACAACTGTCATGTTTTAAGAATAAAAATGTAGTGAAGATTTAAACACGTTTGTTGTTATTATTAAATAGTTTCATAAATATACTTTGCACTATAGTATCAATTTTAAAATATTCATCTTCATCTTCGCAATGCTTGTAATCTACGTCCACTTTAGGTTTCATTTCCAGAATAATTTAAAGAGATCAAAATCGTTTTTATAAAAGTATTTGCTTTACATTAATTTTCAATCATATCTACAATTCCGTTTTGCCAAACCCGCCGGTTTCATCCCGTTCAATCGAATATGTAATTTTATTACAGCTTGCTTCAGATTTACTCGCCCATCTCTGGTAGTTTTTCGCTTTTTTATTATGTCTCCCTTTTTATAGACAATGTCGTTTTTGCACTGGTTTTTGTTATCTTTGGAAACATTATCGTGATATGTTGCAGCGTATTATTATCTTTATTACCACAATTTCTTTGTCGTTTAAATTACAGAATACATGTTATAAATAGGTATGTGTTATCTTCCATTTTAATGTTTTATGTCGGGTCACAGTTTATATAACCGCTATAATGATAGTAAATGTTATGTCTTATTGGCCACTTGTCGCGAATGGATATATAAGTTTTATTATGTAAGCATACAGTATATCCGCGTATGAGGTTTAAAAGGGTACAAATAAACCAAATTTCAAGGTATTTTGAATTTCCTCGTGGGAAATTGAACGGACAGCCTGGATAATTCGGCCTTTTAGAACGTCAATATTATTTGGTATTGGGGTGGCATAAACAACTTGTTTTAAATGGCCCCATAGAAACATATCGGTCAACGTTAAGTCGAGGCTCCTTGGGGCCACAGAATTGGGCCATTTTTACCAATCCACCTTGGACCAAATCTGCGGTGAAGTCATTGTATTACCTCGCGAGCGCGATGTGCTGGACAACCATCCTGTTGAACATACATTTTCTGGCAAAAATTTAATGTCAAATTTTCGAGTTCACCGCTTAAAAATGCATGCTTTCTAAGTACGACATTCCATTGCAGGTGTTATTAAAAAATATATGGGCCTATAATGAATAGCAAATATAAGATAGCAAAAAAAGCCGCAGGAGTATCTCGAAATCTCTTTCCTTCGGTTTTAAGAGAAAGATTGTATATATGTACATAAAAATTTGGCATCTGATGCAATGCAATGCACAAAATATCACTGCTGCAGTGCCGCAGTTATAGAAAAAGTATAGTGTACAACACGTTTGAAAATACACTGAAAAAACTCTTGATCTAATTTGAAAAGTAGAGTATTCTTGGAAAATTAGCCTTACATGAAGCGCTACTATTCTTGTGTCAAGCGAAAATTCTTAGTGCAAGTAAAGGATAATCTTGAATCTACAAACGTTCTATTCAAGACAATAGTAATATTGGTTTAAGGACTACTACTGTTCAGTCAAGAAGAAGGGTTAGTTTAAGATGAAGAATAGGAGTACAGTTATTTTAATTGGTAATTTACATTGTCTCACGAATAACTACAGTTATGGCAAACAGTTTATATACACATTGCCATAAATATTGCTTAATCTTGAACAAAGAGATACGCTTTTGTAGCAAAAGAAGTTAGTCTTCGTGGAAATTCGTAATCCACTGATATCTTAGCGATCCTTTGGCGAAAGCGCTTTTTTCTTTCGCCAACCCTTTTAAAATACTCCCCTCTACCCTAATCCATTAGTATTTTTAGTGCCCCGTTGGCGAAAGCGCAAATATGCCTTTTAGACCCTCACCCTTCTAATCCACTGATATCTTAGCGATCCTTTGGCGAAAGAGCGTTTTTCTTTCGCCATCCCTTTTAAAATACTCCCCTCTACCCTAATCCACTAGTATTTTTAGTGCCCCTTTGGCGAAAGCGCCAATATGCTTTTTGGACACTCACCCTTCTAATCCACTGATATCTTAGCGATCCTTTGGCAAAAGCGCTTTTTTCTTTCGCCATCCCTTTTAAAATACTCCCCTCTACCCTAATCCACTAGTATTTTTAGTGCCCCTTTGGCGAAAGCGCAAATATGCCTTTGGACACTCACTCACCCTTATGCAATATAGGGGAAGGAGCCATTGACACTATATATGCCCTTCTTATACCACCTTACACAATTCCCCTAATACACACACCCCCATCAGTGCCTTTCTGACACCTTGACCACACTCAATATACGTCACTGATAAATAGTTCTACTTCTCCGTGTGTGTATTCACTTCCACACCGGAGTTAAATTAAGAAAAAGTTGAAATAAGGATTACTATACTTGGGTTGAGGTTACCTACTTTTACATTACGACCGTATTGCAGTTCGTTTAAGAATTGCTATACTTATTTCAAGTTTATTTGCTTTTCTCTCAGGCTAAGAACGTTCTTGTTTCAAACATTACAATACTTAGTTTACTCGTATTTAGTATTGAAAGAAGTATAGATGTGCGTATAGTTTTAAGAATAACATGCCTTTTGGAAGGACTATACTTGCTCTTGCGGATATACAAGACTAAGCTATCCTTCACTGAAGACTATTACTCTTGACTCTAGTATAGCTTTTTTTGAGTGTACCTATTTACAATTGTGGGCTTCGCCTAAACGTATCACCCGTGTGAAAAGAGTTATTTCTGAAACTAGTTGTGCAATGTATATATGATATGGTATGATATTAAACTACACTCTTAAAAATATGTTGGTAGTGATAACTAAAATTTAGTCACTACAGCCTTTTCTTTTTGTGAAAACGGACTCAACCGAAATCTAAGTCATCGTAACTAATGCAAAACAGTTGCAGGTGTACTAGTTAAAACAGCTAAATATGTCAACTAAAGAAGCATTTAATTTTAGTCGCACCAACTAACGGTTGGGTTCAAACCAATTGAAAGATATGTTATTGATACTAAGATTTATGTTGTCACTCTAATGTAAATTAATTTTTCTAACATAGACGAAGGTTGTTATGACCTACTTTATTATAGTAAGCAGAATTAAAAAATGTAGTTAAAACTGCTAAATAAGTTAACTCAAGAAACATTAAATTTTAGTTGCATGAACTAATAGTTTGGTTGGTATGACCAATAAAACTCAGTACTTTTAAAATAAAAGTATATTCAAAGATTATATATGTTACATAAAAGAGCTTTCATACAGAACTAAACTTAAATTCCACTTGAACCTATAGGCCCCCAAAAGTAAACATTCGTCGCACTTGGCTCACAGGTCACCACTATGCCTTCAATTTATGAATATAAGCATCTGATGTAGAGCTGGAGCAATTCGTTCCTAACATTCGGCCATCCTGCCATTGTTTCGCCCTCGAAACACCATGCTTTTGTCGTCGGCACAGGCCAAGTGTTTTACCTGTGAAAAACAACAATGTAAGAAATTTGAAGGATTCCAAAATGTATATCTCTGTTCCTAGTTACAGGACCCGTACCAAATTTATTGGTTTTAATAGTGAGCCCACTGGAAATGTTTTGATAAAGAACAAAAAAAGTGTAATTTGCGAAAAAAAGTTGAATTTTTGGTGTGCCCCTCCTAAGAAAAAAATGAACAGGTCTAGGTATTTTATTTATTACTTTTTCTAAACAAAGTTTACATCATTTTGTCGACAGTTTTTAAATTTTGAAAGAAAAAAATGTGTTAGTAAAAAGTTATAGTCAATATAACTTTTACTTAATCGAGCATTCATTTGGGCGCCATAAGCAAACTTTTACAAAATATAATGCAATAAAATGAATAAGTTATAGTTTTTAATGGGGTGGAAAAAATAACTACTTACCTTTAAGCTCGAATATCACGAATAAAATCAACATTAAAGCCCGTACTTTGGAAAACACGGCGCAATATCGCAGCAGCCAAAAAAAAAAAATGTCGGCTCAACCCGCTAATTGACTTACTGATGCTGCCACCCCACCACTCACGTATGTATGTGCTCACAACTAAGAAGGCATTGCTGCCAAGTTAAATTATTAGTCGATACTGATAAGAAGTTTGTTGTGACAACTAAATCGTTTTAGCGTCCCTAATTTTTCGCATAGGTAATGACGAATGTTTTTTTTAGTTAATGGAAATATAAGCGAAGGTGTTATAACTATTTAATAAGTTGATAATAAAATTAAATCTCAAGTAACAAAATAAATATTTTGTCCCAACTAATGTCATGCAACTTATTTTCTTGTGTTGTAGTGACTGTTTTTAAATTTAAGGAAAACTTATAAAACCAACATTTTTGCTATTGTAACTAAAAATACTTATTTCCAACAACTTAAGTATTGCAACAAATGAAAATAAGTTAGGAAAGCCAACTCATTTTTAAGAGTGTAGTTGTAGAGACAAATACAATTACATATTAGTTAACCTTAGTTAGTTAAAACTACGATAGAAGTTCCATCTTCCTATACTTCGCCAGTATTGTTCGTTCAAAAACTCTTTTTAGATCCAATTTTCATAGCAGGGTGTTTGAATATGCTGCTTGCCCATTTCAGCAGCGTGCATGTGTATTTGGAGCATTACTGGAGCTTTTTCCTTTTACAAGCAAATAATTGTCGGGATTCGTTATCGTAGATTGGAATTACACATTTTTATTTACATTGAAACTTTATCCGTTGAATTGGAAAGGATGGAATAACCGGAAACAATCGGTTGAAATTATAAATTTAATATGTAATGAATCTATAGCCCCCATTTTTACAAGTATTTATATATAAATGAAAGTGTAGTTGTTTCAGCTGGACCTACAAACACGAAAATATTTTTCCGACAACAGACCGAAAAAAAAACTCAGCAGATTAGCCTTCTTTGGGTTTGGTCAGCTTTACCAAGGTTTGCTCTGGCGTTTCTTTATCATTTTGATCAATATTTTGTAAACTACAAGGTGCCCAGGAACGGATTTCCCTTTTTGAAGGCTAAAAATTTTCTTCAACTTTTAAAAAGAATTTGCTAAGGCAAAAGTAAACAGATTTTATATGGATTTCATGTTTTAAAAATTTTATTGTCGAGGTGCCTTCCCTTTCGGTCAAAACGCTCTTGCAATGCTGTCTTCATGTGGTCAAAAACCGCTAAACTTAAGTTAATTAACTCTTAAAAATATGAATGAAGTCTACTTGTCAGGGGTACATTTAAATATGCAAAAATTGAGAATCAATTCTCTAACCACCTGAAAATTCCTTATACAATAAGGATTTCAACAAATAATGAATTACATACCTAAACTTGCCGTATTTTCTTCTAACACAGTTAGATAAGAAAATACTAATGTTTCGAATGCAAGAAACTACCAGGAAGAAGGAAGCTTTTTCTTTAGTTAGAATGTCGTCACCTGCAGACCGGTTTCGAACTCGTTGAGAACCAACCATTATTTGTTGAAATCCATATTGTATAAGGAATTTTCAGGTGGTTTGAGAATTGATTCTGAATTTTTGCATATTTAAATGTACCCCTGACAAGTAGACTTCAGTCATATTTTTAAAAATTTTACCTTACGGTAAACTCTACTCCGACTGCTTGAAACTGCTAATGGATGGCGCTGCCTGGGTCTCACTGCATATGCAGTACGACATTGTAGCTTTAAGGAATTACTTTTTCGGAAGGGTATGTTCGTCTATCTTGTACTGATGAGAACCAACGAGTTCGAAACCGGTCTGCAGGTGACGACATTCTAACTAAAGAAAATGCTTCCTTCTTCCTGGTAGTTTCTTGCATTCGAAACATTAGTATTTTCTTATCTAACTGTGTTAGAAGAAAATACGGCAAGTTTTGGTATGTAATTCAGCGCTCGGAGGGGCATAGAGCCCGGAGAATAGCTGTTTTA
This sequence comes from Philopedon plagiatum, assembly GCA_963971165.1. Taxonomy (NCBI): domain Eukaryota; kingdom Metazoa; phylum Arthropoda; class Insecta; order Coleoptera; family Curculionidae; genus Philopedon; species Philopedon plagiatum. The sequence continues at coordinate 132,210,670 of OZ020191.1, read as the reverse complement.
CCATTATTTGTTGAAATCCCTATTGTATAAAGAATTTTCAGGTGGTTAGAGAATTGATTCTCAATTTTTGCATATTTCATTAATTTTATTTTGTCGCACTTCATGAGAAATGATTTAAAATATTTGCATATTTATGTTCGCGTAATCAGTATTGATTAGAAGTAATCAAAAGGGTATACTTTGTATAAATAACAATGAAAATAAAAAAAAATTGATTTACAAATTGATTAATAATTGAATCAAGAAACTTAAGCAAAAAAATATAATCAGACATCTCTCGAGGTTAACCTATCGACTTTTTTACTGTGTATGTAGAACCCCAAAATAAAACATTAATCTGTTACTGCCGTCTTTTAGCTTTTTTACGATAAATTATTTAACAGGTCGCATTACTTCAGACGCGTATAGAATTCGGAAGGGTCGGACTCTCCGCAATGACCGCGGTCGTAACGGCGGTCGGCCATGGGGCTATTCGGGCTTAATTTTACTGGGCTCCCTTTTCTCTTACAAGAAACTATTTTGATTTGACGGCAGCTTTATCTACCGAACCTTTCCTTAAAGTTCATTAGGGATTAAAACGTAGTAAATATATCTAATCTTGCCTGATATGTTCCCTCTGGAAATTTGGTGTTTCACACAGGTAAGCGAATGGATAGATCCTAAAAGGTTTAGCTGATATTACTATACAGTGAGGGCATAAAGTCTGGAAACACCTAGTTTTTTAGGAAACTATACATTTTCGGAAGAAACGCCGAAACACGTCGATTTTGTTCTCATTTTCTACACATTCTAAAAATATTTGATTATATACAGGGTGTGCCATAAAAGTTGGGCATTTGTCAAATTTGATTTTTGTATATTATTCCATTTTTGAATTGTGCGTTAGGAAATCAACATCTTTTGTATAAACCACCCTTCCTCTAAAGTCAATTGTTTGGGAGATATTGCAACTTGAAAATTATCAGCCCGCAAAATTAAATAAAGTCAAATAACTGAACACATTTTTATTTTAACAACAACAATCCAACTGAGACAATTATTTTAACGCAGCAAATGCTGAAATTATTGACCGTTAACTTCCTGGCAATATCCTAGCCTATCCATAAACTCCTCTTGTACGTTACGGGTGAAAGAAGGTGAAATTTGCCGAATTTCATCCCTTATACGATTTTTTAAAGCTTCTATGTTAGGAGGTCTGTTAAAGTAAACTTTACTTTTTAAATAGGAAGTAATCAAGGGGGGTCAAATCCGGTGACCTCGCAGGCCATTCTATGGGGCCACGACGTCCTATCCACCTGTTAGGAAATATCTCGTTGAGATATTGCCTAATAGCTAGCGCATAGTGAGGTGGGGCCCCATCTTGTTGAAACCACATTGTTGAGGCAGGTGTATCAGGCGCATCACCTGGATACCGCTGAGCTAAGGCAGGAATTAACTCTACTTGCAAAAAGTCTAGATACATTTGGCCGGTCAAATTTTCGTCAAAAAAATAGGGACCAACAATCTGGTCTTGAAATATTCCTGCCCAAACGTTGACTTTTTCGGGATGTTGCATATGAGCCACTTGAGCCCAATGGGGATTCTCTTTAGACCAATACTTACAGTTTTGCCGATTGACAGTACCATTGAGAAAAAAGGTAGCTTCATCCGAAAATAAAACATTTGCACAAAACAAGGGATCCACGTCGCACCTTTCTTGCATATTTTCACAAAACTGGAGTCGGCGGTCATAGTCATCTTCGTTTAATTCATGTATTAGTCTTATTTTGTATGGATGATATTTCTCTTTATTCAGAATTTTTTTCACTGATGATTGACACACGTTTAAATCTAATGCCACTTGATGGGTTGACAAATGTGGATTCTCGTTGTAACTGAGTAAATCATCTCATTTAATATTATCATCTAATTTAGGCCTACCTGTCCTGGGCAGATCTTTTACAGTCCCATGTTCATGAAATTTGATGACAATTTTGCTGACCGCAGATTTTGTAATTGCTTGTCGCTCTGGATGTGTGTTATTAAAAAGTTCACAAACTTCGTCAGGATGCCTACGACGATCTCCCCAGCCAAACATCATAAGGATTTCAATCCCTTGGATCTCGGAAAGCATATTTTAAGATACAAATTACTATCTTATTTAAATGTGTTTGATTTTTGACACAATTATCATAATGGGACATGCTGGTTTCCAGGGTAGTGCAACAATTCAAGGTGTAAGAATTACCAATTTTTAAGTTGCAATATATCGCAAACAACTGACTTTAGAGGAAGGGTGGTTTATACAAAAGATGTTGATTTTCTAACGCACAATTCAAAAAGTTAATAATATACAGGGTGTTCTATTTAAAAAATCAAATTTGACAAATGTCCAACTTTTATGGCACACCCTGTATGTAATCAAATATTTTTAGAATGTGTATAAAATGAGAACAAAATCGACGTGTTTCGGCGTTTCTTCCGAAAATGTATAGTTTCGTAAAAAACTGGGTGTTTCCAGACTTTATGCCCTCACTGTATATAGAATGTGGGTAGTCAGATTTGACTGAATGAGAAAGTATAAGTAAATCTTTACATTTTACAGATTTGAAGGTTTGCTAGCTTGAAGAAAGAAAGCGTTTACCGCTTTTAAAGGGACAAGCAAGCTGCATTTTTGCTTTGATTAACGTAAAAATAGAAATTAAATTTGAAACGGATAGCTGTGTTGTTATAGCTTGTCAAAAATAGCTTTACCTCTGAGCTACGCCCACTAAAAGCGCAGTAGACCGATTGGTAGGTATCTGTAATAGAGTTGGTGCAAAACTGCAAAACAGTATTTTCCGGTAACAGGTAGATACGTTACGTTCCAGTTCCAAGTTCAAACCTGTTCCAAATACCTGTTATTTTTTACCTAGTACAGTAAAAAGTACAATTCAAAATACATTTCAAAAAAACATGAATTTAATTAAATCAGAAAATATCTTATATCATGCAACTAAAATAATTATTAGGTAAAGAAATAAATTATTTAATGCTCTTAAATAATCAAATTAATTTATCTCATGCTCTTTTCCGGCTATATACAGGGTGAGTCCGGAGGAACGCCCCAAATTTTAGGGGTGTATTTTACACGTACGTAAATATAAGGCAACAAAATCCAAAAGTTGTAATGCGGTTTTATTTTGGGGTCCGAAACGCTTTCCAGACACCCGAATTACGAATTTTTTCACAATTCATCGAAAAATAATTATTTCCAATAGTATTATTTTGCAAAAAAAATTTGCGGAATATTAAGTACTTTTCTTAAAAAAAGTCTTGAAATTTGAAAAAATGCATAATGAAATGTCAGTTGTATGCGTCTTGTTTTTATGCCAACACGAAAAGCGCAGTCGCAGTTGAAAACTTAACAAAGATAAAAAATTTAAAAAAGATACTGATGAAACCTAAAACTGAGCAAACCTGTCCGAGAACATATTTCACAACTCCATGGGCACAAGGAGAAATTATATTATTTCTAGCAAAAGCTTTAATGCAAAAATTTCACAAACAAGAATTAAAACACCAACAAAATAATAAATGTGGCAACACTGTGTTCCCATAATCCAAAACGTCATCCAAAATTGATATTTACCTTAACATCAAATATGTAAAACCATCAAATGGTTCATAAAAATAATGGTTTTTTAATAGAGTAATTTCTGAGTTACAATATTGTGCTTTCCATATTAAAGGTGTTTTATAAACGGTAATATCAATATCAGTAAAAAATGTGTTAAAATTCCAAAATTCAAGGTGTCCGTATAGTGTTATGATATGAAACCTTTATTTGTTTTCAAATTACAACGTTTTGAAAAAACACCTTACATAATTTTTTTAATTAAAATTTTAATAAAAAATGTTTAAAGACCCCCTTTACAGGTACAAATGCATGATTATCATCTATACACCGACAAAAAAAAACAAAAAATAAAAATAAAGCATTTTTATCATATTTTTAAAGCTTTGTAATTGAAAAAAAATCTGTTTACAACTTTTTAATATATTTCCTTCCATTCCCCAAACATTTTGGCGTTTTAAACAACTGTACACATTAATCTGCGTGTGTATAGTATGTATAGAAAAGCTGCTATTGGTAGGGGCAACATGTTTTATTTTTTTTTAGTATTCAGGTGACTGTGTATTGTTGTCTTTTTTTCATTTCCTTTGGGTTTACTACAGTTTTGTGATGTTTATTGTTGCAGGGCTTGATGAAAAGCTTATACAACGAAGAGAAATGTACTTTATGAAATTTTACTGGAAAAGTCAGATACATTTTTTTTTGTAGTAAAGCTACTTTTAATAAGAGTTATTATTTTGTACGAAGAAGCAGAAACTGCTTATCCACAGATAAAACGCAATCTTTCGATAAGTTACATATTATTCTAAGGCTATCTCTTATGGGCATCCAATTAACTTTGAAAAATTTCAAGCAGACACTGAAGAAACTGCGAATATGAATGTTGATTTGTTTGAATGGTATCCCATGAGGTACCACTATACATACAATTTTAATACATAGTGCAACTCTGATAAAACCTTGTATTCTAACAATCGGAATGCTATCTGAAGAGGCTCAAAAGGCCCGAAAACATCCCTTTATGGGTTGAGTTCCCCGGAAATGGATAGATTCTGATAGTACATATATGTATGTTTATAGTAAAAGTTTAACAGAAGGATCAAAATAATTTTACCAATAATCTAAAAATCCATTTCGCAAGTTTGCATTAATTAATGTTAGATCAAAGTACATAATAAGTCTATTCAAGTCGGAATGCAATGGCAGCAAAATCAACTGATGTGCGTTCGTGTTCATTTACTGCATGAAAACGCAGCAGCCAGTAACTCACATTCCACCTTCATTAGGAAAAATGATTTAATTTTTAAAATGAATGGCTTGAGAATATCAAATAAAACAATTAAAACACGAATCGTCAAAATGCCGCAATGATAATTCATCTACTTTATGCATATTCAGTTTGTAGGGGGATGCAATTAGGGGTGTCTTATGGTAAGCAAATTTCGGAGATTGATTTTGAGAAACATTAGTCATATCGATATCGATTTACTGATATATGAAGCAGGCGCGGCCCGTGAGTTTTTACAGATAGGGCAAGTTGTGTGGGCAAGTAGTGGTATTAGCGTAATAAGCAAAATACACTTTTTTTAATTAAGGAAGATTTTTTAATAATGTGCCTTGTTCTGCCAAGAAATTATTTACCTACAAATAAACACCTCAAAAGACATAAAATACTGAAATTGCATTTTTACTGTGACTTTTCGTAAATTACCTATATGAAAACAATTGCTTGTACTGTTAAACACAAGTACTCAAGTATTCGTACTACACTACTACACAAAGGGCACAACATAAATATTAAATAATATTCAAAAACATAATATTACAAAACAAGATTAGGAAAGCCGAAACACTAATTAAGTACCGGCGCCGGCGCGATGTAATGAAATGTAGACAAAAGGTTATGCGCATATTAGATAATTAGTTTTTCTTTGTCTGACCCAAATGTTTTGCTATAGTATATTTCGCGGAGCGGTTCGAGTGTATTTTCATAGTGGAACGGGAAAACCCGAAATCAGCGGCGTCGACGGCAACGCGGCACCGTAAGTGACATTATTATTGGGCCGTCGACAATTTCGTTAATATATATATATATATATATATATATATATATATATATATATATATATATATATATATATATATATATATATATATATATACATACCCAATGCATGATACGAAGCCCAGCACATACTGCAGGTTAGGGGCAGCCCACTCTAAAATGGCGACTACGGCTGTATATTCAAGAAATTTATGTTTTAACGTTAAATAAAATGTTTACCTGTGTTAGTATAATAGGTTTATATGAGATGCATTTCTTTTTAGATATCTTAGATGTTACGAGTCCCGCTAAAATGTACGATTATTAGGAAGCCCAAAAGTATATACCGTATATAACGCCCCACTTTTAAGAAGCCTGCGGCGTTGCCACAGCATTTTTTCACGTTCTATCGATTTTTGCATGTGTTTTAAATGTCTTTAGGATGCTCTTTGACACATTTCCGATTATACGAAGCCCACACATTTTATAATACAAAATATTTGACGATATATCCGTTTGTTGTGTATACTTACTACGTAACAGTCTGGAGGTTGTCGTGCCCGGATTGGCTGGGATGGCCGGCACCCTGTCGCGTGGCAGATAACCAATGAGGCGGGCCGTGCCACGCGCTAACGGAAATAAGTGACTCGGTCTTTACTTTCGACAAGATGTAAATTATGTCAGTGGTATAAAACCTGATCCAGAGGAAATAGGGAAAAGCTAGTTCTTTATTTAAATCTAGGTGGTTTTTTCCCCATTTTTCCACTTAAAACAAACGAGCAATAACTTAATTAACTAAAATAATAGAAACCAAACAATTTTAAGCTATGCAACGCAGTTCTCTTATACCTTGAATGGACTCCTGGAACAATGGTTACATAATCATTCTGCAGTCATTCTGGTCTCCCCTAGAGGCAACATCAGTTCTCAGTTCCACTGGACTATTCGTGGGTAGGGACGGTCACGCAACAAGCCCACGAAAACTTTTGAACATACATATTATGTTCATGTGTAGTATATTGCATGTTGTATTGTATACACATGTAATGACAGGGACAAAGTGACATATTATTAAGATTATTTCACTCATGCGTTAAAAGTCCCGTAAGATGAGTAAAGTTTTTTAAAATTACAGCGATAATTTTTTGACGTTACGTCAATTAAAAAAAATTACACCGATAATTTTTTCCTGTCATTTTCTTGGTTGTTATATTAATTTCGATACAAACAAATGGCTTGCAATTGTTATAAACCCGTAGTTACTGTTAGCAACCGTCGGCATGATTTGTAAATTAGTTGTTTGTATCAACATTTTAAAGGTTTTTCGAAAAATTTCGTAAAAATGAATCGTTTCGGAACTGCTACAGAAGAAGAAATTAACAAAAAGCCATCAAAATGTTACTCACAATTACCACGGCTGTAATTTCTATTATACAATAAATAATAAATAAATTTTAGTTTAATTTAAAAGTAAGGTTTCTTGTTTAAATTGTTTAATAAATATTCAATTCATATTTTTTGTGTTTTGATTCGTGAAATAATCCCTAAATACCACTCGAGCATTTTGTGATTTCATTCGTGAAATAATCCCCTAAATACCACTCGAGCTTTAAAATTACTGATAATTTTTCACTCTTACGTGTTTTCTTTGCAAATTTCACTCGTCCTGCGGACTCGTGAAATTATAGAAAACACGCAATCGTGAAAAATTAGCGGTAATTTTTAAGCTCTCGTGGTATTATCCCCGATAATAAATAAATTTGAAAGTAAAGTAGTTCAAATATGTCAGGGATTATATGTACGTAGAAAAAGATTTAAGAGAAAACGAGAGAGAGAGAGAGAGAGAGAGAGAGAGAGATGCATATATCGAATTTGTATTGGGGTCAGTGGTTGACCTATTTGTATCAAGTGTGATACATGGTTGCATTCGGGAGTTAGACAGCTTTTAACAAATATGCAATAATCGCTGTTGTGTGCTTAAAATTCTTTTGATGATGATATATTCACCTGAAAGGTCTTGAGAAAATGCTCTTAGAATGTACAATTTATTTTTTGGTATTAGCTCTGTTCGCAGAAGAATCACAAACCAGTCAGAGTCAATGAAATTACTGGAAACCAGTTGGCAAACTGTCATGTTACCAAATAACTGAAACTTGATTGGTGCTGATCGGTTTGTGATTGCTCTGCGAACAGAGCTATTAGCAAAATAAGTTCACTAAATAATAAATCCCTATTCAATAATTTTCAATTATTGCGAGTTTCTAGCTGGATCTCATAATTTTCTAAAATTTACCATTTAACCACATCTCTGCATTAAAAGCAATAAAGATCCACAGAGGTAAGAATATTTATTTGTGTGGAGATCCCAATGGTGATCGAATTTGGGACATACAGGTTCCTGCAGCTCACCTCCCGGCTCCTGTAGATCAGTTATCAATTACCTCTCTAATAAGTTTTGCATGCTCCTTTTGTCTGGATGTCGTCGTTCCGGATAACGCTGTGCATAAACTCGACCTGCCAAAAAAAATCAGTTCGTTTCGCATTCCCTAATATGAAAATCATATCTATGACCTCTACTCGGTTGTACTCCATGACAAAAAATAATACTTGAATGTAAACAGCTTAAATAATTAATAACAGTGTTTCAAACTTTTGCATTACTAAACTCAAAATATGATTTTGCCACTTTAATAAACTTTAATGTCAATAAATTGTTTTTCAAAGCCACCTTCGATTTTTATTCATTAAAATTGCTATTGCAATAAATAAGAAAATGAGTTTTCGGCGAATAACTTTTAATGTGTTAGGAATTGCGACAGGGTTGTAATTAGAAAAATGTTTGATTTTTTTTATTCCGCATCGAATGACATAAAATTATACAGGGACTCCAATTGAAAATAAGAAAAATAAAGTACTTTAAAATTTGAAAAAGTTTGACACTAAATTTTGAACACCCTGTATATTTCGATTTAATCAAACTTGGGTAACGAGACCGCCAGACCTCACTATTAATGTTTAAAACCAGTGGTGCAAAACTGATTTTTTTTGTTTTTACTTTTTTTCGCTCATATCCCCGAACCGATTTCAATAAAACTTTAGGGGTATGTAGGTAACCATAAGAGGCACCCAAATAAGCAACAAGATATGTGGCATGCAGTCTAAAAAATATATCTTCATGACGTCACACTTTTTTGGGACACCCTGTATAATGAAAAATATTTTTATGAAATGCGCCCTAAGTAAAGCCTGCAAAATATAAAAATCCTAACTTAATTAATAACTGGGCTACAGAAGACGGGAGGTGAGTTGAAGAACCCTGTATATATACAGGGACAAACGAAAACTGAAAAAAATATACTTGTCCAGTTTGGGATGCGATATAAAATATTTCACAATACATTAATATTAAGCTGCTTGATAGTTTAAATAATACCTCTTGTATAAAGCACGCTACTACGCTGGTAGGTATCACAGTATATGAGTATGATCTGTATATTTTAAAGAAAAACATTATTCGTTTGTGACTCCATTTTATAAATGATGATGCAACGAAACTTATTCGTAAATTTGACTCTTATTATAGTATATAAATATAGATATATAAATAAACTGGTCAACAAAAAAATCGGCAAAAGCGATTTTAACTCGACTTTTCGAACTGCTATAACTTTTTAAAAACTTAACTTTTTTGAGAGCGGTTTTCGGATATTGATAGCTCGTCTTGCCCAGATTAAGTGTCAAGAAGTGATTTTGCAATGGAAGTGACATTTTCATGCTATACAGGGTAATTAATAAGGTAATGTAAAACTACTAAAAGTTTAGGAGTGTGCCATATTGCCAATAATTTTTTTTGGTCATTCCGACATAGCACGTTAGTAAGCTGGTATCAATATCTCCAGACGTATTCGCCGGAATTTCAATTAATGGTCTCTGGCGAAAAATACAGGAGAAAACAAAAAAAGCATACAAATTTTGGTAGTGTCATTTTTAAAACGCTGTAGCTGGAAAACGGATTGATAGACTTTGTCGGGCTTTTAGGTATTGAAAGCCCTTTCGTGTGGTTTTTATCTAAAAGACATTTTTTTTCAAGGTCAAAATGTTTGCGTTGTATAGGGGCGAACTAAAAAGTAAATGAAAACCATTGTAAAAAATGATTTTTTTTAATTTGTGAAAATTGAGCAGTATGTGTTTGTTTTCTTCCAAAATGAGGGCGTTTTGTCCACCTCCCGGTTAGTTATACAGCGTGTCCAGAAACCATCTTAACAAATCGGAAACATTTTATTTTTGCCTTTACAGAAAAAAAGTTATTCTTTATAAAAAGTTCTGCATAGTGAGAAAATCACATTGCGATTCAAAAATTTGATTTAAGACATACAGGGTGGCTCAAAAATGTAAAAGTCCTAATCCACATGAAGCTAAAAAGACACAAATCCTTATTTAAAGGTAAACTGCCACTGTAAATATAGTAGAGGTAACTTTTATGTTAGTAAATTACGTTTAGAACATACAAGAGGTCCCAAAAATAAAATAAATTTTTAATTATTGACTTTACAAAAAAGGTATCTTCATACAAAGTCAACATTGTGAAAACAGAGCATAATTATTCAAAAACATGATATAGGACAATACAGAGTGGCTTAAAAAGCTGAAAGACTCAATTTACGTAAAGTTAAAGAGACACCAAATCTTTATTTAAAGATAAACTGTATAGGTACTTTTTTGTAAAGTTGATAATAAAAAATTGTTTTTATTTTTGGGACCTCCTGTATATTCCAAACCTAATTCACTAACATAAAAAGTTAACACTAGTACATTTGCAGTGGCAGTTTACCCTTAAATAACGATTTTGTGTCTTTTCAGCTTCACATGGATTAGGACTTTTACATTTTTGAGTCACCCTGTATGTCTGAGATCAAATTTTCGAATGGCTATTCTATTTTCTCACCATGTAGAACTTTTTATGAGGGATTACCTTTTTTGTAAAGTCAAAAATAAAAAACGTTTCGCATTTGTTTAGATGGTTTCTGGACACGCTGTATATCTAATCGAAATTTGAGCAAAACGCCGTAGTTCTGGAAGAAAAAAAAACGCTTACTGCGCAGTTTGCACAAATTAAAAGAAAACTTATTTTTAACAACACTTCATTTATTTTTTAGTTCACCCCTATACAACGCAAACATTTTGACATTGAACAAAAAACAGTTTATTAGGTAAAACTCTACACAAAAAGGGCTTTCAATTCCCAAAAAGCCCGACAAAGTCTATTAATCCATTTTCCAGCTACAGCGTTTTAAAAATGACGCTACCTAAATTTGTATGCTTTTTTTGTTTTCTCCTGTATTTTTCGCCAGAGACAATTAATCGAAATTCCGGCGAATACGTCTGAAGATATTGATACCAGCTTACTAACGCGCTATGTCGGAACGACCAAAAAAAATTATTGGCAATATGGCACACACCTAAACTTTTAGTAGCTTTACATTACCTTATTAATTACCCTGTATAGCATGAAAATGTCACTTGCATTGCAAAATCACTTCTTGATGCTTAATTTGGGAAAGACGAGCTATCAATATCCGAAAACCGCTCTCAAAAGAGTTAAGTTTTTAAAAAATTATAGCACTTTGAAAAGTCGGGTAAAAATCGCTTTTGCTGATTTTTTTGTTGACCAGTTTAGTTCAAAAGTGTATTTTTTAACTTTTTATTGAATTTGTCTTCTTACCGTCGTAGATATAAGTATATACCTCGTTAATACTTCATTTCTGTAACCGAACTTTTCTTGTCAACTTACTGTATTTTAAAACTTCTTTGAAATATGAGCAAGAACTGCGTAATATAAATCGGTCAGCACTGGAGGCACCGGAGACATATCACATATAGAAATTATTTCCAGTAAAATCAGCTATGCCCTTAGAAAGCCTTCGAAACAAACAATAATGTTAGTAAATATACCAAAAATAATAAAAACAAAACAAATAAATATCAAAAACGCAGTGGTTATAAATTAAATTGTGGTTCATGTGAAAAAAGTTAGGCCAAAGAGGACATAACTTCAAAATTCGCATTTAAGCACATAAACGAGACTTTTTAAATGAAAAACATAATTCAGCATATTATTATGCAACCCATCTTTTGACGTATAATAATGATTTTAATGAAGATTTTAAAGTTAAAAATATAGAAAATAAAGGTAAAAAACTTTCCATGTTAGAATTCTTAGAAATTAACGAACTAAAAAAGAAAAACCAAATCTTAAATGACCAACAATTCACCATTATTAAACTTAATTTAATAAGTTGTTTTATTTGTTCTTGTTGTGTTATTAGTCAATACTTTTGTTATGAATATTAGCAATAAAATTCACATGAATAAAAATATATCACTGTAAAATTGTGTTAATTAGATAACCAAAATTAGGTACAAAACTATTTAAGAACATTTCTCATTTGTAAGTTTGTTAGTCGCATTTGACGAAGTAGCAGTGCTACGAAACATGCCATGCATTTTTTAAATAAAAAAGTGAAAATCTTTCACAGTTTTCTCCTAGTGTAGAAGAATATTTGTATAATATTGTTTGGCCACCCGGTATACAATTACAGTATGTCACTTCCTTCATAGGTCCAATATGCTTGAATATTCCCACTCATGTCGGGTCTTTAAAAAAAAGTGTACTACTTTTAAAGAAAAAAACATTATTATGAAAAACTCATATCATTCCTTTCAACTTTTCTCTCTTTCCTCTCTTTATAACCCAACACATAGAGATTTAAACGATTATTAAAATCAAGAAAAGAATATAATAACGGCGATCTAAACAATGTTGCCAGTTTTAGAGGGCTTCTTAAAATGCGCAAGACATACTGGGCTGGCTAAAATCGGTGTCATATATTAAGTACATATGCTGCTAAAGTCAATCTCCCCCTACTGGCAAGTCGTTTGAACTAAAGGTACATGTTTTGAGATAATGTATCGATTTTATGAAGCCCCACAAAATTTTCTGAAATTCGCGTGGTAGTATATATATGGCATGGTTGTGCTTAATACATGCTAATTTTTTAAGAAGCCCGAACCGGGCTTCCTAAAACCACTGTGGGCTTCCTAGCATCTGCAGAACATGGTATTTTTGGCTTCTTAAAGGTGGTTTATATGTATATATATATATATATATATATATATATATATATATATATATATATATATATATATATATTGTTTCTCTCTTAATTTTAATGCATTTATGTAGTTTTCTATTTCCATATATAAACCTATTAGGTCAATTGAAAATACGGCAGAGCCCGGAGCAAGCTTGGCTTGATTCTTTCTTGGGGAGTTTTCGAAATTAAAGAAAAAATTATAAAATAGAATCTGGATGAACGCAGGTATATGGCTGTATGTTTAAAGCGCTTGAAAACAACATTCTCGAGACAAACTCAAAAATCTACATTTAGTATTTATTTCTCAATATATAGGAGTACGGGATTTCAAAACTAGTCTCGCGACGATAACGAATCGATACTTGAAAAAGCCACTAATACATGTTAACACAAAACTTTTAAATATTGTATCTAATTTCGGTTTAATTTAACTTCAAAATCAAATTTAACTCGATCAAAATCCCATTCCCTTGAGCTCGTGATTCATTTGTGTCTTCATATAACTTTTTTATTGAGTTAGGTCTGTCAGATTGTTTTTTTGCGAAGTGACAAAGCGTAGGGCACTTTACCATTATATTTTTTATTTGATTACCGAGATTACTTTTGCCTTGTGCCGCTCTCCGTCTAATAAATATCAAGTGGTGCTGTTTTAAGAAAATTGCTCCTCGACTTATTGAAATTTATTTTTCCATATGTTAATATGGGTTTTAAGAAGCTGTAGACAAACAGATATAGATTCTACTTAGATGTTTAAATCTTGAAATATATTTTTTTACACGGAAAGACAAGACATGTAAAATGTAATGGACAGTGAAAATAGTTTTGTTATTTTTATTCTGTGAGAATGGAACTATAGTCTGTACACCGAACGTACGGAGTAACAAAACTACCTGATATTCAGGTTCAGGTAAAATCAGGTCAAATTTTCGGAATTTAAGCGGTCCTCTTGACACCCTACAATATTCAATTGGTGCGGGTGTTTCATTTATATTCTGAGTTCTGTGGCGTACGGTCTATAATTTTGTTTGTTGGTTGAGTGCTTTTTAAAAATATTGTGTTGCTTCTTTTTTCGGTGTGCTTTCTTTAAAATCGGGATATCTGGCAGCTCTATGTGAATAAGTAACATTCACTATGAATATCGTATTGAATGAGCCTCAATTACCACCAAAGAAACGGATAAAACGATCTTTGTCCGTTTATGAAAAAGGGAAGGGAAAGGGAAGGTAGGAAGATATATTACCTAGACGAGACTTGGGTCAATGCGGGACACACTGTTAGTAAAGTATGGGTGGATGTTTCAATAGAGCATCCCAGGCAAGCCTTTCTGGAAGATCTTTCGACAAGATTAAAAAATCCTTCAGGTAAAGGGAAACGCCTGATTATTTTACATATCGGATCCGATGGCGGCTTCGTAGAAGACGGCTCATTAGTTTTTGAGTCAAAGCAGATGGGTGACTACCACGCAGACATGAATGCTGATTTATTTGAAAATTGGTTCAAAAATATTCTAAGCCATCTAGAAGAGAACGCTGTCATTGTTATGGATAATGCTTCGTACCACAGTAGGCGTATTGATAAAGCTCCGAACACCGGAACAAGAAAGGCCGAAATACAAGAATGGCTAAGAAGGCATATTATTTCATTCGAGGAACATATGGTCAAGGCAGAATTATTAACTCTTGTTAAAGAAAATAAAGGTGCTGACAAATATGTCATTGATGAATTGGCCAAATCCACCAATCGCAGAATTTTACGCCTGCCGCCGTACCATTGTGAATTTAATCCTATCGAGTTAATCTGGCATCGTAGCACGACAAAAGTCCACAACACAAAGAAAATCATTTCAATTATTCAGCCTGCTTAGTTTAGTAGTAAAGTCACTATTATAATATTAACTATTATATTGTGGCAAACCTTCTAAAATAAATTAATATATTTTCATTAATTTACCTATATACTACGCCACTGATGATTTTCGCATTATCACTTCTGCAAGTACTTGTGCAGTGTAAACCGGGCCGTCTGGCACCGCCTTGTCTACTCGTGATTACTCCGTACGTTCAGTGGATAGACTATAGTACCTAGGTACAATTTAAATAATTGCGTTAGTAGGTATGTTAAAATAAACTTTTGTGAATTCTCAAAAATTATTATTATGAAGTGGAGTTTATACGACGACAGTGTTCATGTTTTCTAAGTTAACAGTCTTACCACAGCATTTCTTTGCGCTTTTCATGTCTTCACCAGCTTACCTAAAACAAAAAAAAGACCGTTATTAAATTAACACATAAATTTGTAATATATTATCATTTTATAACGAAGTGCAGCGTAATAAGTATAGTTACTTCCTATAATGAAAAATAGTATATTGTGTATCTAGTAGAAAAAGCCTAACATTCCCAGACGACTGAGAAGATTGCTGGTCTTGGCGCCAGCCAAGACCGGCAACACAGACCGGAAATGTGATTTTTCCTAAGAGGTACAGCTTGTCAAATATAGATTTGAATGAAACAAAGCTTTGTATTAAGTGCAAACATTTTTAATTTTAGCAGAGCGCTTTCGACCTTATAGGTCATCATCAGTGCTTCCTGAAAGTAAGGAATAAACAGGTTTAGATACAGAATAAGAGTTTAATTTAGAGTTAAGTTTAATTTTGAAATTTTTTAAAGGTGAAAAATTTTTAATTTTAGTTTAGTTGAATTTATTTTTATTTTATTATTATATTTATACTTGTCAGGATGCCAATCAGAAATCCATTTGAACGAACAACAGTAGAACATATTAAAATATTTTTACATCACAATTAAAATCAAACAATCATATTACAAAACAATTTCAAATTCGGCTTAAACGATCACATTTTTGATGGTGTAAGATCTGATAAATGATCATGAACCACGAGGTTGCCAAATCGTTAAGGAACAAAAATTTGTAACCAGAGAGACCTGGTGTGAAGCTTGGTTATAAATGCGCCAAATTCAAATTTTGGTATCAAAAACCAATCATTTCTAAATTCTATCCCTATGAAAAAGTGGGTGGTAATTTATGTTATATTTAAACATTAAATTAAAGGGAAACTGAGGGATTCTGGAATGAAAGAAATCAAACTAAATCAAACCCAAACATCAAAGAAATGTTAAGAGCCTAAATCAATCATATAAATGTGTAATGTTAGTAGCATGTATTTAGGAGGAAGTAAGTAACAAAAGAAAGAAGTAGACGGGGGGGGGGGGGGGTGCTAGATTATGCAACGGGGAGAAAAGAAATTAACATTAAAGTATCAAGGGTTTGAAAACCCCAAAAATATAAGAAAACTGAAAGAACACATTTATTAGGATTATTAAAAATTTTTGGTAAATAATTTAATTGTTGATGAGATGGTGAATGAATATTAAGGAACTTCGAAATTTAAGAAATTCAAAGAACATCAAATTTTCTTTCATAAATATTTATTTTTAATTAATTATAAAAGACAAGTTGGGCCTGCAACAGTAAGGTATCAATGTTATCATCATAGAAAGACAAATAAAGAAATTTAGTGAAAAAAGTATCAATCAGGAAATAAGGCGTCTGTGTAGGGGTAGAAAATTTCTATTTAACTCCACTTGAGTATTGAGACAAGAGTTGTTAGTTTTTAATTTTGTGTTGATACCTATGTCTTCGAGAAAAACCAAGCGATTAAAATTTTTGGAGCTGATATTATTTAGGATTTTTGAGTTAGAGGAAGGAGAAAAGTTATGTTTAAAAGACTTAATATGGTTCCCAAAGGCAGACGAGGATTTCCAAAGATGCTCACTTATTCTAGTTTTTAAGGGTTTGCGAGTGCGACCAATATAGGTGCTGTTGCATGAGCTGCAAGATAATTTAATAGATACCACTTTTAAGTGTATACATATTATATCTGTTTCAGTGATAACTTTGATACTACATTTATAAGGATCCACCCACACGAACTGCGTCCACTTATAAATAGCATTTAGCATTGCCACAATAAAAAACTATACTTATTTCTTTCGTTTTAGTACATCTAAATAATAAAAGCTTGTTTTTAAAAAGCATTTTTTACAAGATTTTGTTTTTAAATTTTTGGTTCCGTCTTAACCTTTGATATAATAACATTTTTGACCTCAACTCCCTAGCGCCACCCCTCAAGGGAGTTGCAAAAGTTAAATTATATAAAACCAATAAGATACAACTAAAATTTGGGGTCTCTATCTGTACTAATAGCAAAGATATTTGCCAATAATAATACTTTTCGGATACCCTGTATGTGACAATATAGTGTAAATATAGGTAAAGTTAATATCAGTTAGAAAATGCTGCAGCTCTATTGGCACAGCGTTTATTTCTAAGCCTAAATAATGCACCATTCTGGCAGAGGAAGTTAACTAGATCTAAAGGAAGTTTCGTGAACTGTTCTTACAAATTAAATTGCTATAAACTGCAACAATAAGATTCTTACCTATTTATTACGATTCTTAGTTGTATCGAATGCCAACTCGGTAATAACATAATGTTTTTAGTGCATTACTCACTTACTTATAATATTTCATTACTTGCTGTCCATTAACGCTCAAAAAGATTGCTTTCAACCCTAAAGAGATAGACACCATGTCAAATCGGACCTAAAATCGGCATGACACACAACATTCTGCATAATAAAAAGATCCCCAGATAATTTGGGACCATGAATTAGGAAAACAATGTATCTAATCTCCAATTTAAAACTGTTCAGTCGACAGTAATTTATCTTTTGTTATGACGCCAACTGGCAAAAGTCATTTCAGGGTTGTACAGTCAACCCTTCGCTTGTAACCCCTATGTCAGCATTTTTTAGCCCTTCGGACCGCAGCAGAGACCTTGGTTGACTAATGTGCATTTCTGTTTTCGTTTAGTATGCCTTGCCGTGGTAACATGTTGTCATTAATCAAGAACGTGAAGAAGTTTTAAAAGGTATGAATTTCGGAAACAATATTTCAACGTAGTTGGACCGGGGCAAGGGGAGAAGTTGCTGACAACCAAAACTTATTAACAAGGGGGTCGCTTTCTCAGAAGTTTGATAATAGCATGTAAAGATCAAACATGTCCTTAGCAACAATTGAGTAATTAAAGTATTCGTTATTAGCTATCAAAAACGGTAAGGCGACGGCGGACCGTGTTTGCGTTAATAAAATGTGTTTCTTCTATTTAAATGTTTACAGAATGTCTAAACAATATATTTTTATTAATAGTAAATAAAAATTATTTTAAAATCATAAAGCGTGTTTCTTCATTTGTTTCAAATATAAATATAATTAATGTAATAGAAATTCTTCATTATATTAAATAAGAGTAATTATTGTTCTTTAAAACACATATTATATGATTGAATTTAAACAGAAATGTTTTCTTTCTACTATAAGTTACATTAAATTAATAATTACTGTTGTAACTGAAACAATAATAGTAATTTTGCATCAAATGAGGTGCATATTCTTACAAATAAACTTCTAGTGAAACCACTAGAAGTTTGTATTGAATTTAGAATAGGGTATTACAGGCATCAAATAATTGTTATATTTGAACAGTCCATTAAAAACCAATGAAACCTTATATTTCAAGCAATCTGATTTTAACCTATTGGTTAACAATGATAAACTAATCATTGAAATAAACCGAATTTGTATTATGCAATATGCCATGGAATAGAGTGTGTCATTGAGTGAATGGGTATCCAATTCAATATACACGATAGTGTTTTTTCTGTGTAGGGGTGCTACATACAAACGTATATGAATCGACAACTTCTGTGATAGTGTGACAGCAAGTGATCATTTTCTCGTACGATTGTACCTTACATACCACAACATAAACTACAGAGATGCAATTCCAGTGTCTGAACGCTTAGCATTAACTTTAAGACTTTTGGGAACAGGAGATTCTTACGTGAGTCTTGGCTATCTGTTCAAAATATCAACAACACTCTATGCATACCATATTTTATGAAATTGCCAACAGAACTGAACTAAAATGGATCTTCTGTCAACGTAAAGTTGCGGGTTGCTCAAAATTCTTTTAATCTGTACCGACATTTGACAGAAAGAAAATGAAGGTCGCGCGGGTTGTGGTCAGTTTACAAGACCTAAAATTGAACAGGTTTGTTATGCAACACAAAATACATCGGTGTTTCCTAGCTTCACATGCTCTATCCGATCTTCGTAACACGACATTAACCAATCAGACGTGTGGTTCAGACGAGTAGCATATGGAGAGCAGCCTTTTGTGCGCAGACAGTAACTGTTGCTGATGATATGGTTTTTTATTACATTACAATTTATGTATAATTGTTTTTAATAAACAATGTGCAAAAATACCAGGGCAAGTGCACTGAAAACCTCATTTTTCACGTGCACAGAGCAGACGTTGTTGGAAGAAAGTACATACTTAGTGTACAATTAATCAAAATTTTTCTATAAATGAGCATCATTAAAGGCCAGTATCGTCAAATTCAACATATTTGGTTGTACGTTTATTTTTATGTGACGATAAATAATAAGTATTTGTAACGAAGCTTTAAAGACAAATAAGCGACCATCCATCATTCAAGCATCAACTTTCAACAAATTATCCGATTGTCCTTGCACAAATTTCATTCCGGTTATTGCTAAACATTCCTTTCATTCAAATGTAATGTTTCTTAACCACTAAATTTCCTAACCTCTGGAAAATAATCAAGAAAATCAATTAACACGGAATTCGTCATGTATTATAACACTTTTATTTACATGACATGTGACGTCACAGCCAATAGTATCGCGTTTTGCAAGTTTCAAATTTTATATGAAAATTTGTAGTAATAAATGGATAAAAACAGCCACTATAAATATTTTATTTATGTAGAGAAAACATTTTTTTTTTAGGTTTATTGGATTACATGCGTTTTCCCTATTAGGCGAAAAAGTGCAGCATTTTTTCAGGTATAGAGTACGTATCTTTATATTTATTTCTCTCTTCGGTATGATACAATTGACAAGGATTACTGAATCCGGCTATAATGCTTTACGACGAGCACGCGATTGGCTGAAATAAAATGCATCCACTATTATACCTCTTAAATCTAATACACTCCAAAAACAGAAAAAGAATATTTCTAAATAATTAATGAGAACGATCGCATGTCACAACGTGGGCGATCCCTTCGCCTTTATAAAAATTAAAACAAAACTCTCGTGAATAATAAAAACATAAAAAACTATAATAAGCGTCGCCATGCCGAGTTAATATCTATCATCGATAGAGAAAGAAGCTTTTTTCAATTTATTCCGAAAAAACTACATTACTATCAAGAAAGCAATATACCAAGACACTACGGTGTAATTTTGATTTAAATATTTGATGACGTTTGTCACTGAGACCATTTTTAAAGAAAAAGTTTGACTTTATACGTCTTACAATATTATAGATTTAAGAGCTTTTACTGTTTTAGGCTTTAAGAGTACATTGGAAGTTGACGTTATCGACCAGACTTGATAGAACTACAAAAATAAATATTTAAGGGGTTATTTATTATATTTGGACCAATAGATAACTTTTTTGTTTGAGGAGATAGAAAAATGTTTAATTTAGAAAAATTGTAGATTTGTACAAGAACTATCAGAAAACATAACTGAAAAACAACCCAACCTTAAGTTTTTGCAGGGGGCTCACCATATAATTATTTTTTTAATTCTACTTACTAAGAGCTCTATTTTAAGTTACCTAGACCGATGTTCTCTGTTTTCCTATAATTTAAAAAAAATAAATGAAACCCAAGCAACCCTTCATACCCTTCGTATATAAGTTAATGCAAGTCGTATAGGGTTTCTATGGAAACATCGATAATCTTTGGTTAAGTGTCAGGTGCTCTAACCAGGTACCTCAGTCATTCAAAGAAAGACAGTTTATTATTAGTTTATTTATTATGGGCCACAGCCGGCACAGCTCTTAGAGCTTTTAATAAATTTTTCTATGTCCCGCCAGACGATGCAACACGGTATAGAAAGGGTATAGAAAATTACTTGTTTCATTTTAATTTTTAAAATTATAGGAAAACAGTCGAACATCGGTGTAAGTAACTTAACATAAAAAATAGTATGGCGAGCTCTGTCAAAAAACTTAAGGTTAGTTCAAAACTCGCTTATTTGATGTTTAATTGCTTTCTCAGTTACGTTCCCTGATGATTCTTGTACCAATCTACAATTTTTCGAATTTAAACATCTTTCTATCTAATCTAAGCATGTACAGCATGATAAACACCATGTTAGCTCTCAGGAAGAGAGTTGAAATTTGGAAAGCTCCTCGCTTCCTGAAGAAACAAAATTTGGGCTACAAGCCAACGAAGTCTAACATTTTTTAACGTAATAATATATAAAGAAATTTCTTCCTTTCAAGGTAAAAATTTCTACAATTTATTTTGAAAAAAGAAAACAATATATTAAAAACAAATCGTTTTTAGTTATTCCTTTTCTATTGTTTCAGGTTCCTCTTGTAGTCGGTGTATCAGGGGCATGCCAAAGTGACGAACTGCTGAAAATGAGAATTTCAGACATCAACTTTTTAGAAGGAAAAGTGTTAGTTGACGTTCTAATTATTACTGTTGTAAGTTGGGTCAAGTTTCTAAAAGAATATTTCAATCTTCGGGAAAACATTCAAAATGATAGATTTTTATCCAATCTTGCTACGGAAAGGCAGTCAATCAATCAAACTTTAGGGCACAATTCAATCCTAGAATTTCCAAAGAAAATCGCAATATTTTTGAAGCGCCCCTAGCCAAAAAGTTTTACGGACCACTCATTTCAAAAAACCGCTGCCACATTACTTTTGTTAACAGTGGTGCAAATTTCCTACAACTTAAACGCCTGGGAGAGTGGAAGTCGAGTACAGTCTCAGAAGAATACGTAGATTCATCCTTGAAAAACCAAGCCAAAGCAGCAAAAACGCTCTCCACTCCTTCGACGTCCCCAAAAGAACCCCAATACACTTTTTTCAGTAAATACGAATGAGTGAAACAAATCAAGAAATTCGACTACTGATATGCATCAACAGGGAGGTTTATCCCTATCTATTAAAGCAAAAAATAAATCTAATTTGACTACTAATTTTAATAAATAAACTTCTTATTTTTTATGTTTATTATTGGTTGTTGTAAAAATGCACTTTGTTTACAACTTAAAAAAATTTAAAAAAATACTTATTTCAAAAATTGCACGTTTTCCCTTACTTTCCACCCACGGATAAAGAGTAAATATCAAAAAAGTGACACTTTCAAACTTTTAAAAAGCCAAATGTCAATATTACCTAGAGATACGGTGAAAAATAAGATATATTAATTTTAATTTTTTAAAAAGGTAGTTTTACTCTCGCCGCTGCAAACTTAACAAACTAGGTACCTACTGTACTATAAAGCCGTTTAAACTTGAATTATCTCTGTGACATTGTACGAAAATTAAATTTCGAGTTTGTTTGACAATTATTTCAAGCTACGCGGTGACCACAATATTAATCTTAGCGTCAGAGGTTAACAAAATGTTGAATATTACTTTAGTCTCTTTATTACAGACCTACCTCCGCATAATGTAAAACTAAATGAAAATACGTTTTAAAATTACATTACACAGTGAAACAGAGAACCAGGCAGATAATTTAATAATGTGACTCTCATACAAAGGTTACATGAATAAATTCGTACCTATGTTATATGAAATTAATAGCATTAGCAGTTTCGAAGTAAAATGGTCGTATAATAAGGAGTAGAACTGTGCAACTGACCAGGAACATTGTGGCATAAATTGTGATCTCTTTATTTATATATAGGCACAAGGTCAGTTAAAACAATATTATCACTTATGTGGTAAGATGTTTTGATGTTTTTCACTAAATATGGAGACACGACTTATTTTAGATGAACGAAGGAACAAATAAATTTCAGGAATGGTATAACAAATCCCTCTGTCCAAGCCGTGTGATTCATGAAAAATGTGTACGCACAAAATCCGCTGCAAGTGACTGTAGGGGAAACAGTGGAAGACCTAGAAATGTTGAATAGCCCAAGACAGTCAGCTTCGAGATTCTCACTACAAACTGAGATTTCTGAGCAAAGCGTTTGCAGAATTGTCCGTTTGGAATTGGCAATAAAGACATACCGCATTCAAATGGTACATGCACTTTGTGTTGCTGATAAAATTGCTCTCGTACAAGCTGCACCAATTTTATTACAAATAATAAAAATGGACCATTCTCTTATGGTTCTTATATCTGATGAAGCCACATTTCATGTCAGTGTAAAAGTTACTACACTAACTAAGGTTAACGTATGGTGAGCTATTTTTAACTATTGGATAATAGGTAAATTTTTAATGTTCCTACTGTGACAGGCAATTCCTACTTATATTACAGAATCTTTTGGAATATGCTTCTACATGTCTTACAAAATGGTTACTTTCAGCAAAATGGTGCACCTGCACATTTTGCTTTGCGAGTTCGAAGATACTTGGACGACACATTTAGTCGACGGTGTATTGGAAGAGGTGGGCCATTACCTTGCCCAGCAAGGTGACCTGACCTGACTCTGTGCGATTTCTGGTTATGGAGAATGCTTAAAGAACGCGTGTATGCCACGGAACTTTCCGACATTAATGATCTCAAACGCTCTAAAAATCACACTACTATCTGAAACTCAAAATTAATAATTTTAAACAGCATGCAAAAACGTTTACGCACGCAACACCATTCGCCAGACCTATCTTCCATACAATCTTGAATAAAAGTTTAGAAATTAATAGGCGGCGCACAGAGGTGATTTTATCTATTCTAGCAATTAATGAATCCAAAAAAAAGTTGTTGAAAAATCCGATATAAATTAAATTATTTTTACACGAAAAACTAGTTTTCAATAATCGAAAATATTTTTCTCTGTATCGATCGCATTAAGTTGTAACTTTTTCCTCGAATGTTTGACGTGCTTTGGCATTATATTTTCGTGTGTTGCACTCGCTACGTTTTGTGTAAAGTATTTTAGTTTGAGGTAAGTACTATAGTATTAATAGTATGTATTGCCTTTATTAGTTTTGTGCTTTAAATTAATTTGAAGGCAGTATTTTTGAAAATTTGCTGAAATTTGCAGATTTTTTATAAATAATTATGCAAAAGGCATTCTAGCACGATGTAGGGTTTCTGAATATCAGTCGTCCAATTCTGTACTAGGCATAACTACAAGATTCGAGAATTAATTAGGGTTTTAAAGTGAGGACAATATAATGGCCATAATTTGCATGCTGCCCCTAAACTGACAAGTTATGTCGGCACACAAAAGCAAACTGTTTGCCAAATGCATTTAATACAGTAATGAATTCATCACGGACAAAGAGCCACTGTACAAGTAGGCAGGTATTAATTTCATGAACATCAGGTAGCGACTGGTAATTTAATGGGTAAATCTGTATGGCCCGACATGTTGGTGGCGTCGTATATAGGGTATATTTAACATTCCCCATCATGGCGGGGTGGGATATGCGGGTAGCGATTCGTCATGACGTAGTTGTGGCCGAGGTTGATCTATGTGCGTGTCAGCTGTCATTGTACAGAAGTCCCCACGGTGCCGTGAGTAGAATCCATAGCGACTAATTGTTAGGGTCCCGGAAGGCCTTCAAGAGTCATTAATTTGATTATTTTGGTGCGTTAAGACGGATTTACAAATTTGCCAAAAACTAACATAGAAACTGGGAGTATGTTGTACATACATATATCGCCCTTGTGCAATCTTACAGGAGATGCAAAATACTGATTTTTCATATGTTTTTTTTTCTGTCATTTACTGTAAATTTAACTGATTTTATATTGGGTAGTAGTACATTATACATCAAGGGAGGCTAAATGCTTAATAATTTCTCCTGAGGTGCAGTACAAAGCACTGAAAAAAACAACAGCATTCTCTCTCGAGGCGTATATATTATTTTTTTCATGACCCGTGTCGGCAAGTTTTAAACATAAAAACTAATTTCATTGATATTTATGGATTCTAAAATTATTAGTAGCCTTTAGTCAGTTGAAAAAAAGTCTTTAAGAACGGTAAAATTTAAATAAACAACAGTCAAAATTTAAATAAACAAAGTTTCGGTTGTGGTAAAATATGGATTCTAAAGTTTTTATGTAGAAGAACCTGAAGCAATTATAAAAACAGCAAACGTTGTGGTACTCAATTTACTACTAGAAAAGTCATACTAGGAAGTCATACGAAGCAGCTTATCAAACTTTTAAAAAATGGTGATCAGAAAAGCATGTACTAAAATTGAGTGAAAATGCCATGCTGGTATATTTTGGTGAAAACGCTAAAAAGTTTAACGTTCAGATTCACTAAGAAAGTTTTTAGTACTGGTTTAAATTAAGATCTTATAGTTGATATGCTACGTTTTGACAGGTTTTTGTCCTGTCATTGTTAATAGGTCGTCATTAAAAATGTATGACTTATTCTGATATTTCAGCGATTTACTTGGTTTCCAAATGATTTTCATCTTGGAACGAGTTGCTGTAATGAATTTAGTTCTATTATTGTCGAAAGTACATACTAAAATTGACCTTTTCTTTATAAATTTGCGAAAAATCTCAGAAATAAATTCATAGTATAAAACTTAGTTGTCTTATTCTTACACTTTTCATTTTAAAACTTTGGTTGTCAAATTAGACCGGACTAGCGTCGGAGAATCTGACTGTAAATGATTGTCGTTTATTTTTAACCCTTTGATAAAGAACATAAACGCAAAAACTACATATTTGTAGTCGCATTTTCCCATCTATCATATATTTAAATTGGACTTCCCTATCTGCCCTTTTATCTTCTCGCTGTACAGCGTTTCATAGAACCGTTTTTATGTTCGTCGGCAGTCAGTTGTAAGAATGTAAATTCATCTGCACCTTATCTCTGTAACACAGTTGCACACTGCATCAAACTGACTCGCGGTGGTCGTTCGTCTCCATTTTCTTGGATTTGTATGAAAGTTATATAGCCATTTAGCATCTTTTACAGGCGTTGCTGTTTATTTAAATAGGCTTCGCCGAGCAGCAAGAAACACGAGAAAATAATGGACTTGAATCATTCGGATTTAGCAGCGTAGACGAGCGGTAACTTTTTGTGCATTTTTTTTTCGATGGAATCTGATGTAATACAAATGCAAAAAACAAACTCTTCGCTTAAGAGAAAGGGACTATTTTTGAAGATGACCTCCTGCTATCGCGATTTCTGGGCCCTTGTCCTTCATCAGGCAGGCTCACACCCAGGGTGTCGGAAGCACAGACCATGCTTTACCAGAATCAAAATCAGACCCTTTACGAGAGGGTGGACAAAATTTAATATGGTTGTTATAACAATTATGATATTTTATAAATACGCTGTTTGACATCCATAAGTTGAACGGTGATAAAACTGAACTGTTGAAAATGGAACATCGGAGTAGAAGCTAGATTTTGAAAAATCGAGTTTCGGTCAGTTACTTAGTATTTACTTTTGAAAGATTATCGGACAAAAAAATTTCTGCTGATGATCCGGTTGGGTTTGCTTTGTTTCTGCAGTCATTGTGCTGGTGATTCCTTAAAAACTGTATTCGATTACCTATTACTAATTACTCTTAAAAAAAGTAATCAGCCGCGATTCCTAATTACAATCAATGTAATTAATTACAGTAATCGATTACAAAAATAATAAATTACAAAAGTAATCGATTACAAAAGTAATCGATTAAAAAGTAATGAATTTCTTTCAAGCTCTGAACTATAACAATGCATATTTTTATATATTTTTTTCTGCATAACAAACCTGCATTAAAACCTAAAGGACGCACAAATATTTTGAGTTTTATAAGCCTTTATAGGTTCTTAAATGTATACCAAGATTTACCATATCCGAAAGTTATAAACCGATTTAAACTATATGACTTTGTTAAATTGTTCTTCGCACGGTCCAAACTAACTCTACAACTTTTTCCGGTTGAAATTCTTTTTGCAATTCTTCGCTGACCCTGAGACTAATACTACAATGGCCGAAACGGCCATTGTAAAAATCAACTGCGGCCACTGAGGGACCGAAAGTTTAGAAACATTGAAATCTCTCATGAAATTGTATTAAAAGTTGCCGCTACTAAATCTCAAGTTCGAGACACTGATGGGTTACCTGCTTCCATTGCGGTATATTATTTTCTGCTTGGTGTTTTATAGCACTCTGGAGAATTTTTTGGCTTTGTTGTTTTATTAGTTTTTAAATGCTTGGGATAATTCCAGTTTTAATTTAGGTAGATGAGCTGATGGAGAACAGGCAAATGAATGTATAGTTTGTTCACTCAAAATTGAAATCGTCTGTTGTGCCGCTTTCGAATTTAAAGACGCCCATAAAACTACAGACAAAGACCCATCCATAGACACCATCGACCGGGCGCCGGCAGTAACTGGATCAATGAATGGATTTGGAATGGTAGCCGAGAAAATACCGGATGGTAGCTTGTGTGCGTGAAGTAGCATAGGGAGAGAGCGAGATGTAGCATAAGAGAGAGGAGAGGAGGTAGGAGGATCGTTTGTTGGATAAATTTTATGAAATTCCAGGGGACCTATAATACACAAGAACCCGCATATTTTTCAAAATGATACCCACTAATCTGAGAACATAAACTAAAATTATATTTTGCTTAGTGTGGAAATTACCTGTAGGATTTAAGCATCCCCATAATGTTAGGGTGCAACTTACCTGTTGTATTAAGGGCACAGGTATAGTCTTGGTGTGGAAATTACCAACGCAGAAACCTTAGTGAAGCAGGTAATGGCTCGACCCGTATTGCTTAGGAAGATCGATTATTCGTGTTAGTTTTCTTAAAGTGCATTGTGCATACCGTAGTGCTATATCAGCTTTGTAAGGTAGGATTTTGTTGTTCTATAATTATAGAAATAGTAATAATTTAAAAAAAAAAACGTTACCCATGTTTCACTGTATGTGCGTTATCAAGTTATTGTAGTCTAAAAGTTTCTTATGCTGACGTATGCTGGCTTCTATCTAAATTTTAAGTATTCACAAGACTTTCTGCTACAAGGAACCAAACCATTTTTTTGCGCCTCTCTGCGCCCCTAACAGATTTTTCTTGTTTTTTTCAAAATGGACAGAATGGCTCCCACTATTACTCGCCAGTAGGTATTCGGAGTTTTGTGAGGCAGGGGTCAAGCCGAGCGCTGTGATGCAGCGTTTAACTATGTAGTACGAAAATTTGGCCAAATAACATTCCCTGATGATGTTATTAATACCTTAAAGACTTTTTTTGGGAGAGCTGTGCTACAAGATAGAAATAAGGTGGAAGAAATGGCATCGACATCGTGACCGGTTCGAGAAAAATGATTTAAAGTGGTTAAAGGGAAGCATTAATTTTCCTAATAGTGTTTATGGCTCTCTGCCTTCTACGTCTAGTGATCAATCATCTTCGAGTTTGAGTAGTACGCCTGAAAACGTTTTTATTTTGTTTTAAACATTATTAGGAATAGCGGAAATTAACTTACTAAGTACCACTTTAGATTATATTACTAGTGACAAAAGAATCAAAGATATTAAAAAAGGCGGAAAATAAAAAATCCCCCTAGAATGTTAAAATGTCATACTGTGCGATGGTGAAACGATTAATGTTAATGGCAAGCTTTACCGCAATATGCTAAGAAACTTTTTGTGGCCCCAACTGGATAATATGCACCTTAACAATAAGTTCTTTCAACAAGATGGCGCAATGAGTTACATGGCGAGGGAAACTTTGGATTTGTTACC
The DNA here is from genome assembly GCA_963971165.1 of Philopedon plagiatum. Taxonomy (NCBI): domain Eukaryota; kingdom Metazoa; phylum Arthropoda; class Insecta; order Coleoptera; family Curculionidae; genus Philopedon; species Philopedon plagiatum. The sequence goes on along the minus strand of OZ020191.1, from coordinate 132,182,075 downwards.
AACATGTTTCCCTGGCCGCGTCGTTTCTCGACATGGTGATATTCAGTGGCTTGCAAGATCATGCGATATAACTCCCTCGATTTTTTCTTCTGGGATTTCCTCACGATCAAGGACAATGTCTATTCTAACAATCCGCAGACAGTTAATTACCTGAAGCAAAACATTCTGAAAGTTATTGTTGAAATTGTAGAAACTTCCACGGGGGATATTTTGAAGCATATTATTTTTAAAATATAGCTGCCATGCCTCTACTTTTTGATAAAATATTTGCCAACACAATCATTAATAAAAAAAAATGTAAAAAAATAAACCAAATGATATTTTTCGAAAACTGTTGATATTATTTAAAAAATAAATTCCGAAGTATCTATTGGGACAGCCAAAGTGTTTTTTCGAAAAAATGTAGTTTCTTAGAAAGAACGTATTTGCGAAGTACTCTTGGAAAGAAAATTACAAATACTGTAACATTTAATTTAAGTCAGGTATTTCGGAACATAGTCCATTTGTAACAATTTGCGAAATACAGTTTTTAGTACGTAAATTTCCTTAATGAAAATTAACTGCCCTTGTAAAAGCCTGTTATTACCCTCTATAAAACTTTTCCTGTTTCACGTTGATGCTTTGCGGTTCCATAAAAGTGGTTTTTGTAGGTTGTGCATTTTTTTATTCTCACGTGGTGACACCGAACACACAATAGGCAATATGTATATAATCCAAATAAATCTGAAATATTTTGTGTGTATATTTTGTGTGTTCTTTACATACACGCCTATATTGAATATTTACGGCGCGGCGCGGCGGTCCTTTTATTCATTTGCTTCCGTGAACACATAAAGATATTTTCTATTACGAATTTTCATACAAAATTCAAAACTTTCAAACCGTGATCATATTGGTTGTGACTTTGTGACGTCACATGATATGTAAATAAAAGTGTTATTATGGCTGGTGTATGGGGAATTCGAGTGTGGTAAATTTGGTGTCTCTATCTTTACCAATAGCAAAGATATTTGTCCAGACTAAGACTTTTCGGATACCCTGTGTATTATTGGAAATAATTTTTCGTTGAAAAAAAAGGATTTTTAATGACAAAAGTTTTTAAAAAATTAATTTTAAATTTTATTCCATACAACCATCTTATACCGACCTAGCATCTCCAATCTTTTTACTCTCGCACTCCCGTTTTATCTTTCTCCGCATCTGGCGGGCCCTTGCGACCGTCTGAATCGCCTGGCCTTGAACATATTTACGTTAAGTTGTTTAACAAAGAGCCTGTGAAAATTGGAACCTTGTAGGAAATGTTTATTTTATGCCCTGCACAGAGCACATTTAGAATCGCCTGGCAGATGCCTGCGACCTTCAGAATCGCCTGGAAATTATTTTTGTATTTTGTTATATCTAAATTCAAACAATATTTGAAGTTTGTGACTTAACTGTTAATTTTTTTTAATTTTCAAAAAATAAAAGAAAAACACTTAATTTGAAATTTTATTCCATACAACCATCTTATACCTACCTAGCATCTCCAATCTTTTTGCTCTCGCATTCCCGTTTTATTTTTCTCCGCATCTGGCGGGCCCTTGCGACCGTCGGAGTCGCCTGGCCTTGAACATATTTACGTTAAATCGTTTAATAAACAGCCTGTAAAAAATTGGAAACTTGTAGGACAATGTTTATTTTATGCCCTGCACACAAAGCACATTTAAAATCGCCTGGCAGGTGCGTGCGACCTTCAGAATCGCCTGGCAACTATTTTCGTCTTTTGTTATGTCTAGATTTAAACAAAATTTGAAGTTTGTGACTTAACTTTAAATTTTTTTACATTTCCAAAAATATTGGAATTGATGACGCAACCGGGGGAGACTTGCCAGGTCATGACATTTTCTTATGGTTGCTCTTCAATCGTCAATATACAAATTTCCAGCTTTATGCAAATACCGTTACTAACAGGGTTCAGTAGCTCTCTGGTTACGAAGTAACTCGTCAAAATATCAATTTTTGTACTGCTTCGACGTCGGGAATTAATATAAGTAGATGTAATAACTGTAAGTGCATATAAATTTAAGTTTTGGTACTAAATGTTTTGTAGAAAAAATAATATATTTTTATATTTGTAATGACGATGACGTGCTTACGATTTATACAGTAAAATATCCATGCATATTACCTTAACGTCTTTCCGCACCGAAAGTATTTTGATTTTTTATAGGAAAGAGCTGAGCGAACATAGTAGGGGTGTAAGTCGGTTACCCCTATACAGGTAAAATTTCAAAAAGCTGTCTGAAACTTGGTAATTTACAATATTCTCGTGTGAGTTATGCGAGAGTGCCAAGTCTGCTTCGATGAAAAGATAAATTGAATGCCATTAGCACAGTATATCGTTGTATATAGTAAATGTGCTGTTAAATGGTTTCTTAATTAGAGGTCATTATTTGGATCATCCTGTTAATTCCTAAGTTAATAATGACCGTACATTAATTTCCAGTTAACACAAAAGATAACGAAATCTTGTTAATAGGGCGAAATTGATACAAAGATCTGTAATAATTAGATCGGCACACAAAAAAAAATAGTCTGCATATTTGACCAGACCCATCTATCTATATGTATTTTGATGCGCTGAATACAAATCCGAAGTCCGTTTGGCCCGTACACCCTCCAAATTTTGAGTAAATTGCGAAAAACTGCTAAAAATAGTTAGAAATTGCAATTCAACTTCGGAGGACTGATTGCTTGTGCCTGTATCCAGGGCACCTCCACGAGGTGACGGTGGGCAACAGAACCGTCTGGCAGAGTCCCTGGGTTAACGGCGCGTATGCCGTCATGGCAGACACAAGCGATAAGTTTACGATGCAGGGGTTCGGAACCCCAGTCCAGTATCGGCGTCTGGTCAGGGTGAGAAAGCAGGCCCGCAGGCGTCGTCGTCATCAAGCGACTTTAGTGGGTAACTTGACTTCTGTAGAGTATAATGTTACAAGAAATCACTCCCACATACGTAATAAAAGTCCTCATTGGTTTTGTTTTGTTTGTAGGGAATTTGAAGTGGCTAAATACCGAAGGCTTTTATCTGACTTTATTATTAAATATATGAATGATCGAGATTAACAGATTTTTAATTTGGATTCAGCGCATCAAAATACATAAGAAACATACTTGATCTAGGTCAATAAAATTTTCTTCATTTTCATAACTGCAATTTTGGCAATTTGTAGCCATTTTCAGCGTTTTTCGCAATTTACTCAAAATTTGGAGAATGTACGGGCCAAATGGACTTCGGATTTGGATTCAGCGCATCAAAATACATATGGATAGATGGGTCTGGTCAAATGTACAGATAACTTTTTTTTGTGCCGGTGTTATTAAATTTACTTAAATATTAGTTTAATAGCTCTATCTAATCCAGCTTTTATGATCTTAGACATAAAATTTTAAAAATAATTTATTTCGTAAATGAAAAGCAATAAAAAGAATGTACGAACACAATAAGTTTTTTCTTTTTTACTCGAGTTTAGCAGGATAATATATTACGTTGACATGCCAGCGGAGAACTTTCAAACAAGACCTAAACATGCTTGTTTGCATTACAAAGAATTCCTTTAATTGCGAAGAATCACGATATTTCGCATATCACATAATCCGCGCATGTTGTACGAGATAAAAATAATGTAAAACCGTGTCAGCGTTTAATTTTTGTATTATTTAATAATTCATAGGTCACAATAAATTAATGTTCAGATGTAAAATATGGAATTAGCACAGTTATTTACATAGGAAAATGAGTGAGGGTGATTTCTTAAAGAAAAAGTAAATATTGCATTACATCTAGTCATCAGTCATTAGGCAACGAAAAATTACTTATTATTTTCTTACAGTACAGAAATATTCATTTCTGTACTGTAAGAAAATAATGTTTTCTATCAGTTGATAGTTTAATTTAAAAGTTATTAAAAACATGTTATTAGAAGATTTCCGCTTTGATCACAGCCCTAGAAGCTACTAACAGCTGGTTTGGCGGGAAATTTAGAAAAATTGAGTTAATTCGTCAAATCAAATATCAAATATCATCAATCAAAAAAGATATCAGATATCAAAAAAGTTATTTGGAAAATGTGTTCATAATTTAGTTCTAAGTCTGTTTTGCAAAGTTTGAGGCACAAAATTCGAAAGAAATAAAACCGCAAATTCTTTAAAAATAATTTAATAAATTCGATTATTGAAGAAACTTTGAAGTAAACGAAATAATAGCGTAATTAATCGTTTGTTTTTAACCGTAAATTCAACTTGAAGAAATGGAAGTTGGTTTAAAAACATGTCTCTAGGTGTAAATACTTAAATAGTATTGCAAAATGAACGAAGATCTAGGGGAGAAGATTGACCTTGATATAAAACAGAAAAAAATTAAGAATCACTCCGATCAATCGTCGGCTGTGTCAGCACTTTCTAAAAAAAGAGTTTGGGAACAGCAGCTGATGAAGCTGACGGGTCATGCAAATGCTCAGTCCATCAAACCGTACCTCAAAATTGATTCAGAGCATCGTTCAAAAATAGTGATAATAGGTCGGGAGCCGGTGACACTGAAAGTACCGTCATCGCGGAATCAAAAATTTTTTATGTAAATTGATAGTTAATAGTCATACGAACAAAATGAGCTCGGTACGCCGGGATTCATTAATCCGAAAGTATTTTTAAAACAATTAATTATTATAAAAAAGCAAAAATGTTTTTTTACCCAGGGTGTTTTCTAATTGAATGTCAATATTTAAGGGGCGATTTTTGGGTCCATTCTAAAAAGAAAACTTCATACGAACGTATGTCCTAAAGGTCTTAACTTTTGAGATACAGGGTGGTAAAGTCTTCAAAAATAAATAGTTTTTTATTAAAATCTGTAATACCACTTTAGATATTTTAATTAAATTTGGCATACATGTACTATGTATCAAGAGGCATTATTTAGTGTACCACAATTCTTTTTCTTTAAACCAGTGGCGTTCGTACGGAATTTCACCTTCCTATTTTGGCAGATATTGATGGTACGCCACTGATTTCTCGTAAAATTAAAATCATTCCTGAAATTCCCAATCATTTCTAAGCAAATTTGATCTCTTGCATTTTTTCAATCCGATGCACGGTTTTCGCTTAAAAAAGTAAAAACCTTTTCTCTGCTATATGAACGATATTGTTATGATCATGCAGAGAAAAGGTTTACATTTTTTTAAGCGAAAAACGTGCATCGGATTGAAAAAATGCAAGAGATCAAATTTGCTTAGAAATGATTGGGAATTTCAAGAATGATTTTAATTTTACGAGAAATCAGTGGCGTACCATCAATATCTGCCAAAATAGGCAGGTAAAATTCCGTACGAACGCCACTGGTTTAAAGAAAAAAAAATTGTGGTACACTAAATAATGCCTCTTGATACATAGTACATGTATGCCAAATTTAATTAAAATATCTAAAGTGGTATTACAGATTTTAATAAAAAACTATTTATTTTTGAAAACTTTACCACCCTGTATCTCAAAAGTTAAGACGTTTAGGACATACGTTCATATGAAGTTTTCTTTTTAGAATGGACGCAAAAATCGCCCCTTAAATATTGACATTCAATTAGAAAACACCCTGGGTAAAAAAACATTTTTGCTTTTTTATAATAATTAATTGTTTTAAAAATACTTTCGGCTTAATGAATCCCGGCGTACCGAGCTCATTTTGTTCGTATGACTATTAACTATCAATATATATAAAAAAATTTTGATTCCGCGATGACGGTACTTCCAGTGTCACCGGCTCCTCACCTATAAGGATAACAATGAAATAGAAACCACAATTTCTGAAACCCATTCATTGTTCAAACCTCGCTAATCTTCTTTCTCATCACAGTCAAAATGTTGACAACAGAAACCCCATAGTTTATCAAAACTGTACTTTCAATATTGTTAACAATTACAATAAAAATTAAATATGTTCATTGTTTAGTGTTTACTTGTATTTCCAGTTTAAATAATAGTTATTTATGGTACTAGTGTGTTATGTTGAAAATAAGTCACGCGAGAAAGATTTATACCACGAGGCCGTCAGGCCGAGTGGTATAAGTTCTCAAGTGACTTAGAAAACATAACACACGAGTGGCATACAATGTTTTATCCAACACATGACAAGTGCAAGAAATCGTTTTTTTATGAGATAATAATTAATAAGTTTCGTGATCGAATCAAAGCTACTTGCATCTCAGCATCCTATAAATGTCAGAATGACTTGACAGTGATTTTTTTACATTTTGGTCAAAGTTGGTTGATTGTTTGGTTGCCACGGGCATGATACATTGTTAGCAAATGTTTAAATAAATTTTGACACTTGTCAGTTTTCTCTGCAGAAAAGGGAAGCTTTTTTGAAGAAAAAAACCTATAGAAAATGGAGGAAACCGATGAAAATTACGTTCCTGAGGATATCCTTACGGAAGCGGAAGAAGCAGCGATGCAGATTTTGCCAGAAAAGTCCCGAGATGCTTACGACAAGGAGTTCAAAATGTTTGAGTCTTGAATGAATTCACGGATTATAAAAGGTATCGATGAAAATGTTCTATTGGCTTATTTTTTACATTTGCAAAAAAAATTAGCCCCATCGTCGCTATGGACCAAATACTCGATGCTTCGCTCGACTATTCACCTTTACAAAAAAAAAGGACATTTCAAAATATGGCAAACTAACGAGCTTTTTGAAAAGCAAATCACAGGGATACAAACCAAAGAAGTCAAAGATATTAGAACGACCTGAAATAGAGAAGTTTTTGAACGAAGCTCCCGACGACGAGTACTTGTTGATGAAAGTGGCTTTGATAATGGGTATGCGGTGCATGTAGATGCGATGAATTGGTCAATTTGAAAATAGAAAATATTCAAGACAAAGGGAAATATTTTCACGGAATTTTTGCCAGACACTAAAACCAAGAAATCGAGAAGATTCACCATACTTGAAGAAGGATTTCCAGTCAACCCGATCAATTTGTGTAAAAAATACATGTCTTTGAGACCAAAGAATATTAGTTCTAGCCGCTTTTTTGTTTTTTACAAAAATGGGAGGTATACCGGCCAGTGTGTGGGAATAAATACGTTGTCGAAGATACCTTCAAAAATTGCAATGTTTTTGAAATTGGAGGAACGACCGCTCTACACCGGTCACTGTCTGAGAAGGTCTTCGGCGACTCTTTTCGCCAATGCAGGGGCTAATATGACTACTTTGAAGCGTTACGGAGGTGGAAGTCCTCGACGGTAGCAGAAGGATACCTAGAAGAATCGGTGCATAACAAAATACAAATTGCAAAAAAAAATACAAGGTTCTAATGTGTCGGCGTCTTCTAGCACTATCAGCAGTTGTACCGATATGGGAGTGTCTCGTTCCAATGAACCAACGAATTTTACAATGACTTCAAATTCGAATAAACCGTTATCGTTTTCATTTAATTTCAATATCAATGTGAATTCTGTTTGTAATAGTAATAAATAAATAGAATACTACTTTAAATATGAACGTGAGTTATAATCCGTAACTCACTAGTGAGTTATGGATTATAACTCACTAGTGTGTTATTTGATAGTTTACTTGTCTAAAATGACATTGATAATGACAGTCATAACTGTCATGTGTTGGATAAAAATATGTTAATTGCATGTTATTTGGCTTTATTATTCGTGAAATAGTCATGACGTATACCATTCGTGATATAATTTTTCCTTGAAAAATTTTTGATTATTAAAGTCAAGTTTGTGCAATTTAAGCAATTTCACTAATGACATTGAGCCAAAATCGCTCACCTCCGGTTCGCGATTGTGTTAACAGCGTCATTCGTGAAATTGCCTAGCAAAAAACTTTCGTTAATAAAAATTTTCCCGTAAAATTATCACTTATAGCGTATTATATATGATAATATTACCACCGAACTTTGCACCATCGGAATAAAAATAACCAAGTCTACCAATTCGACTGAACAGTTTTATCTTGCAGCAGTATATTTTTTAAAGAAACTTAAGTCTTCCGATATAAATTCGAATAAATTTATTCCCCAGCATCTCATTAGCATTTGCTCGGGAATTATTTAAATACAAATGAAATAAATTTCCCTAATCTACAAAAGACAAACGAAACAAAGATGTGTATGCCGGATGATTTATTTGAAGAAACGCCTTAACCCAAGCAGGTAATAATACCTATTCAAGCAGTGGCGGCACTGAGAAAAGAATTCTAGTTCATTTAGCTTCCATTTTCCCATTTAAGGTGAACTTATTAAGGACCAGTTTGTATTATTGATGCTGGTTCCCAGTTACTGGATGTTGGTACAATGACTTTAATTTGGTCAAATAATATCAATCTGTTACTACTCATCAGTACCCTTCTCCGTCGTCGAAAGGCGTAGTTCTATCATCCTTGCTTTTGTTTAACCCAGAATAAGTAAATAAGCAGGTAGTACTACCTCAAAGAGAAGGGATAGACCACCTCACTACCCATGTAAATGGGCCCTGGTGGTTCAAAAGTGAGTCAAAACAGGATAAAAAAAAACTAGTTTATTCTTTCGAAAAGTATGAAACGGTTTCCAGAAGTGTTTGCTATTTTGCAGTGTTGTAACCTTTATCTGCATGAGCAATGCCAACAGAGTTGGAAACATTCTCATACGCTCGGAGGGTAGAGCGGCAATACTGGCACGGAAAACTGATATAATTGCGTCCTGAATTATGTTGCTATGCCATATGCCTGTAAGAATCTGGCAGGGACGGAAATACCATTAAACTCGTTTAGTTTCCTGGATACTCAGGGATCCAGGATAATGTGGACGTAGCGAGTGGCGAGGATTAGATCAGCAAATGATTCCAACGGGCCTTAACCATTCAATGTCGTTGCAAGAGCTGCTGCTAATAGAGAGTTAAAAGACTTGGGACTAAAATTTGTAGAATGCTGAAGAGAGGCTTATGGAATTACACATAGAAGATCAAAGCGGACGCCTCACATAGAAAATTTCTTCGGATAATCTTTCTTGCATCCCCATTGCTCGGGGGATATTGACGAATTATTTTCCACTGTTGAACTTGCAAATACACTTGTTTGAGATGTTGTTTGGTGGCATCTTCTGTTGGTGGTAGCGAGCAAAGTGGTGGACATTTATTTTGTATATTATATTTTTGCGCCTGAGTAATGAAATGATTGACATTTATCAATGAAATTGTTTTTTCGTAAATTATTTTTATACCAAATTTTTAAAAATAGTGAGCTCTACTTGAAATTACATAAAAAAAATTGTTCGAGAATTTTTTTTTATTATTTAAACAATATAAATGCTTAAGTACCCCAGCTAGAATGTTTCCGATTTTAAATAATTGAATATAACAAACATTTAAAAAAAAATCTTCAAAACTGGATTTGTTTGATTGGGTTTGATTGAAAAATCATCAAAACTGGATTTGTTTTGGAGGGTTTAGAAGTAAAAACCTTCACTGAATCGACTAAGACCCAGAGTACAACAAGTTGTTAAAGGGGCAGTGGTTGGCAGCAGGTATAATCTGGGTCTGGTTAAAATCACACCAGATATACAATTTGTTGTATCTTTAAGTTTGTTTGTTTGTTGTTTCAGTTGTGTGAGCATTCAAGATGAACGGAGGGAAAATATTACTCACCAGAAATTGGATTTGTTCATTATTTTTGGAGACTGTATAACTTTATTCTGTTACGTGCATTGTTGTCAACTTTCTACAGCACTGAACTTAGCGTTTCATCGAGGGACCAATGAAATATTTAATTAATATTCCTTTTAAAATGGCGATACAATCTTACACAGCATAGCTAATATATATGCCCAAGGTAAAAATTAAGGTAGGCAGGCGACAGGGAAATTAATTTTTAAATTTATAGCGATATAAATTTAAGTTGTCTTTAGGTCTTAATTAATCCCATTCAAGAGGTTCGACTTTCAGAGCCTTGTTTTTAATGAAGGTGTTGAACAGGTTTTTTTTTGCCTGAAAAACAAATTTGCTTTTTCTCATTCGTGAAGTTCTTTTTCAAATTCCATGTCTAACTTATTTAGTTACTTTTATGGTGGATCTATATCTGAATTTAAATACATCATATTAATTTAAAAATTAATTGTAAGACAGTCTTCGGTGTACTGTCCGATCGTAGAATTAACGCGAGAGAAAGGGAAGTTTATTGAACAGTGGGCACAGTATGTACTATGCCCACTCATGTATGAAGCGAAAACATGAGAATTTAGGAGATTTCGTGGACAAGAGACATTACATTTGAATAAAAGGAATGTTTAACAATGACCGGAAAAAAATTTGTGAGAATCGGATAATTTGCTGAATGGAATGGATGGCCGCTTATTTGTCTTTAAAACTTCGTTACAAATGCTTATTATTTATTGTACCATAAAAATATAGGTAGGTACAGCCAAATATGCTTACCGAATTTGACGATACTGACCTTTAATGATACCTATTTATGGAAAATTTTGGGATAATTTTACACTAGGTATATAATTTCTTCCAACATCAACTGTTGTGGCAACATTAGATCTTGCATACTGACATTTTTCCACTCCTAAGCATACAATATTACAAATAATAGCAATCAGTTTGATAAATCAATTTTATTGATAGAGCTACAATCGTACGAGAAAATCCTCACGTGCTTTCGGACTATCACAGAAGTTGTCGATTCATATACGTTTATATGTAGCACCCCTAGGTTAAGCTTTACGTAAACATGTAGACTGACACTTATTTTTACATATCTCCTGAGGTCATTTGGCACCGAAGGCAAATGGTTGATTTTAAATTGTAATAAATTATACCGAGAAGTTAAAAAAAATTTTTTAGTTAAATTATCATACACAGAAAAAACAATATTATTAGATACCAATTCACTCAACGACACACTCTATTCCGTATTGCACAATACAAATTCGGTTTCTTTCAATGATCAGTTTACCGTTGTTAATCAATAGGTTATAAAATTGCTTGAAATATAAGTTTTCATTGGTTTTTAACAGGTCGTTTAAATATAACAATTATATGATGCAGTAATACCCTATTCTCAATTCAATGCCAAATATATTATTACTTTCATTAAATGTTTATTTGTAAGAATATACATCTTATTTAATCGAAATACTTATTATTATTGCAAAGCTTTGTACATTATTTGTTTTACTTACATACCATAAAACACGGAAATGAGTTCCAGGCCCCAGAATTGCAAAAGATCTATTATTTTTGGCGTACCTTTAGGCTTTACCACAACACACAAACAAGCTGCAGTCTTAAACGACTATTCAACGAACAAATACCAACAGCACAATTTTAAACCTCTCCAAAGGCTGTCCACGACCAATAGTAATATTTCAGCCAACAATAGAACCCATTGAATTAATATTTTTTATTATTTCTCTTATACCTTATAGTACGTTTTATTGGAGTGTCTATTTAATTTAACATGATATAAGGTTTGTTCCTACAAGCAATGCGTACAGTTTTCTGACTGTCAGAAACAATCAGTCAGTTACATACACTAAACGCCTGTCGCTGTGCAACATGTAATATTTTTCTGGGCAACTCTATTTCTGATCGAAACCCGATCACGGACTCTTTGTGGGAACAAAACTATAAGGATTATTGACTTAATTTTTAGATTTTCTATTTAAACTGTAGTTCTTGTTCGTTTAATAAAATATATTGTAATTTAAATCACACCGCCTACAAATAGATATTTGTCGCCCCATTATATTTAAGCATTCTCATCAAATAGTATAATTTTTGGCTCTAACAGCTCTACATTCTAACGAATAATATAAATTTATTGGTTTCCAATAATGTCGTGGTCATTAAAAAAATGGTAATATAGTTTTCAAAGTACATATGAATATTTTTGAAGTCCAATAATAAGTCTATATTTAAATAATTTTTTCTTGGGATATTTCAATAATGCTTTGATACAATATTAACTTTAATATAACTAATGTGATAGTGATCAAAAATAATACTAAAATTATTGAAAATAGCACAGCAGGTTTTTCTGTGTATATAATACGTGCATTGAAAATTATAGGCAGTTTTTCGGAAAATCCGCAAGAACCCGGTTTGCTTGCTCAAACCGCCACGAATGCAGATATTAACTTCAATTAACACTAATGTGACAGTGGTCAAATCTAATACTAAAATTATTGAAAATAGCACAGCAGTTTTTTCTGTGTATATAATACGTGCATTGAAAATTATAGGCAGTTTTTCGGAAAATCCGCAAGAATTCCGGTTTGCTTGCTCTAAACCGCCATGATTGAAGATATTAACTTTAATATAACTAATGTGACAGTGGTCAAAAATAATACTAAAATTATTGAAAATAGCACAGCAGTTTTTTCTGGGTAAATACGTGCATTGAAAATTATAGGCAGTTTTTCGGAAAATCCGCAAGAACCCGGTTTGCTTGCTCTAAACCGCCATGAATGCAGATATTAACTTTAATATATCTAATGTGTCAGTGGTCAAAAATAATACTAAAATTATTGAAAATGGTACAGCAGTTTTTTCTGTGTATATAATCCGTGCATTGAAAATTATAGGCAGTTTGTCGGAAAATCCGCAAGAACCCGGTTTGCTTGCTCTAAACCGTCATGAATGCAGAGTTGTCCAAAAATTGCCAATAATTTTCAATCCATGCGATATATTCGTGGGAGAATTTCATGAACCAAATTTAGCCACACCTCATCAACCCCCGACATCTCGCATTTGCTTCAAACAGGAAACCCTATTTATATTAACTACAATAATTGCCAGAACTTCAATTATGAGTACCTAATATTGCTTTTTATATTAGATAGCTGTTTTTATTTTTTCTATAGTAGACTTCAAATAAAAAAAAAGTTTACTTACATTGGTGTTTTTCTGAATATGACTTTGACAGAAAAATTATCCGGGTAATTTTTTTGACAGGAAAATTGACGCGATAATTTTTTTTCAACATGAATGTAGCTACCGTGACAAAGAATAAAATGCCTGTATTTTATTGTTAAAAATCTTGATTTTGACAGGTGCATGAAATTCTCTTAGTAAATTTTCTTCAAAATAATATTTTTGAGTTTGTAATGACTTTCTTAAATGATTTAAGCAATAAAAAAATAAATGCATATGCCTTATGCTCCACTGCCATACCCATTCTCTAGAAAATACCCAAAATATTTTCTCTCTCCTTTAAAAAACTTATAAGCACGTAAATTCCATTTGGTGTTAGCCCGGTATAATATTTTCTTTCTATTTCCATCGCACGGTTATCTACACGGAAGGTAAATATTTTGTTTGCCCATAAAACACTCAATCGATTTTTCTCTACCTAGATTCCGATTTTTCAGTCACTCTTTGCGTGATGTCTTTCGGCTGAAAAACTCGGTCAGTAATAAAATAAAACAAACGTCTCGGGTAAGAGAAAATAAAATTTGCTGTACGTCATTGTGCGAGATCCGAAAATCCCGGGAAAGTCATTTGTGCTCCAGGTATTTTAGTTGAAATAAAAATTTTATTTATTCCATATTGAATTTGGAAAAAGGAAAATCGTAGAGGTACAAATGTGACGGTAAATCTATTACGGGTAAAGCGGAAGGTAAAAGTCGCATAAATGCTTCTAAGAGTAGGATACGTGACCTAAATTCTGCCCTTGGATGCTGAAACTGTATTAACGTTGGAAAGGAAAAATGGAAATATATGCTTTAAAAAATATTTTATTACATTTGCACAAAAGAGAATGAATATTAGTACAAAAAAAGTATATTATGCAACGATCATGTACTGATGGAGATTAATACACGAACATACAGTAACGACACGAGCCTTGGCGATTATCGTTACGAATGCAAGTGTGTTAATGGCCATTACATGAGCGTTGCATTTCTTTTCTACGAAGATTTCTTGAATTTTATAGGCATGCAAATGCAGATCTTTTGTAAGAATTCGCTGAATACTGCTTCCACAAGAATAAATAAATAACCAGAAGGATAACTCTCTAGCCGCACGTTTGTTCTAAGCCCCTAACGCCGAGGGAACTTGAGTCAGCGTCGAAGCAAAATTTTATGATATTGCCATAGGCGTACCTAGAAAATAATATGTTGCAATGTTAAATTAGTTAAAAAAATATGAAAAATAATTTCTTCTTAATAAAAAAATGCATATTTAAAAAGAAAATACGACATAAAAATTTTGAAAACTTCTGTGTTAAAATTGATAGAGAGATTGAGAGATAAGATTGATAAATTAACAAATCATTTTATTATGCATGACTACACACCATATTCCAACTTTTAAGAAATAAAAAAGCGGTTTCATAAAAAGCTTGTTACGATACTGAAAGCGATATCGAAAAAGCTTTAATATGAAACCAAAATAGAAAAAATAATTTTATTGGTGTCTCCAAATCAACATCTTACTATTTTTCAGTCCTAAAATTTCTACTTATAAATTTTAAAACGTAAAATAACATTACTCTACCATACAACCTAATCAAATACCGGTGCGGAAAACTTTTGCAAGGATGAAAAAAGCGGCTAGGTATCTTTACAAATATTTACAAAATGGGTAATAACATCATTTTTTAAAACAATGTGTTTAAAATTCCTTTTTGAAATATTATTTCTAATAAAGATATATAATTTAAAAAATCGTTATGGGGCATCTTTAAATTACCAAATGTATCTAAATTAACATTTTGATACGCTCTGTAATAACAAAATAACGAGTTTTCGCCCAAGTTTTGGTGATCTTCCGAATACTGTTCACCGCTGTTCACATATGGCGCATTTTTCCCAAATTCCTCAATCAATCTTTGCACTGTCGTATGTGCTGGTGCATTATTTCGACCGAAAATGTCACACACTCTACGAATTGCTCTCCCATCGAAATTTTATATGTGCATTCATTTTGGGCACCTTTTATGCAGTGAAGTGATTGTAGACATGAAAAATATTATTAGCTTTATAGTGTGTTTTTTAGGAACTGGGCCTAATTGTCAACTTTTGTGTAAATCAATTTACACCACAATAATTCTAAGATGATTGTAAGCATATTATGCCTAAAACAATGGCATATGGAATCGGTTTTATATCGTAAAAACGCCGGGGTTCGCTGTGTTTTTCCTGTTATATGACATTATGTATCATGTTTCGTGCGGTCAGTCCCAAACACACAACTCCTGATAAAATCAGATTACATGTTCAAAAAGAGGAATAATGCCATAATAAGATAGCTTTTTCGTGTATTTAAATGAAGCATAATGGGTGCTTAGGGAGACACGCTGTGTTCATCATTAAATTACTTTATATTCTTCTACGGCGCATATTATGTCGCTTTTTAACATTGTTACTAAATATTTATTTTTAATATTATCGCATGATCTTTTAGACCTTTATATAATATGTAACTTGTTTAATCTACACGAAGTTAAGGTTAATTTACGATGTTAATGCCTTTCTAATTATTGAAAAAATAGCTTTCCAGGTTATACTATCAATGTACAAGAGAATAATAACAGGATCTAATGTTTTACAACTTTTAGAAACTTACGTATACATTTTTTAGTGAATTACAGAGGTATGCTTCGTTCAAAATATACCGTTGATCTATTGACCGCAATAAAATTTATAGGACAAAACACCATTCTGTAGAGTTCTAAACAAACAATACACCTCGGAGGTGGCAGCGTTAGACTTGCTTTAATTTCAGCTAAGAAACCACTGTAATATGTAATGTCTCAATTAAACATGGCAATAATATGATTATTTCTATGGTACATTAATTTTTGTTTAATATAATTTAAAATACAGTTTTTAAATATTAACAACATTACGCTAACTAACCAATTATTCTGTTTCGCTATCGCTGTCTTTGCCATCTACACTAATTTATCAGCGTTTGAACGTCATCTATATGAATTTAAGGAACTTCAATAATTTCAATTACATGTCTACTGGAAATGGAAAACTGAAGCAAGCCCAACTCTGCCACCTCTACGGTATATTGTTTGTGTAGGACTCTACAAAATGGTGTTTTGTAGATTTTGAAACGGAGTATACTTGTGTTATATTGGTGGTCTCTGTTGGTAAAAAAAATATTCATTTAATTTTAAAAAGAGCATAAATTTATATATGTCCGAGTGGATCACAATGACAGTATAAGGATACCATACTCTTGAAACACTAGACAAGATTATATTTGTCTTATATTGAAGCTTGCCTTATATTGATACTGGAGGTTGGGAGGGGAAGGGAAAACATCTGCAAGCAATTTGTTCCATAATTTGGAGATCTTAGGTATAAATGAGCGATATAAGTGTGATGTTCTAGGCTTTTGTAGCTGGGCAGTAAAGCGATGTATGTATACATAATGTGCCTCCTGATATTCTGTGGAACAGTCAAGGGGAGAATTATAGCGGCTAGTTCTTCAGAGCAAAATCCGTGGCGGTATCGGTAGGAAAGGGATACGTCGCCAACAGCGCGGCGGGGGGGGGGGTCAGTGTTTTAGGTTAGGACTAATTTGGGAAACATAAAGAGTGTGTAAGTTGGAAGGATAGAAGTAGTTTCTGGCTCGAAAGCGAAAACCAAGCTTTTTAGCTGCTGATATGTCTACTGAAGTAATGTGTTTGTGCCAGCTGAGATCAAGATCGAACGTTTTATTATTCTGTAGGTCTTGGTTATTCATGTAGATGGGGTATGTGTTGCCGGATTTTTTGCGTAACAGGAAGCAAGACTGAGTTTTGGAGGCGTTGAACTGAACAATGCTTTTAGCACCTCAGTCTAGGATTAACTGAAGATTTTGGGAAAGGGGCAGGTGCCTAGATCTGCGTCTATTATCCAGCTCTTGATTCAATACTTGTCTGGAAAAATGAATGTTGCAGTGAAGAGCACTATCATGAGCGTAACTGTGAATGGGATTGGTAGTTGAAGAGAGCAGGTTATTAGTGCGAAGAAGAAATAGGGTTGGTGTCAGGACTGAACTTGAGGTACGTCAGCATTGATAGGATGGAAGGCAAATGAGTGACCGTCAACCACGACACATAAGCGCCTATTTGAGAAAAAGTTACCGATCCGGGTACACAGTTTGGGAGGAAGACCGTAAAAAGGCAGTTTGTTGAGAAGTGCAGCATATCATACTTGGTCAAAGGCCTTGGAAACATCAAGAGCAACAATCCGGGACTCGCCACGAACGTTCAGAGACTTGCTGCAGCTATATGTGACAAAGAATGTCATAGAAAAAAAAATGGTTTGTTACTTTAGAAGTGTGGTATGACAACCTGGCGATTTGTGTTTTCTTAGTATTTAAAATAAGATTATTTGAATCGAACCATGAGTGGGTCAAATTAAAAATTTTTAAAAACGTGTAAGAACAAAAGTTGTTAATTAGTCAATTTTACAGAAATGACCATTTTCTTGCTGTACTTTTGTCCGAGAGTACAACGTTAATTTGTAGCCAATTTAAAATAATATACCATGTTTCCTTTTTACCAGTATAATATTATTTATTGTTTACTAATTGCGGTTGTCGCTTACAAATCCTCGGGGTCTTGTTCTCGCAAATGACTCGATGTTTTACCTGAAACAAACAAACACTAATTAGTAATTAAATTAATTTAACTACAACGTATTAAGTAGATAACATTGGGGCGAATTAAAACGGATTTATTTATTTATTGTCGTGTATCGTGCGCACGACGAGGAGATGAAAAGCTTCGCATTTTTTGAAATTCGTACTTAAATAAATTATAATATTGAAATGTGAATCACGCAGGTCAGCCAGCGCCTGTTTATTAGGTTAATTTTTATAATCGTATATATTTACGAATCTCAAACCGGTGTTATAGGTACTTTAAGACAGGTACATACCAATGCACGAAATGCAAATACTGTTGCAAAAAATAGTAATTTTCGTGTCTATAATTTATAATTTGCATAATGCACAAAGCTTAAAATGATATTATATAAATTAATAAATTTATTGTTCACACTGTTTAATATAATTCATTCTTAAATACTACCCTTTTGTATTTTTGACTTAAAATGACTTAAATGTCATCAAAAATACTCTGCTGGAGAGTTATATAACAGACTCGTGCTTGGTGGCAAATCTTTTAATGTCACTAGCGACATACGTAGGGTTACAAACCCTCCCGATATATCGGGACTGCCACCGTTATTGGAGCTCATGTCCCGACGTACCGACAAAAGTATCAAAAGTCCAGATCGACGTCAGCAAGGTTTTTTAAATTAAATTTTAAAAGGCACACGCACCAACAAACGAGAAAAGTGGCGTTGGCCTTGCAAATTTGAGACAGATCTGATAGTGTTCCAATGGATCCGCCCACCAGCTTCAAAGACCATTTTACCTACGCCCAGGTTACATCGTTGGATGTCGAACGGTCGTTTATGTCTGCCAACGTCAGCGGTTAACCGGCAGTAACCCACGTCTAGACTGGGGTTATAAAAGCGTTATCGTTTCATAAAATAACGTCGTCATCGTTGACGTCATAACACAGTTCCCTACATTTTCCCCTATAATCGTTGATCTGCAAAAATGAATTGCTTACAGAAATTTTGATATCGTTTATAAACGATATCCCTATATTATCAATTAAATTATAAATTATTCTAGCATCACAGATGGCTGTTTATAAAATAGACTGCTATGGAATGCAACCGAGCTGGCGTGCCTTACAACTGTACGTTTCATATATCTCTTGTTTCCAACTTCCACTCCCTTATAACTATCACGCTGTGATATCCCATGTAACAAAATGCCTTTAACCTTAGGGGTCGTATAGCACAAAGAATGATGAGAATGGACATCATAGCACGAGGGCGTTAATTTTGCCCCCTGTCTTAAAGACAGGTCATTTCACACGGGGCTAATAAAGTTTCGTATTTATTTTAGAGGTGTGGTTTAATAAGGTTCATGGAAAACTTAAGAAAATAGTTGATGGATCTGCTAATCTCAGCTTTATTCGTTTTTAATGATTTAGATCTGGTTAGTTATGTACCTAAAAGCAGTTAGCTTAACTGAATTAACAGTTAAAATAAACCTTTATACAGGGTGTTATAAAATTCACTACATACAGCATGTCCCAAGAACTTCTTGCTATATGGGAGAAATTTTTACTGAAAGTTGAAAAAAATTACTTTGTTGTAAAAAAGTTCTATATAAGTATATACCCAAGAATAAAGTACCCTTATTTAGCAAGATACAAAGACAAGTTATTTTAAAGAATTATTTGGAATCATTTTTTCTCTCTAACTACGGAATCACAGCCAACTACAGAAATAATTAAAAGTTTTAATGTAAAACAAAATATATTACTTATTAAGAAAGACTAAATTTACAAAATTCAAACTTCAATATAGTCACCTTCCTTTTTGATGCATTTTATTGGTAAATCAAAACCCTTGAGGAGTTTCGAGAGCACATCGGGTTTGCTTACTCTTTCCAAGCTGTCGATATTTTCAAAAGGTCGGTGAGAATACACTTTTTCCTTTATATATCCCCAAAGAAAGTAATCGAGTGGGTTCAGATTCGACGACCTCGCCGGGCCATTGAAAATCTTCCTATCCAACGCCCCTGGAACATTTCCTGAAGAAACTCATTGACTGATCGGGAATTATGGCATGGTACACAATCATGTTGTCATGTTGATACCATAAATTATTTCTAATGCTTAGGGAAAGGCCATTAACAACGCTAAACGGCTGGTTTCCCAATAATTAATTGAAGGTTAATATCCGACGTTATATTGCCTCGGAAGAAAAATGGGCCTATCAGTTGATTATCTAAAATACCACACCACACATCTGTCTTAAAATAATACTGATCTCTACATTGGATAACAAATTCCGGATTAGCTGTACTCCACCAACAGCAATTCTGGGAGCTAACTACTCCATTTGATGTAAAACATGCTTCATCAGAAAATATGATTTTTTTTGCAAGAAGACGGGTCATCTTCATCCATACCTTCATACCAAGCCAAAAAATCAAACAGAATATTAACGTCTCCAAGTTTTAACGTGTGGACAAAGGTAGGTTTGGGTTGATGAAAATGATTTGCTTTAAGAACTCTTCCACCAGCGGATTTACATACAGAGCGTCTATCATTTCCAGGAATTACTTTTTCCAAATTTCTCAACGAAGTCTTGGAATTTTCAACAACCGCTTGGATAATTTATTGGTGAATATCCTTATCATCTTCGGCCTAAATTTAATTTTTGAATGGCTATCGCAGTAACGTGTTTGTGCCAGCTAAGATCATGTCCGAAAGCGATGCCAACAAGATCGAATGTTTCTCTGTTCTGTAGGGATTGGCCATTCATGTGGATGGGATTTGTCACAGGGGGCAAGAGTAGGTTTTTAAGGCATTGAGCTAAACAAAGTTTTTTGCACCCCATCGGTCTAAAATTAATTGAATATCTTGGGAAAGGGACAGGTGCATAGATCTGCGCCTATTATCCAGTTCTTGATTTGACACTTGTCTAGAAAAATGAATGTTGTACTGCACTATAGTCAGCGTAACTGTGGATGGGATAGTGGTGCATAGTTTGGGGGAAAGACCGTAAAAAGGTAGTTTGTTGAGGAGTGCGGTATGCCATACTCGGTCAAAAGGTCTTGGAAATATCAAAAACAACAATCTGGGATTCGCCATAAAATTCGAGAGACTTGTTCCAGTTATGTGTGACAAAGGTAAGAACAAGCTGTGGATCTTTGGTGACGAAATCCGTACTGTTTGTCATGGAGTACGAAAGTAGTAACACAATCCGTTACTAGGTGTAATCTACAAATAAGCTTGATACGAAAACTCTGTTGCTTTTACTGTAATTTTAAGTCAAAGTTAGATGTATCATTGTGATACATTGCGACCGCTTTTGCACAAAATAAGGCCCGAGGGAGGGAGATTCGTGAAGGCGTAATGTTTTGTGTGTAACGTTTCAGGCAGTTCGGAATACGTGTGTTTTGAAATTTTAAGTGATTTTTGGTTTTTCTGGAGGGACTTTATTCATGAAGTGTGCGGAAAAATTGATTCTTCTCATCCGGAACTGTCTTTTTACAGGCTTGTTTGGTGGAATACAGACGGTTTGGAAAGCCATAGCGACGACACGAAATCGTTTGTTTAGGGTTCTCTCTTTCTCTGTCCTACACACGTACAATGTATGAAACAAAGCAAAAGGCAAGTTGTAAATGAATGCTGTTGTCTCCTCTTGCTAAAGGACAATGCTTTAGATGCACACGGTACGTACTTGAAGCATAGGCTGTTCCAGATAAATAAAAATTGTAGTCGAAAAAATATACATCGGAAAGCTCTCTTACATGACAAAGCTTTGGAAGCAGGCTTTGTACAATTATTATACTTTGTAAACTTGTCGTATATATACATAATTGGTTTAATCGCCACTAGTTAAGTGTTATATTGGAAACCAGGACCACGGCCATACATTATTAATATGCAAATTATCCACTGCATTGACCATTTTTCTCTACGTGTTTTGTTTTGCGTGTAAAAGCTTGTTTAGCATAGATTTTTCAATCTGCATGGGTAAGCGCAGCTGGAGACTGCGTGAGGTTTTACCTCTTTTCGAAGGATTTTTATATTTTTTTATGTTCCGCACCGTTATTTTCGCTGTTATGAATATGTATTAACGGCTCTATTATTGTGCTAGTAATGCAAAAAATAAACGCGAATAGAGTTACAACGTTTTAAGGGAAATTTAGCGCAATATTTAAATTTCAAACAAAATAATTTTGTATGTACATATTTCCACAACAAAAAAACGTATAAATGTGTATGTACTTATATTTGAATCATTTTCATCTTTTCAATGTGACGTTTATGTATAATGATTATGCTATGAGATCAGAAATTTACAGTTTACGCTGTGTCCAAGGATCCTCTAATTAAATGTCCACACACCTCATGATACAAATAAAAGAAGATATGATACCTCGCAGGTAGGCTTGGCCAGTACGTCACGCTGTGAGTAACTCCGCCATATTTTGTAAACGAGACACGTCTTTGTTAAGATCGCGTTGTGTTTTAAATTTATTTTTTGGTGTTTTTATATCACTTTTAAGAGTTTAAAAGTGACAATGAGGTGTGTTGTGTATGGTTGTGATGTGGACAATCAATGCAAGGGCTTTATGCCCGATGTTAAAGTTTTTAGCTTCCCCACAGACAATAAAACACAAAGTGTTTGGAAGCGTCTGTGCAAACGAGAAGATAAGTTTAATGTGAAAAATGCTAGAATCTGTTCTGGTCACATTAACGAAAGTGATTATGAAGGTAATTTAAAGCATAAATTGTGTCATGTCATGAATGTCAAATGTGTTTAATGTTTTTACAAACTCGCTTCAAAAAAAATTTCACTGCGACAAACAATTGCTAAAAATCTCCAAGGTAACGAATCAGCAGACTTAACAGAGAAAATACGATAAACAAAGAGACTGAAACAAGGCTATTTAAAAAAAAATTATTGTTTCACCTAATTTCATAAATTTAGATATTTTTGTTTCGTTTAGAATAATTTTTGTAATTTTAAGATTTTTTTAAAATTTTTAAAATCAAAGAATCCAAAAATACCATAATTTTTTATTTAAAGTGTAAGAAACCCCAAAAAAACGATCGTAAAAAACATGTTTCCGTTGCAAACATGCAGATGTTATTCACCGCAAAAAATATTTGACAAATTATAGGAACGAAGAAAATTCTTATTTATAACATATTTTCGAAAGACTCTGTAGGTATATATTTTAATAAGAATATGCCTCTACATAAAAATTATTATCTTAATTATTACGCATAGTTTTAGTTTATAAAATTATTTACCTTTTCTTTTCACGTAAATAAATACATAGAACGCAATTGGTAGGCAATTTACCAATATATATTATTTTAAATTAGTTAATCCCTTTATTTACATGAATATTTTAAGTCATATACTTTAAGATTTGTATTATAAGCAGGATAGACAATAGAATTTATATAAAATCGCCTATAACTAACGTAAACTCTATATTGCGCGTTATAAATTTCAAAAATAACTCACAGCGTGACGTCATGCGCGAACCCGGACGATTTTGACACGGTTTGGTATCATATTATCTTCCTTTAATTGTATCATGCACACATCTAAGAAATAATGTTTTCACGACCGGTAGTAAATTAATTTTCTTGATGTCAAAATCATGACAGAAAAAGCAAATCCCTAGGTGAATAATTTTTGAAAAAGTTCCTTAGGGGATTTTCATTATAAATTAAATAAAAATTGAAGAATTTAAGAAATTTATATATAACATATTTGTATATAACATATATGTGAAACACACATTTAAGTATATCATTTGTTTACATTATGATTAAGCGTTACTACAAAATCTTTCAAAATTGCAAAATCTCGTTGTTATTACTATAAGGAATAGACACTCAAATGTAGAAAACATATAAATTTAATAATTAAAATATCATAAACAAATACAAATATTAATGTGGTCAATATTCTTAAACACTCTAAAATGACTATCGTACAAATTCATTTCCACCACATTGCACGTACGGACTCTCGTCAGCACTCAGCAGTAACATTTTACATAAACATATCGGTTAAATTAAATACTATTATTGATATTGATATTATTTCAGATTTGCTTACTGGCTACATTCCAACACACATTCAAAAAGATACTCTAAACAAAGCTTTGATATTCGGGATGTATTATAATTTCTGAATTTCTAACATTACTCTTTATGAATTTATTAAAATAGCCTTATGTTTTCACTTTAACAAAATGTGCGCTTGATTTATTTACACTTCTGTAATTTAAGCAAGTTCTTTATAAAAGGAATTTCTTGTGTTAAAGTTGGAGGAGCTTTCAAAAGGAAGTTACACTCTTATTTGGATTTCATGTTACTTCAAAACTATTTCAAATAAGACATATTCCAGGCGCAGGTCGTCCATAAGGTCATTTGGTCAATGACCCACCTAAATTTACTTCCAATGATCTACCTAATAACTTATTTTTTAAAACCAAAAAATAATCTTATCGTTTCTTTCAAAAAAGTGCAAGTTCCATGCGAAAACTCCCCAAGAAAGAATCAAGCGAAGCTTGCTTCGGACTGGTAGTATTTTAAATTGACCTCAAAGGTGTATTCATGGACTATATAAAATGCATTAAAGCTAAGAGAGAAACACACATACGCACTTTAGGAAGGTAAAAAGAGACAAAATTTGTCGACGACCCACCAATAATGTCGTTTTCAGGGCGTGCGTGGCCGCCACGCCGCGCCGTTTGTCGCAAATTCGGGCTCACTAATTTAAATCTGACCAAATTATTATTAAATACAATATTCGCCACATATTTATACGTTTAATATAAGACTACCTAATTTTATTTTAAGATATTTAGGTAATTACTAATAATAATAATAAATTGTAGCTGTGCCTATAAAACATTAAAACCTACAGTAATAATTATGACTTTGACAATAACTTGGCAACGTAGCATCCGAGCCATCTATCGATTTAAAGGTGCGGGCATGCGTTCTAGTTTAGTCGATGTGCCAAACAAAATTCGGTACGTACATAAACACATAATATAGATAGAATAGTAAAAATAAAAAAAAAGTTTCGGTGAATTCTCAATCTTTGTATATGTGATACATATCCTTAGCGATGATTATAACATATTTTTGGTGTTTTGTGTTGTGTGTCGTCTGTCTGCATGTAAAAATCCTTTCCATTCGTACATGAATTTTTTAAGAAAATTACCCCCGTCGCTGCGCGACTTGGGATAATTTTCAAAAAATTCATGTACTCGAAAAATTTCTGGCGATAATTCAAGCACTTGGGATAAGTGAAAATAAACTAAAATTTACCACTTAGTAGTCATTCTATCACTTTTATTAACATGGCATGTGATGTCACAACCAACAGTAACACGTCTTGCAAGTTTCGAATTTTGTATGAAAATTTGTAGTAGAAAATCTTTTTTTGTCAATAAAGACCAAAAGAAGTGGATTAAAACAACTACTATAATTAATTAATTTATACATATAGATAATACAAACAAATATATTTCCGGTGAATTTGAATTATATGCATATTGCCTATTGTTGGCAGAATTTGAGAGCTCAATTTCAGATTTCCTTTTTCGTGTGCAGTAAATCCTGGCGTTATTGTTCTTTCTCGTTCTTATCTTATAAACTCTCCTTATCTATTAAATTCTAATACATATTTGCCTTCAAGTATACGCAAAATTTAGACCTATCTTCCTATATTTTTTCCACAAAAGCTCCATCTTAATAGTTTAAGGAACAAACTTATCTGCCAGATATTTTCTAACTTATCTATTCCCCCATTGCCTTTCCTGAACCCTCGTCGCACGGTTCAGATTAATTATTATTCTGATAGCTACCCATTCAAAGTGACTCCATCGTTCCGTTGTAGCGCTTAATGCGACAAGTAACATGACATAATACCAACAAAGTAACAGCAAATTTGGCAGGACTTAAAATATTTTGTTTACGTTCAAATCAGTCAGTCTGGAAATAAAAGCGTCTGTCTATCATCAGCGTTAGTTTATAAATTAATTTTATTCACTATCGTGTTGTTATGTGAAGAATGAGTTGTGTAAAGATAGAATAGTCATTTATCCAATATAATGCAAATTTAGATCAGAGCGCTCGCGCTGGTCTAAATGTATCGAGGCATGATGTTCAAAAATAAACTTAATTTCAAACCGCTTCTCTTTTTATTTTCATTCCACCTCGTACATTTCATCAGTCCTCAAAACGCACTGGGATTGCAACACCAAAACCTTTGCTACCAGAGCGACCAAGTCGATGCTGATGCATATTGTAAACACTTATAAAATAATAAGCTTAACACTTACCTTTTTTCATGAGCGTACATAAATCATTCACTTAAAACAACAAAGCATTACTATCTATCAATCCGATCGTTCATAAATCTATAATGTAATCACATTAAGGCATAGTTATCCAACTACCCCAGCCCATATGAAATGTCGTAAGTTTATTATACATACCTCATACCTCCCTACAATGTTATTATCCTGCTTTTTACAAATTACCCTTATCAGTTTACATGAATGGTATGTTCATTAAGAAATTGGTACACAAAGTATACGTTTTATTTTATTTGTTATTGTTGATTTTGTTTGTTTTATTGTCAAGGGTAACTAATTAAATACGGCTAATAATAGTTGAAGAGTAGAATAGATAATGTCTGTATGATTGTGGCCGATTCATATTTAAAAAATTTATTATTTGAGTGTTACGCGACTCTACTGTTAAGGAAAATTAATTGAATTACACAATCCGGTAGTGGTGATATGATATATCGCAATTCACGATATTTTGTTGAAGCTGTTTGCAAATTGTTACTTACTCGAAAGTCGTGATCACGTCACGCTTTTAAATCACTGATATCAAAAAGTAACGATATCAGATATCACAGATGTTAAAAAATCACGATATCGCTCATCTCTAGTCAGTAAGTGCTCACCGAACTCGAAAATTTACAAAATTCGGCGGACCTCGTCTTGCTACAAATTTTCTCGCTCGGTAAAAGACACTTACTGATTTCCACTTAGTAAAACAAGCCGTTGCTATGTAATTTGTATAGTGCCGACAACTTTAGCAAGAAATCTCCAAAACGAAATATTGGCCAACAATAAAATTTCGCACAGGTGGTGATTTATGACATTCTAATAACTGTTGACGTGCACGACGATGCCAATGGCGTAACAGCGTGGAACGTCTGAGAAGTGATTCAGCATCAATCAGGACCTCCCATGAACGCCGAGCCGCCATTGCTGTCACCATAATGAAGATATCTTGAAAGACCACTCCTTTGTATGGCGTGAAATGAGAGAGTCTTTGCATGGACGGATGATGAGTCGAAAATATTTTATTACAGCCACAGCTTATCGAATCGAATTATGTGTAAAATTATCTTAGGCAAACTGGATCATGGTATCTTGTTTGTGGAAAAATCATTAATTGTGCGTTCATTTTATTCCAGCATTTAATAAAATAAGAATCAAGCAAGAAGAAGCCACGAGCTTCATAACTGCCATAGACCGCAACTATTCCTCATCTCTCGTCCTTTGCAATGTGGGCATCAGAGGCGTGTTATGGATTATTCTTTATCTTATGAAAAAATAGAGCTGCTGAATGAACTGGCGACATTGCACGATTTTTGCTTTGGCCAAATCAGAATCGAAATAAAATCCGTCACATCAACATGAATCTCTTATCATTGCGAGGGTCTCTCCGTTGTTGCCGAATGTAGAATATGGTCAGATTGTATAATAATATGCCTTAGGGTAATGCAATCTCGGCACAGGCCTCAGGTTTACAAAACAGAAATAGTCAAACTCAGCACAGAGTTTAAAAGATGCCCTTCTGATCTGAAGCGTTGGAAGGGCGAGCCGAATCTCTACGGCACTTAGGTCTTATTAGACCCATTGTGCATCCTCCCGAAATAGGAGACTTCCTCTCAGAGGGTCAATCAGCCTACTGATTTAAAGTAGTTGATGACGTCACCGGGAGGTGCCTCTCTGATGTTGGTTAAGGTGGTCCAATACTCGCCAGACACGGATTTCCTTAAGGGTGAAAAGGTCGGGCACTCAGTCTCGTCTTCTTGTTCACATCCTCTGCAAAGGAGTGTGTCAGCTTGATCAGCCTTTTTAACACGCACAGTGGCGGATTTACCAGCAGGCTGAGTAGGCTGGAGCCTAGGGCGGCAGATTTGAGGGTGAATTTTTTTTATGTCTTACAGAAACTAAAAAGATTCATATTTATATAGGTACCTAAAAAAACTGGTGTAATTAGGACGATCGATAGTGTACCAATCATAAGGTTACAATTTCATTGACAGAAAAATTTGAATCAATATAACTGTGAACTAGGGTATCGAATTGTAGAGGTCGGTAGGGGCGGCAAAATTTGGATAGCCTACTGGCGGCAAATATGTAAATCCGCCACTGAAGACGCAGGTTCTGCCTTGTCATCGTCAAGTACTTTTTAGCTGTTCCGCTGTCAGGGTAACTATATATATGCCCATGCTTTTTTAAAAAGTTCATGGGAGTGTTTTTTAATTAGGTTCGCTACCACCGACGTCGCTATGTCAGTGGAGCAGCCAGGCCAGAGCATATTTAGGGCGGCCGCCCCCGTAGCTAAGGAGTCTGCAATGCGATTTCCTTTTGATGTGCCGTGCCCTTTCCTCCACCTCAGAGTGACCACGTTATGATTGGAAGGTTCTGCTTAGGGCTCGGTGACATTCTAATACTGTGCATGTCATGATACGTGGTCTGTCCAGGGCCAGAAGTGCTTGGCTGCTGTCCGTGAGGATGTGCACATTTTGTCCAGTAATATTCTTACTGATGGATATTTCTCTTGCTGCTATACAGATACCTGTAAGTTCTGTTTGAACTACACTTGCATCTTTAAAAATGGTTAAATTCGGCACAAGAATAATTTCTTATGCTTGTTATATAATCTTTATAACAAAATTTATTTTTTCAGTTATAATACATAAACATAAGAAACATATATGTATAACAAATTATAATTTTAATTAATAACTAACATAATAATGGGATATTATTTAGACATATAGTAGTTTTGACAAATTATTAGTTTCATATTCTGTAATTTTAATAGTACTAAAATCATGACGTTTCTTATTGGCTATAGTTTTAAATTTGTGAATTTGGTCAATTATATTGCATTTTATATATATTTTGATTTGTACATCACGAAGAGCATTTACAAAAATAAGTAGAGAAGGATGCGTTTGATGGATGCATTGAAATGTGTATGGAACGATTCGCAAGCATTGGTAGTTTTCTTTGAAGCAGCACAGGCATCAGCCTATATATAGGGTGGAAATTTCAAATTAGCTGTAAAATAATTTTCGAGAAGGTATTCAGAAAATTTTTCAGTCTATGGTCTAGATTGGCTTAATTTCGTCAAGTTCAAAGAAATAAAAATCGTCAACGTCCTCCGGTTCCAAAAATAAAAGACCGAAACAATAATGAAGAAACTTTCCAATCTCAGAATTGCTGTCTTCGTATTCCTCTGTTAAACCTAGATTGTGAATTTTTTCGTACCATGCTTGGCCTAGGTGAAATTTACAGCCTGTAATTTTAGTAGTTGGATAAATTTCAATATCTACTAGATACTATTTCTTCACTGAGAAAATTAAAATGATTTTTTTATCTTCTGACAGCCCACGAAGACCGAAGTCTAAGTACTATGTACCGTGAGTGTACTGGGGAATCGACTCACACATGAGCTGGAAATATCCGTAGGGATTTCACCAGCCCTTTAAGAGGATGTGTGGGCTGGTACCACCTCGGTCGAGGAAGAATTCCTCTACCACCTTCCAACAACAATCACAAAATATCCATGGTCGAAGCGGGATTCGAACCCGCGCTTCTCGGTTGCAAAGCTTGCGCCGTACCAACTCGGCCACCGGAGACCCGGTGAAACAACAGTTGCGTGAATGTTAACTCCAAATTTGTTAATTCAACTGAAAAACTATTAAAAGAAAATAAAATACGATCTTAAAGCAATATTTTTTATTTCTTGATCTCCATTTGTTCGTTCACCAGTTAAAATATAGAAATACTATTCTTGTTGCTGAAAATTAAATTCTGAAAGTATTTTCATTAAAGACCTTTGGTATTAGTTAGTTCAATCACTACGGTTTTCGGGTATATTAAAAATAAATATTAAATTAAAACATATTTACTGCTAATTCAAAGATTAAAAAGTTGTCAAGTGATCAATCTAGTTCATTGATTTCAAAAAATAGTTTGTTATCTTAACATTCTGGAAATTTATTTCAACAGATGATGCATGTACAGGGTCTTCCAACGAGGACTGAACAGGGGCTCATTTTTGAGCTTCCTTGTATTTAAAGAAAAATCTAAAATAGCCAATCGATGTACTTTTTCCTACAGAATTCAAAAATGAAACCAAAAATTTATTTGAACCAGAAACAAAAGAGTTACGCTATGGATAAGGTGTTTTTTAAATGGAACATAGCTTTTTTTATACGATTTTCGGAACGAGTGATTTTTTTTATGTCCGTTCTGATTAAAATATTTAATATTGTGACAGCTATTTTTATTAAATTTTAATGTTTTATCCAGTATAATTTAACTTCAACCTGTTTGAAACGTACACTAGGTAATAAAGGTAAAATCACCTTGAAATCCTTCAAAGTCAAAAAATTTGACAAATTTACTATAATATTGCCGAAATGAAATATTCATTAGATGAGAGATTGCAGATTGTTATCTTGTTCTACAAATGCCAAGAAAATGCAAGAGAAGCAAGGAGAAGATTTATTGCAAATTTTCACAGAAATTATATATATATATATATATATATATATATATATATATATATATATATATATATATATATATATATATTATAGTAAATTTGTCAAATTTTTTGACTTTGAAGGATTTCAAGGTGATTTTACCTTTATTACCTAGTGTATGTTTCAAACAGGTTGAAGTTAAATTATACTGGATAAAACATTAAAATTTAATAAAAATAGCTGTCACAATATTAAATATTTTAATCCGAACGGACATAAAAAAAATCACTCGTTCCGAAAATCGTATAAAAAAAGCTATGTTCCATTTAAAAAACACCTTATCCATAACGTAACTCTTTTGTTTCTGGTTCAAATAAATTTTTGGTTTCATTTTTGAATTCTGCAGGAAAAAGTACATCGATTGGATATTTTAGATTTTTCTTTAAATACAAGGAAGCTCAAAAATGAGCCCCTGTTCAGTCCTCGTTGGAAGACCCTGTACAAAGAAATATGTTGGAACATGAACTCAGCTGGCACAGCCACATTAGTTCAGTGGCCACTATAGCTGCTAGAGAGTTTGGTTTCCTCTTCCAAGCCAGAAAATACTTCTTGTTAAATTAGACATTTAATCTGACAGTAAATCTGAACATTTACGTTCCGCACTCACTATAATTCTAATGGCACAGTAAAGTATGTTGGAAGCAATGTCTTTTATTCCCGTTTTCTTTTTCATTTCTTTTATCAAAAAGGTATTAATTACGTTTGTTTCAAGAGATCCATTGTCTTATTTGCAAAGGTTTGTCTTAAATGATGTTCTGTTTTCTTGAAATCGAGGAAAATTAATCATCCTCATTGTTATTCCCCTTATCGTTGTTATTTTTACGATCAAATAAAAAACTGCCGTGAAAGATTTCGCTAATCAGTGATGGTATGTGACTGAAATAAATCTTTTGTCGCATCTCTTATATTCGTAGATACAGATTTGCTTGGTTTTTATCTGTCGATAGAATATATATGTAAAATGCAATGTGTATAATAATATTTATCTCAAGAGATGCATTTTCTCATTTGAAACGGTTTGTCTTGAAATCAATTAAAATTAATTATCGTTAGTGTTATTCCCCTCATCATTGTTAATTTTAAGATTGAATATAAAATTGCCGTGACTAAAACAGATTGGGTTCTCCGGTGGCCGAGTTGGTACGGCGCCAGCTTTGCAACCGAGAGGCGCGGGTTCGAATCCCGCTTCGACCATGGATATTTTGTGATTGTTGTTGGAAGGTGGTAGAGGAATTCTTCCTCGACCGAGGTGGTACCACCCCACACATCCTCTTAAAGAGCTAGTGAAATCCCTACGGAAGTTTCCAGCTCTGGATGTGTGAGTCGATTCCCCAGTACACCCACGGTACATAGTACTTAGACTTCGGTCTTCGTGGGCTGTCAGAAGATAAAAAAAGATCGTTTGTCGCACATCTGATATTTGTTTATATAGATTTGCTTGGTTTTATTTGTGCATATATAAAAAAGGCCATGTGTATAATGGGCTTTAGTTGTGTTAAGCGCTCAGTCCTGTAATATGAGAAATTTCCGACCTCACATGACTGTAGGTGGAAGCACCAAATTTACAATATGGCGATCAGAGTTGGGGTAGATTTTACTGAGACATTAAGAGTTGTTGGCGATTTTAAACAACTTATTGTTTAGGGGCAAGTAATATTACATGTCAAACATATTAGGACCTTGTAACACAACCTTCGAATACATTGTCGAAAACCACGCCGAAACGTCAAATTAGCCCAATTCCTTTAGTTCTTTTTGAGTGACAGCACTGTTGTTTGAAATCGCAAATACATCCTATTCTGCTCACTCCCGGAACAAGACCGAGAAAATCTGTACAAGTTTAGTATTTAAGATACATATTGGCAACGGTTATTTGAATTATTTCCGTCAATGGTGGTACCTGCAAAAACTCTACTGGTGCGGCGAGTTGGTTTGTAACAACCAAGGTATTCTTCAGCTTATTCTTCTGTTCACTGACCTTCCACCGCTATTTATTATGTCTTATTTTAGAATAGAAAGAATAGTACACTGATGTTTTAAAATATATTTCCTCTTTTTCAGACCTATATTCGGATTTGGCCGTGGTATTCAGGAGAATCAGGTAATTTTTTATTTAAATAGCATTTTTTGGTGTAGGTTTAAGTGTTGATGGTTAGGTCACAAGGATAAATAAATAACCGGAAGGGCAACTCGTCTTGGTGTCAAGCGCGAAGACCGGTGGCCGTATTATTATTAAAAAACTGTTAACATTAAATAAATATGATCGCAAGTTTATTACTGTATTTATATTTTTTAGACATGGTTTCCACCACATCTAGCTATTTTAGAAGATTCGAATACAGTGGTAAGCATCAAATTTGTTCCATCTTGCATCCTGTACCCCAAGGAAAATATAATGCTGCACCCGTATAAGCCAAAAGTTTTTCAAAGAAGCAAAATCCTATATTTTGAGTGAAATAAATATACAAAGTTTACCGTGTTAGCGTTAAAAACTGGTGTTAAAAAAGTGACGTCCTTTTATATTTAAATTTTAACAAAATGTCTAAACAGTGTACGTATATTTAATAATATTAGGCAAATAAAAATTATTTTAAAATAATAAAACGTGTTTTATTTGTTTTAAATATTAGGACATTGGACACCGGCCGGGTCTCCGGTGGCCGAGTTGGTACGGCGCCAGTTTTGCAACCGAGAGGCGCGGGTTCGAATCCCGCTTCGACCATGGATATTTTGTGATTGTTAACGGAAGGTGGTAGAGGAATTCTTCCTCGACCGAGGTAGTACCACCCCACACATCCTCTTAAAGGGCTGGTGAAATCCCTAAGGATGTTTCCAGCTCTGGATGTATCAGTTGATTCCCCAGTACACCCCCGGTATATTATATAGTACTTAGACTTCGGTCTTCGTGGGGCATCAGAAGATAAAAAAAATAGTATAAATGAGGTAATACAAATTATTCATTATATTAAACAAGAGTGCATTGTTCTTCAAAACACATATACAGGGTATCCCTGGATGGGGTTACCTATACCACAAATGGACCTAATTTTGAATTTTTCGACAAAAAGTTATTCCTTAAAAAAAAAATTCCTTGTAAAAAATACGATTTGTGGTGAAAAAAATTAGTTTCTGTATACAGGGAGGTCAAAACCTTCAAAAATATGACTTTTATCTATAAGTAGACTATCTTTATTTTTCGTTTAAAAAAAATGCCATTAGGAAATGTTAAGATTAGTCATAATCCAAGATTTAAAAAAACTTATTTAAATCGATCTTTTTCCAGGCCTTAGTTTTTTCCGAATTTAAAGAATATTATAACTAAAATACCTGTTTGGTACTACAAAAGTGTGTGGTACTGAATAAAAACTTTGTAAACAAAATGCTTAGTTTAATTAGCACTTTTTTTTAGAAAAATAAAAAGGTTTCCTCAAATTTTGGATTTTCATTAAAAAGTCAATTCTAAGCAACTATATATCTAAAGTCGTATTTTCCTTTAAAATGAGGAATAAAGGTAGTTTACTCCTAGATTAAGTTTATATTGTTGAAGTTTCGACCCCCCTGTCTACAGAAACTACTTTTTCTATGTAACTCGCAGCAAAAATTTTTACAAAGAAAAATTAAAGATTCAGTCCATTTGTGATATAGGTAATCCCATCCAGGAACACATTGAATTTAGACAAAAAAGATTTTTTTTCTATTAGAAGTTACATTAAATTAATTTGCTGCTGTAATTGAAACAATAATAATAAGTATTTCGACTAAATAAGACGTACATAATATATTCTTAGAAATAAACTTTACTGAAACCAATGATATATTTTGTATTGAATTTAGAATAGGGTATTACTGCATCAAATAAAATGTTATGTTTAAACGACCTATTAAAAACCAATGAAACCTTATATTTCAAGCAATCTTATAACCTATTGGTTAACAGTGATAAACTAATCATTGGAATAAACCGAATTTGTATTGTGCAATACGGAATAGAGTGTGTCATTGAGTGAATTGGTATGCAATTCAATATACGATAGTGTTTTTTCTGTGCATAAAATTTTGATTTAACACCGACTCAAGGTCCCTCGACGTTAGAGCCTTAGACCAAACGTGCCGCTGAACAACTAAAAAAAGCTAGTGATGTGTGATGCAACTGAAGTCGTTCAGTATATTACCAATCCAAGTCTTCCAAATGCGCCGAAAAGTATAGAATGGTATAAAATTTAATAAAATCGGAAAAACAAATAACTGTATCATTGAGTCCAGAAGAAGTGTTATCGTTGTCAACACAAAATCAAAGACAATGTATTTGACATACAGAAAGGCTGCAAAAAATTTTACATTTTTCGTGGAATAAGATTGATAGCTGCGTCACGATGCCCACTTTTTTTAACCGAATCTAAGTCCCAAAGGATATTTCTTGAACCCTAGCAGGACATGTTAATTTATGAACCTTTTTCTGCTTTGCTCTTTTACCGCAATCTATAATATCTTTTAATGGTCTTTCGACTTTTGCCGGACCTGGGTTGTTTATTTCCGGTTTACTTTCCAGATGCATTTTTTGGACTAATTTCCTCTTATTTTTTGATCGGAATTTAACCGTCTTTGTCGATATTTTTTAGAAAATTCGCCAGTAATTTCTGAATGTCTTGTCGATTTACATTTCTGCGATTGACTACTAAGTAGATTGATGAGCAATGTATTATTTTCATTGGATCGAGCACTACGTGAACGGACTGGTATCTTCAATTCAACCAACGATCCGGAAACGTCAAATTTTCGAATAAGATTGCGAATGTTGTTACTTGGCACATGATTAACTACGCCCAAAAATTAAACGAGTTTACGGAATGTTTTCTCACAAGAACGGGAATTTTCGTAGTAAGTTTGAACTAGGGATTCCCGATCTAAATCGATTTTTTGGAAAGATCGATTTTTTCCAAATGAAAATCGATTTTTCAGAATCGATCTGCAAGGAAATCGTCGATTTTACACAGAATCGATTCTTCTGGTATTTTCATGTCTGTGAACTTTAAGACTTAGGTAATATTTGTAAATTAATATTTATATGTAATTCTTTACAAACGATAGGGTCGTTGCTCTACGATCAAAACGATCCTAGTAAGAATTAGGAAAGGAATAAGGAAATAGTTAAACTGCGCCATCTAACATTTTCTAGAAAAAAATTCAAATCTGAAATCGTACAAAACACCGATGCCGGTCATGTAGATCTGTATCTATGGACAGTTTGGTCTTTTACGGTTGTCATTTTTTCGTTCAAATGTTTTCTATTTTATTACTTTGAAAGATTTTTATTATTTTAATAATATTTTCACACATACTACAAACTTAAATTTGTTTTTGAATAAATTAGTATGTTTTTCGTGATAGCATTTTTAATCAAATATTTCCCCCTCCATAACCTTCTATAACTTAAAAATAAACATAAAAAATATATAATTTAAATATTTTTATTTTCTTTAACCACCGCTGTACAACTTATACTGAGTTTTAAATAGCATTGGTTTTCAATGGACACTGTTTACTCTCCCGGCTCCCCTCTCCTACGCCCAAATTTTTACAAAGATCGATGTTTTAAAAGATCGATCTCTTAAGGCGATCTAAATAGTGAATCGATCTCCATGATCACGATCTAAGATCGATTCGAAATATCGATTTTTTTTAGATTTGGTGAATCCCTAGTTTGAACAATTATTCTAACAGGTTCCTTCGTCGTGAAACGATCCATAATTAAATTGCCGAGTCTCTAGATGACATATGCAAAATGTAAAATTTCTAGGTTAAGTCGTTAAAAAATGGCGCCAAGTTTAAGTACCGAAGTACCTATACACTGAAAAAAAGCTATACTAGAGTCAAGAGTAACAGTCTTCAGTGAAGGATAGCTTAATCTTGTATATCCGCAAGAGCAAGTATAGTCCTTCCAAAAGGCATGTTATTCTTAAAACAATACGCACATCTATACTTCTTTCAATACTAAATAAGAGTAAAATAAGTATTGTAATTTTTGAAACAAGAACTTTCTTAGCTTGAGAGAAAAGCAAATAAACTTGAAATAAGTATAGCAATTCTTAAACGAACTGCAATACGGTCGTAATGTAAAAGTAGGTAACCTCAACCCAAGTATAGTAATCCTTATTTCAACTTTTTCTTAACTTAAAAGACAAGTAAGTAAATTTAAAACAAAAACAGCAATCCTTAAAGAACGTACTAGTTAAACTTGAGTTGCCCGAAAATAAACTTGAAATAAGTATAGTAATATGCAAAAATTGAGAATCATTCTCCAAACCACCTGAAAATTCTTTATACATTAAGGATTTCAACAAATGATGGTAAAACAGCTATTCTCCGGGCTATATGCCCCTCCGAGCGCTGAATTACATACCAAAATTTGCCGTATTTTCTTCTAACACAGTTAGATAATAAAATACGTGTTTTGAATGCAAGAAACTACTAGGAAGAAGGAAGCTTTTTCTTTAGTTAGGATGTCGTTACCTGCATACCGGTTTCGAACTCTTTAGTTGTCGTCTGTACAGGATAAACGAACATACCTACCTTCCGAAACAGCAATCCTTAAAGCTAACCATGTCGTACTGCATAAGCAGTGAGACACAGGCAGCGCCATCCATTAGCAGTTTCAAGCAGTCGGAGGAGAGTTTAATGATTTATATGTACCCCTGACAGGTAGACTTCATTCAAGTATAGTAATCCTCAAATCAACCGCTTCTTGCCATTGACTTAGGAATAGATAAACTTAAAGTAAATTTACTAGTCTTTAAACCAATTGCTGGCTTTAATTGACTTTAGACGAAGTAAACTTAAAATAAGGATAGCAAGTCTTTGAAACAATAGTATCTGTAAGATAAGCCACGAATAAAAGACATTTATTATTACAAAATAAAGTACAATTTCACAACAGCATATATAATGCATAAGGGTGAGTGAGTGTCCAAAAGGCATATTTGCGCTTTCGCCAAAGGGGCACTAAAAATACTAGTGGATTAGGGTAGAGGGGAGTATTGTAAAAGGGATGGCGAAAGAAAAAATCGCTTTCGCCAAAGGATCGCTAAGATATCAGTGGATTACGTATTTCCACGAAGACTAACTTCTTTTGCCAGAAAAGTGTATCTCTTTGTTCAAGATTAAGTAATATTTATGTCAATGTATATAAACTGTTTGCCATAACTTTAGTTATTCTTGAGACAATGTAAATTACCAATTAAAATAACTGTACTCCTATTCTTCATCTTAAACTAACCCTTCTTCTTGACTGAACAGTAGCAGTCCTTAAACCAATATTATTATTGTCTTGGATGCCAAGAATAGAACGTTTGTAGATTCAAGATTAGCCTTTTCTTGCACTAAGAATTTTCGCTTGACACAAGAATAGTAGCGCTTCATGTAAGGCTAATTTTCCAAGAACACTCTAATCTTCAAATTAGAATAAGATTTTTTTCAGTGTAGAGACATCCATTATAATACCACATTTTGTCTATGTATTATTAAATGAAGTAAATCTATAATATACGAAAATAGAGTTCTAAACCACAATAATTACAAAAAATGTTTCGGAAGTTTAAAATTACTGCTGCGGCACTTAGTAATTCTTCGCAGCACTATTAGCATTTGCATTCTCCAAGTTGCAACAGACACGGACAGACGTAACAAATTGGATGCAATTAAGGAAACAAAAAATCATTTAATTTTCATATTAACCCATTTAAATGTTTTGCTTAATGAGTTTGTAAACTGCAAACCCTCTGTCGGTAATTTATCTTAATTTCTATTAAAAGATGTTCAGTGAAGACGACATTTTCATTTTGGGGATTTAATTTAAATGATTTAGGTTTAAAGGTGTCAAAAACATCTCGAGAGACGGGAAGCATGTAAGATTGATTTTATGTTGAAGTTCGTCTGAGGGCTGAGTGCAGCGGCACCGCAGCAGCTTACACACGCATATAATAGGGCGTTATGTAAAACAATGGAGAGATTTAGTTTAAAAGCTGATGGGATGTATTGCTACGTGCTGCTGGCGTTAATATCCGAAGTAGTCTGCTGCGAGAAATTAACACGTGAATTATTACGAAATTAATGAGTATGCTTATGCACATATTTTATGGTGCTAAGGGTTTGTTTTTAACTGGTACAGTATGTCCCAGAGTTCCTTGGACCGAGTCGTTTTGGGTAATTAGTGTCAAGTTGGGTTTAGTACTTGTACCCCGCGTGCGCCTTTTATTAAAGGGCGTCACAGTTAAGCATTTGATAGGAAGTAGCTCTTGTCCAAATTTTTTAAAAAATTTGGACTTACGAAGTTTGTCCTTGGTAACTACGAGAAATTAAGATTAACCTCGGATTTTTCGCTGAAAAGGTTAAAGAGATGAACGTGTAAAAATAATGTAGCGGATAAAATAAACCCAACAAGCATCACTAAATAAGGAAAATAGTGTGGATAATGTCGGTTAAAAATATTGTTTTCATATAGGTTTTTACCCCTTACATACGCTCCTGGATGACCCATTCGGTATTCATTTGAAAGTGTGATTATTCCTTTATAAGATAGTGTTGAAAATTTGAGAAAAAATTAGATTTGAAAAAATATAGTGATTCAAATGTGCCGATGTCGAGGGCAAAAAAAGTAGAAAAATCGAAATTTAATCGGCGACTGCTCCCTTCCTATAAAGAATGAAGAAACTAAAAAATATGCCTACCATCTATTTCGACGAGCTCTTTCCGATATCGTATATCGAATTTTAATTTGAACCATTTTGTCCCCACAAAAAATTAACAACCTTGAAATATTTGGGTCAAAAATCGAAATTTCCAGTTTTTCCCAAATATATCCATTTTCCAGTGATTTTAGGTTTAGGTATATGTATTGCAAAAAGAAAGTATTTGAGATTCTAAAGTTTCACTTATGAATTCGTTTTTCGATCCGACGTTCTGTTTTCGAGTTATTAGGTACCAAAGAGGAGTCTGCAAATTGCATCTTTTGATCTAAAAAAATTAAAAGAATTACTTGCGATTTTCCGATCCTCACTAGTTTCAATAGAGTTCTGAAACTCCGGGTTCTCTACAACCTCCGAAAAGTTACATCGATTTAATTCACTTTTGCGACCTGGACCCGATTTCAAGCGAAATCGCGGTAATTTCGAATTTGACGCTTAATAGCTCTGAAACGAAGCTATAAGTGTATTTTTTATTTTTTGTAAATCTCTCTTGGTTAGTCTATTTCATATGAATTGTAAATTGTAATTGAAGCAATAATACCTATTTTGCATCAAATGAGGTGCATATTCTCACAAATAAACTTCTAGTGATATCAATGATAGTTTGTATTAAATTTAGACTAGGGTATTACTGGCATCAAATAATTGTTATATTTGAACGATCCATTAAAAACCACTGAAACCTTATATTTCAAGCAATCTTATAACCTACAGGTCAACAATGATAAAATAAGCATTGAAATAAACCGAATTTGTATTGTGCAATACGGAATAGAGTGTGTCATTGAGTGAATGGGTATTCAATTCAATGTACGATAGCGTTTTTTCTGTGTACTTGCTACACTAATAGAACTCAATTCATTCTAGCAACACGTTTCAAAATGAAAATCATTTGGAAACCAAGCAAATCGCTGCAATATTAGAATAATTCATAAGCTTTTAATAACGACTTGTTAACAGTGACATGACAAAAACCTGCCAAAACCAAACTGATCAACTAGAAGATGTTAATTTAAACCAGTACGAAAAATCTTAAACCTTTTTATTGAATCTGAACGAAAATGTTTAGTGGGCATAATAGTCAATAAACGAAACGTTTAGATAGTGCGTTACAAAACATTTTTCCGATATTGTTTGTCTTTGTTAGTTGTTTTACTTCTATTTGTTAAGTAAAAGTCAACAACGTGTATAACCGAAATTGAATCGAGCGAAGCTCTCACAGAATGAGCATGACGGTAAGTTTATTGTATGACTTGCACATATTCAGTTGCAACTAGTGGTCTTTTTAACCTACAATTAAATGTAAGTTAGCAGGAAATGTATAGTATGTAGTAATGTAGCAGGACTGGGAATTTTTATTTTATCACTATTACCAGAGACTATAATGAATATGGACAGACATTCGAATACACCGAAAAACCGGTCTCCCTTGTAACATTTGAGGATTTACTGGTTTATGGTTTAAAAGTTTGTTTGTCCACCATTATATATACATGAGGAAACATAGTATACATATTTATACAATGGTAGACAAACAAACTTTTTAACCATAAACCAGTAAATCCACCAAATGTCTCAAGGGAGACCCGCTTTTCGTTTCACGGCAGTGTTCCTCTAAGTATTATTTAGTCTATGCTATTACCAATGGAATTATTCCAATAGTTATTTATTATAGCTCAAGCCATGATAGCAAGAAGTTTTAAGCCGAACCTAATTAAAGAGTGTAAATTTCAACAAGGAAATAAACATTCCTAAGATCTTCAATTAATCCTAGACTGGGGTACTAAGAACCTTGTTCAGTTCAACGTCTCCAAAACTCAGTCTTGCTCTCTGGCACGCAAAAAATCCGGAAACACTTACCCCATGCACATGAATAACCATCAAGCCCTATAGAACAATGAAGCGTTCGATCTTGTTGGTATCGCTTTCGAACGTGATCTCAGCTGGCACAAACACATTACTTCAATAGTCACATCGGCACCTAAAGAGCTTGGTTTTCTCTTTCGAGCCAGAAAATACTTCACCGCTGCCAACTTACATACTCTCTATGTTTCCAAATAAGACCTACCCTAGAGTATTGTTCGCATATTTGGGAGCGGCAACACCTTCTACACTTGAAATCCTTGATTATATCCAAAAGAGACCCATTCGACTCATCAATGACAGAGTCCTCACAAGAAAACTCCCTTCTCTCGCTCATCGCCGTCGTTGGGGATTTATACTTTTTCTACCGATACTTCCACGGATTTTGTTCTGAAGAACTAGCTGCTATAATTCCTCCCTCGACTGTTCCCAATAGAACAACAAGAGCCGCGTTACGTATGCATCCCTTTACTGTCCAGCTACAAAAGCACAGAACATCCCACTTCTCTCACTCATTCATACCTAGGTTCTCCAGATTATGGAACTGCCTGCAGATGTTTTCCCTTCCCCTCCCAACCTCCGATTCTTTAAATCCCGTGTCAATAGGTCACATGTCCCTTCCCTTCAGACGCCCACGATACGTTAGTACTTAGGCTTGAAGTGTACGTAGGCTGTCTCTAATAAAAAATTCTCATTGCGAATCTTATTAGGCAATCCTTGCAGCCTTGCGTTTTGAATTGTTTTCGTTAGTAAATTTGATATTTGAGTTTGGAATTGAAGGCTAACAACGACTCTTGTAAGCGTAAAAGACCCTTCAACTGGCGTCCTCCTTAGTTCACCTAGATCAGGAGTGACCAACTCGAGGCACGCATGCCACATATTGGCAAGCCTGGCTCTCTAGAGTGGCACGCAAATATCTGTCACAAATAAATTTAAAAAAAAATCACAATACGCATGAACCAAGTAGAAAACTCACCAAAGCAAAACTAAATCCCCCGCATTGCGAACCAATATACGAACACAAAAATTTTGCTTGCGGCGCCGTTAACCTTATACATAAACATAAAATATCCGAAAAATGAGTGGCACGCCGAAAAAAGTGGCACACCTTACAAGAAGGTTGGCCACCCCTGACGTAGAGAGTTACGGTTGCAGCTCATAGATTTTCAGAGTTTTAAATCTTGTAGCTTTTAGTTGTTGCTTGTGTAATTGTACTTATCTTATTACCCCTTATTTGTCTGTGGTTATTACAATTTGACATGTTCCGTTATAGCACAATACTCTATACAGGGTATCCGAAAAGTCTTAGTACGGGCAAATATCTTCGTCATTAGTAAAGACAGAAACACATAATTTTAGGTGAATCTTATTGGTTAATAAATTACAACCTTGAGGGGTGAGGCTAGGGAGTTGAGTTCAAAAATTTTAAATGCAACCCTATGCCGTGTGGTATGTCTTCAAAAAAGAAACCGTTTACCGCAAACCCTAGGTCAGTACCTTAATTCATTTTGAAATGGTAAATCTTTAAAAGTAAAAATCGTGAAGAGTTCCAAAATCAACTTTATTACTGCCAAGATGTTCATAGTGGTAATTTGGTGTTTCTTTTTTGAAGACCTTTAAAACGAGGTACCACGTACACATGAGTTGCACTTAAAATTTTTGACCTCAACTCCCTAGCGTCACCCCCCAAGAGGACTGAAAAAGTTAAATTACATAAAAAAGTACATTTATCAACCAATAGGACACACCTAAGATTTGGTGTCTCTATCTTTACTAATAGCAAAGATTTTCACCCATACTAAGGCTTTCTGGACACCCTGTATATTTCTAACGATTTTGGTTTCATTTAAGTTTTTCTTTGGCCGGTTGGGGTGGCTTAGTGTTTAGAAGAAACCCATTTGCTGGATTTGAAAGCTGACCATGGCTACCATTATAAGCTGCCCCGTACCCTGCTCTTAATATGACTTTTAAATGTCCTTCTTGCCAATACCGTAATTTCATAGCCTATATTTAACTCCGAAATCCTATTTATCTCTCGTATAATCTGTATTACTAGGGCTGCTACGTCCCTGGTACGTATTAGAATGCCAAACAAATGAATACGTAAACTTTAGTTTACCATTACACCGAGGTATTTGCTAGTCATCTCCATTCAACAAGTTCCATGTCATTTTAAACACGCAATCAAGAGAAGCCATGGAAAACTCCAAGACTTACACGATTGTGTACTTTAGTTCAGAGGAGACTGGGGTCATCAAACAAAAGAATCTCATGAGGGATTATGGCTTTTGTTTTAGATTTTTCAGCAGCCAATTAGAAAGATGTGGGGGATACTGGTAAAGAGAGACGTTAGTTGTGAGGCGACATTCATTGGCCATAATATGAAAACACGTATATAGAGGGCTAAGGAATAAAAACGGCTTGTTTTTGGTCGCCATATTTGAGATTTTTTCTACAAAAGCGCCATTAAGAGCGATGTCATCTATTATAATCATCTATGGTGTCAAACTGGTGGTTAATATGGGTCTACGAAATTATTTCGGAAATATAACGTAAGATCAAAAAAAGTCCTCAAAGTAGGCCGTGGAACCAATCACGCATGTCTTGAATTATTACTCTTGAAAGGTAGGTAACACCGGTAACATAGGTATAGGTGAATTACAAATAAAACTATTGTCAGTGCATAATACAGAATTTAAGAAAAAAACATGTCACCTTTCAAGAGTAATAATTCAAGACATGCATGATTGATTCCACTGCATATTTTGATGACATTTTTTTTGAAATACGTTATTCTTGTATAAAAATTTGTTTCCACATTTTTTTCGAAAAACACTAATTCCCAAAATATTTTTTTCAAATATACTTGTATGTATAACCCTCGTCAACTATAAGTCATATTGTTACCATTTATAAAAAAAAACTCTATGGAATAACTCGCATACCCGAGCAAAAAATCGCCAGCAGAGACAACAATTTTAGTACGGGTGCATATATTAAATTAATTCTATTTTTCGACTATTGTATTGTTCTAGTTTTTCTTGCAAGTTCAAAAGTCCTGAAAAAAAGATGTAAGCTGATTTAAATACACCGTTTGCAATAAATTTAAACGATAATCTTTTACAAATAAGGAATTTATTTTATTATTTATTTAAACGGTTCAGAAATCCTATTCGCCTGGATAAAATACTGGCGATATCTTGGACAGTCGGCATATCCAAACAAACAAAATCAGTTTTTATACCAATATGATTTATACTTGACGGGGACTATACCTTTTTCGAAAGACACTTTCGGTTTTCCAAAAATGCATTTTATGATCATGTAGTTATGGTCCACTGGTCAAGTTTAAGGTGTTTAGAATGTACCTTTCGTTGGGGGTCATAATGTTGACTATTTTTTGTATAGGTGTTAGATTTTAGTAGTTTGGAAAGAG
Source organism: Philopedon plagiatum (assembly GCA_963971165.1). Classification (NCBI taxonomy): domain Eukaryota; kingdom Metazoa; phylum Arthropoda; class Insecta; order Coleoptera; family Curculionidae; genus Philopedon; species Philopedon plagiatum. The sequence goes on along the minus strand of OZ020191.1, from coordinate 132,137,559 downwards.
CAAAACTGTGCCCAAACAAACCACCCGATACCCAACGCTTCCAGCTGCGGCGCTGCCAAACTTAAATACATATTACCTTGACAACTCAATGTTTAGCAGTTTTAGGTGAAAACCGAAAATAATCTAAAGCATTTTTAATTCCACAGACTTATTTTACTAAAAATGTGTCTTTTAATTTAATAGCAATTTATTTACTTACTTAATATGGGCGAGTATGGACCATACACTCGTGAAATTAGGTTGAAATTGCAAGCAGAACGAAACAGGAAATTTGCTGTTAACACAAAGAATTATGACTTACCTATTACGTTATTAATTATTAGATGAGCATTATTCCTACTAGCTTAACCTTTCCGCCTTGAAAGAAAGTTAGATATCAAAACGCAACATGGTCGCACTAGAGCCTCACATAATTTACTAACACGTCGATTCCGGTGGTCGTACTAGATCTTCACATAATTTACGTACTATTTTATTATACTAATTGAGCACAACTACACAGTAGTATAAAATTATAACCAAAATTCTTTGATTATAGTAGAAAATTTTGTCAAAAAAAAACAATATTCAGTTAAATACCAAATGTGCACCTTGCCTCTGGCCTCCACCTAATTGGTCCGCGGAACACGTGTTGTCAGATGAGCAGGCGCGACCCGTGAGATTTTTTACAGGTGGGGCAAATTTTGCGGGCAACTAGTGATGTCAACGTAACAAGCACAATACACTTTTTTAATTAAGGAAGGTTTTTTAATAACGGGCCTAGTTCCGCCAGGAGATTATTTACCTACACATAAACACCTCAAACTGTGTTACTTTCTTGAACTTACCTGCAAATAGTTTCTTGCACCGTTAACTACAATGTAATATGATAAGGCATATGTCCAGTGTCCTAAATATGTCATCGTCATCATTTTAGGAGAGCCGTTGTTGTGCTGTGATTCGGACGAAATCGGTTGCAAGATACTATTGCTCAACAAAAATCCATTAATCTGTTCCGCAGCACATTTATCAAGAATTTTTGAAAATGTGGGTACATAACATATTTGTATTGTAATAGATAAGGTTATTCATATTTTTGTAATAGAATTTTTATCTTATAGATCTTACATAGATGACAAATGTTTGTTTTTGTTTATAATATTTTGTAGAACATGGGCGAATGGTTAATATTTATGGTACAATGTTTATTTTTATAAAATTCACTATTGAAATACTTTTTGTACAAGGTTCCCTAAATCCGCGCAGAGGTTAAATATTTTTTTTGAGGGGCGGGATGTAGCTTATTATCGTGGAGCGACATTTATAACTGTTTTTCCCCCATCTGAATTCATACCAGCGGTTTCAATATATTCAGTGAATTTCATGACACCCTCTATAAGTATGCGAAATACTTAGATAGAGTGTTTTAATTAAGCATTATTTTTTCCGTGTGCAGATTTCCTCCAATACCTTCAAGTGTTGTCCGATCTGTCTTCAGCACAAGATTCCACTAACTATAGTTTTAAAGCTGAAATAAAATGTCTTAGGTAAGGTTTCAATTCACGCTAAGTTTATTTCCTTGCCTCAAAAGATCCTATACGGAGCTAAATTAAGCTTTTTTCTGGCAAGAATTTCCTCCGGTCGGCCAGTGGGTAAGTAATATACCTTGTGTCGCGCAGCATTTTCATTAACCCAATTTTACTGCTGCAGTGTCGTTAACTTTTTCCTTTAAATAAAACTAATCTGTACGCCCCGTTTTATGTTACCTTTTACGACTTCAGTTTGGCACTGGGAAAATTCCTGTACATGTAGTAAAATGCTTTATTGGACACCTTACTAAATTTCTTAAAATAAGTGTACATTTTGAAGTAGCTAAGAGCTAAAATGTTTTACTTGTAGTAACGTTTACTGTCGTTGACGAAGGATAAAATGTGATGAGAATTAATTAGTTTGTGAGCTAAAAGAACGTTTTAATTTTTTTTTCTTTATCTTTCTTAAAAAGAGTAGGTACGGTGACTCACAGCTTAAACGACGCAGTCTCATTCAAAACTGTTTAAGCACCAATTGAAACATAAAAATGGCACAAGAAATAAAGGTATATACATACGTATTTACTAAAAACTGTTGTGTTTGTTTCAACATGAAAAGTAATAAGCAACAAAAATGTGATTCATTAATATAATTTTATGTCACAGCTTACATTATGCACAATTGACAAACATAATTACCAAAAAATTACCTAAACTCCTTCAGAGATAGCAGAAAAAGTCACAGAAATATCCGAAAATCCCCTTCTTTCGGTTTCAAAGGAATATGGAAGCGAATTTTAATGTATAAGTTGATATGTTGTTAATTTTGGGGGAGTGGAATATTTGAAAACATTTGACAAGCTGGTCCGGTCAACTGGCCTGCTAGGTTCCCGGATTTGACCCCCTTTACTTTTTTCTTGTGCGGTTTTATAAAGGACAAAGTGATGGCGACTGCATCTAAAACTTTATTATTTATTTATATGAAAGACCGAAACCGCTTTGCCTGTTTATTAGTAACACCTGAAATGTTATAGCGGGTACGAAATTCATTTATAAACAGAGTAATCAAGTGTTTGGAAATTGAAGGGGGACATATCGAACCACTTCTCAGGCATGCCAGACGATAAATAAGTTGAAATTAAATGGTCAATATTTTTTTAATTTTATATCCTAATAGATCATAATTCCCTAACCGAAAAATCAAATAAAAAAAAAATTGTACACATACGTAGTTCTTTACGTAGATTAGAATTTTATAAACAAAAGTACATAATAATATTTTAAATTCCAAAGTTACCCCAACCCCTCAAAATAGTGAGATGGGTAAATGTCAAAAATATGTTTAAATATATCCCCCCATCTCCCCATCAATTCACCAAAATTTCATGAAAATATTTTAAACCGTTCCGTCTCCGTCTCCATGTAACAATTTAAAAAACACCCTGTATTTCTCATTTACTTTATTATAATATTAATTACAAACTACTTATATTCATAATAAAATAAATAGGAGTATAATATTAGGAATGGTTATTAAAATTTAATAAATTTTCCATTTAACATTAGCGACACATGCCGAATGGCCGTTTGAACTTTTTTAATTCGTTCGTTCTTGGACGACATATAATTAATTCAAGGCACATACTGTGAAGATCGCATGTCAGGGGAATTTTAAATTAAAACATAAAACTATTTAATGACATATAAAAAAGAATGTACATTGGCATTAGTCGAGAATTTGGAATGTTCCTCTTTAAACTCTCTCGTCCCGTAGATTGTAAAGGAAGCTACCGATCCAGGTATTAAATGGTTTAAGATGAAGACCGCAAAAAGGAAGTTTGTTAAAAAAAACGTGTGACACATAGCATGAGTTTATGCTGGCACCAAAGCTAATAAAATTATTTTCCTCCATATGGGTTATTATTATACTGAAATTTCTGGCTAATTAATTTTTACCAAACTAAGTACAATGACTGCGTAGTATTTAATAGGGAATATGCATCTAAGCCAAATAAATCTGAAATACATTTTCTATATTCTCTACATAAATTAAATGTTTATGGCGGTTACTGTTATCCATTTATTTGGATCTTTATTAACAAAAAATGATTTTTTACTGCAAATTTCGAATTTCGAAACTTGTAAAACGTGATCCCATTGGCTGTCATGAAAAATCAATTTATGACTCATAATGAGTACATGGCGAATTCCAGCGTTGTAGGGTCATTGAAAAATCAATGAAAATGGCATTTAATGCGTAACTTATCCAATAAAATATATCTGCACTTAAAGTGATGGTTCCTAAATCTTATTCATGTATATTTCAAGCCGAAATCGGTCCAGGAACCTTCCAATCTTGCAACAAAAACTGGTATTTCTGCGAAATTTTGACATATCATATCTTAATAATTTGGAGTAAATGAACTGCAATTCTTTGATTTTATGGCAACCTTCGAAAATTAAAAAAATTTCAAATTTTGCGTGTCCCGATGCAAATAAACCTATTTATTTATAACTTTAATGAAAAAATGAGAGATTTAAATTAGTGGGATGTATTCTTAGATAATTAACGGATAAAGTAAACTCAAAAAGAATCACTAAATAAGAAAAATAGTGTGGAATAATGTCGTCTAAACATAGGATTTGTCGGAAAAAAATCAAGAAAATTCGGTTGTTACCCCTTAAATACGCTCCTGGATGAGCCATTCGGTATTCATTTTAAAATGTGATTATCCCTTTATAAGACAGTGTTCAAAAATTGGGAAAAACTTAGATAGAGAAAAATACATAGTGTTACCGATGTTGAGGGCAAGAAAAGCTAAAAAGTCGAAATTTAATCGGCGATTGCTCCTTTCCTATAAAGAATGAAGAAACTAAAAAATGTAGACGAGCTCTTTTCGATGACGTATATGGGATTCTAATGTGAACCATTTTGGCACCACAAAAAATTAAAAACCGTGAAATATTTGGCTCAAAAATCGAAGTTTCCAGTTTTTCACAAATATATCCATTTTCCAGTGATTTTAGGTTTAGGTAAAATGTTGGGTATAGCAAAAAGAAAGTATTTGAGATTTTAAAGTTTTGCTTCCGACGTTTTGGAGATATTAGGTACCAAAGAGGGGTCTGCAAATGGCATTTTTCGACCTAAAAACATTCAAAAGAATTACTTGCCATTTTCCGATCCTCAACAGTTTTAATAGAGTTCTGAAGCTCCGGGTCCTCTACAACGTCCGAAAATTTACATGGATTTAATTCACTTTTGCGACCTGTACTCTAAGGGAAAATAGCGGTAATTTCGAATTATTTGACGTTTAATAGCTCCGAAACGAAACATCCTGTATAACTGAATTTTTTACCGAAGCTACACAGAGAGAAAAAAAAAGTTGGTGGATATTAAATCACATTATATAATTTTTTAAATAAAAAAATAATTCCCTGGATAAAACCATATTTCAAATAAAAAAGCGATACTTGCAACAAAATTTCTTTTATATTTTGCATAATTACTGTAATTAAAATGTTTAGTTGAGAAATATATTCTTAAAAAAATTAAATTATTTTTCCGCCAACAAAAGCTTTAATAAATAATAGAAAAATTCGCATAATTAAACATTGTATTAAACGTTTCATTGTACAAATTAAATTGTATTGTCGCAATAACGAAGAAAATCTACTGACAATTAATTATAATTTAATTTTCCTAATAAGGGAAAAACAGAACTAAATATGTAATTCCAAAAATTAAAGTTTATTCCTGACAACTAAATCGCGGCTTATGAGAATAAAATTATTCTTTACGCTAGCCCTAACCGCCATGCCATCCCGTCGACATAAATCATTCCGGCGTGCATCGCATTTACCCATCGTCCCTTGATGAGAAGGCAGACTAAAGCGGCTACTCCGGTAGTAACAGTGAAGGTGACGACCATTTGGTCTATTTTTGTTAGTGTATATATTTATGGATAATATAATAGCCTTTTGTTGTTTTATTTTGTAGGGATATACCTATAAATGTACCAAGATATGCATGTATTCAGTGATAAGTAAAATTTAAAGTTTCTTTGTATTTGGTAAATATTTGTTGGCGTTATAGTATAGATCTTTTATAGAACAAAAAATAAAAATATACTTTTCTGTATGGCGACTTTATTGCAGGGTTTTATTGTGTCATTTTAAAAATGATTGTATCACATTAAATGCAATAAATATGTGAAACGAAAGTAGACATTTTCATCTTTTGTTTTATAAAAGCTCTATATACTAACCTCAAGAAATATTTTCTTACTGCTTAAGGTTCTTTTTGCTCCGCCATGTTTGGTATTGTCAACCTAATTCAGTTTTTTTACGTTTATCTGCTTTACTTTAGCATTTGAAAAAAGTTATATATATTATGATATTCGTTAAGCAAATCATTACTAGGCTAGTATGAACGCATATTTCAATCTATTTCTTAACTGTTTGGCCCGCAAAAAATTTACGATCATGGTGTCAGAAAAAATGTCACTAAATTTTTTGAGGGCCAAACATTTAAAAAATAGATTGAGATATGCGTTCATACTACACTAGTATATAATGATTTGCTTAACGAATAGCATATTATACATAACTTTTTTCAAATGCTAAAGTAAAGCAAATAAACTTAAAAAAACTGAATAAATTTTTTTTGGGAACTATATCGGGATTGCAAATAGTATATATCTTTCTTAGTAAAACTAAGGTTTACTTCACGCAATTAAATTAAGATATTTTTATTAACCAATATTAGTTGTAGGTATCATACCTTCACATTAAATGAATTAAATGATAATTGATACAATTAAGTCATATTTTACTTTATCGTGTAAATTTACTTACAGAAGTTATGATTTACTTCAGTTAATTAAACCTGCCAATTAAATAATTAAATTCGCTGAATTATATATTTAATTGCGCGATACCAATTAAATAATTTAATTGAAAGAAAAAAATTTTACTTGTGTAAATTAATTCTTTCTCTCTGTGTAGTTGAACTATTCCTCTATTAAGTAACTCAGAAAATTCGATTGCTCTACCTCTGACTGTTTCCGAGAAAAACAAACCTGTTCGACTTTGTAGATTGACACTTAGTTTTGCTGATCTCCTGACCTCATTATTCATTAAGGACAAATGGCTGCTTTTTAAATTGTAATATCTTATACCGAAATGTAGCTAAATTATCCTAGCAATTTTCCTCAAAATAACTTTTTTGGGTTTGTATGACTTCCTTAAGCGATTTATGCAATAAAAAAAATGTGCATAGTCCTTATTGCCTGAAGTTATGTTATTGCGTACCGGAAAAGGAGAATACCAGCGCGTTATATCATATAAAAAAACTATAAGTTTGAATATTTTCAACATATGTACAGGGTCTTCCAACGAGGACTGAACAGGGGCTCATTTTTGAGCTTCCTTGTATTTAAAGAAAAATCTAAAATAGCCAATCGATGTACTTTTTCATGCAGAATTCAAAAATGAAACCAAAAATTTATTTGAACCAGAAACAAAAGAGTTACGCTATGGATAAGGTGTTTTTTAAATGGAACATAGCTTTTTTTATACGATTTTCGGAACGAGTGATTTTTTTTATGTCCGTTCTGATTAAAATATTTAATATTGTGACAGCTATTTTTATTAAATTTTAATGTTTTATCCAGTATAATTTAACTTCAACCTGTTTGAAACATACACTAGGTAATAAAGGTAAAATCACCTTGAAATCCTTCAAAGTCAAAAAATTTGACAAATTAACTATAATAAGTATTGCCGAAATGAAATATTCATTTTTTTCTTGGCATTTGTAGAACAAGATAACAATCTGCAATCTCTCATCTAATGAATATTTCATTTCGGCAATATTATAGTAAATTTGTCAAGTTTTTTGACTTTGAAGGATTTCAAGGTGATTTTACCTTTATTACCTAGTGTATGTTTCATACAGGTTGAAGTTAAATTATACTGGATAAAACATTAAAATTTAATAAAAATAGCTGTCACAATATTAAATATTTTAATCAGAACGGACATAAAAAAAATCACTCGTTCCGAAAATCGTATAAAAAAAGCTATGTTCCATTTAAAAAACACCTTATCCATAGCGTAACTCTTTTGTTTCTGGTTCAAATAAATTTTTGGTTTCATTTTTGAATTCTGCAGGAAAAAGTACATCGATTGGCTATTTTAGATTTTTCTTTAAATACAAGGAAGCTCAAAAATGAGCCCCTGTTCAGTCCTCGTTGGAAGACCCTGTACATGTGGTAATGATTTTATCTTTCTTATAATATTTCATGGACCAACACAATGTCGATACGCTACTGACGACGCTTATAAGCAGAAAACCGTACTTCCTGATCTGAGTGGATACGCAAATAGAAACACGTATTTATAAATACTTATTAAACGCTGTTTAGCTTCAAGCAGTGTATTAAAAGTACAGTGAACTGTACATAAACTGCATTTAGTAGGTTTATTACTAATAAAAGAGTATTTATTAAAGCTTAGGTCACGATTCATGATGCAAAAAATATAATTAATAAAGGATGATTTGCTGAGATGAGTTACTCTATATCACATCTGACATCCAAAACAAATGAGGTTTTTTTCTCTAAAACTATCAGGGCTGAACCTTGGGTTGCGACTTCTAAAATATGTCATGGTGTAAACAGTCCACGGAACTGACCATGATTTTTCTGTCATCATTCTCAATCTAAATTGGATGGACCATAGTCTATACGATTTCTTTGCTCACGGTGTACATCCCACACCAAAGTTTGTTTCCTAGTTTGAACATCGTATCCGGGTGCAAGTTGTATAATATCTCTGTTGCCACTCACAGGACTCATGCCAAGTTCAGGGGTTTTAACAGTAAGCGTACTAGAAATGTTTTTGTAAAGAAAAAATATTGTGTAATTTGCGAAAAAAAGTTGAAATTTTGCTTGGGTTTGCTTGGGCACATTCTGCTTTCAGTAACGATTTGGTCTTAAAAATAATTTGTTAGTTTTAATATAGCTTCTTTTTAATAGTAATTTGTTAAATAACACAGCTCCACAAAAAAAATTCGATAAATTACCCCTGGAATATGAGTATATGTACCATATGTTTTTGGGGTCGCTGAATCCAAATTCGGGGTCCATTTAACCCCATCACGTCAGGATTTTTTATAAACCTCAAAAGAAAAACCCGAATCCTCAAAAAATCCTCTATCCATTGATCACTTAATCCCAATAACACCATAACCTCTTTATTAATTCATCCCTTAAACTCTTAATTCCTGAAACCCATAACCCCCGAAATCCATAAACCCCAAAACCCATAAACCTCAAAACTCTATAACCCCGAAACCCCATAGCCCAGCAAGATAGAAACTTATCCGCGTTGAAACACAGTATGTTCGAGCCATGCATGCTTGTTGAGCCTTAAACTCATATTCTTTAATAACTTTACAAGCCCATAACCCCTTAATTTCTTTAACCCATAACCCCGTAACCTCATAGACTCCAAATGCTAATGCCCTAAAACCCCATAACTCCGTAAGAAAACGACTTTGGTGCGTTAAAGCACTGAAAAACAGGATGTTCAAGCCATTCATGCTTCTTGAGTTTTAACCCCATATTCTGTAATAACCACACAACTCAATAACTCAGCAAAGGATAGCTTCGTGCAAGAAATCTTATAAGTTAAATCTTTGGACATCATTGCTACTTGAATGTACCACTTATTATGGGTTTTGGGGTTATGGGGTTTATGGGTTTTGGGGGTTATGGATTTTAGGAATTAAGGGTTTAAAGGATGAAGGAATAAAGAGGTTATGGGGTTATTGGGATTAAGTGATCAATGGATTGGAATAGAGGATTTTTTGAGGATTCGAGTTTTTCTTTTGAGATATAGTCATATTCCAGGGGTAATTTATCGATTTTTTTTTTGTGGAGCTGTGTAATCTTACAGGACAGTTACTGTCATTGTTTTCTATTAAAAATTAACTTTCTGTGTACTTTCTCGAATCACCTAGGCAGGCTTTACTAAATACGGGGTTATATTCAATCCGATTTATTGTGGAACTATCATTATTTGTTTCATAATTAAAAAAGTCAGTTAAGCAAGATGCAGCTTCTTCACCTCGCCAAGCCAATTCTACTACAACGATATGATAGAACTTCCGTTGCAGCCCTTCACGGTATTTTTATCCCATAAATTTACCATTTTGGCTATTTCTGCTGAATTTAACCCTGCTGAATTTTGTTTTTTACAGGGATTCGATTGCAGGTTTCGTCTCCCAGCGTTTCATGGGCATCTGCTGTCCTCGCTATAATTTTTTTCTGATTGATTGTTTTCAATCATGTGATTTTAATTTAAAGAATTTTATAGAATTTCAGGTTAGGAATTTTCGTTTATATATGTTACGGTTAATTTGGATACTTGGCTAGTTTACAAACTACCCAGCTAGTTTGCAAACTAACTAAAGACACTGTTATTTTGAAGGAATCAGCCATTTCCCACAAAATAGCAGATGGTTTATAAACTAGCTGGTTAGTATGCAAACTATCGATTTGCTTCAGTTAAGATGAGGATTTTATTGAGGTTACCTTAGCCTAAAAATTATGTTTTGTTTGTTGTCCAGAAAATCTAGCGAACGGTGGATCGGAGGGCACCCTAAGGTCGGAACAGGGTTACACCTGGTTAGGGGCCCTGACCAGTCTCTTTCCTCGCAGGCGAAGAGGGATCGGTGCGAAAAAATCCACTATTGTTCCTTATGTACAGATTTTTCATTATTGCTTTTATATTAACTAGATATTTTATATAGTTTGTATACTATCCAATTGTCTTTAGTTAATACGATTACTACAACTATGCTAGTTGCCTAAAATAGCTAGTTTACTGGCTAATTTGAACACTACCCCTACCGTACGTTTGCACCTTACCGTATCGTATTTTTGACACAAGAGTCTAGGGCTAGGGGATGGGTACTACTTTTTATCCCGGGATTGCGCATGCGCAGAGGAAGGAACAATAATGGATTTTTTTGCACCGATCCCTCTTCGCCTGCGAGGAAAGAGACTGGTCAGGGCCCCTAACCTGGTGCTAACCCTGTTCCGACCTTAGGGTGCCCTCCGATCCACCGTTCGCTAGATTTTCTGGACAACAAACAAAACATAATTTTTAGGCTAAGGTAACCTCAATAAAATCCTCATCTTAACTGAAGCAAATCGATAGTTTGCATACTAACCAGCTAGTTTATAAACCATCTGCTATTTTGTGGGAAATGGCTGATTCGTTCAAAATAACAGTGTCTTTAGTTAGTTTGCAAACTAGCTGGTTAGTTTGTAAACTAGCGAAGTATCCAAATTAACCGTAACATATATACCAAACTCTAAGCGATGTTTCACCTGAAAATTTATGTTTTATGGCTAAATTATAATATATTGACGCAAGTAGGAGTGCTCTAAACTCGTATTTTATTTCCTGGAAAAAAGGAGCTTTAAACTTGCATAAATATTTTAAGCTGTTTTGAGAGAGCTTTTATGTGTGTTTCATTGTTTGATATTTTATCGACTTATGATTTTAGAAAGAAAGGCCTCTAAAAGCTAGAAGTAATCTTTTCCGTATGCTGAACGAGTAGGTAGTGTATTACGGTAAATCTGGGGTTAAAACATGGTACGTATTTTTTTACATGATGTTCTAAAAAGGGTGAGTTTTTTCAAGTGTTACAAAGCAATATCTCGAAAACGGTTTAATATATTTTCATGAAATTGTCGAGAGTTAATAGGCAGATTGGGAGACATATTTAAAGAAATTTGTGACATTTATCCCCTCCCCCTCTCTCTATTTTGAGGAATGGGGGTAACTCTGGAATTTTAAATGGGATGATGTACTTTTGTTTACAAAATTCGAGACTACGTAAACAACAACGTATGTGTACAAATTTTTTTCATTTGCTCTTTCGGTTGAGGAATTATGAAATTTTGATTGAATTTAAAAAACAAATAAATTTTACCAATCAATCAAGTTCACTGATATCAGAATTATTATTCGTTTCCATGGAAATGCGTTATTTTTAGTTATCAGATGAGAATTTTGACCTTTTATTTCTCAGTTTATTGCTTAATTAAACATGGAAGCAAATTTTACTGTGCAAGTTGATATGTTGGTAATTTTTGGGGGAGTGTAGAAGAAACTACAGAGAAGCTGCACTAGTGTGGACGAAGAGATTTCCTAATAATCCGAAATCTCACATGGCATTTAAGAGGCTGGAATCCAGAAGTTGTATTACTGGCAGTCTGAAGACGAATCCACGAGTTCTGAAGCGAACTAAAAAAAAACGGGCGAAAATAGGGCAGTTGGCGTTTTCGGAGCAGTAGCTATTGACCCGCATGTAGGTACCAGACTGCTTCCTAGAGATACGGAATGAGTCAAAAATCAGTTGTGACCATATTACACTGGAACAATTTTCATCCATACGACATTACCCTCCACCAAGAGCTATATGGGCAAGACTTTGAAAATCACGGTACATTTTGCAATTGGGTCACAAAACAAATTCAAGGAAATAATGGGTTCCTAATGAATGTTATTTTTTATGACGAAGCTATTTTCCATAATTGTTCGCACACTGAAAGGGCTCCACTTGTGTCAAGATAATCTTGACAAATTGAGTGTTATAATAAAAGCAAAGACATTAAATTAACAGAATTGCTTTTCCCATAAGAACATGAAGGTTCTTGAAGTATTTTACAAATTCTCTTGAATAACTATTACTTAAAGACAAGAATATTTTTCTTAACACATAAACCCTTGTATCAAAGATCTGTTTACAAAGAATCGGCTATTTAAACAAGATACTGCGAATTTGGCCGAAGACCCTCTGCTCTACGTATCACTTCCGTTCTAGATAATTCGCGAAGGGTTTTTAACAAAGCCGTGCACACCGACCAAAATTTAGTCGCGCAACTAACCTTGATGAGGGAAGATCTGTGTTGTGCTCTTAGCGGTAATTATTACCAGTTACTGGAAGATTGGAATCTGGGTCACTGAGTGGCGAAACAGGTACGTGTAACTTTTTCAGTGCAGGTAGGATTTTAGATTATTCCTTATCAGAAGAAATTTGTTTTTGTTGGGTTGATTTCTTTAGGTAAATAGACTTCATCTTAATATGCACTACTGGGCGTCGGAAAATCCCTACTGGATGAGACCTCTGCTAATTCAACATCTCTATTCAATTATTGTCTGGTGTGGTATAATCGGAGAATTACGGGGATAGAGTTATGGCCCACATTTTTTTGAAGGATATTAAGTGGAGAAATGTATACAGAATTTTTAAGAAACCCATTACCCCAATTATTAAACCTAAAAATAAATCCTGACATGTGGTTTCAACAAGACGGAGATCCACCCCATTACGCAATACAGGCCCGTAATGATTTGAATGAAATATTGAAAATAGGTGGATTGGACGAGCTGGTCCGGTCAACTGGCCTGTTACGTCCCTGGATTTGACTCCGCGTGACTTTTCTTATGGGATTTTATAAAGGACAAAGTGGTAGCGGCTGCACCCACAATTTTAGATCCCCTTTGCCTGCTTATTAGTGATACCTGAAATGATATAGCGGGTACGAAATTCATTTAGAAAAAGAGTGACAAAGTGTTTGGAAGTTGAACGGGGACATTTCGCACAACTTGTCAAGCATGACAGACGGTTGGAATTAAATGGTAATTTTTTGAAATACCTAAGAAATCATAATTCCTTATTTTTGTACATGTACGTAGATTTTTACGAAGATTCCAATTTTACAAACAAAAGTACATCATCCCATTTAAAATTCCATAGTTACCTCCACCCCTCAAAATAAAGAGAGGGGGTAAATGTCAAACATATGTTCCCCCATCTCTCTATTAACTCACCAAAATTTAATGAAAATATTTTAAACCGTTTCCAAGGTAAAGTTAAAACAACTGGCGATTTTTTGAAATTTCAGAAATACTTTCAGTGTTCTGTATCACGTTCCAGATCTAATAAACACTGCGGCAAATTAAAAAAGAACTCTCCAATAAACCGTACTTTTATTTTAACGGTTCCTGTAATTTCTCCAACTTTTTTCTCAAACTCGAATGCGTGTAACCAAGTAAGACTCATTAAGTTTTGAACTTAAGGGTCACGTTTTAATGTTTTAATGAACGATTTAGGAACATGCTTTACGATGTGTAATTGCTTCGTGGCTGCGGTTGTTTTATGAGCAATTAAAAACCGAGATAAAAACTTTTTCGGTTCTAATGTTGTTAAAAAGTATCAAAAAACTTTTGTAAGTATGAATGTAAAAAAGTAATCTTTGTAGTAATTTGTACCTGATGGGCCGGAAAGCCGGTATATTCAAACTTTATGCCAGTGATCTCGGTAGGGCATTTTATACATTTTTAGATATAAAGGCAATCGGGAATAAGTATGCATATAATCCAGATAAACCTGAAATATATTATTTTTTGTATTTTCTACATAAATTAAATATTTATAGTGTTGGTTTTTATCCATTTATTTTGGTCTTTATTAACAAAAATCAGATTTTTTACTACAAAATTCCACACATGCAAAACGCGATACTGTTGGTTGTAACCTGCCATGCGTAAACAAAATTGTTATAATGACTAGTATGTCTGGAAAATGCCAGTGTTAATTTATTTTTTTAATTATTTCCCAGAGGTTAGGAGATTTCGTAGATAAGAAACATTACATTTGAATAAAAGGAATGTTTAACAATGACCAGAACACCAGAACGAAGTTTTTTTTTATCTAAGACATTCCACGTAGACCTCCAGCCTAAGTACTAACGTACCATGGGCGTCTGAAGAGAAGGGAAATGTAGCCTATTGACACGGGATTTGAAGGATTGGAGGCTGGGACGGGAAAACATTTGGAGGCAATTTGTTCCATAATCTGGAGACCCTAGGTATGAATGAGCGAGAGAAGTGGCCTGTTCTAGGCTTTTGTAGCTGGACAGTAAAGGGATGCATACGTAACGCGCCTCTTGTTGTTCTGTTAGGAACAGTCAAGGGGGGAATAATACCGGCTAGTTCTTCAGAGCAAAATCCGTCGAAGTAGCGGCAGAAAAGGTATAAATCCCCAACAGCGAGGCGATGAGCGAGAGAAGGGAGTTTTCTCGTGAGGGCTGGATCATTGAGTCGAATGGCTCTCTTTTGGATATAATCAAGGATGTTAAGTGTCGAAGGTTATGCCGCTCCCCAGATTTGGGAGCAGTACTCTAGGTTAGGTCTTATTTGGGAAACACAGAGAGTGTATAGGTTGGAAGGGGAGAAGTATTTTCTGGCTTGAAAGAGAAAACCAAGCTTTTTAGCTGCCGATGTGGCTACTGAAATAAAGTGTTTGTGCCAGCTGAGATTCCGTTCAAAAGCGACGCCAACAAGATCGAATGTTTCATTGTTTTGTAGGGCTTGGCCATTCATGTGGATGGGGTAAGCGTGACAGGGAGCAAGACTGGGTTTTGGAGGCGTTGAACTGAACAAGGTTCTTAACACCCCAGTCTAAGATTAATTGGAGATCTTGGGAAAGAGATAGGTACATCTGCGTGTATTATCCAACTCTTGATTCGAAACTTGTCTGGAAAAATGAATATTGGAGTGAAGAGTACTATCGTCAGCATAACTGTGGATGGGATTGGTAGTTGAAGAGAGCAGGTCATTAATGTGAAGAAGAAATAAGGTTGGTGCAAGGCCAATCGGACAGTTTGCTGAAAGCTAATGCTGGTATAATGGATGGCCACTTATCTGTCTCTAAAATTTAGTTACAAAAACTTAGTATTTATTATAGCATAAAAATAAACGTACAGCCAAATATGCTTACTTGAATTTGACGATACTGACCTTTAATGAAACCTATTTATGGAAAATTCTTGATTTACTTGGCACTAGGAAGGTATTTACTTTTATAGGGTAGCTTTTTAATAGATTTAATTTTGAATAGAAAGAATTATATACAAATTACACTGTAATAAAACAAAACAACCGTAACACACATACAATTACTGCCTGGGCAGATAATGCTACTCGTTCAAACGCACACCTTTGTTTACCAAGTTAAATTCCTTGTCTGATTGGTTGATGTCGTGTTGCGAAGAGGAAAAAATAAATCAAATATAGTATGTGACGCTAGGAAATGTGGAAGTTTTTTGTGTTGCATAACAAACCTGTCCAATTTTAGGTGTTGTGTAAAATGATATTTTGTCACTCTTAGGCATACAACATTATAAATAATAACAATCAGCTTTTGTATATCAACTGATATATGTAAAATCGTACTAAAAATGCTCACTTGCTTTCGGAGTACCACAGAAGTTGTCGATTCATATACATACGTTTGTATATAGCACCCCTAGGTTAAGCTTTACGTTACCATGAGGTCTGGCCCTTATTTTTGCTTATCTCCTGACGTCACTTGGCACTGAGAGCAATTTGTAATAGAATATATCCTTTTTATAAATAAAATCCAAAGTAAATAGACAAACAGGGAAGACAAAAAAAATCATATTTATTTGGATTTCATTGCCTATTGTGTAGAGTAGATCCCTTTAAATAGGCTCAAACTGACAACTAACTTATCTCAATTTCGTTTCTTCGATTCTAATAAGAGGGTAAGATTGTTACCCATCTCGTAATTGCTAGGTTGACATACTGCTACAGTAAAGCACCGTATATAGCTAGTGTTCCTTATAACAACACGCTAGCCAAGATATGATGTGCATTATGTATTTCCAGACGTATTATATTCGAAGTATACTGGCTGAAGTTATTTACGTAAGTAGATTTGTACCCAGACAACGTGATATCGGTTAACATAACGAAGCATAATACATTGGCGGACGCTAAAACATTACCCGATGACAAAAAAATTACCTTGGATGGGCCTGTCAGTCATTTCGCGTTTTTAATCAATATTCTTGCACAACCAGTCAATCGAAACACCCACCAAAAAATTACGTTGGTCGGATGGATAATAACAAAAATATTAGATTTAAAATTCGACCTAATTCAAAAAATTCAGTCTCCCGTCTGACGCCATTCTACGAAAAACAACTCAACGTAGTAGGCAATGCCAATGTGGCGAATGAAATTAAGGATGTTGAAAGTATTCTCCGCTTACTTCCAAGCAGTAAAATCACCTATTTTAGCACCCCACGAACATTTTCAAATGTACCCATATCAATATGGCGAGAGGCAGCAGTTATTCTTTGTTGTAACTCCAAAAAAAAGTTCGGCTGTGTTACATAGGTACACTTTTTGTTTTAGATAGTCCAAGGGTGTTAAATAGGGCGACTTGGCAAGCCATTTGGTAGGACCTCGAGGACCAATCCAACGATCACCCAATGGTCCCATTCGGGGAAAAGTGCGATCAAATTTAAATCAAAAAGCACTGTTTCCTGAACAAAAAATATTTTAAAAAAATTTATTTTCATTCTTTTTTATTGTAAGAAATAAATTAATTTTTTATCTCGAAAACGGTGCGTCAGAACAAAAAAGTTTAAGAGACACTTTTCACGCAGAATTAATTGGGCTTAAAGAGAGTGATATCAATTTTGCAAAAAATCAGTAGCGTGCCATTTTTTCGCTAAAAGTATAGACTTACCAGTACGCACGCTACTGATGCAAGTACTTTAGAATAGAAATTTTTGCACGTAAAGGTAGCCTTTTAATTATATACTGGCGTGTACTAAAATTCATGTCAATAACAACGCATTTTCGAGAAATTAAAAAGAAACACTTAACACGTTAACTGCCATGTGTACCATATATTGACACAGGCCATTTTAATTATGCGCCTTGTGTACAACTGGAGGACACATGTTTAGAACGGCTCTGAGCCGTGAGTACATGCGGCGGCCACAGTTAGCGTGTATTTAAATACATAGACCAATTGGTCTGGCGTAGAACTGCACTTTTTAAGAATGGTGTTGGGATTTTATGATTTTTGAAAATACGATGACCAAAAAAAAAAAATTAAAATTTCAAGAAAATAACTTTATTTAACATTTTACTTAGAAAAACGGGTTCAAAGACTCAAATAGAACACATTAGAAGATAAAAACTTTATGTTAAAATCCTACTTACTTGTCCATGATTGTGTCCATATATGGTACACGTGGCTAGTAGGTATCATTCAAATATTTAAAATTAGTACAATCCAGCGCCATGTGTACAACATTAGGACACCACTTTTTTGCAAACAAAAAACGAAAACCAAAACAAATATTGTACTTTTAACTAACTTTCAGTACTCACCAATTCATTTTTCAAGAAAAACTAGCGTGGCCCCCAGGACCCGGTACACTTTTTTCTAAGACCAGGTGTGGCAGTTAACGTGAAAAAAATATATTAAACACCCTGTATCTCGAAAAAGAAGCGTTTGAGGATCCATATTTATATAAATTTATTTTCATATTTTTAGATGTAGAATCTGCCCTTAAAATATCAACATCTTTTTGTAACTCCCTGTATACTCGTAAATACTTTCAAATAACCCAACCATTGCCCCCTTAACTATTGAATTGTTATACTAAGAAAGCTAATAAAATAGAGTGGGTAGCACATACAATCAAACCAAGCAATCTAAATCGGCTTTAAAGAAGATTTACTTCTCCCAGATGCTCATTACTCCGTGTTAGCTCTTCGTTTACAACGCCTATATCATTTCCTATATCTAAGGGCTGTAACTCAACTCCCACATCCTATGAGAAAATGCATTCTGACGCAGAACTGCATTGGTGATAAAGATGGTTAAGAGTGTGCACGCGCTAGAATTTTAAAAACTATGTATTCACATTTTCACCAAATTCATGTTGTAAATTCTTTTTGAGAATTACTCCTAAAAACTATTGGGTTCATTAGTGTATCACTTTAAAAGCCCCAACAATAAAAATATTGTAATATTAGGCCAAGCAATAGAGCGATTTGTCGTGACATTAATACTATCAGAAAACCGTCTGTGCCATCATCTAAAAGACGATCCGTAGATGATTGCTGTTATCTTTCCAACTCTGAAGTTTTTGCCTTTAATTTGTTATAAACATTTTTAAGCAAAAAAACGCGATTTTTTTAGTTTTTTGCTCCTAAAATGGAAAGTAATGAAGCAATCTTAATGGTGTGAATGGGCGATTTGTAGAGAATAAAAATACGAACAAAATTTGGGGTAGAACGTCCCGATAGGATAAGTAACAACGGAGAAAATCAGGAAAAACCGGAAAATTAAGAGTTTTTTTTTAAATTCATAAATCGGCCATTTTTAAACGTAGAGGGCTCAAACTTTGGGATAAAGTAGTAATTTATAGCTACTTTATGTGTGCAAAACCCCGACGCTGTCCGACGATTAGTGTTGCCACAATCGTCATTTTAATTTTTCAGCACACTATTTTGCAACAGGTCTGGATGCTCTATGGATCGTCCTATTTTAATTATTGAAACGGATTTGAAAAGTACAAGTTTAATTGAACAATATGTACATTTTAATTTTTCCATAAAATGCTACGAAACCGGTTGAAAATGCACGTAAAGATGCGTGAAAATGACACAGCGCGCGAAAGATGACGCGTAGCGGGAGAGCAGCGGAGCGAAGGGGAGCCAATATTCGCGCGCTCGGCCATTTTCACGCATCTTTACGTGCATTTTCAACCGGTTTCGTAGCATTTTATGGAAAAATTAAAATGTACATATTGTTCAATTAAACTTGCACTTTTCAAATCCGTTTCAATAATTAAAATAGGACGATCCATAGAGCATAATAGTGTGCTGTAAAATTAAAATGACGATTGTGGCAACACTAATAGTCGGACAGCGTCGGGGTTTTGCACACATAAAGTAGCTATAAATTACTACTTTATCCCAAAGTTTGAGCCCTCTACGTTTAAAAATGGCCGATTTATGAATTAAAAAAAAACCTCTTAATTTTCCGGTTTTTCCTGATTTTCTCCGTTGTTACTTATCCTATCGGGACGTTCTACCCCTAATTTTGTTCGTATTTTTATTCTCTACAAATCGCCCATTCGCACCATTAAGATTGCTTCATTACTTTCCATTTTAGGAGCAAAAAACTAAAAAAATCGCGTTTTTTTGCTTAAAAATGTTTATAACAAAGTAAAGGCAAAAACTTCATAGTTGGAAAGATAGCAGCAATCATCTACGGATCGTCTTTTAGATGATGGCACAGACGGTTTTCTGATAGTATTAATGTCAAAAAATCGCTAATATTTTGCTCTGTTGCTTGGCCTATATTCCTACATTTAAAGGTTGCAAAACAAAAAATGCAACCTACATTTTCGTAAAAACTAATAAATATTTTTTATAAAGTAGCAGTTTATAATACATATACGGGTGTTTCCTAACCTCTCTGACAAAAGAAAGGAGGAGAATCCTCACATAATTTTAAGACGAAAATGTGTTATAAATTTTTTTAGAATGTCGCTTTGTTTTCGAAATACAGGGTGTTAAAAAAATAAAATTTTATGCGTTTTTTTTAAATTATTAATTAGTGGCAAGCGATATTCCAGTGATATTTAGTACACATAATAAGGGGTTTAAATACTTTACTTTGTGTCCATTTTAAACTTTTCAAATAGTTCAGTGGCGGAGATACGGGTAACGAGTACCATAATTTCGCAAAAATAAATAATACGGGCCTGTTTAGCATTGAATATTTTGATCTTACCTAATGTTAAAAATAATTTTAAGCAAATTACGTCTCTTGCGTTTTTCTCCTATCCCTTAGGGTTTTAGAGTAAAATGTAATTTATTTGCTATGTTACACGAAGTACCTAGTAGTTGATGTTGATACAGTATCAATAAAAATCATTTAAATAAAATTATTTAAAAATCTTACATAATGAACTCACATGAACAAAAGTCAAATAAACTGCTGAAAATGTCCTCCATGAGCCAGTAAACATCCGCGTACCCTGGATATCACTGGACTATTGCTTGCCAAAAAAACGCATAAAATTTTATTTTTTTAACACCCTGTATTTCGAAAACAAAGCGACATTCTAAAAAATTTTATAACACATTTTCGTCTTAAAATTATGTGAGGATTCTCCTCCGTTCTTTTGTCAGAGAGGTTAGGAAACACCCTGTATAATTTTAATAATTACGATATAAGTGGGATTGTGTGGTTGTGGGATTCCACACGCATATATCAATAATGTATTGTTTTATTGAACAATTTTTATCTACACCCATGGGGGCCCGCAGGAGCGGGCCAGAGGGGCCGTGCCCCCCCCCTGATATTGTGAGATTGTCATACTTTTTAATTGTTAGTGTATTTGTATAAATCACTACAAATAAAATCTTTAAAAATATTTTTTTTTATTTTGCCACCAGAGAAAGGGGCTTATGTCAAAAATATGCTTAAATGTCCCCCCAATCCTCCCTATTAACACGCCAAAATTTCATAAAATATTTATAAACCGTTTTCGAGATATCGCTTTGTAACACTTTAAAAACTCACCCTGTAGTTTATCAGTCTGAAAATATGCCACATAACTGAAAGCCTGGTAATAGTCGTTCTCAGAGAGCAGGCGGGGGACCAAATATAGTTGGCCAGATTAAGAATAACCATGGCCTCTTGATTGCTCTAAAATGTAATTAATGTTATCTCCTCCGTATTTCTAAATATAATAATATGGTTGTCAAGCAGTAATTATTCGTAATTAAATTTTCTATCACTACTCTGGCCCAAATAAAAATAAGCTCAAGAAAGCTTCAATAAAAGTCTTATTAAACTTTAGAATCGAGTAAAGTTAGCCATTACGAAGAGTGGCCAGCTTCGTAGCTTAACGTTTCGGTTTCGTGAAACCGCAACAATAGCACTTGATCTTGGTAATTATCAGACAAATCCGGCCTTGCTCATCTGCTTCCATTGTTCATCAAGATTAGCTGCTCTCCGCAGTAGCGGCGAACGCGGAGCGCCACGGAATCATCAATCATGATGTAGTTTTGTTCAGGATTTCAGCTAACAACAATGAGTTTATCGCTGCTAAGCTTTCGTTTAGCCGAGATAGACCTCATAAACCCCTTTTTACACCCATACGCAGTTCGAAACGATTATAATGGTTGTGTCTTGAGGTATTGTGTTTTGCGCGACGCGACACGTTCCGGGACAGTGACGAGGGGCGATGAAAAAAATGGGCTTAAGGTTCAAACAGATAATGTTCTTTTTTCTACTCCCGTACTCTTTTTTTTTTATCTGAGACAGCCCACGTAGACTTCAAGCCTAAGTTCTTACGTACCATGGGCGTCTGAAGAGAAGGAAATAATGCAATTAGGGATGGCAGCAATATTTATTTTATAATATTTACAAAACATCAATAACCTGACAGCAAATTATCGATATTTAACATTGTGTTTATTACGCGGCGATGTATCGATATATCGATAAAATTTCCATAAATCGCTTTGCCTTACAAACATGTCTATCTACGATATAAATGTATAGCTGGTTGCCAAATGTTGGATTTCTGGTGTAGGTAACCTACTTTTCCCTAAGGATCCTCTCGTTACATCTTTACCAGGTAATATAGATATTCTGACCTGGCACGGCAGCTTTTATTATAGTCGCTCTTAGCACAATCGGACAAGGATGGATCTCTTTTCGCATGTTAGCCTTTGTTCATTACTCTCCACACAGTGTCAGTAGAATCGAAGGAAATCTAGAAACCTTGATCCATTAAAAGATGTTAGTTGGACGCCAGACTGTGACAAATTTGATCAAGTGGATCAAAGCCTCTAGATTGGCCCACAGTCAAACTGTTTCCTTCTCCCTGTCTACCTGTTTACCCACAAATACATATATTGTCAATATAAAAACAATAATAAAATTTACCAATGCTCACCCTTCAGGCTGCACACTAAGGCTGGTCTTACACTGGAGCCGACAACAGAGATATTTTTATTCCGATATATCGACGACATCGATATATCGGAATAAAAATATCTCTGTTGTTAGGGAGGGCAAAATCGAATGAAAACGGCGATATATCGATGTCTCGATATATCGCCGTTTTCATTCGATTTTGCCCTCCCTAAATGCAATAAGTTGTCACGAGATTTAAAGGATTGGAGGTTGGGAGGGGAAGGGAAACATCTGCAGACAATTTGTTCCATAGTCTGGAGATTCTAGGTATGAATAAACGAGAGAAGTGGGATGTTATATCAACTATCCATTATTTCTAATATGCACATTAAATGTCTTCGATATGTTTCATAATAATGTTCATTATGATACAAATTTTCATTATAAAACCGCGTTATTAGTCAATTTGAAACCCATTCTTTTTTAACCAAGTGGCCTCTTTTTAATACAAATGATCTGACTGACAGTTTTTTTTACTAAAATTTGCATTTTCAATAAAAATTATAGGAATATTTTTAATAGAAATTAGGTCAGATTATGATATTAGTGATAGTGAATAACTTAGTTTTTTAACTGTTACAATCTGAGCAACCCCGAAAATCTTACTAATGGTATTTTTAGGAAATATATATGGTCTAAATATAGGTACCAAAGGTCTATTACATTTATAACAAGTACTAATAGTACCTTAACAATTAGAAGCAACAAACGTTTCTATCAAGAAAAACTGATTTTTTAAAAATTTTCTTCAATATTAAAAATCGTCTTTTTCCCAAAACTCAATCCTGACATATGACATAGTAGGTATATACCATCGAGCGTGTTGATTCATAAATTTCACTTGACTTACCGTCCTTGTTAGGTGTTACCCACATCTGTTGCGCTAATGTGCTGAATGCAAATGCACTGCTTACCTGAAACAAAATATTCAATTACTTAAGGGCAGCGACCTTGCTATCACTGATACTTTTAACTCCACTTTATATTAAAAGCACATACATAATATGTATACAGACACTTAATCATATAATAATATTTATTTTAGTGCACTCGGTATGAATAACCGATAAGCAACTTTTAAAATAGTGTTTACAGAATTACTAACGCAAGTTGGTATCAGTTCCAACAATATTATTGTATTTGGACAAAATAGAACACTTTTAACTCATTTTAGAGATTTTTCAATCTAAACGGTGCGGTGGTCGTACTAGGGCTTCACATAATTTAATACTATTTTATCACACTAATTGAACACAACTACACAGTATTATAAACAACCAAAATTATTTCATTGCAGTAGGAAATTTTGTCAAAAAAAAACATTCTGTTAAATACAAAATGTGCCAAGAGATAGTTGACCTTTTAATCTGCCATCATGCCTCCCTCCTCCACCTGATTGGTCCGCTGCACACGAGCTGTCAGCTATTCAGGTGACCGAAGTGAAGTTATTATCATAGATAAGTATTGATAAGATGAATATTGCCGTGTAAAGTTTTGCTTTCTGCTTATAAATTAGTAAAAGAGAATATTTTCAGCCCTTTAATAGTATTATTAGTATTAACAAAATATCGTACGCGCTTAGTGGTGTGCATGTTACGATTTATAAGTTAGTAAACCACATTTCTGGTTGTTTAATTAAGATTTATTATTTTACTCTTGGTCTGAACAGCTGTTCTCTGGATTGTTTTATTTGTGTTTGCTTAGGTTTATTTCTTTAAAGCTAACAATCATATTATTTCGCCAAACTCGTTACATAGAATTAGAGACTTGGCAAACAACAACCTAGCTCACTGTTTTTTTATATGGCCATGTCTTTATTACCAGTGGTGTTCAGTGGTTTAAAATATTTTTTGAGGGGCGATATCTAGATTATTATCGCTAAACGCCATTTATGACTATTTTCCTCCATCTCAATTCATATCAGGATTTACCGGTTTCATACAGTGAATTTCTTTACACTCTATTCACACTCTATACACACAGTCTATTCTAACAGTCCGCAGACGATTCTGATCTGAAGCATTAGGAGGGTGAGACTAAGCTCTACGGCACTTAGACCTCCTTAGACCCGTTGTGCATCCTAACCAAATAGGAGACTCCTTTCAGCGCGTCAACCAGACTACTGATTTAAAGTAGTTGATGACGTCGTCGGGAGGTTTCTCCCTGATGTTGGCTAAAGTGGTCAATACTCGCCGAA
The DNA here is from genome assembly GCA_963971165.1 of Philopedon plagiatum. Classification (NCBI taxonomy): domain Eukaryota; kingdom Metazoa; phylum Arthropoda; class Insecta; order Coleoptera; family Curculionidae; genus Philopedon; species Philopedon plagiatum. The sequence continues at coordinate 132,112,943 of OZ020191.1, read as the reverse complement.
CACGGATTTTCCTAAGGGTGAAAATCTCGGGCAGTCCACAGAGGATATGCTCGAGAGTCTGGTCTTCTTGTTCACATCCTCTGCATAGGGGTGTGTCAACTAGACCCATTCTGCGAAGGTGCTTGCGCGGAGTTGACAGTGTCCTGTCAGAATACCCGTCGTAAGACGCAGGTTCTGCCTTGTCATCGTCACGTACTTTTTAGCTGTTTCGCTGTCAGGGCAACTCAGTAGCTCCTTGGCAAGTTTGCAGCCTCCAGTTTCATCCCATACTTTTTTAAAAAGTTCATGGGAGTGTTTTTTAATTAGGTTCGCTACCACCGACGTCGCTATGTCAGTGGGGCAGACAGGCCCGAGCATATTTAGTCAAACCCAAACATATGCTAGGGCTGCTAACTGTCCAGAATTTAAGTGGACGTCCACCACTTGAGCTCATTTGTCCAGCATCCAGATAATACCTTTGGCTGCTCTGACTTTACTTTTTGATGAAATAAAGAAGCATGTTATTTGTCTAAAATTGTTGGTTTATACTTAAAAAGAAAATCCCCTAAAGTACCAAATGGGACAACCTTTAGATAATGTTACCTAATTTAAAATAGCTGCAAAAACATTGAAATAAAATTTTTGGTTTTGAACCCAAAATTTATCTAAAAATATTTATTGCAAGAAAAAGCATAGTGCATGTATTTTTCATTTCAACAAAGCCTTAAGAAAATTTTATTTCCTCCCCTATGCTTTTAACGCCCTGGAAAGGAAGCATAAACATACACGCAGGCATTATTCATCGGCCAAATATTTTCTAACAAGGCATTGAATGATAAGTATCAAAATTATTCGTCTCTATTCCGACTTTTTATGATCAAAAAAACTTCGTAATGTTTCTATTTAGACGTGTAGTTCGTATCGTGCAAGGCGAGCATACAATCGGTAGAAAAGGCATTTTACAACTTGCAAATGTAGCATTTAATAATATACCCGCTTTAACTAGACTATAGATAAGGAAATTATTTTACCAAAGATAGCGCATTTAATAAGGTAGTATTATGTTCTGCAATTATTTAAATGTGCATATGTGCACGACATCATATACTTCGGCTTTTCTTGTTTCTTCGTATAATGAGTAAATTGCCAACGAATTTTGTTATTTTGTGTTTTGAATAGCTGATAATAGAGCTACACAGCTGCAGGATATAATTTTCTAAATCACTAGGTTGCTATTTTTTTATTATTACACTTTTAGCGAGGTAAGATCAAAACCATTTTACAATAGTCTATTTCTATATAGATGGTGACCTAGTTTTTCGCATATACAAACTTTTCGAAAAGTAATTTTCTGAATTTTTTACTAGTGTATGATTTTTCTAAAGAAAAAGTCAGCCACGATTTGTCGAAAGTTTTTTTTTACTTCAGCAGGCCCGCCATTCAGCTAGCATCCAAATTTCAATATGCCGAAAATCACTGTTATACACAATAGTCCCAAGCTAAAAAGAAGAAGATGGAGTCACAAGCTTCTCGCTTTGGACCGATCAGAGCATTTTTAACAAAGAGGTAGACCAAGGGATAGCACAACAGCGTTGGCTCAAGTTTTTGGAAGGTTTGAGATGGATTAAATATTAATAGATGACATAGACACACCGATTCCAGTCGGTCAGAGTGCTCTCCTTGTTTACATAAAGTAGTTAAAAAAATGATAGTATTCTTAACCACGAGACGGGTTCGTCTGCCGGTGAATCTTAATCAACACAACTGTATGTATGCAACACAAAATACCTGGATCAGGGGCGGAGCAGCAACCGAAGTCCATTATTGGTCTGCTTCGTACAGGTAGGCAATGTTGCCACAACCTACGACTTTTCGTGATATCTCACGATATCGGTTAATTTCTCCCGATCTCACGAATCAAGTACAAAATCTCACGATGTTTACCTTTATAGAAATATCTATCAGCGAATCTCACGATCTTGATCTTCATTGAAACAAAATTGCAATTTGACTATAATTGAGGTTTGAAACTCAATTTCTGATTTAACGGTACACTTTCCCAATATACAGTGTGTCCATGGATGGAGTTGCAAAGAGGAAAAAGTTTATTATCGATTTTACGAAAAAAAGTCATTATTTATAAAAAGTTCTGTTTATTCCAGAAATGAGTTTGTCCTACAAAAGTTTTAGATCAAATATACAGGGTCTATGGACACCAATTAAAAAAAAGTTAAATAATATCATTACAACATATTATTTCCTAGGTTCGTCAATCGCAATATCACAAAATTTTGCTTCAACACTAAATTAAAGGCCCTCGGTGTTAGAGAATTAGAGCCAACGTGCCGCTCGAGAGTTACCCTTGTGGTTATTTATTCTTGTTACTGCAGGTTTGAGCACCGTTTTATAAATCGTTTACCTCTTCTTGTACTACTTCTACTGACATATAGCGAGGCTACCTGTCAATTCTCCCATTTCGCTTGAACTCTGCAGTTTTTCCTAAATCCAACGTACTATATAAGTACTACTTAAACTTCTTTACTTTATTAGGCTTTTCTTCTTGCATTTCTGTCTTCCTTTAAACTATTCTAAACAATAACCATTATTACAACTGTTTTAAAATCTATAGCAACTTAACTTTACTGAAGAAACTGTGGGTTACTGAAACGCCTTGAACAAAAACGGACGGAACACAGAGAGAATATACGAAAATAGCCGGGAGAATTCCATGTTTGCAAAACACACTTCTTGTGACGGCGGCAACACGCGATGTCGTTTAGTTTAAGGAAACTTTGAAGCTCTCTTGACACCCGCCGAGCTTTTCCTTCCGCAGTCTGTCTCATCCCGTAATGAAGAAAATTTCTTGCAGTCGAAAGTCTGTTGTATGTATAAATTTCTATTTAATTAAAATGAATAGATACAGCTTTATGATGACAGTTGTACATCTTATAGTACATTCTTTATTATTGTGTAAAATGCCAGTTATTCAAACAAACTTAAAAAAGGTCTATAGATAGCTATAATAGTAAAGATAATTTAGTAAAAATGGCTACTTTTTCAAATACATTTTTATATGCTCTTTGTTTTATCTTAGACGGTCCACATACAGCCCAAGTACTAACGTACCGTGGGCGTCTAAAGATAGGGAAATGTAATCTCTTCAAAATCAAGCTTTTTAGCAGCTGATGTAATGTGCTTGTGCCAGCTGAGATTATATTGAAAAGCGATGCCAACAAGACAACTTTTTGTTGTTCTGCAGGGATTGGCCATTCATGAGGATGAGATAGGTGTTGTTGGTTTTTTGAGGGAGCAAAGCTGGGTTTTGGGGGCGTTAAACTGAATGTGTTTAGCACTGCGCCCGCGGCATAAGATTATTTGAAGCTTTTGCGATATTTCAGGTTTATTTGAATTATATGCATATTCCCCATTGTATTGTCGTGTAAAAGAATCCAATTATGCATAACAATTTTGGTCATAAAAAAGGTAATTATGTTAACTTGACTTGCAGACTTCGTTCTCACGAAAGAATCTCGATTTATAGCACGATCATAGTAATAAAACAGATAAGATAAATCCGAAACAAAAGCTTCAAAGTCTGTGTCCAGACAAGCATATCAGTCGACGGCTTTAAAAGTACAAAAGTGTAATCTGCTAAATTAAACGTAAATTGTACGAACATCGACGATGAGCAAAGCCGGTGAGTCACCGAGACAGTCTATTAGAGTAATGATCAAAGGGCGTAACTTGATGCCTAATAAATTAATATAAGAGCAATAAATCATATTATGTTATATGTAGTTTTGTGGGCGCAAAAGAAGCATAAAAGTGTTTTTTCAAATTATTTAAGGATCGTTCAGAAAGAAATAAAAATCCGGTTAGAAGAAGACATTGAGAATGAGAATTATTATTAGTTAAAATTTCGGACCTGTGCTTGAATAATGTGATCATTTATATATGTCAATATTATCACGTTAAACGCCACAATGATTAACGAAAAAATAGGTTTAGTGGGCAAAGACATAAAAACCGTTAAAACTATATATTTAGGGTAAACCACCCAGTTATTGGCACCCTTAAGAGCTCGAGCAAATATTTTATCAACAAAATGCTAAATAAATAATTTTTTGCTATAACAGGGTATTTTATTTGATTGAAATAATATCTGACTCTAGAGATAATATAAAATTTTGATGCTCTGAGTCCAAAATAATTATTTTTAGCAATATTTCGCCAATGATGTCATTTTGCTAGCTATTGGCACCCTTTGTTAGTCGTTGGCACCCCAATTTTGCTAGTCGTTGGCACTCTTCCTTGTGAAATTTTGTGGAAACATTTGGGGCTAAAGAAACACTTTTAAATACCTAGGTATATACCTAAAACTAATTTAATTAAGTAGAAACAAGTTTGTAATTTTAACATCTTAAATAAGTAGAAATATCTAAGCCATAATAACAATTAATTAACAAATAATATTAAGAAATCTAAATTTTACAATGAACAGAATACATATATTATTTTATTAATAAGTTCATGATGTAACGAAACCTTTGACGGTATCAAATTCATGAAAGAAAGTAAACAATATAATAAATAATAAAAAAAAATTGTTTTAATTACGAAAATCAGACGTTCAAAACAGGTACCTGGATTTTTATAAAAACGGTTATATTGATCATACATGGAGCACACTTAAAGAAATGTCTAAAAATATTTTTTTCTTTAAGACAAGGCTCATGATACGTTCTCGTACATTTCTGACATTCAATGCCAATTTTCTGACAGCGAATATTTTTGACACAAATGAAACACAGACCTTTTTCAACATTTATATTAGTTACCAGAGGAATAGTTTCTATGGGCGAATTAAAGATGTTTCGGACATGCCTCTCTGATACAGATGAAGCTGAGCTGCAGGAAAATGTAACTGGTGCTTTCTCTTTCTTTAATTTAGTTTCTTTAATGATATTATATTTTTTGTTTTTTATAATATTGTCGTTTTCTTTCTGTCTTTCTAGTTTCTGTTGCTTTTTCATTTCTTTTTGTTCTTCCAATTCCCTTTTATGTTGTTCCTTTTCTTCAGCCTTCTTTTTAAACCCAGTAGATGTTATAATAAATGGAGCCCTTCGAATGTTCCTTTTGCCTTTTCTTTCAAGAGTTTTTGGATTAACGAGAAAAGCATCTATTGCCTTTTCTGGAGTTTTCGATTGCATGTCGACTTGATTTTCATCTTTACTGTTTCCAGACCTTTCTTCTGAGCTATCCATCTTATCTGTAGTCATTGTATTGGCGTTAGTTTCAGAAGGTGATTTCGTATTGTCTTGATTATTATTATCTGTGTTAGATATTATGTCCTGTGTGTTTATTTCACAAACATCCGTATTATCTTCAGTATAAGAAATATTGCAGTTAGTGTAAGAGTACTCAATACTACCGTCATTTATTACAATTGGCATGTTGGCAATTTGTTCCTCCGTGTAGCAGGATGTAGAGTTTGCAGCGAGCTGAATAAACGAGTCATTAAATATGTTGCTAAAATCACTGATGTTATTTTCCTTGTCTTTTAATTCGTTATAGATCAGTTTTAAATAATTAAGATTTTCATCGTCAGTTTGAACAAGTTGTTCTAGTTCAAGCATTTTCGCCTCACCTACAATATTTTTAAATGAAGCAAATATTAGTTTATTTCGGATGTTGCGTTCGAAGGTTGATCGTGGTTTTTGGAATCTCTTTTTCCCAGGCACTTCGTGAAAATGGATTTAAAAACTTTTTTTAAAAACCTACCATTTTGTTAACAGCGGCAATACTGTAATGTGTCGCCCGCCATTTAAATGTTCATCGTTAAGCGCAAGGCGGTGTTGCATTTCTTTTCATTCTCGGTAAATTTTTGTATTCGATTTTATTTTAGTATATGAGTGCCAATAACTAGATTGTCACCATTTTTCAAGCTAGTTATTGGCACCCGAGATATTTCTATTAAGTTGCAAAATATATTGTAGATAGAAATAAGAACATTTAATTTAAACTTATTTTAGTTGTTAAATTAATAGTCAGTAGCCTAACCACTTCTTCTTTGCAAGAAAACTGCACTTTTGGCGGTTCTGATTAAACAAAAATAACAATATGATTACCGAGATGTTTATACCCTAAAAAATAATTGAAGTGACATATATTTTAACTTGAAATGAATTGTTCATTATGGTAAATCTCCCAATAATACGTTGTTATATTTTAAATATCGAAATAAGTAAAATTTTACTTAAATCATAGGGTGACAATGACTTGAACTTTTTAATTTTGTTAAGTGCTAGTTATTGGCATGGGGTGCCAACTACTAGATTTAACGTCGTTTTGCGTACTAGTTATTGCCACCCCTTAATTTTATTAAAAACGGAAAAAATATAGCAGTTTTTTATGAAAATAATATAAATTAAATATACTCTATCAGCTAATCTATAAAAAAATATATTTTGGTGTAAATATTGCCATAAATCGGGTCTCAAAATATTTGTATTCCTTAAGAAAACGTTAATTTTCTTACCTTGTACTGAGAGCACACCACTACACCACGAATTTCTTAATGGTACTAAAACCCACGTGTGAAATATTTGTGGTGCATCTTAATACAATAGTGTTAGATTTAATAGAAATTATTTGAAGTACCAGAATGACATAATTACCTCTAAAATTACATAAAAACCGTTGGGGGTGCCAACAACTGGCTGAGTGCCAACAACTGGGCTGTTTACCCTATGTCTTCTAAATATTTTTTCTTTAATTTCGATCAAAAATATTGATTTTTTGATTTTTTTTTTGTTAATTTAAATTGAGAAGCACGTATGCATCTCACGGCCTAAAGGACACAATTAATATTACGGGGCCATGTGATGCATACTTGCTTCTCATTCGACAGGAATATTCCTGTTCGTTCTCGCATTGGTATACGGCTGTGATTGCAAGAGGCGTCAGTTATGATTTAGCAATCGACAAGTGGAGTAGTAAGGGGGCGTTTTTATTCATACATTCAACATGAGCTAGAGCAAACATATTTGCAACATCTTATGGAAGATTTTTTGTCAGACGAAGATATTGAAAGGGGGAAGCAATTAGTATGGAGACCAACACAGGTGTGGTAGTAACTAAGTGGAAGGATTAGCGTGACGTACTTATGCTTAGTACCAAACATACTGCGGAAATGGTGGCTGTTCATCAGAGGGTTGGCGAAGTTCAGAAGCCAGCTTCAGTTATAGAATACAACAAATGCAAAGGATTTATAGATATCTCCGACCCAATAAAATCATATTCAACGGCACTGCGCAAGTCAGTAAAGTAGTACCGTAAAATAGCGGTTGAACTTCTACTAGGATCCGCTATAGTCAATGCAAGTACATAACAAAGTAACCTGTAAGAAAATATCTATAACGACGTTCAAGGAAGAATTGGTATGTGGGTTTGATCGATTTCTCCAAAATTACAACTAAGGAGCAGCAGGTACCACGTGGTGAAGCCCACCATTTAGAAGAGGTGCAAAGTTTGGCTAGAAGAAGATGTGCCACATGTTACGTAAAAAACGCAGCTGAGCATGGTCGAACATTTGCTCAAACTAAAACAACTTTCTCCCGTGTCAGATGTATTCAGTGTGACAAATTCTACTGTATTACGTGTTTTTGTAATATTCATAAATGTCTACTATAAAATAACTATTAGGTACTACTACTATTCGTTTTATTACAATTTTTTGTTTAGTTTACTTACTTAGAATAATGTCTAAGTTCATGTATTTCCTACAAAAATATTTCTTTACTTTTTCAAGTATATATAAAAAAGTCTTACTCAATTATTTATTGTTCTATTCTTCTATGTTAGAGTAGTCCTAATACACAGGCTAAATACAAAAGAAGGTTTACTGGGCCACTAAGAAAACATATCCCATACAATTAAACCGATACCGAGAAGCACCGCTGCTTCACGGAGCCCAAAAAATGGAAACGCGATGAGATGCAATGATGCTCCTCGTGGCGCCTAAACCTATAACCTTTGAGATGCATACTTGCTTCTCATGGCAGTTAACGTGTTATATGGTCCAACGCGCTGGGTTTGTGACGCGTCTCCGGCCCTAGACCAGGTTCGAATCCTGCCCGGCCGCACACTTAATAAAAAAGTGAGGCCAGACATTTAGTAGGATTGTAACAAAATGTGGAAGGTGGTAGAGGAATTCTTCCTCGACCGACGTGGTACGACCCCACACATCCTCTTAAAAAAGGGCTGGTGAAATCCCAACGGATGTTTCCAGCTCCACACACCCACGGTACATAGTACTTAGACCTCGGTCTTCGTGGGCTGTCAGAAGATAAAAAAAAATATAAAGATACTTGTCTGCTATGTCATACTTTCTAAGCATCAGATATTTCTTTTAATTGAGTCTGTCTTTTAGGTTTTTTGAAATCGAGTTTTATTATTAACTAGGACCGTTACATGGACTTCAAGGCTAAGAAATAACGTACCATAAAAACCTAGGGAAAGTTAAGATGTATTTGTAACGTTCGTTCTTCTTGTGTTTTCAAGTATTATAGTTCAGTTGCAGTATGAGTTTTGGGTATTTTCGAGCATGTGCAAATAAAACACGTGATTTCACGAGATCATGAACTCAAGGTTGAAGTATCGGTTATACAGTCTTGGTTGACGTTTATGACTTTTGAGTTGTTGTTTGTCCGATGTCATTCTTAAACCCAATCAACAAACTCAAATCATGTCCGATGTCCGATGTCATTCCGATCCAATCAAACAAATGGCCCCTTTTAACAGAGGAAAGTGAAATCTAGTTTCATCCCTTCTATTTTTATAGGTGAATCTTTGTTACGGACTCTAAAAGAGTGAGTGGTGTTGATTTTTTTGGTTTTTATTATTTTTATTATGACCGTAGATTCTAACCTATAATTTGATGTATAGGAGTTTCATGATGGTTTCTTTTGAGGGAAAACCCAGCCTAATTATTTAATCAGCGTATGTAATTAGTTGATATAATTAATTAATTCAGGCATCATGTTCCCTGTTGACGAGTTGGAGTGTTATGAAGTCCTTTTCTTACCAGAAAACTCCTTCTCTCGATATTTTACTTGCTGAGGGTATAACAACTGTGGCTGCCACCAAGTAATAGTTGTTATGGTTTAGCTCATTAATGCCACGTGCTAATCACCAATCAATGTACTTACCAAAAATAAATTTACACTCCTTAACATCACTGGCGTGGGTCAATAAACAGATCTAATCTGACGCCACTTACGGTATTATAAAGGTGTCAAACAGCCCACGACCAATAATAATTATAGCTCCTGTAAGTAAACTCAAAAATTGCACATTATGAAACAACACTAAAAATAAATCAATAGCCAGATTCTCCAACGCTAGTCCGGTCTAATTTGACAACCAAACGTTTTAAACTCACAAGTGTAAGAATAAGACAACTAAGTTTTACACTATGATTTTGGTTCGGAGGCTTTTCGCAAATTTATAAAGAAAAGGGCAATTTTAGTACGTACTTTCGACAATAATTCCAATAGGGATATCCTACTATTACATTTAAATAAAACAAATTTCGTAAAAGATATTGCTGTATTTCTTTTTTTATTTTTAAGTACAATCGCTACCATTGTGTATGAAAAATGATATCGGGCAAATGGCCGCCATAAGAAATAATCTAATGGCGTTAAATCGCAGGACCTTAGTGGCCAGCTAACATCACCACTACGCCAAATGAGGAAACCTCCAAACCTCCCCTTTAACAAAGTGATTGTTTGACGCGCTGTATGGCATGTGGCGCCATCTTGTTGAAACCAAAAGTTTTTAAACTTCGGCGTCGGACTGTTCTCTCTGTCGGGCGATTACAACGACCGTACATTTCATGCAAAGCGGGACGTTTGGCGAATAGAACACCTATTTTGATAATACACTCTAACGATTTGTACGTGCCATGGAATTGTGTAAGCCTCCATAGTAGTTTGGTAAAATAGAACTGACTGTAAACACGTGCCAAATATGACAACAATATCGCTGCAGATACGGTCACGATGCGCAGACAAAAATAGGACATCCTTATTCGAAGACCTCTATATTCTATATAGAACTAAATTCATCTAGCAACCCGTTCCAAAATGAAAATCATTTGGAAATGAAGCAAACCACTAAACATCAGAATAATTCATAAGTTTATAATGACGACTTGCTAACAATGACAGGACAAAAACCTGTCAACACATAACTGATCAACTAGACGATTTTAATTTAAACCAGTACTAAATCTTAAACCTTCTTAGTGAATTTGAACGTAAGTATTTAATTTAGAGAGAAAAGCAAGGCACTGTAGAATATGAATGGAATGTATTTAATGAAAAGGAAAATGATAATTTTTAAGCTAGCTCTAGGATGTTGAAACGCCTTTACAGTTGCAGGATACTATCATAAATCAGTTTCCCTTATAAAAACGGTTTTGAAAACATTTGGCTTTCCTTGGCAATCAAAGAACTAAGTACTTATCTTGATGATGTTCTTTGTGGAGTGCACTCCTCCACTGATCTACTTTAGACAGGGACGCACATCCTAGGTTTGTATGTTGTTTTTTTTTAAATACATATAATTAAAGATGTTAATTTTCTAACAATAATTCTATACAGTTTAGCAGACATATATATATATATATATATATAAACAATCTAGATATTTCCTAATGACATATACACAGGAACTATTTTATATAGGCTAATAGAAATAGGCCGTTATATGGATTGGAAGCACTTCGAGAAACACATAATCCCTTCTAATGCCGCTGCACTTCTCCTGCAATAAAGCTTAAGTACAGGTGAACCACTGAAACATACATATTTCGAGTAAGCTTTGCCACCTCGCCTGCTACTTTGAAGTTGCTTAGTGCACCAAATTCAGCGAGATATTCAAAATTAAATACATATTTACGACAGAAAATAACCATAAATTCAATCGATAAAAATTGCTTTTTCTCCAACTTTGTCTATTGCACGACTAGAAAATTTTATTAGAAAAAATAGGTGGCTAAGTCTTTCGTTACACAAAATAAAAATATTGTACGTTGGCACTCGAGTTGGCACCAACTAAAAAACAAGACATAAAATAACGATAATCATATTTTTAAGGTATTTTAGGTACTTCTTTTTTATACCTGAGCAGCCCACGTAGAATTTAAGCATAAATACCAACGCAATGTGCCGTGGGCGCCTACTAAAGAGAAGGGAAATGTAATCTATTGACACAGGATTTAAAGAATTGAAGGTTGTATGGGGAAGGGAAAACATCTGCAGGCAATATGTGATGCTCCTCTTGTTGTTCTGTTAGGAACAGTGAAGGGAAAATTATAGCAGCTAGTTTTTCGGTACAAAATCCGTGAAATTGTCGATAGAAAAGGGATAAATATCCAACAGCGCGGCGACGACCGAGAGAAGATAGTTTTCTTGATGAGAGCGCTCTATCCAAAAAAGAAAACTATCTTGTCAAAATGCCAATTTTTTTAAAGTTTAAAATTGACACAGCACTTTGTTAAAAAAGCCTTGTATACTTTTGATATCTTAGTTGCTTTTTGTCTGATTTGTTTCTGATGTTAATAAAGCATTTTGTTTCTTAGCTGGGCCTTATTTTCCGCAGGTACCTTAGAGTGAAACTTTGTATTAAGAAACACTGGTCTAAAACATAAGGAGAGGAAAGTAATTTACAGCTTGTGTTAAGAACGGACAATGGAGCGGAGGAGTTGAAAATATATAAAGAAATACGACAGAGGTACTGTTCTATAGCTCATTACTTTTAATTTATATGTAGAAAAGGCAACAAACCGTTAACAGGAAACCCTTAAGTCAAAATACAAGGTGAGACAATGTCAATAATCTAATTTGCAGACGATATAATTTTTATTGGAGAAAATAGTAGTAATAGTAGTAGTAGTAGTAGAGGGGTAATGGAATTGAATTAAATATGAGTAGCTGTAAATTTCAATTTTTTTTATCTAAGACATCCCACGTAGACTTCAAGCCTAAGTACTAACGTACCGTGGGTGTCTGAAGAGAAGGGAAATGTAGTCTATTGACACGGGATTTGAAGGAGTGGAGGTTGGGACGGGAAGGGAAAACATCTGCAGGCAGTTTGTTCCATAATCTGTAGACCCTAGGTATCAACGAGCGAGAGAAGTGGTCTGTTCTAGGCTTTTGTAGCTGGACATTTAAACGCAATGGTAAGTGTCAGATTTGATCCATTTTGCATCCACAAGTCAAAAGTAGACAGTTTTGCAAAGAAGCAGATCTTATATTTTGAGGGAAATAAATATAGAAAGTTTACAGTTTTCGCGTCAAAAAAAGTATATGTACTTCAAAGATAAACACGACATAAACATTGCCATTCCATAATTATCACTAGAGTTACAACGCGGCGAGTGCGGCAATTGGCGGCGACACAAGGCACGTATCAGCGCCTCGACTCAGAGACCAGCCGCCCTTCTTGGATTTAACCATCTGCTTTAAACTATGTACTCTACGCTGCGAGCAGGTACGTCAGATCGAAATAAAGTAACCTTATTTTAAAGATTTTCAAATGTCGCCCTACCCACGCCTATGCTCTCACTCGCAACGTTGTAACTCTAATTATCAAGTATGGAAATAGGCGGGGCATCCGAGCGCATCCTATCCTTATTGGCCCTTCGACAGTAAAAATCAAAGGATTCATACTGGTGTATGCACCTGCATCTCAAGCAAGTTTGATTTTACATAATTGTAATCAGCTTGTACGCCGTATTTCGTGTTGGAAAGTCCTAATATTTGAATTTTTAATTTTGGCATTAAAATTTTTTGTGTGTTTTTAAGTACATATTATTGTTATTATTTTTGTTGCTTGGGTTAAACCCAATATTATCTTGATTTAAATCCCTCCAGAAAACGCCCAAGAAAGGCCATTTAAGTGTTGAGATGGAAGAAGTGATTTTAAATGTTTATTGGAAGAGCAATCAGATTTTCTTAGGGAAGAAATAATACAAAGAGTCGCAAAAGAAGTTGGTGTATGTCATGTCGTGCATCTGTATTTAACGTGATTAGAGAATACAAACAATCGCATTCGGTTTCAAAACCAAAAACCAACCAGAACCGCAAGAGCCTTATTGAAACACTGGGCGAGATGGAGAAACATGCAATACGAAGGGAATTCAACGAGTTTTTTTTTAGAAATGAAATACCACCTATACCTAAAGTTTTGAGAGTGGTAAATAATACGTGTTTCAGTTCATATATTAAGTGACAAAGAAAGGTAAACACCCAGTATTTATAATTTCATTGTAATAATTTTTGGCATGCAAATTGATTTTGGGTCAAATAAAAACTGATTAAATTTTCAGCCTTATCTATGCACTATCTTGTCGTTTTTACCCGGCTATTTTACACTGGTTTGAGTGGTTTGAGCTGCATGCGATTGTAGTTTTAGCAATTTTTGTTCACATTTGTGGCTTGACTGATAAAATGTGTTTTGCAAAGTGTTGTTTTAAGGCATAATTATGCCGCGAGTGCGTAGACTTGGACAAATTCCTCAGCTTAGTGACTTTCAGAGGGGGCGGATTGTGGGCTTACGAGAAGCAGGTCTTTCAGTTAGAGAAATTAACAGAAGTACCAACAGATCTTTACGCACCATTTTGAGATGTTGGCAGGCATGGACCCAAGAAGCCCGTGAACACAGAGCTAGGGGCACTGGACGTCGCAGAGGAACAACCGAGCGTCAAGATCGTCGTCTTAGACTTTTGGCTCTTAGAGACCGCTTTAGTACCAGTCGGGCGATTGGGAATCAGTGGTTTGACGAACATGGAAGGGTGGTTGGGATGCGTACAGTATATCGACGGATAAGAAGTTTTGATCTTTTTTCTTACCGTCCCCATTGGGTGTTGCCCCTCACTCCTGAGCATCGACGCAATCGACTGCAATGGTGCAGAGACAGACTACAATGGAACGATGAATGGAACAGAGTGGTCTTTAGCGATGAATCCCGCTTTTGTTTGGGTATGCATGATGGTCGTGTAGGGGTAAGAAGGCGACGTGGTGAAAGACGTGATCCACGGTTTGACATGGAGAGGCATGTTCATGTTCATCATACCGTGGGGTAATGGTATGGGGTGCCATTGCATATGGTAGCAGGACACCTCTAGTCCTCATTAGAGGTAACATGACAGCGCGCCGTTGCATTCAGGAAGTAGTGGAACCACAGGTCCTTCCATATCTGAAAACCCTCCAGAACCCTAGTTTTCAACAAGATAACACCAGACCGCGTGTAGCTACACAAGCCCTGGACTTCATGAACCAACACCACATTAACCGCTTACGCCATATGGCCACCAAGATCACCTGATGTGTCACCGATCGAACATGTGTGGGACATCATTGGTCGCAAGTTGTTAAACTTACAGCACCCCCCTCAGACTGGCAGCACTTAGACATGAGGTAGAGGTAGCCTGGAATGAGATACTCCAAGACGATATAGACCATCTTATCAGAACAATGCCCAGGCGTGTCAATGAGTGTATAAGAAACCGAGGATATTCGACACATTATTGAACTTAATTCCATTGGTGTTTATCGGATTTGGCTGGAAACCTAATCAAGTATTAACCATTGTCTGCTAAACATGTAAGCCAAAAATTATTAAAATATATTAAATATAAATGGGTGTTTACCTTTCTTTGTCACTTAGTATATTAATATAATTATTGATGTAAAAGAAATTATTCATTATAACCAATAAGAGGGCATTGTTCTTCAAAACACATATAATATTATGATTGAATTTAAACAAAAATGTTTTTTTTGTAAGAAATTCCATTAAATTAATTGCTGTTGTAATCGAAGCAATAAAAATAGGTTTTTCCATAAAATGAGGTGCATATTCTTACAAATAAACTTTTACTGAAACCAATGACAGATTTTGTATTACATTTAGAATAGGGTTATTGGCATCAAATAATAGATATACTTAACCAATTTATTAAAAACCCATGAAAGTTTATATTTCAAACAATCTGGCTAACAATGATAAACGAATCATTGAAAGAAATCCAATTTGTATCGTGCAATACGAAATAGAGTGTGTCAATGAGTAAATTTCTTATCCAATTGAATATACGATAGTGTTTTTTTCTGTGTACGAAGTCCTTTCCTAAATAGATTTTTAGCAGCTTGCTGTAATCCATGCACAGTACATTTTTGTGAATCACTACGCCATTTGAAACTTATTTCTCATTTAACTAGTATCTAGAAAAACTACACACAATAAAAATATATTTTCTGCTGTTTTCTTAAGCAGCAAGTAGGTTACTAGTTTTATTAGAACTGCGAACAATCTTTATCATGTTGTTTATGGTCGCAAGAACTATCGTTTTGACCCTCTACTAGGTAGTTTAGTCCCATTAAAGAAAATTGAAGGCAGGAATGAAAATTGCGCTACGGTAGGTTTGCGTTCTAAAGAGCGTTTATCCGCATCGGCCAGACATATGCTTTGTTCCTAATTTTATATTGACATGAGAACGTTGGACAGCTTATAAATAGGGTGACTCACGCCAAAATGCACCGGCCTTTGTCACCCTTGTCACCTATTGTCATGAAATTGTAAATATCTAAGCTTTATAGTATAACAAAATATTATTTCTATCGCATTTCACTCCCTTTTGCAAAAATTCTCTGTGATATGCTGGTAGTAAGTTCATTCTTGAACTAATTTATAGTGAATAGGTGCTGTAGCGCCATAAGTATACCTTCAACGAGCAAGAGTAAGACTACTTTTTGAGAATTTTTCAAGAATATCATTGTTGTAATTTTTATTTAAAAGTTTATTTTCATTTTATACTGAATGCAATAAAAAAAATTCCCCAAATAGTTCACACTATCAATCTTTATGTAACCGCCTTGGTCTCAACACTAGCCTCATGTTTCCTTAACATTTTTTGGAACTTTAAGCCGCGTGTTCACGGGTCGACCAGGGTCGAACGACCGTCAAATCGAAAATTAGTCGAAAGCAAGTCAAACGTATAAACCCACTTTCGACTTGGTCGTTTGGGGATGTCATTCAAAATATAACACAAATAAGAAAAATTGTGCTACTCACCCTTTAGAGTCCCCAACAAAGATTATTCTGTAAAAATAGGAGGGATTAAATTGGATTTTGATTTCCTCTAGGAAAGAGGCCTTGTTCAGAAGCTTTTTAGAATGACATCGGGACAAATGCCCTACTCAGAAGTCACCAATGTCAGTCAAAACGGTAAGACCAACTCCAAACGCAAATCCACGCGATTCATTTGAACTACTTGAAAATATAGGAGTAACGAACGTTACAACACCTGTCAAATTTTCAGAAGTCTACTATGACCGGAACGAAAATGCCGCGAAATTTAAAATGTGCGTTCATTTTGGGACGCTCTTTAAATAACAAATAAACAATGGTCAGATAATAGTTGCTGTTTACTAAAACAATGTCATTATAAATAGATTAATCCGTCCGCAGTGCCATCAGACAACAATTGCAAAATTTTGTCATGCACGATGCCGCCCATTAATCAAATGTTAATTATAACCCCGATTATTCTGGTGGCAATTACTTTCGCGCATTTTAGTACATTTTAATAAGGGGGGTGACTAGCAGAATCTTTAAAATAAAATTTCATCAACAATCATTAATCATTAAGCGCGCTGCTGCTCACGCTACAACAAATTTTCAAAATAAACGCACGCTTACAGGGTTATTGGGGTGACTTTCCATGTTTTGTAATTATTACATAATTTAAAGAGGTTTTTGGTTTAGTTTTTATTGGAGAAAGAAGGAATTCGCCAGAAGAATGCGAGCCAGCTTTAGAATTTTTTAGTTGTTTGATTAAAAAAGATAATAAATCAAGACGAACAAAGCGCTGATGGCTCGTGATTTTATAGCTTTATGGTGAAAAAAGTCTGCCACAAAGTCGTCACTGGCAAAAGTTGGTCAAGTGCTAATTTAGCTGTCCCTATTAATTACCTTTTTACGCTTCAGTACTCGGCTGCTCTTTGGTGTTTCGGAAATAATTAAAAATATTTTGAAAGGCGATTTTATGAGAGACTTTATAGTGCGCAACTTCAAAATAAGGAGAATTACGTAATAATATTAATTTATACTTATTTTTATCTGTACAACAGTAATCAAAAATCGGCATACTGGCCTTACCCAGAGACAGAAAGGAGTAAATATCCACCGTAGCATACGAAACTGAGTACTTTGGATGACGACCCTGACAGAGGAGGCAAACTCTGAAAAGCTACCTTACCGGACTGCATCTACAGCTTGGCTAGACGTGGATCAACTTGATCCCAAAGTTGGATCAAAGTGATGCGGCTGGACCACCTGGAATCGATACCCATTCAAACACTACGACGTCGTCAAAATACCAAATGGAAACATCAAGGAAGCACCGTTCAAAATACGTGGCGGGAAACCATATACAGGGAATTGCATCTGGCACGAACCATCTCTTCAAAATGAGTAGTAGAAACCCATATACAGGGGATTGCATCCGTCCCGAAACATGTTTTCAAAAACTTTGAAAACTATTCCTCTACCGGAAAAACCCTGTAATACAACAGTACAAACCACACTACGAAATCTAGGGACATTAAGAGCTTGCTTACCTAATAACCATTGGAGGGTCACTAAAAATAAAAACGTCCATCGGTCATATTGTGACCCTTGCCACAATTACCAACTAGAACGATACAATTAGGTATCTTCGAAAAACGAGGTTTATAACAAACGGCATTCTCTTGCCAAGACTGTTTGGCAAGACCCTCCCCAAAAACCACCTCCTGTCTTCTTAAATTTACCCCAAAAGTCTCCCACCGACATCAGGGACTCTTGCCAATCGCAATTGGAACTTTATGTGTCACGTTTGACCAATCAGAATGGAAAGTCACAGGTCACCTTTGACCAATCAAAGCATTCGACGTAAGTCCGAATGTGCGCCTTTCAAGACTCGGCTTCGACATATATTTTGTCGTTCCCAAACGTAAACACGATGTTTTGAAATGGCAAAATTTCCAATTTCTCGGCAATTCTATTTGAAAATGAAAAGAAAACGGAAGACTCTCTATCCCTGCAGATACTGTAGCCTTAGAAAATCAAGGTATTCACATCGTTAATTAGAATTAGTAATCAGCTATTAATTATTATTTTGTTTTAGCATAAAAATAATCAAAAGCCTACTGTATAAAACTAGAAACGGGAGAAACGTGCTACAATAAAAGGAATTTTTACCAGGACCAGTAGTTACGTAGGTGTTAAAGTACGCGCAATGATTAAGGTAACATTCTTAAGAAATGCTAAATTAAACAATGAATATTATACTGTAAATTGTTCAATCTTTTAGGGTGAAGTAACTCAAATGCATAAATAAAATTAAAAACATTCTGGACCCGCACAATACTATGTACCTATAGAACTGTATAGAATAAAAAAAATGCATAACCTGTATCCTTGTAAACATGAATGCATGTTACTTGTATAAGAAATTCTAAAAGTAGTCATGTCAAAATTTTTTCAAAAAATTACCTTCGCCATCTTGTCAAAATGAACTCAAAATTTAATTTGAAAAATGTTGCAAATGCTACACAATTTGCTTGGCATTGGGAGATAAACATTTTTTTTTAATTAGCACTACGATCAACGTCTTTTCAAGGACGCCACATTTTTTACCACCTTCGGAATAACAAAAAATACGACCGAAATCATATAACAACTGCACGGTTTACCAAACGCATAGGAAACTAAACTAAAATATTTCGAAATTATTAAACCAGATAAAAATACTTTATTCGTACCCTTTTACCGAATATATTAAAATCGTCTTTACACGTAATTTTATTGGGGCCGGCCCTGTTTACAGGTCGTGCAAATTTAACAGGTTTTTACGTTTTTACAGCTGGTGTCGATAATAGTTTATTGCAGACAATATGTCAACGAACGAGCTTGAAACGCGCTTTACACTAACTATACTTCTTCTACAACTGCTGCACTGATATTTTGTGCATTGCATCAGATGCTAAATTTTTAAGTACCTATATACAAAAATACAATAAATATGTACTGTTATGTGGTATTTGTTTATTTATTTATATTGTAATCATATGTGAGTGAAGCTAGGAAAAATATAAGTTTTTAACAAAATGTAGATATAAAAATTAAATTAAGGACAACGAACTAGTATTTACTATTTAGTAAACGCTTGACCTTAAATGATTACTTAATATTTTAATAATTTTTTTATATCGTGTAAAAGCATTTTACTACTTATTATTCACTTGGCCCAGTGCGATTTTAGGGATTTCTAAAGCAATTATTGTAGAAAAAATATAGAAACCAGGACAAAACGGTGCATTCTCCCTGCAAGTATATCAAATTAGCCCTATTTCCTTTAAAACATATAAAAATTCTATTGACCGCGTTGCATGATTGAATTTGATGTGCCAAATTATTTTTTGGTCCCCCGATACTCGGAGAAAAATAGAAAACCAGTAAGCAAGACGAAATTGTATCAGATTTGATTAGAGAGTTAACACAAAACGGGGCGAGGGTTGCAAAAAATCAATCTGGTCTTCTATTTATCGTCCACATGCTCTTATGCGTGTGCATATGGATGTTGGGGGTTGAAAAGAACCCTTCGGTGTCAGATTTAAAAAGAGTTGGCAGTGAAATAAACGGGTTTTACGTTTGTTTAGGTTTAGAAAGCCTTTCAACGTCCCCATTTCGTGAGGGATTTAATTTTTAGAGTACCTGCTTCGATAAACTCGTTGTTTAATCAGTTCTCTATTTGACAAGAAGCGACTGTTTGTATTTCATGCAGTAGTATTTTGCTTGGACTACTTAAATGTAAGTACTAGGAGGTGGTACTGCTTAGCAGTTCCTGCTGAAGCAGTTCATTAGGAGTGGCATATAGTTTTTTGGGGTTGTCCTAGTTTATGCACAGTTTAAAATTTGACTAATTAACCTCGAAAGATGGCACGGTGTGCCTAAGTAAGTTTCACCCAAACGTCTTCCCACTTCCATTTTTTTTTCAGATTTTGGTAAAGTGCAGGTGTGGCCTAAGTAATTTAAGACCAAAATGAAAATCCTAGATCAATAGTTTGAAAAGAAAACACTTTTCACAAATAAAAACACATTATAAATTTTTACTTTTGAAAGGTAAAAAGACGAAAAGTAAACCGACAAGCCCATATTTTAAACTACTGTCAGAACTGACAGTGACAGTTCCGTCAAAACTTCAAAAGTGCTGATACATCACGTGGTACAAAACCAAAGAAAAGACGATTTTATCTTTGCTTCAAATTTTAACAACGGGTAGATTGGATGCTAACAATATAGTAGTAATACGCATATGTGTAGGGCGTCTATCTAACCTCAAATATCTGGCAAAATCTATGGACCGTTTTATGTGGAGTGTCAACTATTGGTCCAAAATATTCATTGTATATCCAATGCTTGACACCATGTGTCAACCATTGGTCCAAGTGATGTTGAAAATTCTCTGTTGCGGGGTTATCCCCGTTTTCTCACGATTGTGTATATATGAGTTAAAGGGCTATTATAAAATGTTTCAGGTTGGGTTGATTGGGTTTCATGGTGTCATTGGGTATTTTTTCAGATTCCAAAATTTGATATCGCCATGTCAGCAGGAAAACAATATTCCTAAATGGTCATCGATTGAAGAAGTACAAAGAGGAATGCAATATGCAACCGCAGTTAAAAAATATACAGTACCGAAGATAACTCTAATGTATAAAGCCAAGAAGGAGGGAGAAGTTCTGGTTACTTGGATGATCAATATGACAAAAGCTGGCTTTCCTGTAGGAAAAAACAACTTCTTGACAGTATTTGGCACTTACCTAATGATAGAACTATTAGCGACCAAATCCATTTACAAACGACCGATTTGGCAAAAGTTGGTAGAATAGCTTTTTAAAAAGAAATTCAATTTTGAGCACAAGAACACCCCAAAATTTGAAAATAAAAAACAGAAGATGCAGTCAAGAAAAAAGAAGGCGGTATAATTAGATTCTGAAACTACCGATACGTGGGTAGAACCTGGAGCTTGGATGTTAAAAGTTTCAACTTAAGTAGAGATTCCCGCAACGATGATATTTTTCAAAAATATTCGTCTGAAGATGCAATACCTCTCTCAATCCTTGTTTATAACCAAGAGGATGAATTGATGATTTTGCTGTAGTGTCTTTCCCGGGGAAAAAAAGAGAGGACATATATTATGTTTGTGATCTGCAAAATATACCTCCTAATGAAGAAATAGAAGTTGTGGATATGAAAAAAATTCTAACAGTTGGATTCAGCACATTTGTAATAAATGACAAAGATGTCTCCATCGTAAAGGCAGCTCAAATCATCGAGATACTGGAATTTCCCAAATTGCAAGTGGCGGGTGATCTTTTCAAATATGAGTTTAATAAACATATTGACACCGACGCGACGCCGAGTTTAATGTTTATAATTATTAAAGATCTTAATATTAATCTAATGTACTTTCATACATAACATTCTCCGTGTCAACTTTTGGGAAAATACCTATCTATCAACTATTGATTATCAGATTCTTGAAAATAAAATCGATAAAAAATTTCGTATTTACGATGCATTAATTTCAAAACCTTTAGATAGCTAAAGTATCATCATGTCATAAAACAGTAAACAAAAACACTTAATTTTGATTTATTAATTAAGTATCAAGCATTAAGCTAAATGTATTTGAACTATTGCGTATATTCAAAAATTCAAGTGTCATCCATTGGCGACTCCTTTTCCGACATGTAAAAAAAAATTAAAAGAGATAAAAGTATGCGAAATTTTTCAGTTTTGCTTATTGTTACCAAGTTCCTTAACTGCCAGCATCACATTACCATAAAATTATATAAATTAAACAGAAGTTAAACATGCTAGGTGCTTAAATAACAAGTTTTCATATTTAAGGTATCAAGCATTGGGGTTTTACCTTAATTTAATCAATATTAAATAAGAAAATATAATGACAGATTTCCCAATTTCAATAACCTAAGTTAATTTTTTAAATCAATCTGGCGTGGACTTAGATTTAATCGAAATTATGCTGACTTAGATTTAAAATTTAATCATTAATTTTGAGAGTGTGAAAACTCCTCGAAATAGCCAATAAAATAACTGGTATATGGCATATTGTGAGTCGGTCATGTAAGACGCCCTATAGGTTTATGGCAATATCCACTTTTGGGGGAGGTTAATAAGTTACAATAATAGCCCCTCGCTGACAAGGGAGATAGAAATAGGGCCTCTGATTTATTTTCCTTTATCATGTTAGGCAGCAATCGAATTTTGTCAAGATAAAAGTTGCTTAGAGTATTGTTACACCAGGCAGAGTTGTTGAACTAGAAAAGTAAATATTGGTTGTAAAAGAATCTTGATTGTTAATCATGTTATTAGGAATGATATAAGGCTGGGAATAAGTAACTACTCATAAATGGGGGAAATTCAGTCCTAAATAAAAGCTTTGTAAGTTTGTAATTGATAAAAGGCCCACAAAAAAGGAAACGTGTAGGTTGGGAAAAGAATAGACAACATTTTTTGTTTAACGGGGCAACTGGCAATATTATGTACAGGGATATCCCAATAATAGTGAACAGGTCTTATAACATTTTTATTTTTAAAGATGGGAAAAGATATTAAATGCGAAAGTTTTGGGGATTTTTATTAAACGACATATAGGTATCTTATTAGCAAAACAATTATTGAGCATCGAATAAAAAAAATATAGTATAAAAAATCGATTTTCTCGTTTATTTTAAATTGGATGGTATGATTTTTGTCAGATTTTTGGATTCTAGGAGAAGTTCTAGAACTGTTTTGTATAATTGTTTTTGAAATTTTTTCAAATTAAAAATTATTTCGCATAAATATACTTTAAACGTTACTATCCAGGTTGCGAACGAACAGTATAATTCTTTTTATTATACAACGAGATTGATTAAAAAACTACCCCATAAATATTGTATTGTGCCAATGTGCAAAAATACCACTGCAAGTGCCCTGAAAATCCCATTTTTCACGTGCCCAGAACAGCGATGTTGGAAGAAAGTACATACCTAGTGCAAAGTTAATTAAAAATTTTCCCTAAATAGTAAATAGGTATCGTTAAAGGTCAGTATCGCCAAATTTAAGTAAACATATTTGGCTGTACGTTTATTTTTATGTTACAATAAATAATAAATACTAAATTTTAAAGACGAATAAGCAGCAATCCATCATACAAGCATCAACTTTTCGTTCCGGTCATTGTTAAACATTTCGGTTAATCAAATGTAATGTTTCTTATCCACGAAATCTCCTAACCTCCGGGAAATATTCAAGAAAATAAATGAACACTGGAATTCACCATATACTAACCATTATAACACTTTTATCTACATGACATGTGACGTCACAACCAGTAGTATCACGTTTTGCAAGATTCGCATTTTGTATAAAAATTTGTAGTAGAAAATCTTTTGGTTTTTTGTTAATAAAGACCAAAATAAATGGACAAAAACAACAACCACAAATATTTAATTTATGTAGAGAATACAAAAAAAAATTTTTCAGATTTATTATAATCCAAATATTAAGTGTAGCATATTACCTATTAATAAAATTGAGTTTTCCTGCTGTAAATTTAGCAGAATCATTTTTCAGTGAAGAGTGTAGATAAAGAGTGTAGTTTAACTGGCATTGGCTTTATTTTTTCTCTTATTTAGCTCATAAAACCGAACAGCGAAGTATAGAATGCCGATCCCGATGGCAAATGCGGGATTGAATGGCACTCGCCTATAAAATTGGGTTGCGTATTTCGCTTTCTAACTCTTTGAAAAAAGATATCTGGAAAATGGGAATTTAGTGCAGCAGGGATCATATAAGACTGGAATAAAACACCGAGGATATAAAATACATATATACAGTGTGCAACAAAAATATGAAAACCTCGAAATATCTTGCAAACCGCTCATCCAGTTTTTATGAAGTTTTGAACACGTAGGTACGAAATTACGCCCGAATCAATGGTAAGTTCCGCATTATTGTCAAGTTTACCGTTTTCCTGAAATCGACAGGAACTCTTTTTTTTAATGGAACGCTCTATATTTTATTCGATTTTCGAATTCAGCTTAAAATTCTGAATACTTCTTATTGGGAACATTTTATACTAAAGTTAACAGTTTTTGAGAAAATGTATATTTTAACTTAAAACACCTATACAAGAAAGTTTACCTGAAATGTCTGACAGTGTCAGTGTCGTTTATTTACAAAAAAAAATGGATCATTTAACAGAAACCCGAAGAATTGAAATTTTAATAACGCTGGTTTATGGGGACAGAATGCGAACGCAAGAAGAAGTTTGTAATATTTGTAATGACAAATATCCTGACAGTAATCCATTAAATAAATCTACTGTAAGTAAAGTTTTAAAAACATTTCGTCATACAGAAAACTTAAAAAACGCTATAAGCTGTGGCCGACATAAAAGTGCAACAGATGGTTTTAAAAATTAGTCTACTTTGAGATTTCTGTGAGGTTGCATTAAAAATTACGAACCTATTATAGAAATATATGTTTTCCATTATGCTTTTCCACTCACATAACGTGATCCAGGGTAGTTATGAAATAAAATATCCTTGGAAATAACATTGAAATTGTATACTTAACAAAAAAAATTCAAAATCCATAAGACACGATAACCTGAGCAATAATCGCTCACAAATCGGTCCAAAAAATGCTGATACTAACATCTTAAATGTACGTTTACTCACTGGTCTACTCAACAACTCTGTCGGCTTGACGACGTTCCGGACGGGAAAAAGTAAACAAAAGTACTTGGGTCAGTCCCAGATACGGCGATCGTACACGCTCCTGAGACGGAACCATAAAGAAAATATACAGGGTGGACGTAAAGTAAGGAATAAATTCATTATCTCGCAAACTACAATTGTTTTTAAAAATCGCTCGGACCCGTCGATTTTGTTTTTTGATCGCGCATATTCTGACATAAAATGTAGATATACAGGGTGTTCCAAATAAGAGTGACAGAAATAATATTTTTTTCTTAAATGGAATCCCCTGTATATTATTGCATATTCGGATTCTTCGGAATATTCTAAACATTTTTCATGTAGCATGTGCTATACCTTAGCCCAAGCGTTTTGGAGTTAATCTCATTCAAAATTTGAAAAGTGGAAAAAAGTTATGGAGAAAACAAAGAATAAAATTATTTTAAAAATATTTTATTTATCGAAAAAACAGTTTGGTGAACTTAAAACTAATTTTTCTTAAGTAAATGTTCGAAGTGTCTTCCGTTGGTCAACTGACAATAGCCTAACCGATCTACAAATTCTTGCTGAACATTTCTAACCATTTGGGGTGTAATTTGCCGAATTTCTTGCGGGATGCTATTTTTTAAATCATCTAAATTTGCAGGCTGGCTTTTGACTACTTTCCCTTAAGGTATCCCCATAAAAAAAAGTCGGGTGGTGTTAAATCGGGTGACCTTGGCGGCCACTCAATAAAACCACCTCTTCCAATCCACCTGTTTGGACAAGTATCGTCCAAATAAGTATGAACTCCCACAGCGAAATGTGGCGGAGCACCATCTTGTTGCAACCAGATATTATGATGCGGCAAATCGGGACGTTCTAACTCAGGAAAAAGGGTGGCCAGAGCTGGAACAAGTTCTTCTTCTATAAAACTCAAGTATCTCTCGCCTGTTAAATTTACGTCAAAAAAAAGGCCCTATAATAGTGTCATCAACAACGCCAGCCCACACATTGATTTTTTGATTAAGTTGTGTGTGTCCTTCCCTCATCCAGTGTGGATTTACAGTGGACCAATATCGATAAGTTTGGGTATTTACGTCACCATTTAAGCAAAAAGTGGCCTCATCGGAAAAAATTATATTTTTTACCAAATTTCTGTTCTCGAAACACATATCCTGTAACCGCTCACAAAATTCAAGGCGCCTCTCAAAGTCTCCTTCCAAAAGTTCTTGGAGAACTTGCATTTTATATGGATGGTATTTATTTTTATGCAGTATTTTAAGAACTGTTGTTTTTCCAATATCCACGTCACTTGCTACCTGCCTAGACACCACATGCTGGTTATCTTGAACCGCCAGTAAGACTTCTAATTGTTGATTTTCATCAACTTCAGGACGACCACACCTAGGGACATCTCTTACATGACCGAATTGCCTAAACTTGTGCTCAATTTTGCTTACTGTTGATTGTGATATTGGCGGACGAATGGGGTATTTTTGATTAAATAACTCACAAACTTCTTGCTGTGTTCTAACTCTATCACCGTAGCCCATCATCATCAAAACCTCTATGCGCTCTTTCTCATTGAGCCGTATTTTAATGTAATTTAGTTATGAAAACAAGGAAAAAGTTTTTTCAAAACTAATAAAACGTTACGAAAATACACATAAAACTGACAATAACATTAACTATTGACATTAATTCTCTTGCTTCTCGCGTCATAAATCCAAAGCCTAGTTAGAATACAAGTTTTCCTGGGCGGCCGATCTCGGTGTTGAGTGTTGGGTTAAAAAATTGAAGTCAGCGTGCACGAATCAGTGCAAGTCTTGATTTGAGGCGAAATATCTGATTTTCAAATTTTGAATGAGAATAACTCCAAAACACTTGAGCTAAGGTATAGCACATGCTACATGAAAAATGTTTAGAATATTCCGAAGAATCCGAATATGCAATAATATACAGGGGATTCCATTTAAGAAAAAAATATTCTTTCTGTCACTCTTATTTGGAACACCCTGTATATCTACATTTTATGTCAGAATATGCGCGATCAAAAAACAAAATCGACGGGTCCGAGCGATTTTTTTAAAAAATTGTAGTTTGCGAGATAATGAATTTATTCCTTACTTTACGACCACCCTGTATAATAGAGAAATAATGCCATTTGCGAATGTGGCAAATTTACCAAGCTGAATCCGTAAACAAAGACGGTCTTGTGCGGGCTTGCGCCTTGTCGAACGTTTGCCTTGTCATAGACAGGACCGTACTTCAAAATTTATTTCACATGACGTGAATCTTTTATCGAGTCATAAATGCTAAATATATTACTTGTAATTATTCTTTTTATTAATGATAAAAATGTAATCATTAGTGAGATTTTAACAAAAATTGTATAGTTTGTTGGCTTACATCTGTGTTTTCTTGCTATACAAAACTGTCGATA
Organism: Philopedon plagiatum; assembly: GCA_963971165.1. NCBI lineage: Eukaryota > Metazoa > Arthropoda > Insecta > Coleoptera > Curculionidae > Philopedon > Philopedon plagiatum. Next base: position 132,085,652 of record OZ020191.1, on the reverse strand, counting down.
ATTCCTCGAAAATAGCTCAGTTTATACATATACTGTGCGTCTCTTTAATGTCCCCCATCTTAAGTTTTTAAACGTTACATTTACAAAATTGAAAGTTGATATAAAATATAAACATAGTATTTGAAACAATAGAAATAAAATATGCAACTGTTTTAAGAAGTAAAATAGTAAATAGAAAAATTACCAAAACTATGTGTATATTTTATTGGATTGGCATCCCATCCTGTATAATTATTGAACAAACCAAGTTCTATGGTAAGATGTAAATATTTTTACACCTATTTACAGTGTGTGCACTTGATACTTTGGTGAAAACGCTACTTACTTATGGCCCCATGTCAATCTAATCCACTGATATCTTAGCGATCCTTTGGCGAAAGCACTTTTTTCTTTCGCCATCCCTTTTAAAATCTCTACCCTAATCCACTAGTATTTTTAATGTCCCTTTGACGAAAGCGCAAATATGCCTTTTGGACACTCGCCCTTCTAATCCACTGATATCTTAGCGATCCTTTGGCGAAAGCGCATTTTTCTTTCGCCGTCCCTTTTAAAATACTCCCCTCTACCCCAATCCACTAGTATTTTTAGTGCCCCTTTGGCGAAAGCGCAAATATGCCTTTTGGACGCACACCCTTCTAATCCACTGATATCTTAGCGATCCTTTAGCGAAAGCGCTTTTTTCTTTCGCCATCCCTTTTACAATACTCCCCTAATAAATAAAATAATCCACTAGTATTTTTAGTGCCCCTTTGGCGAAAGCGCAAATATGCCTTTTGGACACGCATTCACCCTTATGCAATATAGGGGAAGGAGGCATTGGCACTATATATGACTTTCTTACACCATCTTACCCCTTATACAATGCCCCTAATACACACACACCCCATCAGAGCCTTTCTGACACCTTGACCACACTCAATATACGTCACTGACAAATATTTCTACTTCTCCTTGTGTGTATTCACTTCAACACCGGAGTGCCTTTAAGATAAATTATATTTTTTACGTACTATTCTTTCACATATTGATATAATTTAAATTTGGAATTAAACAATTTGTATTTATGCACTAATTGTACGAAGTAGACTACAAAATAATTCCTTATATTTAAAAGTTGGATACATAATTGGCGAAACATATGAAATGTCTTTAACACTTTGTAAAGACTATTTTTGTATCAAAATAACAAGCTTCAAAGGTTCGCTATTTGCGCCACCCCAACCACAAATACCATAACATAAAAATGACTGATTTTTTCGGCCCGGTTCTGATCGCCGAGTTGCGTCATCGAGTTCAACAACCACTTTTGCGAGACGTCCCGAGTGCGCATGCCTCGAGAGAACCGTCATTTAAAAATCTGACTGGCGCCATATGCGTACAAACGCACTTTTTCGCCCATACATTGGACGGATTCAGCGGGTGTCGCGAATACGTTGTGATGGTCTAAATATATTTTGTCTATGGACGGAACGGAGACGTGTAGATATATGTATTTAGTTGTGTTGTACTACTAGAAACTCGGATGACGTTTGTGGCCCGTCCGGAGTCCGATCCGGACTCGGCCCTGATATGTGTGGTTTAACCTTTTCTACCGATACTTCCACGGATTTTGCTCTGAAGAACTGGCGGCTAAAATTCCTCCTTAACTGTCCTTAACAGAACAAGAGGCTCGTTAGGTACCTTTCGTATCGTTTACTCTCAATCAGCTACAAAACCCTTGAACATCCCTACTTCTCTCGCTCATTCATATCTAGGGTCCCCTCGAACAAATTGCCTTTTTTTCCTTCCCCTCCCAGCCTCCATTCCTTTAAATCCCGTGTCAATACATTATATTTCCCTTCTTTTCCGACTCTTCGTAGCAGGTAGATTTTGCAGACAAAAACTATTTATTGAGAAATTTAAAGCGATCCTGTCTCAGTAATGGATAGAAAAGCACATATTAAAGCATAAGTTCCCCCGCTCTACATAACAGAAACAAAATCGGCTAATTTTCATAGTTTCTGAAACAGGACTACACAAAGGCAAGAGGGTTCAATTCCTTTCCTTTCTGCCCTTTTCCTCATAATAAATACCGAATCCAAACACATGCTTTTAAAACAAAATTTAAGGTCGCTTTAAGGGTTAAAAGCCTGACGCTTCTAATAAATTATTGTAGGTAAATTCCCAGCTAAGCTGTTAAGCTCATTAACGTTATATTCAGGTTAATATCGATAATTTCCTGAAAGCGCCGCTGCTGTAAAAATTAATTTGCTTTGAATGCCGAAAGGATTAGTTGATTATGTTTAATAAATGGGTCTTTTCTGTATATATGGAAGTATTAATAAATTCCCCCTCGCAGATTTTACCAACATTTACAAATGATTTTATAAATCTAGAGCTTTCTGAGCTTTTCAAATACCCTATTTCCGTTTGCTTTTCAAATGGTTCTTGGGGGAATATACAGTGCCCCATCCCTTTTATTTTTTGAACAGGTAACACAAAAATCTCTGTACTTACATACGGATATTCTGAGTAGCGATATTAAGTTGAAGCTCTGCGACTCTCTAATAATTTCATATATGAGTCATTTTTTTTACAAATCGTACGGATTTGGGCGACACAAATTTTGCAATTTTTAAAATGTCCAAATGCTTTTTTAATCTTTTCATTATTTGAGTCGACACATGTACCGGGAATCTTAAAAAAAAAGTTTCTTCCGATTTATCTTATTTACAAATTTTAATAGTTTGCTTGTTTCTGCACAGAAAAAACTGCTATGCTATTTTCAAAAATAGTAGTATTCTTGACCACTCTCACTTTGGTTTTATTAAAGTTAATACTGTTTCAACAAAACATCATTGAAATAACCAAAAAAATATTGGTTTACTTACCTAAATATAGACTTATTATTAGTGTTCAACAGTAGTCTCACTTCTTTGAAAACTATACTACCATTTTTTCAGTTACAAAAATACTATTGGAAACCAATAAGTTACTATTATTCCTTAGAGTATAGAACTGTTTAAGTTAAAACATTAAATTATTTGACGAGAATGCTCAAATATAACTGGGTGCAAAACAGTTATTTGTCAAATTAAAATATATTTTATTAAACGAACAAAAACTACAGTTTAAATAATAAAATCTAAAAATTAAGTGAATTATCCTTATATCATTTCAATTAAAATAAACAGTGTGATAAAATATTTAACGTATTCAAGAAATAATAAAAAATATTAATTCAATGTGTTCTATTGTTGGCTAAAATATTAGTTCTATTGGTCGCGAAGGGAGGGGTTAAAATTGTGCTGTTGGTATTTGTTCGTTCAATCGCCGTTTAAGCTTGCAGCCTGTTTGTTTATTGCGTTACACGCAGGTAACTCATTTCAGGGTTTTATGGTAAGTACAACAAATTTAAATGATTTGCAAGAATAAATTTGTTTTTATTTGTAAATCTCTCTTGACTAGTCTATTATAAGACTTTTTACTCAGCCGATACGTATTGTTAAAAAACTATTAACATTAAATATGATCGCAAATTTGTTCCATCTTGCATCCTGTACCCATACAAGCCAAAGGAGACAGATTTACACAATCTCTATGTTTCCCAAATAAGACCTAACCTAGAGTACTGTTCCCACATCTGGGGAGCGGCATCACCTTCGACACTTAACATCCTTGATTCTATCTAGAAGAGAGCCACCATGCGAATTATCAATGACCCAGTCCTCACAAGAAAACGCCGTTCTCTCGTTCATCGCCGCGCTGTTGGGGACTTATCCCTGTTCTACCGATACTTCCACGGATTCTGCTCTGAAGTACTAGGCGCTATAATTCCTCCCTTGACTGTTCTTAACAGAACAGGCGCGTTACGTATGTATCCCCTTACTGTCCAGCTACAAAAACCTAGAACAGCCCACTTCTCTCGCTCATTCATACCTAGGGTCTTCAGATTATGGAACAAATTGCCTGCAGATGTTTTCCCTTCTCTTCAGATGCCCACGGTACGTTAGTATTTAGGCTTGAAGTCTACATGGGCTGCCTCAGATAAAAAAAAGTATCGATTTTGTGTTACTTATTAGACATCCGTGTGTAGTAAGTAAATAGAAATGACTATATCTTACGGCTTCAAATGTAAATTAGAATGAGAATGTGTTCAATGTAAGAGAAATAGGCAACTACTAAGAATTTATGTAAAAGGAGTTTTACCAAAAGCAGGTATTGTATTCTGAACTTAAATTACCTGACTTATACAAAGAGATTAAAGTTTTAGAAGCTGCTTGCTTCGATATTATTAAATAATTTGTATTTTAGTTAACGACCAAATAAAATTGCACTTTTTTACCCAAAATGACAATACAAAAAATAAATCGATCAGTTTCGGTGAAGAATGAAAATAGAGAAGATCAGAGTATCTAGACACCTAATTTATATGTTGATCACTCGGTTGATGACAATCAGTTGTGAGGAGCATTAAAAAAGCAATAAATGAACTTGCGGTAAAATACGAATAATCATTACCGGCATTCCATTTGAGGCATAAAAAATATATTTTAACATTCTTATGTGACTTGACCTCGGTCATGAACATAAACTTTTTCATCGACCTTGTATATTTGACTTTGGGTACATTCACACAGTGTTACCCGGTCATTGGAATTTTGTTCGCCATATATATTAAAATAAACTGGTTTCGGTTTCCTCTTCTTCTATGTAGGTACAATGGCGTGCTTCTTGTTACCGGCTTATTGTTATGTGTGAATGCGGTAAAAACTATTTTAATTATATTTTATGTAGATTTTATTATACAGAGCCATATTGAAATTCATCCCTTTAGGGGTGCCGATCCTGGAGTTAAGGGTTGACCGGGGGTAAAATAAACTACGCTATCTTCCAGCAACTAATTAGCAACTAAATATGTCGGTTGAACGAAGTCGATATCTCTCATAGATCAAAAGTTGCGCGGAAGGGTTGAATAGACAAACAGTTATTTTAGCACCATCGTAGTTTTCGGTTATAATGGGGAGGGAAAAAAAAAATAAAAATCATAAAACGTCAGCAACTAATTAGCAACTAAATATAGAACCATTTATAATTACCTACAGAGCCATTTTGAAATTCATCCCTTTAGGGGTGCCGATCCTGGAGTTAAGGGTTGACCGGAGGTAAAATAAACTACGCTATCTTCCAGCAACTAATTAGCAACTAAATATGTCGGTTGAACGAAGTCGATATCTCTCATAGATCAAAAGTTGCGCGGAAGGGTTGAATAGACAAACAGTTATTTTAGCACCATCGTAGTTTTCGGTTATAATGGGGACGGAAAAAAAATAAAAATCATAAAACGTCAGCAACTAATTAGCAACTAAATATAGAACCATTTATAATTACCTACAGAGCCATATTGAAATTCATCCCTTTAGGGGTGCCGATCCTGGAGTTAGGGGTTGACGGGGGGTAAAATAAACTACGCTATCTTCCAGCAACTAATTAGCAACTAAATATGGCGGTTGAACGAAGTCGATATCTCTCATTGATCAAAAGTTGCGCGGAAGGGTTGAATAGACAAACAATTATTCTAGCACCACCGCAGTTTTCGGGTATAATGGGGAGGGAAAAAAACATAAAAATCATAAAACGTCAGCAACTAATTAGCAACTAAATATAGAACCATTTATAATTACCTATACAGAGCCATTTTGAAATTCATCCCATTAGGGGTGCCGATCCTGGAGTTAAGGGTTGACCGGGGGTAAAATAAACTACGCTATCTTCCAGCAACTAATTAGCAACTAAATATGGCGGTTGAACGAAGTCGATATCTCTCATAGATCAAAAGTTGCGCGGAAGGGTTGAATAGACAAACAATTATTCTAGCACCACCGCAGTTTTCGGGTATAATGGGGAGGGAAAAGAAAATAAAAATCATAAAACGTCAGCAACTAATTAGCTACTAAATATAGAACCATTTATAATTACCTACAGAGCCATTTTGAAATTCACCCCTTTAGGGGTGCCGATCCTGGAGTTAAGGGTTGACCGGGGGTAAAATAAACTACGCTATCTTCCAGCAACTAAATATGGCGGTTGAACGAAGTCGATATCTCTCATAGATCAAAAGTTGCGCGGAAGGGTTGAATAGACAAACAGTTATTTTAGCACCATCGTAGTTTTCGGTTATAATGGGGAGGGAAAAAAATAAAAATCATAAAACGTCAGCAACTAATTAGCAACTAAATATAGAACCATTTATAACTACCTACAGAGCCATATTGAAATTCATGCCTTTAGGGGTGCCGATCCTGGAGTTAAGGGTTGACGGGGGGTAAAATAAACTATGCTATCTTCCAGCCACTAATTAGCAACTAAATATGGCGGCTGAACAAAGTCGATAAGTTGATCAGAACCCGAGTTATAGTAATTGGTCTGCTAGATTAATATTTAAGTTAGCTCACCGCGTGTATCTTGGAGGGATGAATAGCAACTAAATCGGGATTAGCCTAACTAATTAGCAACTAATTAGCAACTAAATATCCATTAGGTTAGAAATGCGCGACGTGACCATGGTGAGCTAGCTTAATATACTTGTGTAGATTGAGCAAACATTATCAGAATTAAAAAATTCTAGCGCAATTAATTGTTATAAACAATTTAATTGTTTATTTCCCTATAACTGCTGACCCATTACCTTTAGAGAAAACGTTTTTTAACAAAAAATATTTGTCAAGATGTAAGGAACAACTTTTGTCCTTGCACGTTCTTCAAAATTTTTAATTTGGCTCAATCGAAACGGGAGTACATTACGACTATTGACTTAAGTGGGGAACTGATGGCACGAAACAGTAATTGTGCAAGTGCAAGTAGACTTGACCGATTTATTGCCTTAAACCAAGATATTTTACGAAGTTTACTGTAGTCACTTTTATTCTTAAGACAGGCAAGCTATAAATCTTCACTAAAGAATTTTTTTTAAAAGGGCAAATTTTTAAGTTTAAATCAATCTAGGAATATTACGGACTAACCATACTTAAATATTTTTTTTATAGTTACTCCAAGTAAACTCCTCAGTCAAAAGCGCTTAAAATATTGACTGAGCTTTTTTGTATGTGGCAACACTGTGCCTTGTCTGTCAAGGTGCACCATAGCCGGCTTTTATGAAAACAGCAGTCGTGTTAACCTGGGTATTAGGTGATATCAGATACCCTTTTCTATTTACAGCTAAATGAGAAAGATAACAAGTTAAGGATCCTTTCCTCAGATTATAGTTTATTGCAATGTTATAATATGTATTTCAAATAACTTAAATAACAGAGTAAAACACACCCTTTAAGTTCCTTTGGTGATATCGTGTTTGCCACCATTTCCTCGAATTTAGAATTCCACTAGATTATAACAGAAATTGTTTTTTGTTAAAAATTATCTAACACGTTAGGATTACTTTGTTATTGACAAATATGTACCTACATATAAAATACCTCCATTAAAAAGTATTAGTAGGTACTATTTTGCGATAGGTACTACCTAGAACAAACGCGTTTAAATGTTTTAAAAGCATAGACTCAATAATACCAAAGAAAATAATAGCTACGCATGCGTAGCTATTATTTTCTCTGATAATACCTAGACAAACACTGGCGTGTACCAAACACATTCGGGGATTTACTGGTTTATGGCTTAGGAATTTGTTTGTCCACAATTATATATACGTATATATCGAGGTATATATATTACATAATGGTGAACAAACTAATTCCTAAACCAGTAAACCCACCCAAATGTAATTATCAAGGGAGATCCGCTTTCGGTCCCATATCGATGTATTCGAAAATTTGGCTATATTCTTTATAGTCTCTGATTACCAGATTTAGTAAGAATTAAGATGCTATTTGTAACTAAATTAAATAAAATCTAATTAGGTAAATATTTCTAGTTTATTTTATTATATCAGTCAAACAATTGAACAATTAATCAAGTCTATCAAAACAACATTTTCTGTTAATATCAATAATAAAAATTCCATTAAAAAAACTGCTCCACGCTAAATTACCATGAGCTATAAACCTTTCATACTACGGACGAAGAAAATTATATCATTAAAATAATTATTATAAAAGCCAACAAGTCAAAACTAAAAAACAACTTTATATAACAGAAGGTGCAGGTCTAATTCATAGAAACATCCGCCCGCCCAGCTGTATATAGTTTAGGTCTGCCTTTGATGGTAGATTCAGGTAGAAAATAACTTCAATATTTTAGACGTTCGGTAAGGCCTTGTGCATAGGATATATAACGTCATAGGCAAGAATAATCAAAAGTATGTTCAGCAGGGGCGGACCGTGACTTTTTGTGATGGGGGGGGGGGGGGGGTTGGTACACAAAACCATTTTTTTTATATAAATATGTATATACTACCGTGATGTATAATGTTTATAATAACTACTATAAGAGATCAAGGGGGGGGGGGGGTACCCCAAACCCCCTTCCCCCCAGCGGTACGCCTCTGATGTTCAGATGTATTTCATGTATTCATAAAAAAGTCATACAAGAATTAGAATTTGCGTAAACCCGGCTGGTGTCAATGACGTTTAATTGGAGGTTATCAGACACAAAGGTATCAAATCCCCAAAAACCAAACCCATGATCTTTATGGGATTGTCGAGGTTATGATAATATAAATTTGTAAATACCTACTTAGTCACATCATATTGTGACTTTCTTGCTGTGATTTTTGTTTTTGCGACAACAAAGAATTTCATCTACCTAGGTACTTATGGGGCGAATCGCCTTATTAGATGTTCCAGCGCGGCGCGCGAGCTTGAAAACATGCCATTTTAAAATAACTGAAACATAGTTTTTGATTTACTTTTTCCTCAGCTTTCCGATGGTGTAATTTGTTTTTCAAAATTTCCTCAAAAAAACACTAAACGTGCTGTATCTCGGAAAACGCCATTTTTATGTTTTTTTAACAAGATAGATCGAAAGATCAGGATTTTTAACGTCGAAAAAGCTATTTTCCAGACAGGACTTTTTTTGTTTACGAGGAATCAGTCGAAAAACATAGCGCGGCATAGCAATTTATACAATCACAGAGCTTGCATGGCCCACGCGTCGCTGCCGCGTCCAGAGAGGAAATAAGGCTCGGTTGGGTTGAAGATTAAGAAAGAAGATTAGAGGTGACAGAAATGATTGAATAATAAGATGGATGTGTGGGTATCAACGAGAGAGTGTTAGGAACGGAAGGACAAGGAGAACAACCAAGGTTATGGAAATACCTAGGAAGATGCAGGAAAGAAGACAACAATGAACGGTTATCTTAAGAGAAGAAATGGTTACGTCGGTCGGGGTTAGGGCAGTAGTAATGAAAGAGGATGGGCGGAGAGATAGATAAAGACCACAGCAGAAATGAATGAACGAATGGGGCGAAGAATAATTTAAAAAAAAAAAACAGTACCCGTTTTGTTTTTGGAGATGATTAACCAGGTCGTCAACCCCGAATTAAAAATTGGAAAGGCACATTCAAAGAAGAAGGAAAATGTGCACGCAAAAAGTAGTAACCAAAAATAAGTTGCAGGCGATTATGAACGGGACAAAATAGTTAAATTTAAGTACTTAAAATAATTTTAGATACTTTTATTTTTACCTAAAGCAAGTAGTAGTTAGCCGCTAATCGACAATCCTGATGGTCAGACTATTGGCCATATTGTGTTAAAATTCATTTGATTCATTTGTTGTTAAACCCAAGGAACACCTACATCCGCAAATCAATCCACAAATCTAATTTATTTATGTCTGGTATTGCTAAATCCAATAAATCGATTAACTTTAAACATTCATTAATGAGTTCAACTTATGCTATATTTAAAATAGACTCCAGACGGTTAGACGTGGATATTTTAAAAGTAAAGCTATTTTTAGTAAGCAGATGATTTAAAATTGAAAAAGGCCTGAGCGCCTCTTACCTGCTATTTTATTAACTTGATATTTAAGACGGAGTTTATTTCTTTAAAATTTTTAAGAAACAAAGAAATCCCGACAGCTGTTAAAGAGGAAAACGAAATTAAGAAGGAATTTGAGAAAGTTTGCTTATCGATTCCCTTACTTTGCTAAAATTCGGACATTTTGGTCTAATTAACGCAAAATGAGAAAGCAACAGAAATACTGTAAAAGCAGCTGCCAAAGTACAAAATTCTATTCGAACATCGAATTTTATAACCGTCCTAAGCAAACCTCATGTAGGTACTAAATACGAAGAATCCTCAACTAGACGATCGAATAGAGCTTCAAGCTCTGGGATACTGATTTTTGTTAGATTTGTTAAGCTTTATTTAAGATCATTACTTATTTTGTTTGCTGTTTACAAAATTGTAGGTAATTTTTATTTCCCTCCTATATTTCGAAGTCGTAAAATTTTAGGTAAGTACTTAAGTACCTACCTATCTAAAAACTGGTGTTGTTTTTAAGTAGCCCATAAAGTAATTAAAGACTTTAAATTGGAAGTACATACCTATGTATTATAAATTATAATACTGGCAAAATCAGTTCCTACTTATATTGTGTAGGCATCTAGTAGAAAAAGTCTAACATTCCCAGACGACTGTGAAGATAATACCAATTTTAATAAATTAATGAAAATACAATCTAAATACTTAAATTGACGTTAAACAACATGTTAAACACGGAACTAGGTACGCAAAATTAAAGTTTAAAATTAAATAGTTCGATTTAAGGCCTAAAACTAAAAATTATCTATAAAGTGTCATATATTTTTGAAAAGCTCTCGAAAGGGGAAATTTAATGATTAAGAAACACACAGGGTGTTCCATTTAAAAAAAAAACATTTGTTTGGTTAATATCTCGAAAAATATCATATCTGATGAAAATCTAACCACTCCACTCGATTCTACGTAGAAAACCCTAATATGATCCATTTTTACTTTTTTTAAGTTACAAGACAAAACTGTTTAATGCGAGGGGGTCCGAAAATGGAAAAAAATCAATTTCGTCTCCTATGTCAAAACACGAAGGGGGCCATGAAAAATATTTTTATGCCATCTTTCGTTTCATCCAAAAGTAGCAACACTTCGCTAAATCTGCAACTCTTTATCTCTAATAACAACCGAGATACCTACCCTGCAATTGCAAGGAAATCCGGACACTATGTACACTAGCAACTGCAAAAAAAAATTATCTCATTTAGCAGTACTTACAGTACTTTATTTTTCTTTGCCTAGCAACGACTAGGTGTATTATAATATTGACTTTTTCTACGAGAAAACCCAAAAATGTCCAAATTTTTTCACCATCGGCAGAAAATTACTTAATTTTTCGTAAAAAAAAAACAGTTTTACGTGTGTATAGATCATTTCTTCCACTACCGAGGTCGCTTTTTGCTGACATTTTAAAATAATTTCAGATTGTTTGTTGGTTGGTTTCTGTCAGAGTTCTAAACGGTCTCTAAAAAGAAAGGTCAGTTTGGACAGCAAATAAGATGTACCTAAGGGTAGCAGCTACTCGTATATTTAAACTGTGCCAGTAGGTAGTTCAGTAACAACACAAATTTTCAAAACTGAAATAGTTAAAGACAATCAAGTTAGTTCAATAACAACCTAACGCTGCATAAAAAATATATATGTTGATACCCAACATTATTCGTTTCCTTTTAATTTATACAAGCATAGCTAAAAGCAAACGACCAGAAGCCGAACGTAAACAACACAAATTAGAAAATAATAACAATCATTTAACTTTATTTGAGTAGGTATACCTATTATTTTTTTTATACAAATAATACGAGCCATTAAAGCAATGACAATATTTTGTATACTCTAACTGGGTAATATAGGGGGTAAATAGGTACCGACCTAGGTAGGTACAAATTGTATCTTATTCTCTAAAGTTTCACTGAATCTAACCCACCTCTGTGATGTCTGACGTGATGACTAGGGCTCCCAGAACAACAGGGTTGTTCCATGTACATAGTCCAACTGTTCTCAAAATCAGCACAAACAGTTAAAAACAGACAATACTCCAACAGCAAAGTGAAGAACATCAACTTTGCCATTCTAGTTTTGTGCATTTTAAAAAGGCCGGTCGTAATAAACATTATCCACGTGGCTACAAAATCACACAACAAACTTATTTAATACAAACTCAAAGAAACTGCAGTTGTTTTTGAGGAATTTCTTTGTTTATTAGTTTTGTTGAACTACGAGACCGAAGTTCAAAGAGATTCACACGAAAACAATCAAGTTCTGTCAAACCGGCGTCAAAGAACCAAAATAATCACTGAAATTTTAACAAAAAAAGACTGTCAAGAAGAGTAGTCTTCTTTCATTAATAAAACACCATATAATTTCACTAAAAAATGTTAGTTTATTTCACGAAATTTCGAATAATGTCTATCGATAACCATTGTTTACTTCGTCAAGGGAGGAAGCAAGGGCATTACAACAACCTCCACTACAGCACCGTGTCGAACTGAAAGTGGAGCGAAGAGGAACTGAAATCGGCGGTCTCTTTCAGTAAATGGCCGTTTGTTCCGATGCATTCGACGACCTTCGGTTCTCGTCGCGCTTTAGGAGACAGAAATCGGAGGTTATATTTGCCTCTCAGCCATCAGCGTGTCTCGTTTATTCACTCGTTTCCCCTGATGAAAGTAACTTTGAAGATCCATCCGATGTCTGTAAGTTTTCGTTTTTATAACTGCCTCGGCTGGCTTATTTAAATATTTAAAGGATGTAATGCATTCGTATTTATTTTAAACTGAAATATTAACTTTCCCTGTCTGTTATAGAGCTTCTCAAGTGGCAATATACTGATAAATTTAGTGAATAATAAATGTTCTACAAATAAGAGATTGCATTATTTGATTTAATATTTATAATTCTTATTGTTCAGTGCTGTAGTGAGAGCGGTATTAATATTGCTTGTGACGACACTGGACATACTGCCATTATCAGGTATTTTGTCCGGTATCAATCATAAGGGTGATGGTGATAGGCCCTAAGTTGGGCGCCAACAATACTTCCAGGGATTTAGCAGGTACATTACTGTATATAATGCCAATTATCGCAAATTTGAAAACAAGCATCTCAGCTAGGTTTCTATCAAGATGAAGAAGGGAGGAGAGATAGGATTTTTAGAGAAGAATTTGATTAGGCGTAGGAGGAACTAAAAAGCAATGCAGAACTCATACAGCAAGCGGGAGACAAGGTAAAGGACAAGTTGAACAAGTTTGTTATTTATTTATTGTTCAGTTGCAGTTGAAGACAACGCATTATCTGATCACAGTAGACTTCTTATTAATTTAAAAAGAAATATAAAACTCACAAAGTAAAAAAGCCGTATGAAATTAAACATATATATTATAAGAAATTAAAAGATAAAGCTACAAATGTCTATATAAAAATTTTCCAAGAGCTAACAGAGCTAATTAGTGTATGTAAACAATATTCTGAGTACACCACTACACTTAAATGCCATAACAATAATAAAAGGATTACCAAAGAACTTGTGGACTTAATAGCCCAACGTGATAAACTGTTTAAAAGAAAAAAAGTAAACCCTGCTGACTTAACCACGGCAATGGAATTTAAAAATGTAAAAAAAAAACAATATTTTCGTAAATGAAACGAAGCAGGAAGTAACCAAAAGAAACAATGGAAACTGGTAAATACCATGATAAAGGGGACAAAGACAGAGACAAACGTGGATGTGCTGACGGTTAACAATATAGCCGTAACAGATCCAGATGATATTGTAAACAAAGTGAAACATTGTTGAGCAGATAACTAGAGAGATACAGACTGATCAACCACATATTGCATTTGATGAGATATAGGTACTGTGATAAAACTTGCTTCATAGAAGAAACAAATGAAAAGAAGTTCTTGACATCATTATGGAGCTGAAACGAACATCTGCCCCTGTAGACGACAGTATTACCGTAGAGGATCTTTTAAATATAAAAGAAGACATGGTATTATAGTACGATTAATAAATAATGTGCTGTAAGTGGGTAATTTCTTGAAGAACTCAAGTTAAGCAGAATAAAACCCATCTTCAAAACTGGCAATCAATGAACAATAATTTTATTATAGACTTATCTCGGTGAGATAGGTGTTTTGAAAAATTATAGAAACTGTGATAAATATTAGAATGTTAGGATTTATTGACCAGTATATTGACAAAGATATGTTCCAGTATGATTTTGTAAAGGGCAGTAATAGTTTAAGGGCTATCATGGATCTCACAGATAAAATTTCTACTGCTCTAGGTAATAGAAAAACAGTGGCTGCTGTATTTGTGGACCTAAGTAAAGCATTTGATGTTGTTAGCCTTAAGATATTGCTAACAAAACTTAGTGATATGGGATTTAGATGTAGAATATATTATGATGTATGTAATAAGATCTTATCTAGTTGATAAATCTTATATATATATGCTGAGGTTTAGACCGGTGATAATGCCACAGAAGGTCCCATTTAAAAGGCGGTTTAATCCAAGAAAGGCCGACTGGAACAAATTTGCAGGAGAGATCGACGAAGAAATTAGAGATCTCCCACCGACCTCAGGAAGTTATGATAATTTCATCTCTGCAATCACGAAGACAGCGAGGCGGTGCATTCCCCGTGGCTGTAGAACTTACTATATACCCGGCTTCTCCAACGAAAGTAAAAGCACACACGAGGAATATTTAGAACATTACAGTCGGAATCCCTTCTCCCCGGAAACCATTCAGCTAGGAGACCAGCTGATCGACTCCATAAGTAGGAATAGACAAGAGGCATGGAAAGACACGATAGAAAGCCTGGATATGAGACACAGCAGCAGAAAAGCCTGGAGCCTCATCAAAAAGCTATCAGACGACCCAACATCTTCCAAAGAACTAGTAAACGTCACCGCCAACGAAATCGCACATCAGCTACTCCTAAATGGTAAGCCTGATCAAAATGTGAAAGTGACCCCCACCTTCAGGATGACACAACAGCCTAGACAATCTAACATGGCTTACTTTACCATTACAGAACTGAAAACTGCAATCAAGTCTCTGAAGACCAGGAAGGCCCCAGGCCCGGATGACATCCTGAATGAGTTCCTGATAAACTTAGGCCCATTAGCCCTGAACTGGCTTCTTCAAATGTATAACTCTTGCTGGGCCAACAATACAATACCAAAATTGTGGTTAAAAGCTAAGGTCGTAGCCGTCCATAAACCGGGAAAATCACGGGAAGATGCCAAAAGCTACCGCCCGGTGTCACTGTTGTGCTCCCAGTTCAAACTCTATGAACGCCTAATATTGAACAAGTATGGGTCCCAAATAGAAAACCATCTAATCTTCCAGCAAGCAGGATTCAGACCTGGGAGATCCTGTACTGGTCAGGTACTAAGTCTCACCCAACACATTGAGGACGGCTTTGAAAGAAAGGTAAAAACGGGAGCCATCTTTATAGATCTAACGGCGGCATATGACACTATAAATCATAAAATATTACTGGAAAAAATTTTCAAAATGACAGGAGATTACCAGTTGACGAAAGTGATAGAAACAATGCTATCTAACAGAAGATTCTATGTAGAGTTCCAAGGAACAAGAAGCCGCCGGAGGAACCAGAAGAATGGCCTTCCCCAAGGTAGCGTGCTAGCACCCATGCTCTTTAATGTGTATACCAACGACCAACCAACCAGTCCAACAACAAGGAGCTTTATCTATGCCGACGATGTAGCTATCACCTGCCAGTCAAAAAACATCGCAGAGATAGAGGAGCACATAACAGAATCCCTATCAAGGCTGAGTGACTATTATAGGTCAAATCAGCGCCGCCCGAACCCAGCGAAGACGCAGACATGCCTATTCCACCTCAATAACCGACAGGCGAGAAGGGAACTGCAAATAGAGTGGAACTCAGTCAGACTGCAACATTGCCCAAACCCAGTTTATCTAGGGGTTACATTGGACCGCTCTCTGACCTACAGAAAGCATATCGATAAAGCCAAGGCCAAAGTCAACACCAGAAACGGCATCCTTCGGAAACTGACTAATGCTCGCTGGGGAGCAAACCCTAACGTCCTGCGCTCCCCGGCCCTCGCGCTGTGCTATTCCGCAGCCGAATATGCATCCCCCGTATGGGAGAGATCAGCACACGCCCGTAGGCTGGATCCCGTCCTGAATGACACCTGCAGATTAATAACGGGATGTCTAAAACCCACCAACCTTGACCAACTCTACATGCTAGCTGGAATTGCACCACCGCAAATACGGAGGGAAACCCTAGCCATGGACGAACGAAGCAGGCAATGCGACGACTCCAGACATCCCAGCGGCTAGACTAAAATCAAGGCGAAACTTTCTACAATCTACACAGCCCCTCACAGCCTCTAAAACTGCGACCAAGGAGGCAAAATGGGAACAGCGCTTAGCAGACAACGACATCTCAACCTGGAATCCAAAAGAAAAACTTCCTGCAGGATCGGACCTAGACTGGGGTACCTGGAAAACCCTTGACCGACTCCGGTGCCAAATGGGGAGATGCAAGAACAATCTCCTGAAGTGGGGATATGCGGAAGAGGAGGCATGTGAATGCGGAGAAGCCCAGACAATGGAGCACCTTCTGGTGTGCCAATCCCTACAAGCTCCATGCACCCTCCGGGACCTATGGACGTGTAATGAAAATGCGGTGATGTGCGCCAGACACTGGAGTGATATATGAACAGTTATATGTATTGTTGATATTATGAATCTTACGGGTTGTGGTTCAGACACGATTAAATAAATAAATCTTATATATAGTTGATAGGCAACAGTATGTTAAAATAAATGATAACAAGAGCTCTAAATTAAACAATGTTGGTCGTGTACCCCAAGGGTCTGTCCTTGGCGTGCTCTATAAATGTAGAAACTATCTAACAAATAATGCTAGAATTAACGTTTACAATGCATATTTTGCATAGCATTTAAGATTTTAAAAACTTTATTTGATTTCGATAGACTTATGCAAACCAGTGATTTGTATAAGATTTTTAACCTATCGAAACCATTAGAGTTAGAGCAATGTAAACATATTTATAAAGTTATAAATAAAAAGCAAAAGTGTCATATGCAAAATATATTTACAAATAGAATACATAGTTACAATGTGATGTGATAATATCTAACAATGTTTGGTGAATAGCAATAGAGGACTAAATAATCCCATATCGCAGGCTTGTGGTTCATACAATAATTTGTCTGATGTACTAAAAAACTGCAACACTTCACCAAAATTTATAAGGCTGCTAAAACTACATATAGAAAATAAGTATCGGTTTATGGAAAATAAACTAGCGTTGTTAAGATTATAAAACTGTTCTCGTTACCAGTGTTTGTTTAACGCACTGTTTAGAGATTATTGTTAAATTACTGATGTATATTCGATTATAATTCTGTTATGTAAGTATTATTTTAAAAAAATGTATTTATTATTTAAAAAGTGCGTTATTTATAAAGACGAAAATGTTCCAAGGAACTTTCAGAACAGTGTGATAATAAGGTAGGTAGGGAGCTGTTGTTTGTAAACGCTATTCAAGAAATTATCGGACAATTAGTTTATTACCACCCGCTTCAACAATCTTAATACGAATCATTTACAGAAAAATAGAAAGAGAGGCTTGTAGATGACTAGTTTGGATTGATTCAGGAGAAATAGAAGAACACGGGAAACGATACTCGCCTTGTTAACAGTAATACAGAAAAGATTTAGAGTTGAGAAGTCAACGTGCATCGCTTTTGATGATTTGCAAAGGGCATTCGACAATGTGGAGTGGATAAAAATTTTCAGCATACTGGTATAAAGTCTAAACATAGGCGAGTATCTACAACCTGTTCAAGGATCAAAAGTCGTAATTATAGGGTGGATGACCAGGAAGAAGGAACAAAAATAGGTAAGGTAGACTTAAATTGTCGTTTTTTTATATAAATTAGAAATAAATCATAGTCCAAACCTTAGTTGTCTTATTATTACACTTGTCGATTGTCAAATTAAACCAGAGATAATCTGGACATCATCTCCTTTTCTTTCAATTTGCTTGTCCAAGCATAAACAAAATTAAAGAGATAATTAAAATATGTCCTCTCCTGTGCCACAAAGAGATTTTTAATTTGAACATATTAAAGTCTATATTCTGCAGAACGTAATCCTAATTTTACTGCTGCAAACAATGTTGAAAGATATTTAAGCAAGAGGCAGAAAGCAGAGAAATGAATTAAAATGCACTCGGCGCAGTATCATGCCATTCTTGTGGTTTTAACAGGGCCCGACGGGTTTGATTTTAACGAGGCGTATTATAAAATTAAATAAAATTGTAGATTGAAATGTCAAGGTTTTATTACCGAGTTTAATTTTTGTCATTATTTAGGGTTGATAAATCAAAGTGTCAGACCGTAGGTGCCGGAACTATAACTATCGCGATGTGTCGATATGCTTTGCGGTGGAAACAGGTTACCAAGCGTTCGTAGAAGTCGCCTGCTATCGCAGAATATTCGGAAGTTTATTTTTACTTTCCCGGACTTAAAATGTGACGGGTCTCGCGTGTGGTGTTGGGTGTGCAATTGGGAATTGTGTTGGAAACGATCACAGTGCCAAAAACATGATACTAGTGCAAATTATAAATATAAAAAGGAGCCAAAAACACTATGCCTAATTTATACTAGATTTAAAGTTTATGATGAGAATTTGTAATATGCCTTTTTATACCTAAAATAGTCCAGAAAAAAACGTTTCGTAATATTTGGGCAAAATGTAATTTCGAGTGGAAATTGCCATGCGAAGCAACATTGCGAGATTATTTACCACGTTTACGTGAACTAATGGAAAATGCAATTCGGCGTGAAGTATCTAAACAGTAAAAAATTGTGGTTGACCATCGATGAATTAACGGATTTAAAGAGAAACTCCTTGGTCAATGTTGTAGTTCGAGCATTAAATCCATGAGGACCGTCATCTCTTTATTTAATAGCTAGTAAAAGACTTCAGAGCTGTACTGGCGAATTCATAAAAAATTTGGTAGTAACCACTGTGCACAAATTTACTGGGTTAGAGTTTTATAGTAATATGTAAATTATTTCAGTTTTAAACATAGTTTATTTACGGTCCCGCCTCCCAGTGTCTGGCACCGTCTTTACGAACCATAACCCATAATGAGTAGTCATTATTCAAAGAAATTTGCCCTAATAAATATCAATACTATTTTTAAAAATGTAATTATTTCACTGAAATTTTTCACACGTGACAACATTGTAAAAGTAATTCCAGTGGCGTTACCGTTTTATTTATTGGTTTGCGATGATGTAGATAAAATAAATATACAGGGTGTTATAATGCACTGCATATATTGGATTTGGTGACAGGTGGTAGTCTGCAGACATACTCAATACTTTTTTCCCTCAAATCGCACATTTTTTTTTTCAGAAAATGGATTCTTTTAAGTATTGTGTTTTAATTAGTGGACCGTTTTTTACATTAATAGCTATACCTACTGTTTTGTTAGTGTTGTATAAGTTTAAGGTAAAACCTAACAAACCTGTCCTATTTTTTTTTTGGTAAAATATTTTTTACAGGAAATGTATTTTATGGAGATTTTACTCTAAAAGTAACCAAAACATTAGTTTTCGTTTTTAGTAGTGCAGATAGTGACAAAAATGCGTGGAACCTTTGCGTTTAATTTAGTTAGTAGTTTAAGGGGCCATTACCAGCTTATTATGGCGAAGCGCCATTTATGATTATTTTTCTTCAATCTGAATTCATGCCAGGATTGACCGGTTTCAATATATGCAGTGAATTTTATAACATGAATGACATCATGAGGAGAAATAACATATGAGGAAAATATTCAACAAACCAATTATTAATTATTTTTGCGCACGTACCATACACACACTCTCTCACATTGACCAATATAGCACCCACATGTATCTATTGACTAAATCTTTTCGAGGATAATTCCATTTTCATAATCCGAAATAACTGAAACATTTCCCATGGTCTTACTCTCACCCTTTCGCTTTCGGCTTAGAGGATTTTATGTAAATCTATTTGCTCTCGGGTTAAAATAAAGCTGCTCGCCCAGAGCTCTGATGATATATTTTGCCTTAATCGGTGTTAAACCGATTTCCCAGTTTTAACCCCTTGTTCATTGAGGCCGCGGGGCACAAAGGAAACTCCGAAATTTAAATTATTTTATACAGTTTTTAATTTAAATAGCCATAAAAACGTGGTTAATATTTTGACGTGGGTGATTCAGAAATGGAAATATTTTTTTAACGGTCAGAAATTTTCTTTTGTGCGAGTTTGAAGGAGTGGATAGGAATGTGTAGATTTGATCTACCATTAGGATTCCTGCAAAGGGATTTCATCATTCACTAGCAAGATAAGTGAGTAAGATATCCACCGGTTTGTTACAGAACACATCACGGGGTCTGTTTCGCTCACTAGAGTTAAACTTATAGATTTAGAAACGAGGGGAGGTACCACATTTTAGATCAATCAGAAGTTCTAGGGATACTCTTAATCTGGCCAACTATAGGTCCACCACCTACTCTTATAAACAGCATGTCCGCGGATGGAGTTTAGAAGAGGACAAATGGGCCCAAATTTTGCGAGATACCTAAAAATGTGACTTCTAATAAAAGTTTTTGCTTGTAAAATATATAATATAATAAACTCATTTTATGAAAAATTTAATTTTTTATACAGGGAGCATAAAAAATACGAAAACGGTATTTTGCGTAAGAGTACACATACCTTGTTTATCATTTTCTACCAAAAGAACAAATATGAAATATGTTTTAATTTAATCTTATGCTGTAGTCAATGATTATTGGCTATATTTTCTCAATACTGGGTAGTTGTGCTCATTTAGTGTGAAACTAAATTATGTGAAGCTCCAGTGCGACCACCTAGACGGATGTGTAGGTAAATTATGCAAGGCTCTAGTGTTACCACCGGGATGAATGTGTTGTGCTTTGATTTTTTACCTTCTTTTAAAATCAGAAGGTTTAAGCTAGTAGAAATAATGTTCATCTCATTAATATCGTATTATATAGGTCATAATTTTTTGTGTTAACGGTACTGTGGTACTGTTTCTTTCTGCTTACAATTTCAACTTAATTTCACGAGTGTATGAACCATATTTTTCCATATCAGGTAAATAAATTGTTATTAAATAAAAAGACACATTTTTAGTAAAATGCGTCATTGGAATTAAAAATACTTTGGATTATTGTCAGTTTTCGCCATAACTGCTAGAAAAAATGAGATGTCAAGGTAATATTTAAGTTCGCCAACGCCACGGCTGGATCGTTTGTTTCCCCTTTAGCCCATGATACTAGGCCCCTTAGAAGCGTCGGATATGGAGTGGTTTAGGGCATATTTAGGATAGAAAAAAGTGCGATTTGAGCGAAAAAAGTATTGGGTATGTCTGTAGGCACCCATTCCAATATATTAAGCTATTTCCATGACACCCTGTATAAGAAATGCTATAATAACAATGCAGTTTCCACCGAATTACAGTGACTATTTCCTTAAAAAAATTTTAATCAATGAAAATAATGCATTTGGAAATTTTGAACCAGCAGGAAACGAATTACAGCGATTATTTCACTCATGTGTTAAAAGTTCCGTAAGATGAGTGAAGTTTTTTAAAATTACAGCGATAATTTTTTTACGTCAATTAAAAAAAATTACACCGATAATTTTTTCCTGTCATTTTCTTGGTTGTCATATTAATTTGTGTTTTCATTCGTGAAATAATCCCCTAAATACCACTCGACCTTTAAAATTACTGATAATTTTCCACTCTTACGTGTTTTCTTTGCAAATTTCACTCGTCCTGCGGACTCGTGAAATTATAGGAAACACGCAATCGTGAAAAATTATCGGTAATTTTTAAGCTCTCGTGGTATTATCCGATAATTTTCACTAGTGCCAATTATCGGTATTTGCTGTTTATCGTGGGTCTTTTTTGAGAAGTTTAAGGGTATACTAAATCATATTTTTTAAAGAAAATTTACAGTTGCTAAAGGAACTGTTAACAAATTTAACTTTAGGGGTTGCTTCTGCTGATTTGTCGGTCTCACTGACACCTTTGTTGACCACAATATGTTGTTTTTTAGAAGTAAATACTGATGAGCAGGATGCAATGGAATCCTGCTGTGATAACGATCCATAGCGTATTAGATAGAATTACTTTTCTCTAAATCGTACCCCTTTTCTTTACAGAATATTTCAAACTGCTTTCATCACGATGCCTTGGATTTCTTCGTATTTTTGGGTCCTAAATTTTTAATATGTTCATCTATATCAGTAGAATTTGAAAACCGAAGTTTCGTAATTTTGCTGTTCATTTTAACAAAATCTGGACACAAACGAAACCGACCTGTTGTTAATAATAATGTCATAGTAACCCAGTACATTTATTTTGCAAAACCGACTTGTACTTACTTGACTTTTTAGAATATATAATTTTGACACTAAAAATCAAGAAAACGTCAAATTTTTGCATAGTAATAAAATATTATATGGTAGTATTTTTTTTTTAGGAAATAGTCAGCCCAATGCCCCTCTTGCATTAGCAAATTGCCTAAATTTTTAAAAAAGCACTCCAGCGCATACGCGCTCTCGTGCTTTTAAAAAAATTAGCAGCCATTTACCATGCACTTGGAATATAACCTATGATACTTACATCGCAAGTGACAAAAAATTACAGCGATAATTGCACTGAAAGTGGCAATCAAACTTTTTTTGCATAAAAAGTAAAAATATTAGGTAATGTATTTTACACACGTCCATTTTAAGGCTCCCACTTTGGGCCACACGGCATATTGTGTAGCCATGAATTTAAAGTAATTAAAAGTAATTTAAAAAATACGATTAAAAAATGTTTATTTAACCTAGGAACATTTTTCGAGAAGAAAAACTTTTAATTGTTATGGCTTGCCCTGCGGTTAGGTAACCGGAACAGTTTTTTTTTAAGAGGGTAAAACTTTTCTAAAGATTTTCAATCTAGATTACAATGATCAAGAGGTGTAATTTTTTAAACCATGATTTTTTGAATATTATTATAAGTTTAGAAAGCAAGACGACAGTGGTTATATAAAAGTAATGGAAATGTAAAAATAGGTTTTAGTTTTATGTAAAAATAAATAGTTATTTTAATAAAAAATACTTTCCTTCAGTCTCTGCAATCAACTTACCTCAAAAGATATCTCTACATCATTATGTTACAGGATAGTTAAAGCAAACTCTCAAAACTTACAGTTACAACGTTTCAAAGGGAACACATCCATCTTAACAGCTTATACTACCTACCTACATACTTTGCAAAACCCAAATCTGACCAGTATTCAAACACTATTTGCTTATTCGAAACTTAGAGCTCAAGCATACTCGAAAAGTTCTCTACAACAATCTATAATCTAAAGAAAGTAATTTGACTAAACCAGCTTTTTTATCCAAATGTACTTTAAACTAAAAATTGTAGAACATCAAAGAAGATTTATTGCATTTTTAGCAATCATTTTAAAGCTAGTTTAGATATTTAAAATATTAAAATCATAAAATAAGAATTCCTTCGGGTTTTTTATGCTTTAAAGTCACGTTTTGCATTTAAAGAACGCGTCTTTGTCCTCTTATTTGACTTCATCTATTTCCATCTTTATGTGGAGTTGACAATTCTGCATGGCGTCTCCATAACGCCACTTCCTCAGTTTTTTCTCATGTTAAAAATGTTATCATTCACTCCATTCACTTATCTCTACTTTGGTCTTCCTCTAGCTCTCCTCCCACCCAGTGTCATTAAATTTTTTTTGGGAAAACAAGTTTTAAAATTTTTTTGTAACCACTTTTAGACATTTTTTTTAAGAAAACAAGTTTTAAAAAGAATAGCTGTTTTACCATTATTTGTTGAAATCCTTATTGTATAAGGAATTTTCAGGTGGTTAGAGAATTTATTCTCAATTTTTGCATATTTATATGTACCCCTGACAAGTAGACTTTCATTCATACGTTTGAAAATTTTACCTTACGGTAAACTCTACTCTGAATGCTCGAAACTGCTAATGGATGGCGCTGCCTGTGTCTCACTGCTTATGCAGTACGACAGTTGTAGCTTTAAGGGATTACTTTTTCGGATGGTTGGTATGTTCGTCTATCCTGTACTGATGAGAACCAACGAGTTCGAAACCGGTCTGCAGGTGACGACATCCTAACTAAAGAAAAAGCTTCCTTCTTCCTAGTAGTTTCTTGCATTCAAAACAAGTATTTTATTATCTAACTGTGTTAGAAGAAAATACGGCAAATTTTGGTATGTAATTCAGCGCTCGGAGGGGCATATAGCCCGGAGAATAGCTGTTTTACCATTATTTGTTGAAATCCTTATTGTATAAGGAATTTTCAGGTGGTTAGAGAATTTATTCTCAATTTTTGCATATTTTTAAAAAGAACATTTATCAAACATTGTTTCGAAAATAATTTCGGATAGGTATTTATATTAAAAAAAACACTTTTGAAAGAAATTTACTACAGAGTAACATATCAGACAAAAACGGTTCGTTTAGGTTAGTTCAGGTTATTTTCGTCATTTTTTTCGTTGGCATTTTCTTAGCCAGTAGATGTCATAATTTAAATTTATAAAAACTATGTTTTCTAAAAAATATATTTTAAAAAGATTCTTTAAAAAAAATTGTAGATCCATTTCCGAAAAAGCATCTTTGGGAGAAGCTGTTTTTCGAAAAAAAATTGCTTACTTTAACATCATTGGAATTTCTTGGAAAAAACAGAAGAGTAGGTCAACTTATCATCAAATTGTTTCATTAATATGAAAATGAAAGTGTAAATATTTTGGCATTTTTATTTATGTTTTCTGCTTTACGAGTACTTACGAAAGTACAATTTTTCTAAAACCAATTTTTAAATTTTTTTTAAGGTACTTTCAAAAATGACATTTTTTCAGAGAACATACTTTTCGAAATTAAAGTTTTTCGGATACTAATTTTTTGAAGCAACGACTTTTTGAAAAAGTAATACGTACTAAACCTAAGGAAACCTGATCAAAGCCAAAAAAAGGTTCGTTTAGGTTTGTTGAGGATCTTTTTTCGTCTTTTTTCATTAACATTTTCCAAGGTACAACAGTTCATAATTTATTTTCTAAATACTGTTTTCGAATTCACATATTTTCGGAAAATGTACCTATTTTTTTAGAATAATTATTTTTTGAATACTTTTGAAAAATGTACTTTGGGAATACGTGTTTTCGAGCAAATATTTGATAAAACCGTTTTTGTTATTTAAAATGTTAGAACGTTTCAAAAGTGGCGATAACAATACAGAATTATTGTCACTCGTCATAATCAATATTTTTTTCGTCTATCATCAAAGTTTTTCGTTATATTCACTGACTATCTCGCGTGATTTCTTAAAAGAGTTTAAAAACTAGAACACGAACAAACAACTCGAGTTTTCCCACTCAGTAACAAATCCAATAAATACCGTTTTAATATCGAAGAGAAATCAAAACTGATTTCTAACGATTTCAAGTGGAAATTGAAAGTCTCCAGCAGAAGCTGAAGTGAGCTCAGCTTCGTTAAACGCGTCACTGGATCTGTCCGAAGAGCAACCGTGCGAACGGGGACCAGATTCAGTTTTTCTGATTTAAGAAACAGAGAACGTAAGACATTGCATGGCAGACGACGACGACGGGCTGCTGTGGGGATTGTCGCACGCTTGTCTTTGGCAACGATTTATTACTTTCGATTGGAAATGTCCGTGACAGTTAATATAGGGAATTAATGTCCACTGCGGATTAGTGCAGTAATTAGCAAGATTCCTATTTCAGAAATATTGAGTTACTTCAACATCATTTAATAGTATTTCACTTAACTAGTCAAAAAAAAATCATCTAGATATCTTCAAAATTGACGAACTTATTCAATTTCTTATATATTAAATTTTTAATTACTACGCGCCCGGCTTGTGTCAACTCGTGACGTCAGAATACACAATACTGTCGCCGGGCTAGCTGCTTGCTGCTGCTTTCGCGTGTTTACTTTACATTTAGGTATTATTTTAGTATGTTCATATTCATTGTGATGTTTATTGAGTGAGGTCTGCATTTCTCGTTTTTTTTTTGAAATATGATATTGCGAAAATGGAAGAGGTTTTGTTCGCAGGGATTCAACAAACCTACCCAAAGTTGATATCATGGATATGACAATGGATTTCTTTTTGCGAATAACCCGTCATACAGTAGAGCCCGGATCCGAGGAGCTAATTATATTGATTGATTGAATGTGTGTCTGTGTTTTATGGATCTGGTTTAAACCAACTGGCCAGCAGCTTTTTTGAAGAATAATATAGATTTAATCCTTTTCAAAATATTTCAAAAAATAAATTACTTCTTCAGCGCACCCCGTACATCGTGTAACCCATAGATAAGGTAAATAATGGAAAATTAGATGTTATGATACGCTTTTTGTATTGCATATATATTATAAATATCATCTAATATATCCTCACGTTTAATTATATTCGAGAATATGTCAGATTTATCAAAAATGTTTATTGGGACGAGTTACACTGGTATTGGTGCATTTCGGAACAATACAGTACTTATACGAACCTGTTACCTTATGCATAACTTTGTTTTTCATACGATTAAAATGTTACACAAGCAAAAACTACAACGACGTTACGCAGTGTCCTGTCCGGTAAGAATAATACTAAACATTAAACGGGCGCCTATTCCGCTCTTGACCGAGTCGTGTGTTGTGACGGCATCGAGCCTCAGCCAACGTGAGCGTGGCATCTCAAACTTTGGAGGACGATAACAAAAAGAAAAATATACAGACATTTTGAGGACTATTTATTAAGAGAAAATGAAAAAAATGGAAACTTTCTAATTATGACATTATGCTTCAAAGTAAAAATCAGGTTCTATCTCTACTATTATTTTATTTATACCTGAGTAACAATCATCTTAGAAATTCAAAATAGAAAGAAACAAAAAGTAATCTAACGCTGCAGGAACCAATTATTATGCAACCAACCATTCGGAAGACCTATCTTCCATACATACAGTCTTGAAAAAATTTTCGAAATCTGGTATGCGGCAGTTTCGGCAGCAGTCATCATTTGAGAGCTGTCTCCTAGCAACCAATTTCATTTGTTTAATTATTGATGACGTTATCTCAACTGCCACCCAGAAAATCGACAAGATTTAACTATATAGAATAAAAGTGAACTTTCGTAAAAGTAATTATAAAAATGAACTCTGAAAATGTTGACGACGATTATCTCGAATTTACTCCTCCAGAGTTTCCCAAAATCTCCTTCCTTCGGTTTCAAAAGATAGATTGTATATAGGGCAAGTTTCTAAAAGTGTTAAAAGGCGATATCTCGAAAACGGTTTCAAATATTTTTATGAAATTCTGGTGAGCAAATAAGATTAGGGCAGGGGACATATTTAAACATATTTTAGACATTTACACCCGCTCTCTATTTTGAGGGGTGGGGGTAAATTTAAAATGGAATGATGTACTTTTGTCTACAAAATTCGAATTTATGTAAAAAACTACGTACGTGCATAACTTTTACCATTTTTTAAATTTAGTCTTTCGGTTACGGAATTATGATTTATTAGGTCATAAAGTAAAAAAAAAAATACATTTAATTTAAAATTATTTATCGTCTTGCATGCTTGAGAAGTTGTTCGAAATGTCCCCCTTCAACTTCCAAACACTTTCTCACTCTTTTTCTAATTTAATTCCGTACCCGCTGTAACATTTCAAGTGTCACTAATAAGCAGGCAAAGCGGATTCGGTCTTTTATATCATCTAAAGTTGTAAGTGCAGTCGCCATCACTTTGTCCTTCATAAAACCTCACAAGAACAAGTCAAGGGATGTCAAATCCGGGGAGCTAGCAGGCCAGTTGACCGGACCAGCTCGTCCTATCCACCTGATCACAAATATTTCATTTAAACGATTACAAGCCTGTATTGCACAATGGGGTGGAGATCCGTCCTGTTTTGGTTTAAAATAGGGGTAATTGGTTTCTTAAAAAATCTGTGTACATTTCTGCATTTAAATTTCCTTCTAAGAAATGCGGACAAATCCCCGATTATACCACACCAGATATTAATTGACCAAGAATGTTAATTTGGCAACAAACACCCTATTTTTCGAAAAAGAAGCCCTTGAGAACCCATGTTTATATGAACAGCTTATTTTCATATTTTTAGATATTTTTAGATGTAGAATCTGCCCTTAACATTTCTTAACATCTTTTTGTAACACCCTGTATAGTACAACACATTTGAAATAGTATATTGTACAACGAGCATGGAATGACATGCATTTCCTACGAGTATGACGTTTGCAGCACGAGCCGCAGGCGAGTACTGCAAATCATACGAGTAGGAAATGGTCATTCCATGCGAGTTTTATACTATACTTTTTCTACGAATGTCAATTCGCTATCGCTACTTTCCATAATAAATAATCTTTTAAAATACTTAAAACACTTTAAACTCAATATTATTTGAAAATAATAATTGTCATTTACTTTTTATTTGCATTGTCTGCGTTGCTATGCGATTACTATGGTGTGTTGACGCGGCGCCGGTCAACGCCACCTTTGTAAAAATATACCCGTGCACAATGGGAATTTTGTAGTTGAATCACCATGGTCATGGTGATCGAAGCACAATGAAAATATGTAAAAAACAATGCACTATGTTCCGAGATTACTATTTACCCCTATTGAACATACAATAAAGGTTTTTATTGACATTCGTAGAAAAATACCTTTTCACACTCGTTCGATTGGTCGTCTCGTGTGAAAAGAGTAATTTTCAAAACTTGAACAATATAATATTTACCTGCTATTTTCTTTGTTAGGCTGAAAACCTTTTATCCCACCTTAGTAAGTTTGGCTATAAAATATTGTGAACAATAAGCTATCCATATCAAATGAAAAAAACTTTGTCAGTCTAAAACACAGCGTAGTTATAAAGGATAACAGAAAATGTTGATCTAAAAAAAATCTGAAAAAGATAGCTTTATAAACAAGGGACTTGTTTGACGAGCATCGCCTTAGTAATAAAACCCAGCTCAAAAGAAAATCAAATTATTTTTGAAAAACATATTTTTATTCGCACAATTTATGTACTTGTCTTAAAAATTTATGTGTAAAGCCAGGACTAACTTGATTTTAAAAATATTCATTTTATGTAAATCACAGACATTTAAGCCAGGTCTTTTATATAGAATTTATGGAAAAACTTTATAATTTAATTTAACCTACATTAGAGGAGCTTTTATCTTTTTTAACCTTTGTGTACTTTTAAAATGTAATGAAAATGCAGGGCGTGAAATCTTATTTAAAAAAAGGCGAAAGCAGGAAGAAGTTTTAATGTATCTCTTACGAAAAAGTTTTAGAAGCAACGCCGAAACACATTTAAGATTATTTTTCTAATAACATTTAAGTTATTGAGACTATTATTTATAAGCTAAGTTGCTGAGTTTGCTAAGTAAATATGACAGATTATATCAACATTGAGACAAAAAATGTTTGTTTTTAAGGGAAACCAAAAATTAAATATCAGTTATTAATAGTATGATGTTTTCTAGCATAAATAGAGAAATGCATGCATTTTTTTATAGCATAAGTCGTTCAACCAAGTCACTACAAACCTAGAAATATTATTTTGAAGAAAATTACTGGGGCAATTTAAAAATTTGTTCTTGCTTTTCGGCATAATTTATTCTAATTTGTGTCAAAAGGTCTGTCAAATTAGAAGAAAGACATTTAATAACTTATCGTCGAGTGTATATTGAGATTCCATACCTAACCTGAATCGTGTATCCATGATGGAAATAGATATAACAGCGTGTCCCACGAAGTCCCTGTCATTTGGGAAAATTTTTTATTGAAAGTTGAAAAAAAATCACTTTGGTATAGAAAAGTTCTGCAAATTAATAAACTAAAAATCGCTAGGGAAAATATCCAAAAAGACCCATAGTAACTAGGGTAGCGACAAAAACGTAACATATACCCAAGAATAAATTACCCTTATTTAGCAAGATACAAAAAAAGTTATTTTAAAGAATTATTTGGAATCATTCAACAGATAACAAAAGAAGATTTAAAATAAGATATGCAAGTAATTAAACTAAGAGATGTCGGCGAGTCTTATAGTACTGAGATAATAAAAAGGAAAAACAAAATCTGTAGGGAAAAAACTGAGTACCTATATGGAATTCACCATCACAGAAGAGGGTATGTTGGATGTTAAAATAACACGTAGAGTTCAAGCTGGATGCAGAAGTGGAACAAAGTCTCCGCGGTCTGATATGTGTTCGTAACATCAAAACGAGGATAAGGTGACCCGTTTATTAAACAATAATGGTGTATTATGCGAAAAAATGGCTAATAAAGAAGGTAGGTACACGGCAGGAGGTTACACAGAAACAAGAATGTTAAGATTTTTTTTATCCGAGAAAGCCCGCGTAGACCATCAAACCCAAGCCTAAGTTCTAAAATACAGCGCGCGTCTGAAGAGAAGGGAAATATAATCTACCTATGTCAACAAGATCGAACGTTTCATTCTTCTGTAGAGTTTGTCCATTCATGTGGATAGGGTTAGTGTTGCCGAATTTTTTGCGTGACAGGCAGCAAGACTGGATTTTGGAGGCGTTGAATTGAACAAGGTTTTTGGCACCTCAGTCTAAGATTAACTGAACATCTTGGGAAAGAGATAGGTGCATAGATCTGCATCTATTATCCAGCTCTTGAGTCGAGACTTGTCTGGAAAAATGAATATTGGAATGAAGAGTACTATCGTTAGGGTAACTGTGGATGGAATTGGTAGTTGAAGAGAGCAGGTCATTAATGCAAAGGAGGAATATGTTTGGTGCTCGAACTGAACTTTGGGTACGCCAGCATTCATAGGATGGAAGTTAGATGAGTGACCATCCACAACAACAGATGTGCTCGGATAAAATGAGTGTGAGCTGACAAGGTGACACAACGTTTGTAATGAAAGAATAAAGGAGACAACTATGGCTGTCTGCAGGGGACTGCAGTGGTGCAGGCATCTGATGAGAAGAGATATTGTCAATGCAAGTGTATGGAATGAGATGTAGAGGAAGAAAAAAGTGGAGATGGGCGAGCAATGTGAAACGGGAGAAAAAAATCAAGACTGAGGCGTTGTAAAGACTATTAACCAGAGTGGTAAGAAGACGAAGTGAGAGAAGAGGAAGAACGTAACATCATCAACAATAAAATGCAATCCAACACATTTTCACAAACTTAAGCTGACAATAATCAGGTTAAATATAGCTGCATTATATCTGCATCGATGCATGTCACGAAAAGAATTTTCCAACTCTAAATTATACTATGGCCGCGATATTTCTATTATTGGTTTGCTCAGTAATTTTGGAGTTAGATTTCCGTGAGGAAATGTCAACACGAATAATAATATTTCCCTTGTTTGTGCGTGCAGACTAGCCGGCAGACACGTCTGCAATTATTTTCATGTGCATGAGAACATTATAACAACTTACGGTATTTTTCCTATGGAGTCACGTATAGACGTAGTACTAACTAATAATTACTTACTATTCGCTCGATTTCATGTGATAAGACATCAAAAAAAGAAAGTAAACATATCTCTAATTAATCCTAAACTATACTTTACATACTATCAAACTTGCCGTAACGTAGGAAGTTTTTATAATTTACGTTTTCATTACCTGTAGTAGGTCAGTGCTGATAAGTGATTAATAATAATTATAATGACTCTAATTACTATATATTTAAAATTGCATAGAATATTAAGGGTTTACATCGTGTTAAGGGTGGTAATGTTTTAATTAAATTGAAAGCGTAATTTATAAACATGGAGAATACTTTTGTGTTTAATACCAAACTATATCCGGCCATTTTGAAAAATCTTGGTGTCATCAAAGTATGTGTGTCGACTTATGTTGGCGTAATTGAAATAAAGGATGTCCTAATATGGTATACTTTAACTATTCAGAATTAAATCACTTTGTTTTTCAGCTGTTATACCAAGACCGATCGGTATTACGCGCCTTAACGTAAATAAACTAGTGATGTAAGGATACGTATTCAAAAAATCCGATGGATACGAATATTAAAAGAATCCGTATTATCCCTAATCGGCGAGAATGAATACGGATCCGGAATCAAAATGAATAAGCATTCGGGTGGTTACTAATGCAAAGTGCAAAGAAAAAATGGACTCGGGATCGCGTGTAAGCGAACAACATGGTCTGCGATTTGGCATATTTGATGTTATTCCCTAAAAAAAGATCGGGGTAACGGGTATCATATGGGATGAGACCCATTCGTTAAACACGGCCCGCCTCACCAGAACCGAATTCAAACGAGAACGAACGACGGTGCCTTACTATCCCTAACCTTCGACTTCGAAGCATATGATACCGCATCCACCTATCTACCCGTCCCGAAATAATTCCGTATATATGTTACGGTTAATTTGGATACTTCGCTAGTTTACAAACTAACCAGCTAGTTTGCAAACTAACTAAAGACACTGTTATTTTGAAGGAATCAGCCGTTTCCCGCAAAATAGCAGATGGTTTATAAACTAGCTGGTTAGTATGCAAACTATCGATTTGCTTCAGTTAAGATGAGGATTTTATTGAGGTTACCTTAACCTAAAAATTATGTTTTGTTTGTTGTCCAGAAAATCTAGCGAACGGTGGATCGGAGGGCACCCTACGGTCGGAACAGGGTTAGCACCTGGTTAGGGGCCCTGACCAGTCTCTTTCCTCGCAGGCGAAGAGGGATCGGCGCGAAAAAATCTACTATTGTTCCTTCCTCTGCGCATGCGCAAGCCCGGGATAAAAAGTAGTACCCATCCCCTAGCCCTAGACTCTTGTGTCAAAAAATACGATACGGTAAGGTGCAAACGTACGGTAGGGGTAGTGTTCAAATTAGCCAGTAAACTAGCTATTTTAGGCAAGTAGGATAGTTGTAGTAATCGTATTAACTAAAGACAATTGGATAGTATACAAACTACTTATATAAAATATCTAGTTAATATAAAAGCAATAATGAAAACTCTGTACATAAGGAACAATAGTGGATTTTTTCGCACCGATCCCTCTTCGCCTGCGAGGAAAGAGACTGGTCAGGGCCCCTAACCAGGTGCTAACCCTGTTCCGACCTTAGGGTGCCCTCCGATCCACCGTTCGCTAGATTTTCTGGACAACAAACAAAACATAATTTTTAGGTTAAGGTAACCTCAATAAAATCTTAACTGAAGCAAACCGATAGTTTGCATACTAACCAGCTAGTTTATAAACTATTTTGTGGGAAATGGCCGATTCCTTCAAAATAACAGTGTCTTTAGTTAGTTTGCAAACTAGCTGGTTAGTTTGTAAACTAGCCAAGTATCCAAATTAACCGTAACATATACATGTTTCGGAACCGCTTTCGCGCGGCTCAAGAAATTCGGATGATGGATGCGGATATTAGTTGATTCCGATTCCGTATTATCCGGATATCTAAAGAATACATTTCATTTATTATCTAGTATCACAGCTCCGTAATGCACATACCCTAATAGAGAAACTGCGGTCATTGCGAAACGCGCTTTCAGGCCCAGGTCACGACGGCGACGAGAGAGAACCGCACGCCTCTGCTTTCTTATTTATTACTTTCTTACTTCGCACTACATAACAATATCTTAAATGATAACAACTGGGAACTGACAGTAGATCGCGAGACATATAATTATTATGACTCATCTTTTAAGTTATAGTAGCTTCTTCACAATGCAGTGTGGTACTTTATATGGAAAACCATGACCATTTTAATTTTTTTAATCCCCCGTCATGTGAATTGCCGTCGTGACAGTCAATCGCTTACATTTTAGCTTTCAGCTTAAACCGGAAGTAATAGGTCACGATCTCGGCGGCTTCCGGTGTCCGTCGAGTGGCGCTTTGTTGACGGACGCACTATTTGTCCTTTCGCCCTATTCCGCGCAATCTAATGCTTTCTGATTAATTTTTCCTTTCAGATGAAATTCCCCACGTCTCACGAAAGAAAGTCGGTTTACTTTTCTCTCATTCTTCCTATATTACTTCTTATTTTTCATAGGTTCAAGTTGTATGGCACGACGCTTTTTCTGTATTAGCGCCCTTGCAAGAAATTGAGTAATAAATTTAATGCTCTCGTGTTATTATCTTTATTAAAAGGTTTGATAATTAATTTTTAATTAACTCCTTTTCCTTATAAAAAAACACGATAACGTATAGGTTTTTTATATCTTTTTACACGCACTCTTAGCCGTTAATACTACTACTCAACAATTATAAAATAACACGAAATTATTAACACGAAACGTTTATTATGATGCGGTGCAAAATGAAGACCTTTGGTCAAATCTACTATTTATAATGATAACAAATTCTTTATTGATGTTTATTTTTCAGATATAAAATCATAAGAGAGAAAATATTGTCGATAATCTCCCTCCTGTCAAAATTTACATTGTTGATGGCGATTGGTTGTAGATTTTGTCAATGGATAATTTTTGACAATAGGGAATATGCATATGACCCAAATAAATATGATACATATATTTTTTATATATAAGTAAATTAAATATTTGTGGTGGTATCAATTTATTTTGGTCGTTATTGACAAAAAAAAGGATTTTCTACTGCAAATTTTCGCGCGAATTTCGAAACTTGTAAAACGTGATCTCATTGGCTGTGACGTCAAAAGTATAATAATAAGTACCTGGCGTATTCCAGTATGTTAGGGTCATCGAAAAATCAATAAAAATGCCATTTAATGCGTAACTTATCCAATGAAATATCCCTGCACTTAAAGTAGAAGGTTCCTAAAACCTTATTCATGTATATTTTAAGCCGAAATAGGTCCAGAAACCTTCCAATCTTGCAACAAAAACTAGCATTTTTGCGAAATTTTGATACATAATTTTTTAAATAATTTCGACGTAAATAAACTGCAATTCTTTCTTATCATCGCAATGGTCAAAAATTATAAAATTTAAAAGTTTCAAATTTTGCATGTCCCCTATCAATATACCTTTATATTTATAGTTTAAACAAAAAATGATTGATTTAAATTTAGTGGGAGGTATTCTTGGATAATTAACGGGTAAAATAAACCCAAAAAGAATCACTAAATAGGAAAAATAGTGTATAATGATGTCGGTTAAAAATATGATTTGTTGGAAAAATCAAGAAAATTCAGTTTTTGTCCCTTAAATACCCTCCTGGGTTACCCATTCTATATTAATTTTAAAGTTTATTTATCCCTCTATAATATAGCGTTCAAAAATTGGAAAAAATTAGATAGGTTGGGTTGGGTACTAGAGTACCGTGTGCATCTGAAAAGAAGAGAAATGTCAAGATTTCTAAACTAACAAGGTTACCTCAGTCGATGCTGACCTACCTCAATACCTCACGTCATACGGCGGCCTGTGCGCTGTACACGGTATCGTCGATCTCTCTCTACGCCCGCAATTCTCCATAACCCGCCTTCTTCTTGATCTTGAGAGCAAAATATGGTAGTTTTTAAAGAAAATTATTTTTTTATATTATATAATATTAATTACTTATGTTGTATATTGGAAATAAGCATCAAAATCACAACAATTTTTGAGCTAACACATTGTACTGGAACGAATACAACGATAGCAATGGCGAAGAAGAGCTAGAAAGCAGGCCACCGGTGGTCAATCGACGTCAAGCCTTCCGCCTCCCCCCTGCGCATACCCCTCACCAGGAAGCTGCTCTAGGAGGTAACCGTGTTAGTTTATAAATCTTGGGGATATGTAATCTACTGACACGGGATTTAAAGGGTTGGAGGTTTGGGGGGAAGGGAAGACATCTTCCTTTCCGTAATCTGGAGACCCTTGCAGGCGCGGCCCGTGAGTTTTTTTACAGGTGGGTCAAAATTTTGTGGGCAATTAGTGATATCAACGCAACAAGCAAAATACAGTTTTTTAATTAAGGAAGGTTTTTTTGTATAATGGGCCTAGTTTTGCCAAGAAATTATTTACCTACAAATAAACACTGCAAAAAACATAAAATAGGTACTGTAGTATATTGAACATTGCTACTGTAAATGTTTATGACTTTTAGTATTGCTTTTCTATGTATTTTAGTCTAAGATTGATAGAGGTCGCCCCTGGTACTAAAAGTGTGATTATTCGTAATATGTATAATAAATATGAATGAAACAGAGCTTTGTATTAAGGGCAAAATTTTTTAAATTTATCAGCAGAGCGCTTTCGACCTTATAGGTCATCATCAGTGATTCCTGAAAGTAAGGAATAAACATATTTAGATACAGATTAAGAGTTTAATTTGAAGTTGAGTTTTATTTTGAAATTTAAAGTCAACATTTTTTTTATTTTAATTTATTTTGTTTTTATAGGTTATATTTAGTTTATTAATAATAATAATAATAATAATAATATTTATTTATTTGTGCCAGTAAACAATAAACAGTGTAAAAAGTAACAATATAATATCATGCATAAATATTTTACTCACTTGTCAGGATGACAGTCAGAAATCCATTTGAACGAACAACAGTAGAACATATTAAAATATTTTTTTCTACAAACGTCAAAAAATGACAAGGTTCGCGCATTGATAACAATATGCGAAGTGACACTTTTTTTCATTTTCCTGTTACTATGACCCCGCGTGCGCGAAGTAGTGCGCGAAATAGGCATTTCGCGCACAGCATGTAAATTATACATTGGCCAGCGAATCTGTAGGTACCAAAATTTTTTCGAAAAACTCAAAATTACGCACCGACCTTATCTCAACCAGACCCGTAACACCCTGTATAAAAGTATACATATTTTGACGTTTGTAGAAAAAATTTTGTTTGCAACTCGTGCGCGAAATACTTTAGTGATCTCGACTATTTTTTTAACTCGGCTGCGCCTCGTTAAAAAAATTAGATCTCGATCACTAAAGTAGCATTTCGCGCCCTAGATACAAAAATAACTATTACATCACAATTAAAATCAAACAATCATTTTACAAAACAATTTCAAATCCGGCATAAACGGTCACATTTTTGATGGTGTAAGATTTGATAAATGATCATGAACCACGAGGTTGCTAAATCGTTAGGGGAAAAATTTTTGTAACCAGAGAGACCTGGTGTGAAGTTTGGTTATAAATGCGCCAAATTCAAATTTTGATATCAAAGACCATCATTTGTAAATTCTATTCCTATGAAAAAAGTTGGTGGTAATTTATATTATATTTAAATATTAATTTAAAGGGAAAGTCTGATTGACTCTGGAATGAAAGAAATCAAACTAATTCAAGCCCGAACATTAACGAAATGTTAAGAGCTTAAATCAATCGCATAAATGTGTAATGTTAGTGGCATATATTTAGGGGGAAGTAAGTAAAAAAAGAAAGAAGTAGATGGGTGGAGGGGTTAGATTATGCAACGGGGAGAAAGAAATTAAAGTATAAAGGGTTTGGAAACCCCAAAAATATCAGAAGTTGAAAGAACACATTTGTTAGGGTTGTTAACCATCTCACCAACAATTAAATCATTTACCAAAAATTCTTAGCCAATTCTTAGACAGTACAGGGATGCATACTTAAAGTGCCTCTTGTTGTTCTGTTAGGAACGGCCAAGGACGGAATTATAGCGGTTAGTTTTTCAGAGCAAAATCCATGAAAGTATCGGTAGAAAAGCGATAAATTCCCACCAGCGCGGCGATGGGAGAGGGAATGGGGTTTTCTTGTTAGGATTGAGTCATTGATGAGTCGAATGGCTCTCTTTTGGATAGAATCAAGGATGTTAAGTGTCGAAGGTGATGCCGCTCCCCAGATGTAGGAGGTTACGTCTTCTTCGATAAAAGCAGAAATCCACAGCACATTATTAAAGCACTTTTAGCAATAATTATTGTATCTTCATCACTGTTCTCCATCTTTACTCACTACTATTTTTATCTTATGAAACTCTAACCTTCTTTGACATGTTTGTGCTTCTCCCGTCACGAACGTCAACTTTCAATGCTGTTTCACCATGTAATTTGTATGGACCACTGAGCAAATGTTCCTGGACATGGAAGAAATGTACACATCACCAACGCTCGACATTCGCCTATTTTGCCATGTAATGTGTGGCCGGCTTAAGACAAACGCTGAATTAAAAAACCAACAAACAAAAAACAATAAAAATAAAATAAAAATAATTAGAATTAAAATATTTGTAGCCGGGTAGAAAACGGGGCTTAAAAATTAATTCAGAGCATGAAACTGCGGACGACAGAATGTAGCGTCAGAAAAGTGGAATAATTTTCAATCCGCGCTCGGGGCCCGGAAAGCAAAGCTGCTTTCCCAGGGCGCTAAATTACTTACGGCCTGATCAAAGAAATTCATTCCGACGATGCACTGTACTTACACCGAGATCACGTGTTGCAGAACGGTGTCGTTTATGTTAAATAGTATATAAAGTATCGATTTTTTTTTAAATGATATTCTAAAATGTTGCAAGGTTGTTGTTTTATGTTTTTAGGGGCAAAAGGAAAAATATTCGAATACTCTAGGTATGCGGAAGCCTAAAAAACGGAAAGTTCTGGGTAGGTCTTATTTGAAAAACCTAGAGAGCGTGTAAGTTAGAAGGGGAGAAGTATTTTCTGGCTCGAAAGAGAACACCACGTGTTTTAGCTGCCGATGTGGCTCTTAAAGTAATGTGTTTATGCCAGTGCCAGCTGAGATCATGTTCGAAAGCGATGCCAACAAGACCAAACGTTTCTTTGTTTTGTAGGGCTTGGCCGTTCATATGGATGGGGTCAGCGTTGCCGGATTTCTTGCATGTCAGGGTGCAAGACTGGGTTTTGGAGGAATTAAACTGAACAAGGTTTTGTAACCTCAGTTTAAAATCAATTGAAGATCTTGGGAAAGGGATAGGTGCATGGATCTGCGTCTATTATCCAGCTCTGGATTAGAAACTTGTCTGGAAAAACGAATGTTTGTGTGAAGCATACCATCGTCAGCGTAAGAGCCCTTTTCCAGTATATCGGACCGACACTAATGTCGTCGTCCGGCTGTCCTCTGTTCACATGACGTGATTAAACTATGGCATATTGCCCGTATTCATTAAGTCATTGACGAAGGTCTGGCCACATATCGTCAGGAAAAGTGTGAATAGCTCAAATCAATTTTATATGCTAACAAGTTTCGACACGACACTTTTATCGGGTATGCAGTGACAAAATATCCAGTAGAAAGGCCGTCGAAGATTTTTTATCGTGTGGGATTCCATGTGAACAATGCTATTTAAATTGTTTAGCCACTAACACGTGCACGTACCTACGACACTTCTGTCGTCCCGATAAATACATATGTCGATCCGACATAGTGGGAACCGGCTCTAACAGTGGATGGGATTGGCAGTTATAGAGAGCAGGTCATTAATGGGTAGAAGAAATAGGGTTGGTGACAGGACTGAACCTTGGGTTACGCCAGCATTGATAGGATGGAAATCAGATGAGTGACCGTCTACCACGACAGATATGCGCCGATTAGAGAGAAAGCAACGATCCAGGTACATAGTTTGGGAGGAAGTTTGTTGAGGAGTACATCACTATTAAATGTGTGGTTCATCCGAAACCGCCTTTTTACAGGTTTGCTCAGGTTGAGTACAGACTGCTCGGAAAGCCATAACGATAGCGCGTGGGGTTGGATTTTTAGCGTTCTCTGTCTCCTTTTTCTTTATCCTACATAAGTGCAATATATAAAACAAAAGAAAAGGCTATCCTTAAATAAATGGTTTAATCCCCTGCTGATGAATATATGGAAATAACTATATAGCTGACCAGATTAAGAGTTGGTTGCTTTAAAATATAAATAATTGTATCTCCTCCTTGTGACTTCAAAGCGGCACAAAATCTGGTAGAATTAAAAAATTATGTATAAATCTTATTTTTGTAATTTATGCGAACCATTCTCTTTCGTTCTATTGAAAATTTTTTGGACCACATAAAAAATATAAGTCCGTTATTAACTCCATACTGACACAGGGGATACTACATGTAGATGTCCACACGTATAGGTATTTACTATTGTTCACCTTCCACGCACGCTAGCTCTTCTCTTGGATATTAAATAACTCACCTGTAAAAGAAGAAAGATTTCTATTAAAAATATTATAATCAACTTTCATTTTAGGGTAAGCAGTAGTTTTCCGCAACAGATTTTGTTTTAGTATTTTTCCCACCAAGTGAGCAAAGTTATACTTTTCCGCACGCAAAGCAGTCAGTGCGAAAAAGTAACATTGCGCATTAGTTTGGAACAAGATTTTTTCTACAGCGGTAGGAAAAATAAAACAGATAAAAGCATTATCATTTATTTTAACAATATAATAACCAGAAGATTATTAATTACTATTATTTGTTATTAACAGTATTTACATTGGATGAACAAATTGTGGCATTTTGTAAATGAATTGCCGATGCCAATTGATTTTGTTCACTATCTGTAGAAGCTGAGTATTAACGGACCACATCAAAGATATGGAGGAGAATGGGTCAGTGTCGGAAGTGGAGGTGGATGGTTTCTTGTTTGAGCTACAACCGCTGGCACTGTTTAAAATTTTATTTCACATTCCTTTTTTTTGGTTGTTGGACTCTTCTAAATAGCCATCAGCCGTGGTAAAATTCCAAAATTAAAGGTGTCCGGATAGTGTTATGAAACCAAAAAAATGAGTGGTTTTAAATTAAAAATTTTGCTTCCTTTAATACATACATACCAGTGGCGGCTGGTGAAATTTCAAAGTTGTATATCTCTGTTCCTACTTACAGGACCCGAACCAAATTTAAGGGTTTTAATAGTGAGCCCACTGGGAATGTTTTGGTAAAGAAAAAAAACATTTTGTAACTTGCGAAAAAAAGATAAATTTTTGGTGTGCCCCTCCTAGGAAAAAAATGAAAACGTCTAGGTATTTTATTTATTCTTTTTTCTAAACAAATTTTACATCATTGTGTCAACAGTTTTTAAATTTTGAGAGAAAAAAATGTGTTAGTAGAAAGTTATCGCCATTTGAATTTTTTTAAGCCTAAAATAAAATTTAAGAAAAAATTCAAATGACTATAACTTTCTACTAACACCTTTTGTTCTCTCAAAATTTAAAAACTGTCGACAGAATGATGTAAAATTTGTTTAGAAAAAAGAATAAATAAAATACCTAGACGTTTTCATTTTTTTCCTAGGAGGGGCACACCAAAAATGTAACTTTTTTTCGCAACTTACAAAACGATTTTTTTCTTTACCAAAACATTCCCAGTGGGCTCACTATTAAAACCCTGAAATTTGGTTCGGGTCCTGTAAGTAGGAACAGAGATATACAACTTCGAAATTTCACCAGCCGCCACTGATACATACCTTACTGTAAAATACGAGAAATAAAGAAAATAAATTACTTTTGCTATATTCTAGCTTATTTATTCATAATATGTATGAAAATTAAAAAAAATGTTTGAGAAAAAATTAACTTTTACTTTTCCGCGACAGTGCGCACTTGGCTAACTAAAATTCGTGCGCAAAGTAGGTACCTACTTTGCACACGCTCGTAAAAAAGATATATTATACGTTACAAAATTCACTAACAAAGTTTCATGTGGCCTAATAGTGGTGTAAATTTAAATCTTTTAGTTGATCAGTTAAGCTTTGACAAGATCTGGTCATGTCATTTTACAAGTACATGTCGTCATTAAAACTGCAATTTTCTTATTTTTGAAGTAATGTTTATGAATTTAGTGCTATTATTGAAAAGAGCACATTCTTACTCTATTATATATTATTATATATAACTTTATATCAAATTTAGTAGTCTTGTCCTTACAGTTGTCAATTTAAAACCTAGGTTGATAGTATTCGTTCAGTAATTTTGTAGTTGTACCTCAAACTACACAGCAGTACTTTCTCAGCAAATAGCAGCAAATATTCTACTATAAAAAAGCGTACATATTGTTTTCGTTGCATGGTGCATAACATATTTTCTACTGTTTTTCGGGATTTGGTTTATTAGAGATAAAATTAATCTGGACTGAAAATATTTACCCAAGCCAGAAAAACACTTTTATGTTTACCCTAATAACGTAAGTAATGAATTGGCGTCGTACTTGGCAAGCTTACCGTGGCCTTTGCTCTGTGTCATAAATTCTAGAAGCACATTTGCCGCTTTGGTCTTTTCTGAAAAACTGTTTGTGCCATAAATCCAGCAGGTTTTTTATAGATAATACGACTTTTGGAAGTAAGAAATTATTGTATAATTGCAGGGATGCCATTTTGAAATCAACAACATTACATATTTTTCTCTTAACTTTATGTAAGTCAAAGTACTTGCTAATTATCCCTGTTATATAGATTACTATGAATAAGTCGAACATTTAAGCAGGTCTTTAAAGCACAAATTTTGAGATCAATACTGTTTTTTTGTGCGTTACTTAAGCGCTACCTTCAGTATACTTTTTAAAATTTTTGAATGGGTTTCCCGCGCGAAGTTTTCTCAGTCGGTTAAGAGGTTAGCTGTTTTGCCAGCAGTACCAAAAATTTGACAGAAGGATCTGTCATTTTGGTCTATAAACAGTGTTGTATTATCGGCCCACTTGAAAACAGCTGATTTCGTGTTTCGACGGAAATACACTGTTCCGTCTTTTTTCATACCCTTTTATTTTCTTTCAGTCAAGGAGGGAACGATAGCGGTTAATTCTTCTGCGCAAAATCCATGCAAATATCCGCAGAAAAGAGAGATCACCAACAGTGCGGCGATAAGAGAGAGAAAGGAGTTTTCTTGCGAGGACCGGGTCAGGGTACCAATAATTATTTTTAAGTGACGAGTTCAAAACTTTCAGGCCTATTTTCTATGAAATTTTCAATTGTTATCAATGTTTACCCAATAAGCATCGCCCATCGAGCTGACAAGCGCATTACAAAGTCGCCTTGCAACAGTACCATCACTTGGATTAAAATTACAATCCGATTCGCAGATGCTTTGTGACTTACCGTAAAATGGGGTTACTTTGGCAGTTTGGTATTATAATTCAAAAACGAAAAGGAATATTAAACTTTTAAAAATAGCATAGTGCCTTGCGTCCTTTGGAAAGCCCCTCACCATAGTTTGGATTTAAAATCTAAGACAACCAAGAAAAAAGAATATTTGTGGGGTGCCAAAGTGGCCAGCAAAATGGGGTTATTTTTTCAGGTACTTTAAGACGTATTAAATCTAGAACAGACGTTCTTTAAGCCTTTCACGTTGCTACTTTCAGAGGTGTCAAAGTTGGTTTGACAGGACTGTGTGAAAAACATTACAGAACTGTGTGTTTTGGATTTTTGCACCTATCGTGTGAAAAAGGACAGTTTCGAGTCATGGTTATTGTGCGGTATTTATCGATTTCGAAGGCAGTCGTAGAAAAAGGGTTTAAATTGTCAAATTTAACCTTGTTTCTATTCCATACATCATTACAGGTCTGATCACTGTTTTATAAAGCAGTCTCCTCTATTCTCCCTGATCCTATGGCCACCAGACAGCACAGCCCAGTTTACTAACATGTATTTTAACATAACTTATATTCGGTGGACATACTGTATTAACAGTTAATATTATCTTAAAGATATTTAATTAACTCTATTAGTAATTGCTACCGCAGGATATAATTCGCCCTCCTTTCCAGGTTTAATTTAATCTGGCATGAAATTATCACAACTTGAAGGATTTAGCTGAGGCAGAAAAACACTGCTGTATTTACTTTAATAACATAAATTTCGAATCCGCAGCTTATGTCAGTAATTTTGCCAAATTTGTCGTATATTCCAGAATTATATGTTCTATCTGCCTGTGTATTTTATTATCAGCAGGTTCTTAC
The DNA here is from genome assembly GCA_963971165.1 of Philopedon plagiatum. Taxonomy (NCBI): domain Eukaryota; kingdom Metazoa; phylum Arthropoda; class Insecta; order Coleoptera; family Curculionidae; genus Philopedon; species Philopedon plagiatum. The sequence goes on along the minus strand of OZ020191.1, from coordinate 132,041,707 downwards.
AAAGCTAAACTGAAAAACAACCCCACACGTATCAGAACCAAACCAAATTTTATAAATAAAACAATAATTCTACGCCCGTAGAGATCTAGGCGTTGCGCATTTTGAAGAAATTAACAAATTCGTAAGAAAAAGTATTTTTAAGACGATATTCTTTTCTGTGACATCAGCTCCCACTATGTCAAGTTTCATCGCGATCCGCTTTTCCGCTGAGACGTGATAAACTAACAGACTGTCGCATTTATAATAGCTTTGTTCGCGGAAGACATTCCGAATCGATTCAGAACGAGATCAGAACTGATTCAGGTTTGTCGTAGTGCGCATGCTTAATTATTAACCGATTCAGGATTTGTTTTTACCGCGAACGATTTCGGAACATCGGAACTAGAATTATTTGGGATTGTCTACTGTCAATGTATTTTTTTGGTTTTGGCGGCAATAGGGCATGGGCATAGGGTAGTTACAATAAAATCCAAATCACCTTATGCAAAAAATCTGTTTCAGTATAAACTTTGGATTCCTAACCAAACAAACACAATCGTGAAATCATATAAATTTGATAGGGGGCGTGTCCGAACTTACGGTTCTTGTTAAATCCCTAGAACCGATAGAATCAGTTCAGAATGGATCTCGAACCGAATGTTGCTTCTCCGCGAACACGGAACTGTAACTAGAAATCCGGAATTTTGTGATCCGCGACCGTCATTATTTCAACTGCGTATGCGAATAGTCCCGAATCCGTTCTGAATCCTTACCGCGAACAAAGCTAATATAGGTAAGGACAAGGAAGCTATGATGATAATTTTTTATAATTTCTTGTTTTATATGCATAATGCTTATATGTATGATTTTTTAATGCATCAGATTTTCAAGCAAGCAATTACAAGCCCAAAAATGTTATTTGAAAGAAAATTACTGGGATAATTTTAATTTAAGATTCTTACAGATTTTTCCAAGGCCTTCGACAAGATTGACCACGAGATTCTGCTGGGAAAATTGAGGGGTTTGGTTTTAGCGCGTCAGCAGTGACACTTTTTGAATCATACCTAGTGCGTAGAACCCAATTTGTATTTTATAATGAATTTACTTTAAACGATTATGTGGCAACTTCAGGGGTTCCACAAGGATCGAACTCGATGCAAGTAGAAAATATTTATTGTTTGCGTAAATTTCGTTTTGATTATAGTGTAATTTGTGTGTAATTATTTTTATTCAATAATGAAATTTCTTAAAAACTATCGTATAAGTATTGCATTGTGCCAATATGCAAACAGACCACGGCAAGTGATCCGAGCAATCTATTTTCAAACCTGAAATCAGAAAAAAGTAGTGAAAAGTTAATTAAAAATTGTACATAAATATTATTAAATTGAAAAAACAAATCGCCAAATTGAAGTAAGCATATTGTACTATTTATCTATTTTTATGGTGTAATAAATCTTAACAAAAGTTTGAAGACAAATGAGGTTATGATTTACCACTGTCAAATTATAGCGTAATATAAATAAAGAGGAACAACTTATTTCGCGCTTATTAAGCACATAACATGATCCAAAACAAATACATTTAAGCTTTTACTCCTTTAATTTCCGCAGATGTAGGTAAAGTCAGGATTTGTAGAAAAATAACCAGTCATCGTAAATCAATCAACTGTCGTCAACGAAGAAATCAGAATAGGTTTGTTAGCCCGCAAACTATTTGATGATCCTTGTGGTCATGATTGAACAGTATCTTTAATTACATGTAATGTTTCTTATTCACGAAAGCTTCTAATCTTTGGGAATTAATTAAGAAAATAAATGAACGCTCGCATTAACAATGCAGAAGCCATAATAACACTTTTATTAGCATGTAATGTGACGTCACAACCAAAAGTGTTGCGCTTTATTAATTACCAGATTTGTACGAAAATTTGTAATAAAAAGTTTATTTTTGTTAATAAAAACCAAAATATATGGATAAAAACACCTAACCTAAAGGATGCTTAAATTTTCTAAACTTTTCGCGAAGTTTATCGTACTCCTGGTGGCTATACTTCCCATTTCCTGAGGCGTCAGAGTCAGAGTGAGATGAATGGTGGTATTAATTAGAGCCTATTGCATAGTTATGCTATGCCGTCGCATAGTATGTGTTTTGCTGTTTCTGCAGCTGCCCACATTACCGACACCTTTCATCTTTTCTTTTGCCCATTTTCTTGACATTGTACCTCAAATAAGAAGATGTATATTAAGTCGTAAGTCATTTATATCTAAGTCAAGAAGCTCCTTGCCTTTTTGAGGCAAACGGTTGATAAAACCATTTGCTTGACTTTGGGCTGACGTCTTCTCAGTAGGTTTTTAGTTAGTCCTTTTCCTCTGGTTACAAACTGAACCTCAGGAAAAATCAAGCATTTCTCTCCGATGATGTATGATGTACTATTTTTTTATCAGAACAGACTGATATTTTTACAATTTCGATGTTTTATTCTCGCAAACACTGTAAAAGCTTATTTTAATTTAAATGGCAAAACCGCAGGTAAGCTTTCTAAAAAATACATTTAAAGTTTTAATGTAGATCGAAAATGGGGCCAAACGGTTCGTCTTTTTCAATAAGCACTCTAGCTCTGATGTATTCAGCACACAGACGAAAAATATTCAATCCAATCACCGTATATGACATCGGCAACATTGAAAATGCATAACTCTCTAAAAATGTAATTCTGAGCTAGGCAAGCGTTCCGCGGCGCGGGTCGGGAAGGGGTGAGATAGGGTCGTCCTACCTTTGATGTCTGAAATGTTAAAGCATGAAAATTGAATTTCTGTGAAGCGCCTTTACAACCTTTTAGCATATTTAATCTGAAAGAAGTTTGAGGAAAAAATAAATATGCAATTATTCTTTATAGTAAGCGGAGTCAGGGGAATGTGACGTGGAGTTTAAATTGAGTTTGGAGGCGCCAGCGATGAAACCGGCGCGATGGAAATTCTGTAAATTCTGTTATTTGATTTTGTTGTTTTTTCTACGTAAAAGGATTTGGAAAAATATTTCAGTTAAAAGACGCCTTTTAAATTTGTACGGGGTGGTAAAATAATCTCCAAAATTGGAATAACTAAAAATTCTGGACGCTATAATATTGCTTTCCTTCTGCGCGTCCATTCCTGTACGCTTTTCGCCGTAATAGCGGCTCATTGGCAATGCTAGGATCTGCAGAAGGAAAGCAAACGAAGAAAGTATGTACCTATTTAACAAAAAGTTGCATCTTTGGCGTGATTGTTACCACATACCTGGTGCACTAACGAAACAAGAACAGGTAATGTTTTCAAATTTAAATAACCCAATGTACCTTATTCAAACTAACTTTTAACATAGGTGGCTGTGGAAGAAATAAACAATTTTTCTATTTGTCAAGCAATGATGTCATTTTAATGTGCAATGGCTGCAGAAAAGTTATCTCTTAAAAAAAATTGAGTTAGGTTTAATATGTGACGATAATCATCAAAGTTCGCGTCACGCTGCAGAAATATTTAAAGCTAGACATCCGGGAAATAATGTTCATCATTCAACAGTGGCAAGACTTTTAAGTAAATTTAAAGAATATGGTTCTGTTAATAGTAAATACAAAGTTCCTCATCTCAGCCCTGTTACCAGTGAAGATGCAAGTTTGGATGTCATATATGCACTGTGGAAAACCCTCTTATGCCGCTGTCTCAACGCTACGAACATGTTGGAATGTCAGAGCGGTCGATGAGAAGAGTTTAAGTCAACAATAAAGCTATAAACCAAAATTTGTTCATGTATTATTGACAACCTATGACGCTCGACTAGATTTTTATTTTTGGATAGAAGGAAAAAGGGAAATAGGCAGATATATTTTTTTAAATATACTCTGGCGTCTTCACAGTCGTCCGAAAATGTAAGGCTTATCCTACTAGATACATAATTTACTATTATCATACTCATAACCTTGTCTCATTCCGTCGCTGATCTTACCAAGGGGCGAAAGCGCCAGTTTGCTCAGGTTGGGATTTTTTTTAATGTTCGTCCCTTAGTCTGATCCTAATAATGTGTTTAGTGTCGCTTATGCCTATAGACGATTTGCTGTATACTCAAACAGCTAGAGTTGGAGGTCCGCCAGATTGTCAGATCGTGGATACCTTTAAATCTAATCACTTCATGCCCCTAACTCAAAATCGAAGGAAGTGTCGCTTTCGCCCCTTGGTAAGATCAGCGACGATTCTTTGCTTCTCGTTGTTGTACATTATCAATATCCATTTTTAATTATTATCTATTTAATTTAATTAGTGCACGCAAGCAATACACGACGAACAACGCATAACTCGTCCCATCGTCGCACGAAAAGTGGGAAATTGAAATTTACCGCAATCCGTATTAGCATATATAATAAACGGCCCGTAGACTGCAGCTTAATTAAGGCGTTATATGGGATTTCATTATGTCTGTTACATAAACTCGGATGTACACATCCCGGAACGTGGCCATTACCGCATTTATTTGGTAAATACTGAATCCAGTATAATAATGACATTGAGGTTTTGATCCAGTTAAATTACTGCTAAAATGTATTGCAATAATTCAGAGAAACAACGGCAGACTGCTCCAGGCGGACCAATATAACGTTAATTACGACTTTACAATTTACGACTCATCTACGTATTTAATTACTAACAACAGTGCGAACTGCCGTGTTTTTGAACACGCTGTAAAATTTTATTACCCTGCTTAAGAAATTATACATAACGTACATATACAAACAGCAACTTCACTACACTAGTATTTTATTAATACCTAATGTGAGTTTACCTTAAACTGTCATTTAAAGAATATCAGTGTAGTTAGTTCTTCTGGAAACTAGGTTCACTATTGCTGAGGTACGGTCGCGAGCGAAAAATCCCGGACCATTATTTTTTCTAATGTAATTCAAATTTCTATACCTTAGATTTCTACCTAAAACTTGTCATGGAGTGATAATAAATGTCAATAGATTTTAAAAACATTTATCACTTTAATTTTTGATAAAATGAACAGATTAAACCAACAACAAAGAGCAAGGTTGATGATCTTATTTGAAAAGGGTCGCGCAGTAAGAAGAATATCCGAAGAAATCGGTTTACTAAAAAGTACCGTACAAGAGTTGATCAGAAATGGGAAAATACCTGCTCTCCAAATAGAATGCCTGGAAGTGGATGGAAGAGGATATCAAATGAATATGACAATAACTTTGGTAACTGTTGGAAAACCATCGATCCCAAACAGCCGTGAAGGCGCAGAGACAAACAAACTTTCCTGGCTCTGTTAGAGCAAGACACTGCCCGCGCCGAGTAAAAGAAAGATCTCATTTAAGAAATCGTGCTGCTGAAGAAACCATTTCTAACTACTGACAACAAAGAGCAGACGGTTAATCCTATTACAGTGGGCGGCTGAGTTTACCGACCTGCAAATAATTTGAAGAAAAATACACACAAAGGGTAAAATAAAACAAGTGGTAGATTTTCAGTCAATGTATAGGGATACATGACCTTAGATTTACAGCGGAAGTATATGCAGGGTGTTATGACATTCACTGCATATATTGAAACTGGTAAATCCTGGTATGAATTCAGATTAAAGTAAAGTATTCATAAATGGCGGTTCTACATGATAAAAAAAAGTAGATATCGTCCCTCAAAAATTTGTTTTTGAGTAAACCACTGGTAACAAACACATGACCATATAAAAAAGAAAGAGCAATGTCAGTTACAGAAAAAGAACTTTTGTTTTGACGTCAGTCAAGTCAGTCAGTCGCTGTGGCATTGCCAAGTCTCTCTATAATATTCCTATGTAACAGGTTTGAAAAAATAATATTTTTGTTATCTTTAAAGTAAGAAATCCTATTTCAAAAAAATAAATTTAAAAAAGTAAAAATACTACAACACAAAAAATATAGAGAACAGATGTTCAAACGAAGAGTAAAATTTTGTTCAAATAGAAAGACAAGAAATTTATGGAGGAAAAAGGGCACCTATACAAAAATTTTAGTTCAAAATTAGCTTCAAACAAAAAAATCCTAACACTTAAGCATGTATTTTTTTATTTGCCTATTTTTAATCAAATTTAACAAAAGATTTTATTAACAGGTTTATTTATATCGTCCTTAATTTTTAAGCGAAATTCTTCACAAATTAAAGTAATAATAAACTTTACCTTCATAAACTCTTTCAGTGTTGAAATAGTCATATTTAGCAGTAACAACACAGTACAGTCAATAATAAGAAAAGAGCACTCAACTAATAATTAAATTAACAAAAGTTAAACACAGTTCAAATACATTCCAGACATTTTTATCTCTATCCGCCATATTAAAAACAAAAACTTTAGTTTGATTGGGTTTGACTGGGTTTTATTTAAAAACTTTTTCTTCAATCCAATTATTGCGAATTATTAGTTAGAGGGGTAGCAGGTATTGAGTATAATTTCTTAGAGGAGGACACAATTTTAAGTAGTATAAAATAAGAAGGTTGATGATTCTATATGCTGACACTGTAAAAGCCAGATTTTTGCAAATGCTGTTTTTTCGGTAAAAGTAAAAAGACCTTTTGCTACGAAATCATTAAATTTATCAAAGTCTAAGGATTCTTTCGGGTACCTAAGTATTTTGCCAGATTATAAATTTATTTTTTGTGGTTTGATTCCGATAAATCTTTCAAAGTAGTGCAAATACTTGCACGAACAAAGGCCGCTGTGATAAAATATTGATAAAACATATTATTTTTTATTGACAACAACATCTGTTTATTTGTCTTTTACTAATGCACGTTTTACCAACAAGGATAGAAAGAAATCGAATTCCTTTGGGAATTTTATTTCATATTGCATCTGAAACGATTAACAGTATTTTGGCAGATGTTCTTGGTTGTGGTTGTGGTTGATAATTAGCCAATGCATTAAACGTCAGTTGTCAGCAGCTGAGTTGCTAAATTATTATCAGTCGCAATCACAACCACACCCACCTTCAAACAGAAAACATCTATTGATTTCTTGTAGTAATTTGACCTACCCTTTATATAGTACATGTAACAGTCTCTAGAGATATAACTATTGTATGTACCTACTCGCTTTATAGCGATAAAGTCTTATCGAAACAGTATTTCGTTTTCAGGAGAAAATCAAATAAAATCCTACTGAAAATTCTGTGGGAAGAAGTGCAACGTCGTAAATTTACATTTATATGAAAATATTAGTTACGACATATATTTTTGTTGGTTTTATCGTAGATGTATGTGTTTATGGTGCCGTAGTCACTAAAACATTTTAAATTTAAAAATCGTTTCTATTTAAAATTGTGGCCTTTTAAACAAATATTTCACTAGGACTATAAACTTTGTTTTGTTCATTTTTTTAATTATTGTATCGTATGTAGCAAAAGGTTTGAGACAATAATGAAAACCATGCCATTTATTTCAGTTTTAATCTTTAAGTAAATTCTATACTACAACAACAGTTAACATTATTTTTTAACAATATATCCCATATGTCCATGGTCATTGTTTTAAAATTTAGGCATGAGTGAGTGTCTAGAAAGTGTTGCATCGTTTTACGCTATTTATGAAATGTTTATATTTGTGTTTCTTTTTGATAATAAAGTAACAGATCTCAACTTCGTCAAGTTTGATTTTCCTTTTCATATTCATACTAGACGTGATATTTTAAAGTGGATTTAAAACTTAAGAATTTATTTGGCATTAAACCTATTTGGTTTTGATTCCCAATTAATTTTTAAGTTTTATTTGCTATTTAAAATATTTAAAATAACCAAAAATATGAAGTTTTAGATTGCGCCTGCGCCACCTTTAGTTCAATCGCCAGCCACGGCCAGACCAATTGTCACTGTAATCTGACGTTTGATTGACATTTCATATGTCATTCGAATCGATAAGTGCTTTCTGCATTAGTATTCGTTGGTCTAAATGTTGGCGTTGATTTGGCTTTTATCTTCACTCGGATGACCTCGGCCAACGTGTGGAGGGGTTTAAATATGGACAAGAGGCGAATGGCCAGCGCAAGCCACAGGAAGTTTAGACAAAATAACTCTATACATGTTGAAGTTGATTTGGCTCTTGCCTTCACCAGAATATCCTCGGCCAACGTGTGAAGGGGTCATAAGAAGATACTGGAAAGAGGACTAGCACGGGCATCCGATTAAAAGTGATAATGATTAATGATTAAATGATTATGTGAACAGAACACGCCCTTTTTCTCTCCATGAAGTTATTAAATTTTTTATTATTTCTTGTATATACGTGTTTGTAAAAATGATATTATTTTTTATAGTCCAGATCTACCCTAAATGCGGCACTGAAAACGGAATCGAGCATGTGCACTGTGCATGTATAAATAACAGATATACATATGCCAATGAGATTTTCATATTCTGCAAGGATGTTTAGAATGATATATGACCTGTATCGTAACTGTTACGCGACTTTACTGTCCTACCAACATCGCCATATTTTACAAAAGTAATATTTGTTTTGTCAAAATAAATTATTCATTTTATTAAAAATGATGGAGCGATTCTAGATGTGCTTTGCATTTACTTTTTTTTTAAAAAAAAAGGTCAGTCAAGTGCGAGGTAGATTTGCAGGTCTCACTCAAAAAAGAAATTCGTATGTTAAAGAAAATCACTTTACAGTAAGTATGAGTCTTTCTTTAAATTTGAAAATTCATATCTTTGAAAGAGATTTCCCGAGCAACAGATTTTCTTTCTTCAGTTCGTTAATGTTTTTAAAATTTTCTGTACTATTAGTCCTGACTCGAAAAATGGGTTCCCTTTTGTTTAATCGAGAGTTTTTACAACTGCGTATACTGGAACTTCTTTTACAAAAAGGAATCCACTATTCCAACCAATTTCAACAATATTTTTTACCTACTTTCTTAACTTAGAGTACAACTAATAGTACCGCTGTCCTTATTTCTATTCGTTGTGTCGTAGCACCACTATCTTTTAAGAGTCCCGTCTTGGCTAGAAAAACGTTGAGTAAGTCACCCAGGACATTATGATGTTATTTTGCATTTGTTCTTTAGTAACAACTGCTAATTCCCTGTATACTTATGTAATTTCATTATTAAAGCTATTTTAAATTCCATTATTTCCTTTTAATTTAAATCAAGCATAAAATGAATGACACAAAATTAATTAATTTTAATACTATTATGACAACATACGGCTTGTATGGGGTTAACCGCAATCCTAACCAAATGCCACGTTCGCTATAACATTTACCTTCCATGACACCACCCATCATGTTCCTTGTGGTACACGCAACATTGTTACACACGACTAATAAATTTTACATTCCAATTGAGAATGATTTATTGGTTTAGAGAAAGTCATAGATTGTGGTAAATGTTTATTTTCTAACTTCTTTATTAATAAAAAGCAGCTCTCAGAGTTCATTACTTAAAAGGTATTATTAAGTATATTAAATAAACAAATTCAGCGCTACTACACAGTCATCTCTATACTACTTATACTTCTATAAAATATTTTCAACATCTTTCAATTTTACTTTTATATTATGTCACGTACAGACTATGGACTTGTTCAATCATTTCGCGTTTTCAATAAATATGTTAATATTACTGCACAATCAGTCAATCGAAACACGCACACAAAAAATTGCGTCGGTTGGTCGTATAATAATTAAAGCATTGTAAACATAGGATATTCCAGTTGGAAATAAAATTAAATCCGATTTAAAAAGAAAATACAAATATTTAATTGGAAGTGACACCGCTGCCGGCGCCGGTTCACAAAATGTTGATGCATGGAAACCGGCGCCCACACCCGGGTACAAAATTTCTCGGGTGCCGGCGCCGTAGTCCAGATACGGCCAAAACGGAATGCCGGCAGTTTTAACTTAAAAAAATAATAGTTACGTCTTTTACATGATAAGTAAACATTGTGTTGTTTTAATTTTGCGTAGAAACTATAAAATATGAAAGTAGGTTCATATGAAAATTTTAATTGCGTTTTGACGGACTACAAGAAAGCCACAAACAATGAGTTTTGGCTGCGTGATAGGAGAACAATTGACAATCAAAGGCAACGAAAACCCGAGCCCGTCCATGAGGTCATTTCGTCAATGACCCACCTAAATTTATTTTCAATGATCCACCTAATAATTTATTTTTTAAAACCAAACTTTTATTTCAAGAAAGTGCAAGTTCCATATGAAAACTCCCCCAGAATAAACTAAGCCAAGCCATCGTCGAAAGATATCCAAGCTTGCTCCTGGCTGGGTCGGATTTTAAATTGGGCTAATAGGATTAAATGGACGATATCAATTCATTAAAACTAAGAGAGAAACAGACATACGCGCTTTAGGAAGTTAAAAAGAGACACCATTTGTCGACGGCCCACCACTGCCACTTTGGAAATATACTCTTTCAAAACATTTGGTGTGGAAAAAGAAAAACTAATTAGGTAGCTAATATGCGCATTGTATTTGCATTGTATTAATGTATTATTAATTAGCGGTTAAACATAAAAATTTATAAATACGATCTCAGCCACGTCAGCGCTAGTCATCTAATATAACGGCATCGGACCGGTCTTCTTACATTACCAGCATAGTCCAAAGGTAGAATCTGGGCAAGTTGACCAAGAGGTCATGGGTTCGAGGCTGTGTTAGGGTAGACCTCTTTTTAAATTTTTGTTATTAAAAAAATTAGATCGGCTCTAAAAGGTGTATTGGCAACAAGTTATCAATTGCTCCTCGATAAAATGTTTTTAAAATTATTGGCAATCTCATAACTACTACAGCTGGCAGCCTGCACGTGCGTAGACAAAGATCGTATTACTATGTCTAGTCGCCAGTATTGTATTTATTAAAGTTTCGGCAGCGTTCCTAATTTTATTTTACGAATAATCATACTTTTAGCTCAGAATAAACACAACCATTTATTATGGGCTTTTAGTACAAGGCGCGACATCTATTGAGAAGATGCTAAAGGTATCAAAACGGGAAGCCGCTAACAATCTAGAGTACTAAACACATAGAAAAAGTCATAAATATCTAGAGCAGCAATGTTCAATATACAGCTTATGATTTTTGCGGTGTTTATTTGTAGGTACATAATTTTTTGGCAAAACTAGGCACATTATTAAAAAACCTTCCTTAATTAAAAAAGTGTATGTTGCTTGGTGCGTTGATATCACTAGTTGCCCACAAAATATTGACCCACCTGTAAAAAAACTGACGGGCCGCGCCTGCTGGAAATCTACCAGCGTGGATAAGGGCTACATAGAAGAGTCTACCCACCAAAAACAGGAAACATGCAATAAAACTTTAAGCAGTACCAGCCGTTGTAGCCTAAACAAGAAACCATCCACCTTTATTTCAGATACTGACCCGTCCTTCTCCATATCTTCGATGCGGACCGTTAATACTGCAGCTTTTACATATAGTGGAAAAAATCAATTGTGGAATCGGCAATTCATTTACCAAAGGCCACAAATTGTTCATTGTTCAGAATGTAAATATTGTTAATAACAAATAACTGTAATTTATAACGTTCTGGTTGTTAAGATGTTAAAATAAATATTATTATTAATGCTTTCATTTGTTTTATTTTCCTTACGCTCGCAGAAAAAATCTTGTTTTCAACTGAGAAAAGTTATTTTTGTACTTTTGATTTGTTAGTAACAGAACCATTAAGTATATTTTAGCTAAAACATGCATATTGAATTGAATAACTAACGCGTACACGTTAGTCTTTAGAAAATTTACTCTTGCGTGTTTCAAACTCCAATTTCACGTCCACCGTGGATGATCTAACTGTTTTTCTCTGATCTAACGGCTTCTGGCTGATGACTACAATCGATTGCGAATAACGGATTTTTGAGGTAGTCAGCAAAACTCATCATAGGGTCACTAAGTTCTCGGTGTTAGTAGCTAGCTTAAAAATTCTCATAATTACAATAGGCTGCTTCATACCGTTTCTTTGAAAAATCTAAAGTCCATCTTTCGAAGGGAAATACGGTAGAGTTAAGATACTGTCACTTATATCGGCCTTTGTAAATTGTGTGCTATCTTTTTCTTTGTTGTCGGAAAAGGTACTTGCCTGGAAACCAATAATCAAATATCTCGGTTTTTCGAGACTCATGCTAGTTCTTATCTTTGTCTTAAAGCAGGTAGCTCGTAAAGATCCCATTTACGGTTACGGTTAGCAATTGGAAAGTTTGCATTACTTCCACCTTTATTCATGCGTGACGATATCTTTAACTTCTGTCGATCATCTGGAATAATTTGATGAATTTTCCATTCAATTTTTTCAATACAAATGTCCGCATCCACTTCACTGTTGAAAGTGCGGGCAATAATTAAAATCAACTCTTGCTTGACGTTAAAAATACCCTCTGAATAATCCTCAGCAAAACCCATGACATATTTTAGGTTACTTGCGGAATCTAATATATGAGAGATCTATTTTATGCAGCACCCAATGACACCATAGTTTTCAGTGTTGTAATTCCGGGTTTTCGAACAACAGCAACTTGCTGCTATCAAAGTATTACTTTGCGCACTTATTGGAAAAATAACTATATTACAGCACAGATCTCGATATTTTCCTTCATTTACAAGATGTAAAACTTAAGCTTTAAGGACTGTAAAACACAAACTACTTAATGGTCTTAATGCACTCTCGTAAAACTTTAAAGGTATACTAACGAAGGATGCGGCTGCATAAACACGTGTCAAAATAACTTGCGCCCTCTCTGGTTCAGGCTGGGAACTTTTCATCTCATCCTCGTATTTCCAGCACTGCGTCACAGCGTCCAATGGTCAGCACAATGGCACAAACTCCACTTCGTCGCCTCTGTCATCGGTTTGCGGTTTCTGCGTTTGTATTTGACAAGAATTTATAGGAACAGGCGTTAATTAAGGTGCCGACAGTAATAATTTATAAAGTTACAACGACGTCCGAAAATACAAAACCGTGTTTTCCCTCTACTTACTATAATAGATTTAGAGTGACCGTATTATCTGAGCATGTTTTTGTTGGCTTAAATCCTAAATACATAATATCTTGATAAGGGTTGGACTGTGTCACCAATACGCAGTTAATTTATAAAGATAATTATAGCCCTCTCGCACGTCTGCAGATAAAATTGAATTTTCATTTGCTTGTGGCGTTAAGTCAGATTTTTGAATTTTAATTGGTTACTAAATATATTATTTGTAATATTCGGAAATATGTATGTTTTTTTTATTATATAAATTATTCAGGCAAGTCATTACAAACCCAAAAATATTATTTGGAAAAAAATTACTGGGAGAATTTCACAGTGCCGGATCTAGGAAAATTCGTACAGTTTTCGTTTGCTTTCCTTCTGTAGATCCTGGCCTTGCCGATGAGCAAAAGCAGAGCAATATATAGCCTCCAAGACTTTGGACTTTGACCAGTTTTGGAGATTATTTTTATATACCTGATCGGGGATTAACGACTTCTTTAGCGCTGCATAGCTATTAGTGATGCGATTCCGCGAACTAGGTAGATACTGCGAAAAAAATGTAACTTGTTTTTAATTATATTATTATGGAATACCTCATTTAAAATCAAAACCCCTACTTAGTAATAAAAAACGGTACAAAAATTATTATTTACAAAAACCAGCCAATACCAGTTTGTCACAAAATAAGCTTGCCCAGTATAATAGACGAAACAAGAATAAATGACGTCAATCTACAAACTAAATCACAACCATTTCCACGAAACAGACTCAGTTCGTAAACTATCTGAATACTGAAGGAAAACTCAAACACATCCTTTCCTGCTCTAATCCATCCGTCGTTATACCGCTTATCAGTGTTACCGCAGCTAGTTTTTAAAATGTACTGACAAGCAGCAGTAAAATGTACTAGATTGTACTAAAATTTGCGCTAATGAGTAATATTGCTGCTTGGCACAGAAAAGACCTTGTAGGATATCGACAAATAAAATGAAGGGTCAAATAGAACATAATTAATTTTTAATTAATATTTTTTACATAATTCTGGCGGTGGTTACCCCTCCCAACAAGTTGTATATCTTAATAATTCTTTGGTTAAAAGTAAGTTATGACACATTGAAGTTTCCAGTAAATTTCGGGTTTTCCTTTTAATAAGATTGAGCCCCGAAAATATGCGTTTGGCTGCAGCACTGCTACGGGGTAAACATAACATATTTTTAAAAAGCTATATAAATACGGAAAATGATTTCCACCAAGCGTATTTTTCATAGTGCCTAGTTCAACCACAAAATTTTCCAGATCCATATTTTTATTTAATTTTTCAGCAAACCTGACGAATTATAAAATTTACTAGAATTAGAGTTTTTTATGATAAAATGTACCGTTGCTTATTGTCTAAAATGTATTAGATTTAGTACAACTGTACTAAAACGTCAACGCTGCCGCTTATAAACTTGTAGTTCAGCAGTTTCGACAGCGACACGAGCGGTGATCGAACGGCCGCGCAGTCGATTTACGTAATAGTTCTTGTTTTCTCATTACTTCATAGTTCGCGAACTAGTAAGATTTTTAATACGGCTTGGTAACACCGGCACACAAAATAAAAAAAGGTGTCTGTCCATTTGACCAGACCCATCTATCTATATGTATTTTGATGCGCTGAATCCAAATCCGAAGTCCGTTTGACCCGTACACCCTCAAAATTTTGAGTAAATGGCGAAAAAACGCTGAAAATGGCTAAAAATTGCAGTTATGAAAATGAAGAAAATTTTATTGAACTAGATCAAGTATGTTTCTTATGTATTTTGATGCGCTGAATCCAAATTCATAATCTGTTAATCTCAATCATTCATATATTTATCAAAAATCGTAAAAAATAGCAATGAAGTAACAGAAAATAGCAAAAAATAGTATTGTTCTTACGTACCAATGAGGACTTTTATTACGTATGTAGGATTGATTTCTTGTAACGTTATACTCTACAGAAGCCAAGTTACCCACTAATAATGTAGAGCTGCAGTCGCTTGATGACGACGCCTGCGGGCCTGCTTTCTCATCCTGACCAGACGCCGATACTGGGGTTCCGAATCCCTGCATCGTAAAGCACTTATCGCTTGTGCCTTCCATGACGGCATACACGCCGTTAACCCAGGACTCTGCCAGACGGTTCTGTTGCCCACCGTCACCACGTGGAGGTGACCAGGTTACTGGCACAAGCAATCAGTCATCCGAAGTTGAATTGCAATTTCAAGCTATTTTTAGCAGTTTTTCGCAATTTACTCAACATTTTGGGGGTGTACGGGCCAAACGGACTTCGGATTTGGATTCAGCGCATCAAAATGCATATAGGTAGATGGGTCTGGTCAAATGTACAGACCACTTTTTTTTGGGTGCCGGTGTAATCTATACTACTTCTTCCTTGTAGTTCAGGTTTCTCTCGAGTAAGAAAAGTGGGATGTTATAGGTTTTAGTAGCTGATGGACAGTTAACAGATGCATAATATGTAACGCGCTTCTTGTTGTTCTGTTAGGAACAGAGTCAAGGGGAATAATAGCGGGTAGTTTCCCGGAACAAAATCTGTGGAAATGTGGATAGAAAAGTAAGAGACCTCCAACAGCGCAGCGATGAGCGAGAGAACGGAGTTTTCTTGTGAGGACTGGGTAATTGATCAGTTGACTGACTTTCTTTTGGATAGAATCAAGGATGCTTAGAGTCGGAGATGCTGTTTCACAGAGACGGCTAGATCGTATTTGGGGTCACAGAGGGTGTATAAGTTGGAAGGGGAGAATTATTTTCTGGCTTGGCCGAAAAAACCAAGCTTTTTAGCTGCTGATGAGGCTATTGAAGTTATGTGTTTGTGCCAGCTGAGATCGTGTTCGAAAGCGATACCAACAATATCGATATTGTGCTGTAGGGCTTGGCCATTCATGTGGATAGGATATCTGTTCTAGCCTATAAAGTGTAAATGCCTAAGGCAGATTGCAGCAGGTAGACTTTGCGTATGGCAAAAATCATGACAAGGATACAACTTATTGTATCTCACCGTCTTGTTCCGTTGGTACAAAGTTAAGTAAGCTTCGTTTGCTTTCTCTCCTAGCCTTGCCGATAAGCCGTGATATGGCGAAACATGTCCAACGGTGGACCCGTAGAAGGGGCGCGATATATCCCCAGAATTTTGAACTTTGTCTAATTTTCAAGATTATTAAAAAAAATAATTTATAATTACTTTTTGACTCGAGTCATATTGTTAAATTAAAGTTTCCTAAAAATAGAAAAACGCCGCCTTAAAACAAAGCAAACTCCCTAAAAACTTGCTTGGAACAGTATAAACTGTACCGCCCTAATTCCAGAAGTTAATTTAAACGACTGGAAAAACACGAATAATTGATTTTTTTCAATATCTACGTAATGATTTCCAAGACGCCTGATCTTTGCAGAGACGGTGTCGAGATTAAATTGATAGCAGCCAGAATCAGCGGGAAAACCTAAAAAGGAGAATACGCAATAAATCTGCTTAGCAGCGCATGCTAATCCTCATCATCAGTTTAAAAAGATTTTTTAGCCCTCACCTTCAACCTTATTTTTCTTACTTTACGTTCGAGTTGCCGACTTGAATTTTTAATCTTTAAATCGATGAGGTCTTTAAAACATGAATATTCTATAAATTTGAGAATATATTTATTATTTTTAACTGTTTTCCGGAATTTAGTTTGAGTGTAAGTCAAATTCTAACCGTATAATATCGTCACTGTCCAGGCAAAGTATCGTATTCACCATTTTCGTCAAAATGAGCTTTTATTATCGTTGCAGTTACAAACATAAGAACGTTGGCCTAATTTCTAATATTTTGATCAAGTTTGTAGTAGAAACATATTTCAAATACTACGCACGCACTAAACTAATAAAGCGTGTAATTTCCGTTTTTATTAAGTACGCCTTGACAACATACGGGCATGCGTTCCACAAGTTCTCAGACCTCCACATCTGGCGAATGCGGCGACTTAAGTGCTTTGGTGTTGATACACATTTTTCACTAGTCTTAAGCTTTTGCATTATAGCAGCCCTAACATTCTCAATAGGAGTCATAGCTGGGGACTAGGAAGGCCAATCCAACGTTTGAATGTCATTATCGCGTTTACAAGTTGTGCATAAGACAATCCATTGCTTTGGGTCATTATCTTCTTGTAGTGCCCAGAAAGCAGTATTATCTCCATACCATATTAGCAGATTTTAGCAGAGCAGTTTTATATATTTTTAACAAGTTCTGTGTATTTCCGTTGTTATCAAGTACGCATTGACAACGTACAGGCATGCTTTTCACAAGCTTGTCAGTATACTCACTAGGCAACGATCTCCATATCTGGCGAATGCAGCGACTTAAGTGCTTTATTTTTACATTTTTCACTAGTCTTAAGCTTTCGCTTTATAGCAGCCCAAACATTCTCAATAGGAATCATAGCTGGGAACTAGGAAGGCCAAACCAACGTTTGAATATCATTATCGCGTTTACAAGTTGTGCATAAGAGAATCCGTTGCTTTAGGTCATTATCTTCTTGTAGTACCCAGAAAGCAGTATTATCTCCATACCACCTATTAGCAGATTTCAGCAGAGCAGTTTTATATATTTTTAACATTTTTCGTGTTTCTTTAAATTACAAATATCCGTAGACGCGGACAACCAGAATAATTTACATTCCTAAGAAAAAAACGTTTTGCTGAATAATTTACCTGGTGTAATTTTTACAACTGTAAACATGAAAGGCTTAATTATAATGTAAACAAATTATATAAATGGGTGGTTCATGTAATAAATAAAACATATTAAATTTCTTAAATTATTCAATTTTTATTTCACTTGTACTGAAAACTCCCTAGGGCATTTTTTCAAAAATCATTAACCTAGGAAATAATTTTCTTTTTCTGACATGATTTGACATCAGATAAATTGATTTCTACCACCGGACGTGAGAAAACATTTTTACAGGGTTGCCAGAACTACCGCTAAAGCGGTATTTCTATCGCTTTAGAGAGTCATCTACCCAGGGCCGTAGCCAGGTGGGGGCCAGGCAGGGCGGCGCCCTTCCTGGAAAACATTTCGCCCTTCCTGGCAGAAAGAAAAGATTTCGCCCTGCCAGAAAATAAAAAATAAAGAAAATGGAAAATTAAAAATAATAATCCATTTTAAAATTTATTCTTTAATAAAATTTAATTATGAATTTTCTTCATATTTATTTTGTTTATTGGTTCTATTAACAAATAAGTCGTCTTTGATTCAGTTTTTATCACAAAATTTTTTATTGACACTTGATGCCGAAAAAGCGTTCGTATTACGTGGATTAGGCCTAAGAATGTTTGAATAAATCATTTCGCGCGATATCGACTGGTGCATTCGATCATCGCGCCACGCACCATCTAGCACTATGAATGTGAGTACTGAGTATGTGACACCAAGGGTCTGCGAAGGCCGCGTGTTCAGAGCCAGAGCAAGTTGACAAGTTGCATCACTGAGCGGATGTTTTAAGT
This sequence comes from Philopedon plagiatum, assembly GCA_963971165.1. Classification (NCBI taxonomy): domain Eukaryota; kingdom Metazoa; phylum Arthropoda; class Insecta; order Coleoptera; family Curculionidae; genus Philopedon; species Philopedon plagiatum. The sequence goes on along the minus strand of OZ020191.1, from coordinate 132,023,199 downwards.
AAGTTTTTTTTCGCTGTTATTCATAACACAACCGTGTAATACCTAATTTCTACGAATAATGTGAAATGTATTGACAGTCCTCCCTGGTAATTTTAAACTTTATGTCTTTGTAGTGTTTAAAACTGAAGTGCATAGATAAGGTAAGCCATAAAGCACATATTTTTAATAAATTGTTACCCGTATTAGTAAAGGTTTTACAAAAAGTCAAACTTCAAAGCAAAATGCAGTATTTAACTACATATATGAAAATAAAAAATACGTACATTATGACCTTATGTTAAGAGTGAAACGATTATTTGCTCGCAAACGTTTAAAAATAATTGTTGGTGTTGATGTCTTGGTATTTAAAGATTTATTTTTATATAGGTAGGTGCACAGGCATTAAGCTATTTATTTATTTGATCCTATTTTATCAATCACATTAGAAAGCAGACTTTTTTGCTTTGCACTAATTGCAAATTTCCAATGGCAAGTGAAGTTGACGGTTTCTAATGACTTTGTCCATTATCGGCGACAAAAGTAGAAAACATCGAAATCAAAATTATTATATTGCCTAAGCTTAAGCGAGTGATACTCTTCTCATTTTAAGAACACAAATAGATTTAGGCAAATTCGGGAATTAAAAAAAATTGTAATAAAACATTTTCATTTTCAACAGGTGTGGTAGCATTTACAAAGTTTAATGGATATAAGGAAGTTTTTTGCGAAAAAACCGCGGATACACGAAAGTCTTGAAGGCAGTAGTAGTAGCGGCGGGAATAGTAATAGTACGGAAACAGAGACATCTAGCGATGTTGTTGAAAATGAAATTACAGCAATCGCAAAAGCTTTACCAGGTACAAGTCCAAGTCCAGATGATTTACCACGCATTGGAGAGTCAATTCAACAAGTAATTTTAAAGAACTTTCCAAAACAGAAGACTAATCGATCATTTCATGCGGAGTGGTACACAAAATTTAAGTGGCTAGAATATTCTACAAAAGTGGACGCTGCGTTTTGCTATGCTTGTAGACAATTTCAACCGTACGCGAATAAGGAAAGAACTTACACCTTGACAGGGTACAAAAATTGGAAGAACGCAATGGACCCTAAAAATGGGTTTCCTAAACATGAAAAAACCGACGTACACGTTCTATCAATGAGTATGTGGATGGAAAAACTTCAACGCCAATCGACAGACACATCCGTTTCCGCATTAATAAATAAGAATATTCTTGAAAAAAATCGGTATTATATAAAATCTATAGCAGAGGTTGTTCAGTTTCTTGCAATTAATGAACTTGCACTAAGAGGAAATTATGAAGTTGAGGAGAAAAAAGAAAGAGGGCTTTTTGAAAATCTTTTTCAATACACCCTAAAAAAAGATCCTATCCTTTTTGAATGTATGCAGCACATACCAAAAAATGCAGTTTATACGTCTCCAGAAATACAAAACGAGATTATTAAAATTTTGGCTGAAATCACACGTGAAAATATTGCAGCAGACATAAAAAGCTCAGACGTACCGTGGTTTACGCTATTGGAAGACGGTACAAGAGACAAAAACAACAGAGAAAATGTGTCGATTGGAGTTCGTTATGTTAAAGAAGGTAAAGTATTTGAATCTTTGCTGGGAATTTATACCACAAAAAAAATGGATGCCAAGACTTTTACCGAATTGACATTAAACATTCTGGAACAGAACAGTATTAATACATCTAGCCTTCTGAGCCAATGTTATGATGGCGCCAGCGTAATGAGTGGGAAAAAAGGGGGGTCGCTGCATTAATAGAGAAATCTTTAAATCGAATTATACCGTATGTACACTGTTACAATCATAGACTGCATTTGGTTGTCGTTAAAATGGTTTCTGAGATCCCTGTTATCAAACAATTTTTTGATCAGTGTATTTTACTACACTCATTTTTTCAACATGGAACAATTGCAGCTATTTATGAAGGACATTCGATTGTAAGAGTTTTGGAACAACGGTGGTCTGGACATTTAGCGATCGTTAATGTGATATTGGGTAACTACGATGAAATAATAAAGACTTTAGATGCCGTAATAAAAGATAGAAAATTTTCGGGCCAAGATGTTGCAAAAAGCTTAGGCATAAAGACTGTCATGTTAGGGTTAGAATTTCGTGTTATTTTAGTTACCATGAAAATAATTTTGGGGTTGTTGAAACCAGCAGATTCAATTTTACAAGCAAGATCAAGTAGTTTAAAGGATGCAATGGAGGTCATATTATCAGTTAAAGGACAAATAAGCAATATCAGAACACCACATGAGTTCCAAAAAATCTTAGAGCAAGCTGAAAAACTTCTAGAAAATCGAAATGCACGTAATACTTGTACGAGCAAAAGAGATAGGCAAGGACCTTCTACCCTAAATGATTATGTAATTTTAGAAAAAATGCCTATGTATACTACTACTACAGACGACAAATCCCAGCTCGAACATGTTTTTTACGAGACTGTCGATCTAGTAATTTCTGAAGTAGAAAAAAGATTTTGTGATAACAAAGAACTTCTAAATGCAATTGATAGAATTGGGATGTTTGATTATGAATCAAATAAATATTTTCAAACACTTGGTAAGTTTGTTGCATATAATTTTATGCTAAAATAACAGCTTAAATGTGAAAGCTGAAACATCTCTTTACTATAAACTATAAGTTCAATGTTTAGCAAATAGCAAAATCATTAAATATAAGGATATATCGTTTGATGTCGTAGTTTGTTGTTGCTAAGGTTTTTTATATTACCTGTACAATATTAATAAATATCACGATACACTTACAACGGTATGCTACGTAATGACGTCACTTCGAGGTAAAATCATAAATTGACTGAGCAAATGAAATATGGCTACAATATTTTAATAAACGTCAACTACCTGACAATAAACTGACCTGTACTTATGTACAAGGGGTGCAAGCGTCTAGTCAATTTAGGATTTTCCCTCGACGTGGCGTCATAGCGTAGCGTACCGTTGTAAGTGTATCGTGATAAATATGATATTTGATTTTTAGGAATTACAATTCCATCCAAGGAAGAGTTAGCGGTTGTCAAAGATTATATGTCTCGGAAGCCAGAAGCAAACGTATTCACTGAGCTTTACAACCAACGTGAGGCTTTTAAAAATACCTATGAGCTTTTTGCTGCCACTGTAACCTTTGGATGCAGTACAGCAGTCTGCGAATCTTCGTTTTCTACGTTAACGGCAATAAATCGTCCTCAGCGTATGTCAATGGAGCATCAGAGAATGGCTGACTTGGTGTTCCTGGCATTTGAGAAAAAAAAAACAGAAAAAATAGATTTTGACGTGTTTTTAAAGAAATTTAATGAAAGGCACAACAGAAAATTACAACTCTTTTAGAAAATGTTCTTATATGTTTTTATGTGTTCATAACGATTAATAGCAAAGTGTTCCTTTTTTATTATGTGTTTAACGTTTAATGTTAACGGAATGTTCTTTTTTTTATGCATATTACATACTAGACATAATTTACCTTTATTTTGTATGTTTATTTTTATTTTGCATCATTTATGTTTTCAATGTTTAATATGAACGAAAAGTTCTATTTTTTTTTGTGATACATACCTACATGCGTACCTTTACCTTTATTTTGTATTTGTTTTATATACTAATAAAAAATGTTTAATAAATTCGCCATTCCAAAAAATTTGTCGGCCCTCCCTAACGTTCGAGTCTGGCTACGGCCCTGCATCTACCGTTCTACAGGTATAACTCTGTAAAATACCGCTTTTTCGATTGTACGCAAATTTGCTAGTGTCATCTTTTGGTGCTAACGTTGAGAGTTTTTCAACTATAAATTTGTTAAAAACTAATCAAAGAAACCGTTTAAGTACTGATACTATAATGGGAATACTACACAGCAAGGGGCTTATTATTACAAGTTCTTATTTTAATTTTAAGGAAAACAATTAATTAAGACGGCTAATGACCAAAGATATTTACAAAAATTAAAATATTTTAATAAGATAAAATTATTAAATAAATTTGGTTGGTACCAAATTTATTATGACATTTTTTAAATATATGGATTTTAAAATATAAAAGAATAATATTTGTGTTAAAAAGCTTGTTCATGTTTGTTTAATATAATATATTAAAGTACAAATGGAGTATTATTTCACAATTACACCGAAGCAAGAAAATGTTTAAGTACTTTCCATACCTGGGGTTGCCACCTGTCCTTTTCTGGAAAGGACAGTCCTTTTTTAAGAAGTTTTGTCCTTTCATCTTTTTTAGCTTATAATGCCCTTTTCACACCCCAAACTGATATTTAGACGACTTTGCTAGCGCATTTTCGAAATTAAAATAATTTCTAAGATTTGAAGTAGATTTCAAATGTTTACGCAATGACTGCTGAGAGCATTATTCGTCACTCGCGTTGATGAACGCTGCGTGCGTTATGCCTGAAGTCCATCAACCCCATCATCAAAAAGAAGAGAGAAGAGAAGAAAACAAACATAACCACAACCTATAATCGAAGAGCGAATTTTTCTATTTTTGGTAATGATTGGCGAGATGAAAGAAACAGGTACATAGTTAAGGCCGTAAACTTTTTATCCCATCGTCGAAGCTCATACATAAAAAGTACAACAGTCTGATGCTAAAAGCATAATTATAATACGGAAGCATAAAGAAAATCTGCGCTCTCTCTATGGCGTGCTTCATGACTTAAACGCCAGTTTTAAATGAATTATTGCTTTTTACTTTTCCGATGCCGTCTTTTCAATTTACTAATTGTTAAAATGATTTAAGAGCTTTTCTCTACAACAACTAGAAATACCTTTTCGCATTCACTACACGTTTCCAATTGCCATTGGCCGGATTGGGGTTACATTTTAGCAGATTTTGATTTCTGTGCCGTATTTTATGTGGGCCCTAAGTGCCGAGGCCGATAACTGTATAGGTATGGGGGAAAACTTGAGGCCAAGGGTCAGATGTTACGAGGAAAAAGTTTTAAACTACCGTAATTTTATTTCCGAGATTAGCCCTATACTAAAATTTGAGGTTTAGAGTCTGTGTAAGCATAAAATTCGTTGTAAACTTTTAGGGGGTTTTCTTTGTTAAAATTGCTACGTCTGCGATATGTTTTAGGGCAATGGCCTTCGATATAGAAAGCTTCATCGATATAAAGAGTTATTTCGAATGTCATATACTGAATCCGACTTGAAATATATATGGGATTGCTGTCAAAGCGCTATTAAAAAGGACGGAAAAGGGCAGTGCCTTTATTGAACATTAATTTAATACCACTGATAAAATGTTATTAAAAAATAATGCAATCATTTCATTGAGCTAAGATAATAAAAATTTAAATTTTCAGCTGTTTTAATGACGACTTATTAACAATGACAAGACAAAAACCTGCCAAAACATAACTGCTCAACTAGTAGATCTTAATTTAAACCAGTACTAAATCTTAAACCTCTTAGTGCGGGTACTTTGAGCATCGATAAACGCAGATTATTCTAATCAGACCTTTGTAATGTGACAGCAGTTATTTGGCATTCTGTCAAATGAAACAGTCAAAACTTTGAACGATCAAACTGGTTAACCAGAGCCAAAAGTACCCGCACTTAGTGAATCTGAACGTTAGGTTTTTCGTTTTAAATTTACTTGGGTCGTGAAAAAACTAATATATACACCTCGGGAGAGAATGCTATTTTTCCTTCAGTGCTTTGTCTCCCTTGATGTATATTGTACCATTTTAGAACTAGTTCCACGAAATGAAAAACAAACGATCTCTGCATCGCTTGAAGAGAACTTGAATTTGACGATTTAATAAAAATTCTGTTGTAACAGACCCATGTGGATCATCAGTCAAATTGTTTTCTTTTTCCCCGGTTTAAAATGTAAGATATTTTTATGCGATGCCCAAAACAAACAACTATAGAGCATTTTTTATCAAATTTGCAATTCTATATTTTTTATATACCAATCTCAGTTCCCATGACTGTCTGTGGTTATTTCAGTATGGAGTATAATAATTTTTATTCCTTAAATAACTTTTTACGAATCGAACGGCATTTGAGAAGTTAATCCTTTATGGGAAATTGATTTTAGGGGGAAATCCAGATAAATTTTTGACAAGCCATTTATTTTACAGAGTAATTTGCTTCATTCGGGTAATGTTTATACGATTGTGTTCAGATCGGCTACAGAAAGAATAATAACATGGGGATCACGTGCAATCATGTATGTGAATTTAGCAATTACCCAAAAAGGCAAGGCGGAGAGAATAATTATGAAAATGTTTTGGTACATACGCTATTTAATATTTTCGGGTTATCTAAGGAAAATTCCTGAAAAATTTTATTAATTTTTTTTCTCAAAACTATCTTGGATTATATCCAAAAGAGAGCCACTATTAGATTCATCAATGACTCAGTCCTCACAAGAAAACTCTCTTCTCTCGCTCATCCCAGCGCTGTTGGGGATTTATTCCTTTTCTACCGAAAAGTCCACGGTTTCTTCCCTGAATAACTAGTCGTTATAATTCCCCCCTGACTGTTTCTAACAGATCAACAAGAGGCCCGTTACGTATGCATCTGTCCAGCTGTCCATCTACAAAAGGCTAAAACATCGCACTTCTCTCGCTCATTCATACTAGGGTCTCCAGATTATGGAACAAATTTTCTGCAGATGTTTTCCCTTCCTCTCCCAAACTCCAATCATTTAAATCCCGTGTCAATAGATTTCATTTCCCATCCCTCCAGCCGCCCATGGTACGTTAGTACTTAGGGTTGATGTCTACGTGGCAGTGGCGTAACTAAGATTATGTGCCCCCCCGCAGATTTGAGGGGGGAATTGAGGGCGCCCCTGGCTTTGGTGTCGTCCCCTGCGACGCGGGGCTTGCGGGGGCGTTGTTTACGCCACTGCTACGTGGGCTGTCTCAAATAAAAAAAAACTCATTTTCCCGAAAAGAGCGCTTACGGTTCTTTGCCTGGACAGGGACGATATACACAAGGTTTCTTCCGATTTGCTCAGGATTTTTTAAATCTTTTTTTCATTAACATTCTCTAGAGCATTAGAGAAAGTTTTAGGAAAGATTGAGTCCTTAGAACCCCCCTGGCTACGTCAGAAGTTGATAAAAAATGATTTTAACCGAAAATGGGAAGATCTAATAAATTTTTGATTTCTTTAACGAACTATATGTCTCTTTTATTACCCAAACAAAAACAATGTCAAAAAATTCAAACAATTGGGATATTAGTTGATAACTGTTCTTAAAATTCGTCGGTTATACCCACCACCATTAAATATATTGCTATAGCAAAATTCACTTATATTCTACATCCGCATATACCGAACCCATGTCTAAATCAATTCGCATATTTCGACCCCCTTCTAACTTTGATGTGGAGTAAACGCAATTCCGATCAATTTACATATTTATGTATATATCTACGTTCCTATAGTCCCTGTATCCCCTAACCCTCTGGTAATTACGGAATATCTAAAAATAGATATCATTTTTAAGAGCAAATTTTATGCATAGTTCCATTTCGATTTAGATATACCCACCAGTTATGGAAATTCCAGCAAAAATACAATTTAGCGCAATATTCGAAAAATTCTTTAAAAAAAACATCAAAGCTACGTGGAAATTCCATAGACAAAATATATTTAGACCATCACAACGTATTCGCGACACCAGCTGAATCCGTCCAATGTATGGGCGAAAAAGTGCGTTTGTACGCATATGGCGCCAGTCAGGTTTGTAAACGACGGTTCTCTGGAGGCATGCGCACTCGGGACGTCTCGCAAAAGTGTTTGTTGAACTCAATGACGCAACTCGGCGATCAGAACCGGACCCAGTTGTAATCACTGAAGGAAACACATGGAATACAGCTGTTGTAAATGCTGAAGTTGCTAGTTCCATTTGCAAAAATACTTTTAAGTTTTGAGTTATTAAGATTAACTCTAACCAAATAAATTTTCTAACTTTTATCTTAAATGCACTCCGGTGTTGAAGTGAACACACATACGGAGAAGTAGAAATATTTATCAGTGACGTATATTGAGTGTGGTCAAGGTGTCAGAAAGGCACTGATGGTGTGTGTGTATTAGGGGCATTGTATAAGGGGTAAGATGGTGTAAGAAGGTCATATATAGTGTCAATGCCTCCTTCCCCTATATTGCATAAGGGTGAGTGAGTGTCCAAAAGGTATATTTGAGCTTTCGCCAAAGGGGCACTAAAAATACTAGTGGATTGGGGTAGAGGGGAGTATTCTAAAAGAGATGGCGAAAGAAAAAAGCGCTTTCGCCAAAGGATCGCTAAGATATCAGTGGATTAGAACGGTGAGTGTCCAAAAGGCATTTTTGCGCTTTCGTCAAAGAGGCACTAAAAATACTAGTGCATTAGGGTAGAGGGGAGTATTTTAAAAGGGATGGCGAAAGAAAAAAGCGCTTTCGCCAAAGGATCGCTAAGATATCAGTGGATTAGATTGACATGGGGCCGTAAGTAAGTAGCGCTTTCACCAAAGTATCAAGTGCACACACTGTAAATAGGTGTAAAAATTATTACATCTTACCATAGAACTTGGTTTGTTCAATAATTATACAGGATGGGATGCCAATCCAATAAAATTTACACAGTTTTGGTAATTTTTTTATTTACTATTTTACTTCTTAAAACAGTTGCATATTTTATTTCTATTGTTTAGAATACTATGTTTATATTTTATTTCAACTTTCAATTTTGTAAATGTAACGTTGAAAAAATTAAGAGGGGGGACATTAAAGAGACGCACTGTATATGTATAAACTGAGCTATTTTTGAGGAATTATGGACAGTTTTGTATAGCAAGAAAACTCAGATTTAAGCCAACAAACTATACAATTTTTGTTAAAATCTCACTAATGGTTACATTTTTATCATTAATAAAAAGAATAATTACAAGTAATATATTTAGCATTTATTACTCGATAAAAGATTCACGTCATGTGAAATAAATTTTGAAGTATGGTCCTGTCTATCACAAGGCAAACGTTCGACAAGGCGCAAGTCCGCAGAAGACCGTCTGTGTTTACGGATTCAGCTTGGTAAATTTGCCACATTCGCAAATGACATTATTTCTCTATTATATTTTCTCTATGGGAAATTCATAAAAACATCACCATTGGCTAACAAAGTATACAGATAAGAAACTGAATACCACATCTCTTTCTAAACTGTTGTTGAGCGCCATCCTTGGACTGTACGCCGAAGCTTGCTTTAATGATCGCTCGCACCAACTTAAAAAACAAAGAAATCATTATTATTGGGAACACATTTTTGAAAACCTGCTTTACCAACAGAGTAAACGGCGCTTTTTGTTGAAATATACAGTATGTCCACGGATGGAGTTGACAAGAGGAAAAAAATCTTATTAATTTTGAAACCAAAAGCAATTCTTTATAAAAAAATTCTGCTTGTCGAAAAAATAAATTTAAATATAAAAATCTGAGATTAGATGTACAGTGTGTTCCTAAATTAAGAAAAGTGAAAATGCTTTAGGAGGGAAGTACCATTATTTATTATTGTAAATAAAATGTTCAAAAAACAAAGTTGTTTGTAATCCAATACAAAGCCTAAATGCAATTGAAATCAAAATTCTAATTTTTAAATGTATTCTACAAATATTGACCACGATTGTATACTCTTTTCTTCTAATTTTAAAATATATTAATCCCGGAAGAATTAAGTATTGAAGTAATGGGCCCTTTTACTAAATCTGAATTTTGGTGCCACTATTCAGGGTGTTATAAAATTAACTGCATATATTGAAACCGGTAATTCCTGGTATTAATTCAGACCGGGAAATACAGTCATAATAAGGTGGATACCACCCTTCAAAAACTGGTCATAAGCACATGGCCTTATAAAAAAAACATTGAGCAAGGTTTTTGTGTTGCCAAGTCTCTCAACAATAATTTTATGTAAAAAGTTTAAAGGAAAAACATTTCTATTACCTTTGAGGAAAGAAATCCTACCAACTTTTCCAAATGTGTCAATTTCAAAAAGTAAAAATATAACACAAATAAAACAGTCCAGAGAACAGCTGTTTAAACCAACAGTAAAATAATAACGGTCAACCAAGCACCCAATAATGTTATGTTTTACTAACTTATAATGCACAGCACTAAGCGCGTGATATTTTGATAATACTAGTAGCACTATGAAAGGGCTGAAAACTATTTTTTTTTAATAATTAATATCGAAAGCAAAAATTTACACGACATTATCCATCTCATCAATACTTATCCATAATACTAACTTCACTTCTGTCACCTGAACAGCTGTCTTCAGCACGTCTTCAGCGGATCAATCAGGTGGATATTACCTCTTCGCATGTTTTATATTTAAAAAAATCTTTTTTTTTGTAACAAAACTTCCATCTGGAATTTAAGAATATTGCTTATAATTTTATAATTCTGTGTAGTTGTGCTTAATTAGTGTGATAAAATGGCACGTAAATTATGTGAAGCTCTAGTGCAAACACCGTTTTGCGTTTTGATTGGACATTTTTTAAAGGCTAAAAATTTGAGCTAGTAATAATGCTCATCTCATAAATAACCTAACAGGTAAGTCATAGTTCTTTGTGTTAATAACATTGCCTGTTTCGTTCTTCTTGCAATTTCAACTTAATTTCGCAAGGGTATGCTCCATATTTTCCCATATTAAGTAAAGAAATTGCTATTAAATTAAGAGGCACATTTGTGGTAAAATAAGTTTTTGGAATTAAAAATGCTCTGGATTATTTTCGGTTTTTACTAAAACTGCTAAAAAAATTAGATGTCATATTCCAGTTAGGAAACGCCGCGGCTGGAAGCGTTGGATAAGGGGTGGTGTAGGGTATTTTTAACATAAAAAAATGTGCGATTTGAGGGGAAAAGTATTGGGAATACCTGTTCCAATATATTAAACCATTATTATTACACCCTGCATAGAGCAAGGTAAAATCTCCCTACGTCGCAATACAAACGTAAGTTATGGACAAAACCATTAACAACTGCGCTACGTTCCCAACTAAACCGTGTAATGCACCAATGTGATCGTCAAGTGAGACGCACATCTATTCTATGCATCTATCCCTTTCCCGAATCTGCAATTAATCTTAGACTAGGGTGACAAAAACCTTGTTGAGTTCAAAACTCTGTCTTGCTCCCTACTACAGAACAAAGAAAGGTTCGATCTTGTTGGCATCGTTTTCGAACATGATCTCAGCTGGCACAAACACATTACTTCAATAGCCACATCGGCAACTAAAAAACTTGGTTTTCTCTTTTGAGCCAGAAAATACTTGTAACTTTCACATTCTCCATGTTTCCCAAATTAGACCTAACCTAGAATACTGTTCCCACATCTGGGGAGCGGCATCTTCTTCGACACTTAATATCCTTGATTCTTTTCAAAAAAGAACCATTCGACTCGATAATGACAGACTTGTAACAAACCCCCGTGCCGTGACACCACCGCGCGGTACTCCGTAACCACAACGCGTGTATCGCCTGTCATCAGTCCGTTTCATGTCTTGCCAGTTTTTTGGCGTCGCATCAGAAGGATTCCACGCGGGTTAGTTCGGCAAGTCTGGACGAGATCGCGTACCGACGCATTTTGAAGTTTTCATATTGCATGTTTAGTTGTATTTGGTCCGTCATTGTTTTCCTTTAGTTTTGATAAGTTTTTCTTTTATTACGAAGTAAATGATCAATAACTTTGTACGCTGCTGCTGCAACATTAATGGTGGTTGTTTTTATTAAAATGAGCGGAAAGCATATAAGTTTGCGACGATGACACGCATCGAAATTCGCCCCGTTAAGAAAATGTTCGCGACGCCGTCACGTCACGGGGTTTTGTCACAAGTCTGGATGCATCTTAACAGAACAACAGGAGGCGCGTTACGCTATTACATCCCTTTTCTGCCCAGCTACAAAAGCCTAGAACATCCCACTTCCCTCACTCATTCATACCTAGGATCTCCAGATTATAGAACAAATTGCCAGCAGATGTTTCCCTTACCCTCCCAACCTTCAATACTTTAAATCTCTTGTCAAATTACATTTCCCTTCGCTTTAGACTCACACGATACGTTAGTACTTAGACTTGAAGTCTCAGAAAATGTAGCAGCAATGAACCACTGATGTCATTTTCTAAATTTTTCTGATTTGCTAGGATTGCTTAGGTTCTCATTATTTTTTCGATTAAAAGTTAACGAACACTCCAGGATTGCTTTTATTACTATTGAAAAACCCATATAACTTTACCCTGATTTAAGTTTTAGTATTTAAATTATGAGATTTAAGTTTAGTGTTTAAAGATTTCTTTAAATTTTAAATGTTTTGACGGTTAATTATTCAAAGCATTTAAAAATTTGTTTAGTCCTTTTTAGAGCAAGCTCTCTATCAAAGCTCCGTTTCATATTCAAGATGAAGCACGAAACCAAAATTGCATAATTAAGTATAGTGCCTTTAAGCCTACTTTAAAGAGAAATAAAGCGGCAAACCTCTTTGAAGATATGGCCCGTTTTACGTTGTTTGTAAAATAAAGAAAAACAAGTTCTACGCTAAGCATACCCGAGACGGGAAGTGCAAAAATTAACCTTTTTTTAAGTGCACTTCTACCTGCATATACTTATCGTAGGGAAAAGTGCTGATTTTTTAGTTTTTGAAATGATAACTGTGATGATAAGGTACATTTATTACTGGTGCATTTTCTGCTATTTCAATTGCTTCACAGTAAAAATATGTGTAAAAATTATTCAATTTTGTGGTTGGGGCAAGCCAGAACACAAAATTTTAACAACACAATAATTGTTATGTCTGCCACACAACATTGTCGTTCTGAGAAGATTAACCAATCAATCTTCGATGGTTAACAGCAGGCGCGGCCCGTGAGTTTTTTTACAGGTGGGTCAAAATTTTATGGGCAACTAGTGATATCAACGCAACTAACAAAATGTACTTTTTTAATCAAAAAAGGTTTTTTAATAATGTGCCTAGCTTTGCCAAGAAATTATTTACCTACAAATAAACACCGCAAAAAAACATAAAATAGGTACTGTAGTTACTACAGTACCTATGAAACAGTAACGTGAAGCTTTACTTATAAAGCATTTACTACATTCGCCATATGAATAATAATTAGGTACCAGAACCCAATGGATTTCTAGTTATTGTTGCAATTATATCGAGTTTATCTCAAACAAAAATTATTAGCGATAGAAACACTAGTTATTGCATAATAGAAATGTAGGTACCTGGATGATTCCTTTTAACGTGAGCTCTCAAGTTAGAGGGTTTACAGAAATCGAATTTACATTCCCCACAATGTGCCATTTTAGATTCTCATCCTCAACACTTCTTGTCGATTAACGACTCTCTAACAGAACAGTACTACCACATACACAAATGAAAGTATTTTATAAATAGTACAAAACACTCGAGCAAAACTAAACAGTATTTTTGGTACCTTTTTACTAAACAATTTAAAATAAAAATTCTGTTGTTATGTAGTCTATTAATTTTGACACATCGACAAGAAAAAAGGGTATTTTTTCGCGAGATCCCGTTAACCAACCGTGAACGGCCGGGAACTAGAAGTCACGTGATATCTGCTAGTCTGCCCAGCGGTAATTGACACTCGGAAGGAATGAAAAATAAATCACTATGATGCCGTAGGGAATTTTTAAAAATTCGGAATACTAAAAAACTATGAAGTACGCGTACGCCTATAGTTTTTTAGCATTCCGAATTTTTAAAAGTTAACAACGGCGTCACAGGAATTTTTTGTCCTTTCGTTCCGAGTGTCAATTACCGCTGGGCGTACTATTATATATTAAGTGACATACACGCGACACGCTGTTCAGGGTAGATCAACGGGATCTCGCGAAAATACACTCAAGGAAAACACAACATAGAGCGCATGCCCGCAGTTTTAAATCGATAGACGGGATGGATGCTGCAGCTACGTTGCCAACTTGTTGTGAAAGTCGTAATTAGTAGGTTTTAATGTTTGATAGGCACAGTTACAATCATTAATATTATTATTAGTAAGTACCTAAATATCTTAAAAAAAAATAGGTACTTAAGCTTATATTAAATGTATTAATGTATTGCGAGTCGCGAATATTCTTTTAATAATAAATTGGTCAGATTTAAATTAGTGAGCCAGAATTTGCGACAACCCGACAACCGGCGCGGCGCGGCGGCGTTGACAACTACGTGCGCTCCGAATGCGATATTATTAATGGGCCGTCGACAAATTGTGTCTCTTTTTAACTTCCTCAAGCGCTTATGTTTGTTTCTCTCTTAGCTTTAATGCATTTTTTGTAGTCCATATACACCTATGAGGTCAATTTAAAATACGGCGAGTCCTGAGGAAGCTTGGCTTGATATTTTTCGGTTTTAAAATTTTTTTTTTAAAATAAATGATTAGGGAGATCATTGAAAATTTCAGGTGGGTCATTGACAAAATGACCGTATGGGCCGCGCCTTACCAGTTCGCAGTATTCCCCATTTCACTTTACCGACGATTTCCTTGTTTGCGTCAAATAGTATAATAATTTAAAGTTACCTCTTTATACCCACCACCAGCTACTGCATAAAATGCCATTAAAAAACAAATAATACACAGTTTGCACGTTATTGTTTTCCGAAATAGCTGGATCCAAAACAAAAAGACCGAATACCAGTATCGCCATTTCGAAATAAAAACCAAAGCTCGATTGACAATGCAAATTTCCTCCGACGAAATCTCTTTACAGAATCCGAGGCATCCCATTCTGTTTCCAATATATGGTTGTGTATTGAATATCGATTAGTGCACTATAATGGAGAAATTAACAGCTGAATTGTTGAAAACAATGTGACAACACCGAGTGTCGGCATCGGTTTTTACAGAAGGCCCAAGCGGCAAAATTTTTGTTGACTAAAGTTAGAAAACAATTTATTTTGTCATTTGTTTTGCAAATGCATTCAATTTTTGCTACTGGCTTTATAATGATATAATGACATACGAAAGGGGCATTTATAGGGTGTTCTTTAGTACCCTATTCTCCGCATAACAATTCGGGAAAATTACTAGTAAACTTTTTGGTAAAGTTTATTGTTTTTATCATGTTATAATATGCTAGATAAACAAAATATTTTTTTTTGTTTGGATTTGCTTATAGCTTGCACCCTCGTCGGAAACTTAAATGATAATTTAGTTGAAAATTTGATACACTTTCAGTTTATCTAAAATGGGCAATTTTTTTGAGAAGTGAGAACGATATATCGAAATATCGATATTTTTACCCAACCCAACCCGATATAATACATTTTTTCAAATATCGATATAATAAATATCGATATTTTTCCCGATATCAACATCCCTAAATTAGATTCCAAGTCCAAGAACAAGCTACTTTGCCCTTGAACAGGTGCCGAGCCAGTGGCAATATTGGCAATGGCTTCTCTCTGGGCTTCCCATAGCATGGTACGGACCGCGAACAAAGCAGTGTTGCCACGGTTAGTTATTTTTCAAGGAACGATATTTAGGTTTGTAGATATTTTAGCTGGTTAACAACAATTACCCCTCCCAGGATTTTAGTTCAGGACCGCCCTTGCCTTGCAACCAATAGTATCGCGTTTTGCAAGTTTCAAATTTTGTATGAAAATTTGTAGTATAAAATCTTGTTTTTTTGTTAATAAAGTCCAAAATAAATGGATAAAATCAACTACCATAAATATTTAATCTATACAGAGAATGCAAAAAATATTTCAGGTTTATTTGGATAAGTGCATATCCCTTATGCGGTATTTTTGTATAGTTTATTAATCTGAAAATATTCCACATAACTGGAAGCCTGGCAACGGCCATTCTAAAAAAGTAGTTAGGAGACCATATAATTAGGGCAATAAAATTAGAGACTGTCCTAAAATGTAAATAATGGTATCTCCTTGCTTCTAAATCTATGGTAACGACGGAGAAGAATTCCAACTAACTAATACATTTCTGCAAGTAACTCCAATAAATTATCTAACATAATTTTAAACTAAATCCTGGACAGAATGACTTTATCTGACAGAAAAAGATGTATTTGTTGCGATGCCCTCCTTTGGTTGAAAAACCCACCAATTTGTAAATAAAACTTTATTTGAAACGAAATCAGATTAAAATCAATATTCGATAAGGTCACACACGAATGCCGAGACACAACACAAAGCAGTTGCTTTGTCAACTGATTTTATCTCACAAAATTTGCATTGCCGAATTTAGGAACCGCTGTGAAGTCTCTCTGAGTGCCTGCCTCTCCCGCATCCTAATGCGCGCCTTGGAGCCTTGTTCTGGCTTCATTAGGCATCACCTGACACCCTCTAATTATGTATTTTGCCCGACTACTCGGTCGCCAGATATGTGTGTTTCCCCCACGTAAAACAGCCTGCCCTGGGGGTTGTATAAATAAATACGAAACTACGCCAAAATTAATTTTTCTTATGGTATTGTGACGGGAAACATGATGTAAGGGTGAATAGATTTAAAATAGGTACCTTCCTGGATGGCGGTTTAGAAAATAGATTTAGTCGAAAATATGGTAATCAGTATTAAATGTGTAATATCTTTGTAAATGAGAACGGGGTCGGTTGTCCCGTTTTTATTAACACCGCACTGGTATAAATTTAAAATTATAAAGGGTGTCCCAATCGAAGACTGAAACCTAAGTACTATGTACAGGGTCTTCCAACGAGGACTGAACAGGGGCTCATTTTTGAGCTTCCTTGTATTTAAAGAAAAATCTATAATAGCCAATCGATGTACTTTTTCCTGCAGAATTCAAAAATGAAACCAAAAATTTATTTGAACCAGAAACAAAAGAGTTACGCTATGGATAAGGTGTTTTTTAAATGGAACATAGCTTTTTTTATACGATTTTCGGAACGAGTGATTTTTTTTATGTCCGTTCTGATTAAAATATTTAATATTGTGAGAGCTATTTTTATTAAATTTTAATGTTTTATCCAGTATAATTTAACTTCAACCTGTTTGAAACATACAATAGGTAATAAAGGTAAAATCACCTTGAAATCCTTCAAAGTCAAAAAATTTGACAAATTTACTATAATATTGCCGAAATGAAATATTCATTAGATGAGAGATTGCAGATTGTTATCTTGTTCTACAAATGCCAAGAAAATGCAAGAGAAGCAAGGAGAAGATTTATTGCAAATTTTCACAGAAATATATCCGTCAATTCTATTCTAAGGATAAAGAACCAATATTATAGTAAATTTGTCAAATTTTTTGACTTTGAAGGATTTCAAGGTGATTTTACCTTTATTACATAGTGTATGTTTCAAACAGGTTGAAGTTAAATGATACTGGATAAAACATTAAAATTTAATAAAAATAGCTGTCACAATATTAAATATTTTAATCAGAACGGACATAAAAAAAATCACTCGTTCCGAAAATCGTATAAAAAAAGCTATGTTCCATTTAAAAAACACCTTATCCATAGCGTAACTCTTTTGTTTCTGGTTCAAATAAATTTTTGGTTTCATTTTTGAATTCTGCAGGAAAAAGTACATCGATTGGCTATTTTAGATTTTTCTTTAAATACAAGGAAGCTCAAAAATGAGCCCCTGTTCAGGCCTCGTTGGAAGACCCTGTACAGTGGGTGTACTGGGAAAATCCGACTCACACATCCAGAGCTGGAAACATCAGTAGGAATTTCACCAGTGCTTTAAGACAAGAGGATGTGTGAGGTGGTACCACCTAGGGCGGGGAACAATTCCTCTACCACCTTTTAGCACTTTTTAAATAAAACCGACAATTTTAGAAAAATAACATACATGTTTATTTTATCAAAAAGTAGAGATATGGCAGTTATATTTTAGCAATAATATTCTACAAATGTCCCCTCGGCTTACCGAAAAACTGCTATTGTTGACAACGCTGCTTTTCCGGGAAAAAGCTTTTCTTATACCAAGTACTTTTACTCTACATCTTACGTTGCGAAAGCGGATTTTCTGCAGTGGCTGCATTAAAGACAAAATATACCTACTTTGGTCTCAACTCTTAGGGTACTATTTGGAGTTTTTTTGTAAATTCTGTAAGTACTATGGTGAATGCATAAAAAAAATTAACTAGGTAGGTACCTACATACCTATCTAAGTCTACTGTAGGCTAGGTAATAGGTAAGTACCTCTATACCTACATATCTACAATATTAAATGCCACAGGCTGCACTGCATATACCTACATACATAACTAAGGATTGTGCCATGCACAGTACCTATACGATGGACGCTAGCGAGTTGGGCCCTTTTGCAGGTAATCGGATGATTACACCCAACAGTTGGGCCCCGATATGCAAATGAGGGTATTAGTGGTTTTATTACACTTGAAAAGGTGTAGTACGATATTCCTAGAAGTACCTAGTTAAGGTACCAATACAGGGTGCTCACAGGTCCTTAAATGTTGACAACTTATTCATTTTTGTCAGTTTTATAAACGATGGAAGTTCAAACAATGTTAAGTGAAAAAGGAAAGCGACTGTTAGTCGTATGTGGTTTTAAGTTTTGTGTCGGCAAAATTTTAAAAGATAACACTTTGTATTGGAGATGTGTAAATAAAAAAACCAAGTGTCCCGCTAAACTCTACAAGCCGACCACAAATTTTGAATGTGTTTTAAAATATAATCTAAATCATAATCATGAGCCTGAAGAAAATCTTGAAACACAAAAGTTAAGCAATTGTATCAAAAGAAAAGCTGCTAGTAATCCATATGAGAGGCCTTCAAAAATAATTCACAGTGAACTTCGACAATGCGGAGCATCAGTTGAAAACATTACAACTAATGATTTAAACCTTATTCGAAAAAATATTTATGAATGTAGAAAGTCGCAGGTTTCCACTTTGCCTAGGAATCAAGACGAAGTTTATTGTTCTTTAAAGAACTTGTCACCAAAAACATCCAAGGACGAATCATTTTTGATGGTAAATAGCGAGGAACATAAAATTGTAATATTTTCTTGTACAAACCTGCATTTTCTTTGCTCTGTAGAAACTATTTTTATGGACGGTACCTTTAATTATTGTGCTAAGTTTTTTTGTCAATTTTTTACCCTTCATGGGTACAAAAATGGTCATTATGTACCTTTAGTTTTTTGTCTATTACCTAGTAAGAAACAATTGTTATATCAAAACCTATTTAATCTTTTGACTGAAAAATGTGCCGAAAATCACTTAATACTATCCCCAAAAAATGTAGTGATAGATTTTGAAGTAGCCATTCATAATGCTGTTACTTTTACTTGGCCTGAATCAACAATTGTAGGCTGTAGATTTCATCTGTCACAGGCATGGTTCAGAAAACTGGAGGCACTTGGATTAAGTACTGAATACAAAAATATACTGAAATTGGAAAAAAACTAAAGTACTTTTTTGGCCTTCAATTTTTAGAACCTAATGAAGTGGGTGATTGTTTTACTTTTGACTTAGTTAGTGACTTGCCAGAAGATGAAAGGCTAAAACAATTTTGTGACTATTTAGTAGATACTTATATAGATGAATGTTCACAATTCCCACCAAACATTTGGGCTAATCTTTCATCTTCATTATATCGAACAACTAATGCATGTGAATCGTTTCACTCAAAGTTTAATAACAGTTTTTATCATTCCCACCCAAGTATATTTAAGTTTGTAGATATTTTGCTAAATTTTCAAACCGAAACATATATTAAAATTGTAATAGCAAACAAATTTCCAAAAGCTGTAAAAGCTGATATTAGAAAGAAAAAACAATTTGTAGAAAATAAAATACGGGAATATATGTCAAATGAAATCGACAGAACAAGTTTTATAAAATGTGTTTCCTGTAAATACGCGCCTAGTTGATTAATCACATTATATTATGTAAAACAATACTTGTAAACCGTATTATATTATTAATTTTTAAAATTGTGAATTTATTTTGCACAATAAACATTACAAATTTTCAAAACTTTTTTATTTACCCTGTATACCCAAACATAATAAATCATTATAATATTTGTCATAAACACTCTTAAAGGGATAAGTACCTATATATCGGGCCCAACTGTTGTGTGGGATTAAAGACGTTTGACTGAATCCCAGGTAAAAGGGCCCAACTGTGTAACTCCCTATACGATATTTCATTTGGTTCTGTATATTTTTTTTAAAATCCTTATGCCGTGTTGATAAACCCAATAAAATTAAATTAAGAATAATAACGATGGTCCATTGCGGACTGCGGAGTGTTCCGTTGCTATGGCAACCGTAGCGTAGGAAGTGCGGTTGGGGTGCATGGTGGAGTGATCGTACGAGCAGTGAAGCCAGGTCTCATGCTTTTGCATGAGATCTCGTGCTTTCCAAACAAATTTCATGATATGATGTTTTAGTAGCAATATCTCATGCTTTTTGGCTTATAACAAAAAAAAATAAAGAAAAAGATAACTAAAAGAAAATAGGTAACTGTAAATGGTAGTTCATCTCGAGTTCTGTGAGGCTGATCCCTACCCTCTAGTGGACAAACTAGCATGCATGGGTGGAGCGTGTGATTCCCCGGCCTGGTGCTAAAATTGAAATTGCCGACGTTGGTGGCTTTAGTTTCGTTGATGCGTCGGTTCGTGGCTTGGCTTGTCTTTTACGCTTTGCCCGATATAACTGATTAAACTTTGTGTAAACTGATTAAACTTTACTGTAAAAGTAAAAATATATACCATGCAATCGAATATGAACATTGCTAGAGGAGGGCCACTATCGCGCCATCTCATGCTTTTTCTTTTTAATCTCATGCTTTTTCGAAGATTTTCTCATGCACTGTCTCTTTGGGACCTGGCAGCATGAGATGGCGCGATTCGCGCCATCTCATGCTTTTTCCACCTTTTTCTTTTTAATCTCATGCTTTTTCGAAAATTTTCTCATGCACTGTTTCTTTGGGACCTGGCAACGCTGCGTACGAGGGGTAGGCGGGCATTCTGGCCGGCTAGAACGAAGCAGTGTTGCCAACCGTGGCGGAATTCCACTACGCGCAGCGGAATTTACCTTCATTAGCGGCGGCGCAGCAAAATGAGAGCAAAACGTAGCGGATTTTAATTTTTTTAAATGCGTAACTAGGTATTAGTAAAACGGATTATTTATCATAACCAGCTTTCACTAGTTAATTATTAGTTTCATTTCATCTTTAATTTTTATCAGAAATATACCAATATTAACCAATATTAAACTGAAAACAGTAAAGCTAGGGATATCTTTAGAATAACAGTCCTTCTTGGTTAACGGAGGCGGACACCTGGTAAGTCGTGTAGGGTAGGGGTAAGGCACTGCGCTGCTGAATGGTATAGGTTAGGTGTTAGGTATTTATTTAGAATTTCTTGGGGCTTCCCGATTCTTTTGTTTGCAAAGTAAACTAATTATCAGGTAAGTACCTATGTTATGTTTTTTGCGGTGTTTATTTGTTGGTAAATAATCTCTTGGCAAAACTAGGCACATTATTAAAAAAACCTTTCTTGATTAAAAAAGTGGAATTTGCATATTGCGTTGATATCACTAGTTGCCCACAAAATTTTGAGCAACTGAAATCACGGGCCGCGCCTGATAATTATTAATTATTGCACCTTGTACCGTTTAACTATTTGTAATTTTATAGTTGGCAACACTGGAACGAAGAAGTATGTTGCACTGTTGCACACTAACTGCTAGACAATAGACATCTAGGTATTTTGTGTGCTGCAATTGGTGGACGAAAACGAAGTATTTAAGAATTGATATACGTAGTTGTAGGTAAGCAAACTAAGTGTAAAATTCCATTTTTGCTGGTTGCTAGAATTGCATTTTTGCTTATGCATGCAGTTAGTGGGTAAGTACCTATACCATTATAATATTAGAATTTGTGTAGTGTTTGGAAGACGATTCAATGGCGTCCCCTGAAATTACGTTGGCCCTCCATTGTTAAAAAGGTGAAGTTAGTAGGTAGGTACAAATGTTTAATAAAGAAGCGTAAATATCCTTGTAGAGGACTTTAGAGTTGTCGTGCAGTTAGGCACCTATATAATAAACTATCTTGCGCCCGCGACTTCGTCCGCGGTGTAATAATTTTACTCCATTACAAACTTTGAACGCCCATTTTACCCCCTTAGGGGTTGATTTATTAAAAACTGTAAAACACGTGTTTAATTTTTGGAGTACTTCTATGAAGTTTCAAGCTGATAGGACCATCTAATATTTTTGCTCCATACAAACTTTCAACCCCTTTAGGGTTGAATTTTGAGAAATCCCTTCTTAGTGGGTTTGTACATTATTAAATAAAACTAGTGGCCAAATTTTATATTCATAGCTTTAGCGGTTTTGGCTCGGCGATGATGAATCAGTCAGTCAGTTAGTCAGGCATGTTATTTTATACCTATAAATATACAGGGTATTCCAAACTCAATGGCCTATTAGAAGTATCTAGAGAATGAAAAATGGTAGCAAAATTTGGGCTGCGCCAATAGAAGACCGTAATCCCTATTTTAAAAATATTTTTGACATAGCGTTGCCAGATCTACACGTAAGTACCTGATGCCAACTTTGTTTTTTTAAATAAAATTTCCTTTACCATTATTACATTTTTAAATTCCATGAAACATCTTGAAACTTTTTTATGAAACATGTCCTAACCTGTCTTGAGCCTTTTCGGCATTAAAAATTATTTTTTAAGAAATTTGGCAACAAATATGTCTGAATAAAAAAATCATTTCTTCGCCGCCAGCGTAGCTGATATAAATTTTTGGTTACGGTTCCTCAATAGGCTGCTATATCATAATATGGCATTAAAATTAACTAATCGCTTACAGGGTGTTATATATTGCAATTTTGGCAGAACATAAAAAGGCAAGTTTTGCAGGCATTTTAAGTGGAACAAAGTATTTTATAGTGATAGTCAAAAGAGCAATTTTTTCATTATCTAAAAGTAATATGTGATGAGATACCTGTTTTTAGCGGTTCTGGCAAAAAAACAAAATAACAACACTGGTGGGATTCTCAAGAAAATTTCTTAACTAAAAACATAGACAGCCATGAGTATTAAGCAAACTGATATTTTAAAGTAAAAGATTCATAAAAGCTGTTGATTGTCAAAGTGATCGTCAAAGTTATTGTCATATCTAGGTATGTGTCTAAATTATCGATATTTGTGTTTAGTTAGTTAACTAGACAGTTAGTTAAAAGTGGATAATAATAATTACTTTCAAGTAAAGAATTAATTGCTCTGTTGAGTGCCAGTATAAAATACAGGGTGTTCCATTTAAAATGTCTGCGAAACTCATTTATACCTATGTTCTACCAAATCGCATTAGTTTGTAAACAGCCTGTAAGCGATAATTTAATTTTCATATTATGTCATGTCATGAAACATGAAACGACTATTGAGGAACCGCGACCAAAAATTCATATGCTACGCTGGTGGCCAAGAAATGATTTTTTTTTATTCAGACATGTTTGTTGCCAAATTTCTTAAAAAATAATTTTTAATTCCGAAAAGGCTCAAGATAGGTATATGACATGTTTCATAAAAAAGTTTCAAAATGTTGTATGGAATTTAGAAATGTAATAATATACAGGGTATTCTATTTAAAAAAACGAAGTTGATATCAGGTACGAGTAGATCTGGCAACGCTGTAATGTCAAAAATATTTTTAAAATGGAAATTACGGCCTCCTATGGGTGTAGCCCAAATTTCAAACGGCTACCCTTTTTTCGTTCTCTAGATACTTCTAAAAGGCCATTGAGTTTCGAATATCCTGTATAGATTGTTGTTTCAAAAGAAAGATGGGTAATGATTCGGATTAATGGAAACACCGAATTTTTTTATAAAATTTTGCACGAATCTAAAATTATTTTTCGGCGATGCGACGTCCGGTTTTTCCAAAAAAAAAGTTTTTTTGCTTTTAGGTTATGTTTTTCTATGGATTTCCTTAAATTTTAACACTTAAACTAAAACACATCTATACAAGTCATAACACACTATGTTTCTGAGACATATTTAAGCAAATTTATATAAAAAAACAAAAACTAAATAAAAATAAGCGGGCAACCCGTAATACAGATAGTCCGTGTGAAGAAGCACCTGCCCTCAGGTTCCCATCCCGATGTTGATAAATATGTACGATATTTGCGCATGCATACACGAGATTTTGAGTAGAACATAATAATAGGAGATTAGCAATTATACAGGGTGTCCGAAAAGTATGGGCAAATATCTTTGATATAGCGACACCAAATTTTAGTTGTGTCTTACTATACATATATCTACTTTTTATGTAATTTAACTTTTTCAAGCCCCGTGAGGGGTGACGCTAGGGAGTTGAGGAATTTTAAATGCAACCCTATGCCGTGTGGTACCTCATTTTAAAGCCTTCAAAAAGAAACATTTTACCTTAAACCCGAGCTCCGTATCTTAAGTTGTTGTTAAATGGCAAACCTATTATAAATGTCAAAAATCGTGAGAAAAAGAATAAAAATTAGTATATATATAAAAAAGTATCTTTGTTTCTCTTAGGTATTACTTTAAAAGTTGTTCAAAATGACCACCATGAACGACTTGGCAGTAATAAAGTCGATTTTGGAACTCTGTCAAGAAGTAACACGTACCATTCTCCAAAATGTGAGAAGTCTATTAAAAAACTACCCTGTAAATATGTATTGTGCCAATGTGCAAAAATACCACTGCAAGTACCCTGGAAACCTCAGTTTTTACGTGCCCGGAACAGCCGATGCTGGAAGATAATACATACCTAGCGCAAAGTTAATCCAAAATTTTCCATAAAAACCTATTTGTAACGAAATTTTAAAGACAAATAAGTGGCCATCATAGGCGTGGCTAGCTTTTTCTATATGGGGGGCTTAAGCCCCAGCAACAATGTGCCTGTTGTGGACAGTGTTGCCATTGTTACTAATTTTATATCTGTTATGTGCAGTGTTTTGCCACTGTTACTAATTTTAAGAAGATTAAAAGCCACAAGAAATATTGATGTACGTTTTATTTTAAAGTACCTACAAATTTTAAAGTATATATATGACAAAAGATACCGGCACCCTGGATTTTTTACTACGCCACTGGGCACAATATTCTGATTTAAGATGTTCGTATTAAAATTGGAAGATTCAGATTTAGTACATTTATGAAGAATTCTGTAACTTCTACAATTTGTGGATTAGCTGGGGCACTTATAGGAAATTTATACAGTAAAATTTAGATTATTTTCACCTCAACTTCTTACTGTGCGTAGAAGATGATCGATGATCTCACCAAAACTTACATTACATCATTATATCAGCAAAAAGTAGGATTAAAAAGAAACCTACTTAATATTAAATAAAATATATTACATAACGTTACTCTAGATGCTAAAAAGCGTTTCTCCATATTTAAGAGCTTTCCAACAAATTAAGGAAATATGACAATGGCGTCTAAAAGTTCCGAGATGTTAAATTAAGATAAATTTTCATCATTTCGTAACATTACATTATTTGAATGAAGTTTTCTTGGGAACAGTGAAAACTCGTTGGGGTAGGGGATAGCTGAGCAATGTGATCAACGAAAAATGATGGTCTAAGCGCCGATTGAAGTTTTCTTAGTATTATTTATCGGGTATAAGAACAGTAACTATTTACTAAGAAAAATGGACATTATAAAACGTTCGATCTTGTTGGCGTCGCTTTCGAACGTGATTTCAGCTGGCACAAACACACTGCTTCAATTGCCACATCAGCAGCTAAAAAGCTTGGTTTTCCCTTTCGAGCCAGAAAATACTTCTCCCCTCCCAACTTACACACTTTCTATATTGCCCAAATAAGACCTAACCTAAAGTATTGTTCCCACATCTGGAGAGCGGCATCACCTTCGACACTTAACATCCTTGGTTCTGTCCAAAAGAGAGCCATTCGACTCATCAATGATCCAGTCCTTACAAGAAAACTCCCTTTTCTTGCTAATTGTCGCTCTGTTGGGGATCTGGCCCTTTTCCACCGATATTTACACGGATTTTGCTCAGAAGATCTAACCGCTATCTTTCCCCCCTTGAATAGGCTGTTTTGTTGTATGATAAATATAGCAAATCTATTAAATTATTGTGACTACGATTTGACGCTAAACTGAAGGCACTGGAGAAGATTGTCCTCCAAGGCAAGGATTATAATTACTAGGTATGCATTACCAGGGAATGTGTTCAATGTATAGAAAAGTATAAATATCAAAGAGCACGAAACTGACAGGAGAGCAGGTTATGGTGAGTAGAACCGTACACAAATTGATAATAAATATGTGTACTCACCTGCACAGAAAAGGAATAAAATGGTTAAACGGGATTTAACCTGTATACGCAGTGCCGCATTTATATTACCCCAACACATGGTGACATCGTGCTGTCGCGATATTGACGTTATCAACTAAGAACAGGCATTCGGCCACGATGGAAAACAATAAATTTTCGATTTCTGAAAACTGTTACCAGTTAACAAAGCTGAGCAAAATTTTGGACATTCTTTAATGTGGATTTTTTTTTATCTGAGAGTAGACTTCAAGCCTACTACTACGTACTCGCGTACCGTGGGTATCTGCAGAGAAGGGAAATGTAATCTATTGACACGGGATTTAAAGGAGAGGAGGTTGGTAGGGAAAGGGAAAACATCTGCAGGCAATTTTCTCCATAATCTGGAGACCCTAGGTATGAATAAGCGAGAGAAGTGAGACGTTTTATGTTTTTGTAGCTGGCCAGTAAAATGATGCATACGTAACGCGCCTCTTGTTGTTCTGTTAGGAACATTCAAGGGAGGAATTATAGCGCCTAGTTCTTCACAGCAAAATCCGTGCGTGGAAGTATCGGTAGAAAAGAGATAAATCCCCAAAAGCGCGGGGATAAGCGAGAGAAGGTTTTTTTGACTGGTTTTTGGGTTACCCGCTTCCTATATATCAGTAGCAGGTTTACTCTGGTGAGTTCTGTTCTGGCATTACAGTGGCTTCCTATAGATGGCGTTTGCGCGTATCCTGTACCGTCTCTGGTTAAGAGAGAGTATCGAATGTTGGAGTTTGTTGGGGGGGATTGGAATGGAATGGGGGAAGCTGACGGATGGTTACGTCAGTCTGATGATCCCCAAGAAGGGTGAAATCTTACTGTCTACCCGGCCCGGGGTTGTTCATTAGATCTTGGACTCCCCGTACTTTAATGCAACAGCACATCTTACTCTCTTTTTTGTCTGCTTTGCCACTAACATTTTCTTTTCCTGACACTATTACGGACGCTAAAACCCCTTTTCTTATGAAAATTTATACTGGCAAATTTTTGTTTAATTTTTTCTTAGCCAGATAACAGGATGAATCACTTTTAGGGCAATCACCCTAAATGCACTCTCACTGAGGAATCCAATGGTCGATGAAACGAACGAACGAAAATATAAAGCTTTTTATGGATCCTAAAGAAGTCAAACAGACTTTTAGATACTTTTGACTAAGTAAATATTGTAGATACAGTATTCAGTGTAAAAATTGAGCCTTTCAGGCCTTCCTACGCGCGTTATAAATGTATATATTTTTTAATATTACCTACCTTTTTACGGTTAACGTTAACACTTACATAGAAATTTATGTTTTTTTTGTTCCGATTTCCCCTACATTCTGATTTATATCCTAAATATTTTTCACTGCCAAGTCTTCACGTTATTTAGTAAAACAGTTTTTAAAGAGAGAAACTTACGTCGTGCCGTTTTAAATTAGGAATAATAAAGTGTAACCTACGTTTAGAATATTTTACTCAAATTGGAGACATTGCCCAGTGTCGTCAAATTTTAAAATCTCTTGGCGCAAAAATCCAAGTGAAAAATCGCCCAAATTTGCAGCATAGTCAAAAAAGTTGGAAATCGAAATAATTAACTATTTTTTTTTTCAATTCTAGAAAATATATCGGGAAAAGTTTGCCTTCTGTCTGGATATCTAGAATGAACAAATTAATTAATAATTAATATATTAATAATTAAAATATAGTTCGGCGGCATCATGCGAATTTTCATTCGAGAAAATATGCAAACTAACATATCATACTTGTCAAAGTTCTGATAAACTCTCATTTCAGCCATTTTGTTAAACGAAAACACAGTAATAAGTAACAAGTAGGGGTTTTGAAAACACTATATTTTTTTAAATGATCTCTTATAAATTTTGACAAGCGGTCTGACTGGCAGCCATGAAAGGATAATATTATATTCTTTTGCTTCAAATCATTATATCACGGCCTACTATGAAATATTATACTCTTTTTTTTTTTAATTGTAAAACTCGGAAGATATTCGAAAAGATATATATCAACAATTAATATTTTTGAAAAGCTTTTGAAAAAAGCAATCTAATAAAAACAAAATGTACAGGGTGTCCCATTTAGAAAAGGCAACTTTGGTCTTTATCTCCAAATTCCTTCCTTCTAGAAAGTGACTACGCCACTGGATTCTACGCAAAAAACTATATAATAACCAGTTTTTACCTTACCGATAAGTTAAAAAGCAACTGAGATACGATGGGTGCTTGAAAATGACACATTTTCAAAATCGTCCTGTATTTCCGAAACGAAGGGGGCTATGAAAATTCTGTTTATAGCATCATACATTTCACGAAAACGTACAATAGTAGTACCTTTAAAGATAACCGAGATACCTTGCATAAGTGTCGAAAACTGGTCACCCTGTACTATTAGGCTGGTCTTATTCGGAAAACATAGATGGCGTGTAAGTTGGAATGGAAGAAGTATTTTCTTGCTCGGAAGAGAAAACCAAGCTTTTTAGCTGCCGATGTGGCTACTGAAGTAATGTGTTTGTGCCAACTGAGATCATGTTCGAAAGCGATTCCAACAAGATCGAACGTTTCCTTGCTCTGTAGGGCTGGACCATTCATGTGGATGAAATACGTGTTACCGGATTTTTTGCGTGCCAGAGAGCAAGGCTGGGTTGGGGAGGCGTTAAACTCAACAAGGTTTTTGGTACCCCAGTCTGAGATTAATTGGATATCTTGAAGAAGGTATAGCAGGCGCGGCCCGTGAGTTTCTTTACAGGTGGGTCAAGATTTTGTGGGCAACTAGTGATATCAATGCAACAAGCAAAATACACTCTTTTAATTGGGGAAGGTTTTTTAATAATGTGCCTAGTTTTGCCAAGAAATTATTTACCTACAAATAAATAGCGCGAAAATTATAAAACAGTTACTGTTGTATATTGAACATTGCTACTCTAGATGTTTATGACTTTTTTTAATGTGTTTTGGTACTCTAGATTGTTAGCGGCTTCCCGTTTTGATACGTTTAGCGTCTCCTCAATAGAGGTAGCGCCATGTACTAAAAGCCCAGAATTAATGGACGGTGTTGTTTATTCTGAGCTAAAAGTATGATTATTCGTAAAATAAAATTAAGAACGCTGCCGAAACTCCGTTTTCTTTAATAAATACAATACTGACGACTAGATATAGTAATACGGTCTTTGTCTACGCACTGGCAGGCTGCCAGCTTAGTAGATATGAGATTGTCAATAATTTTAAAAATATTTTATCGAGGAACAACTGCTAACTTGTTGCCAATACACCTTTTAGAGCCGATCTAATTTTTTAAATAACAAAAATTTAAAAAAAGTTTATCCAAACACAGCCTCGAACCCACTTGACTTCTTGATCAACTCGCGATTCTACTCGAGATTCTACCTCTGGACTACGCTGGTGATGTAAGAAAACCGGTCCGATGCCGTTATATTTGTTGACTAGCGCTGGCGTGGCTGAGATCGTATTTATAATTTTTTATGTTTAACCGCTAATTAATAATACATTAATAGAATGCAAATATAATGCGCTACCTAATTTGCTACCTAATTAGTTTTTCTTTTTCCAAACCAAATGTTTTGAAAGAGAATATTTTACGGGTCGGTTTGAGTATATTTCCATAGTGTGCGTGGCGTGATATTATTGGTGGGTCGTCGACAAATTTTGTCTCTTTTTAACTTCCTAAAGCGCGTATGTCTGTTTTTCTCTTACTTTAATGAATTTATATCGTCTATTTAAACCCATGAGGCCAATTTAAAATACGACCCAGCCCGGAGCAAGCTTGGATATCTTTCGACGATGGCTTGGCTTGATTCTTTCTTGGGGAGATTTCGCATGGAACTTGCACTTTTTTGAAAGACAAGTTTGGTCTTGAAAAATAAATTATTAGGTGAATCAATGAAAATGAATTTAGGTTGGTCATTGACCAGATGACCTTATGGACGGGCCGCGCCTGTGTCTATTATCCAGCTCGTGATTTGAGACTTGTCTGGAAAAATAAATGTTGGGGTGAAGAGTAGGTACCATCGTGCAACGCTTGTTTTAAAAATAAGGGAATGAGTGTGTTATTTGAAGAAATAACGATTTTTTATAGTGAAAAAGTTTCCTTTTTATCCGGGTACGGACGGAAGTTAATTAGTTCTTTTTCAAGAACGAATATACGAATTACGAGACTAGAAATAATTTTATCGTGTACCTGCGGGTTTCGCCGTGGTTAACAAATGCCTTCTTTCTAATTGGAACAGTTCCTTGAAATCTTAGCAGAAAAAGAAATTGCTAATTTGAATAATTAATCAGCAAAAATTAAAAAAACCCAAAAGTCTAATTCGGAGATCAGCTAGCAAAAATTAAAAAAGTCGGATATTTCGCGTCGTCCATAAATCAAAAGACGGAAATTTCTGAGGTCTTGGACTGGTAAGGAAGTCATTAAGGAGGATGTCTCAATTATGAGTTAAAGATGATAAATTGAGAGTTGGCCAGACAAACAGAACAAATTGCAAAAAGCAACTTTAGAGCGCCAAATTGAACTTTGTGCGGATACCAAAGTAAACCGCATAAAAATATATGTACGAGGATGGGATAAAAAGTTCCCAGTTTAACAAAGGAAACAGCAAAATTATGGTAATTTTTTTTTATTTTTCTACATACACAGAAAAAACACTATCGTATATTGAATTGGATACCCATTTACTCAATGGCACACTCTATTCCGTATAGCACAATACAAATTCGGTTTATTCCAATGATTAGTTTATCATTGTTACCTAACCAATAGGGTATATAAGATTGCTTGAAATATAAGGTTTCATTGGTTTTTAATTGATCGTTCAAATATAACAATTATTTGATGCCAGTAATACCCTATTCTAAATTCAATCCAAACTATCGTTGGTTTCACTAGAAGTTTATTTGTAAGAATATGCACCTCATTTGATGCAAAATATCTGGTATTGTTTCAATTACAACAGTAATTAATTTAATGTAACTTCCAGTGGAAAGAAAACATTTTTGTTTAAATTCACTCATATTCGTGTTTTGACGAACAATTACTCTTATTTAATATAATGGAGAATTTCTATTACGTCAATTATACTTATATTTCAAACACAAATGAAACACGCTTTATTATTTTAAAATAATTTGTATTTAGTATTATTAAATATACATTGTTTAGACTTTCTGTAAGCATTTAAATATAAAAAAACACATTTTATTACACCACACCGACGCGAACACCGTAAACTTTTTATATTTGTTTCACTCCAAATATAGGATCTGCTTCTTTGTAAAGCTGTCTCCTTTGGCTTGTATGCAAAGCTTTGTAGATTATGACTTATTGCTGCAAAGCTTTTTAGATTTGTTTTACTTACCATAAAACACTGAAATAAGTTGCTGCAGTCTCCAGTCTTGCAAAAGATATATTATTTTTGGCGTACGACTATTGAACGAACAACGAAAAATCCTAACCTCTCCAAGGGTGTCCACGAGCAAGAGAAATAATATTTCAGCCAACAATAGGACCCATTGAATTAATAGTTTTTATTATTTCTCAAATACCTTCTATGTTTTAAAGGAGTGTTTATTTTAATTGAAATGATATAAGGATTATTGACTTAATTTTTACATTTTTTATTTAAACCGTTATTCTTGTTCGCAATATTTTTTTTTTGATTATTTAAATGATGTTTTGTTGAGACAATATTAACTTTAATATAACTAATGTGCCAGTGGTCAAAAACAGTACTATTATTGAAAATAGCATAGCAGTTTTTTCTGTGTAGTCTCCATGTAGCTCAATATATTTATTCCAGCGATGTTCAAGGACCTTTAGACCATTATAATAAGCTTATTGGCCCACCTCTTCAGAATACACGTTTGTGACAGTAATCACTTTCGACTCCGACGCGAACTTTTTGCCAGCAAGCAATTTTTTCTAATTCGGAAACAAACTGAAATCCGATGGGGCCAAATCTGGAGAATAAAGAGCATGAAGATTGAGGAACCAGCTGGAACTGATAAATTTTTGGCCATGGCAATTACTGATTTGCAGCAAAGAGCCTTGTGCTGGTGGAACAGAATTTTCCTTCTTGGCTTAGCCGAGACGTTTCTTCAATATTATAATATAACAAAAAATTTAAAATAAAGTAGGTAATACACAGGGTGGTTCAAAAATAATTTAATACACTTTGGAATGTGGTTGCTGACGTTATTTAAATATGAAAAGATGAAAAATGAAAAGACAGGACAAATAATTGTTTGATTAATATGGAGGTGCAAATTTGTAGCATTTTTTTTTTATTTATGCCTTCTCATTTGGGTTATATACGAGTACTTACGAAAGTACAATCTGTCTAAAACCAATTTTTCAATTTTTTTTGAAGTACTTTTCAAAAATACATTTTTCAGAGAACATCTTTTTCGAAATTAAATCTTTTCGGATAGTGTTAATTTTGTCAAGCAACGGCTTTGTGAAAAAGTAATTTACGAGAAAGTAACGTACCAAACCTAAGGACACCTGATCAAACCCAAAAAAGGTTCATTTGGGTTTGTTCAGGATCTTTTCGTCTTTTTATCATTAAAAGTTTCCAAGCTACTATAGTTCATAATTTAATTTGCTAAATATTGTTTCAAAAAAATATATTTTCGAAAAATGTACCTGTTTGAAAAATTATTTGTTTGGGGACATTTTTGAAAAAATGTACTTTCGAAATACGACTTTTTGGAGAAAATATTTCATAAATCCGTTTTCTGAAAAGCATCTTTGAAAAAGCGGTCAGGACATTTTTGAAAAAATGTAGGTTCGAAATATGTTTTCGAGAAAATATTTTTGAAGAATTTCGTTAATAAATTTTCGAAAAAGCTGTTTTTCGAAGAAAAATGCTTTCCACAGAGATGTTTTGTGAAAGAAAAATCATTGGGTTATTTGTTTCGTTTGGAAGCCAAAATTATCCGGCGCAAATTTTGATAAGAT
The DNA here is from genome assembly GCA_963971165.1 of Philopedon plagiatum. Lineage (NCBI taxonomy): Eukaryota > Metazoa > Arthropoda > Insecta > Coleoptera > Curculionidae > Philopedon > Philopedon plagiatum. The sequence continues at coordinate 131,989,888 of OZ020191.1, read as the reverse complement.
CGCAGTGAGACGTGTAAGGAATGTTTTCAGAAACAATCTAAGAGCAAGTACCTAAATCAAAAATGCCAAAAAAGGCTTGCATTTTTTATATTATCTACATATTAACATTGATCTACTATTTTTATTTTTTGGTATAATTCATTTCATTTTTAAAAAAGTTTTTTTTTGTTTATAATATTTTGTAGAATATGTAGAAATAGTTACTGTTTATGTTACAATATATATTTTTATGAAATTCGCATTGAAATCCTTTTTGTACAAGGCTATAGAGGAGGGCGCGCTCCCCCTGCGCCCCCCTAAATCCGCCTGTGATCTGAAAAGAATGGAAGTGGGAAGACCTTTGGGTTAAACTTAGTCGGGGCACACCGTGTGTTTCTTATCGTTTGAAAGCCGCCGATTATTCGGTCTCTTAGGTCGTCTTCATTTTCTATTGGATAAACCAGAGACTTTAACGTCCAGATTCACTAAGAAAGTTTAAGATTTAGTACCGGTTTAAATTAAGATCTTCTAGTTGATCAGTTATGTTTTGACAAGTTTTTGTCCTGTCGTTGTTAATAAGACGTCATTGAAAATTTATGAATTATTCGGATGTTTCAGCGATTTGCTTGGTTTACAAATGATTTTCATCTTGGAACGGGTTGCTAGAGTGAATTTAGTTCTATTATTGTCGAAAGTGCGTACTAAAATTGCCCTTTTCTTTATAAATTTGCGAAAAAGCTCCGAAATAAATTCATAGTAAAAAATTGAGTTGTCTTATTCTTACAGTTGTCAGTTTAAAACTTTTGGTTGTCAAATTAGACCGGACTAGCGTTGGAGAATCTGGCTGTAAGTGTCCCCAGAAGTAAAAGTCAAAAGGATTTAAGTCAGGGGACCTTGTTGGCCATGGCTGTTTCGGTTCTATTAGAATTTCACTTAGGAACCATCCATAGCAACATCATATTTGTAGCCTATGCCAACAAAAAATAATTACCTCTTATGTATCAAAAAAACATAAGAAACCTTTTTTATTGCGATTGAAGTAAGGATTAATGAAAAAATAAATATTTTTAAAAAATCAGTGGCGTAGCATAATTTTCATAAAAAAATATGAGTGAATAATTTCGGTTTGATTCTTAGAATGTATTAAACTTTTTAATTAAGCATATTTAAGTGTATATTTTATTCACAAAATGTGTAATCTAAACTTGTATGGGTATTATTTTAAAAATAACTTTTTTTTTTAATTTTGGACACCCTGTATCTCCTAAACGAAGCTGTTAAGGAACATAGTTTACGGGAACTTTTCATCCTAAAATAACGTCATCAAGCACACCCCACAGTATTTTGAATCACCCTGTATTGTCAAGTTAAAAATTTTTAATAATACGAAAGAATATACCATAATTAAAATAAAACTAAAGTACCTATTAGTATTCATACATGCAAAAACACTTCTCAATGCTTCTTAGACCCTTCTTTTATATGCACGGTGCCTGAACAACCGACAGACACCTAAATATCCATATCACAGCACAGCCCTACACGGTTCCCTTCAAGTGCCCTTCAAAAAAGACTTCCGCCCCGTTTTAACACCTTCCATTGTATTTAAAACCCATTCATTTGTTGTAAGTGAAAAATGCCTTTTTAACCAGTGCTTTTTATATTCGTTTTATTTAAGGGTTTATTGTGTTCTATACAGAATGTTTCTCAAATTCGGGGTTTTTAGCGTGCATTACTACTTTTTACTTGATTGCTTTTTAGTTACTATTAGAAATGCATAAAGGGTATCTCAAAATAAATGCACATTTTAATTTCTAAATAAAACATTTATTTTTTGAAAAGTACTGATATTCTACTATTATAACAAAGTACCTACACATATCACGATTAAGTGTAAAATGCAATATCGGACAATAATGCCCACTGCAGCTTTGCTGGCACGCAGTAGAACCATGCCTACATTACTGTTTTTTAGTGAATGCCCGCCAAAAATTAACAGTCCATTATTTTTTATCCAACAGTTATTTAACAACCTTTTGGAATATTTCGTTTGTAGCCGATAGGATAAGTGTTGCACTCAGTGGCGTATTTAGGTTCAGTGCCGCCCCGGGCTACTTAAATCTGGCTGCCCCCACCGTTAGTATTCTTCACATTTTACATCAAAGTGAAGAGATATTTGCCGCCCCTATAATTCTGCCGCCCTGGGCTATAGCCCAATCAGTCCATACGTAAATATGCCCCCGGTTGCACTTCTTTTTTTGCAATAACATAATTGGTCATCCCTTCGATCTGAGGTTCCTAATATGACTATGAGCAATACCATTTTATAAATAACTATTATAAAATCTTTACAAATAATATATTTGTAAAGATTTTCGCCCTCTAAATATTTATAGCCGCTAGTCTTTCTATTGGTGGTACATATAGTAAAATAACCGCCACAGTTTCATTTTATAATGAGACTTCTTTACAAAAGTCTATCCAAAAGCAGCAGATGTTTATAAAACAAAGGAAGCAACCTTACAGATTATCTGCATGAGATTTATGCTGTTATAAATTAAGCAAAAATAATTGAAACTGGTATTTAAATATGCAAAACTACTTATACTCGTACATATATTTACATACATAGATTCTTAAAAACAACTTCTTAAATGATAAGTGACGATATAATTAGCTATTTACCCTCCGAGCTATGACTGTAATAACAGACATTTCTCATTACATGCTTTTTATTACAATCCCGCAACAATGTGTTGGTACATACCTCCGGTCAAATGAGTAATTTGAAACTTTGGGTCGTAACTATTTTAACTTAAAACTAATTATGGTAATATAAAGCTTTCTGATGAGAATCTGTAATTTGGTTAGTTGTCATATATCAGGTGTATACGCCTAGTTAGCAGGCTAGAGTATTGTTCGTTATCGGAATTAATCACTTATTAAAGTGTAATACCTTTTTTGTCCGAATCGGTTTTTAAGATATTCGGCATTAATTTTTTTGGTACTGAACTGCCCTCCTATTCGATCAAGTCGCTCGTTTATCTTACGTCATATTATTGATTCTTTTCTTCATCTAGGTACTCCAAAAGTAGGTTAGGAGATAGAGACGCCCATATACGTATTACTACTATATAGCGAACGACGAAAAAATGATGAAGCCAAGACGTAGTCTTTGGAAACAATTGCTAACCAGTCACGTGATGTACTGAACATACCCTTGGGGGGGTTTTTGCAGCGAACGACGAAACAAAGACGTAGCCTTCGGAAACAATTGCTAACCAGTCACATGACGTATTGAACATCCCTCCTAAACAACCACGTGATTTGCCCAGCTATCTATACTTTTGAAAGGTACAAAGACGAAAAGGAAACCGACAATCTCACATTTTAAACTGCTGTCAGAACTGACAGTGACAGTTCCGTCAAGTGCTGGTACATCACATGGTACAAAATCAAAGAAAAGACGATTTTATCTTTGCTTCAATTTTTAACAACGAGTAGACTGCATGCTAACAATATAGTAGTAATACGTATATTGGAGCCACCCATATACGTATTACTACTATATTGTTAGCATTCAATCTACCCTTTGATAAAATTTGAAGCAAAGATAAAATTCTTTTGTTTGGTGTTGTACCACGTGATGTACCAGAACTTTTGACGGAACTATCACTGTCAGTTCTGATAGCAGTTTAAAATGTGAGCTTGTCGGATTCCCTTTCGTCATTTTACCTTTCAAAAGTAAAGAAAAATGTGTTTTTATTTGTGAAAAGTGGATTAAAAGTTAATTATTATCCTATTTACAATAATGGCAGAGCTAATGTACCAATAATGCCAGTTTTAAGCAGCAAGAAGTGAAAAAATTACTTGCAGTTTCAGCGGCGGATAGTCTTCACAAGAATGTAAACTGAAGAGTGAAGATATCATTTTTAATAACAATTTGAGATTTTGGGAGAAAACGGGTAAGAACATTATGTTAAAAATAGGATTTGTTGGAAAAAACCAGACAATTCAGTGTTTGCCCCTTAAATACGCTCCTGGGCGACCCACTCTGTATTTATTTTAAAGTTTGGTTATCCCTTTATAAGATAGGGTTAAAAAATTGGAAAACAATTAGGTAAGAAAAAATTGAGAGTAATTTAAAGGCACCGAGAGAAACGTGTTGAGTACAAAAAAAGTCATAAAATACACTCTTAAAAATGAGTTGGCGTTCCTAACTTATTTTTATTTGTTGCAATACTTAAGTTGTTGGAAATAAGTATTTTTAGTTAAAAGAGCAAAAATATTGGCTTTATAAGTTTTCCTTACATTTAAAAACAGCTACTATAACACAAGAAAATAAGTTGCATGATATTAGTTGGGACAAAATATTAATTTTGTTACTTGAGTTTTAATTTTATTATCAACTTATTAAATAGTTATGATACCTTCGCTTATATTTCCATTAAATAAAAAAAACATTCGTGGTTACCTATACAAAAAATTAGGGACGCTAAAACGATTTAGTTGTCACAACAAACGTCTTAGCATTATTGACTAATAATTTAACTTGGCAGCAATGCCTTCTTAGTTGTGAGCACAGGTCACAGGTGCTTCCCCACGCATACATACATGAGTGGTGTCAGCCGTTGGCAGCAGGTCAATTAGCAGACTGAGCAGACATTTTAATTTTTTTTGCTACTGTTTTATTGCGTCGTGCTAGTGTTTTGTGTTAAACGTTGCGAGTACGGGCATTAATTTGGTGTTGTTGCAAGTATTTTAGTAAGCAGTCAAAACTATATCTGTTTTATGATAAAAAAAAATTGAACCAGTTAATTTTAATGAACATTTTTTAGCATGTGAAGCGACATCTACAACTTTTTCTAGCCTATTTTTGTTCAAAATATTTAGTCTGTAAACCCAGTTCTTCAATAGAAATAAACGAATTGGTTCTAATTAGTTCTCAGCCTTAGTTTAATGCTTTAATTCTTTTAGCATTTATTTAGGAAATAGAATATATTTATTTTCATTTTGTTATCGTTCTCAGGCTGTGCAGGGACTCAGAAATAACGTGGTTATTATAGTTTTTTTTATTAAACAAGTTGGACTTTCTTGTCCAGCCTCCATTACATTTAGTATACACTTTAGTTGAGATGCTTTGTAGAGTTTCTGGTTATTTTTTATAGTTATAGTAATCTATAAAGCCAAATAAAGTACTTTGTTGAACATTTTTCTACTTGATTATTTCATACCTTTTTTAACTTACTTCATAAAATAAGATAAATCAAAATTAAAGTGGTTGTAAAACAAATGTAAACAAGTTTTGAAAACTTCATCAATCATACCGAAAATGTGGATTGCAAAAAAAAATTTCTCAGATTCCATGCACTATTAATTTTTATTCAAACCGCAGAACTGGACTTAATACTCATGCAAGAAGATTTACGCAACAAATATTTAACGCCCTCGAGCGTCCAAATTGTAAACTTTTTAAGATTATGACAATAAGGTTTTTTCACCCCAAAGTCGAGTTGTACAACATACCAAAATATTAGACAAATATGGTAAACTTCATTTTTCCTCATTTATCAAGTTCTCATTACTGCAATGAAAAAGTAATAATTACTTTTTAGATGAATATTGTTATGACCAGCTTTATTACTAAACATAATTTTAAAACAATGTATGTTTATGAATTAAATTGGTCATAACAACCTTCACCTATGTTAGAAAAGTTAATCAAAATTAGTATAAATCTTAGTATCAGTAACAAATATTTCAATTAGTGTGAACCCAACCATTACTCCATGCAACTAAAATTAAATGCTTCTTTAGATAACATATTTAGCTGTTTTAACTACATTTTTTAGTTCTGCTTACTAATAAAGTAGGTCATAACAACCTTCGCCTATGTTAGAAAAATGAATCTAAATTAGAGTGACAACATAAATCTTAGTATAAGTAACATATATTTCAATTAGTTTGAACCCAACCATTAGTTAGTGCAACTAAAACTAAATGCCTCTTTAGTTTACATATTTAGCTGTTTTAACTAGTACCACAGGCAATATCTGCAACAATTTTGTTTGAGTTGTGATGACTTAAGTTTCGGTTGAGTCCGTTTTCACAAAAAGAAAAGGCTGTATTGACTAAATTTTAGTCATCACTACCAACATATTTTTAAGAGTGTAGAAGTTTAATCGACGATTGCCCCTTCCTATAAAGAATGAAGAAACTAAAAAATAAGGATATCATGTGTTTCGACGAGCTCCTTCCGATAACGTAATGGGATTTTAATTTGGACTCATTTTAACCCAAAAAAAAAAAACGTGAACAGTTTGAATCAAAAATCGAAATTTCCAGTTTTGCCAAATATATCCATTGTCCGGTGGTTGTTAGGTTCAGATAAATGTATTGTAAAAAGAAAATATTTGAGATTTTAAAGTTTTACTTCACAATTCGTTTTTCGATCCGACGTTGTGTTTTCGAGTTATTAGGTACCAAAGAGGGGTCGGCAAATGGCATTTTTCGACGTAAAAAATTCAAAAAATTACTTGCCATTTTCCGGTCCTCACCAGTTTCAATAGGGTTCTGAGTTCCGGGTCCTGTACAACCTCTGAAAATTTAGATCGATTTAATTCACTTTTACGACCTGTACCCGATTTCAACGGAAATCGCGGAAATTTCGACTTTGACGCTTAAGAACTACGAAACGATACTTCCTTTATAACTGAATTTTTTACTGAAGCTAGTTGCACTATTCCTCTATTAACCCAGAAAATTCGATTGCTTCCCTCTGACTGTTTCCGAGAAAAACAAACCTGTTCAGCTTTAGGTTAAGCTTTACGTTATGTTTGCTAATCTCCTGACGCCACTGTTCACTTCCTGACGTCACTTTTCACTGAGGCTAAATGGCTGCTTTTCAAATTGCAATAAATTATACCGAAAAGTAAAAAAAAATTCTGGCTAAGTTATCCTAGTAATTTTCTTTAAAATAATTTTTTGGGTTTTTAGTGACTTTCCTAAGCAATTTATGCAATAAAAAAATTCTTGCATATTCCTTATTACGCGCTCGATCATGCATGTTTGCGTCCCGTTGTCCATAGTCAGCTTAAATACCTAAATGTGTGATTTTTTTAAAGTTAAGACACATCTCTTAACACGGACTCCACTTTATCTGGGCTCTTATATGGGTTAGAAGTAAATTTAGTTCAAGCCTTTAATGCCTATGTTAGCCAACTTATACTAAAAGCGGGTCAGTAACAAGTAGATGAACATTGAGCATTAGGAAAACGGAGCTATAGTTATTTGGGTCAAACTGTAATTTCGCGTAATACGGAAATAGGCGCACTCGGCTATTATGGGCGTTTGTTAGTTGGAACTTTTAAGTTAGATATTGTATATAAATCGCTAAATTTTCTTATTTGTTATCTAATAGTAGCTACAGAGTGAAGTAGATTAAGAAAAAAGTACTAGTGGCGACCTCAGGTTTTCTCCCCCAAATATTTTGAAAACGGTTAACTTACCACCTCACCTACTATCTAAATATTTTCAGAAAATCATATTTCTTGCACTTTCAAAGTGAAATAGCTTTCTAACGTTCCGCCTTCGATTGCACTCGACATCTTTAGGAATATTAACTCTGCGATATTAAATATTGAATCACTAATGAAATTCGTTTGCGAATAATCTTCCTTCATGGAGAAGTTCTTCCTTCATGAAGAAATCACATCGACAAATTGCCGTTAGGTTAGGCTGTAACCACAGTCCGGTTACTCGGACCATTTAAAGGCGCATTGAGACCGTTTTTGTGGAAAGAGACCTCGAAGTGGGCGTCCAAGAGTCACAAACCAATGGCAAGACCGATATGTTGCTCAAGTGACTAGGAGGAACAGGTCTGTAACTGTCAGCAGTCTTCGAAGGCAATTCCAGACTACATAAAGCTAAGTTGTTTCTAATGCCACCATCAGAAGACGCGTCATTGCCTCGGGTTTGCTTCCTAGAAGACTTTTACGAATGCTCAGAGTGTTGCCTAAACATAATGATGAACATAACATAAAAATGAACTCGTGGTCACCAAAACTGGCTTTTGCCTCACGGTTCAAATGTTCTGTTCTCGGATGAAATAAGAATTGGATTGGTCAGTGACGATCGTCGATGTCGAGTCTGGAGAGAACGGGTAGCACAATAGCGATTTGTTTTTGCCAGAGAAAACGTACAAATTGAAGGCGGGAATGTTTTGGGGTTAAATCATGTATGGAAGAAGAACTCCTTTGATTCATGTTCCTGGCACTATAACTCGACCAATTTACATGGATCTCATCCTTCGGCCTATTGCCCAACCGCTTCGAGATAAAGCAGATCCAAATTTCGTCTTTATGGACGATAATGCTCGTCCATATCGAAGCCAAGCTGTCCATGAGTTTCCTTGAGAGGGTTAAATTGACATGAATCCCAGCTAGCATGTCTGGTATTACTTGTCCAGATCAATTCGTCGCCGTTTGAACTCTCCTATAAACGCTCAGGAGATTATTGTAGCCGCTGTTGAGAAATGGAATACCAATCCCTTAGAATACCTAAATAACATCATCTCTCAATCTTTTTTTTCTTTATTAGATCATCATGAGCAGAGGAAGAAAAATATTGGAGTTATTACAATTAAATCCTGAAGCTGATCAGCCTACCAAGCCTGTAGAATATAAAAAACAAAGTAGCTCCACAAGTCTTGGTCCTTTAGATAAAGAGAATGATATTGAACCAGAACAAATAATTATGCTTCAGCATTGGTTAATAAAAAATCGTGTCAAGCTTTGTCGAAGATACCTCGCTGAACATCAGCTTCATCCAATTCCACTACATCTTATTTTCCATTTTCTTCTTCATTTTCTGGATCATCATCTAAATTGTCGTCATCCAGGTGCTCTAGCAGTTTTTCGTCACCCGACTCCAGCTCGCAATCAGAATCCGAAGGGGTTACAAAAAGTCAGTTGGAGACCAGTAAATCTTACAAAGGCGGTAACATTGACTCTGCTGTGGAAGAGTCTACAGTCAGTAAATATGCAACAGGTGATAACAAAACCATTTTAGATATTCTTGATATTGAAATTAATTTTCAAGTAACCAATGAGATAAATGTTGAAAACTGACTCTATAAACCAACACATTTAGCTGATGATGAGTGATTTTTCTCCTAGGTCAGATGACAAAACATATCAATGTCCTGTAAAAAACGCCGACAATGATTAATTTCATCTAGATCAAATTCATCTAATTCCAATTCGATATAATCATCTGATAATAAAACAGATCAGATCAATAGAAACATATGTAGATCAGGTTACAGAAAATAAGCCCAAATCTCGAAAAAACCGTAATTCCCTCAGGGATGCTATTATCTTAAAATCTTTGCGAAACTCAGGTCAGCAATATACTTCCACACATAAAACTAAAAAAATTGTGCCAGCGCTAACTGTACGACCACTGTGTGGTAACCAATGTAGGCTAAAATGCAACGAAAAAATTTTGGAAGATGCTCATCAGGAGATATTCATTCAACGGATACTGGAAGATGGGATCTCTTGATAGTCAAGGGGAGTTTATTGCTCGTAGTGTGACCGAAATAGTTCCCAGACACTAATACAAAAAAGTTGATGCAAACAGAAAATCCAAGCATGCAAAATTTGTTTTGCATTTAATACAAAGCTTTGTTTCATTCAGTCTCATAGGCGGTTCTAGACCTCTATTTTTGGGAGGGCTTAAGCCCCTGGTTTATATATTTAAAAACGAATTAAGTTACGTGCCTCCGGTTTGCGGGAGGTTTTTTTTGAAGACCTTTAAAATGAAGTACCACACCGCATAGGGTTGCATTTAAAAATTTTGACCTCAGCGTGGCCCCTCAAGGGTGTTGAAAAAGTAAAATTACATGAAGAAGTAGATTTATTAACCAATAGGATACACCTAAAATTTGGTATCTCTATCTTTACTAATAGCAAAGATATTTGTCTATACTAAGACTTTCCGGGCATCCTGTATATGCCAAACATTAGGTATAAGGCTTTGTCAAGTAGTTTTTAAGTTTTCGCGCCAACAGACAGTTATTTATTAAATACTCTGACCCATGAAGAAACAAAACAATCCCAAGAGGAGCATTTTTCAACGCTTAAAACTTCCGCCTGTAAAGGAATTGAAAATGATTAGCTTTCACACAAGTACATCAAATTAAATTAGTCGACTAAAGGTAAAGTCGAAGTAATTGGTTAGCCTGCAAATTGAGTTTAATACCATTGCTTTCAATACCTAACTACGTTAGCTAACTTGTACTTGAAACAGGCTAGTAACAATTCAATGGACAATTAGCGCTCGAGATATGAAGCTCACCTCCATTCGGGACAAACTATAATTACACGTAATATTGCAGTTAGGACATTGCACACTGTTGTTAATTAATAAGTATATTGGGTAGGTATTGACGTATTGGCGATGAATTTTAAAGCTCTTTTAAAGAATTTTCTTGTTGTTGGTAATAATCTATTATTATGAAATTGCGGCCGTCAGATAAATTTGTACGCCCGTAAGTGCTTCAGTGTAAATGTATCTTTTTATACCTTTATTACTGACAAATTATTTGACACTCACTTGAATAATTTGTCAAAGTATATTTTAATTTCGAAACGAGACTCGGGGGTGCTAAGTACCCCCAAGCCCCCCCTTAATTACGCTATGTACCTCTTCTGACAAGTACAGTTTTAGTGCTTTCTGTATTTGATTGGTAGGTACAGACCGGATTTCAATATAACATGACGCAAAAATCGGGGTCGGACTTAGGGAACTGATAGAAAAGGTAAATGAAATGAAATTATTAATATTAGATGTTGTCAGCTTTTATTATTTATGAATTATTGCTCCTAAAAAGTAACAACGTGTCTATAAACATTATTTTTAAAATATTTTAGTTAACCAATGTGATGGATGATCGAAACTTGGTACAGCTAATAATAATAACTAATTATGATTCAAATACTATCAATATAAATATTATTGTTTAAAAAGGCAGTACCAGCCTGCGCAATCCATTGTTTTGTTTTTGTTGGACACTTTTTTTCCCAATTTTTTTTTCGGCTTCTTTATTTTTCGTTTTTTTTTTACATCTGCGCAGTAAGCCAAAATACATACTACGCGCAAACCGAGCGTGTCAGACATGCGCACGAAACTTCAGGGGATGTACTTTGGTGTCTACATTCAAACCCATCCACTTTTAAGGATAATCTCCAATTGTAAAGCAACAACTACGTAGTTAACTTTTTTAACTTTTTTCCCAACTTTTTTCGATGCAATCTGCAATTTCGCGCAATAATTTTTTTTTCAAAAAAATGAACCTACTTCTCATAAGGCAAAGTATGAAATAATATTTTTACGTATTTATTACTGAGGTTAAGTAATTTTCTTTATTTTTATGAAAAAAAAATATTTATTCCTGTTTAGTGCACCTATTCTCCTCCCCCCTTATCATATCTCCCCCTCTTTAATTTTGTAATGTCCATTAGATTTTTCTGTCCCCAATAATCCCGAAAATGACATATGTATTAGTTAACATTTTGGAGAAATTTCCAGCTGATTCCCCCCGCCCCCCCCCCCCTCCCACTTTAATTTTCTTAACAACAATTACACAAAATTAGATTTTCTGGCCTTAATCACACTTAAAATAGCATATTAGTTCACATATTTGGAAGGAATTGCCAATCGCTCCCTTTATATCCCCTTCCCCGTTTTTTTCTACCATCTGTTAGACAAAATTAGATTTTCCGACCACAATAACCTCACAGTATTATCAAAAATATTTTTAGTATTTTCTGTGTACAGAGTCTTTCCAACGGAGACGGTTCCTGGACCTTAATATTGATATTCGGTCGGTTGAGTTCTCTAGTGATTAGTGTTTCCATCACTCCATTAACACACAGCTTAAAGTAGGAACATAAGTAAAATTTTTTAAATATATGTTCCCTGAGTGGGACTCTGTTATTCGCGTCATCACATTCAACTTGGCGTTAAGTAACAGTAACTGGCGTTATGTACTAAGTAACTGGGGAATCCCTGATCGCTCTGAAATGTAGATAATGGTATCTCGTCCTAGTTTCTAATGATTACAATTACAATAGAGAGAGCCAATAAATTATAAGAGCTGATCGGATTAATCGACATCGTTGAAAAAAAAAACAGATTAAAGTTATGATCACAAAAACACCCTCTCAGCTATACAGAAAAATTGTTTTTAGGTCGGACGTGCATAACATTAATATTAGGCATAGGAACACCATAACCCCACCGTTTCACAGAACTAAATTGTTCGAACGGAGTTTTACCTATAATGTCCCAGCTGTTTATAATTCGATACCTGAAACTCTAAAGACATCTTCTTTGAAGGCTTTCTATAAAAAGTACAAACGTTATTTAACTGAAGGTTAATATTTTTGTTTTTTCTACTCATTTAATTTGTACAAGTCCTTTGCTAAGCAATTGCTTAAGGTGGCATTAATTTCATTGTTTCTTATTGAGTAATTTTTGGGGAGATTTATTTATTTTTTTATTTATTTTATGGTTTGTTATGCCATAATATAGATTATTATTATTTATATTCCGATTATGATTATTAATAGGTTGTGGGAGGTGACTACGCTGCAGGATTTCCTAGTCATCAAACTAAACACCTAAACTTATTGCTGTGTCGATGCAGTTAGTCACCTCTCTTTTTGGTTAAGTGTAAGATCAACCTTTATGCGAGTGAAGGATGAACTTCGCCATTTTGAAGGATTGTGTTATTTAATAATTAACTATGTAGTTTTCCTTGTAAAATCCTTTCAAATAAAGCTTTTATTTATTTATTTATTTATTTATTTATTTATTTCATTAATATTGCCACAGTTCTCCGAAACATTGTAAAAATAATAAACAATAATTATTATATGGACAAAAGTAACCTAAAAACAAATACTGTGAGCATGAAATCTAGCTAAATCGAAACAATTTTGATGCTTAACTAGGTTAACAAACAGTAGTGGAACCATGCTAGTAATACTCCAATGTACAATTAGTGCTCGAGAAATGTTCTCCTTTATTTGGGTTAAACTAGAATTACGCATAATACCGAAATTGCAACATGCTGCTGTTAATTGATATTGATATTATTTATTGGTTACTGATTATATTAGTTTTCTGAACATATCGACTACTTATTGGAAAACAAGAAGTTAGGATTTTACAACGTTGCAATTTGATAAGCGATACGGCCGCGGCGGGCGGAGCGATTTTTTAAAACATTTTTCATGCGCTGATCTTGAAATAAAATATTTCTATTAGAAAACAAAAATTTAGATTTGATAAAAATATGAATGAAGGCTACTCATTAGGGGTATATAAATACGCAAAATTGAGAATCAGTTCTCTAAAAATTCCTTATACAATAAGGATTTGAACAAATCAAGGTAAAACAGCTATTCTCCGGGCTATATGCCCCTCCGAGCGCTGGATTATAGTCCGGATATAGCTGTTTTACCATGATGTTTTCAAATCCGTATTGATAAGAAACTTTCAGGTAGTTTAGAGAACTTATTCTCAAATTTACGTATTTATATGTACCCCTGACAAGTGGACACCATTCATATTTTTTTAAAAAGTTACTTTGCGGTAAAGTCTACTCCGACTGCTTGAAACTGCTAATGGATGGCGCTACCTGTGTCGTACTGCTTAAGCAGTTATAGCAGTTATGTATCATTTTTTTTATGTATGTTCACGCATAATTCTTGAAGGGACTGGTCGACTAGCTTATCTCTTAATAATAATAAAACACCTTGCAAATAAGACCTAACCTAGAGTACTGGTCCCACATCTGGGGAGCCGCATCACCTTCGACACTTAAGATCCTTGATTCTATCCAAAAGAGAGCCATTCGACTTATCAATGAGCCAGCCCTCACGAGAAAACTCCCTTCTCTCGCTCATCGCCGCGATGTGGGGGATTATTCCCTGTTCTACCGCTACTTCCACGGATTTTGCTCTGAAGAACTAGCCGGTATTATTCCCCCCCCCCCCCCCCCAGAATGTCCCTAGCAGAACAACCAGAGGCGCGTTACGTATGCATCCCTTTACTGTCCAGCTACAAAAGCCTAGAACAGACCACTTCTCTCGCTCATTCATACCTAGGTTCTCCAAATTATGGAACAAATTGCCTGCAGATGTCTTCCCTTCCCGTCCCAACCCCCAATCCTTCAAATCCCATGTCAATAGACTATATTTCCCTTGTCTTCAGACACCCACTGTACGTTAGTACTTAGGCTTGAAGTCTACGTGGGATGTCTTAGATAAAAAAAAACCTCGAAGTGTAATATACTATTTTTACACATTTGTAGATGAGAGATAAATCACCTGCAGCACACCAATGAGCTAAACAAAATCTAACGATTAAGAAAGACATTTGTTTCTCATTACGGTAATCTCCTTAAGCTTTTAATACTATTTATAAATGTCTTTAAATTTAATGTCCTGTGTAATAATAAATTAAAAACAACTATTTACTATCAGCCAATCACCATCTCGATTATATAGATTTATATACATAATCTTATCGTGAAATAGATAAGGACCCCACTGTTTAATTTAAAATATTTATAAAGCAGCATTTTATGGGCATTTAAACTTGCTTACAGTTACCAAAAAGTCCCGCCTATTACAGAACGTAATTTATATATAGACAATCATTTTCCTGAACTTTTATGTTAATGAATAGTTTGACATTTCCTTATAAAAGTTTAAACATAACCTTTCTTCTGAGAAAGTCTACCGACCCCCTAATTTCTAATAGCCTTTGATTAACCTTTTAATACACTTTTATAAATGTCGTGGTCCTCCTGGTCTTTGTTAGATCGATGGCGTAAGGGCGCATTTTTCGCGCTTTTACAATAGTTTTTTACAAGAGCTCTACAAATACCTTAAAAACCGAAATCAATAGTTTACGCAACCTCCAAGGAACAATTATTATGCAAAAAATCATTTGACAAACCTATCTTCCATACAATCTTGACCAAAAGTTTCGAAATCAAGTAGGTGGCAGTTTTGACAGCAGACTTATTGTTTAAAAGCTGTCTCCTAGCAACCAATTTCATTTGTTTAATTTATTGACAGCGTTATTGCAACTGTAATGTCACATAGAGAATTGGCCAGATTTAACTATATAGAATAAAAGTAAAATTTCGCAAAAATGACAATAAAAATGATCTGTGAAAATCTCGACGAAGATTATCACAGCAGAAAAATCCGCATAACTATTCCAAAATCCCCTTCCTTCGGTTTCAAGAGAAAGACTGTGGGTAAGTAAATATTTAGCACCTAATGCAATGCACAAAATATCACAGCTACAGTTGTACCGGATGAGTCAACGGTTGCTAGGAGTAATATTATCCCTTGAAGATTTGTCGATAATAACCATTTGTATTTGTGTTAAGTATGGTTGGATATTTTGCACATTTTAAAAATGTTTTGAATTATACAGGGTACGTTCAAAAAGTATGGTGTCGCAAAGTTAAATTTTTTTAAATGAAACACCCTGTATTTGAATGGATTTTTCAGTTCTATGTGTATTTTCATAACTTTTTCACTAGGTTTAATATACGAAAAAGTCGTAGTTTTCAAGATAATTCGACCTGGGTAGTTTATTTCTAGGTCTAAAATTAGAAACCTTCTAATACCCCACCATAAAAACGAAAAGACGACAGAAGTTCATAGTCTGGTTGAGAATTTGGGACTGATTTGTATTCCTATCAGAATAAAATGTGGGGTTTTCATTATTGGAGGTGATGGTGGACAGAGTCTAAATTGGAATTAAGTCAGCAGATGTTGGCAAAGGTTATTAAACTTTTGGAATTCTTTGATGGTGGGCCCCCTGAGCCGCGTCATTTCTCGAAATGGTGATATTCAGTGGCCTGCAAGATCACGCGATCTAACCCCTCTCGATTTTTTTCTTGTGGGCCTTCCTTAAGGAAAAAGTCTGTTCTGAAAATCCGCAGACGATTTTAAAAATTTACTAGCTCTAAATATCAAAACACAAAAACCACTATATTAGGAACGAAAATCTTTATTATAACTGACATTACAATTTAAAGCTAAATCAAAAAATTATTATTTAGGATTAGGATTTGCCCGTTTTATATTTCTTTGATGATGTACTTATTAGATTCTGCACATGATAATTTAAAGATATATTATACTAGCATTGCAGAATGGCCTCAACGGACTCGGCTAATAAACGATTTCTCTCTTCTGACCGCTGGATGGACGTTAAGGAAAAAATTCTTTCCCAATTTGCATTGTGCCCAGGGATTGCGAACAGGTATTCACACATTTTAAGTAACTCCGATTTCTGATCTAAATGTTCTGTGCTTTTTAAGAAATTTAACCATATTCCTCCAATCGAACTGTTTTTCCACTCTTCTAAGAATGATTTCTTCCATAAAATTAAAGGTATAAAAACCTTCTGAAAACAGTGACCTTCTAAAATTATCAAACTGTTCGATTTAAGGTATAACTGTTTCTTCCAATTTTTCCCATTCTGGATTTCACTCAGCGACATCCAGTTAAAAATGAATTTCGAAATGACTGTAATGACATTAATAGTAACCGCTAGACGTCAAGTGAACTGGTTTCCAAAGAATACCGACGTGACGCTATGCACAAGAGGTCTACTGCACCACGCTATTGTGGCACGTTATATGCAAAAACTTTCTTTTTAGAACCTTTCAAAATCACGTTTGTTGGTGCTCATGGTTTGTTGGTTGGTAGCATATTATTTTTCTAAAATTGTTTTTTTTTATGTAAATTCCCGAAGTACATATTGTGACAACCTCATTCATTTAAAACAAATTCCTATAAATTATTAGATGCATTTATTTCAAACAACCATTGCATAAAGCAACTTTCCATTGTAATAAAACAATGCTCCTAAATTCAGATTCACCCCAGAAACCTCGTTTCCTCGTTACCATAAAGCTGCTGCAGCTACTGAAATAACGTTGCTTTAACGCTGTACTCGTTAAAATTTCTGGTTTATATTGTCGCTTTTTTATTAAAACATAAGTGGTTTAAATTTAATCTGATTTGTGGCGTTCTGAGTTGTTTTAAACATAAATTTTAGCAGTCGCTTTAATTAGATTTGGGTTTGCATGAATGCATTATGTAATTAACCTAAGCAAGTTTTATTGCATCAGATTAGGTTCTCAATATATACCTT
The DNA here is from genome assembly GCA_963971165.1 of Philopedon plagiatum. Taxonomy (NCBI): domain Eukaryota; kingdom Metazoa; phylum Arthropoda; class Insecta; order Coleoptera; family Curculionidae; genus Philopedon; species Philopedon plagiatum. The sequence goes on along the minus strand of OZ020191.1, from coordinate 131,972,653 downwards.
TATTTCTTTGAAAATAACGACGACTACATTTTGTTTCAATTAGGGATATTTATAACATCATTGCTGTCATCAAATAATGATTGTTATAGCCGAGATGGATGACAACAAACGATCGACTAGCTCTAAATAGTGGGCAATTTACTTGTGAGGGTTTACTAATTTTCGTTCATTAATTCTGGTGTCAATATTTATTTATTCATTTACGACCATAGCCACTTATAATCATACAAAAAAGTTACACACTAATTAAATCTAAATTTCACATTTATTAAATTTACTCTACATACATCTCAATCAATAGCTCTACGAACCATGTCTAAGCACGCGCACAATCCTTGATTTATCAAAAAAATCCATATTCTTATGGTCATAGAAGTTACTTACTTACTACAGACTTACACAACCGCGCTGTTGAAGATAATATCCCATAGTTTGTAAAATGAAAACGTACATGAAATTAGTATATTACATAACAAGTGTTGAAAGTGACATTTTTCACACGAGTGGGAATGTTGTGATAATCCCACGAGTGTCCGAAAATTACTTTCACACGAGTAATGTACAATATTTTTCCTACGACCACAAAAATATTTACCAAAAAACCCCAATTTCTGTATTTATGTAATACCCCCACTTTCAACAGGTGTGCTGAAAAACATTTCAATACACGTGTTGAACAAGGGCGTACCCAGCGAGGGGCAGGGAGGGGCAGCTGCCCCCCCCCCTCCCCCTAGAAGCCAAAATAGTCTATGATCTTCGCAAACCGAATTAGCACCCCGCCCCCTTTCCTGGGCAGCTGCACACTCCTAGAAGAAACCCTCCCCCCTAGAAGAAAAAGTAGTCTATGATCTTCGCAAACCGAATTCGCATCCCGCCCCCTTCCTTGAAAATAATATGAGTTGCCCCCCTCTAGTTCAAATCCTGGGCACGCCCTTGGTGTTGAAAATTAAAAAAAATGAAATTGGCACCATCTGTTCAAACGTCATGTTGACAAGAACTTTTCAACACATGTGTTGAAAAGTACTTTTCAACACGCGTGTGATATAAGGCACTTTCTAGCCAAGTTAACCGTGCTTTTTTTCTCACTTTCATAGGTGGTCGTAGGAAAAATATATTATTACGCGTTCGCCGGAGCAGAGAAAGCAATCCTTTCTAACAGATCTGGACAATCAAATTAAGAATTTATAATTTTAAATAGGGTGCAGAAGTCAATAAGTATTCTTCTATTTTCCAAAGAATCCAAATTCAGTAATTTCTGATTTCAATATAATTAATTGCTCTCTACTCCGATATTCAATTTATAAGCTACCAATCTTAGAAACTTCTTCTGCACCCTTTCCAGTTGCTCAACATAGGTTCTATAATACGGGGACCAAACAGGGCAAGCATATTGAACAAGTGACCTAAATGAGCAGTACAATACCTTAAAACCATTAATATTTTTAAAATCTCTCAAAGTGCGCCGTATAAAGCCAAGAAACTTCATTGCTCGATTTATAATGTATTCTATGTGATACCTAAAAGTCAACCCCCTATCAAAATACACACTCAGATCCTTAATAACAGTTTCCCTTTCCAAATTAACATCATTCATCTTATAGTCAAAGGTTACAATTGACTTCGTGCGACTAAACTGCATTGTTTTACACTTATCAACATTAAAACTGAAACCACTCAAACCACACCACTGGAATAAACGATCAACATCCTTCTGAATCAACACATAGTTGTTAATGGAACTTTCTTTTTTAAACATCTTAATATCGTCAGCAAACAATAGTACAATAGAATATTTAACAGAAGTGCAGATACTATTAATATACACATTACACAATAATGGTGGGGACCCTCGAATGTCCTAGAGAAACAGGTCTATAATTTTGCAATTTGTTTAAGGCCTGTTAGATAGTCTCTAAGCCACTTTAGAAGATTATCATACACACCCGCATCACCCAATCTTCTCACAAGCACATGCCAATTGACCATGCCAAATGCCTTAGAGACATCCATGTAAACAACATCCACCTGACACCCCGCCTCCAAAGCATTCTTCAGGAAGTCTTCGTATGTCAACAGATTTATGTTGCGGATCTTCCATGCACGAAACCATGATTGTTTATTGGAGGTTATCAAATGCCACAGGTGGTCAAAAATGCAATACATTGGCGTCATGGTAATACATTTTGAAAGTGCATGGTGGTAATGCTTGACAAAATTCCACGTCAGTTATCTGAAATTAAAAAGGCTTAAATAGTGTCCAAAATCGAAGAGGGGTGGAATAAGGATAAGAAAACGATAATAACAATTAAACAACGGTGGGAGCAAGAGGGTTCAGTAAAAAGAAAAGTTGGTTCAGGTCGTCCCAAACTTTCCAATCCTGAACACGATACTGCTTTTTTGGGGTACCTAAGAGCAAATCCATCGGCAACGGCAAGGGCTGTTGTGATTAATTCCTGGCTCACAAGCTACATCCAGCAGAAGGCTCAGGGAATCCGAACTGAAAAACCGCTCGGTTGCCAAAAAAATGTATCTCACTGCAGAACGGCAGCAGGCAAGGGTAATTTTTGCATTAAATTATGTACACCGCAATCCTGAATTTTAGAACAGGGTTGTTTTTACTGTTTGAAGAACGATACACGAGCTACCTTGCATTTAGATCTGGAAGTTTTTCTGTAAATGTATGGGGCTGGATAAGTGTCCACGGGCCTGGTGTTTGCTGGAGAATAGAAAGAATTTTTAACGACAACAAAATATATTAACATTTTAGAAAACATAATGTTTCCATCAACTAAGAGAATTTATCCCAATAGTAACTTTCTATATCGACAAGATAATTGTTCAGTTCATGCCGTCAATGCTGTAATGAATTGGTTTCAAACTAATAATGTGTAAGTGCTGGCATGGCCCTCTTTTACCCCCAATATAAATCCTATCGAAAATGTTTGGGGCATAATTATTTTAAAGATATATAAACAAAATTTTAGCCCACAGAATTCAGACGAATTATGGGAAAAAGTCCACGAGTGCTGGAAAGATCTTAAACTTAGATATTATATCTAATATAATGTCTAAGTCAATGACGAACAGATTCGCTCACGTAACTCAAGCACTTGAAAAACAGGGTTATATAACTACAAACTTCGAATTTTCTCTATTTTTTTCCAAATAATGACTTTAAACCTGGACGTAACTTTTAATTTCAAACAACTTTTCTCTATATCATTTTGCTATATTTTTTGGAAATAAGGGTAGTTTACTCTGGAATGACATTCATATTTTTTACCTACCCTGTATGCTGTTTACGAACAAGGGCTTTACGCTAAAACGAAATTATTCCAGTAAGTCGAACCTAATCATAATAAGGCTTCTGGAAAAGGGTGACAAAATCTGGTTATTTATTGTAATCCTAATTTAAGAGCGTTTCCTGAATGTGATGGAAAATTACTTTATGCAGTAGTTGTTCCAGAGGGATGTCAACGCAAAATTTATGCAAATTAACTTTTCATTGTGTTTTTTCGTGCAAAAAAATGAATCTTAAAATTTGTGATAGGCAAACTAAAACAGCATTTTTTGGTTTCACTTACTGAAATTCAAGTAGATTTAGTGAAAGGTTGTTATTATTCACTGTGTTCTAAAATCCCGGACCCCTCCAGTATTTCGGAAACGCATCAAAAAATGTTACAAATACAGTTTATAGATCCATTTTTAGTCTAAACTAAAAAAGTAGTTTTGAGTATAGAGGGTGCTTCAAAAAGTCAGTACAGAGCAATGTACCATTTTTTTTTAAATAGAATAGTATTATTTTTCCGATACCTAAATCCACCAACTTAAAAGATATAACGTCATTTTTATTACCAGAGTAAATTGTAACTTAAGGTAGTATTAGTTCCAAATTATGTTACCGTTTACTTTTACAACAATTTTATGACAGTATTTTTTTTTGCCAATGATTTTATTCTTGGAATCTTGGATGAATTAAGAATGGATACGGAATGATTTAACATTCTTTGAAGCCAAAACAAACCATTCTAAGCGACACTGTAAACACAATTTGTAAACATTGGCCACATCTTATTTGACCTTGTATTTTTGTACAAAAAAATACTTTAGAAGCATCCCAAGATTTATTAAAAGTAATAAAAGTCCTAAAATACTTTATTTTCTGCGAAATGATAATAAATTTAAGTTAAAAAACTTTTAAATATTTTATTTGTAAAGGTTTATTTAAAGTCGCTCCGAGTCATTTATAAATCTATAAGTCGCACTTTTTTTTTCTAGTTCATTAGACAAAGACATACGTTCAACCGAGTGATGAATAAAGATCATCCAAGGTAATTTGACGTCAACTGCTCAGCTGTTGAGGGGGAAAACAGAGACAGCAAAGCTCGTGAGAGCCGTATTTGATTGGCAAAAATTGGATCGACGTTACGACACTCCAATGCTATTTTATCTCTTTCTACTACCATTCTTGATTCAATTACGTATTTCCTTAAAGTTCGTAAACTGGTCCTCTGGGGTACGATGTTTTCATAACAAACAACAAATAAACAGGCTTCACGTTCGATACGCTCACAGCATACGGAAAACCGAATCCTTTCTTAATTCATCCAAGGTTGGAATTAATATTTAAATCATGTCCCTTACTGAAAAAGAGCGGATTACGCAGCTTATGACTAGAGGATTCGGCGATCGCTAACGATCTTATATTGAAAGGCAAATTTTTTTAATGATACATTTCCTATTTCAAAATCTACAGTGATCAGGACAATTTAGGGAACTTGCAAAGATCGTCAACGCTCAGGAAGGCCGAAAAGGGCTACCGATGAAGAAACAGGTTTAAAGGTATTGCAGCATTCTGATGTCGTTTTCGTATCTGTCAAGAGTATTCTTAATGATAACTGTTTTCATCCCTATAAAATTACATTGGTTCAAGGACTTTATGAAGATTATTTTGATCGCCGGATGAAATTTTGCTCTATCATGATCCAAAAATGGGAAGAAAATCGTAATTTCTTTAATAATATATTTTTTTCTGACGAATCGACCTTTATGCTCAACGGCACAGTTACTCGACATAATTGTCGATTTTGGATGAAATCCTCATTGGATGCGCGAAGCATATACTCAATAGGCCGTGAACAACTCGACGTTTGGGCAGGTATCATTCAAAATCAAATAATAGGTCCGTTTTTTAATTATGAAAATTTAAATTCAGAGCAGTATTTGCTGATGTTAGAAAATCAAATATTACCCGAAGTTATAGTTACCAATATTCAGTCGGCACGGTTTTAGCAAAATGGCGCCCCTGCATATTTTGGCATAAACGTAAGAGAATTTTTAAATACTACCTTTTCGAATCGCTGGATTGGCAGAAGGTGTAAAACAGAATGGCCACCCAGACCTCCTGACCTTACGCCGATGGATTTTTTTGTTTGGGGCCATATGAAAATTAAAATGTATGTAACAAAACCGAAAAATATTGAAGTACTAGGAGATAAAATTACGAGAGAACGGCGATTATGCTTCAAAATGCAACGAATAGATTTTATTACAACTTGGCACATTGCCAAGCTATTCAGGGAGGCAATTTTGAACATTTAATTAAATACGGTTGTTAAAGAAGTTGTATTGTATGTGTTGTGTTAATAAAAGTGATGTTATATCTTTTAAATTGATGGATTTAGGTGTAAGATATATATCAAGGTTCGTGAAGAACGAGAAAACACTTCAAAAACTAATACTATTCTGTTTAAAAAAATGGTACATTGCTCTGTACTGACTCTGTAAAGTCCCGTGTATACTTAAAACTATTTGTTTAATATAATATAGACTAAAAAAGATCTAGAAATCTTATTTCAAACATTTTTTGATCAGATCGTTTCCGAAATATTGGTGGGGCCCAGGACCTTTTGAACACAGTGTATACATTAAAAATATATAGTGCATTTTTTTTTAAGACGGTATAAGGGTTTTACATGTTAAATTTTTAATTCCATACGCTGACTGGTGTCTGGTAAAATACAATAAAGCATCTTAAGTACACGAATCCCTAAAAAAGGTTTTCTCTTTTAAATCAATAAACATGTTGCACCATTTTATCGCGTTACGCTGAATTCCACACTGGAGAAACGAACCGGACCTCAGAAATGCAAAGATAAACAACCATTTTATAGAACATTACTTAGCCCAACGAAGGAAAATAAAATTAGGACGTATGCGAACAAAAGCCCTTAACAAGATTTTCTTGACGCGTCTTTCAATCAGACTTTTCTCAAACTGAGTTACCGACTCTGTTTTCTCGGCCGAAGGGATTGTCAGTTTCCTGGACAGGAATATACTTTTAGACAGGGCTGGCTTAAGCGAGGCTGAGTTGATTATTAGAATACCGTATCCGAAGAGGATGCACGGAGAAAAAAGATGTCTGTAGTCAAGAATAAAATACTATAATTACGTATCGTGTACAGGGTCATTTGATTATACTTGGACCAATAGATAACTTTTTTTATTTAAACAGCTGTCAGACTGACGTTTTGTCTTTTAAAATCTTGAGAATTTACAAGAGATCTGTAGGTCCCCACAAAGGTAGCAATTGTAAAATTTTAGTTGCCGTGGTATGTAATAACTATTCTTTTTTCCTAATATCTATTTCAGTAGACGTACCTGTGATTTCGTTCATATCAAAAAAAATTTCAAGCCTTTTTATAAAAATATCCCAGGTTTTATTTTCTTCATTAAAGAATTCTAAGTGAATGTTGTCATTTCGAACAGAAGTGTCATTTCTTGATGGTTGAATTATTTTAGGAAGGGTTTCTATTAATGTATTAAGTTATTCTGCATCCATTTTAAGGGGTTCGTTTCTTTTCGTCGCCAATTAATAAGTATACTTGGTATGTTATAGCAAATCAGTTTATTGATTGTAATGACATGTATAATATATTTCAGCCAGATATTCTAACAAAACTAATACCATGATACAGGTAGCGGTAAATACATATATAACAGAAATAAATTATATGGAAAGACTCATTTGAGGAGGGGGAGGAGGATGAAAAGTAAAATTCAATATGTACTGGATTTGAATATCTAAATTACTGTGTTTTTGGGGCTAGTTTTAAAATAAAAGCACTCTATGATCGGAAATGTGTTACCCTTAATATAGAGACGACTGCATTCTTCTTGATGTCCAAAAGCCTCCTACTGGAGAGTCCCATGTAACTTTTTCAGTGTCAAGGTGAAGGATCTTGACATTTGATTATCTGCCTGATTGATCTGTTGTCATTTAAAAATGAATCACACGATAAAATATATTGTTTTACTTGATTTTTTTTTTCATGGAGATAAGTATTGTTGATATTGATATAATATATAATTGAACATGAAATAGTGCCGTGAAAAGCTTATAAATATTTTCATCATAATAGATCTGTTGTTAGAATTCTATTCAAATACCGATATAATTTGAGTTGATGCTTCAGTGTAAAAGAATTTTTCTGTTCTTATCGAAAAATAAATCGCTTTTTTAATATCAAGGTAAAGGATCTTCACATTTAAGTACTTCCAATAATCTGTCTGATTTTCTGTTGTCATTCTTAAATGAATCACACAATAAAATATGTTGTTCTACTTTTTTATGGAAATGAACATGAAATCGTGCCGTAAAAAGCTTATAAGTATTTTGACCTTACTAGATCTGTTTCTAGAATTCTATTTAAATACTGAATCACAGAAAAAGAATTTTTCTATTCTTACTAAAAATAAAGCGCTTTTATAAATATTAATTTTGACATATCATCGTCATCCTCATCATTCACTTTTTAAAACGACACCATCAAAACTACCAATTCCATCCACAGTTACGCTGACGATTGTATTCTTCACTCCAATTCATTTTTCCAGACGTCTCGAATCAAGAGCTGGATATAGGCGCAGATCTATGAACCTATCCCGTTCCCAATATCTCCAACTAATCTTAGACTTTGGTGCCAAGAACCTTGTTTAGTTCAACGCCTCCCCAACCCAGTCTTGCTCCCTGTCACGCAAAATATCCGGCAACACTTGAATGGCCAACACATGAATCACCAAACTCTACACAACAAAGGATCGCTCCATTTTGTTGGCATTGCTTTCGAACATGATCTCATCTGGCACACACATTACTTTAGTAGCCACATCAGCCGCTAAAAAGCTTGCTTTTTTCTTTTGAGCCAGACAATTCTTGTTCCCTTCCAACTTACACAGTCTCTATGTTTCCAAAATAAGACCTAACCTAGAGTTCTGTTTCCACACGTGGGACTCTGTATTTTCACAGGTTTGCTCGGTCCTCTTTCTTTGTTGTACACTCGAATAATGTATGAAACGGAACCAACTAAATGGTGTCGTGCCCCTCTGCTGAATGTCAGTGGTTTAGGCCTAACTTTTTTTGAGAATCACTAATAAACTCCACCACACAGTTTAGTGACAGAATAATAAAAAAATGTATGAGCAAAAAAGTTGCATAATATTAACCATATTTGACCTACGATTTGGGGTTTAAAAGTATTTTTTCTACTTTCTGCACTTATATGCGTGCTCAAAGTTGCACTTTTCCGCATTAGTGCTGAAAATATTTTCAGCACAAGTACTGAAAGGTTTTTCATCACTGACGCAGGAAACAATACATTAACAATCACATATACCTATATTGCCACTTAATTAGAATTTATGTACTAATTAGCGTCACTGGACCCAGGTCGAAGAGGTTCAATTTAACATACACTCACCCACAAAAAGTGATGAACCGAAAATTTACTTCTACTTTGAGGCGAAATATCTTTTAAATGGTTTGCAGCACGGCATTGAGGTTTTAACTGTTGGATAGAACCATTTATTGGCAAAAATGTTGTTATTAGTTTTAGCTTTTTATTATTTTTAACAGTGTAAAAAAAGCAGTGTTTTTTTTGCTAATTTTTGAAACGCCCTGTGGAGTGTCATGACAACCAAAACTCAACTAATAAAAGCCATTATTTAGGCTGGTCCTTTAGCAACATTTTGATTTCTGTTCGGTAACCTGAGATTCAGCTTTTTAAAGAAATTATAACGCTTTAGCGCAAAAATCCTTTAATCAGATTTTTAAATTTATTCCACTAATAAGAAAAAAGAAAACAAAAAAATTAATGCATGAACATAAACTAATATCGGGTGTTCCCGCCTCTAGACCTCATCACATCGGCTAAGCGTCGGGGCATGCTTCGTACTAGGTTTGCAATTGACTCCTCTGTTATGTGGTTCCACTCTTCAATGAGCGCTTCTTCGAGTTGTTGGCGATTTTGAGGAGCATAGAGGCGATTTCTGAGTTTTTGCCCAAGTTGGTCCCATATGTGCTCGATTGGATTCGTATCCGGGTTTCTAGCGGGCCATGGTAAACGCTCAATATCGGGCTCCTCCAAAAATTGTTACCACATGGGCGGTATGGGGTCGGGCATTGTCATGCATTAAAATAAAATCTCTTATTATGGGAGCAATTGGTAAAACATGTTGTTGCAATATATCGATGTACCCCTGAGCATTTAAGTTGATTCTTACTATACACAAATTTGTACGGTATTCAGTGGAAATCCCAGCCCACACCATTACAGACCCACCTCCATTTTCTTTTTCCACAAACATTCCTTCTGAGTACCTGCCATTTCCAAATTCTTCGCCGTCCATCGATTGAATGCAAACAAAATCGAGATTCATCTGAAAATAGTACACTCGACCATTGACCATTATCCCATTGAGCTCGCTCTCGAGCGAAGTTCAAACGAGCTACACGATGTGCTCGTAACAATTTGGTACCATTAGCTGGAACTCTTGATTTCACATTGAGTTCTTTGAGTCTTCGACGAATTGTTTCGTCGCTGATAGTGGTACCACGTATTTCTCGTAAGTGTTGGTTAGTCATCACCGAGGTCTGAAATCTGTTCCTTGTTGTGCGTCGACGTATAAACCTATCATCGATATTTGTAGTAGATCGAGGACGGCCAGATCCAACTCTTCTAGAATAATTTCCCGTTTCTAAAAACCTATTTCTTGCCCTTCTAGCCGTTGCTTCTGGAACACCAACTCTTCTAGCCGCATAACTAACGATGTTTCCTTCTCCCACCAATGCCATATTTCTCGGGTGTAATTTTTATCGAGCCATTTTCTTGCAAAATTTGAAGATTTAAACTAAAAATCACAGTTTCTGACAGCTGTATGACAACTATATGATTTTAGAAAATTAATTTTCTAACAACATGTTTTAATAATAATGTCACCAGTTGGCAAGCATTGGTTGTTATGGCACTATTAAAAAACCTGATTAAAGAATTTTTACGCTAAAACGTTATAATTTATTTAAAAAGCTGAATCTCAGGATACCGAACAGATAGGAAAATGATTCAGAAAAGAAAATGTTGCAAAAGGACCATCCTAAATACTGGTTTTTTATTAGTTGACTTTTGGTTGTCATGACACTCCACAGGGCGTTTCAAAAATTAACAAAACACATACATCTTTTTTTTTACCCTATTCATTGTAATAAAAATAATAAAAAGCTAAATACTAAGAACAACATTTTTGCCAATAAATGGTTCTATCCAACAGTTAAAACCTCAATACCGTGCTAAACCGTTTGAAAGATATTTCGCCTCACAGTAGAAGTAAATTTTCGGTTCGTCACTTTTTTGTGGGTGAGTGTATTTAGTAAAGTATTGCTGGGAAATACCCAAAAAATACCCGTCCAAAATTATGAATCCACCGAATAAATGCAGGCCATCCTACTTTTATATCGTTGCTATGCAATTAAGTTTGTGTTATTTACCTATTTGTTTATTGTCAGTATAGACGTCAAAGTGAAAATACAAAGGTTATTCGACTTTTAACCAACTTTTGAGTAGAAAATGGAGATTGAGAAAGAAATTGAAAAGAATATGACTGAAATAAAATATTTTAAAAAATACCAAAACTAGATAATTTTCCTCACGCTCGTAGAAAAATCATTGTACCCGACACGTGCGGAAACTGTCTTTACCGCACTCGACTGCTGACCGAACTCCGCTTCGCGTCGTTCGGTCAACTGCAGTCGCGTGCGCACATGTTAGGTTTTTTTAAGCTATTAAAATGTATGGAGGGTATTTTTGGATGATGTACCAGTCATATAGGTCAATTCACCTACGGCACTATACAATATACATATCTATGATTTCCACATTTCCATCCATGTCGTGTCGAAAATTATGAAGAGCTAACTGGTATACTACTGTTTTTGTCTCGATAATAACGTGTGTTTAGTATTTATTATTACTCTAAACCCTTTCATGCATTGCAATGAATAAGTGACTATACCATTATAAAAGTGTCAAAGCCAATGCTCCCGGCGGAATATACGCTCCTAAATATTGAATTATCAGTAAAACAGTCTGCGTCAATCCCAATAAACAGGAAATTTGACTGTCAACCTGCTACACATTTAAAATTAACGTACTTTGCTGGCACTCTTATCGTCTGGAATAGGGACGAGATCTAAAAATATCGATCTTTTTTTCGCAATTAGATGGTTGATGTGATGAGCGACTTCTGATCTTCTCAAGGTGGGATTTTAGCGCAATGTTAGTATTTTTTTTATCTGAGACAGCCCACATATTAACGTAATTCGTTCTATATTCTAGAGACCCTGGGTATGTGCCATTTGTGTGGAAAAAGTATATTAAACTCCAAGATGGAAAGTGTTTTATTACCGCCGAGAGATGGGAATGAAACGTGTCACCGAGGTTTGTATACTGTTTTATTTTCAACCATAATTTTTTAATTTTATCTTCTATTTTTTTTCTAATGAAAAAAATTGAGTCAACCATGACGTTTATTTGCGAGTGACTGGTGTCACAGGGATGTTTTGTCAAGAATACCAGTTAGACAAATCGTCGAGTATGGGAAATTTTTGAAGCTATGCGATGGTTGTTAGGGGGTAAACAAAAGTTTTTACAACGAAAAACAAAAAAAAATGTCGAGCCATAAAGGGCTGGCGCCAAGAAACTTTGCATTTAAGAAACCATCAGGATTCATTCGGGTTCAGATTTACAACCATAAAGATGTAAAGAATGAAATTCTAAAGGTTGCCAAACAAAATTTTCCGAATTTTTTTTTCACCTCAATCATAACAGTCACCAATATAAATAAATATAAAATAAATAGCCAATAATATTTTGATCTGAAATTTTTAGAGCATGTCTTTTTAAAGGTTTTTACAAGATTACCCGGAAACTGACAAAATATTGTTTGTAACATTTAAAAAACAATGACTTTTATTATCGATTATTATTATTATTAAATAGTTTTCAGTAAGGTACGAAATCAAAAAAGCGTAAATACCATACAATGCAAATTTAATTAAAACGAAATGTTTCTTGTCGCCCGGTCTACTATGTAGATGCGGCTATTGTTGAATGTTGTTTATGTGCGTATTCATTTGTTCTGTGCCTTGTATAACTAGTTATTTTCTCAATTTTAATAGTATTAGTGCTCCAATTTCGGTGATTTTTGAAGTTTGTTCAATAAAGTAATGTCGATACAAGTAGCTAATTTAAAAAGAAACAGATCAGACGAAGTGTTCTGTTTATTCAGTGATTCAAAGGAAAAATTATCAATTAACCAAAAAAAGACTCATTTCAAACTATCGAAAGGGCTGCATATCGGTGTAACGATAATATCCGAGATAAATTCCAGAGGTTGTATAATCCCGATGCTGACGAACAATGTTTTTCATGGCATAAGAATTGCATGGCCACCTATATCAACGAAAAAAAAATCGTCGTCGAGAAATTGTACTGTATAAAGAGCAGGAAGAAGGTGATTCGACATCAACACAGGATGAAGCTACTACATCCACAGTACAACCGAGGCGCTTGTCAACAAGAAGGATCAGCGAATCGTCCAGTGAATGTTGGTTTATTTGTGGCCATTTCAAGAAAAATGATATTAGCAGCTGAATCACTTGGCGAAAATATTTGCCATATTTTATCCGGATTACATACATTACTGGTTGCGACACGACAAGCCGATTTGGAACTAAAAACAGTGTCTAGATTCTGCATCTGAAATGTTTCTTCAGGAAGCTCAAATTAACCCAGAAACCAGTGGCAGTTCCTACTTACGGGACCCGTACAAAATTTAGGGGTTTTAGTAGTTAGCCCACTGGGAATGTTTTGGTAAAGAAAAAAAAAACATTTTGTAATTTGCGAAAAAAAAGTTGAACTTTTGCTCAGGTTGGGTTGGGTTGGGTGTTTTGCAGAACTTCCTGCCCATAAAGGGCTTCAAATCCTTTGCAAAAGGGCTTGTGGCTTTTGGTCCAATTCCTTTTTAAGTGAATTGGGAATTGCAGAGCCCGTCATGTTTAAAGAGGAACTGTTAGGCTTTCAAGCCCTTTTTAACAGGGCTTGTGGCTTGGGGCTTCAAGCCCTTTTATCAAGGGCTTGGCCCAGCTATGACTACTGGTCATTCGCATGAAAAGCGTTTTCGTCACTTTTAAAATACTAAATCGTATCACTGCAAAAATTGACGATGTTGGTTTACATATTTGGAAGTGTTTTTCAAAACTACATTATTAATAGATCACATCTTACCTTGCTTTTGCTTCCCTGATCTTGCTCCCGTCTCTTTTTTCTCGTTTCAATTCTAATTTTTGAACCGACATCATTATTTTGGCAGAAATAACCGGCTTTCTTTATCTCTTATGCAACAAACAAAAATTAATAAGTTCTTGAGGTTGCCTATATTTTGTCACGAATGTGAAATAACGTATTTAATTAAATCTGGGAGTACTCTAAGAGAGATAATTTTAAATAAATAAATAAATATATTTTTAGTTTTCAGCTTTTTAATAGTAAAAAACAAAACTGCTATTTAAATTAGACCTACATACATATGTATATTCTGAAGATGACGCAAATAGCGGCTTTGCCTTTATTTTACATTTAGTCAGCAGAATACATGAGCCTTCTTCTTATCATAGGTACACAATTTTAATACTATTTCCTTAAAGATAAACGAATTAAAAGCTACGTCCCGTGCTTCTCCTGTTATGTGTTAACAAATATCTTATGAAAATGCATGTTTATTATAATATTTAAAATAGCACAAACTTATCTTATACATATATCAAATATTTCGATTATATAGAAATTCCGTTTGTTAGCTTTGGTGCTAAAGGTATTCGCAACTAGGTACGACCCATTATTTTTTATAAAGTTAAAATAGTACCTTCATATATAAAACTTACCTTAAGTGAAATGCAAATAAAAACCATTTAAGACATGTTTTTAAACAAACTTCTGTTTCTCCAACTAGGATTTACGGTTAAAAACAAACGATTAGTTGTTACGATATTATTTCGTTCACTTACAATTTTTTTTCATAATAGAACTGGACAAAAACTGAAGTTGTTTGTGTTTCTCACTAACCTCTTACTCTTTGCACAGCTTTTTGAGCCACCCTGTGTAGTTTTAGAAAATCGGTCAAGTGCAAACTATACTTGCACAATTAGTGTTCCATGCCATCTGCCCCCAAAATTAAAAATTTTGAAAAACTTGTGTTCTTACATCACAAAAAAATTTTTGTCGAAAAACTTTTCTTTAAAACCAGTGGTTTAGCAGTTATAAGGAAATAAACAATTAAATTGTTTATAACAATTGGTCGCGCTAGAATTTTTCCATTCTGATATTTTGTCTCAATCTACACCTAATACTCAATGGTAGTTATTTTTTTTTCAGATTTTTCTGAGCGCTCCTTTTGGTGAAAAGGGTGGAGGACAGCAATATTAGTTATGCACTAGCGTTTCAACTGAGCCAAATTAAAAATTTGTTGTGTTGTTCCTTACATCGTGAGAAATATTTCTTTTTTCTCTGAAACCAATGGTTCAGCAATTATAAGGAAATAAACAATTAAATTGTTTATAACAATTGATTGCGCTAGAATTTTTAATTACGATAATTGTGGCTTAATCCAAACCTAATTCTCAATATTCGTGATTTTGATAATTTTGGCGTAATTTTTAAGTGTTTTTCATTCATTCACCATATATATTGTGGAATTCGTGCTTCAATAAGCTTTTATTTGACACCATACACGATGCCCTTGAAATTTTTTTCCATTTCCCAATTTGCCCCCTGAAATTAACCCAATCAAAATTCAACTTTTTATACTTTACGTCTTAAGCCCATGTTTTTTACACGTATTATTTGTTTATATTGATGTTTCAAATGCATTTTTAAAGAAATACCGTCATATTGGACTGCATAAAAACTAATTTGTTTAATTCGAAATCTAAAAATAAATTTTTTAAGTGAAAAGTTAAAAGACTATAGTCACAAATATCCAAAATAGTTTAACCTTTTCAAATGTGATTTTTTGAGAGGTAGGTAGGTAATATTATTTGACTATTTTATATTTTTGCCTACCCTGCTTCCAACGTCACTGCATGCCACTGAGAATAGGGCTGCTGGACAATCTTTATAATTAATTTTTTTGTGCCTAAAGCTGTGCCACTCTCCGTTCGTGTATCTGACTTTACCTGTGGCATTTTTCTTTAGCGCTCCACGCATCTCGACCTTTTACTAAAACGTATGCCGATAAATTGGTCAAAAGAAATATTAAACTCACTAAAATATACGTTTCCTGTAACATTTTTGCTGTAGAATTCCAAATAGATTTCACACAGTTCCCTTATAATCTTCTCCACTCTTTTTTTCACGTTAAATGCCCAATCTTCAAGTACTTTTGCAAGTTCCGATACTGGTGTGGTTACCAGCAACCGATAATTTCTTTGATCGCAGAAGACCATAAATTGATGCCATATAGAATTCGTCGTCTTTGCGGCATCAATGGGAACCGTTTTCTTGTACAGCTTATATTTTCTTCAAAGAATCTTGATCAAAACGCGATATTTTAAACCCCGACCGATTGAGAGTAACGTGATATCAACTAGCTTCCGAATTAACTATTTTTTGACAATAAATAAAACCATGGTAACCAAATTTATTCGATTTAAAATAGGATTCCCTTGAAAGCTTAAAATTCCTCATTGACTTAAAAATCTTGCAAAATTGTACCTTTCATCATGTTCTCGAAGAAATATAGGTAAAACTCTAATAATGCTATATTTAGTTTAGCTGCAAAAATATGAGTGGAATAGTCAACCTTTTTCCTTTTCAGTATAGTTCCAGGACCGGCCCCTCTGCTTTTGAATCCATAATTATAATTAATAATCGTCCAAAAACACACAATTACACTTCAAACCAAACACAACGAAGATTGGGTACAACCTTTTACGCTTGGCAGCTAGCTACACGACCGCTTCCGATCGCCCTCATGTAAACACCGATGTTGAGCAATGTCTTTTTAAGGCAGTCCTTTACCTGCTTTAGTTATATCTCGGGTAACTTGACTAAAATTTAACACTGTATTAAAATTTAACACGGTGTTAGCTAATTTCGGATTAATTGTTTTTTTTACAACCCGTTATTGGCGACTCGAATTAATATGATGCCAAATAACACGATAATAAAGACAAAGACGAAACAAAAACTTTCGCCGTTATTATAGTAGTTAGCAAATCGCCTGAAGAGGACGCCACATTCTTAGTTTGAGTCGCCAATAAGAGTTTTTCTTCGAATTCGATAACATAGGTCTATATTAACGGTAATCCCATAATTGTCTGGTACTTCGACTGCAAATAACAATAAAAATTTTATCTTATCGGTTGAATAACTAATCTTTTAGTATACAGAGCTGGCTTATTTTGTTCATCATTGTGTGCAAGCTCTGGTAGTTGGTTGTGTTATAAGAAGTGTTGACTAATTACAAGTAAATCTTTTACTTTTACAATTAGACAGGTATTTTAATACTTATGTAACTTTCTTTTAAGTTTTTTTACACAATATCAATTTTAATTTAAATCTTCTTATTCGACCAGTTAGGCTTGAACAAGATTTTGCTTTTGATTGTTAATATTTCCGTCATTAAAACTCACGAGTTATTTTATTATTTCTGCGATTTGCTTATTTTCAAATGATTTTTATTAAAATTAATTAAAAAATTCAGAGTACTCAGAATCAAGCAATAAAAGCCACTAGCGGCATAGGCATGAAGACATCACGCGTGCTCTGTCTGGTTTTAAAATATTCCGGGCTTAGTTGCTGGAAATCCATATACAAGTGGCGTAGTCCTTTTTAACAAGGCTTTTTTACTTAAATAACTATTGGATCAAAATAAAATTGAAAAAATTATAAATAACGATTCAGTGATTCTGATGTGGATCTATTATTACCTTATATGGGGCGAATCGCGTTAAATGTCACAGCGCGACGCGGGAGCCTGAAAACATGCCATTTTAAACCCATGATGTCGCAATGAAAACGCCATTCAAAAATATCTGAAACATTATTTTCAATGTATTTTCTCCTCAGCTTTCCGATGGCGTTTGATTTGTTTTTCAAAATTCCGCTTCCTTAACTTCAAAAAAACACTAAACGTGCTGTATCTCGAAAAACGCCATTCTTATGTTTTTTTCGAAAGATTAGGATTTTTGACCTCTAAAAAGTCTTTTTTCCGGCGAGGTCTTTTTTTTCTTTTCGAGTAATTATTCGAGAAACGTTGATTGATTGAACTGATTCCTAGTAAACAAACAAAAAGTCCTCTCTGGAAAATAGCTTTTTCGTAAATAATCCCGATTTTTCGATCTAGCGTATTAAAAAAAGATAAAAACGGCGTCTCTTGAGATACAGCACGTTTAGTGTTTTTTAAGGTTAAGGAAGCGAAATTTTGAAAAACAAATTATTGCTGAGGAAAAAATACATCGAAAACTATGTTTCAGTTATTTTTTTAAAGGAGTTTTCATTGCGGAATCATGAGCTTAAAATAGCATGTTTTCAGGCTGAGACATCTGAGCCGATTCGTCCCATATGTACAGCGGCATCCATAAAGTTCACGTCAAATGAAAAAAAAAAATCCTTATTTTGAAGAAATTATTTCTTATTTTTAAGAAAATTCTTGATAAAAGTTCTTTCACGCATAAACACATTTTTAACGTTATCACAGCTGAAATCAAATATACGAAAGGCAAAAAATAAAAAGAATATGATTCGTCTAAACCAAATATATTTAAAACGAACATTTTTGAAACAAACACTTTCCTTGTAGGATGCATAGTTTTGATAAAATTAAAGTAGAACATTGAAAAAACCCGGATTTGATCTCTTTTTGCAAAGTTTACACCTAATTTTGTCAGCTATTCACATCATGCTCATTTTATATAGGTCTTGATTTGGGTTGTTCCAGAAATTTTCATTTTGAATGTTGTGGCTATAATTAACGTTAAATTTTGACAACGCCAGAAACGTGTTTTAGCCATGCAGACACCTTTATCAAAAATAGAATTTCCTGAGAAATCAGAATAAAAAGGTTTACTATTATAGTGCCAACTTTATGAATAGCACTGTATATACTAGACTATTTTAAGTTACATTACATATATTCTTATACTCTGCCAGGAATGTCAAAAGTTTAATGCAAAGTTGAAAAATATGAATATGTACAAATTTTTTTATATTACCATATCTTCATAAATATAAGCATCTTATAATTCCAAATGAAAAATTACTAGAAGCTAAATAAAAAAATAATTGTAATTTTGTTATTATTATATAGCTCTTAGCTATCTGAATCAAGTTGCGAACATCCCAGTTCGTCTTCTGATGAACTACACTCACCTACATAAAATTCGATCAATCAAAAATTTTGTTAAAGTTTAATGTATAATAATTTTTTTTGTAGTCCGATTTAAATGATTTTTTTTATAAATTGTAGATAAATTAATTGGTTTTAATTAATTTCTTTTAATTTTCTAGAAGCGAGTATACATGTTGAAATGTACAGGAAAATAGAAATATATGTTTTCCTACTTAAGTTTGTAACACCCTGTAGAGTAATTTTGCAATCTTTACTCTACTGAATGTGCTTTACTGCGGAGTCTGATTTATTATTAACATTTTGCTTCTCTATTTATCTCGATATCTTTCTCCGTTCAAGAGATATGAATTTTCAAAGAAAACACCACACTTTTTGCAAAATGTTTTAATTTTTAGAAAAAAAAACAGCAATAGTTATAATATATACAAAACAATATTAAGCAGTAAAACATCAATAGCAGATGTTCCTCACCCCCCCCCCCCCACACCGAGCACGAATAACTGCCCCATACACCTTGACATTCCTTGAATGAAGTGTCGAATCTGATTTTGATCGATTTGATTCCATTCTTGGGGGACTGCTTCTTTTAAATTCTTCCAGGTTACTCGGAGTCGGAACTTCGCTTCGAATCTTTCTGCGTATCATGTCTCAGACTTGCTCTATGGGATTAAGGTCTGTGTTGCTGGGCTACGTGGTGGCCTGTCAATTTTTCGTACTTCACCTCGGTAACAACTCTTGCAATGTGAGGACTAGCATTATCTTGCATCAACATAAATGTGTTTTCTATAAAGAGAGGGTGCCAAAGGAATGATGTGTGGTGCTAAAATGCCACGAATATATCGATCAGCTGCCATGGTTCCCCCATCAACCATTATTATCAAGTCAGTTCGAGCTTCCATATATTATCAAGGCTTCCATATATTACCGTATATACCATTTCAGAGCCCCCACCGAAGCAAAACTTTGACTCGTGCACCCCACAAGGCGACTTTCCGCCGTGATTCATTTTCGATCGCTAGTGGGGATAAAACCGTTGCGTTGCCACCACAAAAGTGTTATTTTAGACGGAGTTTAATAAATATTTCGGCGGCATTCTTCCATTTCACCTGGAAAACTCGCATCGCCCTAGCTTGCAAAGTTGGTATGTCAGAAGGGCCCTTAGTTTCAAAAACTTAAACGGTCTGTCTTAAATTAATTATGGATTAAACAATGTTTTGTACTTACGTACACACATATACTTTGCACGGAAATTGCTACCAAAAATGCCAATAACTTCATATCTTCGTTCCTTCTTTTTACTTTCCCGTCACACTGACATCTGTAAAACTTATGTTCGGCTGGTTTGTCCTGTATTGATGGTGGTTACGCACAGGTACTGACATTATTGGCGACACAAATTACTGAAGTAAGCTGCAATCAGCTGGTGTGCCTTGCCCCCCCCCCCCCCTTAAAACCCAAGGGGAAAATAAAATTTTACTCCATTCCTCGAAGCCCCAATTTTAAGGGAGGAGACGTCCTGTCCTATAATTTCTAGTCAACTAGTTGGGGGTTGTATAGCACCTAAACCCACCTTTAATCGTCTCGGAACAGTTATTTTATTTACGATCTGTTGTACCTCTTCCAAACGATTTCTTGCAATAAGAGCAGTGCTATTTCTATCGCGTAAGAGTTGAAAAACGACCATCTTGGGCAATTGTACATCGTTTTCTGCCAGATTCATTGAAACGTTCCACGGCTCTCTGAACGCTAGATCTTGTACTTCCCAGTACTCTAGCAGCATACTGCGATGTTCGATCATTTACCAAAGCCACTGCTCTTGCTGCATCAGTAGGCGAAAGAACCATAATTTCCAGCTGAAACTTTAAAATTTAAACACCACGAAATAGTAATTATTATGACAACTGTCAAGATGTGGGCTTAATTTACAAAGTCATACCACCCTTAGTTTTAAGTTACAATAATTAAATCGGACTCCGAAAAAACAAGTTATCATACACTAAATTGAATCAAAATTTTCAATGGATCGAATTTAATGTCGGTGAGATATAGTCTGACCACATTCTACATTCGGCAACATCGGAGAGGCACTCGCAATGATAAGAGATGGGATGTTGATGGGACGGATTTTATTTCGATTCTGATTTGGCCAAAGCGAAAATCGTGCAGCGTTGCCAGTTCATTCAGCACCACTATTTTTATCATAAGAATAAATAATAATCCATAACACGCCTCTGATGCCCACTTTGCAGAAGATGAGAGAGAATAAAATAATTGAGGTCTCTGTCAGTTATGACGCTTTGACGCATTTGACGCTTATGAGGATTTTTCCTGCTTCATTCTGACTATACACACTTGCAAGATGTCTCATTTTTGCACTTGTCCATTTGAACCCTTCACTGTCAAATTAGACCAATGGCAGCAGTAGTAAAGTCGTCGTTCGAACGTTTAAAACAAACCAACTGAAAAATTTTTAATACAAAATTAATTGATCAGTTATTCAACCCACACCGTTATTAAATTGCCTGATAAAGCACAATAAAGTCTCAAGGGAATTACCTAGATAAAACTTATTGGTACACAGAGTGTAATAAGTAATAACTCTTTTATGACTTCGTAAGCGTAATTTTAAAAATATTTAGTTCAGTTTGTACTAGGCATCAGGAGAATTATTGTGTTTTGCAAAGTTTGTTAATACGGTGAAAAACGATAAAAGAATTTGAATATTAATAACAGTAAGGTAAGTTGGGGCAAGATCGCACGTAATCTTGATTAGTAGGAAATTACCTTAGCATAATATGAACAAATGACATTAAAATATAGTGAAAATGCACAAATGACAACTTTAAAGTTTAATTTAAATATTTAATGAATTAAGCATAACTTTCAATTATATAGAACTTTGTCAAAAAAAGATTAAGAAAAAATGTACCCATCCGAACTTGCCCCTTAAAATGGGGAAAGATCGGACAATATTAAAAATCACAATTTAAATCCTTTATACACAGGTACGGGGTAAGACCGAATTCCGAACATGCCCCTGATTGCTTTTTGACTATTATAAACTCAAAAAATTTATAAATTGGTACTTTTCTTTTATTCGTATTTATTCCAACTTACCCCGAAGATTGGTAAAAAGACAAGATAAAAGAAGTAGACTTTTATTTGTAATAGGTAAGTATATTGACAAAACTAACAAACATTTAGTCCGGAAAATTCAAGCTCAAATTTTAACAAGTTATGTCGGCGGTCATGTATAGGATCGGGTAAAAACATTTCAATATTTTCAAATATGATTGTACCAATATCGTCAGTTTCAGGCCAAAAAAATTTCTTGTTTACTGTATTAAAGTTTAAATACTTAACAGCACATTCACGTTTGTCTTTGCTTATTTTTATAATTTGTCCTGCAAAGTATTTTATAGTTTTTTTTGTACAGTATTTTACTAATACCCAAGCATCCAATTTGAAGTTTTCAAAGATGTCAAAATTGTCTGCTGTTCTTCATCAAAAAAATTTATATCGTTATCAGACTCTTCGTAGACTGGTTCTAAGCTACTTTCGCTGCTAGTGCTTCCTTGGTTTCTATTTATACATTTTTTTGTTTTGATTATTTCTGCTGAACATGTCTTGTTATGTTCTAACTGCTGACCCAAATCCTTATGTGTAATTACTTCAGCACCTGTTGCCACACGACGTTTTTTTGTTACTTTAGGATTTGTGGGGCATTGCTTTACGGTTTGAAGAATGTCCTCAAATGAAACATTACTTAGTCCAAAGTGTTTCTCACCATCCCCCGTTATCATATTTTCTGGTGACGATGACGCATTACTTGGCCCAGCTTTGGCATTTTCCTTATCCATCATTTCATTATTTGGGTTTCCAGTTTCATCTGCATTGGTTTTGTTTCTAGTTTCAAACCTTTTCAAAGCTTCAGGGTGGTATTTCTCTGTGGGAATATCAGTCGAGTTGTAGGGATATATCCCGGCTTTTTTAAATCCATTCTGAATGACAGCTGGATTTATATTATTCCACACCTTACGCACTTGATCGGAAAACATTTTCTTAGGTAGTTTTATGCCTTGATTTTGTCTCTGCCAAGTTACTAATTCTTCGTCCCAAGCTGTTTTAAATGACTTAAAAACAGCCAGGTCGAGCGGCTGCAAAATATGAGAGGTATGGGGCGGAAGCTTAAGTATCGTTATATTATTTTCTTGTGCAAGAGTGACCACTCTATTGTCTACATGAGTACTGTGTCCATCATATACAAGCAGAATGGGCCTTAATTCACCCAAAGCAGGAATTAGTGTTTTCTTAATAAAATTTATATATATATATATATATATATATATATATATATATATATATATATATATATATATATATATATATATATATATATATATATATATATATGTCAGTCTCCATCCAACCATTACTACTAGCAGCGTACGCTAAGTCGGTTCCGCTATCTTTATCTGCCATCCATTGATCCCAAACATTCTTGCCCTTAAATACAATCAGGGGAGGTGCTTTATCACCAGCAGCACTAACAGCAGATAAAATGGTTGTGTTTTCTCTGCCTGGACCACTGGTTACTCGAGAACAGGCAACACCTTTTGCACCAACCACTTTAGTTCTAGATGGATCAATGGACAGACTGGTCTCATCTAAATTCCAGATCTGGTGAGGACGATCAGTTAACTGTAAGTCATTTGAAACTTTTTCTAATAGTTTGAAATGCTCGTTAACTACAAAAGGATCCGTCATTTTTGTTCGTGAGTATTCTACCGCCTGAGGCTTTTTAATAGAAAGTTTATGTCGGCTCTTAAAATTAAGAAACCAATCGGGGCCAGGGACATTATTTTTAAAGGGAGTTTTGATACCATTTTTTGTTACGTATTCAGACACAATAACTAACACTTCTTTCCGAGAAAGACCAAAGCCCCAATTTTCAAGTGTCTTAAGGCCGTTTGCTAAAATTGTTTCATGTTTCAAGGAAATAGCAAGGTCTCTTCCATACGTTTGACTTTTTGTCCCGTGTGTCCCTTTAACGTGGTCATGCAATGTTGACTTTGGTATTTTATATTTCTTTGCTGCACCATGAAGAGTTATTAAACCGCCTTCAAACTCAGCAGTGGCATTGTCAAGATCGGCTTTTGTGTAATTTTAGCCCTGTTAGATTTTCTTTGGTAATTACACACCATGTTACCGCTAAAAAGAAATTAAAGACTCTTTATATTTTACCAGGGCTGCTAATTCGATCTTGCCCGGCACCTGGATATGTGGGGCAAGATCGGACGCTTCTATACCTTTATTTAAAACTGAGGTTATGATTTATAATTTCCACCTGTTAACAAGATTAATACAGTAACAACTGAGAATGCGTATATGATAGCGTTTACTTACCTTTTAATACAAAATTACATCTGTGGGGTAAGTTCGAATCTACTAAATTAGCTTAAAAAAGCGAAAACTGTTTTAATTCCGAGTATAAACATTCACACCAGACGCCGTCTAGGTAAACAATGCCCGCGTTCTTTTGCTTTACATCGTTATCGGTTGCTGCGCTGTTGTCACACTTATATGGTTGCTGGCGGCCTCGTTCGATCTTACCCCGCATCCGATCTTACCCCAACTAACCTTAATTATAACTTTTTTCCAATTTTATTATGCACTTTAAATCCTCCATTATACCTATACATATATAGGGCTGCCATCCGTCCGGATTTCCTCGGATTTGTCATAGTTTTCGGGGCGTCCGGGGACATTATTTATAGGGATCCGGGTTTTCTGACATCGGTCAAAATCTCACCAAATAAAACGTGATGCAAGCGCGACTACTATCGTCAGTTATGAAATCGACATATTAACACAATCTTAAGCTTTTAAGCCTTGTACAGACTTGGATCTTTTCGGTCGTGCTCGAGATGCTGATACAACAGGACGATGTTGGGACTTGGGCGGCATTTTATCAAAGAAATCCCTAGGTCGCTTGTTACCCACTTGAAATGAAAAACATTGGTTAATGTGTATAGTCTGTCTATTCTGATTTGAATCACCATAAAAAGTAAATCTCGAACAACAGTCAGCGGTTTCTATGTGAAGCATGGGCGGCGTGATTATTATTTAAAATGTTTTATACTAAATTAATAATTAATACTATAAATACAGAAAGTCGACAAAAATCCACGCACGCTGCTCATGGATTTTCAACTAAACAGCAGCTGCGTGCATTCCAGAGCACGTCGGGGGTCGGCTGGGCGTATTATGGCCTGTCCAAATAATTACTGAAAAATCATTTCGGCTACTTCGTGCCGACGACCAGTCATAGAGAAAGAAAAAAAAAAGAGAGCATTTAAAACATCTATACAGAAGAACGTGGTACAGCTTTTCTGCGCAACCTGTGGCGCATAGCGCGTCCCTACAGGCGGCAGGTCCCGCCTTCCGCTCCGAACTCTGCTTGCACCATGATACAATAAAAGGAAGATATGATACCAAACCGTGTCAAGGTCGTCCGGGTTTGCGCATGACGTCACACTGTGAGTTATTTTTGAAATTTATAACGCGCAATATAGAGTTTACGTTAGTTATAGGCGATTTTATATAAATTCTATTGGCAATATACTTTGCGTCCTGCTCATAATACAAATTTTAAAGTATATGACTTCATATAATCATGTAAATAAAGGGATAAATTAACTTAAAATAATAGATATTGGTAAATTGCCTGCCAATTGCGTTATATGTATTTATTTGTGTGAAAAGAAAATGTAAATAATTTTATAAAATAAAATTAGGCCTAATATTAAGATAATAATTTTTATTTAGAGGCATATTCTTATTAAAATATATATACTTACCTACAGAGTCTTCTGAAAATATGTTATAAATAAGTATTTTGTTTGTTCCTATAATTTGTCAAAATTTTTTTGCGGTGACTAAAATATGTATATTGTGACGAAAACATGTTTTTAGGGTAGTTGTTTTTTTTTGTTTTTTACACTTTAAATAGTAAATTATTAAAACGAGAACTTGACCTGCTTTTTTACATGTATGTTTTTGGCGGGATTTCATAACTTTTTGTTCAGATACCAAATGATATTTATTTATTATTAGTATATGTGTATATTCCTAGCAAATATTTTTAATAATGACCCTTTGACGCATTCGAGAGCTACGGTGGTGCGACTGATTGCCTGGGTTGGGGTGCGTGTACGCCACGTTTCGAAAGTGCTTTGCAATCACTCGCAGCGGCGAACTTGGTGCTCGCATTGCAAATCACTACTTTCGAAACTGGGTATACAACTAACTCTAGTTTTCAGTTTTTAATACTGCTGATAGTGACAAAATACCGTGGAATCTTTAGAGTATTGTATTTAATTGGTTAATGGAACTTTTGGTAATGTTAATTATTAGTCCAGTATTGGTTTTATGCAGTAATATGGCTGTAATCTGTTTTTTGCTATACTATAGTATTTGTTGACTTAAAACATTTTTAAAAGAAATGTATTTTAAAGGTATTTGCCTTTAAAGGTAACAAAGACATTATTTATTATGCTGACTAATTGCAGAGGAAAAGTTATTTATAAAATTGGAAACATTTTCAGTGTCATGTATTTCTTGCCAGTGGCGGGTACCGTTTGTTAAAAAAAGTTTAAGGAGGCGACTACTAGCTTATTATTGCAAAGCGCCATGTATGAATATTTTTTATTATTCTAAATTCATACAATGATTTACCGGATTCAGTACACGTAGTGAATTTCATAACACCCTGTATAAAGGAGCGGGTACTAATACAAAACTGCTAACACCTGTATTTTTTAGATAATGCATGGAACATGAAAGTACCACATGGGTGGCGGGCATGCCTTTTATCTTCCTTTCTTATAGCATCAACTACTATTTTCCTATTTTACTCAGATTATGGATTATATAGACCGAAACCGGAAGAATTAGAGTGCCATTACGTAAAATCAGAAGAAACCCTTCCAGATATATCTGACGTTACGCCAAGTGTCAATGCAAGGAATATCTTTTTCTTAGAAACCTCCTGTAACTCGTATAAGGAGGGAAAAATATTTATCAAAGCAAGACAGGCATGTGCTGTGGAAAGTGCAGCTAAAATGAATCCTAGTATGGATGTATATTTACTTTATGCATCGCCAGGAATCATTAAAGGTAATGTGTCGTATTATCACCGAGAATTGGCCCATCTAGCAAATTTTGTTTCATAATACAAAAGTACTTCATTTGAAATTCTTATACCCAAATTATTGGTTCTGATTCTGATCAAATTCACCCTCAACCTGGTTGGTCATCCGGATTATGTTATTAAATTAAATTACAAAAAACGTAATATTCCAAATAAACACTGAAATATTGCACCGAAATATTAGGAAAACTGATACTATGTATCATCAACGCATAATATTGTATAACCTAAAATGAATATTTAGGCATGAGTATGAAAGAAACACTAACCATCAGGCGCGGCCCGTGAAATTTCAAAGTTGTATATCTCTGTTGCTACTTATGGGACCCATGCCAAATTCATTTGTTTTAATAGTCAGCCTACTAGGAATGTTTTGGTAAAGAAAAAAAATATTTTGCAATTTGCGAAAAAAAGTTGAATTTTTGAATTGACCCACCTGGGAAAAAAATTAATAAATACGCTTAGGTATTTTATTTATTACTTCTTCTAAACAAATTTTACATCATTTAGTCGACAATTCTTAAATTTTAAGAGAAAAAAATGTGTTAGTAGAAAGTTATAGTCATTTGAATATTTTTAAACCGAAAATATAATTTAACAAAAAATTCAAATGACTATAACTTTCTACTAACACATTTTTTTCTCTTAAAATTTAAGAATTGTCTATAAAATGATGTAAAATTTGTTTATAAAAAATAGTAAATAAAATATCTAAGCGTGTTAATTTTTTACCCGGGTGGGTCAATTCAAAAATTCAACTTTTTTTCGCAAATTACAAAATATTTTTTTTCTTCGCCAAAATATTCCTAGGATGCCCACTATTAAAAAACCTGAACTTGGCATGGGTCCCATAAGTAGCAACAGAGATATACAACTCTAAAATTTCACGGGCCGCGCCTGCTAACCATAAGTCACTGAATGACGGGGGCAAAAACTACTATTCGCTAAAGTTTGGGTTTTATTATTATTTCTGTTGTAATTCATCATTATATTTAAATAGACTTAAGCACTCCGAAAAAAGTTACAAAATAAAATTGAATTCGAAATTTAAAAATGCTGCAAAAGTAACGCAAAATATAAAAAGTATAACCCACGGGTATTCCCACTTCCATTTTTTTTTTTTCATATTTTGCTAAATTGTTGTTGTCTAAGTAATTTAAGCCCAAAATGTAGATCCTAGATCAATAGTTTAAAAAGAAAAATTTATTTTACTAATTTTTTAAGTTAAGCGGCTTTATTTTAGAAAAAAAGAGTAGTATCAAAATTTTTTAAAGCCTTATGATAGTCTGTCAAGTCCTGGAAATGGTATCTTCTTAGTGGAAATATTTAATATTTTTAAATGGCTTTGAAAACCCGAACAAAAAATTAAAAAATGAGTTTCTCGTCAGTTTTTGGTACCTATCTCTTAAATGGTACATTTAAATACGACGGTTTATAAAATCATTTTAAAGATAATGCAATTAACTACAAAAAAAAATTGCCTCTCTATCTACATCTGTTTAAAACATAATCGAAGGATGAAAAATTCGAACAAAAAAATTGTGGGATCAGAATGTTGTGAGATCTCAGTAATTATAAGGTATGGTTAAAACTGTTTATCATTTTCAAAAAGTTGACTCAATTTCAAGCAATAAAACCAAAGATAAGATCGTCGGAAACTCTATGTCCGCAGCGACCCCGACGTGTTGACAGTGCAATAATTGAAACTATCATCGGTTTTTACTTTACATGTCAAAATTAGAAAAATGATATTTTCATCATTGATACACATATGTTAGTGATTTGATAAAAAAAACGGGATTATGCTAATTCTCTAAGCTAAGTTTAAGATTCCAGAGCAAGTACAAAAAATAAAGTGATTATGAAGATATGCAGATTTAGATTTTGTATTGGAGCAGGCGTAGACAGCTTTACTGGACAACGGCATGACAGTTTATTGTTGTTGAATTTATTATCTGTCAAAGTGAGAGATCTTAGCAAGATAGAAGCCGCTCGTGCTAAATTAATGGCGGGTTCAAACAGCAATTTAATTTAATTTTAGCCTAAGGTAATTTAAGAGTTTATTTAATTTTAATTTATGGTGTTCATCCAGAAATTTAAGCCACCTAAGATTTAATTTTCAGCCAATGAAATACATCGTGCTGCGCCTGCGCCATTGCGATTTTCAAGTGTGGGTGTGGGTGATTTTTAGTTTTGCAAAAAGAAACTCACTTTAAATAATTTACATTAAACAAGCTAACACAAGGAATGGGAAATACACAAAAATGAAAAGCTTTTGTTTACATTTTATGAATATTTTTCTTTCGAAACTGTCAATAGTGTCAATGCCAACTGCGTCATCTCATTGAGTTTGCGCGTTAACCCTCATTTAATTTAATTTTAAAAGATAAAAGTTGGTCAACTTTTAAATTAAGTCTTAAATTACATCAACTGTATGAACGCTATTATGGCTTGCCATCTAACCAACTTTTTAAGTTACGCTAAATTAAATATTAAATTAAATTAAATCGCTGTATGAACCCGCCTTAATTGAAAATGGTGTTAAATTTCGGCGAGTTGCAAGAAATTTCAATCGTAGCTTGTCAGTCATTAAGCGTGTGTATGATCCCTATAAGCAGACTGGACGATATAAAAGACGAGCCGGACAAGGTCGAAAGTGAAAAATCACACGATTCCAGGACCGATATTTAGTAGTTTTTTTTTTCCGTAGACAAACATCCACAGCAAGAGACCTTCAAAATGCTCTTAGGACGTCTCATCAGGTAACCATTTTTGACCAGATAGTTAGAAACAGATTACGAGAAGCGGATTTAACGTCAGGAAGACCGGTACGAAAACTTGTTTTAACTCAACTTCATAAAACTCTCGTGATCAATTAAACTTTGATCGTGATCATTTGGGATGGCAACTTCGACACTGGATACCTGCAGATACTTTTCACAGACGAATCATGATTTCGTCTAACCCTTTGTAATGGCCGGGTACGTGTGTATAGACGTACCAATGAAGGCTGCACCACAGCTGCTGTGCAAGAAGTATCCACATTTGGAGATGGTTCGCTAATGCTTTGAGGTGGAACAAGGTTGGAGAAAGAAACAGATCTTGTAGTGATACCTGGAAGTCTTACAGGTGCAAGGTATATTGATATCATTCTGTCAGATCATGTTATTCCTGAAGCATATTGTATATGCCCTGATTTTCTCTCCATACAGGATAATGCAAGACCTCATACTGCTGCGATTACTATAGATTTTCTTAATGAGCATACAATTCGTACAATGTATTGGAAAGCGCTGAGACAATCCTGTTGAACACTTATCTGATATATTGGATAGACGTATTCGACGCCTCCCAAATCGACCCCAGGTCTTTCAGCAATTAACAGAAGCCCTAGTCGAAGAGTGGGACAGTATACCACAGCAAGACATTCGAAGGCTCGTGCGAAATATGCCAAGGAGATGCCAAGAAGTAATTCGTGCTGTGGAGGAGACACACGATACCTCATATACGCTCACATAGCGCAACGCTACCCACAGAAAATCCTTGCATTTTCACTTTGTTTTTCGTACTTTTCTTAAATTGATAATCTTATCTTAGGAATAAATTATTAGTTGAATGTTACTTTATTCGATTTATTAGGAAAAAATGTGTGTCTTTCAGAATACGTATGTTTCATATGTTTATCAGTACTGCTTTAAAAGTTACAGGGGTCCATAAGTGTTCCCCTAATTTTTTTGAGCAGTCCATTTATAAAAATTTGCACCTTAATTAAACTAACAAGAAACTTTTTTTCAAGTCATAACTTGCTCATCTCAGACATATCGAAATCTCATCAGTACATTTTTTTAAGTGACTAATGAGTAATGAGTAATGAATTCACTGAAACTCACATCAATTTAATATGACTCACTCAACTACTTAATTTGCACTAAAATTATTGTCGGATAAGCATTGGACAACAGAACAAGATATAATCTTGAATTTTTTTTTCCTAGAAAATCAGATTGAGTTCAGTGTACTAATCAGTTTTATCTAATATCATGGAATGTATTTTAATTGTTGTTCATCTGCGTGGAAAACAAAAACAAACAAAAAATGCGTAGCTAAATGTATACATATCTATCCATGAATCATTTTTTAGATGACAAAACAGAATCCGATAGATTATTGAAAGTACTCAAAACGTACCCAAATGTTAAAATTCTCCATTTTGATATTGAAAGATTTATTCAGGACACTCCTGTGGAAAGTTTATGGACGTCAGAAAAAATTAAAACGTCATTGTATCCACTGGCACATTCGTCTGATATTTTAAGGCAAGTATACGGTCACGAATGGGATATTAAACTTGACATTTAGTTTCGTACCATTTCTATGAAGTAGATTCTGTTTTAGAATTCCAGTTTTCAGGTCAATGTAATGAGAATCAAGTAAACAATTAACATATTATTTAATTTTTACTGAAACTGTTAACAAATTGAAAGTAAAGTTCTAATAAACCATGGAGTTTCTGTTGTCCACATTCTGCAGTGGCGGATTTAGGGGGGCGCAGAGGGCGCGCGCCCCCCTAGAGCCTTGTAAAAAGGCTTACTACAGCGAATTTTATACATTTTGCCGTCTATGTAAAGTCTTGAAATGAATTATTCCAAAACAATATAAATAATAGATCAATATTAATATGTAGGTAATATAAAAAATCTCGGCCTTTTGTAAATCGTGTGTCGGTAAATGGTTCAAAAGAAGTATTAAACTTACTAAATAAAATACCTTTCCTACAATATTTTTGCGTTAGAATTCAAAATAGATTGCACTCAGTTTTTCTTATAATCTTCTTCATTCGTTTTTTCATGATAAATACCCAATCTCCATTTTTGCAAGTTCCGATAGTGGTTTCATCACAAAAGGCCATAAATTGATGCCATATTAGAATTCTTTATTTTTGCAATACTTATTAATATACAGCTTCTTCGATTTTCTCCAAATAATATTGACCAAAACGCGACTTTTTAAACACCGACCGATTGACAATACCGTGACATGCACTAGCTTCTGGATTAATTATTTTTTGACAACAATTAAAAACAACATATTTTTTGGCTTTTGCGCAAAAATTACTAAATATATATCAATTAGAAAAGACAAAGAAAAAATTCTATGTCGCTAGTATTGGAAGAACTATATCTGTTCCTACACAATACTTTAGACATTAATTGCTTATTAAAGAAAAACTCTTTATGAACCTAAAAATGTCTAAATTTACATAGCAAAAATTTAAGTTCATAAAGTAGCAAGAAAAATGAGATCTTTTAAAATAGTACAGAATTGTAAAAAAATAAAAATTATCATAAAATGATTTAAAAAATGATTAGATTAGGTGCTCATATTCCTGAGCTGATGAGGCCCAAAAAGGCCGAAACAATATATTGTCAACAGGATTGAGGTGTAAGTAAATTTTTTAAATCATGTTATGATAATTTTTATATTTTTAAAATTCTGTGTTTTAAAAAATCTCATTTTTCTTGCTACTTTATGAACTTAAAATTTTGCTACGTAAATTCAGATATTTTTAGATGTTCGTAAAGATTTTTCTTTAATAAGCAATTAATGTCTAAAGTATTGTGTAGGAACAGTTATAGTTCTCCCAATACTAGCGACATAGAATTTTTTCTTTGTGTTTTCTAATTGTTATACATTTAGTAATTTTTGCGTAAAAGCCAAAAAATATGTTCTGAGATTATTCGCAAAAAAATAAAATTTAAGCTGAAACAAATTAAAAAGAAAAATTATTTTCAGGCTTCTTGCCTTATGGAAATTTGGTGGAATATATTTAGACCTGGATGTGGTAATCGTAAAAAGCCTGGATAATTTTCCAGATAATTTTGCCGGTGCCGAGTCCGATACAATTATCGCCAATGGTGTTATGGGTTTCAGCAAATCTGGAAAGGGACACGAATACGTTACTGCTTGTATGGATGATATAAGAGAAAATTTTAAAGGTGGAGAGTGGTCATATAATGGCCCACGTCTGATAACAAGGTAGGTATCATTAGCATATTCTGGTGGGATCGTGTCATGGAAGCCTGGCGAGTTCACAAAAATTGTGGAGATCTAGAGCGAAGCGCAAAAATTCGGTTCCGGTATCGGGTACCTTGTTTTCACTCGTGTTTTTGTTGTATGGCCTGCCTATATAACATTTAGCAGCTTTACTTTGGTGATATCTGTTCTTGTATTACAGTAGCCCATATAGAAGGCGTTCACTCATATTCTGAACCGTTTCTGTTTTAAAAAAAGTATTGACTATACGAGATTGCTATTGAGAAAGCCGCCTAATGGCTACGTCAGTCTGATGATCCCCAACAAAGGTGAAAGCTTACCGTCTACCCGGCTGTGGTTTTCCACAGCCGTTCTTGGATTTCTCGTCCTTTAATGCAAAAGCAAAACACACTGTCTTTTTTGTCCGTTATGCCACAGACATTTTCATTTTATTTAATATTTACAATTCACATATTTTAGTACCTAAATATCTACACCAACACATTTTTATTGATACATTTATCACGATGTCCAGATCAGAATAATTATCCTTAATTCTCGAAGATTTCTTGATTAAAATATTAATACCTAGGCTGAAACCATTTTACAATTGACTCCTTTATCAATTTTTTCAAATTTTTAGGATAATATCAAGCCAGTGTCCCGAATGGGAAATAACAGACCTGATCCAGTATGGAAGATGTGACGAATTTACGATATTCCCACCGTCGGCATTCTATTTGGTTCCCTGGAAAAAGTGGGAATGGTTCTTCATGAAAAATTTAACAGAAGTTATGGACAAACACGTTATGGAAAACAGCTACATGATACACGTATGGAACAAGCTCAGTTACGACACCAAAATTCCAAAATATGAACGTGATGTTCCGTATTTGTATTTTGCAAGTCACTATTGTCCGAAAGTTGTTGAAGAAATTGATGAAGATTTCTGAAGTCCAATATCAAATGTAATATTTTAAATTCCTCTTTCTAATAGTTGGTCAATTCAAAGCAGCGTTCCACCAATGGCGTAATAAATACCAAGTGACCCCCCTGCAAACGTTGCCCCCGTTCCTACAATGGCTGGAAAAACACAATGGGACCCAGTCAACGTGGGCCCCTATGTGACCCCCCCCTGTGGGGGTGTTTGTTACGCCACTGGTTTTACCACGTGACAACATTTTCTATTAGTTCTGCTCATGGTATTGCCTATTATACACTTTGTGTGTGTGGCTTACCTTTTACTTTGGTAGCATTTTACACGTTAGCATCAGTCACCGCTCTTGATAATGCCAATGTCGTAAACGGAACGCTGAGCAAAAAATGTTCTTTTAGTGTTGTGATATAAAGACACGCCAAATAACTCAAATTCTAATGCTACCTCTACACCTTGGCGAGAGCGCCTTGTCGCGAGGTTTTCACAAGGCGAGGCAGCACGAGTGCCTATCACCGGGACGAGGCGATGCAAGAGCACCGAGTACACTCTCGTGATCGTATCGCCTCGTATGGTCTCGACAAGAGTGCGGAGGTAACATAACATAGGTAAATAATAAAGCAGCTACAGATATGCGACGTAAATATCTGAACTAATTTTATTTAGAAGAGGTTTTATTAAACTGGCCTCTTTTTTAGTTTCCATGCTTATAAATCAGCTTCGGTTAACCCAGGTCGCTATAACTGTGATACGTGGCAATTTGTACATACATATTCATAAGGTTATCGCTTACTTATCAACGCGGCGTCGCCCCGCCACTATATCCCCGGTCACGCCTGGACATCGAATTAGGCGATCCATTGCATGAGCGCACTTGTTAGAAACTCCATAAGAGCAATCGTAACGGCACGTGCCGAGGCGATGCGAAGTTGATAAGTGACACTTGGCACCCATGATACAATAAAAAGAAGGTATGATACTAAACCGTGTCAAATTCGTCCGGGTTGGCGCATGACGTCACTCAGTGAGCTATTTTTGAAATTTATAATGCGCAATATAGAGTATTTTAGGCGATTTTATATAAATTCTATAGGCAATATACTTTGCCTTCTGCTTATAAGACAAATTTTAAAGTATATGATTTAAAATAATCATGTAAATAAAGGGATAAATTAATTTAAAATAAAAGATATTAATAAATTGCCTGCCAATTGCGTTCTATGTATTTATTTACGTGAAAAGAAAAGGTAAATAATTTTATAAAATAACACTGTGCCTAATAATTAAGATAATAATTTTTATTTAGACGCATATTCTTATTAAAATATATATCTACAGTCGTCTGAAAATATGTTATAAATAAGAATTTTGTTTGTTCCTATAATTTGTCAAATATTTTTTGCGGTGAGTAACATCTGTATGTTTGTGACGGAAACATGTTTTTTAGGGTAGTTTTTTGGGGTTTTTTACACTTTAAATAGCAAATTATTAAAATCTATTGCATTTTTGTATTCTTTGATTTTTCAAATTTTAAAAAATCTTAAAATGCCAAAAATTATTCTAAACAAAATAAAAATATCTAAATTTATGAATTTAGGTAAAACAAGAAATTATTTTTTAAGAAAATAGCCTTTTTTCAATCTCTTTGTTTGTCGTATTTTATCGATTAGTCTGGTGTTTCGTTACCGTGGAGATTTTTAGCAATTGTTTGTCACAGTAAACTTTTTTATTGAAGCGAGTTTGTAAAAACATTAAACACATTTGCCATTCATGGCACAATTTATGCTTTAAATTACCTTCATAATCACTTTCGTTAAAATCTCTAGAACAGATTCTAGCATTTTTCACATTAAACTTAGCTTCTCGTTTTGCACAGACGCTTCCAAACACTTTGTGTTTCATTGTTTTGTGGTAGCTAAAAACTTCAATATCGGGCACAAAGCCCTTGCATTCATTGTCCACATCACAACCATACACAACACCCTTCATTTTCGCTTTTAAACTCTTTAAAGTGATATGAAAACACCAAAAAATAAATTTAAGACACAACGCGATCTTAACAAAAACGTGTCTCGTTTACAAAATATGGCGGAATTACTCACAGCGTGACGTACATGGCCACGCTTACCTGCGCGGTATCATATCTTCTTTTACTTGTATCGTGCTTGTCACCTACATTATATTCTCGTGGGACCATCCACACGAATTAACATGCAGGTGAGCTAGTTGATTAACAAGATCGCGACTAGACAAACGAGATATTTAGGAGTTGCATCAGTAGCTTCGATAGGATTAAAAAAAAATTAAACGCAAATAATATTGCTTTGCAATAAAATCATCATCATGTTTGACCGTTTATTTAAGATATTGAAGTATTTGAAGAAGTATTTGTTTAAAAAAGTAATTGCTTAACAGATCTGTGATAATATTGTACAGCGAATCTAAATAAATTATTTTTCTTTAAAACTAGTTTTTATTTCATGATATGTATTAACGTCGCGGCAGGACAAGGGGCAACACAGAAAAAATATTTTCCTCGATTTCTGTATGAGTGTTTACTTTGATTTGCTCGTATTACTCAGTAGAACATTTTGGGTAGGTATTCTGCCGATATTGGGTAGCGTTCTGCTACAGCAGCAGCAATATGGGTGCTAAAAAATATTCAACAATGGCGGCCGTGACAAATATCAGTGTGCGTACTGTGGTTTTAAAATGTAAATTATGTGTTAAAAAATTGAAGGGGTCTATTAAGTGCATCAAGTGTGATGCTATCTTTCATAGTCACTGTATAGTGAAATGCCCCGGATTCCGTGTGATCGCCTCAAATCAAGTTATTTGTGATAGTTGTAATGACGCAGGAATGGCGTCGGTCGAGGAAAAAATCCACTTCTATACCAAAAGTAACGGCCTTCTTAATCATCTAGTGATAGAGCTTACTGAAAAAAACGACATTTTACGTGATAAAATTATGCTCCTGGAAGATAAGATTGAAAATTTGGAAAGTTTTATTAAAAGTAAGGTTAGTAAACCCCTCACCCCTCCGCCATCCTCTATTGACACGCATCACACGCATGACATCCCCCATTGCGTAAAGGATGACGCGGTCTTTGAGGTGAAATTAACAACGAACGGGGATATTTCAACTACTGGCAACTTGTCACCAACGACTGTTGCTAAAGACGATAGGCCAAGTGGGAGAACGACCAAGAAACATAAAGAGAAGAAATCTATTTCCAACCACACTTTTCTTAATATACATAAAAATGCCAAAAATGGTGATGATAAATTAAATGATAACTGTAATGAATCTCAGTCTCTTATCCTGGACACGAATGCACGAAAATGTTCCATTACCCTGTCACAAGTCGCCTCTGCAGTGGATTCTGCTATGGCTCAACATCAGCAAGTGGAAGTTGGTTCAAATCTTGCAGGGGTCCCTAGGAAGTTCTGGTACTACATAGGAAGA
This sequence comes from Philopedon plagiatum, assembly GCA_963971165.1. Classification (NCBI taxonomy): domain Eukaryota; kingdom Metazoa; phylum Arthropoda; class Insecta; order Coleoptera; family Curculionidae; genus Philopedon; species Philopedon plagiatum. The sequence continues at coordinate 131,935,267 of OZ020191.1, read as the reverse complement.
GTAGTGAACAATGTATCTGTGGAGTGTGTCAAAGAGTATATTCAGTCAAAAATCAATATACCAGATGACAAACTGATAATCATACGGCTTAAAACCAAAAATAATTCACAATCATTTAAAATTGGTATCGATGAATCATACAGAAATGATATTATGCAGGAAAACTTTTGGCCCACAAATATAATTCATAGAAAGTTTGACTTCCATCAACAGTACAACAGCAGTTACTCTGGCGGTAATTATCCCAGGCAGGAATATGTAAATAGAGACAGAAATGAAAATTTTCATCATCGCAGTCATGTCAACAGAAGAGCATAGAACCCAACGTAAAGGACAGTGCCCAAAAGCTTCTGGTATACTATCAGAATGTAAATGGGCTTCGCACAAAGCTTGCAGAGTTTGCCAGGAATGTATCAGTGTGCAATTATGATGTGGTGATGTTAACCGAAACATCACTAAACCATGAGTTTTCCACAGCTGAATTGGGGTTGCATAATTACTGTGTTTATAGGAGGGATAGGGATGCATTGTTAACAGGTAAACAAAGGAATGGCGGAGTCTTAATAGCAGTTCATAGAAAATTTAAATCAGTACTAATTAATACAATCCACAACATTTCCGAAGAAACATGGGTCCGAATAGAAGAGGGTGGTATCAATCATATATTGTGTTGCGTTTACATACCACCAGCGTCACCTTCAGAGGTTTATCAACTGCACTGTGACTCTGTGGAATACAATATGAACTTGTATAGTGAAGATCATACTTTTATTGTTGGCGACTATAATTTACCGAAAATAAAATGGAGTAATGACTCTATGGGAGTCTTGGCAGAGGGGGTTACTCCGAATGCAGAACCAATTCTTGATACAATGCCCTATCTGAACCTATTCCAGTGCAATGAAATAACAAACTGTAATGATGTTTTGTTGGATTTAGTATTTAGCTCATATGAATCAAAGCCTGTCTGTGCTGATGAGGTTTTAGTCAAATGTGATCGTCATCATCCTGCCATTGTAATCGAAATGAATTGTGATAGGGAAATGGCTGCCGGGTTAGAGTATGAGAATATAGTGTTTAATTTCAGGAAATGTAATTATATGGATATGTCTAATTATTTGTTAAATTTTAACTGGGACGCAGTCCTCATGTCTAATGATGTTAATGTAAATGTAGATATATTTTACTCAGTCTTGAATAGCATTATAGAATCCCTTGTCCCTAAGTCTGTTATTAAAAATAGGTTTAAGTTTCCGTTGTGGTTTAGTGATGACCTTAAGTATTATATAACCGAAAAGAAGAAAGCTCACAGGACTTATAAAGATACAGGGCATCCTGATGACTACACTGTATTTAGTGATTTAAGAACTACTTGTAAAGCATTAGCAGAAAGTTGTTTCAAACAATATATTGATGGCATTCAACAGGGAGTAAAAAGCAATCCCAAAAAATTTTGGGATTTTGTTCATTCGAAGACAAGAGATAGTGAGTTGCCTGCTATAATTAAATTTAACGATGAATCCTCATCTGATGCTGACACCATTTCAAACTTTTTTGCTAAACACTTCTCTTCTGTGTATGTTCAGTCTGCTCACAGCTGCGATATGAACTTCTCTGATGTTTGTGGCAGTAACCATCAGCAGATAAATGAACTTGGTGTTTCCATTGTTGAGGTTTTTGAAAAACTAGTCTCGGTAGAGGCTGATAAAGGGCCTGGTCCTGATGGAATCCCCCCAATTTTACTTCGAGAGTGTGCATTTGCTCTCTCTCGTCCATTGTGGTTGATTTTTAACCAGTCACTTACCCATGGTATCTTTCCCTCCATTTGGAAAAGAAGTTTTGTAATACCAATTTACAAAAAAGAAGGCCATCGAGATTTAGTACAGAATTACAGACCTATAAGTTTAATATCTCAAATCCCCAAGCTTCTCGAGTCCATAGTCAATGATTATCTGACACACAAATTTGAAAATATTATTACCACAAAGCAGCATGGCTTCTCGTCGGGAAGGTCAATATCTAGTAACCTTCTACTCTACCAGAACACAATATCACTTGCACTTGAGAGGGGTTACTGTGTGGACTCTGTCTACACTGACTGTGCAAAGGCTTTTGATAGGGTGGATCATTCCATCTTGAAGCAGAAGCTACGTTGCTATGGTCTGGGTGGCTCACTTGTGCAGTGGATAGAATCATACCTGACAGATCGCCATCAAATTGTTAGAATCAATAATACCTTCTTTTCAGAACCTTTTTGTGTGACGTCAGGTGTGCCGCAGGGGGCTCATTTGTCCCCTTTGTTGTTCAACATTTTTATCAATGACGTTGTTCATTGCTTTAAGCATAGTGAAATATTGTTGTATGCGGATGATATAAAAATTTACAAAGTAATTAAATCACATGATGATTCATTATTACTGCAGAATGACTTATGCAGATTTGAAGAATGGTGTAAGATTAATAATATGTCTTTGAATGTCAATAAATGCAGGTATATACAGTTTACTCGTAGAGTCTGTCCATCTGAAAATGTATATTACCTTGGTGGTTCGGAGTTGCTCTCAGCTGACAGTATTCGTGACTTGGGTGTGTTTTTTGATAGGGGGCTAACGTTTAATCTTCATGTTCAGCACTGTTGTAATAAGGCCCTTAAAATGTTGGGTTTCCTCAAAAGGCATACAAGGGACTTTAGTGACATAACATCATTAAAAACGTTATACACAAGCCTAGTACGCAGCCACTTAGAAGGTTGCACTTGTGTATGGAGTCCCTATTATAATATATATATAGATAAACTGGAGAGGGTGCAGAGGAAATTCCTGTCATATGCAGCCTATAAACTGGGTATTGATAGGAATGACATAAATTATAATATCCTGCAATTAAATTTAAAAATATTACCGCTTCAGGAAAGAAGAGACAATTTTGATAAAATCTTTGTGTATAAACTGTTATCTACCCAAATGTCTTGTCCTGAACTATTGGAATTAATTAATATTTATGTTCCCCAACGCCAGCTGAGGGACAAACAAACCTTTGTATTGAACCACCATAGGACTCTCTATGGCCAAAAAACAGGCATTAACAGGATGATGAATAATGCAAACAAACTGAAAATAGATATTTTTAATGTAACTTTACAATCTGTCAGGTCTTCTCTAGCTTCAGGCAATTAATTAATAGTGTATAGTATGGGGGTTCTTTGGGTCTCTTGTCTTTATTGGTAACTGTGTTATGTCAATCTGCTATTGCTATTGTAAAATGTGTTATTTTTGGATGTTGACTTAAGTGTAAATGTATTTTCTTTTTATTGTAATGACTGGGCTGGTCCCGTATTAAAAAAAAAAAAAAAAAAAAAAAAAAAAATATAAATTTAATTATATAATAAGCATACTTAGTGCTTACTACCTGGATACCTCCATAGACTAAAAAATACCTAGACGAACACTGCCGTGCAACGAAAAGCGGCTTGAGACATTTGGTGGGTTTACTGGTTTATGGTTTAAAAGATTGTTTGTCTATCATTATATAAATATGTATACTATGTATCTACATGTATATACATACAGTGAGGGCATAAAGTCTGGAAACACCTAGTTTTTTACGAAACTATACATTCTCGGAAGAAACGCCGAAACACGTCGATTTTGTTCTCATTTTCTACACATTCTGAAAATATTTGATTATATACAGGGTGTGCCATAAAAGTTGGGCATTTGTCAAATTAGATTTTTTAAATAGAACACCCTGTATATTATTCCATTTTTGAATTGTGCGTTAGAAAATCAACATCTTTTGTATAAACCATCCTTCCTCTAAAATCAATTGTTTGCGAGATATTGCAACTTGAAAATTGTTAGCCCGCAAAATTAAATAAAGTCAAATAATAATTTAACACATTTTTATTTTAACAACAACAATCCTACTGAGACAATTTTAACGCAGCAAATGCTGAAATTGTTGACCGTTAACTTCCCGGCAATATCCTAGCCTATCCATAAACTCCTCTTGTACGTTACGGATGAAAGGTGGTGAAATTTGCCGAATTTCATCCCTTATACGATTTCTTAAAGCTTTTATGTTAGGAGGTCTGTTAAAGTAAACATTACTTTTTAAATAACCCCACAGGAAGTAATCAAGGGGGGTCAAATCCGGTGACCTCGCAGGCCATTCTATAGGGCCACGACGTCCTATCCACCTGTTAGGAAATATCTCGTTGAGATATTGCCTAACAGCTAGCGCATAGTGAGGTGGGCCCCATCTTGTTGAAACCACATTGTTAAGGCTGGTGTATCAGGCTCATCACATGGATACCGCTGAGCTAAGGCAGGAATTAACTCTACTTGCAAAAAGTCTAGATATATTTGGCCGGTCAAATTTTCGTCAAAAAAAATAGGGACCAACAATCTGGTCTTGAAATATTCCTGCCCAAACGTTGCTTGTCGCTCTAGATGTGTGTTATTAAAAAGTTTGCAAACTTCGTCAAGATGCCTACGACGATCTCCCCAGCCAAACATCATAAGGATTTCAATCCTTTGGGTCTCGGAAAGCATATTTTAAGATACAAATTACTATCTTATTTAAATGTGTTTGATTTTTGACACAACTATCATAATGGGACATGCTGGTTTCCAGGGTAGTGCAATAATTAAGAATTACCAATTTTCAAGTTGCAATATCTCGCAAACAATTGATTTTAGAGGAAGGGTGGTTTATACAAAAGATGTTGATTTTCTAACGCACAATTCAAAAATGGAATAATAGACAGGGTGTTCTATTTAAAAAATCAAATTTGACAAATGCCCAACTTTTATGGCACACCCTGTATATAATCAAATATTTTTAGAATATGTAGAAAATGAGAACAAAGTCGACGTGTTTCGGCGTTTCTTCCGAAAATGTATAGTTTCGTCAAAAACTAGTTGTTTCCAGACTTTATGCCCTCACTGTATAATGGTGGACAAACAAACTTTTAAACCATAAACCAGCAAACCCACCAAATGTCTCAAGGGAGACCGGCTCTTCGGTGTATTCTTTAGTCTCTGTCTAAGTAGTTATCTAGCGTATTCGGCATAAGTACCGAAAATTAGTACTATATTTCCAGATACCAGATTTTTTTTATCTAAGACATCCCACGTAGATTTCAAGCCTAAGTACTAATGTACCGTGGGTGTCTGAAGGGAAGGGAAATATAGTCTATTGACAAGGGATTTGAAGAATTGGAGGTTGGGACGGGAAGGGAAAACATCTGCAGGCAATTTGTTGCATAATCTGGAGACCCTAGGTATGAATGAGCGAGAGAAGTGGTCTGTTCTAGGCTTTTGTAGCTGGGCAGTAAAGGGATGCATACGTAACGCGCCTCTTGTGGTTCTGTTAGGGACATTGAAGGGGGGAATAATACCGGCTAGTTTTTCAGAGCAAAATCCGTGAAAGTGGCGGTAGAAAAGGGATAAATCCCCTACAGCGCGGCGATGAGCGAGAGAAGGGAGTTTTCTCGTGAGGGCAGGGTCATTGATAAGTCGAATGGCTCTCTTTTGGATAGAATCAAGGATCTTAAGTGTCGAAGGTCTTGCCGCTCCATAGATGTGGGAGCAGTACTCTAGGTTAGGTCTTATTTGGGAAACATAGAGAGTGTATAAGTTGGGAGGGGAGAAGTATTTTCTGGCTCGAAAGAGAAAACCAAGCTTTTTAGCTGCCGATGGGGCTACTGAAGTAATGTGTTTGTGCCAGCTGAGATCATGTTCGAAAGCGACGCCAACGAGATCGAATGTTTCGTTGTTTTGTAGGGCTTGGCCATTCATGTGGATGGAGTAAGCGTTGCCAGAGGGAGCAGGCCTGGGTTTTGGAGGCGTTGAACTGAACAAGGTTTTTGGCACCCCAGTCTAAGATTAATTGAAGATCTTGGAAAAGGGATAGGTACATAATTCTGCGTCTATTATCCAACTCCTGATTCAAAACTTGTCTGGAAAAATGAATATTGGAGTGAAGAGTACTATCGTCAGCATAACTGTGGATGGGATTGGTAGTTGAAGAGAGTAGGTCATAAATGTGAAGAAGAAATAGGGTTGGTGCTAGGACTGCACCTTGGGGGACACCAGCATTGATAGGATGGAAGTTAGAGGAGTGACCGTCAACCACAACAGATATGCGCCGATTAGGAAGGAAGCTGCCTATCCAGGTACATAGTTTGGTAGGAAGACCGTAAGAAGGTAGTTTGTTGAGGAGTGCGTCATGCCATACTCGGTCAAAGGCCTTGGAAATATCGAGAGCAACAATCTGAGATTGGACATGAAATTCAAGAGACTTGTTCCAGTTATGTGTGACAAATCTAAGGAGATCAGCTGTGGATCTTCGGTGATGAAATCCGTACTGTCTGTCATGGATGATTTTGTGTTTTTCTAGAGATTTTAGAATTTGCAAGATGATTACTTGCTCCATAACTTTGCTGACAACGGAGAGAAGAGATATCTGTTCGTACTACATTAATTAACTAACAAATACAATCTTCGTTAAAAATTCATATATTGCTCGTCCACGTTCCCTGTTCGTGATTTCATCCTGTTCATTACTGTTCCATCGTACATGTCTAATCAGAATCAACTAACAGAAATTAGATCAGACCAAATTCGCTCACTTGTATTTTAGGAACGTTCGAAATGTCTTAAAACATTTTACAACTTTACATTTTGTGCTGCGCTATTAAAAGGTTCATCGCGAAATCAACCCCTTGAGGAAATATACCAGAGAGGGACGTGCTTTGTGTATATAGTGATACTTAGTAATTTATCTATGAAAGTGCACGCCTCCAGTTATACTGAATAATTTTTAGTGGCGGTTCGCTGAGTCGTTGCACATTTCGAGAATTTACTTTTACGACAGGAGCTTGCTACTAATTTACATAAATTAATAAAAAAAAAGACAAAGAAGATATTTTTACGCAAGGAGGTGTGTAAATACGATAAGGGTAAGTGGAGGAATGTATATGAGATGCACCTCTCGTTGTTCTGTTGAGAATGATTAAGGGGAAGTAATGTGTTTGTTCCATGCCCGAACGCATGGGAAATAACGGTTATAATCATTGACCTTTAGCAAGAGGAGACGCAGCTGTCCATCCATAACTAGCCTTTTGATTGCTTCATACATCGTGCATGTGTAGGACAAAGACCACCGCTATAATTCCGCCTCGGCGCGCCGCCGTAATGGCTTTCCTATATTCTGTATTCCACCAAGCAAACGTCTGAAAATACAGATATGGATGAAAAGAATCCATTTTTCCACACAGTTGGCACTGGCGCACCATTCCGCAAAGTTTATGGATTTTCAGGAAAAACCAAAAAGCACGTAAAATATCACTACACATGTATATTCCGACCTGCCTGGAAAGTACAAACAAAATTGCGCCTTTCAGATTTCTCAATGAAGCAAACGATGCCCAGTGAAGCAACGTTGCCACTCTTACTCTAAATTTCGGCACCATGGAATGGAAATAAATTACTAAAAATTTATTATCACCAAAAATAATGTTATATTGGTATATTTTATCAATCGTTAGTCCAAGGCCTATTTTACCATTATTCGCATTAGGCGCGTGCCTAGGGCCCAATGACAAGATGGGGCCCAAAATGGTAAACATAAAATCATAAAAAAGCACAAAAATTATTTAATAAAAATAAATAATATGGATGTCGATATTAATGATAACTAAGTGAATGAAGAATTTAAAGAACTTTGTAACACATTTCTAAGGACCCACAAAAAATGTTAAAGTTTTTAATTGACAGCAATATTTTGTCTACTTTTTCAAATATGTATTGAAATATTGTTACATTTATATTTACCTCTTCCTATAAGTAATGCACCCGACGAGAGATCGTTTTCTACATTAAAACGGGTTAAATCGTATTTAAGAAACTCAATACGTGAAGAAACTTTCATCCTTAGGGATGTTAAATGTGGAAAGCTATATTCTGGAAAGAATGGACATACATAAAGTAATTGCCAACTTTTCCCAGCTGAAAGTACGCAATAAACATTTTAGGTACCTAATTATTCCATAATAAATAATATGTTTTTTCGTTTTTTTTGAATCTGGAATAGTTCCCATACCAGGGCAATTGACAAAGATGTTTAGCTTTAAATCAAAATATCTTTTGTTTTTAAGTATTTTATTTTTTGAATATATTTAATACAAGTACATATATTTTCATATGTTTTATTTTATTTTTTTATCATTTTTAAAAACTCATTAAATTCTCATCAGATAAATTTTGGTAATGGTAATGCGTCTTTATTTTTCACCCTTCTATTACTGTTACCTGTTACCTGTATACCCATTTTCATTCGAAAATTTTCTGGCCATCCTAATAGGGGGCCCGAAAATTTGCGAAAGCCTAGGGTCTAACTCAGTTGAAAATAGGCCCTGCCTTAGTCATATGCTTTAGCCTGTGATATTTGTGATTGTAGATAAGTATTAACCCACAGTAATTGCGTTACTTAAGTAGAGCCTATTAATCTGCAAATACTCTACATAAGTGAAAGCCTGGCAACAGCCATTCTCGAGAAGGAGGTGGGGGACCATACCGTTTGGCGGGTTATAAATAACTTGGGAATCCGTGATTGCTCTAAAATGAAAATAATAATACTTGATTCGAATTTAATGGTCATAATCAATATCTGTTTCTTTTCTGGTATCGCATTTTTTGGTCCTCACCCTAGGTTTGCCAACCTTACATATAATATATAGTATTTTAGCTTGATGTACTATATACTGTTGAAAATAAATATAGTACGCAAAAATACTATATTTTGCATATTAAAATTATAGACTTGAACTGCAAAGTGCGAATATCTTTCTCAATGCCTCAGTCTCAATTAAATGTTGTTATTTTATTCGAAATGTTCGATTCACGTCTATGTAAAACAAGCTTAAAAGTAGAAAGTTGATCTTAACCGTATTACATTTACATTTACTGATATACGAGTACCTATGTAGAGTGTAATAAAGCTGCAAGACTTGCAATGAAATTTCAAGAGACCTATATACCTAATAGGTACACTTAAGAAATACCTACATACATTTTTATTGATTTAGAAAACTCTTTTTACTATTCTCACATATTATCGCCTCCGGAGAAGTAAGTGTTATATTATTTTGCATAAATACAATACAGTGGCGGCTCGTGTACCTAATAATAGGTGAAGCGGACGCAAAATATACTAAGCGGCGTATTCGCCATTTTATAACTAAAAAGATTTTTAGAAACCAATCAAAGCCCACCTACTTTTTAAATATAAGGTCTATTCTTCGATCCCTTAACGCTGCAAACTTATCGGTGATGACACCATAAAATGGTTCTGTACTTATAAGTTCATTTAAAAGTCCCATTTCAATTGAAATTGTTTCTAAAGTTGTAAGTCTGTCTTCTATTATTGAGTTTCGCAGATGAGTTTTAACTGTTTTCAAGCAAGAAAAACTCAGTTCCACCGATACACTCGTAGAATGTATCGTCACGATTAGGCAAAATGATTTATAAGCTTCCTTAAAATGATCGTCACGATTAGGCAAAATATAAGCTTCCTTTAAAATGTCTCTATTCTCATGGAAAATTTTCAGAATTTGATCTAACTCAATGTTGGTGTATTTTTCATCATTATAAATAAATCATAAATCCTTTTTACCCTCATTTTTCCTTCTGGAAAATGGAGTTTCCAACAAAACGCACACCGGGTCATACCTCCAACGGAAACATTTCTATGATTTTAAATTTTAACACTTAATTCGCAAAGCAATAATAATAACATAACATAACAATTGTCCGATTGATAAAAAACAATTCTTAAGTCATATGATAAAATACCGGCGAAGCGGCTTTTATGCTCCGGGACACCCGCAAGTATTTAGTCACCTCTTGGCCGTCCCGTTGTCATAGTAACCGCCGAAATAGCATTGATAAAGTGCAGCGGGTTTAATTTGCCTCCACTACGTTTTATAATAATTATTCTTTTTGCACTGATTTTGATAGGTTATGCATAAACATTATTTTGTTTTTTACAATTTAAACGCAGAATATATTTTCAATATCAAAATAAAATTTACAAAATTATATTAATAATAACTTTAAATGACACAACTGGAAAAACCATAAATTTTAAGTGAAGCGGTGCGTCACCCGCGTCCCCTGGCGACCGCCACTGATACAGTATATTTTTATCACTTTCGCCTGACAAATTCTATATTTTCAGGAAAAAAGTTGGCAACCATACCTTACCCTTCGTTAGGAGAGCTACACCGTGGGTGGCTGAAGGAGACATTCGAACGAGAATCAAAAGGGGTCTACTTATAATAGTTAACGCTATTTAAAATACAGATCTACATGGTTGGGTGTGCCATTAGAGAGACAATTTCTTTCTTGTCTCTAGTTAGCAGTACTAGCTGGTCCTAAAAAATTTTCATTGAGGTTAGCTTATAGTTTATGCACGGTTTTATTACAAAGTACTGTCTATGGTACAATTTTGCGTCCATAAAGTGACTCAATATTAAACTAGTGGAATAAAATTACTTACCTGTACATCATTCTCTGAAAGTAGCAAAGATTCTTCATAAATGCCTCTATCCTGGAGGGTTATTGCATCTTTTGCGGTTTTTGCAAATAATTTTAACGTCCTCGGAAATTTTTTATTCGAAGCTACTCTTAACTTCCATTTTCTGTCTTGGCATTCAATAAACACTTCGCGAACTAAGAGCAACGGACTTTAATACATGTTATATCAGATTAATGGTTTAAATCATACAGATATTGTAAAGTTATTAAGTTACAGGATCTCTTTGAAAACAACATTACAAGTCATTCGCCACAGTGTCAAGAACTACATATTACGTCAAAGTCAAAATTAATTGAACTCTTTTGGTACTTTATGCCTTATTTAGACACAACCAGCCAGATTCTCCAATGCTAGTCCGGTCTAATTTGACAACCAAAAGTTTTAAACTGACAAGTGTAAGAATAAGACAACTGAGTTTTAGACTATTAAATTATTTCTGAACTTTTTCGCAAATTTATAAAGAAAAGGGCAATTTTAGTACGTACTTTCGACAATAATAGAACTGAATTTACTACAGCAACTCTTTCCAAGATGAAAATCCTTTGGAAACCAAGCAAATCGCTGAAATATCAGAATAATTCATAAATTTTTAGTGATGACTTATTAACAATGACAGGACAAAAAACTGTCAAAACATAACTGATCAACTATAAGATCTTAATTTAAACCAGTACTAAATCTTAAACCTTCTTAGTGAATCTGAACGAACATTTTTAGTGATGGCTCAATGGGAGGAAGAGTCCTTTCTTTCAAAAAAAGAATCATCAAGGTATGTTATGTAGAAGCTTGAAAATAAGGGAGACAAAATATTACCTTTGCGTTTTAAATTATAGGATTTTATTTACAATTAATAGTCAATATTAAGGCTTTTAAGAATCACCCTAATAGTTAGCCAAAACCCATTTTTGACAATAGTTGCTTATTTACCAAATAATAAATTTAAATTACCATTTTCATCGCCAAATCTTGATGAAACACTGAAGCCCCCTAATCTTTCTAAAAACCTACTTTTTTTTACTTACATACTCTAATATTAGTGGCATAATATACTAAATTTCAAAGAGAAATGTGAATTATGTAATATAATGTGATTAAATATTTGGGAGAAAAACGGTTTAGAATAAAGTCTATTGAGGAGTGTAATACTATACAAATTGTAAACCCGTGCTACTTGCAATACTTTATTATAAAAAATTGTACAAATTGTGAAAGTTAAAACAATTATTAAATTATATAATTACTGTGAATGCTAACAATGTAAGTTTGATACCACTAACTAATTTTAACAGTCTGTATAATTAAGCATGTCTCATAAATGTTATTGCTTTAAAACTATTCTCTAACACTGGTGCCATGTTTGTATTTTGAAACATGAAGTGAAGTTTTTTCATAAATATAGAGCGCTTTATTTTTTGCTTGGTATTTGTTACATCAATCTTCTAGTAAAGGTTCCCTCTTATATTCTGATTTAGTTAACAGGTAGATCGTAAGGGCTCCATATAAAACGGTAAACAACCCCATAAAGTTTAAATAGTATGCAGCTGGGGGGAGATCACTGTAGTCTGTCCTAAAAGTAGAATATTACATGCACTACAGTATTTACTTTTTTTTATCTCGGACAGCCCACGTAGGCTAAATAGGTACTAACGTAGGTTTATATAGGATTTGAAGAATTGTAGCTTGGGAGGGGAAAACCTCTTGCGGCAAGTTACTCCATAATGTAGAGACCCTAGCAACGAATGAGCGGGAGCTAGATGTTCTAGGTTTTTCTAGCTTAACAGGAAGACTGGGTTTTGGAGGTGTTGAACTGAACAAAGTTTTGGAAAAATGAATGTTGCAGTGAAGGGTACTATCATCAGCGTAACTGTGAATTGGATTGGTAATTGAAGAGAGCAGGTGAAGAAAAATAGGGCTGGTGCGAGGACTGAACCTTGGAGTACGAAAGCATTCATAGGATGGAAGTTACATGAGTGAGTTATTCAAAAAATCGGACCAGTGCCGGCTTATGAAATTTCAATGTTGTATATCTCTGTTCCTACTCACAGGACCCGTACCAAGTTTAGGGGTTTTAATAGTGAGCCCCTTGGGAATGTTTTGATAAAGAAAAAAATTGTAATTTGCGAAAAAGAGGTGATTTTTTTAGTCCCCCCTGGAAAAAAAAATGAACGCGTTTTGGTATTTTATTTATTATTTTTTCTAAACAAATTTTACATCATTTTGTCGAGAATTTTTAAATTTTCAAAGAAAAAAATATGTTAGTAGAAAGTTATAGTCATTTGAATTTTTTTAAACCTAAAGCATAAGTAAAAAAAAAATTCAAATTACTATAACTTTCTACTAACACACTTTGTTCTCTTAAAATTCAAAAATTCTCGACAAAATGATGTAAAATTTGTTTAGAAAAAAACAATAAATAAAATACCTAAACGCGTTCATTTCTTTTCCAGATTAAACATTTTTAGATATTATTATTTTATTATGGATCACGATTACTGCATTTCTAGTACATCAAGGAAAGGACGGATTTACGGAGTGGGGTGTTGGGGGGGGGGGGGGGGGTAACACCCCATGAATTCCAAAATTATAAAAAGATTGCTGTCGAAATAAATCTTTTAGTTTCTCTTACTTTGTAATGCATTAAAATTTATTTTTCCAAAATCCTAAAACTTAGAAAACTACTAAATAATATGCGGGTTGTCAAAAAACTCTGGAATATTGCAAATATTTCAAAAACTACTGAAAATATATTCTTGAAAATTTATTGTTCTTTGTATAAAATAATGTACTTACATCCACAGAGCCTTTTCTGTTATACCAGCTACAGTAGAAATAACGGCCATAATAAACGCTATTGTGCCAAAAAATACGTGGAGTGGGTATATGGATGCTCTCAAATGTCCTGGTAAACCATTGAAAAGAAAGGAAACAAATCCAACCAAAAACTAAAAATAATATAATAAATATACAGTGAGGAATAAAAACGTCAACTTTTGATTTTAGGTGTACAGGGTCTTCCAACGAGGACTGAACAGGGGCTCATTTTGAGCTTCCTTGTATTTAAAGACAAATCTAAAATAGCCAATCGATGTACTTTTTCCTGCAGAATTCAAAAATGAATGAAGCCCAACCAAAAATTTATTTGAACCAGAAACAAAAGAGTTACGCTATGGATAAGGTGTTTTTTAAATGGAACATAGCTTTTTTTATACGATTTTCGGAACGAGTGATTTTTTTTATGTCCGTTCTGATTAAAATATTTAATATTGTGACAGCTATTTTTATTAAATTTTAATGTTTTGTCCAGTATAATTTAACTTCAACCTGTTTGAAACATACACTAGGTAATAAAGGTAAAATCACCTTGAAATCCTTCAAAGTCAAAAAATTTGACAAATTTACTATAATATTGCCGAAATGAAATATTCATTAGATGAGAGATAGCAGATTTCTATCTTGTTCTACAAATGCTTCTCTTGCATTTTCTTGGCATTTGTAGAACAAGATAACAATCTGCAATCTCTCATCTAATGAATATTTCATTTCGGCAATATTATAGTAAATTTGTCAAATTTTTTGACTTTGAAGGATTTCAAGGTGATTTTACCTTTATTACCTAGTGTATGTTTCAAACAGGTTGAAGTTAAATTACACTGGATAAAACATTAAAATTTAATAAAAATAGCTGTCACAATATTAAATATTTTAATCAGAACAGACATGAAAAAAATCACTCGTTCCGAAAATCGTATAAAAAAAGCTATGTTCCATTTTAAAAACACCTTATCCATAGCGTAACTCTTTTGTTTCTGGTTCAAATAAATTTTTGGTTTCATTTTTGAATTCTGCAGGAAAAAGTACATCGATTGGCTATTTTAGATTTTTCTTTAAATACAAGGAAGCTCAAAAATGAGCCCCTGTTCAGTCCTCGTTGGAAGACCCTGTACATTGTTTAAACTAAATTTGATATACACAGGGTGACCCAAAAAGAAACCTCTATTTTTATTTTATTTTCGAATTCTGCGTAAAATTTCAATTACATAATATTTTCATTCATATATTATTATATCATATAATCATACCCTATATCTAAATTCAACCGCTTTTGAAAAAAGACAGTTTACCTTTAAAAATAATACAAATAACACATGGCAAACTTGTGGAAAAATTATTTCAACAAATGTTGGAATTGACCTCCACGAACGTCCTTGAGCTATTTGAGGTTCTAATAATCTAATTTGTTGCCTTATTCGGTTTTTCAGCTCGTCAATATTATTTGGTGTATTGACGTACACTTTAGATATAAGGTAGCCTCACAGAAAATAATCTAGCGGGGTTAAATCGGGGGATCTGGCCGGCCATTGTATTGGACCCCGTCGACCAATCCATCGCCACGCAGCGGGCGAGTATAAAAAACTTTTCTTTTCTTCAAAAACGTTTCAATTTACTGACGCTTGTGTACTTTTTACGTAGATTCGAATTTTATAAACAAAAGTACATCATCCCATTTAAAATTCCAAATTTACCCCCACCCCTCAAAATACAGAGAGGGTAAATGTCAAAAATATGTTTAAATATGTCCCCTCATCTCTCTATTAGCTCACCAATATTTCATGAAAATATTTTAAACCTTTTTTGGATTTATCGCCTTATAACACTTTGAAGGATGGGAAATTCAATTCTAACTGTTTATAACGCAATTTTCAAGTGGATGCAGTTCCATCGAATGGATTCGATCGCACTGAAACATCCCGTTAGAAACTTCGTCATTGATATTAATTATTCTTACCTGTGCAGCAAAAATAATAACTGTTATAAGCCCAATCCAAGAATGAAGTGAATATAAGTTGGCATAGTTATTCCGACGACGGTTTTCAAAAACTGCTTGCAAAGCGATGACAGATGCAATAAATGCTGTCAAATGGATAACGACATGTATATACTTTTGAATCTTTTTCGTGATCATGTATCTTCCAGTTCGGTAAAGTAAAATAGCTACAAAAATATAGGTATATTTTAATAAATGTAGCGTTCACCAAAGGCCATTATTTTGATTTAATCAAAATCAGTTAACTTGTTTTTCTGCACTCGAGTGTAAAAAGACAACTTTAAGGTAACTTTCAACTGCCAGAAGCCTGATGCTCTGCTAGTCAGCGCATATTTAGATAACATCAGCGGCAAATGCTAAACCATCATGTTATAGTTTACTATTGAGGACAAAACAGTGTTATTTGGTTTTAAAATTGCTTTTAAGAACACAAAACTATATTTTCCTTGTTTTTCCAAATACTGCGGGAGAAGCCACGGCAAAATAGGTAAAGAACGTAATGTCAATATACCCACAGTATAATATACTTACAATGTGAATATAAAAATACCAATCCAAGCACCATTAAAAATGGGTGCCAATTAAACTGTTGGTTCGCATTAGAGGACCACCCAAATCCATCCTGATATTTAATAATCCATGCCAACGTTAGAGCTAGTAAGACTACACCAACCATCGACGTGCAACCATAGATAATATTGTAAGTAGCCGTGGACATTTTTCTAGAATCTTTTAAAAATAAGCTAATTTTTAAATAGGTAGATGAACTGGTCCGAATATGGAATAGGCATTTAATATGGGCCGCCCGTGAATCTACGAAACAATCAGAGTCATCCGTCCAAGAGTAGCGTAAGTTTATACTAAGCACCTCTCTACCTATTTCCACATTCATTCCTCCTGTTGGTGGAGGTGCCGGTTATGGTGTTAACTTGTCGTCAAAAACATTTTGAGGTGAGATTAAATAGCATAATTTTCATTTTTTCTCATAATATTTCCTTGTGGTTAAAAATATGTTTTACTGCCGATTCCGTTTTCGAAAAGGATAGTTTGTTCATAACCTAACATTTTCATTCAACGTACACAAAGTGTAATATGGACCCCTTGAGTTTGATAAATACGGGCCCTGGCCCATATTCGGACCTTAGTATCTAACTCATATTTATTATTTTATTTACATATTATGTCCTCACCATCAGGCGCAGATCGAAAGTTTACCTGCAAAAATTGGATAAACAATTTATGGAGCAGGCTATAGATTCTGTTGTTCAACGAAGAATGGGGTTAAAAGTCGGCTCGAAATCCCTTAATGTACCAAGAACAATGTTACAAAAGATGGTGGAACAAGTCAAAAATGGTGACATTCCTGCAAGCGACGCGACGTCGTAAACAGCAAACGTTTCATTGTTCTATAGAGCTTTGCTAATTTTGAAAAATCGTTATTGCAAGAAGTCATTTTTGGCACCATCTTTTAGAGTAGTAAAAACTTACGCCTACGCCTCTATGAATTTAAAAAAGATATTTATCTCTTAAAACTTTTTGTGTGTCTATCTAAAAAACACAAACAGGTCACTTTTGCGTTGACGGCCTCAATTAGACATATTAATGAGTATTGTTTTCTAAATAGTATGTTAAAATAAATATTAATCATTATAGAAATATTTTTTTATTTCGGGCTATTAGAGCAATTACATTTTATGAATAAAAAGTAGAAAGTACTTACTTGTATCAGAAATATTTTTCAAGTGCGTACCACATACCTACTTGTTACTAATAATAAAACCTTTTCCCATATTAAACGTTTATTTGTAAAAATGCTAATAAGCTTCCGTTCAAAACCATAACTTTAATTATTGTTAACATAAGTACATATTTTCTTTTGTGCGTAGGTGTGTAGGCTACAAGACCACTACCCGCATTATGGTTTTGTTATTTTTAATTGCATTTGAATAAGACATTATGCGAAATTATGTTCTTATATATTTGCATATAATAATTTTACAATTGGATATTGTACAAATTTTGAAAATGACTCTTCACAAGTCGAACGAGTGTGAAAGCATTGACATATTATACTGAGTATTATATGTCATTGGTGAGAAGGTATTTTAAAATGTGTTGTACACTGTACTTTATCTACAATATTCTACAACTGCAGCAGTGGCATTTTGTGCATTGCACCAGATGCTAAATTTTGACGTATATACCTAGTCCTGTCATAAGTTCTGTCCCTTGCATTAATGTGGCGATATATCCCGATTACAGTGCAGTATGGCAATTATTTAGCTGCCGAAAGCCATCAGTTGAGATTTTGTGTTTCATTTTGTACACATGGAGTGGGGCACCAAAAAACGGTTCGCTGTCACTGCGCTGCGTAGAGGTGATACAAGCTGTTATTTTTTAATAATAGTTCCGTTTCGTTCCTGTTTTGCTTACAGAACAGTTCCAAAAACCTGTTACTTTTTAACAGTTCCAACGTTGGAACCATGAGATTCTTGGAATAGCTTGTAACATGCAACGGTATTGAAATTTAAAATCAACAGAACGCGGACTAGGAATAGTACTTAGGTAGAATGTCGACGGATGTGTAAATAACTTCGGATTTAAAATTCTACATGCTAAAAAGGAGTACATTGTTACTTGTCATGTACATACATATTATGTGTATATTATTCGGATTGTTTTGTGAATTAATTCTTAGTACTGTTTGCCCTCCTTAGTTAAAACGTCCTAACTACATTTTTTCCATTTTCGGCTTATATGCATATATTGGTTGTCCGATACCATATTAAACTGTCCTAAGTCCTAACTGTAAATTTTGAGCAAGTTAGGACTATTGATTTTTATATTATGCTAAATTGGAGGTTCTAAACGAGGGAGAATAAATGAATATGGTATCGGACAAACAATATATGTATATAAGTCAAAAATGAAGTTAGGACGTTTTAACTAAGGACGGCCGTGTTATTCAAGTATAACATTTTAAGGTAATTATTTTGTTTTAAATAAAATAAATAAATTTATGATATATTGAAAATAAAATTTTATAAATAAATAACAAAACATGCATCTTAACAATATATAAAAAAGTGACAGAAGAAACAAATCGCTCATCCTGACATCCTGACCGAAAACGTCTAAGTACTGAATATAAAAGATCAACAGGAACAGGCCAGCAAAAATTTAAGATGCAAAAGGAACAGTTCCGCAGAATGCGACAAAACCAAATTAATGTTATTTCATCACAGTGAAGAATTCAATATTATTTACTTTCAGTAGTAGTTGATAAGGCACGATTAGGCGTGCGAGTGTGCGAGCCAAATACCAAAGATGTATTAAATAATAATGACGTAAAAGCGTGAAACGATATTCGACTATATTGACGTTCGTTATTCAATAAGGCGCGATGTCGTATGCGACGCATGTTAATGTTATGGTGTGATACCAAAATCGACTTTATTATGTACAATGTGCGCTAGCCGTAGCCGGACGATGAGATGAAGATGAGTAACTGTTGCAATTTGCAATGCTGCCAATTGAGAACGGTTTCTTAAAGCAGAACGTCCGTTTTGTTCCTTGGAACAGTCGAAGCCTTGGAACAGGTATTTTATTAAACTGATAACTGCTATAATCTGTTCCTCATTCGTAACTGTTCCAAAATAACTGTTCCTAGTATTTTGTATCATCTCTAGTGCTGCGTAAGTGTGGTAAATCACAAAGCAAAAGTTTCAGTCTTCTGAGACCGCTGAAAATCTCCAAGAAATTTGTTTATTGGGCTATTGAGCAGTATGATGAACTGTCTTCTACCACGGAGCGGTCGTCCACGTAGTTCTAGAACACCAGCTGCAGTTAAAGCTGTCGAAGCGGGGACACGCCGTAATCCGCTCAGGAAACAAAAAATCTTGTTCTGAGAAATGAAGATCCCTCCAAGGACCATGTCTCGCATAATAGCAGAAGACTTAAGGTTTGGTGCTTACCGGAAAAGGACAGGACAAAGACTTACAGAAGCCCTACGAGGCGTAAGGATTACTAGGAGACAGCTTTCAAATTATGACTGCTACCAAAACTGCCGCCTATTAAATTTCGAAACTTCTGTTCAAGATTGTATGGAAGATAGGTCTTGCTTTATTTTGTTACGTTAAAAACTAAAACGCCAAAAAACAAGCTCTATATCGTATTGTCGTTCTTGACATTTCGTTAGTGGACTCGCAGTTTTTGAGCTTTTATTACTAGTCACTATATGTCGCCCATCCAAAACCAAATCGACGGACTGATATTGATTCCAGTTAAAACGTGGATTGTTTTTCAACCACCCTGGGTGTAAGTGTGAGCCTGCCTGATAAATGGTGGCCCAGAAATCACGATAACAGGAGAGTACCAAGACCAGATTCAAAAATAGTTCGTTAATGTGTCGTTAATATGACGAAGAAATAGGATTGGTTCCATAACTGTATCATGTGGAACGTCAACATTGATTGGCTGAAATATGATGATCGTCTTACACGACAGATATGAATCGCTTGGATCTAGACACAGAATTTGGAAGTAAACTCGAAAAAAAAGTTTGTTTACGAAGCACTAGACAAATCTCAGACTCATGTACTACTTGCAATGTTTTATTATCAAAAACTGTACAATTTCTAAAAGTTAAATAATTATTAAATCTCATAGCTATTGCAAATCCTGCATTTATTCCTAAACATCCCTCATAAATATTATTACTTCAACTATTTTCTAATACTGATGTCAAATTTGTATCCTTAATACTATTGCTATTTATTACATTAGTCCTCTGGTAAAGGTTTTCTCTTATATTGGGATGTAGTTAACAGATAGATCGTAAGGGCTCCATATAAAACTGTAAACAATCCCATAAAGTTTAAATAGTATGCAGCTGGGGGCCGATTACTATAATCAATCCTAAAAATAAAACATAATTTGTTTACGTGTGTATCTATGCCCATAACATACAGAGAGATGGTCACATATCTGTCAAAGTCATCGCTGTCACCTTCTTGAGATACAATAGCTATTTGTGTATTAAGAGCGCAAAGTGATATATTGCCGCTCTGAGCGAGAAGTTAGACGCGCGACGCGTAGCGGAGCGCGGCTATCTCGCGAGAGCGGCAATGTCACTTTGCGCTCGAATTACACACATGATTTTTTCTACAACCGGTGTTTTTATAAAAATGTTTGGTAAAAATTGATAAACTTTGATAATCTCACACTTGACACTTCATATTTCAAAAAGTGAGCATTACTTTACGTTACATATGTGTCTAGATAAAAATGTTTGTTAAAATAGTATTTGTGTCAAAAGTCGCAGATACGCTGGACGTTTCTTTATTATTATTAAGGTGTCCATGGTAACTAAGCGAGCGACAAAGTAACTTTGTCGCTCGGCGAGCGACAAAGTAAAACAAACGCTTGTTCCTCGAAAATGTCCAACTTTGCGATTTCTTTTGAAAGCGCAAATTTGTACTTTTCGCTCGGTTGTAGAAAAAGAGCTTTTTGTGGCTCGTGTAATGTAAAATTTATAATTTTAAGAAATTGCTTTACAAAATCGTACTTGTTAATCTCCGTATAAAATTAAATACTTACATAAACATAGCCATTTCTGTTATACCAGCTACGGTAGCAACAATAGCCATAATGAATGCTATTATACCAGAAAATACGTGGAGTGGCATTATTAAGGCTCTCCAATGTCCTGGTAGTCCAGGAAAAAGAAAAGCAACAAATCCCACCAAAAACTAAAAATATAATAAATTGTTAATACTTGGTTTTTGTCTGTGAAGAAGGAAGAAGATTTCAAAACTTTCGAAAGTGTATTACATTGTACATTATGTATGTACGTATATGTATGTAATACAGTGACTGGCAGGAAGATAAAAATCATTTGTATTATTGATTTTTCATGAAAAATAATTTGTGATAAATGTTGGCGTATTAAAAAGATAGTAATTCCTTTTAAAAAAAATTCCAAAAACTTACATTTGAAATGGAGATGTTTCTAATTTAAAATGTTTAAAACTGGTCGATGTTTTAAGAGCTTTAAATACTGGTCAAGGGTGTAAAAGCAGTGAGGTTGGTGACAAAATATCACCACCTGTTCATTTGAACTTATTCACAGTTCTAGTACAATTGTTTTTTTTATATTTCTACACATACATTGTCAGTAAATTAAATTTCAGCAAGATTCTGTTCCACTATTTAAACACACATAAATTTTAATGAAAAATGTGAAGTCCGGCCCTGACCAAAGTTCAAGTTGTGTAAACAAAACGTTACTAGAAATGACGTGTCAACGGCCGCCATTAAAATCTTATATGATATTGAGTATATTAATCTTACCTGTGCAGCAAAAATAATTACTGTTAGAAGTCCAATCCAAGAATGAAGCGAATACAAGTTTTCATAGTTATTTCGATTATGGTTCTCAAAAACTGCTTTTAGACCAATGACAGATGCTATAAATGCTACTAAATGTATACCTCCATGTATATACTTTTGAGACTTTTTCGAGATCATGTATCTTCCAGTTCGATAAGCTAAAATAGCTATAAAAAATATATATTTTAACAAATGTATGATTTAATGGTGATATTTGTTTTTAGTTTCGTCAAAATTAGTTTTGTTTATTCAATAATAATATACAACATAAACATCACTCTAGGGAAATAAACAAGGGAAATAAAAAAGGGTTTTCTGGCCATTTTAAAATTATTTAAAAAATACGAGGATTGAATGAAAAGTTTCCCGTTTGGTTTGCTAGGAGTTTCCACGCCCAGGCCAGGATGACGGTGACAACGCGATAGAAATTTCCGCGGTAAAGTTTTTTACGTTTACGTAAGATTTCAGATAAATTACAAGAAATTAAATCCATATTTTTAGAAAATTATAGTATAATGTTTAAAATTATTCATTATTAATGAATAACAATTTATTTTTTATCTTCAAAAAGTTAAGGGTTACGGTACTTCCCCCGCTTTTATGTACCCCACGCCCCTGTGAGACTTTAAAGGCGATAACACACACGGCGGTTTTGTAGCGGTTTCTGCCGAGGCGGCGGCCCACGCGGCTGCAGCAGTGGTTTCGGCGCGATTTCTGTCGAGGCAGTGCACAGTAATATATTCCAAAACTAAAATGGACAAAATCAAATATCTCTTCATCGGAAAAAGATTTCGGGATGAACCCGTGATTTTGTAGTTTAGGTGATTATCTATCTGGAAAAAATATACATAAAGTGCCCCTTCCTAATGGAAAAGCCCCAAAAAACACGTAAAATTCAACAATTTTTGCTTTCTTTTCGTTATTTTGGTGGCTACTTTATACTGCCTGTTGGAATTTGATAAACATGATTTTTTTTAAACTAGACTATAGAAACTTTCATTTGCATTTTTTAGAAATTTTTTAGACCCATTTTTCATGGAGTTACGAGTTTTTGAAAGTTACAAGGTGTTTTATTAATTTTTAGCATATTTCCACAGCAATAATGTCCCTGTATTCTTAACCTGTATTTATAAAAATTCTTTTTGTCAAAAAAATGAGTGATATAAAAATTTTATATCAGTATGTACACTGTACAGGGTGTTTATAAATTGAGAAAACATGAATATGTTTGAAGAGGGAAGGTCCATTATATATTATTTTAGAAAAAATTGAACGGATATAAAACGAAGTTGTTTATAATCCAAAATAAAGGCTAAATACACTAAATTCGTAAGGTCTATGGTAAATTTATTTCTAATTTGGAGTAATGTGTGGAAGTTGGAGGAGGATATGTGGAGTAATAATCTTTTCCACAATTGTACAAATTCCTATTTCATGTTTATTGTTTGTTTAAAAACAATACTAATGGCTATGTTTAGAAAAATGTGAGTTGAGATAAATTTAAAAATTATAATTCAATTTCAAATTTTGTATTTAGGCTTTATTCTGCATTATAAGCAACTGTGTTTTATGAACATTTTTTCTAAAATAATAAATAATGGTACTTCTATCAAAGGATTTTCATATTTTCGCAATTTATTAACACCCTGAACATCTGATCTAAAATTTTTATATGAATAACTCATTTTTTTGACAAACATAATTTTTTATAAATACAGGTTATGAATACAGGTATATTATTGCTGTGGAAATATGCTAAATATTAATTAAAATCCTTGTAACTTTCAATAACTCGTAACTCCACGAGTCTAAAAAATTTCTAAAAAAGCAAATGAAAGCTTTTTTAGTCTAGTTTAAAAAATAAATCATGTTAATCAAATTCCGATAGGCAGTAAAAGGCAGCGACCAAAACAAAGAAATAAAAGCAAAAAATGCCGAATTTGACGTGTTTCCAATAGGAAAGGCACTTTGGGTATATTTTTCCCAGACAGATTATCACTTAAGCTACAAAACGCCGTTTGGTTCATCGCGAAATCTTTTACCGATCAAGAGAGATTTGATTTTGTCCATTTTAGTTTCGAAATATATTACTGTGCGGCGACATGCCAAATCAAATCTAGATAGACAGAAGAAAGCAGCATTGCGGTAAGAAAACTTTTTATTTGCAAATGGATGCAAACCATTCTGTTATTCTTGTGTCAATGATTTATCTTCGTTGGAAAACAAAAAAGAAATCGTGTCCCAAAGACGCTCTGAAAACCGCCGTGTCTGACTAGTCGCATATAATTCCAAGTATTCTAGAACCGCCTCCAGCAAGAAAACAGCTAGCGGCGGATGTACTCTGAGCCGAGGCGGTTTCAATACCGCGCGACGCAACGCACTGCTATGTGTGTCTTAAGCCGCGTACAGACCAAGTCCCAATCCAAACCAACGCCAACTCCAACGAATGTGCCAGTAGGCGTTGGGATTGGAAACGATTGGAAAGCATTTTACGATGTCGTCCACACCGCGTTTGTAGTTTCGAATTGGATACCGTTGGATACGGTTCGCTCATTTTCTACGGAAAGAGGTATTTTAATATGTCATCTAGTGATGAGTCATTATGTAAAAGTGCCGCATTTTTAATTGTAAATTCTTTACTTAACAATAAGAAAAAGAAACGTCGACCAAGACGCTGGTGGATGACAACACCATATAAAAACAGAAAAGTATGAATAACACAAGTACGTTGCTGGAGGAATTTCGGAGTGATCACAGTGATCATTTCAGAACCTTCTCTCTATTTTTTTCTTTATTTCAGCAACCTTGCACCTTGCACCTAAATTCAGTAGCAATGCTTTGCCAAATATCTATCTTCTTTTTGGAGAGTTTATAATTTATATTGCTAGGATCCCATAATATAGGGTTATCCCGGTATAGTTCAATTAGTTTAAGGCTAAATCATCTGTCCATTTCATATCAAAAGGCGAAATAAACAAAATATTTGTCAAAAACAAAACGCACAGACCCGAGGAATACTTGCCAACGACTGAAAACATTCAAATCTCATCCACACCAAATCAAACATCTCTTTGAAGTACCGCTCAACGACCGAACGCAAGCCAATGCCAACGGCCGCCCTGGAAACCGTTGGAATGCGTTGGGATATGTTCGCCAACGCCGTACACACCAATTTACATGCTTCCGAATTTCTAGTCACATGTGCCTTGGTGTGCGTTGGAACTTCGGTCTGTACGCGGCTTTAAACAATACAAAGGCATAAAGACTGACGCCGCCTCCGCAGCTGCGTCGAAAACCGATGTGTGTGTCACCGCCCTAAAGGTATACTAACGAAGAGTACAGCTGCGTAAACAAATATCAGTATTACGGTCAATTGCTCCCTCTCTGGGTCAAGGTGGATACCTTTCATTCTATGCTCGTAAACAGTTAAGTCCGAATAAATGGAAAACATTTCGCATTTTACCATTATCTATTTTATTTATAATTCAGTTTAAAAAGTTCCTTTACAAAATAATTTTGCTAGAAGAAAAAGCCACTGAATATAGATACATATACTTACACTGTGAATACAAAAATACTAATCCCAGTATCATTAGAAATGGGTGCCAATTAAACTGTCTTCCTGCATCCGAGGACCACCCAAATCCATCCTGATATTTAATAATCCATGTCAACGTTAGAGCTATTAAGACTACACCAACCATTGAAGTATAACCATAGATAATATAGTAAGAACCCGTAAACATTTTCCTATAATTTTTTAAAAACAAACAGGTTTTTAAATAGGTAATATCCTAAATTGCATAATAAAAAATACAAGACAAATCATTGTAAATTTAAGCCATTTAAGTCATCATTCGGTCACCTGACTTCTGTCTTGACGAGCCTGGGGTGAAAACACAGTACCTAGTTTATACAATATTGACAGAAATATTTAACAAACTAAAAATTCCAATTATTTATATTGATATTTTTTCGAAAAATAGATTTTCGACAGGACATTATTTCAAAAACGCAATTTACCCATAACATGATTTTCGAAAATAAAATTTTTCGAACATTCAGTTTTTTGAACAGCATTTCTTAAAAAGAAAATTTGAAAATTTTCATAGATCTATTAAGGCCATTAGAGAAAGTGTTTTCGTTGATGCAAATATAATGACCTAAATGGCTTAATGTGATGAAAGTAATCGAAGTCTAGGTATCAAAATATTAAGAACTTCGGAATAAATAAACATTTCATAATATAGTTGTCTAGGAAATGATAGAAAATTTGGGTAAGATAAGTTACTACTTGTATAAAAGTAGAGGGTGGGCAAGAAGAAACTTTGTAAATTTGCCAAGAAGGTCTGTCATGCAAAGAATGCGGGCACTTTTCGGAGAGGCTGACGTGGTGACTTAAGTAACATTATACAAGGTGTCCGAAAAGTCTTAGTATGGGCAAATATATATATATATATATATATATATATATATATATATATATATATATATATATATATATATATATATATATATATATATATATATATATATATATGGACAGAAACACCAAATTATAGGTGTATCTTTATTGGTTAATAAATCTACTATTTTATGTAATTTAACTTATTCAATCCCCTTGAGGGGTGACGCTAGGGAGTTAAGGGCAAACATTTTAAATAGAACCCTATGCCGTGCGGAACCTCATTTTAAAGGTCTGCAAAAAAGCAACATTTTGTCGCAAACCCGAGGTCCGTATCTTAACTCGTTTTTAAACGGCAAGCCTATAAAAATCGTAAAAAATAAAAATTTAAGCAGGTACCTTTTATTACTTTAAAAGTTGTACAAAATTACCACAATGAACTTCTTGGCAGTAATAAAGTCGATGTTGGAACTCTGCCAAGACGTAACACCTGCCATTCTCGAAAATGTGAGAAGTGAGTTCCAAAATCGACTTTATTACTGCCAAGAAGTTCACGATAGTCATTCTGAACAGCTTTTAAAGTAATAGGATACATTTATTTATGTTTTTATTTTTTTTCATGATTTTCAATTTTTACAGGCTTGCCATTTAAAAACAAATTTAGATACGGACCTCGGGTTTGGGATAAAATATTTCTTCTTTGAAGATCTTTAAAATGAGGTTCAACACGGCATTTAAAATTTTTGACCTTAACTTCCAAGCGTCGCGTCGCCCTCTATGAGCTGGTCGAATTCGCGCTTGACCGGTTTTATATTTCACACAATCACGGCAACGCCCAGGAATTAAATTATTTTTGTCAAATACCGTACACGTACATACTTAATTTTCGGCATCGGCGCCTCTGATAACAGAACAACCTGACCAACGTTAATAATAAAAAATAATATAAATAGTACCTACTAAATAACATAATAATAAAATAAATCTTTTTAAGATTTTATATTGCGCACCAAAATATTTCCTAACTCCAACTCTGATTTTTACGTTATGAGCCCCTGAAGTCCTAAAGAGTCTAGGGGATGAGTGCAACTTTTTACCCCGGGCGTCCGCATGCGTAAAATATCCTCAAAAATATAAATGACCCACTTGTTAATAAGTTTACCGATATCGTAGCATGAGCCACGTAGTCCAGTGGTAAAGTAATGCGGTTATTGACCATTGCCCCTGATTGTCAAAGTCATAAACCTGACAAATTTCGCTCCTAATTTAAAGCTAAATATCTTTGTTAATATTAGTTATAAATTCAATCGGGAAAGTGTAAATAGTTATCAAAATTACCAGTCCTCAGTGCCCATAGAAGTTTTTTGTGTACCAGTTGTCTGCCCGGGAGGGTAGACAAGGCGCTATCATGGACAGTTCCAGAGAACATGACACTGATTTTGATTCTGATTCTGATGTAAGTACAAGACCAAACCCTAATTCGCTTCACTTCTTACAATTGCTTCATCTCAATAAAGATTCTTGCGAAAAATGTGACATATTTGAAAAAAATCTACCCCTGTCAAAAGAAAACACCAGTCGTCTTTTACAACACCTCAAACTAAGGCATTCTGAGGTTAAGGCAGTCAATATGGGCCCCCCAAATGCAAGCGATAGCAAACCAAGCACCTCAGCAGGAACCAAGACCATCAGATTGTCGAACGATCTACGCATAAAAGACACCCCACCTGTCTCCAAGGAGGAGCAGCAGACGCAAAAAAGAAGCCACACCCCACCATCGCCACCACCGCCACCAGCTCCCAAAAATGCCAAGGTGTCTGACGGCAAAGTAACCAACTTCTTGAAACCAAGTCAAACTGCTACTGGAATACCAACCAGCAACCGTTTCGCCCCCCTCGCTGGTGCCGAGGAAGACACGGAAATGGACACACTGTCCGAAGATGCAAGCATCCTAAATAATGACCAAATCAACCAAGCAACCACCAGCAAAGCAGTGAAGGAAACAAAAACCAATGCCAAAAAGACCACACCACCACCTCCAATCATCCTAGAGGGGTTACCTCCGATGAATGAAGACTACAAAAATCTGAGAGCTACTCTAGACGGCCACATCAAACTGGGGTACAGGCTGAAATTTGCCAAAAAGACCACAATCTTAACCATCCTCGACATTGCTGAGTACAAGAATTACCTGGGTCACCTGCAGCAAGACCCGACCGCCAGGTATCATACATACGCAACCCCTGAAGACAAGACCCACGCCTTTGTAATAAAGGGACTTGACCACCGCCCAGACACGCAAGAGATCAAGGAAGAACTGGTGAATGATTACAAACTGAATGTCAAGGAGGTTTTCTTGATGAATACCAAGAGCAGACCGCTGTTCCTCATCACCACAACAGCAAAAGCCAAACTGTCAACGCTCCAAAACAACATAAAGTATGTTAACAACCTCCGCATCCAATGGGAAAGACGTAGGCAATCCCATGACGTTATCCAATGTAAGCGATGTCAAGCGTGGGGTCACGCCACCACCTACTGCCACCGGGCACCCAAGTGCCTGAAATGCGCAGAAGCCCACCTAACCCAGCAGTGTCCCGGTGGCAATGAAAAATGTGCCAACTGCAATGAAGGCCACAAAGCTAACAGCACGGCGTGCCCTGCATACAAGTTCAAAATAGAAAAGCTGCAAGCACAGCAAAGACCAGCGGCCAGGTACCAGCCAGCCCCCCTCCCATTGACGAATGCATGGCAGCAGCAGCACCCCGGCAGAGCAAGTGCCGCGACCAGCAGCAGCCAGCGTCAGCAGCAGAGACCATCCACGACCTTCAATGAAGAATTTCCCCCTCTGCGGGGAACCGGCGCAGCCCGAGGACCACTTGGGGGCGCAGGAGGTGAGCGGGGGCCGCAGGTGAGTGAGCTTCTGCACACTATGAAGGAACTGAAAACATTTGACTTAACAGAGCTGAATCGAATGCTCAAAGACCTAGTGAACATCCTACGAATCACAGACGCACAACAGAGACTGACGGAAACCATCAACTTCGTACAGTCTTTAGACAATTACCACATATAAACTTATGGACGAACCAACATGCATAACACACCAAACACTAGTAACTAGACCTGACCGCTAACCTTTCTTTAAAGCCACTTCCCCCTGTATATATTGTAAATAGTAGTCTGTAAGTTCCAAGCATATCTTCGAAGTGGTTTTTTGACAAACTTTTTCCACTACTGAAACAGCACTAACAAACATCACTGCAACTAATTCTCACCGACAAGACATTTACTACTTCCAAGAGCATTCGCTCAGTTCTTAACCTTCGTGCCTTGTAGGAGCTCACTCGCTCGGACGATGGCCCGCTGATCACCTTCTGCGTCTACTTGTGGTGCTCCCAGAGCCGACATCAGCTCGCCGGTTCTCTCCGCTGAGAGGTAAGCGCCGTCCATGGTCGCAGACTCCAGCGCGCCCTTTATACATTTTGTTTCTATATACTTATGCGCACCCTGTAGATAGTTTTATATTGTTAATTAATAAAAGTCTTTAAAAAGAAAAAAAGAAGCGGTTATTGACCGAGAGGTGTTGGATCGATCCGTGCTCGGCCACATCTTTTTTTAAATTTTCGTCGTTTAAAATTTTATAAAAAATTAGGAAATCGGCTCTAAAAAGTGTATTGGAAACGGGTTAGCACTCCTTCCTCGATACAAATTTTGTTTTGTCTTTTTTTAAAGGTCCCGAGCAAAAAAGTTATCGGGTCTACGTACCTTAACCTAAAAATTATGTTTTGTTTGTTGTGGGTCCAGAAAATCTAGCGAACGGTGGATCGGAGGGCACCCTAAGGTCGGAACAGGGTTAGCACCTGGTTAGGGGCCCTGACCAGTCTCTTTCCTCGCAAGCGAAGAGGGATCGGTGCGAAAAAAATCCACTATTGTTCCTTCCTCTGCACATGCGGAAGCCCGGGATTAAAAGTTGCACCCATCCCCTAGATTCTTGTCTGAAGTCCGGGATATAGTTATAATTTACCCATTGTCAATGTATAGCGTAAGGGGCCATTCATAAATTATATAACGCTGCAATGGGGGAGGGGGTTCATTCGGTCGATACTAGCCGTTACGGAGGGGTCTGGGAGTGTTTAAAGCACCGTTATGTAACTTTACCAATTACAGTTCAAATACGAACTATCTTTTCCCCTTCAGGGGCGTATTGCAGATTTTTAATAAAAATAACTGTTTGTATACTTAGCTATTCATTTTATTAAATAAGGGGGGTGACAGGATTTTGTCGTTACGTAACTGCGGGGGACCCAACCGGTCAAAGGCTGCGTTACGGATCGCTAAAAGGGGGAGGAGGGGTGTAAAATTACTCAAAATTAGCGTTACGTAATTTATGAAAGGCCCCTAAGATAAATAAAAGGAAGAAACTTATTTCAGAATATCAGCACATAACAGTTGACATATCTTAAGCAAATACCGTGAGGCTTTTACTCCTCCAGGATTTGTAAAAAGATAAGCACTTCATAAATTCATGAACTGTAAGTTGGCAACCAAGAAAACAAAATATAGTAATTGTTAATAGGCAAACTATCCGATCCACTTGCTATAACAGCACTTTTAATTACATATCATGTGACGTCACAGTCAATTTGATCATGTTTTGCAAGTTTTGAATTTCGTGCAAAAATTAGTAAAAGACTTTTGATTCCTTAATAAAAACCAAAATATCTGGATAAAAACAATCGCTACAAATATTTAATTCATGTAGGGAATATAAGAAAAAAAATATTTTAGATTTATTTGGAATACATGCAATTGCTTACTTAAATAACCAGCGATGTCCAGTGTGGATGTAGAAAAAAAATCTATTTTGTAATACTCTTTCTAATAAAAAATGACACAAAATATTTCAATGTACCTTTAACAAGCCAGTTCATCTAGTAATTAATACTGTATTCTATCTAATACTAGATACCGCATAAATATTCTCACGAGCCGCAGACGAAAGAGATACAGAGGTTGGATGGCGAGGCGACGAATTTTAGGTAAAAAAATGTTTACTAAATTTTGACCGCACTGTTTAATAAAATCAAATAAAAAAAATGCGAAACCGGTCAATTCTCCTGCAGATTAGTATTACAGCACAATAAACACAAGACACTGAAAAACGCCAAATATTTACCACTATCTTGTTAAAGAAAATTTCGAGTTGCACCTTGTTTCCGGTTAGAAACATTACTTTCTCCTTTTAATATTTCACCTAAGTATAAGTTCACTACACGTTACTAGGGCAACGTATAATTGAAAACATTTTGTATACATATGTATATATAAAAACATATAATATAAAAGATAATTGGTATGTAAAAAACGAATATGCTTAATGATAGGAGGTAATATTGTTAGCTTGGAAAAATAAAATAACATTCAATTTATGGAAAGGTAATTAAAATTGATTGATGGATCTGTGGCCTAAAACGATAAACACTTTTTCTCATTAACCTCAATTGAAAAAATAGTTTCGTGTATTTTTTGGCTTCCAAGTTAGAGATTTTAAACCCGAAAAGGAAATTCACAATCTAGCAAATGAGAAGTTACAACATATTTTAGTAATTTGTCTCAAGCTCATAAACCTTTATCTTTATAGGCGTATTATTCTATAATACGTACGAAATTTTATAAAAATTTTTGCTGACATTAGTAAATAGTAGTAAATACACGAATTTAATTGCATTTCTTAAAAGAAATTCTGAAGGCTACCGATCAAGAAAGTCAAGAATATTACTGAAAATGGATATCGATGTCCCAAGTTTTTACGAGAAACGGATAAGGAACAATTTGTATTTATGAAAGTGGCCTTAATTGCCGAACTCGCTGGAGCAAGCCGGAGAGAGTAAGTGACACATCTATTTGTAGATAATGTGAATGACAAAGGTGACTGTTTTCATTCTTTTTGCCACACACTCAAAGTATCCAGAGATTTTTTGTGACAACTGGAAACATTGATGTTGAAGTTATTCGCAGTTACTTTGCGCTTTGTCTCAATAATATTTGACACTGCCGATTTTTCGTCCAATACAACCAGTGCAAATGTAATAGGCATCCCATGGACATCAACACATTTTGAAGTCTACCAAAGCAAATTGCCTTGTTTCTAAAACTCGAACGTCTGGACTCTTATTTCAGGCGGTCTTCTACGTCACTATGGGCAGATTCGGGTGCAGATTTATTAACAGTAAAACGGCATGGTGGTTGGCGATATAATACAGTTCCAAAGGGACACCGTGCGGTATAAAATACCTTACCGCACGCTAAATGAACGGGATAAGAAGTTCTGGCAAGCGTAGATATTGCAACAGTCGGGTCCGCTTATAACGAGCGCGCTGGTGCCAAAATAAGTTAAAAATTTATGAACTAGGTATTCTATTATTTCAGTGGTTTGCTTGAATTCCAAATGATTTTCATCTTGGAACAGGTTGCTAGAATAAATTTAGTTCTATTAGTGTCGAAAGTACGTATTAGAATTGCATTTTTCTTAACAAATTTGCAAAAAAGCTCAGAAACAAATTAATAGTATAAAACTTAGTGTCTTACACTTCTCAGTTTAGAAGTTTTGATGGTCAAATTAGACCGGTTTACCTTTGTAAAATCTGGCCCGCAGCTATTTGAGTTTATACATATACATAGATATATTGACATATTTAAGAAAATATACGAGGCTATTCATTCCAAATAATACATACTGTAGGGCTGTAACTAGGTATTTATTTAACATAATATAAACAAGATATATATATTCTTGATGTGTAATACATATATACTAATAAAATACATATGTAGTGTTGAAGGCAAGTTGGCTTTCATAAGACGCACGTTATAAACAAAGCTAATAGCCCAAGAATCCTTTTTGTAATCGCAGCAAAAAATATTGGTCGAGACCGAACGAAAATTGCTTTGTTGTATGCAACAGTTTTGTAGAGAAAACTTGCTCGTACTTGCAGAAGTGCTCGGTATATCCGAGCTTGTTGTATCGGAACTCTAATTGTGTTAAGTTGAATGAACGATTTTTCGTACCATCGAAAAGGTCTCGTTAAAACCTGGTGCTCGCTGTAAGTTGTACTCGTTATAAGCGGACCCGACGGTAATTATCAAATTTCTAAAACGAATAAACAGTAACGGCCAGATTCACTTTGCGCAAATAAAGACGTTTAGTAGTTAATCGTTATGAGAAATATAATTTATTTATGTCATTTTTATCTATTAGTTTTAAACTAGTCTGCTAATTCCTAAATAAAACGCTGGTGATTGTAATCAAACAGGTCATTCCAATCGGGGATAAAATTGTTTTTAACTTAAGCTTAAAGGTGCGTAGTAATTTTTATCAATTTTGTGCTCATAGATTTAATTAATTACTGACTTTTTTATCAGTGTTATTATTATTAGGTTTCCTAAAAGTATTTCTAACATAAGCAAATATTTTTACACGAAATTACATTGTCAATTTTGTCATTTTATCTTGTGATTTACGAACAGAAAACAATTTATTTGTATTTGAAACGTCCCATCAGTTAATTAAAACGCACTGGTGTGGTTTTTGCTTTGCTTAAAATGCAAGAAAATATGGATGAAATCAAACCACTTCAATTGTACCATTAATATTAACGTTAAAAAATAAAATACAAATATAATTTGATGTTTCCTTTTAAAATATTACATTTCTCTTTTTAACACTAGTGCCATAAAGTACTTTTAACACTAGTGCTATAAAGTACTTTTAACACTAGTGCCATAAAGTAACATTTTTAAGGCCTCTGCGGGGTGATATAAAATGCATTTTTAACACGTTTTTAGAAAAAAGTTATTTATTTAACAAAATCTTTCAGCTGACGAACTAAAGTGACAATGACTATTGATTTGTTGACATAGCAATAAGATAGGTAGGTACCTAACAAAAAAATTTTAAGATAAAAAAACATGTAGGTTATTCAAATTTGTAATATGACTGGTTCAAGTTGCGGCGAAGAAATTGCAAGGTACCTAGATGTTTTTCCACTTATTAAAATAGGCCGTTGCTATGTAATTTTTTCTGTGTAAAATACATGAGTGAAATATAGTCATCAAAAAATCAAATTGTTATTAAAACAATCAATAGCGAATATCTCTCCTACTATTACATGAAATCCTTCAAATAGTTAGCCTTTCAAACGGTAAGCTCAAACGATCTGAATAGCGCTCAAAAACAGATAAGCATAATATTGTCTAGTCATATAAAGAAACAATAATTTACTTCACTCTTTGGAAGTACTTCATAAACTGTCTAAAGTCTAAACATTTCATTAAGCGGCTAATTACAGTGTATAATAAAAAAATAAAAAATCCACAGTAAAACGAAAACGAACAACAAAATTAATAAATTAAACCTACCCAGATTGTACAACAACTACTGCCAACTATCAACTACCAGTTTTTTTTTAAATAAAATCTCGCTATTTAGATAAAATACGTATAGTTAGGTGTCACTGACTTATCTTACTTAGTAATTGTTTTATTGACTACATGCCGATAGCTTTTATGAATCTGTACTATTGTAATTTCTCATGAAAATAAAAACCTAGATAATATGTTAATTTAGATAAAAAATTTACTATTATTTGCTATTATTTGTGTATGCTGACGATAGCTGGTTGGGAATTTAGGGCGAGTGGAAAGATTTTTTAGGATTTGGGTTAAAATTTAAAAAAAAAGTTATTCCAATTCAGTGCATTTTCTATTTAATAGGTTTCAGTGAATGCCCCACATGTTTTTCTTTATTTTTAAAACTAGTGAAATTAAAAAAATATACAGTATCTCCACGGATGGGATAGACAAGAGGACAAATAATGAACCAAAAAGTAAAAGATACGAGAAAAGGTATTTCTTTATAAAAGTTTTCACTTGCTTTAGAAATGAGATCCGCTATGCCAAAAATTTGCTTTTTTGTACAGGGTACGCAAAAATTCAAAAACGTAAAATTTGGTTGAGTAAAGTTGGGTTTTTCTTAAATTTAAATGCAAAACGTTAAATAACAAAGTTGTTTTAAATTTTAAAAGAATTCTTATTTCAGATTTTCCAGTAAAAAATGATTTTTTCTTCATTACGCCTTTTAAAATTTAAAACAATTTTCTTTATTTAAAGTTTTGAATTAAAATTTAAAAAAAAAGGCAACTTTGCGCTTAACCAAATTTTACGTTTTTGTGTTTTTTGCATACCCTACCCTGTTATCTTTCGGGGTCTGACATTTATTTGTAGGCAGGACGGTACGGTACGTTCCATTTGTACCGGTATTTGTATATTTCAACATTATCACAGAAAATGACGACCTGTTTATTATGATTTCGTCAACTTATTTTTTGAAAAGTTTTAATTTCTATGTTTTTAAATCTTTACTTATCGAAGATTAAAAAATTCTATTTTACCACCATTTTGTAAGGCAAGTTAAATAAAGAGATTACTCATAGTAAGATTATATGCGAATTATGACTAATTTATGGTTTTACGGCGGCATTGTTCACGTGGCGTCCATGTTGGCCCACTTATATTCATTTTGATATGGATTTTCGGCTTATAAATTTTTGACAATAGCATTATTAGTATGCAGTATAGATTCATATTATCCTGCAAGCAATTTTCAGTCAATTATTTAAAGTTTCAACTTGTATAATGACTTCATTGAGAAGATTAATATGGTAAAGGATCTATGGTGACATTTTTCTGTCACTAGGACCTCGATATTCTTTTCACATATTATTTTCTTAAAATAAATCATAAAATATCTTGAAACCTTTATTAATACGTTAAAAAATACCTATAGAACATGAATCTACGGTTAATATTTTCACAATACTCATACAAAAGAAAAATAAACAAAAAATTGTATTAAAATTAAATGTTGACCAACATGGATACGACGTGGAAAATGCCACTTCAACCCTAGAACCACAACACGAGGTAACTGAAACACTAACGACAACGTGGGGTCGCTTCCAATGTGTCATTGAAAAAATACGCCTCTTATAATTAAGTTTTTAAATAATTTATTATACTTATATCTAGTACGCTTTTTACAACTATGATTAACGAAAAAACGATAAAATAGAAAACAACCCATTTTCGATACACAAAAAAAAACTTAAAATCAAATTCTGAATAAAAAATGGAAGATAAAATAAGATTAAAATTTAAATTCTTCACAAATGCTAAATTATATTCTGCGCACATATTCTTTCTACAATGAACGCAAATATAACGTCCTTTTTGGTCCCTAGATCTTCGGCAAAAGTGACGACGACATGAACGGTTTTGGGGTTCGTGCGTCCTCATCGTGCGTCTTCCTGTAGTTCTGGCCATGTATATTCATCATCATCAGGTGCAGAATCGCTGACTGAGACACCTTCCTCGTTGTCGCTATCTCCTTCATCTAAGGACTCCTGGCCTCGTGTATCTTCACTGTTCGTCTTTGTATAGCTCGTTTCAAAGTTCGTTTTCCGTAAGAGGGCACATTCTTTCATGCAAGTTGTAGCTTTTTATCATCCATTTTCCTATAATAATGATTAGGACAGAAAAAAAGTAAATGAATGTCTAAACTTACCGTGAAAACATTATACCTAACTTAAACCTCACGTGGGGTCAACACAATACGGAATGACTTATTACCGGCGATTATGAAAATCTGGCCAAGAAACACATATGCGCATCGCAAGCTATCACCAAGTACTGAAGCTACTCGTTAAAAAGCTTAATTAAATTGGATTAAAACAATCCAACAAATCCGCTTGAATGCTGGAAATCCAGAGCAACAATCTATCCCATTCCAGTTGGCAAAACAATATCTCTTTGTGCATAGTTGCGACATCAGTACCATCTGAAAGAATCTTTTCCTCTGCTGGACAACTTATTTCCGAGAGACGAAGTCGTTTAAAGGGAGAAAACGTCCAAAACATACTTTTTCTTAATTATAATCAAGATTTGTAAGAAAGACGCATACCTGAAACTGTATACGTTAACTTGTCTTGTTTTTGTTAGTATTTTTTCGCAAATTTTTTTACCTTAAATTTCTTATTTAGTTTTCTGAAATAAGTTATGTTTTAAATATAAGAGTGTGAACAATTAAAGTCCTATCTTCCTTCTTATAAGCAGCTACGACTTCATTAGTTACGTTTTGTTTCTAGTAGAAATTTTAGTTGTTGTCTAAATTACCTCTTAAAGCTTACATTTTTATAAAAAGATATTTTCACAGTTTTATTTTTCGCTAAATACTTGCAAAACTTTATAATTTGCGTTGTTAATCAGGGTAATCAAAGTAATCAAAGCAAATAATATTATAAATGATTACTTAGTATCAGAGTATCGATTAGTAACGAATACTCAATAGTAAGGAATCTCTAGAAGCTACGTAGACCCACAGCCCAATGCCTAAAACGCGCCCACGCCTATTTCCGAAAAACCTAACGGCTGGGTCACGGGCGACCCCACGTTGTGGTTCTTGTAAAAAGAGTTATGGATTTCAATTTGTTTGAAAATTTGAAGAAAATTCTTGCCGGTAAGTTCTCGTCGGATTCAGAAGTGGTTTTTGCCAGAAATGTCTATTTCGATGAGTTGGACAAATCAACGCAACAACTCGTACAATTCAGTAATATTGCAGTTGTTGTATTAAGGCTCTTGAACAGCGCTGAAGCAAATGTATCGAGCTACCAGGAAACCATGTAGAAAAGTTCAAACATTTTTAAACCAATATTTTGCAGCTTTCTGAAATGTCTGTGGTAAAATAATATTCAAGAATTTAGTAAATAGATAAAAACAAAACTACTGGCAGTTTTTATCAAGTTTAAATACACTTATCTCATCCAGTCGATTTTAAGTTTTACCTTATTGGCGTTAAAAGATTCGTGCTAATAGAATTCCATTTTAAGTCCGGCAGTAGCCGGATTTTAGGAAAATTACTTTTCGTTTTTTTTTTGTAATAAAGTAATGAGATTTAATTCTGCTCACTTTTTAAATATAATTTAGTTTGAGTGAGCGCTTGCTTTCTATTACATTTCTAATTTACTGCTACTTCTGTTAATATTTATTTAAGCAAATCAAAAACTTGGTAATTTTGTTGATTTCTATTAAGAAAATCGAAGAAAACTTTCCAGTTAAAGTTTATGTTTTTACCGATAAATAATTTGGTTTATTGATTGTTATACCGGGTGATTCATCTGTGGAGCGGCATCGCCTACGACACTTATCATTCTTGATTCTATCCGAAAGACAGTCATTCGACTCATCAATCCAAGGGTCTCCAGATTATGACATAAATTGCCTGCAGATGTTTTCCCTTCCCCTACCAACCTCCAATCACCAATCCTTTAAATCCCCTGTCAATCTTCTCTTCGTACGCCTCAACCCCAGATAAATTGCCTGCAGATGTTTTACTTCTCCATCTAACCGCCAATCCTCTAAATCCAGTGTCAATAGATTACATTTCCCTTCTCGTCAGACGCCCACGGTACGTTAGCACTTAAGCTGTCTGAAATAAAAACGTTTGCTTTTTTACTTTAACGTCCTATTTGACAACCAATATAATTTTCTCTGCAAAAAATCGCGATGCAAAAATTTGCTAAATGAAAAATAATTTTATAAGCTTTTATGTCTACTCTAATAATCCTCCGGCTCAGCTAAATTACTTCAACTGGAAAATTAAAATTTTACAACTCTAACATTTTTCTGTCAGTGTGTATTAAAATGAGATTAAATTTAATACTTCGCGTCAGTACAAACTCTATATAACATCCAACTTTCAGCTAAAATAACCTGAGCTAAAAAAGAAATAAATTAATTAAAAAATCGTCATTTTTATTTTACCACATTTATGAATGCAATGTGTCGGATTTGCTTTATTATAAATTTTTACACATACATATTGTACAGGTTGTTAAACTTTAACACTAACGTGATTGTTATTATTAGCGATTAAATTTAAAATAATTGATAATAGGTATATTAAAATGAACTGCCGATATATTTAAAGTTCCATTCATAAATACCCATGATACAATAAAAGGAATATAATATGATGCCAAACCGTGTCAAATTCGTCCGGGTTCACGCATGACGTCACGCTGTGAGTTATTTTTGAAATTTATAACGCGCAATATAGAGTTTAAGTTAGTTATATAACCGATTTTATATAAATTCTATTGGTAATATACTTTGCCGCCTGCTTATAATACAAATTTTAAAGTATATGATTTAAAATACTCATGTAAACAAAGGGATAAATCAATTTAAAATAATAGATATTGGTAAATTGCCTGCTAATTGCGTTCTATGTATTTATTTAGGTGAAAAGACAAGGTACATAATCTTATTTTATAAAATAAAACTATGCCTAATAGTTCAGATAATAACTTTTATTTAGAGGCATCTTCTTATTAAAATGTATACTACAGAGTCTTCCGAAAATATGTTATAAATAAGAATTTTGTTTGTTCCTATAATTTGTCAAACATGTTTTTAGTATAGTTTTTTTTTGGTTTTTTACACTTTAAATAGTAAATTATTAAAAATTATTGTATTTTTGTATTCTTTGATTTTTCAAATTTAAAAAAATCTTAAAATGCCAAAAAGTATTTTAAAGAAAACAAAAATATCTAAATTTATGAAATTAGGTAAAACAATAAATTATTTTTTAAGAAAATAGCCTTTTTCTCAGTCTCTTTGTTTGTCGTATTTTCTCGATTAAAGTCTATTGATTCGTTACCGTGGAGATTTTTAGCAATTGTTTGTCACAGTAAACTTTTTTATTGAAGCGAGATTGTAAAAACATTAAACACGTTTGACATTCATGACAAGACACAATTTATGCTTTAAATTACCTTCATAATAACTTTCGTTAAAATCTCTAGAACCGATTCTAGCATTTTTCACATTAAACCTATCTTCTCGTTTGCACAGACTCTTCCCAACAGTTTGTGTTTTTTTGTCTTTGAGGAAGCTAAAAACTTTAATAGCAGGCATAAAGCCATTGATTGGCCACATCACAACCATACACAACACAGCTCATTTTCACTTTTAAACTCTTAAACAACAAAAAATAAATTTAAAACTTAACGCGATCTTAAAGACGTGTCTCGTTTACAAAATATGGCGGAATTATTCACAGCATGACGTAAATGGCCACGCCTACCTGCGTGGTGTCATATTTTTTTTATTTGTATCATGGTAAATACCTAGGTTGCGCACAATATTTTAACTCTACCAAAGTTTACAATTCTTTAAACTGTGACTCTACTATGGGATGGGCGAAATCTATGAAGCTAACAGGAACGCATCCGCAGCATACGAGTAGCCTTTTTTCCGAGTTCTTCAGGGATAAACAGATTCCAGTCGGTCGACGTGCTCTCCTTGTTTACATAACACAGCTCAAGAAGGATAGTATGCTAACCATAGAAACGAGATCATCGCCGCTAAGTTCTGAACAACACAAGCAATCTAGGCAACACACATTTCTTTACCCGGGGAGGAATGGCAGCCAAAGTCCATTATTGGTCACCGTACGGGTGACGTCATTCTTAGCGGCTTTTGTGAGAAAGTGTAATTTGAACAGTTTCCACTAGTGTTGTAAATATCCGTATTCTTTACATATCCGAATCATACGGAATCGGAATCAGCTAATATCCGTATCCATTATCCGAATACGTATCCATTTCTTTTCCCGCGCGAAAGCGGTTACAGATCATGTATACGTATGTTCTATGTATGCAACACTAAAACATTTTCTATCCGGATACACGGCTAGGTAGGTCGATGCGGTATCATATCATTCGAAGTCGAAGGTTAGGGATAGGAAGGCACCGTCGTCGCGCCGTTCTCGTTTGAATTCGGTTCGAGTGAGGCGGGACTAGTTTCACCAATGGGTATCATCCCGTAATGATACCCGTTATCCCGATAACTATGCTATCTTTTTTTGGGAAAGGTCATTAGAAAGAGAAAGCATAAGATCAAATATGCCACATCGCAGACCGTGTTGTTCGCTTACAGTCGATTCCGATTCCGTTTTCTCTTTGCACTTTGCATTAGTAACCAGCCGATGCGAAGTTATTTTGATTCCGAATCAAGTTCTCGGCCGGTTACGGATAATCCGGATTCTTTTAATATTCGGATCCAACGGATTTTTGGATACGTATCCTTACATCACTAGTTTCCACGTTTTGTTAGATCAATTTACACGTTAAGACGTGGGTATTTATTGCTTTTAGACACATAAAAATACATTACATAGGATATTAGTTTTTAAACTAAAGATGATTTACTTATAGTTGTATAGATTGTAAGATTTTGTTAGATTTTAGGTGACTATTTGTTTAAAATTTATTATCCATTGTACTGACGAAATAGATGTCATTTATTTATTGTGAATGAATAAATATGAAGGTGTTTACATTAAATTATTTACGATTTTATAGCAATCTCCTTTAAACACGTTACATGTTATTGTCTTCTTGATACTTTTAATATATTTATGTAAGAAAATGTTTTTTCTTTTTTTAAATTTTTGGATCCTTAGAAATTCAAAACTTATATTACAACAAACCATAGTTGACAGCTCGAACTACAGTTTTCTATTGTGTAGTAAAATTTGTAAAGAGAACTTAAGTTCCAAAACCAGAACAAATTCTTAACATATAAGACAGATCTCTGCATTGGTCTATGAAAAATCTTGGAAACCAGTATTTTTCTAAGAATTACCCTATTGCGTTACTCACTATCATCACTGGCTTTGCTGTAATGTGCTAATATATTTTCATTTTATCAATGCTCAGCGTGTAAAAAACTTAAATTGCCCATTTTAAGTTTTCATTAATCAGTTTTAAATTTGGCATTACATGTTACAATACGATTTACACGTAAACTAAGTTGGGATTCTGGAATTTTTGACATAGTAACACGACACACTTTTTCACCAAACATTAAAATACAATTTTTGCTCGCGACGCTCTTCTCTCTCTAAATATGTTAACATCGTGCGTTTTGCTTACCGTGACTATCATCTTGAATTAGCCACTCGCCCGACTATGTGAAAAGAGTCATCTTCAACACTTCTTGTCCAATATACCATTTAATACGTACCTGTCATGTAGCACAGACCTACAGATCCAATTAACTCACTGTTAGTTTAAAAACTGATTTACATTAAGGTGCACGAAAACAAATAAAGCTTCAGATCAAACCTATTGTTGCAATTTTTGCCATAAAAGCAAGACCTTGTACCCGGCTGTTACAAAATTACCATACTTTACCAATACCTGGTACACGTCACTTTTAGGATAAAAGAAAACGAGGGGGATCATTTTTCTCACCCATGTCTCCCCTAATTATTATTATTCAGAAAAGAAATAAGATACCTGCTTTCAGCTTGTGTTGCAAACGTGATCCTCGCAAGTAATAGTCAATTGAAATTCTATCTTTTTTATCTGAGACAGCCCATGCCCAAGTATACTTCAGACCTTAGTGTACTATGGGCGACTGAACAGAGGTAAAATGTAATCAATTAATACTGAATTTAAAGGATTGGAGATTAGAGAAGAGAGAAAGATCTTTGCAGGCATTTTGTGTCTTAATCTGAAGATCCTAGATATGAATGAGCGAGAGAAGTGGGCAAAGAATTTGGAAGGGGTAAGGGGAATAGCTATAAAACCAAGGTTAAACGACTAAAAATGACCTAGCATGGAGCAAGTTGCACGTCATTAAAGTCAATTTTAGGGTACACATTAGATTGAGACCAACTGGATCGATCGGAATCAGATTTTGAACTTTGAGCGAAATGCATAATTACAGCAAGACGGGTAGTAGAAAGAGATACAATGACACTGAAGTGTCGTAAAGTGATCCGGATCGATCCAATTTTTGCCAAGAGAAGATTGTCTGGGAGTATGCGTATTGAAAACTTAGCCTATTTCACGAGGTCAATGTCCAGGAGCACATCAGAGACGGATCGGTTAGTTTGTTTATTCTCGACTACGAATTGTGTGTAGGTTGGTTATGGTCCTTAATCTGGAACCCCGAAACCGGGTCAGTTATCTCGAACCGCGAACCATACGGAGGGAAGAATTAAGCTTCATTTATGTTTATGTTGTTGGTTTTACCAGGCGGTCTATCGTGTGTTTCGGCTAGGGTTTCCTTGGGTCGAATATATATATATATATATATATATATATATATATATATATATATATATATATATATATTAATGAAAAAGGCATCTGTCCCTTATGGAAAATTTTATGAGGCATCTCCCCCTATAAGTCGTGGCATCTTTCCCACGCCCGGGGGAGAGACGCAAACTCAAGCCAGTTTTTTAAATAATTTTTTTGTAACCTTGAAGTCCTTAATCTTGGACCCCGAAACCGGGTTAGTAATCTCGAACCGCGAACCATACGGAGGGAAGAATTAAGCTTCATTTGTGTTTATGTTGTTGGTTTTACCAGGCGGTCTATCGTGTGTTTCGGCTTGGGTTTGCTTGGGTCGAATATATACATTTGTACCTGTGATATCAGGTCATTGAACCACCAAGGATGATATTCCTTGGACAACACGTTGGCGTAGTGTGAGAATAGCATTTTCAATATCGTTCCCAACGGACAAACCCAGAATCAATCGTGTAATTCAATGCCGGTAGGGGTATTAGCCCTCGGAGTAGTTGTTTCGGTTGGTTCGACCATTTAACACCCGCTCGACACAGAGCAATTTGCCTGTCCCCGGCCTGAATGAGATCTAACAGTATCGAAACCGGTCGTCGGGGTGGCACGGTTCATTTGTACCTGTGATATCAGGTCATTGAACCACCAAGGATGATATTCCTTGGACAACACGTTGGCGTAGTGTGAGAATAGCATTTTCAATATATATACAGTGACCGGCAAAAAGTTCGCAACATATGGGAAAAATTTTTATTAGGAGAGTATCGGAAAAACTTTCCCAGGGGATCGGTTCTGCATGTCCGATAACCTAAAAATGGATTTTGACATACGTCACGTGACCACTGGTATAGCGTCAAATTAAAAAAAAAATTGTTAATTTACAAAAAGTGAGGTTAGTTGACGAGATATCAAAAAAAGTTATTTGAAAGAATTGCTTAGAATTAAATTCTAGGTCCTTGTGCAAAATTTTAAGATTTTATTTAAAAAAATTGGAAAACTCAATTTTTTTTAAATATTTTTTTATCGATTTACAAATTTCCGGTTTTTTTCGTTTAGATAGCTTGACTAATGTAAAGCCCATGTATCTGGATGAAAATAAACGAATGTAGTAGTTTTTTCTACAATTGACAGGACAAAATTTAAAAAAACAGGGTTTCGCCGGACGCTAGCTGTTGCAATGATTTGTATCTAGCAGCAGTGTCAAAATTTTAGAGACATTTCAATGAGATTACATTGAGAAAACCTTAATCGTCTTAAATATATCTGAAGTTCGACTTTTTGTAAAGTTAAGGGGATTAAAATAGATAATAAACAAAAAATTACCTGTTTATTTAATCGAAATTTTATAAACGAAAACCAATGTAAGAAAAACTTAAAAGTAGTCAAATTCTGTACTAACAACACAAAAAATCA
Organism: Philopedon plagiatum; assembly: GCA_963971165.1. Lineage (NCBI taxonomy): Eukaryota > Metazoa > Arthropoda > Insecta > Coleoptera > Curculionidae > Philopedon > Philopedon plagiatum. The sequence continues at coordinate 131,890,416 of OZ020191.1, read as the reverse complement.
TTGCTTTTCCTTGGGTGCACAAAATTTAAAACTCAGTATGACCACCATTTCTCTCCATACATACTGTTGTTCTCGAGCGCAACTCTCGATTAACATTTCGGAGCATTTTACGATTTATTTGCAATACACAATTTATAATGACATTCTCTAAATTTTGTATATTCCTAAAGGGTCGATGTTTGTACACAGGGTTCTTTAGGTATCCCCACATAAAAAAATCTAACGGAGTCAGATCTACAATTCTACAATTGACAGGACAAAATCGAAAAAATAGGTGTTCGCCGGACGCTCGCTGTTGCAATGGTTTGAATCTAATGAAATGACTGTATCAAGATTTTATTAAGATTTTTCGCACATAAATTTAACAACCAGGTCTATTTAGTTGTACTTAAAACTACCAAAGCAGGCTCTGAAATTAAAACAACCAAATAATCTAGTAGGTTAAAAACAACAGAAAAATGTCAAACAAATTATAATTTGTTTGATTTCAACCTATGTCATTGGTTTATGTCTCGCATCTTACTAAGTTTGATATTTTACATAAGTTTATTAATATTTTATTCCTTAAAATGGCACCCACACTACTTCTTCAGGAAAAGATAGAAATTATTTTAATTTCTGGAGATAATTACAAAAGCCATAGAGAAACAGCAGCAATTTTTAATGAGAGGCACCCCGATAAATCCCTCCATTATTCCACAGTATCTCGTCTAGTCAATAAATTTAAAGAAACGGGATCGGTAGAAAATCAGTATAAAGTTTCCCATGAAAAACTGGTAACAGGTGACGAAGGTTCTCTGGATGTGTGTTTGTCGATCACAGAAACACCCCAATTAGCAGTTAGTCAAATATCGGAGATCACTAACATTCACGAAAGATCTGTGCGGAGGATATTAAAAAGAAACAAATTTCATCCGTACAAACCTAAATTTGTACAAGTATTAAAAGATAGGGATTATGACGCCCGCTTCGATTTTTGTGCCTGGTTCCAGGGTATGATTGAGGAATATTTTAATTTCCCAAAGAACGTTCTTTTCTCGGATGAAGCTACATTTACCTCTAACGGAACCGTCAGTTCACAAAACTGTAGATGGTGGGCCACCGAAAACCCAGACTTTGTAATTCAGAGTAAAGACCAATATAGTTTTAAGGTTAATGTGTGGTGCGGAATTTTCAACCTCAGAATAGTGGGACCTTTTTTCTTTAGAGACAATTTAAATTCAGAACGATATTTAGAATTTCTACAAACTGAGATATCTGACTTTTTAGACAATTTGTCATTAGCCGAAAGAAGAAATTTATACTTTCAACAAGACGGAGCTAGCATTCATTCCACAAATGAGGTGAAGAGATGGCTGGATCGAGAATTTGGAAACCAGTGGATAGGACGGTTTTCTGAAAATCCGTGGCCTGCGAGATCACCAGATCTGACTCCGTTAGATTTCTTTATGTGGGGATACCTAAAGAACTCTGTGTACAAACATCGACCCTTTAGGAATATACAAAATTTAGAGAATGTCATTAGAAATTGTGTATTGCAAATAAATCGTAAAATGCTCCGAAATGTTAATCGAGAGTTGCGCTCGAGAACAATAGTATGTATGGAGAGAAATGGTGGTCATACTGAGTTTTAAATTTTGTGCACCCAAGGAAAAACAATGATTTTTTATGTTGTTAGTACAGAATTTGACTACTTTTAAGTTTTTCTTACATTGGCTTTCGTTTATGAAATTTCGATTAAATAAACAGGTAATTTTTTGTTTATTATCTATTTTACTCCCCTTAACTTTACAAAAAGTCGAACTTCAGATATATTTAAGACGATTAAGGTTTTCTCAATGTAATCTCATTGAAATGTCTCTAAAATTTTGACACTGCTGCTAGATACAAATCATTGCAACAGCTAGCGTCCGGCGAAACCCTGTTTTTTTTAATTTTGTCCTGTCAATTGTAGAAAAAACTACTACATTCGTTTATTTTCATCCAGATACATGGGCTTTACATTAGCCAAGCTATCTAAACGAAAAAAACTGGAAATTTGTAAATCGATAAAAAAATATTTAAAAAAAATTGAGTTTTCCAATTTTTTTAAATAAAATCTTAAAATTTTGCACAAGGACCTAGAATTTAATTCTAAGCAATTTTTTCAAATAACTTTTTTTGATATCTCGTCAACTAACCTCACTTTTTGTAAATTAACATTTGTTTTTTAATTTGACGCTATACCAGTGGTCACGTGACGTATGTCAAAATCGATTTTTAGGTTATCGGACATGCAGAACCGATCCCCCGGAAAAGTTTTTCCAATACTCACCTAATAAAAATGTTTCCCATATGTTGCGAACTTTTTGCCGGTCACTGTATATATATATATATATATATATATATATATATATATATATATATATATATATATATATATATATATATATATATATATATGAAAAAGGCATCTGTCCCTTATGGAAAATTTTATGAGGCATCTCCCCCTATGAGTCGTGGCATCTCTCCCACGCCCCAGGGAGAGACGCAAACCCAAGCCAGTTCTTTTAATAATTTTTTTGTAACATTCAAGTCATTTCTTTTTTGGATTTTTATATTTCTGTTGGTTATAGATGATTTAAATGTCACTTTATTATTTTTGTAAAAAATATAATATTAAACTAACGATATTACGATTTTATTTGTAAAAGCGTGGCAACCGTCCTATATTTACCCTATATAATTTGAAAGGGGGGGGGGGATATTTTCCGGCTCGCAGGAGAAAACAACAGTTTCGTACCTAGCTATAAAATATTTAAAACTAGGAAACAATTATTTCCTAGATAAGACCATACTCAGAGTATTTGTTCAATATCCACCCTGTATATACTTAGTTGCGCGTTGAAAAAACCTGCTCCGAAACCTTGCCAAGAAAGCACTGTTTGTTACACTAACCCCGATGCTTCCCAGTTCTTGGATGCTGTCCAACTTCGGTCCAGAATAACAGCTGTGTTTTTATTGGACAAAAAGTGGATGAATTATGGAATGGTCTTTTTCCTTCAAAGGGATCTAGTAATTAGTTGCAATCTCGTATAAAACAATGTGTCGACATTGGGTTTTAAGTAAAATATATTTAGCGAAACCTTAGTAGTGGGTTTTCAAAACAGCTTTAATGTGTTTTATGTTTTGTTTGTTTTGGAGTAGGGTTTCTAATTTTTCGACCTTTTCAACTCGACTGAACTCGAGAATTCTCAACTAGAAGTTGCCGGGAAGTCTCTATTTCGAAAATCACTTATTTAGAAACAACACTTTATCGTAAACATATTTTTAAACCCATATTTTCTTCGAAAGCATTTTTCGCGAAAATGCATATTTTTAGTAATATCAAATACATCTTTAATAATATGTTCTTTTAACAAACGTTTCCTTGAAAGGTGCTTTTTCGGAATATAACTTTCAAATAACGTAGTTGTGGTATTGTATTTTAATAACATAATGCAAAGCACTAAGCGCGTACGATATTTTGTTAATACTAAGAGCACTAATAAAGGGCTGAAAATTATTTTATTTCGGCAATTAATTAACAGAAAGCAAAAATTCAAATGGCATTATTCATATCCTTCAATATTCATCTATCATAGATGTTACTAACTTCACTTTTGTCTAGCGAGCTGCTTGGAACGCAGCACGTGTTCAGTGGACCTCTGGCGACCAATCAGGTGGAGTAACACCTTCGGGTCTGTCAGATTATGAGGCTGTGATTGCACATGTAACAGTTAACGCTAGGAAGGGGAAAATCTTTAAAAAAGGCTGAATCTACAGTATTTTAAAAAGGACAGAATCTACAGAATCTCGAAAGGTTTAGGACTGAAGCCAATCTGATTAACTGTCAGCCAATAATATCTTCTGCTGATACCTTACACCACTTCAATATTAGTACTATAATAAATATTTTTAACAAAATTTAAAGACAAAAACGTAAAAAGCCGTGGGCACAGCCGGAATAAAGAATTAATCAAGAAATTTTTGAGGTTTTTGCATGCACTCAGAAAATCCTCACCCACAGGGTTTCTGTTGAGTTATTTTGATAAATACAGATCAATATACAGACGTGTTATAAATAGTGCTAAGAGAGTGTACTATAATGATAGAATAAATAGCGCTAACAACAAATCCAGGCAAAGTTGGTGCCTTGTAAATGATTTGAGGAGTAATTCCGATAAGGTTTCTTTGCCTGATTTGAGCTCTAATGTTCACAATCAGTTTTATTGCTCTGTGGCACAGAATTTGTCTGATCACCTGACTTCAACAGTTGATTCTATGACATATCTGGGCAGGATTTCTGTGGCTGAGTCCTTCCCTCTTCATCATACTGATATTGTTGCAGTAAAGAATACCTTTAAGTTGATAAAGAATAAAACCTCAGCAGGAATTGATGGGGTTTCCTTAAAAATATTCAGTAACCTACCTGATGGTGTCCTGGATATTCTTGTGAGGGCAATTAACGTGTCGCTTGACTTTCCCCTGCGGTTTAAAAACGGCTGTGGTGAGACCACTATATAAAGGTACTAACTGGGGTGAGCCCTCATCTTTTCGTCCAGTTTCATTGGTTCCTACATTGTCCAAAACTAATCGAAAAAATTTTGAAGGTGACAATAATTTTCTTAAAAAAACATAACTTACTTACTAAACCCCTCTCAATTCGGTTTCCAGGATCGAAAAAAATACAGTTGATGTAATTTTGTAACCGAAGAATATTGGTTATAATTTTATAATACTGTGTAGTTGTGCTCAATTAGTGTGTCAGTAAATTAGGTATAGCTCTAATGGGACCACCGGTATGGATGTATTGCGTTTTAAATTTTAAACGCAGTAGCCTGTTTCGTTCTGCTTACAATTCCAACCTAATTTTACGAGTGTATGATCTATATTTACAAATATTAAGTAAATAAATCGCTATTAAGTTAAAAGACACATTTTTAGTAAAATGCGGCTTTAGAATTAAAAATACTTTGGATTATTTTCGGGTTTCACTAAAACTGCCAAAAAATTATTAGATTTCAAGGTAATATTTAAGTTTGGCTACGCCATGGCTCGTGGATCATGACCATGACGTCATGCCTTTTAGAAGCGTAGGATATGGGATGATTTCCGGTATTATTTGAAATAAAAGAAATTGAGAATTGAGGGAGAAAAAGTAATGGGTATGTCTATAGACTACCGCATTCCAATATATTTAACCATTACCATAACACACTCTATATCACAGACATCTTCCATAAGGTCTCTGGAAGTAGCACAGAACCAAAATAGTCGAATTTTTGAACCATTAAAACACTCTTTTCACGACTACTATCAAGTTATATTTATTCTTCAACGAATACTATTATCATTTGATTTCAATAAAAAAGGTTATCTGGTGATTGTTTTAATAGTAAATTAGATTTTAGGCAAGATAATTTTATTCTTTTCGGAGACTGCCAAGCAATTTATATTGAGATTAAAAACAGCAGCGGTTCATTGTTTTTCATTTATTCGAAGGCTGAGGAAATTAAAGAGTTCTTAGTGTTGCAATTTAAGGATATTTAGAGCTTCCCGCTGAATAATTTAAGAACTAATGTGCCTTTTATTTCCGATAAAATGCAGTTAGGAAGTTTTTAATAGAAACGATAAAGATAATTTTATGTGGATTGCAAGACCTAACATAAAATTATACGGTGCACACGTTAAAAATGAACACATTCGTGTAAAAAAAATTCTCTTTATTTCTGAAACAGACTTGTAAGTTTTTTTAAGTTACTGTAACTTTTTCGAAATGTTATGTTACGTACCCAGCTTAGAAAAGCTGAGCATACAGCAACTATAAATTTTTAGCTGGATAACTTTGCATATGATCGACTTTTACAATTTTATATTTTTGTTTATCTGAGATAGCCCGCGTAGACTTCAAGCGTAACGTACCGTGGGCGTCCGAAGAGAAGGGAAATGTAAGTCATTCAGAAATAGGGAACATGGTCAATCATTGATTTAATGACTGCTTCTTTGATACTACATTAGCGTTTTTTGTGTGCAGTTGCATTCGAAATATTTATGCTTAAAAATAACTAAAACTTTTCCCTTAACTTGTGTAAAATAATTTAGAATTTTAAATAAAGAGCGATAACCTGTAAAACCTTCTTTACCAAAGCTGGAAAACATCCCTTTACGTCAGATTATGTTAAACAACGCGAAATAACCATCAAAAATACATTTTGAAAACAAGCCGGTTTTACTTTTTGGCCTTTCACATTTATTCCTAACGCGTTGCTTCAGTGATTTTGATTGACGTGCAATATTTGCCTCGAACTTTATTTCCACCACCGGCACCTCGGAAAAATTTTGGAGTTAAAAAGTTTTTATTAAACAGGTAAAATAATGTTGCAAAAGTTTTAATGGCAATTATTCAAATATAATTAAAATAGCTTTTGAAAAAACAAAATGTCGACGATGGATTTGGAATTGCACGATTTAGTACGTCACCACTAAACAAAGTGGCATGTTGGACTATGCGACCAATAAACTTAAAGCAGCTTTACAGCTGGACGTCGCTATCGCTCGGCAGAATGTTGAGAACATCTAAATAGTTGATAAATGACACTTTTACTATGGTTTTGGGGTCATATTATATTATTGGCTCTGTAGGTTTGTTTGTTTTTATTGTTGGTACCTAATATCCAAGAAAATAGTATTTTTAATGGACTATTCCGCTCATATTTTTTCAGCCAATCAAAATATAGCATTAATAAAGTTTTACCTGTATTTCATCGAGAAAATTATGGAAGGTAAAATTTTGCAGGCTTTTTAAGCCAATGAGAGCTTTTAAAGTCTTAAAGGGACCCTATTTTAAATCAAATAAATTTGGTTACTATGGTTTTAATTATTATCAAAAAAAATCCAAGAGCTAGTGAATGTCAGGTGATTGTCTTGGTCAAGATTCTTTGGAGAAAATAAAAGAAGCTGTACAAAAAACGGATCCCAATAATACCGTAAACATAAAGAATTCTATATGGCATCAATTTATGGCCTTATGTGCCAAAAGGAAATTAGAGGTTGCTTAGGTGTGGTTACACTATCGGAATTTGCAAAAATACTTAACGATTGAGCATCTAAAACGAAATAAAAAGAGTGGAGAAGATTATAAGAAGAACAGCGTAAAATCTATTTGGAATTCTGTCTCAAAACTGTTGCAGGAAAAGTGTATTAGTGGGTTTAATATTTCTTTTGACTCATTTACGGACATATATGTTTAAAAAAAAGTCGGGATGTGCGGAACGCTAAAAAAATGCTACAAGAAAAACAAGCGAAAGAAGAGTGCCACAGCTTTAGGCATAAAATATAATAATTATGCTATGGCCTCTCTCTGAGATGAAGATTATCCAGATAGGCGGCAGAGGAAGCGCTTTCATACACGCGTCTTTGAACTGGCATTGAGAGGTAATGAAGCCGCTTACTGTAAGACAGATGAAACGGACATACAGAGAAACTTTACACAGTGTGGCTTAAAAAGCTGTGAAAATAGTAAGTGGCTAGTAAGAAACACAAAAAACGTCTGTTTCTGTACAGTTCGATTATTGAAAAAACTTCTAAATAACCCAAATAATAGTGTAACAACTAATCGTTTGTTTTTAGCCGCAAATCCTAGTTGAAGAAGCGAAAACTTTTTTTTGAAAATATAACTATAGGTGTACACAGTACTGCAAAATGAACGAAGACCTCGGCGGATACAAAACTGAAGAAAATTAGGAATCACTCCCTTCGATCGTCGAGTTGCAAAAAAAGAGGCTAGGGAATAGCAGCTGATAAAGCTGACGGGACATGCAGATGCTCAATCCATCAAATTTTGTGCGCTTTTTTTGATTCCTCCTGTATTTTCCGCCAAAGACCATTAATCGAAATTCCGGCGAACACGTCTGGAGATATTGATATTAACTTACTATAACAAACTACTATAAAAATATTAATACAGTATTAAAGCAAGCAAATTTATGTCTACGATTTCCATTAGATCTTTTCCGCAACGATATAGAGAGGAAGATGCAGGATGGAGCGGCAGCGGGGCGTGACGCGTAACTCTAAATGTGTTTTATATGTTCGGGTGGAGCGAGTCTTAGTGGCTATCTTTGATCGTCTTTGTAGCTTATTTCCGGCAAAATATGCGGATGTCTATTTTGTATTCAAACGTCGGGCCAGTGCCATTTGAATTCTGCCATGTGTTGTTGTAAATGGCGTGTTTGGTGTTGCAGCTAACGTCTCCGGCCTGTCAGATCAGCATTTTCAAAGGAAAAAATTAAGTAAATCGGAAACGTGCTTTGTTTCCCGTGGAAACAAAAGACGATTAAATGTAAATCCATCTTTTTTTATCGAGATACAGAATGATATTTAATGGTATATCACATAAAAATTAATATAATCAGAATCGTATTTATTTCAAAATCGGATTATTCGAATTATTTTCCAAATCGAATTGTAATTCGAGTTATATGTATTATCTATTCAGGGTCGCTTAATATTCATATTAGGCGACGCACGGTGCAGCGATCCGTGGACAAAAATGTAAATACTGACACTTAAATATAGTGTAATGTCAATGGGCAAAATGAACGTTTTATCAGGATGATATTTTGATACACCGAAAGACCGATACTGCCTTTGAAGAAAGCCGACGCGTAACGGAATTTATTGTTTTATTATTTGTTTGTAGTGTTACCGTTAGCAGGTCTACCGTTTAAACGGTAGACCTGATTCTACCGTAATTTTTAATATGAAACATATATATGTCATTATATTATAGGTTGTTAAATCTGAAAGCTCGGATGATCTCAGGTTCTTCTTTTTTTTTTTAATTTCTATCGGGCTGGAGCCATATCCTCGATTTTTGATAACTTTTAGTGTCTTTTCTTTGTGCGTACACGTGTTTGTAGCCAGTAACTGTGCAAGAGCAACGTAAAAAAGCAAAATAATTTAGATGCTAAGTACTACTACCTAGTGTTAAAAGGCTTATCATAACACATTAAATTGTGCAAGCCCAAATTTAAATTTTCTGTTTCTTACCTAATTGCTGAATCCTGGGGATTACTTTTCATAGTAAAATTGAAGGGCTCACGACGTTACTCACCTAGAAAAAGGAGAGTTATTTAATATAAACAACGTGAATTAGGTTTATCGCGATAGAAAAAAGTTACTGTTAAAGTCTGTTTAAAGAGATCCGGTACAGAAAAAATCACACAAAGTCAGTGATTATACATCTATAGTAATTTTATTGCTTGAAAAATAACAGCTGATTCTAAGTTATCCCCCCTTTGATAACAAAAACACTTCTCACATTTTTGGAGAATGGCAGGTGTTATTTCTGGGCAGAGTTCCAAAATCGACTTTATTACTGGCAAGAAGTTCATGGTGGTTATTTTGAACAACTTCTAAAGTAATAAGAAAAATAAAGGTACCTACTTACATTTAAAATTTTTTTTTTTAAAGATTTTTAATTTTTATAGGCTTGCTATTTAAAAACGAATTAAGATGCGGACCTTTAAAGACCTTCAAATGAGGTACCACACGGCATAGGGTTACATTTAAAATTGTTGACTTCAGCTCCCTAGAGCAAGGGGGTTGAAAAAGTTCAATTACATAAAAATGTAGATTTATTAACCAATAAAATACACCTGAAATTTGGTGTCTCTATCTTTACTAATAGCAAAGTCTTAGTATGGGCAATTACCATACTAAGATTTTCCGGCACCCTATATATTGAAAACGCAAAATGACTGAACAAGCCCAAAAACAGATTCTATTTGATGAGAATTCTAATTATGAAGTGGATATATGGTTGCGAAAAGAGACATGGTCGCTTGCTCAACACCCCCCCCCCCCCTCCGGAGGCATTTTTCCGTTTCCTATTGGGCTAGCGCAACCGGGTGCGCTAATCGTGTAGGAAACGGATGCGAGACCTGTAATTCCGTTCCCTAAGTGGTTTACGCACCTCACGGTTTTATTAAGCATGCCTTTGCCCACCCGAAAAAGAAATATGTGCGTATACGCCTATCCCATCTAATTTATAGGTGTATTTTTTTCAAATTTACATACAAACTAATAATAATAAGGTAATTGTTTGCTATACCAATTTCTGCTATTTTTGCGTTTTTTGGAAAAATTCTTTTATGGTCACATTCTACAGTATTTCCTGATTGCCAATATACTTGCGCAGATAAAAAATTATGTTGCTTTTATTAATTTTTAATGAAACAAACTTATGGGACCTGGGAGCGAATAGGTGTTTGATCAGGTTTGCTGGGGTTTATTCAGGTTCTACCCACTTTTACTTAGTCTTTTTAAAATATTTTAACAAAAATTAATAATAATTAATGTATTTTATATATATTTCGTACTATTTTTAGGTTTTTAGGTTAGGTTAGGCGCGATCATCGCAACGCAAAATTATAAATTTAGAATACATCGAAATCAATCGCACTGCCAAAACAATGCAATATAAAAAAATACCAAGTAAAAGTGGGTAAAACCTGAACAAACCCCAGCAAACCTGAGCAAACCCCGCCCGTAGCGCGCGCGACTAATACTTGCATAAGGTGCGTTAACCACTTAGGGAACGGAATACAGGGCTCGCGTATCCGTTTCCTACAGGATTAGCGCACTCGGTTGCGCTAGCACTATAGGAAACGGAAAAATGCCCCCCGGAGCTACCACTGTTACTTAATAAGTACTTTTAAAAATGTTGTTTTAACCAAACATATATTTTTTGAATAAACTTTCTACAGTAAAATCAAATATAAATAACTTCCATTACTAGAAATAAATAATTCAATAACATTTCCGAACAAAATTTCAGATGTATATATACTGCACGTCAGTTCTAGTTTGGTAATTTACGTTACTTTCCGAAAACAATTACCGAGCGAACATGTAACATGTTCCATTACCGGAAATAATATTTTCCAGCTCCGGTTGAGCAAGTCGGTTAAGATCGTGACATGATTTTTGGAGTTTTTGTACTTGTACAGCTCGATGGAAAATGTTGTGCAATTATTTCTAAGTGCACTAAAGAAAGGACAATAGTTTTTAGATGAATAAGTAAATTTTTTACTTTTTAATTAAAGATACACCGTTTTTCTATTGTGTTTGTGTTTTTCTATTGGTTATAGGTTAATAAATCTATACTATAAATAAAACTATACTTATTTTTATCGTTTTAGTACATCTAAATAATAAAAGCTTGTTTTTAAAAAGTATTTTATTTTATTTATTTATTCTTGTTGATTTTTAAAATTTTAAACTTTACCGCATTTCAGATTTGATTGGGGGAAGGTGGGGGAGGTGTGAAAATTTTTTTATGCATTGTATATTAAATTTTTGAATGCGAGAATGCAGGAAAATAAGTCTTTTGAATGCTTTAACCGATTTGCAGGAAGATGGGGAGGTGCAAATTCCCCCTTGCCCTTCCGAATTGGCGCCGCTGTTCTAAGCACAAAATAAGGATAAAATTTTCAAAACCATTCGTGTCTGGTGCCCAATTTAATATACAAGAATTACGCATCCGCCTCCGAGAGTCCTGAATATTTTAATAATATAAACAAATATTTTCAAAAACGTTGCTGCTCCAACTAACTTTTAAACGCTCCCTCGCCATTCCGCCACCCTACATATACTTTTACAAATGGCCCTATAAGGCTTTTTGAAATTTCTATGCCAGCGTATTCTTCATTTACCTTTTTTACGAGTGCCACTTTGTTCCATAAAATACTAAAAGGGTATCTTCCACGTACACGACTTTACTCTTACTGTTCATACCCCGAAAACCTTGACAGGACCGCGGTTTTGGTGTAACTTCTGCAAAGGACTAATTTTGTTGTGAATCCTTCTTTATCGTTTCCATTCCATGGTTTTCCATAAAAGAAAAAGTTAGTTAGGGACATAATGAATGAGCACCGCAACGGATCCTCTTTTAAAACAAAGTCTCGGGAATAGTTTTCATAACACGAATTTCGCATTTCGGGCATTAAAAAGTTTTAAAACGCATTTTGGTCTTTTAAAAAGGATTTTAAATAAATAGAAGATATGCTACACCGAGAAGCCAACAGATAATTGCGATATACGGAGTATGGAATTCACTGTATATTAATTAGTGCATATCCTAAATCCGGCACATCCTTGTATGAATTCAAATTGAAGAAAAATATTCATGAATGGCGCTTTGCAATAAGCTGGTAATCGCCCCTTAAACTTTCTCTAACCAATGGTACCCGGCAAGCAACACATGACACAGAATACGTTGCCAATTCTATCAATGATTTTTCGATGCAACAATTCAGCATAAGAAATAATATTATTGTTACATTTGTAGTAAAATACCTTTAAAATACACTTCTTTTGAAAATGTTTTAGATTACTTACTTACTTATCCCGATCCTCTTCTACCTTATTCGGTGTAGAGGTGATGATTGGTCTCCACCGCTTTCAGTTTTTGGCCTCTTTTCTTGCTTGTGTCCTGTATAGCATATTTGCAATTAATTCTTCTCGAGTCCTGGTCCATTTTCATATCAAAAATTTCCCATTTCGTGGCTTTGGCTTCCTTCCCATTATTCTTCATTTTATTTCCTTCTGTTTCATATTTTTGGTAATCGTCATTATTTTTATTGTTTCCAAGGTACCCTCTCCCTAATTATTTTTTCTTTTTAATTTCTATGTTTATCACATTGCTCCACCTGTCTTCTTCTATTAGTATTCTTGTTCACTCCACATATTTCTGTGGCTGTTTTTGTTATAATATTTTTGAAGACTTCCCATATTTTGTCCGGTTTATTTTCTTCTCATATTTCCTCCTAATATATTCTTCCTGTAGTCTATATGTCTTTATTTTTAAATACTCTAGTTTCTTTACTTCTTTGCTTCTTTCCTCTTTATTCCCTCGTCTGTCTTTTATGTTTTAGATTAGTAAATACCAATACACCAAGCAACACTGACAACATAGAACAGCCATTACCTAATTGAATACGGGAAACTTACGCTTGGCTAATAAATTAACAGTAACAAAAGTTTTATTAACAAATTGAACACAATACTTCAAAGATTCCACGGTATTTTGTCGCTATCCGCACTACTAAAATCTAATGTTTTTGTTACTTTTAAAGCAAAATTTCAGTAAAAATTACTTCCTCTGGAATGTTTTCTTTCTTATTAAACTTAACAAGGTGATACAACATTAACAAATGAAGGACAAAAACGTTCCACTAATTAAATACAATATTTAAAATAATTCACCGCATTTTTCTACTGTCGGCACTGTTGAAAAACTGACAAATAATTTATTTATTTATTAAAAAGCGCAACTCTCTTAGGCCAAGATCTAATTAAACACGTTATTTGACATTCATGACCAAGTATAGGCAACCCACAAAACACTTTTTAATTTTAGTTGTATGAGGGAAAAGGTGCACATGACTTATTGTTGTAAGCAGCTTGACTGATCGTTTACCTGTCAAATAATCCGAGCAAAATGGTGAACAATACTGAATTGCCGCTAATATAGGAGTTCGGCTTGAAAATGAGCATTGAAACAAGAAAAAACAGACGGGGCAAAGGGACTGGAAGCAAGAGCAAGATAAGATGTATTTTGTCATTTTCAAAGACGCGAAAAAACATGTCGTACTTTTTCACAGTAATAAAATTTAGTATTATAGTATGCTCCCCACTTTTTTTGTAAGGCAGTTAAATGGCTTCTGGAGCATCAATTTAATTTCAAAAGAATACAAATTTTCTCATTGTAATACCCTACACAACAGATGCTATACCGAATACAATAACTTCACTTTTTACACGAGCTTTTAGTTTCATAACTGTGTTGTTTCGAATGGCAACATCATTTTTATGCATGCTGCATATTTTGATACTCAGTCAGTTTTATGCTAAAAAATTCATCCTTAGCCATCCGTCATATTTAAATAGCGTAGGAAATACCACTTTTTCTCGACACTAAAATATACAGACGTATTGTCGACGAAGAAATGTGTTATATTATATGTTGCAACTGAGGCGTCAACTTTGTAGATAAAAATGTCGAGGGAACGTTGGCCGTTAATTCTTGATATTGCATAAAAATGAGACAAAGATTTAATATAAAAGTTATTTTAAAATCGTAAACATTGTCAATAGATTTTAACTGGTTAATAAAATAAAAGCAATTTGTTGGCATAATAAAATGTTTGTTATTTCAATAATATGGAATTTTAAGTTTTTTCCTGGGAGTGGAAAACTAAAAAAAAAGAAAATATTGGTCCAAATTTTCTTGGTTTCATTCGTTAACCAAACGTAAAAAAAATAGTCAATACAGTGAGTATTTTAAATAAACACAATTCTTACTTATGTCTTTAAAACATGAGAAAATATCCATGACTATACATTTTACTACACTGCTTTATGCTCACCTTAAAGCAGGTCTTTAATGCGAAAACAAGCATGTTTTGGGCATTATTAACGCCTTGACGATGTGTCCTTAAAATTACGATCTCTCATTTTCTACATCATGGCACACTATACAAAGGCAATACCGTAAATAACCTGAGCAATTTTATTCTTTTTCATTTTTAAATTGCTTTCGTGCCTTTTCATTAAAACCAAAGATTGGCCGTGTTATGTGACAGTGTTGACATGTACGTGTAATATAAAGCCTTTTATCTTGAAGGTGTATTTCATATACCCGTTTTATTACTCACCGAATTTATATTTTAAAATCTAATCAGGGCGTTAGCAGGGGGACAGTTAAAACGAAATTTAGGGAGCATCACAAGTCGGTGATGGGCAATAAGCATATATTCCAAATAAACCTGAAATATTTTTGTTTGTATGTAGCACCCCTAGGTTAAGCTTTACGTGAACATGTAGATTCACACTTATGTTTGCTTATTTCCTGACGTCACTTGGCACTAGTGATTGCAATCCCGCAGTGTTTTAAATCCCGCAGGGCATTTGCAGGATTGGTTCTAATCCCACATAGGTTTTTTAATTTAATAAAATTCGATAAATTAATGTTTATTTAATGAATTATTGAACCAACTTTAATTTTTTATTATAAAAATCAACAAATAACCGTATTTCAGTTAAAAAAATGATGTAATTTAAAGTCTAGCCTCTCTTAACTATACTACTATGACTATAAATCAGTCAAATTTCTTATCCATTAAAGTAACAAGTAACTTTGGGCAAACGAACTTCAAAAATGAACTTCAAACGTTTATACGCGGGATCCCGCATAGGTTTTTTAATTTTAGAAAATTCGATAAATTAACGTTTATTTAATTAATTATTAATCCAACTTTAAATTTTTATTATAAATATCAAAAACTAACAGTATTTCAGTCAACAAAATTATGTAATTTAAAGTCTAGCCTCTCTTAACTATACTACTATGACTATAAATCAGTCATTTCTTATCAGTTAAATTAACAAGTAACTTTGTGCAAATGAACTTTAAATGTTTATTATTTTTCTACCAGATATAATAAGTCTTACTAGATTTTATAGTAAATCACATTAGTTTGTTTGTAAGGTAAGTAAGATACTTATAATACCTAAGCAGTCTCATTAATTTTCATATTATAATACCACGGATATTTGGCAGATACACGTTTTCGCGTTATTTTTTAAGAGTTTAAGACTTTTTCATGACTACGCGGATCCTCATAGCTGGTGCGGGATCCCCCACGCCGTCAAATGATTCGGGATTCCGCGGTATTGCGGGATCACACTTTGCGGGATCCCACTTTGCGGAATTGCAATCCCTACTTGGCACTGAGGACAAAGGGCTGATTTTTAAATTGTAATAAATTATACCGAGGAGTCATTTATTACAAATTCGTTATTATCGTGGCAATAAATAATAAAATATATGCATATTTCTTATTGTTCCAATAATTTTTAAAGATTCAAATATACCGGAGTACTGTGAGTAAAAATTTGTAATGAAAATTTTAAAAATGTATTTCTTTATTTCAGTAATTCAATTTTTTTTTTTTTGGATATTGCTTCTTCCTGCCAATCGTGATCCAGATTTTTTACCGAATAAAACTCTATCGATGTCTAGGGGTCCATAAAGCCATTAATAATATTAGAAAGGAAGTTGTAACGCTCAATGTTATGTTTTTTGCTAAATCGGGACCGATGATACATTTTTATATTTCACCTTTTTATTTCTGAAAAAACAATGTTATACCGGAATCGAGTATACGGGAAAAGCTTTTTTATTGTCATCGATAAAAAATGTCGGGGTATTATGTAGCAAAAATATCCTCAAAAAATATGAAATACAATACCAATTTTTATAATTTTCATAAAGTGTCCAAAAAAGCACATATTGCACCTATAGTAAAAAATATATATATCCCGGAAAAGAGGCAGAGTCGGCTCCAGGATCTATGTAAATTCTAACTGTCCGATATGTTTGTATATATATATATATATATATATATATATATATATATATATATATATATATATATATATATATATTATTTTTGTTATATCAATAATGTTTTGTTGGGATAATATTAACTATAATGTAACTAAACTGACAGTGGTCAAGAATTTGAATGATATTGAAAATGGCATATAATTTTTTCTGTGCGTGTGTATTCATTCTTTGTACGTACTCAACAACAAGGCCCAAAATTATTATGTAACTCAACACGAGAGTCCTAAACGTTAATATAAGCTTAAAACAAGGCTGCTAAGTCCCTCCCTCTGGTGTGAAAATTTCGAATCCAGTAGCCAAAATATAATTTCCTATTTATAAGGTTTTGTTTACTTTTTGTAAAATTACATTCTTTACTTTATGACATAAACGCTAATGCAGAATTATATCTAAGGAAGGTGAATTTTATCATCATGTATCATTCCCAAGACCCATTAGGCACTCCAAATTCTCAGGAGTCAGATATGAACACGGGAATGTTGAACTAATGGGGATGTGTTGTCTCGCCGGCGCTCCATAAAAGCAGATGTTGTTCACGTGGGTGCTGCAGATCTCATTTCCGTGCCTAAATTCACCCCTCGAGCTGCCACCGATCCTGAATTATAGATGCCCGTTGTATATTTATCGATGTCCTTTTTCTAAAAGTGCAAATTTCCTTGTTTAGCTTTACGTATGGGCACTGGGGATTATGTAAGTTCGTACCCTTTTGTTGCGGATTTTGTTTACCTGAAGCTGTTTTACTACTCCTGCTTTCTCATCGAGTTTTATATAGAAAATTTTATAGTAAAAGGACATGTGGGTAAGATAAAACAATGGTTAACTTTTAAGGGTGGTTATCCACTTAATCTCGGAATTTTAAGAATATTCCCGGGATTACTATACAAATTTTAAGACCTGGTACCGATTTTTGTGATCTTCTGGTTGATCAGTTAGGTTTTGGCCTAGAGTTACTGTCTTGTCAGTGGACGTTAGTTCGACGTTAGACGTTAGTTCTAACGATTTTTTAAAAAATATTTCTGCGATTTGCTTAGTTTCCAAATACTTTTTCTCTTGTAATTTGTTCTGTGTCTACGGATGGGGTTTTGAAGAGGACAAATTGACCAAATTTTGCAAAATATGTAAAAAGTCACTCCTAATAAAATAAAAGTTTTTGCTGGTAAAATAAATAAGATTCGCGTTATGAAAAATTTAATTTTTTATACAGGGAGCATAGAAAATACAAAAACGGTATTTCGCGTAATAGTAAACATACCTTTTTATTATCATTTATTTGAAGTATTTCATTTATCATTTTCTACCAAATGAACAAATATGAAATATGTTTTAAATTAAATCCTAAGCCGAAGCACTTTATTTTGTTAAATTCCAAACTATTCTCTCTCACACCTTTGACCAGAGTACTAGTTTTTACATATTAAACAATACCGATATCTATGAACATGTTTGTCAATGTCTTAATTAAATGAAGAAATTATTTAATTTAAAATAGTTCTCATGAAAATGCTATGTACTGAACAAAGGATTTTTATAGTACAGTGTTGTGGAGATGGCAAAGTAGCATACCGCTACATTATGGAACAATTTAGCGAGAAATTTGTAGAAATCCCAATAAATGAAATGACAATCTACAGCACAATAAAAGAGTTCCAAAGAACTTGTTCGGTTTTAAATCTCAAGAAGAAAAAGAAATATGATCATAACGATGCTGGCACAGTTTTAGTTCCTCAGTATGTTAGAGAAACACCTGTGATGTTCCCTAGAAATTGTGCTAATCATCTAGAAGTTGTGAAAGAAACTCATATTCAGAAGATCTAGAGGTATGGTTTCGGTCGCGCGCACGCCTGTCGCGTTTCCCAGTCGCGCGCGAGCGCAGCTGGCAGCCGCTGCTGATGGGTGGTTTCGGTAGTACGTTTGGCGGAGCGTGTTTCAGTATAGATTTGATATTTTGGATAGCCTTTAGGATATCCTAGTTCATGTAAAACATTACTATTGACAATATTTTTAACTTCATTGTCCAAAATTTTTTGTATCTACTTACTATTTCTTCCAACTAAAAAAGCAATCTTCTTCCAGGCATTCTCTTCAATAACGAAATGTTTGTCTTCGCAATCATAAATAACAGGATACTTCTGAATTTCTTGCACCAATATCTCTTCCTCATTCGATGAAAAAGGGGTCATTTTTCTACCTGCGCTACGATGTACGAGGCCTCGCTTTATTTATATAATGTTCTTACCCTAGTTGCCCCAAAATCACAAATTGTTATTAAAAATGATGTCTTCACTCTTCAGTTTACATTCTTGTGAAGACTGCCCGCCGCTGAAACTTCAAGTAATTTTTTCACTTCTTGCTGCTTAAAACTGACATTATCGGTATATTAGCTATGTCATTATCGTAAACATGATAATAATTAACTTTTCATCCACTTTTTACAAACAAAAACACACTTTTCTTTACTTTTGAGAGGTAAAAAGACAAAAAGGAAACGGACAACCTCACGTTTTAAACTACTGTCAGAACTGATAGTGACAGTTCCTTCAAAAGTTCCGGTATATCACGTGGTACAACACCAAAAAAAAGAATATTTTATATTTGCTTCAAATTTTAACAACGGGAAGATTGGATGGTAGCAATATAGTAGTAATACTAGTATGGTATTTTCAGAGCAGTTTCAGAAAAAATAAATTGATAGCACAAAACTTAGTTGTTTATTGCTAAACCTAGTTATTACTAAACGGGGCTTAGCACTAAATAATCTAGTCGTATGCATATTTACTGTATCATCAAACATTTACATGCTAAATCAAAAGAAAATCAATGCTCAACTTTGTGCTTTAAATTTATAATACAAAAGTCAAGTTTTTTTTTTCGATTATTCTCCCCTAAAACAAAAAAGGTACATTATACCTTAAAAAATCGCCTCTCCATAAAAAGCAGACACGGTAAAAATTTTATCGTCACACTTCATTGTATTGATTTATAAAAGAAATCATGGATAATAAGAGAAACCGTAAAATATTTCACAGTAAATTTGCTGATCATTTGCGTATGACGAACGCCAGTTTATTAGCAAAAATCCTTATGCCGGATTTCCCTATTTCATGCTTGGCTGATCCAGAATGTCATTCTGTTAAAATAAAGGACTACAGTTTTCCCTAGCTCGCGCAATGTGCACATGAATTTATAGGTTCATTATTCTTGCCAGTTTACCGAACTGTAACTATCCAAAGTTAAAATAATCGGAAAAATACGTATATTATGCATTAAAGCTTTAAGGGTGCGCCTTCGTAATGACAAAAAAAAGGAACCTAGATGGCAATATCATCGCCAGTCAGAGAGGTAGGTTTTGCAATTTATTGTTGTAATATTTTATGGTTGTTTCTTTTTATGAAGATTGAAGCAAAAACCTTTAGAGACAAAAGTTGTAGGGCTTGAAACATATGTATATGAAGTTACAAGTTGTGAGCCAGGAAATCCCGTATTAATCACAGCATCCCGCGCCATTGCGAATGGATTCCCTCTTAGGTGCCCCCAAAAAGCAGCATCCTGTTCAGGGTTGGAAAGTTTGGGACGACATGAACCAAGTTTTCTTTTTACTGAACCCTCTTGCTTACACCGTTGATTAATTTCTATTATAATTTTCTTATCCTTATTATAGAACTGTGCTGCACGAATCCTCCATCCTTCTTCGATTTTGGACACTATTTGAGCATTTTTAATTTCAGATAACTAACGTATCATTTTAATTTCCTATTCTCAATGTTAGTCAAGCATTATCACCATGCACTTTCAAAATTTATTACCACGACGCCAATAAATTTCACTTTCAACCGCCTGTGTATCTGATAACCTCCAATAAATAATCACTGACACCAACCGGGTTTACGCAAATATGACGAAGGTTGCTCTCATTCTAATTCTTGTGCTATTGTTTTATTAATACAACTGACTGTACTTTCATAGCATGGTGGCGAAGCTTAGAATGGAAGCGTTGGCATCGCTTTTTCTTTGTAGCACGTGCCGTAATTCCGTTCATTCGTGGCTTAAACAGTTGTCAAGGCGTATTTTGTATTATCGCAGTCAGCTTTGGTCATTCGGATTTATAATACTTATACTGCCGGAATTACAATTTCAATACAAGTGGTGAAACCTTTGGTTCCCGTGACCAAGTGCACTTGTGTTCTTGGTAGTTTTAAAACTAAAATAGTGGGCTTAGTTGACGTGACCGCTCTGAGAGGTCGCGTGTTGTTTCTGTTGAACGGTGAGTGATATGTAACTCGCAGTTTTAGCTATGGGCTTAGACGCGTGCTGCGCGCCGCGGTTTTGTAAGGACGTGTAGTCTGGTTGTACCTCATGGTATTGATACTTTTACTTTAAGAGTTGGTTGTGTCATTTATATAACAGACAGGATGGAGTTAAAATTTAAATCGAACAGGGCATAATATGTTTTTTAACATCTAGTTTTGACACCCGACCGTCTGACGCTTTGAGGGGTTGGTTTCCTCTGTTGTCGATACTTGAAAGTATCAAGTGCAGATTATCGAATAGATACTACAACTACAACTAGCAACAACGCATTTTGCTCCAACAATTCGAAAAAAAATGAATATCGGGTTCGTCGTGGCTGTATGAGGCCCCGTTGGCTTTTTTGCGTGTAACTATAGAGGGTAGTGGGTGGTCAACCCTTACGCCCTTTAAGGGTACTTGGTGGATTTGGAATGCCGCCCCAAATATTCTTTCCGGGCTTTTGGTGTACTTTTTGGCTGATTGGTGCCGTTGTTTAGTTGTTATGCCTGGAAGGATAACGTTGTTAAACAAATTCCGAGCCTTAATGGCCGACACGCAGGCTTCAGAACCGCCAAATAACCGCTAAGGTCTCAATCTCATCTCAACAACATTTCAACTTTAGATCTCATCTCAACCATATTTTATCTCAACCTCAACCATATCTCACCTCAACCTCAACTACATCTCAATACTACGTATCTCATCTATACCTCAGTTACATCTCATCATCTCATTCTCATTTAGAGGGAGTCCCAACTTCTCAACGGTGGGGACTGACACACCCAGGCCGTCATAGCCTTGGGCCTGGACACCTTCACCGGTGGACAGCAGCAGCACTCCTTCAGGCAACCTTTTTAACTTTAAATTTTTTAATTTTGTTTATGATATTTTCTTTTGTAATCTTATGTTGATTATTTTACGCTTAATGTTTTAGGCCTTATGAGGTTATGTATACCCGCTTTAGTTTGCGGTGATCTATTTCAAGCAAATCGATTCGTACGCTAAAATTTCTTATATTCTTTTTTTTTTCTCCTTCGGAGCTGGAATGTAAAATTACAGTATAAGCTGTTAATGTGACTAACAGAACTCTACCGATTAATTTTGTTTTGTGAAACGATGTCTATTCCTTCCTTAGTGAAAATAAATTGTAAATTTGTTTTAAAAAAAGTGTTTTATTTGACTCACCAAGCGGCGCAGTTTCAAGTTAGTTAATTTTTATTATGTTGGCTTTAGTTATTCAGTGAGTTGAAAGCGAGGTCACAATGTTACCTAGGAGGGATTCTGCATTTAACTCGGCTACAAAAACAGTGGCGCCCTTTTAAAACCCCACTCTCTAGCATTTGGGCTAGGGCATTCTTTGGCACGCATGCGCAAGCTCCTTGCATTCAGCTCGACTCGTTGCCTGTTTAAATTTTGAATTTTCAGAACTTTGGAATTTTTGATTTTTCAGAAATCTGAATTTTAGTTCTGAAGTGTAAGTTGAAGTTTATTAAATTATTCTTCATTACGGAAAAGAGCTTGGCAGTGTGTAAAGTTTTTGCGTATTTTTCAGAACAATTTTAAATTATTTTTGGTTTTCTTAAAAGGACTTTATCCATAAACTTTGAAAAATAGTGCGTCTATTACAAGTGTGTGGAAAAACTGATTCCATCCGGAACTGTTTTTTTACAGGTTTCCTCGGTGGAATACAGACGGCTGGGACAGCCATAGCGACGACGCACGACGTCGAATGTTTAGCTTTCTCTTTCTCCTCTTTCCTTGTCCGACACACGCACCATGTATAAAACAAAATAAAAGGTCCGGTATGAATGAATGGAATCGTCTCTCCTTGCTGAACCTCAACGGATTTTACTATTGATTTAACAGATTAATCTATTGTATCAAGCCCCGCAACCCTTTTTTAATAATGCAACAATTCATTATTTAAATCGACAAAAGCAACTCTATCACAGCTCCATTTGACGAAGTCCATAACAAACCAATTAAATGTCAATAAACTACATAAACTTTTAAAGTAATATTTTTACCCATATGAATACAGAAATTTTTAATATGCCTGCAGTATCAAGAGGTTTATTTATTTTACGCGTCAGTAAAATAAATTTTCATGAATTAAAAGTGTCAGTGCATCCAATGTAATATTTTACAAACGTTATCTGCACACCGCATTTATTCCAAATTTATTTTGGAGTTTTATTTGACTAGATGATGTAAACTCATTTTATTAAAGAATTTATTGAAATGCAAAGGGTTAATATTTCAGTTGCAGATGATATTGCTTGTTGCGGTTTATTCTGTTTTTGAAATCTGACGGAACGGAATCGTTTTTAAAATGGTTGATGCCGGCTAATATTTTTTTGGTAAATGCTGCAACGATAAAATGTAAATTCAGTTTATTCATTTATGGAATTTTATTTAAAATCAACTTGGAAAAATGTATGTGCGTTTGCATAGATTTTGTGAGTTTTGTCGGCGTATTTATTTGAATCTCATAAGGAAGAGTCATAAGAAAATCGCCAGTCGTGAATTATAGGTCTTCGAAAAATTTTCAAAAAACAAGTTTCCGAAAATATTTTTTTAAGAGATGCCACAAGGCTACTTCCAGCAGGATGGCGCACCAATTCAAGTAACTCTCGATAATTTAAATTTTTTGGAAGAATTTTTCGAAGACCGAATCATTAGTCGTAATATGTCAGTTGGGTGGTCACCACGGTCCTGCGATATCACGCCGTGCTACTTTTTTTTATGGCCACACATTAAAAACTCGGTTGTTAAAACCCCTTGTGAAAACTTAGATGTACGGGCTAGAACTACAAATATAAATTTCAGTAGATTAGCAACTCCACCCAAGTGCTCACCAATATTTTCGATGCTGTAAAAAGAGGAATGAGAACATGTTAGGAAGTACAATATGGACAGGGGCACGTCTCTCATTTAGTTTAAATTTATATTTTTTAGGTTCTTTGCTGTATATTTTTTTTTAGTTCTGTATTACGCAATGACACAGACAATAATGCAATTTTCTTAAAAATAAAATCTTCACAACTTGACAGTTTTATTTTTCATTCTCCTATACCTTACCTATGTTACCTCAAGACATGCGTGATTCATTTCACGGTATACTTTAAGGACGTTTTTTTATCTAAAGTTATTTTCGTACCTATACGTTTTTGGAAACTATATTTTGAATTCTAATAGTTTGGAAAATAAAAATGAGAAATAATTCCTGAGCAAACCTAAAAAACCGGAGCAAACCTACGAAACCTAAAGAACATGCTCAAATTGGCCTTTCTTGGATTTGGTTAGATCTGATTACATTTGATAGGACTTTTTCCTGTCTCTGTCTCTTTTATCAGCATTTGCGGAACTACACTCACGGAAAATTATACTCTCTTTTCAAGAATATGAATTCTGATGAATCAAGTACTCGAATTTCCTTCTTTGACAAGGAAAACAAAACTGGCTCCGTAGCCTTGCCCTGGAACATAAAATTTTCCATTAGAAAATCAATTTAAAACTTCAAAAAGAAGCAAAAAGGCGGAAATAAATTTCGCGCTAAAATTGTTGTCGTATTTGCATTTTCAAAATAATACAATATGAACAGACGACCAAAGGCTTTTCGGCGTAAAGGTCATCCCTGGAATACTAAGCAACCCCAAGTTGGTTTTATCACTTTCTAGCTTATTCGTTATTCACCCTTGCCGCTTTGTTTTGCAACCCAAAATAATCCAGTTTGGGTAACTTTTTTGCTCGTTTTTCAGCTTTCCAATTTTCTTTTTCCCCTTTTAACGCTGTTGCCGATACGATCTGAAAGGTGAGTTTTTTATTGGCACAAAGTCCTAAAACCGTAATTAAAAAATCCCGTATATTCAGCAGGGTTGGTTTCAGAATAAATTAATTATTGGGAAAATTTAACCTTTTAAATTAAACATTTTATTGAGCTATAGACAAATTAAACTGGATAATATTCATCAAGGAGGAGAAAGAAGTGTATATTAACCTGAATATTGGGTCTTTTCAATAAGTAAAAAATATATTTACAGCTTTTTGACAGCGACAATATAAAGGGGGATGCGATTTGAAAAAACATATACCTACTCCGAGATCTATTATAACTTAATACACGTAATTAAGCTCAAAATATGCAAAATTTTCAAAGCGAACTCGCGTAACGCGTGCCGTTGCCTGTAAGTAGGGTCAATAACAACCTACATGAAGTAAAAGCGTAATAGGTGAACTGCGGCCACTGCGAAACGCGCTTTCTCAGGCCCAGGCCATGACGGCGACGCGAGAGACATGATGTTATGTTGTTAACATAACATAATCCCCCTTAAAACTTACACATTTAGCAGAACGTTCTTAAAGTAATTATGAGCCCTTTAATAAAAATTATTTCTCTTGTTCGGCAAACCACTCCTCAGCAGCACATAATGGCTTCGTTATTTGTTGAAAATTGCATATCTTTTAAAAGTTTTTTGAGTTTTGGGAACAAATAATACTCTGACGGTGTTAAATCCGGAGAATTGTGCGGGTGGCCAATCTGGGCTGTAACCAGGCGGGGCTGACCAGGGCTGAGCCCTGGTTAAAAAAATTCAGCCCTGATAAAAAGATAAAGCTGGTTATTTTAAAATGTGTTTTAGGATTGTCGGAAATAAAGATATTAATGAAAAAAATTACGCACTGATGATCCGTTCAACCAGAGAGCCAAAGAATCAAATCATTAGTAAATAAACCTTAACACATGAAATATTCGCTAAGTGATTAATAACGTAACTGTGATAAAACCGATTAGGTACCCATTACATTTTCAGTAAAGTTTCTAATACGGGCCTGCGGAATCTTCGTTTTCAACTTTAACAGCAATTAGCTGACCGTAGAGATATTCTATAAGTCAACCACGAATGTTCGATTCAATTTCCTTAGCTTTTGAAAGAAGAAGAACAGAGACTTAAACGAGATCTATTTTTTTTTTTAATCACAATCGTAAGGAAAGGAAATTGCTAGTTTTCTAGTTTGTGTTTTCTAAAATGTTCCTTATTATATTTTAACTACTTTAAGATTTAAAATTTAAGTTGTTTCTATATTCTGTTTTTATACTTGTGTTTTTGACGGTTGTATACAGGGTGTCCGAAAGTCTTAGTATTTTACTTTAGTAAAGATAGAGACACCAAATTTTAAGTGTATCTTGTTGGTAAATAAATCTACTTTTTTATGTAATTTAACTTCTTCAACCCCCTTGACGGGTGACGCTAGGGAGTTGAGGTGAAAAAATATTACCTACTATATTCGTAAAATTCCCGTGATGCTGTTTTAGAAATATTTTTAAGGGTTAGGGCAACTCTATATGTTTTTCAACCCTACTAGTCATCTAGAAAACAAATGTTTTCCAACAGTAATTAATTGATTATTTTTCTTATTTACAAGCAAATATTAAAAGAAAAAATTCAAAAGATTGAGTATGCTTCATTATTTTCTTCATTAGATTAAAAAAGCTGGAACAATGTATGGAATGTTCTAGGTGACAAGTCCGCATCACAAAAGTTTCTTAATAATGGTCAAATAAAGTTTTAAATTTTAGTTTAACGGTAGTGAGTGGTACACAGTGCCGGCTCAAGGAGGGGGGCGGTGGACTAAAGAGGGCGCTGAGTGGAATAAAAATTGTAAAGCTGAAAAACAATAACAGTTGTACAAAAAAAATTGCCACAACTGACACACAACACAGTTGATATTTTCTGGCGTGACATCTTTTATTCTATTTTTTGAAATTACTTGAGCTTTTCTCAAAGATAAATTGGGATGACGTTTCAAGAAATTTCGAAACCATTATTTGCCAGCATTCGCATCTTTGGTTCAAGACGGATGAGGTAGTTTATTCCTTATAGCAAAGCTGATACACCATTCTGCGAATATCTGCGAGTCCTAGACCATATCTTTTGTCCATTTCCAAACAGTACTCTACCAAGTCTTCTTCCATTTTAGGCGATAAGACTGGTTTGCGACCAATTTGTAATTTACATTGTTCTTCTAAGGGTTGCTCACGTTTGACATATAATTCAACGGTTATTTTTCGAACGTTGAAGCTCTTTGACGCCTTTAAATACCCCATTTCCTTACTTCTAACTGCGTCAATGGCATTCTTCATATTCTCCGGATTTCATTTTTCATGTGGGAGTACTTTTTCAGGTATTTTATTGAATTTTTTTTTCGTATAGATCAAAAAGTCTTAAAATCGTTCATTTAGTTGGGTCCCTAATTTTGGATATCCAATTTTAGGACACCTTTCTATCCAGAATTAGGCAAGTTTATG
This sequence comes from Philopedon plagiatum, assembly GCA_963971165.1. NCBI lineage: Eukaryota > Metazoa > Arthropoda > Insecta > Coleoptera > Curculionidae > Philopedon > Philopedon plagiatum. Next base: position 131,863,327 of record OZ020191.1, on the reverse strand, counting down.
TCATTAAAATAAAAAAAAATCTTGACAGATATCTTTGTTTCAAACAATTCGGCTTATTTTACAACTATTCTGGTACATGCATGCGAACTTTCACTCTCCTACGCTAACTACTTACCTTTTTATAATAATTTTTAGGCACAGAAACAAAAATCTCCATGTCACAAATAAAGGGCCCCGAAAAATGTTCGCCTGCGGCGCTTTCCACCTTCCCACTTTCCATAGTGGCAGATCCTCCCCCAAAACAAAATCCTGAATACGCCACTGGCGCCACCTCGTAGTGAACACTAAACAGTCAAACTGGGTGTTCCACACAGGGTTATTCTATGTGAAAGACCTCGCTCGTTTTGTGGATTCAATTACAGAAAACTATTACCAAGTTTTGAGATGATGTAGTGTCCAAAATTAGGCAACTATCCAATATTAGGCGACTTTCCTCTACATCTTTGTGTTTTTACGTTCGTTTTATTTAAATGGATAATACCTAGTGAAAATAAAAATTGGAAAATTTTATCGACTTTGGCCAGCTTTGAATAGCCCCGGGCAGTAAACAGCCTCAAGCCGGCACTGGTGGTACACTGTTGAATTCAGAATAAAAAGGGCTTCTAAAATTTGACATCAAAAAATCAGAACCTTATTTAAAAAAATGAAGTGATGGTCGCTGCGCAAATACGAAACGTCGAATATAAAAATTGATAACGTAATCTTTAAGTTCACTGAAAGTTACTCTAAAGGAGTTCTATTAGTTTTGCCTTACCTTTCATATTAACGCCAGAAAAAAAATAAATCAAAATTTCTAAAATTTGATTTCATCAAAATAACTCGAAAATGAAAAATTATCTGAATAATTTCGGAACATCATTTTATTAGTTCTTTAATTATGCAACTTTTTTCCCGTTTAGCCAGAGTTATGTATTTCTAACTGTTAACGAGATCCCCATACTGGCCCCCCTTATCTTGCACACCGTGTATAATTTTTATTTTCAAAGTACTTACCTACTTAGCTCAAAAAAAGCGGAACTGCTGAAATGCTTCGGTACAAAAACAAAGATGTTTATTTCCTTCGGTATTGTTTTTTTACACGACTTTAAGTTCACTTAATTCGAAACTGACCAAAAGTTTTGGAGTTAGTCAAATTTCTATTAGGGAAACACCAAAAAGAACAATCCTTTATATAAAGCAAAGTTATTCGCCAAACTAAAAATAGTTCCTTGGAAGTCTAACGACTTCTAAATAGGAAAAAGAAAAATGAATCTTCAGCGCAAAGATAATGGAAACTTTGTTTTGTATGATCGAAAAATTCCCAGGGGTCGTGGATGAAAAAAGAAAAGTCGAAAATGAGTTGCCAAGAATAACGGAGAGAATAGGTTTGAAAATAAAGAATGTTGTTAAGCGAGTTGATTGGTGTGTTGAGGATGAGGTTTTTATATAACCTATAACCAGAAATATCGATCACAAGGACAAAGTAATAAAGACGCTTCGAGTAAATAAAATATATCTATATATCGCTGTCACAAAAGTAAAAGAAGAAAATAATATTCTAAAAATTGGATTCAAATGAATTTTAAGGAAGAATTTGCTAATGGGCTGGGGATCTGTCCTAAGCCCTACACACAAAAATATTATTGTAGTATTAAGTATTTGAGGCCATCCACGTATACTTCAAGCCTAAGTACAACGTACCGTGCGCGTCTGGAGAGAAGGAAAATGTAATGCATTTACCCGGGATTTAAGAGATATGAGGTTGAAAAGGGAAGGGAAAACTTCTCTAACATTGAAAATGGTAATAAAAAGTATTCCCCTTGACAAATATGTGTAGAACCGATTTTTTAAAAAATAAACGCGAAATCAGATGTTCAGTCTGATTCGTTTTCATTGACCAACCCTGTACACAATAAGGACCTAAAAGTTGGAATACATTCGTTTAAAATTCAGGCACATTTTTTCCTAGAAAAACGCTCGGACATGTCAAGTTTTGAGTTTAGGTGTGGATTGTTTTAACTAAATTTGATTTATACAGGGTGACTCAAAAATAAGATATCATGTCACACTTAATAAATTTTTAATAGAAACCTCTTTTTTTATTTCATTTTTGAATTCTGCGAAAAATTTCAATCATATTTCATGTATCATACCCTATATCTAAATTGAACCGTTTTTGACAAACAAGTTTCTTTATACTCGCCCGGTGCGTGAATATCTAAATATACAGGTTTTTCTGGGCTATGGATTCGTCAACGGGGTCCAATACAATGGCCGGCCAGATCCCCCGATTTAACCCCGCTAGATTATTTTCTGTGGGGCTACCTCAAATCCAAAGTGTACGACAATAATAGACCAAATAATATTGACCACATGAAAAACCAAATAATGCAAGAAATTAGATTAATAGAACCTCAAGTAGTTCTGTTCTGCAAGAATTCAAATATATATATATATATATATATATATATATATATATATATATATATATATATATATATATATATATATATATATATATATATATATATGTATGTCAATTGCCGGGTTCCGGGACTTTTGTAAGTGCTATGTACATAGCGTTGGATGCAACATATATAAGGTCAACTATGTGAAAAAACTTGAGATTTTTAAATTCATGCTCAAATTATTGAGATATGCTACATTAAGTATGTTATGTCGTGTTCCAAGACATTTTCGTATATAAAAGTATGTATATATTTTAGGTTGTGTACATAGCGTTGGATTTAACATACATAAGGTCAACTATGTGAATAACTTGAGATTTTCAAATTCATGCTCAAATTTTTGAGATATGCTACTTTCAGTATGTTACGTCGTGTTCCAAGACATTTTCGTATATAGATATTATGTGTATATTTTGTTTTGTGTTTATAAGAGTATTATTGTACTTCATATTTGCCTTTTAAAAAAACCTATGGTATTCCTTTTATGCTAGAAATATTTTAGTTACATGACATTTTGTAAGAATCGTTTATTTCCAGGACAATTTTGAAAGTTAGAAATGGAGACTGTATATATAGGTTTCATTTTATGAATTACTGCACCTCTATAAATAACTTATAATTAGTAAAATCTTGATTTTTTTTTCAAGTAGGACCTACATATATTATGCATCTAAAACTGCGAGATGCTTCATCTCGCATTAGCTTTTAGATACTCAGGGTGCCCCATTATTGTTCAATAGATCAGTCTCCATTACAATTATTATAGAGTAAACGTCCTAACGAAAAGCTGTGGAATCAAAAAACCTATTGTTCAAAATATTTTTATACAGAACGATCCAAAAAAGTATGACAATAAAATAATACTTTTTTAATGGAATGAACACCCTATACATATACATTTTTTAAAATCTGCTATAAATGTAGGCATATTGTGTCACAAGTTTTGCTTTACTCTAAGTGGCACTTGGAAGATAGTGAAGTTGCTAAAGTTTAAAACGGTTTGTGTAACCTCTTATTTAATATATAATTGTGCGTAAATTTAAATAAAAACAAACATAAAATACAAGGCATTTCATAAAAAATATTTTCTTTATTTTGATGATAATCAAATAGATTTTACGCACTCTAAAACTTCTGTTAGGTAATTTTTTTTTCTGTAGACATAGTAAAAACCATGGATTTATTATTAAGAAGGATTCGATGTCCGTATACTGTGAGCGTATCGAATGTGAAGCCTTATATTTGTTATTTGTTATGAACACATTTACCGTAGTGGTAGAGTTTACGAACTTTAAGGAAATACGTAATTGAATCAAGAATGGTAATAGAAAGAGATAAAATAGCATTGGAGTGTTGGAGCTCAGAAGTGTTGCAGTCTCTGCTGGTTGTTTAGGAAAACGGCCGAACCTCGGTCTGAACACTCGGTTACACGTACGTCTTTGTCTAATGAACTAGAAAAGAAAAAGTGCGACTTATAGATTTATAAATGACTCGGGGCGACTTTAAATAAACACCTTTAGAAATAACATAACCTACAAATAATAAAACCTTTTTAACTTAAATTTATTATTATTTAGCAGAAAATAAAATATATTAGGGCTTTTATTACTTTTAGTAAATCTTGTGATGCTTCTAACGTATTTTTTGTACAAAAATACAAGGTAAAATTAGTAAAATAAGATGAGGCCAATGTTTACAAATTCTGTTTACAGTGTCGTTTAGAATGGTTTGTTTTTGCTTCAAATAATGTTAAATCATCCCGTATCCAGTCCTAATAAATCCATGGTAAAAACGGAACTGCGGGACATATTATTCTGTAACTTAAAGGCTCGGACGGATTCGAGGGCTGTTCCTTAAAAAAACATGTCAAGGTTGTCGTACCAATTTGTATACCTACCGAATATTTTGGAAACTTTGATAAATATATGTACGTGTGAAAATTAGAGATTAAAATATAGTAACCCAAATAAATGCAAGTACTCTCTTGGAAATCTATAGTATAAAGGCTGCTGGCAACCATACAGTACAAAGATTTGCAAGTATCAAGAATTTCAATCTGCTTCCTAGCCGAGCTAAATAAATAAAGTAGAATGTACTTTATTTTATTATTAAGAAGATAAAAAAATATAGTATCTTCCGGTTAATTATAAATCTCAACAAAACATTTCTGTAAAAAGAGGCCAAGTTTTGCTTGACCGTAAAAACTAGTAAGCTATACAAGATGCAGTCAAGTCCAATTTTATTGTGACTTACTGTTTTTGAAAAATAATATTGTCTAAAAACCGACTTAAGTTACATAAATTGTCATTTCATTATATTTTCATGCGATTTTAATTTAATTTGGAAAACAAAAAGTTCGTTTTGTAACTCACAATATTTGTCAGAGCGAGGAACTCTCATTAAAATTGAACTTGGAAGTATTTTACCTCATTACCTTTTGCGATCAAGCAAGCAAGCCCTTTTACAGAAATGTTTTTTTTTTTCTATTATAGTTAATTATATAGATCGATTTTTTATTTTCTTTGGTTGTGTTTTGATTCCTCGCCTTAAGGTTTAATCGCATAGCCCTTTTGTGGTCCCCTACTTTTCTTGATCGACTTTCACTTCCGTCGCAGGAGGAAGTATTGTATTCTTTAAAAAACTTCCTCTCGAGGTTTTTTCAGTTCGTCACGTTTTGGGATCCCTAAATCACGAGCAAATATCGTTTCCCATTTCCGTCGGTGTGCCTGTCTGTCTGTTGGCGCGAAGACTTGAAAACACGAATAGAAAAAAATTAAATTTTGCCTATGAATCGGTTTCATGTTGACTCTAAACCCGTGAAATATATACACGGTAAGCACCTTAAAAAATTAATTACTATTTTTTGTTGCTGTACCTCAAAAACGATTATTTTTGAAAAATTTGTATGCTATAGCCAAGGCTTGTCGCTAATGTAAATAAAGATACTTTTAATTTCCCAGATATATTACGAACAATTAAAAAATTAGATACTGTCTATTAATTAAAGTACTAATTATCTGAGACACATATTACTATTTACATATTACATATTTTACGTTAGTAGGTTTCTATTTTTTTATGAAATTAGTTGCGCTGCCATACAGGGTGCGCAGTTTTAAATAGTATTTTCTTATTGCTGTTTTAATTCAAAAACTTGGATGAGCTTTCAGTTACAACTTAGATTTTTGATACAATAAGTGGAAAAAAATTTAAAAAAAGATATGTTTAATTTTGCAATAACTCTAGAACCCTGAATCAAAATAAACAATATTTTACATAAAGAGATTTTACGTAGAAAATTAACTGACAGTTTTTATACAGGGCGTGAAATTAAAAAAATCTTTTTATTTTTCCTATGGATGTGATTGGTCTTAATGGAATTTTTCATATATAGCTTTTTCATTTTCAAAAGAAGTTGCCCATTTGATCTGATATACGGAATAAACAAATATTGTTTATTTACGCTTCTCGCTAGACTCCGCTAGAGGAAAGTAGGGTACTATATCTATTAGAGGAAGTAAGTATTGTAGTAGCGAAAAAATCACTTTTCGAGTTTTTTTCAGATCTTCAGGTTTTGGGGTATCTAGACCACGTTGTCTGTTGTTTCAGAAACTTTAAAAGTACTTAATCAAAAAGAAAAAGGTATAATTTTATCTTAAAATTATTTTGTTTATATACAAGTAAAAGGCTTTTACCGTTGATATAAATTTTGTTGGTTTTGCTCTAACTAGGTATTATACAAATATTACTCATACAGGGTGTGAAATTTTAATTAGAATTTAGTTATTTTTTCCTTTAACTCGGAAGTCTGAAAAAGTATTTGGATGTACCTAAAGCTTTTCGTTAAAGTTTAGATTTCTCATGCAACACAGGCTACTTGACTTGATTTCACGCGGGAAGTTCCGTGTAAAGGATTTTTGCAGATTTTTTACACAACTCTGGTTACTTATATTCCACAATCAAGGATTTTTAAACCTTATGACTAAGCTTGGTGAAAAAGGTGTAAACTCAGCGACGGCGAATGTGCGTTGCGGGTGAATCAGATAGATGCGACGTATTAGGCGATGTTTACTAGTCAATCTTGCAGGATGGAGCGGATCATCGTGAAGGTAGGGATGTTACGGAATATCTTTTTTTGTAACTAATAGGACCTGTACCTGTTCCAAACACAAACCTATTCCAGGTCCAACCTATTCCGCATTAAGTATATTCAAGTGATATTCGAGCCGAGAATTTTTTTATTTTTATTTTGAAGAATATTTGTTTTTTTTTTACTAATAGTTCTATATTTTTGGTTATTTTTCTATTTTTTAATTTCTTCTGATGAAAAATAAAACATCCTATCCCTATATATTATATATATATTTTAGTGGCATAGGTAGATAGATAAATCAGGGACTTTGATTCGTTTCTTTTCTATCACATGCTATTGAAAGATTTTAGAATTACAGTCCATTTATTTTACATATTATGAAAAAAAAACGCGTTTCAAATTTCATTCAGCTGCTTCGATAATAGGTAACAAATCCGATTTAAGAAAATTCCTATTTCCTATTATACCTGTACTGGACTTGTACCTGTAACCGACAACCGATTTCACTGAAACAAGAGATTCCAAACGCGACAGTGCGCCGTAACCCGTCACGGTGCCAGCGGAATCGCAATAGGTATATCTGATACCTGGTAATAGGTACACGGAATAGGTACCTATTGGATACCTATTCCAAAAGAACAGGTCCAGTTCCACTGTAACATCTCTACGTGAAGGCGTGTAATGCTATACTTTATTTTTAAAAATGTCGCGCAAAGGTTATGAACCTGAAGCTAGCGGCCAGCGGCCACCGGCTGGCTACCGAAAACTTTGATGCGGAGTGTACCTTCCCGGTATTGGAAATCAAATAATTAAATACATACCATAAGCCAATCATGCACTTTAATGGCAAAAATTTTATCTTCACTTGGTGAGGAGGTTTTAAGTTTTCTAAATACCCAAAATTACTAGAAAAATCAAAAAAGTAGCGACTACAGGGCCCACCCAAAAAATTCTAAATTAAAACTTCTTAAAAATACAAGCATATTTTAGTTCACATTTATACTTGGTGGAGAGATTTAGAATAATGTAAGAAATAACATACATAAAGGATTTGACAAAAATCAGAGGCTACGGGGTCGTTTCAAAAGTTTAAAATTTTCGTTATTTTATTAAATATAGCAGCATATTTTAGTTCACATTTATACTTGGTGGGCTGATTTAGAATAAGGCAAAAAATTACATACAGAAAGGATTTGACAAAAATCAGAGGCTACGGGGTCGTTTCAAAAGTTTAAAGTTTTCGTTATTGTATTAAATATAGCAGCATATTTTAGTTCACGTTTATACTTGGTGGAGAGATTTACAATAACGCAAAAAATAACACACATAAAGGATTTGACAAAAATCAGAGGCTACGGGGTCGTTTCAAAAGTTCAAAGTTTTCGTTATTTTATTAAATATAGCAGCATATTTTAGTTCTCGTTTATACTTGGTGGAGATATTTAGAATAACGCAAAAAACAACATACATAAAGGATTTGACAAAAATCAGAGGCTACGGGGTCGTTTCAAAAGTTTACAATTTTCATCATTTTATTAAATATAGCAGCATATTTTAGTTCACATTTATACTTGGTGGAGAGATTTAGAATAATGCAAAAAATAACATACTTAAAGGATTTGACAAAAATCAGAGGCTACGGGGTCGTTTCAAAAGTTTAAAATTTTCATCATTTTATTAAATATAGCAGCATATTTTAGTTCACGTTTATACTTGGTGGAGAGATTTAGAATAACGTAAAAAATAACATACATAAAGGATTTGACAAAAGTCAGAGGCTACGGGGTCGTTTCAAAAGTTTAAAGTTTTCGATATTTTATTAAATATAGCAGCATATTTTAGTTCACGTTTATACTTGGTGGAGAGATTTAAAATAACGCAAAAAATATCACACATAAAGGATTTGACAAAAATCAGAGGCTACGGGGTCGTTTCAAAAGTTTCAAGTTTTCGTTATTTTATTAAATACAGCAGCATATTTTAGTTCACGTTTATACTTGGTGGAGAGATTTAGAATAACGTAAAAAATAACATACATAAAGGATTTGACAAAAGTCAGAGGCTACGGGGTCGTTTCAAAAGTTTAAAGTTTTCGATATTTTATTAAATATAGCAGCATATCTTAGTTCACGTTTATACTTGGTGGAGAGATTTAAAATAACGCAAAAAATATCACACATAAAGGATTTGACAAAAATCAGAGGCTACGGGGTCGTTTCAAAAGTTTCAAGTTTTCGTTATTTTATTAAATACAGCAGCATATTTTAGTTCACGTTTATACTTGGTGGAGAGATTTAGAATAACGTAAAAAATAACATACATAAAGGATTTGACAAAAGTCAGAGGCTACGGGGTCGTTTCAAAAGTTTAAAGTTTTCGATATTTTATTAAATATAGCAGCATATTTTAGTTGACGTTTATACTTGGTGGAGAGATTTAAAATAACGCAAAAAATATCACACATAAAGGATTTGACAAAAATCAGAGGCTACGGGGTCGTTTCAAAAGTTTACAATTTTCATCATTTTATTAAATATAGCAGCATATTTTAGTTCACATTTATACTTGGTGGAGAGATTTAGAATAATGCAAAAAATAACATACTTAAAGGATTTGACAAAAATCAGAGGCTACGGGGTCGTTTCAAAAGTTTACAATTTTCATCATTTTATTAAATATAGCAGCATATTTTAGTTCACATTTATACTTGGTGGAGAGATTTAGAATAATACAAAAAATATCATACTTAAAGGATTTGACAAAAATCAGAGGCTACGGGGTCGTTTCAAAAGTTTAAAATTTTCATCATTTTATTAAATATAGCAGCATATTTTAGTTCACATTTATACTTGGTGGGCAGATTTAGAATAAGGCAAAAAATACATAAAGGATTTGACAAAAATCAGAGGCTACGGGGTCGTTTCAAAAGATTAAATTTTCGCCATTTTATTAAATATAGCAGCCTATTTTAGTTCACAGTGAAGAGTGTTGCCTTATTCTAAATCTACCCACCAAGTATAAATGTGAATTAAAATATGCTGCTATATTTAATAAAATTACGAAAATCTTAAACTTTTGAAACGACCCCGTAGTCTCTGATTTTTGTCAAATCCTTCATGTATGATATTTTTTGCGTTATTTTAAATCTCTCCACCAAGTATAAACGTGAACTAAAATATGCTGCTATACTTATTTAATAAAATATCGAAAACTTTAAACTTTTGAAACGACCCCGTAGCCTCTGATTTTTGTCAAATCCTTTATGTATGTTATTTTTTACGTTATTCTAAATCTCTCCACCAAGTATAAACGTGAACTAAAATATGCTGCTATATTTAATAAAATGATGAAAATTTTAAACTTTTGAAACGACCCCGTAGCCTCTGATTTTTGTCAAATCCTTTAAGTATGTTTTTTTTGCATTATTCTAAATCTCTCCACCAAGTATAAATGTGAACTAAAATATGCTGCTATATTTAATAAAATGATGAAAATTTTAAACTTTTGAAACGACCCCGTAGCCTCTGATTTTTGTCAAATCCTTTATGTATGTTATTTTTTGCGTTATTCTAAATATCTCCACCAAGTATAAACGAGAACTAAAATATGCTGCTATACTTAATAAAATAACGAAAACTTTGAACGTTTGAAACGACCCCGTAGCCTCTGATTTTTGTCAAATCCTTTATGTGTGATATTTTTTGCGTTATTTTAAATCTCTCCACCAAATATAAACGTGAACTAAAATATGCTGCTATATTTAATAAAATATCGTAATCTTTAAACTTTTGAAACGACCCCGTAGCCTCTGATTTTTGTCAAATCCTTTATGTATGTTATTTTTTACGTTATTCTAAATCTCTCCACCAAGTATAAACGTGAACTAAAATATGCTGCTATATTTAATAAAATGATGAAAATTTTAAACTTTTGAAACGACCCCGTAGCCTCTGATTTTTGTCAAATCCTTTAAGTATGTTATTTTTTGCATTATTCTAAATCTCTCCACCAAGTATAAATGTGAACTAAAATATGCTGCTATATTTAATAAAATGATGAAAATTGTAAACTTTTGAAACGACCCCGTAGCCTCTGATTTTTGTCAAATCCTTTATGTATGTTATTTTTTGCGTTATTCTAAATATCTCCACCAAGTATAAACGAGAACTAAAATATGCTGCTATATTTAATAAAATAACGAAAACTTTGAATTTTTGAAACGACCCCGTAGCCTCTGATTTTTGTCAAATCCTTTATGTATGTTTTTTTTACATTATTTTAAATCTCTCCACCAAGTATAAACGTGAACTAAAATATGCTGCTATATTTAATAAAATGATGAAAATTTTAAACTTTTGAAACGACCCCGTAGCCTCTGATTTTTGTCAAATCCTTTAAGAATGTTATTTTTTGCATTATTCTAAATCTCTCCACCAAGTATAAATGTGAACTAAAATATGCTGCTATATTTAATAAAATGATGAAAATTTTAAACTTTTGAAACGACCCCGTAGCCTCTGATTTTTGTCAAATCCTTTAAGTATAATATTTTTTGCATTATTCTAAATCTCTCCACCAAGTATAAATGTGAACTAAAATATGCTTGTATTTTTATGAAGTTTTAATTTAGAATTTTTTGGGTGGGCCCTGTAGTCGCTACTTTTTTGATTTTTCTAGTAATTTTGGGTATTTAGAAAACTTAAAACCTCCTCACCAAGTGCAGATAAAATTTTTGCCATTAAAGTGCATGATTGGCTTATGGTATGTATTTAATTATTTGATTTCCAATACCGGGAAGGTACACTCCGCATCAAAGTTTTCGGTAGCCAGCCGGTGGCCGCTGGCCGCTAGCTTCAGGTTCATGCAAAGGTTTACCTTTCGTCATTTCAGTAAATAAATTTATCCGTCGCTACCCAGGTTTACATTATACGGGAAGCCCTATTCATTGTAAATTTTGCGACGTCTTTCTTTTCCATACCAGTAAATGGGTGGGTGACAGACATGTGCGTACTCAAAAACATATTGCTAATCGCAAAAGTGTATTACCGTATTGGAAATTTATGTATGATTTTGATTTTGTACTCAGTGTGTGTAACATTTCGCAGAAGATAGTTCAAGATGAACATTTTCAAGTATTTTGGAAATCCTATGTACCTCAGTACACTGAGGAAAATGATCTAATAAAACAGTACTGCTAAGAATTATTTTGTACGGATAACAATTTTTTTATTAACCTGTATTATTTAAACTATTGGTGTAGTAACATAGGTTAACAACTACAGCAATCTCTAAATTGCTAGAACGGCATTTATAAACAGTATGCATTAATAACATTACCAATACAATTCTGTCTTATGGCGGCCAGTCCTAATACAACTTTCATATAAGGGTAAAAATTTCATTTCTTACCTCTACACGTTAATAAGTATAATACAACGCTTTATTACCTTCGCAAAATTGTCATGCAACTGTAAAAAATCTTTTTGTATCTGTTATTATTTAAAATCCCAAAAGAGGGCGGGATTACCATTTCCGCACAATATCATTGCCCATCGGCGGTTTATCGTTTTAGTATGGTTCTAGGAGAACAAGTATGAGCTTTTTGCGTTTCGGTGTGTCCCTATTTGATCATTTCAAAATTAAAATTTCGGCAGATTGGGGATGTCGTGATGTGATGTTCTTAGTGGGTTTGTGTTTTTTGTTGTTGTTATGTCTTAGTTGTTTGTGCAAATCATTGGAACAAGAGAAATCTTTTTATACGAAAGTATTAATTCAGTGTTCCATATTTTAAAAATACTCTCAATTATACGAGGTCTATGAAAAAATCCGAATTAATTTTGTGAATAATGTCTTAAATTTAAGTTAACTTTGATATCCTACAGCTCGAGATCTGATAACGAACTCAGTTATCGGAAAACGAATTGAAGTTTCACACCACTAGTATCAAGTTCTTTTCTATTTGTGATACTACTGGTACTATGTAGTCAGTACTAAGACAATACAGTACTAAATTACAGTATTGAAACTAAGAGGGAAGTAATTGATTGATATCTCAAACCGTTTTCGAAACTTCAAAGCTAAAACAGATTAATTGTCAACTGACTACATTTTGAAAACAAGTGAACTTACATAAGTATTGGACACTTCACAAAATTAATTTGAAATGTTAAGAGGAAACCAAAAATTTAATAATATAAATGATATTTTTAATATCACGCTTTTTTAATAGATCCTATATAGTTAAGAGTATTTCTAAAATATGCTATATTTATAATTATAAGAACTTTTTGCATGAAAAGTTTTTTCCAATAATTTGCACCTAACAGAAAACCCACTAATAACACCCTGTATACCTATGAGAAAATGTCGCTACTCTAATGAAACAGTTCTATAACTGCAATTCGAAATATTAAATAACCCCAGCAATAAGACAAGCAGTCCTAATACAACTGAATGTTAAGGGTAACAGTCCCAAATTTTACAGGCAATAAGATAGATGCATACAGCATGCGACACAGTTTCGCTAGCCCAAAAAAATTGGGTTATACAAGCTGCTATTTCATATTATAACGACTATACAACGGAATTTTAGTGGCTATTGTACTGGTTAATAACGGTACGAAAAAAGGGTTATTATGATTATTGTCCAGTTTTATTACAACTGTAAGTTATATTATTACAGTTATAAAACTACATAATAGTCCCAATATTACTGGTTGGTTACTATAAAAATCTAGGGGACTAATGCCTATTAAAAATATATATTTTGGTTATGCTTTCAATTTTTTACTGACTAAGTCACCATATTGCTACCACAGTAAGACGGTCTAGCAATTTTTGTTGTATTGAAGCAGCAAAGCGCGTTGCTGTCCCATATAGTATTAAACAGTTGCATAAAGAGTTTAAGAATTCTTATAATGAATAATTAGCTTTTTTCTCAGTGTAGCAGCTACCCACACGAAACCAACTAAGGTATACATTGCCAAAAGTCAAAAATTGGTTTTCCTTGTTTTTACTTTTACTCGGTCTCGCTGCCCCAGTTGCTCCACCTAACGACTTTTAAGTTGTAGTAACATATATTACTCAACCATTTCCACACCATAGTACCTATGTAAAACGTACGCATTTTCAATATTTGTTTTTACTTTTACTCTGCGTCGCTTCCCCCTAACGTTTTTCACCGTTTTTCACCAAGCTTACTTTTTACACAAGAAAACGGAGCAACCGCATATCTATGTAGGTAACTACAGTTTGTAATTTTGTCAAAAAGCTAGTCTGGCAACCTTTTATCAGGACAAACTCTTTGTATAGCCTACCAATATGTTAAATTTAATATTTAACTCTAGCGCCACTGGGAATACTCTAGAGTTTTGACGATGAATCAATTAATATAAGTAATAAGTATCCAAACGAATCCATTTTGGATTTGATTATTTATCAAAAGTGATTAAAATTTGAATCTCGGAAGTTTTTTAGAACATTAACCTGCTACCCCTAAGCACAAAGAAACCGTTTTGTTTTCTCCAGTTCGGAAATGCGAGGCGGCGAAACGTATTCTAAGTTTCTTCGATAAAAGGCTTAATAGTGAAGGCTGGGGGCACTACAGTCAGTCCCTCAAACTTAAAAAAAATAAACGTATACTAAAGCTAAAGATAGGTCGGTCCTGGAAACATACATTAGCTGTATATTATGTATTTTGCGGTCCCGGAACTCGACGTTAAATATCAGTATAATTTGTTCCTCGCTAGATTTATTTTTAATTAGTATATGCATATGCAATTTGCATTAAAAAAATCTGCAAAAATTTTCCCGGAACTTACCTCGCGAAATCAAAAAAAACAATTATTAAAAATACACATCACTTTTTCGACAGTAATACCGAAGTTTTGACAGGCACATGATCAATCCAAGGGCGAATTTACGTGGGGGGAGGGGGTAATGAAATTTGCCACCCCCCCCCCCATTAATTCCAAAAGTATTTAAAAAGTTGTGTCGAAATAAATATTTTACTTTCTCTTACTTAGCAATGCACTAAAATTTATTTTTCCAAAATCCCAGAACTTAGAAATACCTGGATACCTACAAAACAAACAAGTAAATAATATACGGGGTGTTAAAAAGCCTGGAGTATTGCAAATATTTCAAAAACTACTGAAAATATATTTTTAAAAGCTGACACGTCTATATTAAAAACGGCACACCTTGGAAGGATAAAACCGTTTCTGTCACTATGCAGAGTTAGTCAGAAAGAATAGAAATTTTTTTATTTTAAATGGAAAGTCCTGTATATTTTTGAAGATTCAAATAGTCACATAAAAGGCAAATTCAAAGATATAGAGGTTAATTGATTTATTTGTCAAAATAATAGATTTATGTAAAAAAATTAAATTATTAATTAATTTTTCGAAAATAGAAAGGTGAGAAAACACTTTTGGAATCAGCTAGGTATTGTCAGATGATAAATAGACAGTTATCAAATCTTCATTCATAAGCATCAAAAACTAAGTAGAAATTAGGATGGTAGCTATACTAGCTTTAATTGAAGGAGAAAAAATTGAAATTTTAATATTGATTGGATATGGTGACCGCCGGAGAACACAACAGGAAGTAAATAGTATGTGAGCTATTCATGCAGACCTATCCTAATCGGCCTGCAATAACCCAGTCATTTTCAGAAATACATATTCAGTAGTTTTTGAAATATTTGCAATACCTATTCCAGACTTTTTTGACACCCTGTATAATATCTATTACTTCACGATTTAATGAAAATACGCTTGATAAAAACAGACGTAGTTACTGTAAAAAATTTATTTGCTGCTTAATAATTTTAATACTGCAAGATTCAAAAATCGTATTCATCGCAGAACAGATGTTTCCAGCTCTAGATGTGTGAGTCGGACTTCCCCAGTACACCCACGCACGGTACATGGTACTTAGACGTCGGTCTTCGTGGGCTGTCAGAAATAAAAAATTAAAACTTTCGTGCAAAAAGATAAAAAAGATTTTATTTAAGAACTTAGCACGAAACAGCCACGCGCTGGGCTGGTATAAATAAATAATATATTACGTCAGTAGGTTTTTAAGTTCTAATAAATTATACCGAAAAGTAAAAAATTTTCTTTAGTTAGATCACTATAGCAATTTTCTTCAAAATAATATTTTTGGGTTTGTTGTGACTTGCTTGAACGATTTAAGCAATAAAAAATGCGTGCATATTCCCAATTCAAAATAATGATAACACGAGAAACAAAGATACAAACGGAGGTATACTTTTTTGTCAGATTTAATAAGCGCTGAGATATTTGTGGCGGAGTACTTTAAATATGTGAGATGTACCTTACGTATTACCATAGACTAAATAATACATACATACATATACATTATTTATAGTCTCTGGTGTTACTTACTTACCAGAGTTGCGTAAAATATCTGCAGAAGTCTTTGCTCGGAACTTCCCTTGCGAAATGAGGTCAAGTAGGCTGTATTTTATGAAAAATTTAAAGTGTAACTAAAAGCTTTAGGTACATTCAAATACATTTTCAGACTTATATTCCCGATTTAAAGCAAAAAGAAACTAAATTCTAGTTAAAATTTCACACCCTGTATGAGTAATATTTGTATAGTACTTTGTTAGAACAAAACCAACAAAATTTAATTTTTAAGGTTGCCCATCATGTATCTAAAGCATTACAAGTAACTTTATTTTTTAGACCAACACAAAATAATTTTAAGATAAAATATATCTTTTTCTTTTTGATTATGTGGTTTTAAAGTTTCTGAAACAACAGACAACGTGGTCTAGATACCCCAAAACCTGAAGATCTGAAAAAAAAACTCGAAAAGTGATTTTTTCGCTAATACAATACTTACTTCCTCTAACAGGTATAGTACCCTACTTTTCTCTAGCCAGAAGCGTAAATAAACAATATTTGTTTATTCCGTATATCAGATCAAATGTGCAACTTCTTTTGAAAATCAAAAAGCTACTTATTAAAATTACATTAAGACCAATCACATTCGTAGGAAAAATAAACAATTTTTTTTTAATTTCACACCCCGTATAAAAATTTTAAAGTTTATTTTCTACATGAAATCTTCAACTGTGTATAAATTATTATTTATTTTGATTCAGTGTTCCAGAGTTATTGCCAAATTAAACATAGTTGGTTTTTAATTTTTTACTCCGTTTTGTATATAAAAATGTGGCGCCAAGCTTTCGGTTCATCCAAATACCTTTTTCATTAAACAGCCATAAGAAAATGCTATTGAAAACTGCTCACCCTGTATGACTGAGCAACCAATTTCATAAAAAATAAAAGCCAGGTGACGTAAAATATGTAATATGTAAATAGTGATATGTATCAAAGATAAATAGTAAGTACTTCAATTAATAGAAAATATCTAATTTTTTGATTTGTTCGTCCTATATATGGGAGATTAAAAGTACCTTTTTTGTAAAATAATCCTTTTTGATGTACAGCAACAAAAAATAACAATTAATTTTTTTAAGGTGCTCACCCTGTATATATTTCACGGGAAGTGTAGTCGGTTTAGAGTCAGAATGAAGCCGATTCATATGCAAAATCAAATTTTTTTCTATTCGAGTTTTCGCGCCAACAGACAGACAGGCACACCGACGGAAATGCAAAACTATGTTTGCTCGTGATTTAGGGATCCCAAAACGTGGCGATCTGAAAAAATCTCGAGAGGAGTTTTTTTTACGAATAAAATACTTCCTCTAACGAGGGAAGTGAAAGTCGGTCAAGAAAAGTAGGGGACCACAAAAAGGGCTATGCGATTAAAGCTTAAGCCGAGGAATCAAAACACAACCAAAGAAAATAAAAAATCTACCTATAAAATTAACTAGAATAGAAAAAAAAACATTTCTGTAAAAGGGACCTTGCTTGCTTGGTCGCTAAAGGTAATGAGGTAAAATTCTTCCAAGTTCAATTTTAATGAGAGTTTCTGGCTCTGAAAAATATTGTGAGTTACAAAACGAACTTTTTGTTTTCCAAATTAACTTAAAATAAGACGCAAACTTACAATAAAATTAAATGATTATTTCTGTAATTTAAGTCGGTTTTTTAGACGATAATATTTTTTAAAAACAGGTTTTACCTACAATGAAATTGAACATGACTGCATCTTGTAGCTCATTACTTTTTTCGGTCGAGCAAAACTTGGCCGCTTTTTACAGAAATGTTTTGTTGAGACTTATAATTAACCGGAAGATACTATATTTTTTATCTTCTTAATAATGAACTAAAGTAAATTGTACTTTATTTATCTAGCTTGGCTACAAAGCAGATTGGAATACTTGATACTTGCAAATCTTAATATCTCTTTACTGTGTGGTTGCCAGCAGCCCTCAAATGTCAGGTTTTCAAGAGAGTATTTGCATTTATTCACTAGATTTTAATCTCAAATTTTCACACGTATATACATAATAATATGTATATCCCGGTTTCCAAAATAGTCGGTAGGCATACAAATCGGTACGACAAATCTTGGCATTTTATTTCAGGTACAGCGCCCGAATCCATACGAACCTTTAAGTTACATCATAATATGTTCCATTTTAACAAAAAAAAAATACCTAATCCTGAAGTATAAAGACCTCTAAGGCACCTACTTTTAAAGTATACCTAAGTCCGTGTCATGCGTCTATAGACGGACGACTAAGCAAAAGCAATACGGTTTCATTTGGGCACAAGCAAAACCCAAGTTTAAACCAAGTGGTAGCCATCTTTTATGTTTTCCATATTTTTACTATATGGTCATTTTTGCTTTGCAATATATAATTTCTATATTATACTGTCCCGGAACTGAGCGATTAACATATAGTGCCGAAATGAATTCCGAGACCGTCCTGGAAACAGGCATTAGACATATAAAATTTCCAAGACCGTCCCGGAAAACGGCAATTGTCTTGGAACTCGTCATAACGTCACAAAAAATGTCTTGGAAGTAAACGCTTGACATACATATATATATATATATATAGCAAATAATTTAGTACAAAAATAGACGTCGGGGTACGTTGTACATGTTAAATACTACGACAAGCAACTTAAATTTAATTTTAATAATAATAGTCAAGTCATATTGAATAATTTTTTACATTTACTCTTCCTAGTGGGGTCTTGGTATGTAGATACACTGTATTTAGTCCCACGACTTACCTGTAGCTGTAACTTAGAATCACTTTTCGCTCTTATTTGAATAGTTTTAAACCAAGAAAACTTGTTTCCATTTTGGTGGTGCCATTCTCTTAATGTTCCTTGGCATGTTAATATTTGAAAAATAAGACTAATATTGATTGAGCCCCAAACAACTGCAAAAAAAGTCATTTTTGCCCTTATTTGTCAGGAGATCCAGATCTTCATGGGATAGTGTTGAAAAATAATGTAACTCTGTTGGACGTAACTGTATCACTATGCGGTGTAGAAAGTTTTCCTAAATTTAGGAAGCTTAGACTATAAGGAAACACATATACAAAATTGTACAAACAATTTTCATCGGTAGGTAATTCAATTTACAACCACACACAAAAGTTTTTCTGAACATTAATCAATTATTCGATATTTACGTTTTCAGGTTTAAACAAAGTTACTGTTTTGCAACACCGTGAAAGTATTGGTAAGTAGGTATATCAATATGTTTTTAGGTATATTCCATTCACTCAAAATTGATATCGTTTGTTGTGCCGATTTTAAGTAAAAAACGCCTATGAAACTACATACAAAGGCCCATGCAACGACCCAGGCGAAATATCTCTTATTTTAAGTAAAACTAATTTAACGTTTTGAGGGCCCTTAGGTTTTAAATGCATTATTGCTAATGATATTATATCGTGTCTATTTGGCTAGCCAGAACTTTTATGTTAGTCAATCCTTCCTTAAACCACTTTTATGAGAATACCCATCTACAAGATTATTTTTTGAAAATATCCGATAATTACACATCCACACAAAAAAAAATAAGTGTCTTGATCTGGTAACCTGGTAAATCCTTCCTTAAACGACTTTTATGAGAACACCCATCTACAAGATTTTTTTTGAAAATATCCGATAATTACACATCCACACAAAAAAAAATAAGTGTCTTGATCTGGTAACCTGGTAAATCCTTCCTTAAACGACTTTTATGAGAATACCCATCTACAAGATTTTTTTGAAAATATCCGATAATTACACATCCACACAAAAAAAATAAGTGTCTTGATCTGGTAACCTGGTAAATCCTTCCTTAAACGACTTTTATGAGAATACCCGTTTACAAGATTTTTTTGAAAATATCCGATAATTACACATCCACACAAAAAAAAATAAGTGTCTTGATCTGGTAACCTGGTAAATCCTTCCTTAAACGACTTTTATGAGAATACCCATCTACAAGATTTTTTTTGAAAATATCCGATAATTACACATCCACACAAAAAAAAATAAGTGTCTTGATCTGGTAACCTGGTAAATCCTTCCTTAAACGACTTTTATGAGAATACCCATCTACAAGATTTTTTTGAAAATATCCGATAATTACACATCCACACAAAAAAAAATAAGTGTCTTGATCTGGTAACCTGGTAAATCCTTCCTTAAACGACTTTTATGAGAATACCCATCTACAAGATTTTTTTTGAAAATATCCGATAATTACACATCCACACAAAAAAAAATAAGTGTCTTGATCTGGTAACCTGGTAAATCCTTCCTTAAACGACTTTTATGAGAATACCCATCTACAAGATTTTTTTGAAAATATCCGATAATTACACATCCACACAAAAAAAAATAAGTGTCTTGATCTGGTAACCTGGTAAATCCTTCCTTAAACGACTTTTATGAGAATACCCATCTACAAGATTTTTTTGAAAATATCCGATAATTACACATCCACACAAAAAAAAATAAGTGTCTTGATCTGGTAACCTGGTAAATCCTTCCTTAAACGACTTTTATGAGAATACCCGTTTACAAGATTTTTTTGAAAATATCCGATAATTACACATCCACACAAAAAAAAAATAAGTGTCTTGATCTGGTAACTAGACCCATATATTCCCATGTATTTTAACCCGCTGAATCCGAATCCGTCGTCAGAATTGGTCCATAACGTCTGAGCTTTTCATAAAGCCCTCAAAATAGGGTCTGAGTGTTTCATAAAACTCAAAAAATAGGTCAAAATTTATAAAAACCCTCTTTTTTCTGAAAAATAAATGTATTATTATATAATACAAAATTTGAAAACATTCCTCGTTTTCAAATAACTCGTTCGTTTATAGAAAAAGTTATGTTTTCGAGAAAATTATTTTTTCAAAAAAAGTGTTTTCAAAAAATGTGCTTTCGAAAAATTTGCATATATCAGGCCAAATGGACAAAAGGTATAAGTAAAAAAAATGCTACACCGAAAAAAAGAAAATGTTGAAATCATAGAAAAAAACTTTAATTTAACAGTTTGTGAATATTAAATACAAGCAATGGTTTTTGGGAATTACATAAAACATCAGAAAATGTTAACTTTTGTTAATTGACTTGACAGACAAAAGCAGTCCAATGAAGTATTACCCGAGAAGAACAAATCGACGAGAAGCGACAGCTTTATTGGAACCTTTGAGTTGCTGGGTCCAAAAATACTAGTGGATTAGGGTAGAGGGGAGTATTTGAAAAGGGATGGCGAAAGAAAAAAGAGCTTTCGCCAAAGGATCGCTAAGATATCAGTGGATTAGAAGGGTGAGTGTCCAGAAGGCATATTTGCGCTTTCGCCAAAGGGGCACTAAAAATACTAGTGGATTAGGGTAGAGGGGAGTATTTTAAAAGGGGTGGCGAAAGAAAAAAGCGCTTTCGCCAAAGGATCGCTAAGATATCAGTGGATTAGATTGACATGGGGCCGTAAATAAAATTAGTTGTGTGCGCTTATGTGACAGACATAGTTGGATATTCTTGTGCAGTTCCTGGCTCTTTGTTAAAAACTGGCTCTGGAGTCAGTCTCTTCATTTCACAAGACTGTCTAAGGTAAGTACATACATTAAAATTTGCCCTCTTACTAATACCATATCAATGGTTCAGCAGTGTTAATAGGGACTGACGGACCCATTTTAACTTTCGTGCAGGCATATTATGGTGTTCGACGGTCACGAAAATCGACCCCAGCAAACTCAAAGGTTCCGACAAAACTGTCGCTTCTCGTCGATTTGTTCTTCTCGGGTATTACCTTATGGTGTATACTCCAAGGCGGTTAGTTTAAGCAAAAAGAGATATTTAATCAAGAGTAGATGAACAAATAAAGTTTAACAAATTTTGAATTTCGTCCTAATATCGAAATAAATTTTCTTCTAACAGTTTTTTAATTCAATCAACCATGTGGACGTTAACATTCATGGAACTATTGATCCAACCTTTTCTTTTTTTCCTGTGTAGGATATTGGTAAGTTAAAATGACAAACCGTTCTGTTTTCGCAAAAACAGGTTTAAATATTTCCTCCATTATGAAATAGTGTACATTTTTTAGAACAACTCTAAACAATAAAACATAATGACGCAGGCGAGCTTGCCCTTCTATACTTTTCGCCCCTGATGTAGGTAGTGAATCTCCGGATACTTTTTTTAAAGAAATTCGAAACCGCGGATGAAAAAAAGAAAGTTAAAATAAGAATGACTTCTAGGTAGATTTTTATAATTTACTTGTTTATAAATTGTAGGGTTTCTAACAATGATATAAGAAGTTATTGTTATTAGGCTATAAAATCATAACAAATTGTATTTTAGTTCGTCAGTAGTACTCAGCATCCAGCAAAGCTACTGTGTACTAAAACAGTCATGGTTTCATGGAAGGGGACGCGGGAGCGCCGTTACGAGGGCAGGGGCAAGGGTATTGCGCCTCCCTGCCCCCTCCCGCGACGGCACGCCACTGAGTATTAAAAGTAGAGTTAAATGTTTGTTTATAATTGATAAACGACTTATTTTTAGTTGATTGGGTTAAATCGATTTAAACATCCATTTTTCCTTACAAGTGTATTTACAATAATTTTTGCCCTCTAAATATTTATATTCCCTATGCTGTCTGTTGATGGTACAAAGTAAAAGAACCATGCAGTTTCGTTTTATAATGAGGCTACTTTACAGTGTCTTCATGTGTACCAGGCGCGGCCCGTCCATAAGGTCATTTGGTCAATGACCCACCTAAAATTTTCAGTGATCTACCTAATAATTTATTTTTTAAAACCAAAAAAGAATCTTTTGTTTCAAAATTCCATGCGAAAACTCCCCAAGAAGTCAAGTCAAGCCATCGTCAAAGGATATCCAAGCTTGTTCCGGGCTGGGTCATATTGTAAATTGATCTTATAGGTTTATATGGACGATATAAATTCATTAAAAGCAAGAGAGAAACAGACATACGCGCTTTAGGAAGTTAAAAAGAGACACAATTGGTCGACGGCCCACCAATAATATCTGGCCACTCCCACTATGGAAGTACTCTCAAACCGCCCCCTAAAATATATTATTTCAAAACATTTGGTTCGGAAAAATAAAAACTAATTAGGTACCTACCTAATATGCGCATTGTATTTGCATCGTATTAATAATATTAATTAGTGGTTCAACATAAAAAATTATAAATACGATTTCCGTCAGGCCAGCGCTAGGCATCAAATTTAACGGTATCGGACCCATTTTCTTACATAACCAGCGTAGTCCAAGGGGTGCAATCTCAGCGAGATAATCAGACGCTCGCGGGTTCGAATCTGTGTTGGGGCAAGAACTTTTTTTTAAATTTTTTGTTATATAAAAAATTAGATACGGCTCTAAAAGTATATATAGTATTTTTTAAATTGTTGGCAATCTCATATTTACTACAGCTTACAGCCTGCACGTGCGTAGACAAATATCGTATTACTATGTCTAGTCGCCAGCATTGTATTTATTAAAGAAATCGGAGTTTAGGCAGCGTTCCTAATTTTATTTTACGAATAATCGTACTTTTAGCTCAGAATTTTGTTCTGTTTATAGAAGCTAAACTTATCACAACGAAAGCCGCTAAAATCTACTAATTTAGAGTATTAAAACACATAGAAAAAAGCCATAAACAGAAAAGTGATACTAAAAGTCATAAACATCAAGAGTAGTAATGTTCAATATTCTGCAGTACCTATTTTATGATTTTTGCAGTGTTTATTGGTAGGTAAATAATTTCTTGGCACATTATTAAAAAACCTTTCTTAATTAAAAAAGTGTATTTTGCTTGTTGCGTTGATATCACTAGTTGCCCACAAAATTTTGACCCACCTGTAAAAAAACTCACGGGCCGCGCCCGATGTGTACTGTAAAAAAATAAATTTTATTGTGCATGAAATGCTTTATAAACCACCTATATAATCCACAATAATGGACACTGGACAGGGCGTGCATGTAGTCCATACCTGGAGCATTACTCGTGAAATGCCAGGAATATTAGTTGTACCCCACGGTGAACATCCTTTTATTCAGTGGACCGCATTCCATATCGATTATCTATTTAATATAAATTAATGGGATTGCCAATAATTCATAACATACCTATATTATCTTCGTGTTTCGTAATATATGCATTGTTTTATCGCTATTTATTGTTATGTACCAGACTTAATGTTTGTTTTGTGTAAAAGAGTATTTTTATTGGAAGGCCTATAATTTAGCAGTATGCTTGAATCCATTTTGCCAGTGTTATAGTATATTACATAACAAGTGTTCAAAGTGACATTTTTCACATGAGTGGAAATGTTGTCGCACGAGGCGACAGCCGAGTGCGATAATCCCACGAGTGTGCGAAAATTACTTTCACACGAGTAATGTACAATATTTTTCCTACGACAACAAAAACATTTACAAAAAAACCTCAGTTTCTGTCTTTTAAAACCCTCACTTTCAACACTAATATTTTCATCAAGTGTGCTGAAAATAAAACAAATGAAATTGGCACAATCTATTTCAATGTCATGTTGACAAGTACTTTTCAACACGTGTGTTGTAAAGTACTTTTCAACACGCGTGTGATATAAGGCACTTTCTCGCCAAGGAAAATATATTTTCCTACGACCACCTATGAAAGTGAGAAAAAAAGCACGGTTAACTTGGCGAGAAAGTGCCTTATATCACACGCGTGTTGAAAAGTACTTTACAACACACGTGTTGAAAAGTACTTGTCAACATGACATTGAAATAGATTGTGCCAATTGCATTTGTTTTATTTTCAGCACACTTGATGAAAATATTAGTGTTGAAAGTGAGGGTTTTAAAAGACAGAAATTGAGGTTTTGTTGTAAATATTTTTGTGGTCGTAGGAAAAATATTGTACATTACTCGTGTGAAAGTAATCTTCGCACACTCGTGGGATTATCGCACTCGGCTGTCGCCTCGTGCGACAACATTCCCACTCGTGTGAAAAATGTCACTTTCAACACTTCTTATGTAATATACTATTTAGCCTTTATTTAATAATGTGTTCTAAAATTTTAAGAATAGTCTTTTAAACCAATTTTCTTCTTTCAAATTTAAACTTTGTTTTGTTTATTCCTGTTTAACTCTTTCAAGTGAAAAAACAGTCTTTTAATACTAAAGTTTCCTATAATTTTATTCCGATACAGGATGAGTTTAAAATATTTTCATGAAATTTTGGTGAATTAATAGAGAGCTAGGGGACATATTTATACATATTTTTGACATTTACCTCCTCTCTCTATTTTATTTATTAAAAAAAACTAACGAAGCATTCTCACTCCTCAGGCAACTGAAAAATTGTAATAATTGGAGTAATAAAAATATATAATATGTATTCAAGGTAATACGAAAAATATCAAAACTTTTAAAAATAACAAGCAAAAACTTAGGCTATGTTATGAAAAATACATGAACTTTAAATAATTAGGTATTAACCCAAATCCCAGGATTTTTTATCTAAACTTTGAAGGAAAAGTAATTTTTTAGATAACGCAAACTTATAACACAGACACAATAAAAAACGTTGTAATAAAAGTCGTTTTTCGACTCTTTGAAGCTACTCCGACATTTTTACTTATATTGCAGTCAAACTAGTTAAATATGATTGTATACCTTCTTGACTACGTAATTTGTATGTACTTATATCTTAATTATCTGTAACTCACGCATGTCAAAATAAACATCGTATTTATAACATCGATGTCAAAACAGCCATGTTTTTTTTTAAAAACATCCATGTTCGATGCGCATCCCTAGTTCACATAGGCTCCGAGGTGGAAATGCGCTTCGTAAGAAAAGATAATTTTACTGCAAAAGTCTGCAGTAATTATAACTTCTTCAAAGGCAACATTAGCTAACGCTAGGCGATGCCCGTGGTCCAATAAATTAAATTGCATGGTCTCTGGATCACACATGCAAAATATAAAATTTCTAGGTTAAGTTGTTAAAGTAGGTACCTACTGGGGCGCCCTTTATCTAGCGAGATATTTTTTTAATATCATTTATTTTAATTTCAAAATGTACTTAAATCCGTATCTCTCTTATGTCTCATCTCAAACTGGGGTCAAATCTCCCAGAGGGTTTCGGGTGACACATTAAAGGTAAACAATATAAACAACGTACCTATTTTATTTGTATTAAGTCTCTGGAGACCTTGTGTTTAAAAGGTTGGCAAAAAAATGCTCTATTGAGATTAGATTTTTTCTATCGACTAAAACTAAGTACATAAAAAATATTTTCCTTATCTGAATGTTAGTAAATTTGTTTTACAGCCAAATTAGATCAGATTTATATATGACTTTGTGCCAACGAGAAATAACATTTTCTTGGAATAAAACGAAAAAATGAAGGTATTTTCCGCTTAGTAAAAAACCCTAAGATGAAACAATGAGGAACTTGCTTTTATATATATTTCTTACAAAGTACAAACCAATTAAAAGGTTACCACAATCCTTTAGTCGCATTTTCCTCCTTCTCTAATTTATTTTATTCGCTTTCCTAAACCTTAACTAAAAATCTAGAACAAACTAAAGAATTTTAATGAAACTACACAATCACTAATACCCTTTTTCTTAAAAGCGTACTCTGGAAGTGAACGTACACTTAAAACAGTTCTAAAGTTTAATTAGTATTTCCCAAGAAAGGTAACTTTTAGCATAAATTCACAAGTCTATAGTAATTGCATCTATTCACACGGTAAGAAACAATTAAAAATTATTTACTCTGGAGTACCAGTTTATAATCTTTAAAGTCTTTGTACCTATTTATGGTTTATTTTAAGGCGTTGTAATGGGTTAACCGGACTTTTTAATAACAACAAAATCATTCAAGCTCGTGCGTCTACTCAAATCTTTATCGGAAGATTATAGAAATATATTAAAATCTCCTCCCTTCTGGTTCAATGTACCCGTTGCTAAGGTGTTATTATGGACACCGTATCCATAGTAACCGTTGCCATGGTAACCGTTGCCACGGTAACCGTTGCAATCGTAACCGTCATCATAGCAGCCGTTGCCATAGCAACCAATTTACTGAAGAAATAATGCAAAATTACTTTTCAGAATGGTAAAATTAATTTTAAGAATATCGTAGCAATATATTGTTAATGATTTAAAATCTAATATAAATAATAAACGTAAAGACAGTTTAGAATAATAAAGGGAATTCGTTTTTACACAAGCAATTTAAATCGTATAATTTACTAAATAAAACAAAGGGAATAATATTTAATATTTTCCCTCGGAAGACAGAATGATGGATACTCATAACTTTTGGGATATTGACTAACGACATTATGAATCTCACAAAGTTTTTGTTACGTCATAATAAACTAGAAGTTATAAAAGCTTTTACGCGCGCTAATTTCAGAAGCTCGTAAAAGTAAAAGCATCGCGGAGTGTCTTCTAATTACAAGATAAGATAATCATTAAAACCCCGACATTGTCATGGTTTAATTTATTTTCGTTAAGAAATAAATCCCTAGAAAAGTTATAATATTTTGTGTTATCTATATTAAAAATAGGATATTTGATGATTTTAGAATATGTTGTCATAAAATAGGTAAAGGAAATTGATTCCTTAGCTCAATTTAGGACAGTACTTGTAATAATAAGTATTATTGTAACGTTCGTTACTGTTGTACTTTCGGGCATGAGCGACCGTCTTGGTTGACGTTGATGACTTTTGAGTTCTCCGATGTCATTCTGAAAGACTAGGGTGAAAAGGCCCCTTTTTTAGAAGGAAATTTAAATGTAGTGTCATCCCTCCTGTTTTTACAGATTAATCTTTGTTAGGGACTCTAAAGGGTGAGTAGTGTCGACCTAATTACCTAATTACCAGATTAATTATTTATTTGATTCATTATTTTAATGCATCTTTGCACGATGTTCCTTTGAGAGTAAGTTGCTGTGCTTTACAGACTGCACCTTTGGTATTTTTTTTTGGTGCTTGGATTTATGATAAGTTTTGGGAGATCTTGGACGTATGTCCCTATTTAAATCCCTTGAGGTAGATTAGTAGAGGAGTGCGCTCCAAGAAGAATACTTGTCAGTTTAGGAATTGATACTTGATGTTCGAAGGTTACATCACCATCAAGATAAATACTTAGTTTTATAATCGCTTAGAAAAGCCAAATGCTCAGAACAGCCATATTTATAAAGGAAGCTGATTTAACAGTAAGTGGCGCCAAATTAGATCTGGTTATTGGCCCTCACCAATGTTGTTTAGGTGTACATTTATGTTTGGTCAGTACATTGATGGTCATTAGCATGTGGCAAAAATGAGCTAAAATTGGTAAACTTCCCTCAAGTTTACTGCACCGCTTTTTATTGTGCGTTTAGACGAGCAGCATGTGGACAGCCGCCTTTTTTGCCCAGACAGTAATTGATGTGTGTTACCGTTGTTTTTCTTATTACTGTTGTATATTTGGTATTTCAGGTTGGCCGCACTGTTTGTCGTGCCGTTTTTCCCCTCCCTAAGCAGAGGTTATAAATATAAGATTGACCGACCACTCCGGCCATTGTTCTGCTTGTGATAGTATGGTGAAAAAAGTAAGCTTCAACCATCCAGAATTTGTTTTATTTCTGTGTTCACAAAGTATCAGAGTAGTCAACAGACATAATAATTACAGTTTACAGTGTATTTTCTGTATAATTCTTTTTATTACACAATTAAATCTATTTAAAAAACACCCTATAAATATTGAATTGTGTCAATGTTCAGAAATATCACTGCAAGTGCCCTGAAAATTTTGTACGTGCCCAGAACAAATGATGTTGGAAGAAAGTACATATCTAGTGCAAAGTTAATTAAAAATTGTACGTAAATAGGTATCATTAAAGGTCAGTATCGTCAAATTCAATTAAGCATGTTTGACTGTACTTTTATATTTATGTTACAATAAATAATAAGTATTTGTAACGAAATTTTAAAGACAAATAAGCAGGCATTGATCATACAAGCATTAACTTTTAGCAAATTATCCGATTGTCTTTGCCTAAATTTCGTTCCGGTCATTGTTAAACAGTCCTTTTATTCAAATGTAATTTTTCTTATCCACGGAATCTCCTAACCCCTGGGAAATAATCAAGAAAATAAATTAACAATGGAATTTACCATGTACTCGCATTATAACACATTTATTTACATGATGTGGCGTCACAACTAATAGTATCGCGTTTTTCAAATTTCGAATGAAAATTTGTAGTAGAAAATCTTTTTTTTATAATAAGGACCAAAATAAAAGGATAAAAACAACTGCCTAAATATTTAATTTATGTAAAGAATGCAAAACAAAATTTTAGGTTTTGTATGAATTATATGCAAGTTCCCTCAAGTGTATTACTTGATGAAAAGTTTTGAGCAACTGGCTGTTTAGTGAATTCCGTAGCAAAACAAGGCCAAACACCCGTTAAAAATGCAATATACGTCGGTATCGACCTTTTATGTCTGAGACTTTTAAATCACTCAAGACAAGTATGATATATGATATTTATTAAGTCTTCAAAAGTTTGCTCCCAGTAGGTAATACACTCATATTACCCAGAGTACCTCTTCTTTATATCAGTTAGTTTTAGATTTGAAAATTGTGCATCACACTGAAAAAAGTGATTGTAAAATCACAAAGTATTTACAAGAAAAATGAGGGAAATATACACACATTTTCAAGTAAATTTTATATTTTTGTGATTTTTCCTAAATTTACTAACTTTACACAATTCTACATGTAAAAATAAATCTTTTTGTAAAATTCCCATGTATATTTTTGTTATTTGTGAAAATAAACGGTGTTTTTAATAAATCCATATAGAAAATGTAAAATTCCATTCTGTTTGTGAATATAACATGTGGAAATACAATAATATTTAGTTACATTACAAAATGTATGTATAATTACTTATAGAATGTGAATTCACAAGCTTCTTGTAAATGCTGACCAATGAAACGCCAGTAGTTGATCATGTGACGCATCTTTGTGCGACGATAACACGGAGAGCTTGTCGATCGCCATTTAACAGCGTCTTGCTTCTTGGTGTGAGTGTGTAAGGCAGTATTCAATTTGCCAACAAAGTACAACAGGTTGGAAAAATAAAAGTATTTACTATGATTACATGTGACATTTGTACTAAAACTTTAAGAAGTATCTTTATGTACCAAATAGATATGAGTTATCAGTTATCACAGACATTGTCCCGGAATTCGCTTTGTGTGTAAATATAGTAATTGCCCTTTTTCTTGTAAAAGTTATAATAAATTTAAAGCAAACCCATTCAAAAATGGACACTTTGTACTTATACTAAAATTTAGAAAAATGGATCTAACTTATTTTTTCTTATACTTTTGTAAGCTGTTTATACCTAACAGTATACGGGAGAACTTTTAATTTAAAGCTTTATGCTAATAACTGTAATAAACTGTTTTTTATTTAAAATGGATTTTTATTTTGAAATAATAGTATTTTATTTGAAATAATAATATTTCAGCAGTTTTACAATGCGATATTACACAATATCTTAATTATTAAAAGTAATAGTACATTGTAAAATTCATACGTTCCCCTAGCCTTCCGTTGTAATATTACAAAAGTATGTAAATATACCAAAAATTTAAATAAATTTAGGACGTACTTTTATACAAACGCTGTGAAAATGCCATGTTCTCTTACAAGAAATCTGTACTTTCACAATGTGTTCTTACTAAATTAATACTATATAAACTTAATTTCACAAAACATTTGTAATGTAATTTCACAAGAAAAGTGTAAATACGTGACTGTCACAATATTTTTGTAACTTTACAAGAAATTCAATGGTCGCACTAAAAGCGCTAAATTTCTTGTAATTTTCCCGAATTGTTTTTTCAGTGCAGGGGCAGTCCATGGAAGCGGAGGAAGCACCGCTTCTCTAAAATTTTTCGAGATAAAGAAATACATTTATATGTACATATAGGGTGGCTAAAAGAAAACGATACGTCGGACTTTTTGGGTGTTTACTATTTTCGAGGAAAAAAACCCTCGAACACGTCGATTTTGTTTTCGAGGGGGAAACTTTTTGAGCACATACTCAAACACCTACCTGCAACCTCTTGGGCAGGATGGGCTTCACCCCTAAAATCTTAAATGGATATATAGGAGGGTCGAGTTGCACCTCATTTGAAAGGTATTTCGATTCTCTTTATCACCATACCTAGTTTATGCCCTTTTGCTTTAGCCGTTTTCAAATTATTTAATGTAAAATTTCTAAAATAATTTTTTTTTATCATTAAATATTTGTTTCTTACATAAAATTTCCAAAAAAGGGTAGAGATTAATTATAATAAGAGAGCAATAAATTTTTTAACTCGTATTTTTAATAAAAATCCCTACGAGGGACTTGCCCCTTATTTAAACTTAATGATTTATTAAAAGAAAAATAATTTTCAATGTAAAAAAGGTAGTGAACAATATCACCACCACTACACAATTAGTACCTACAACAAATATTGAAAATGACCACCATTGACTTCCATGCAATGATAAAGGTTCTGTTTAAATCGTTCCGGAGCATTTCAGGAGTTATTTGATTGCATTCAAATATAATTCGTTCACGCAATTCTTCCAAAGAGGCTGGTTGGGTTTGGTCAGGTTTACTTCACCTTTAGATTTTTTTCCTTGGGGTCACATTAGTAAAATCTATGCCATCCAACCAGCCTCGTTGGAAGAATTGCGTGAATGAATTACATTTGAATGCAATCAAATAACTCCTGAAATGCTCCGGAACGATTCGAACAGAATCTTTATCATTGCATGTGTAAGTGTATCGTGATTGCATGTAAGTCAATGCTGGTCGTTTTCAACATTTGTTATAGGTACTAATTGTGTAGTGGTGGTGATTTTGTTCTTCTAACTTTTTTACGTTGAAAATTATTTTTATTTTAATAAATCATTAAGCTTAAATAAGGGGCAAGTCTATCCCTCGTAGGGATTTTTATTAAAAATAAGAGTTAAAAAATTTATTACTCTTATTATAATTATTAATCTCTACCCTTTTTTTGGAAATTTTATGTAAGAAACAAATATTTAATAAATAATAAAAAAAATGATACGGACAAAACGGAATTTCGGCAGTTCTAAGCTAAAATAATAATAGTTACGTTTTTCAAATGATATGTCAACATTGTGTGGTTTTAATGTTGCCTAAAAACTATAATACATGAAAGTAGTTAATAAATCTTCTTCACATGAAAATTTTAATTGTGTTTTGGTGGGCTACAAGAAAGCCACAAACAATGAATTTGGGCGGGGGCGGGGGGCGGCAACATCAGGGCGTTGATACAAAAAACTGTTCATTATGTATATGCGTGGGGGCGCTGATCAAAAGGGCGGCAGGCAGTCGCCCCCATGGCCCCCACTTAGCTACACCACTGTACATAACTAAATTTCACGCAGTTTAGCTCAAGTTAGGATGGTAAGTTTTATATAGTTGCTAATCTCATTGTACCTACTACTCAAAATCTCGAGAATGCGCAAATGTCATACATATTTGGCAACATCGGATTGGGAACCTGAAGGCAGGCGCTTCTTGACATGGACTGTGTGTATTACGGGTTGCGTATTTAC
This sequence comes from Philopedon plagiatum, assembly GCA_963971165.1. Lineage (NCBI taxonomy): Eukaryota > Metazoa > Arthropoda > Insecta > Coleoptera > Curculionidae > Philopedon > Philopedon plagiatum. Next base: position 131,830,714 of record OZ020191.1, on the reverse strand, counting down.
TTTTATTTAGTTTTTTGAATTTTTTTTACATAACTTTTCTTAAATATGTTTCAGAAACATAGGTAGTGTTTTATGACTTTAACAGATGTGTTTTGGTTTAAGTGTCAAAATTTAAAGAAATCCATAGAAAACTTAACCTAAAAGCATTTTTTTTTCGAAAATCCATTTGAGACCGCCGAAAAATGATCTCAGATTCGTGTTCTACGACCGAAAATATGGGTATGTGCAAAATTTTATCAGAAAATTCGGTGTTTCCATTAATTCGAATAACTCCAAAGTTTTTTTTATCAGTAGGTACACTAGCATTCGTTGATGACGGTTGATGTATTCAAAGTATTAAAAACTGTAACACACGTGGTTAATCATTTATTTTTTAGAGTACTTCTGTGAAGTTTCGAGTTAATGGGGCCATTTAATATTTTTTTATCTCCATACAAAGTTCGAACTCCTGTTTTACTCCCTTAGGGGTTGAATTTTGAAAAATCCTTCTTTATGCCTACGTTATCAAAGAAACCTATGTGCAAAGTTTCAAGTTTCTAGACCCAGCGGTGTGTCAGTCAGTCAGTTTCTTCTTTTATATCAGTATATATGTCGTAGGCAGAATGCAAATTTAGGCTATTTATAAACTTCCTAGGCATTATAGAAAAAGCCGGCAAAACGCGAGCATAAAATGCATTTTTCGTTATGACTGAAACAAATTCAGGCAAATTGATAAATGTCGGCAAAACAAGAACAGAAGAATATTATATATCACGTTGTGACTGAGTATTTTTAGGCATTTTACAATTTGCCAAAAACGGTGCCGTCAAGACGTGAATATTAAACTAGTCGACTTTTGCACGCGAAGACGTGCACATCAACACAGCCGAAGAGGACCCCAACCAACACCCTGGCGCACCGATCCCTCTTCGCTTGCGAGGAAAGAGACTGGTCAGGGCCCCTAACCAGGTGCTAACCCTGTTCCGACCTTAGGGTGCCCTCCGCTCCACCGTTCGCATAAAAAACCTTTCTAAGTCCGTATAATTAGGGCATTGCAAATTAGTGACAAAACTGAACTTAGGTGGCAGAAAATATTATTCTCAATACTTAATAGTATTTTCCATTTTATTTTCACGTTTTGACGGGACCGTTTTTGGCAAATTGTAAAATGCCTAAAAATAATCAGTCACAACATGATATATATTCTTCTGTTCTTGTTTTGCCGACATTTATCAATTTGCCTGAATTTGTTTCAGTCATAACGAAAAATGCATTTTATGCTCGCGTTTTGCCGGCTTTTTCTATAATGCCTAGGAAGTTTATAAATAGCCTAAATTTGCATTCTGCCTACGACATATATAAGATCGTGATCACGATACGCATTATTAAACTTCAGGCATCGTTTCCTAAAAGAACATTGCTAAGCTGTATACTGTATATGTAACCAATCATGAGTGCCCCGTCTTGATATAACTTTCTCTCGCAAACGTTCTCTAAAGCTCAAAAATCCGACTCCAGTGGGTATACGGTTGATGGATAGAAACCTAAGCTATTTCTTGTTTCGCCCTCGTATCTATAGGTGTTGATCGCGCGGCGGCGGTGTATGCGCGCGAAACCTATCTAATCGATCTCCGGTAAACTAAATCCGACTTACTCATACGGCGCTGTCTCTCTCGTTCGCATGGTAATTGGAGTGAATAATGGAAAATAAATTTAAACATAATGACGTTCTGACATACCTTTTATGTCAATCGACCTCGTTTCTTTTTTGACGTTTTAACGTTAACCTCAACTTGAGAGTCATGAAAGTGATTACATGTTTGTTTCGTGATTGTATTTTTTAATGAAAATTGCGTGTTAAGTGCCAAAAAATGACTGGAAACGATAAATTTTCGTTGTATGTGCACGACGGTGATTTTGGTCTGCCGTCTCTCAACGTCGAATGCATTCAGTCAATATTGTATACGTCCATGTCCAAAGTTCCTGTGCAATTAAAAGTGTTAAACAATATAAAATATTGCATGTTTTATACGGCGCCGTGTTTTGTACATAAAAACGTTTCGTTTAAGTCGTTTGCTGATACCGTATTGTACTTAAGAACGTTGAATTACAACTTGGACATTAACCTAACCCCAAAACAACGAAGTGAAGCTTTGGCAATTACCAATTTAGTGCAATCCAAGTTGAGAGCAGTTTTTGAATACGTATTTTGGGTGGATCAAAGAAACTATGATGAATTCTCAAGAGTGTGGTTTGCAAGAGCAGTTCCTACACCTTTTAACCTAATCTACACAAAGAGGTTTAGGGAGAATGCCATGGCCCTCATTGAAAGTTTGTTTCCCAATGACTATACTATGGAATTTCTCAAGGAGTATCTTAATTCTGTTGCTACAGAGTGTTTGTCTTCCTTATCTGCTCGTTTAGGAACATCAATGTATTTTTATGGTGAAGAGCCAACTTCGCTGGATGTGGTTGTATATAGTTACCTAGCCCCTCTGTACAAAGTGCCCTTTCCTTCGAATACTATATCTAGTTTAGTAGCATTATGGCCTAATTTGGTTAATTTTATCAAAAGAATTGATGAGAAGTATTTACCCGAGGTGCCAAAAGAAACAAAGTATATAAAAAATGAAGAAAAAAGCAAGACATCAGATGAAGATGTTTCCTATGTGGCTATTTCTATATTGACTGTCAGTGCTATGTCGCTTGTGATAGGGTTTGCAGTTAGTAGAGGTTTTATTTCATCAAAATTTTTCTAATATCAAATTTATTGATTATGTGAACTTTACAAAAAACAAAAACCAGGAATACAAGGTCAGCCTGGTTTCTTGTACCGATAACAAGGTTACTTTATTTAATGATATTTAAAAAATGCTGCATTTTAAAGTTTTAGTCTTTAAAAATACTCACATTTTGTACTTTCCTGAAATAATTTTTTTAAATAAATTATCTTGTCATTTTCAAGTGTCTTTTGCTTTTTAGTAGTTACAAAATCTATACAGGACGGGTATGTAATATAATTAGATAAAACAAGGATTTAAATAGTGTCTACAAAAAAATTACATCAAAAACAATAACAAACACTAGAAATTTTACAACAGTTGTAGATTTGTCTCCTCTTTAAAAAAAAAGAAAAGTGGAATTGACATACTTAATATGTAAAATAAAGATGCAATTTGGTTGAGAGTTTTGCAATTTATTCACTTCATTAGTATTTACCAACTCAATTTTTATTTTATTATTTGTTCTTTAATTTTTAAATTATTACAAAAGAAAATGATTTGAGGCTTTATAAAAAGGATACTAATATTCTAAAACATAAAAAATGGCGTCAAATTTGGAAAGGTAACAAACCTTTCCAAATTTAATGATAAATAATGTAAATAATAGTCATCTGCAGATCGCGACCACGACTGTGCTTTTATAGGAATAATCACCAATATGTCAGGAATTTATCTAACTTCAAAAATACAAGAACTTGAAAGATTTGAAGGTTTTTATCATTGATCATGTTCATGTATGGGCAGTCACGAGGGCAGTCATGTCTAATACCAAACTAGGTACCTCAAATCTAGCCAAATTGAACATTTTTTTCTAAAATAATTTTTTTAATTTTTTTCCCAAATAACACTTGATTTAAAACAGTTTTTTTCCTAAAGCTCCTTTTTGGAGAAAACTTAAAAAAAAATTGTTCAAAAATACATGTTTTGGAAAACGCTTTGGTCAAATACAGTGCTTTTTTTACAGCATTCCAAACAAGATTCAAAAAAATATCCAAAAATCATTTATATTTTAAAACATTAATTTTTTACTCCCTCATAATTATTGTTTCTTTCTCTTCCCTCCCAGGTGAAGATGACACACATTGCCTGACGTTTAAAACGTTAGGTTTGTTCTTTTGTGTTGCACAAAACTGCACTAACCTGGACTGATTTTTTTTCTAATGGGTTTCTTTTACAGATAAAAGAAAAGTGTAGGTTAGTGCAGCTTGCAACACAAAAAAATAAACCTTTTATTTTTGGCATTTTGTGTTTTTTTATTTTTGACAATAACAATGAAAACAACCTTCACAGTCGGAAGTGCCTTCTAAGCAACTGGCGTACCGTGATGTTGCGCGAGTCCTCGATAATTAGGAAGTTTCCATTTTTTTCATTTTCTCTTAATAAATAGTCCTAAAAATGTAAAAAACATATGCATTTTTTGTTTTTAATTATCTGTAGAAATAAAAAAGTTATCGTCCTTCAAAGTCTGAGATGCTACGCTCATGTTGGCTGAGGCCAAAAGCCGCCCCGCCGTCAACAGCGGAATAGGCGCCCGTTTAATCTTTAGTGTTATTCTTACCGGACAGGATCCAATCACAGATCCATAGATCCATACTGTGATCCAATGCATGAATGTAAACACGCGAAAGCAGCAGCGGGCAGCTAGCCCGGAGACCATGGGGCGACAGAGTTCTGCCTGTGGACCGGCTTTGGACGTCACGGCCGATAAAAGCCGCATGCGAAGTTATTAAATAAGAAATTGAATAAGTTCGTCAATTTTGAAGATATCGAGATAATTTTTTTTTTGTTTGACAAGTTAAGTGAAAGACTATTACATGATGTTAAAGTTACTCGATATTTCTGACATAGGAAACTTCCTAATATATTTTTCAGTTCTTCCACATTAATAGGTCCCTCTCTTACATAATCAAAAACTTTTGATACTTATTAAGAGCAATCTGGAGGCGACATATCTGGACGTCGCATGGGCCATTTAAAAAAGCCAAAATGTCCAGTTCATTACTTAATATCATTTGTAATATTGGAATGTGTGGCTATAAAAAAGTCCCACGGCGTGAGATCGCAGAACCGTGGTGGCCACCTAACTGGCATATTACTAATACTAATGATTCGGTCTTCAAAAATTCTTCCAAAAAATTTAAATTATCAAGAGGTACGTGAATTTGTGCAGAGGCTTCTCTATAAATAAATGTCGATTTTCCGAACTCCACATTCTCATTTGTTGAGAGTTTGTTAAGAATTTACATAACCAGAGAGATCAAATCGTGCCTCGTCAGTAAAAAAGGTTTTTTTCAAACAGGTTTTCACTATTATGCAAATTACCCAAAAACCACTCTGAAAATTACATTCGTTGTGTCTTATCGTTTGGTAATAATTCTTGGACTGAGCTTAGACGATAAGCGTGCATATGCAGGTCTGCAGGTCACATTTCAGGATTGTATTGCAGGTTCCGTAGGATACATTTACTTGCTGGCTTAAACGCCGAATAGGGGTTTGCGCGGGTGTTCATTAACAATTTGCCTTAATTCTTCCACATTTGTGCAGTGCGAACTTTGGGTCTCCCACTGCCGTCCTGTTCCTCTAAACAAAGCCACAGATCTAGTCAAAACTTGGCGAAACTGGTTGAAATCCATGACTATATGTAGAAATTCTGTTTGAAAATCCTGAATGGCGTACCGTGTTGAATAAACCCACTGGCCATCACCATTTCTAATGTAACTTTCGATCATAAAAGCTTTTTATTCTGTCGTGATTATCACGTCTTAGCACTTGCATGTGTATGGGAGTTTACACAACAAAACATGTATATAAGCTGTGCCTGTGCTCTGAAAGTAAAGATTCCTAGATTCTTTAAAGAAGGGTGAAAATGTATTATTATCATTTTGCGATCTCGTTTTGCCTTTTATAAATTACAGTCTACAGTCGCTCAGATTAAGAAAAGCACCAAAAACCGTTAAGGGAAATGTAGTGATGCCCAAAGGAAATCCATGTAATTTCCTCCTATTACAAAAAATTTTCCCCTAAAAAAAGGTGGCTAATAAAGCAAATTTGGACACGAAACACGGAGCTAACTAAGCAATTATATCTCGGGACCTGCTCCCCGTTTCATATTTATATATCCTAATAAAGAAAATAAAAGACAGGGATTACAAATCCGGAGAGGGAGGAATGTGATTTAAAAAAGGGGGTGAGATTCAATTAAGTGCTCAGATTAAACGTCAGGGCCATTCTTGGCGCTGATATACTGCGCGTTAAATGTTAATGTTTTTTCATTTCTTAAGAAAGTTTCTTTTCAGACTTCGGAACCTTATCTTCCTCATCTGCTTATGCCCTAGTGGTTTGAATAAAAAAATTAGGATAAAATAAATATGTATTTTTAAAAGGTTTGATGTCTGAACCTGTTTAATTACATAAGGGGGTTATTAAATACTTAATAACTTCTTCTTTTCTAGAACTTTAGAACTTTTCGCGAAGTTTATTATACAGGGTATCTGAAAAGTCTTAGTATGGGCATCTTTGGTATTAGTAAAGATAGAGACACCAAATTTAAGGGGTATTTTATTGGTTAATAAATCGACTTTTCCATGTAATTTACCTGACGCTAGGGAGTTGACGTCAAAAATTTTAAATACAACTCTATGCCGTGTGACACATTTTACCGCAAGCCCGAGATCCGTATCTTAATTCGTTTTAAAATGGGAAGCCTATAAAAATTAAAAATCTGGAAAAAAATTTAAAAAGTGGGTACCATTCTTTCTCTTATTACTTTAAAAGTTGTTCAAAATGACCCACCATGGACTACTTGGCGGTAATAAAGTCGATTTTGGAACTTTGCCAAGAAGTAACACCTGCCATTCTCGAAAATGTGAGAAGTGAGTTTCAAAATCGAATTTAGTAGGTACTGCCAAGAAGTTCATGATGGTTATTTTAAAGAACTGTTAAAGTAATAAGAGAACTAAAGGTATTCAAACTATTTTTCCACGGTTTTTAATTTTTAAAGGCTTGGCATTTTAAAAACGAATTAAGATACGGTCCTCAGGTTTGCAGTAAAATGTTTCTTGTTGAAATACCTTTAAAATGAGGTACCACGCGGCATAGGGTTACATACGTTTGACCTCAACTCCCTAGCGTCACCGCTCAAGGGGATTGAAAAAGTTAAAGTACATAAAAAGTAGACTTAGTAACCAATAAGATACACCTAAAACTTGGTGTCCCTATGTTGATTAATAGCAAAGATATTTGCCCATACTAAGACTTTTCGGGCACCCTGTATAATCCTCGGAACCACAGCTCGCTTCTTGGGGTGGTACGGTAGCCCCTTCCAGGTATTTTAACATTATGTTGTTGTGCCATACCTACATTGGTGTTCTTTTGTTATTGCAACACCATCGCAGAACCTATAGGAACCTGTCGCAGTCTGGTTTGCCCATTTTCCGAAGATGATATCTCAAGGGACAATGGCTAATAAGAAGGCATATAAGGAGTTTTATGTCATTTTTATTAGGATTAAGAAGCTCCTTGGCTTCTTAGGACAAATGGTAAGGGGTCTTGTTATAGGTACCTTTTTGCCTGCCTTTGGACTGCTGGAATGCTTCTTCAGTCACCGTTTTCTCATTTTGTGGACGTGCTCTACAATGTGGCTTTTCGTCAGTCCGAAAAGTGGTTCAGGTCCGCAAAACAGAACCTTGGCGCTTTCTTTTGCTTCCTTACTATGCCTTCGTGTCCCGGCCTTTGTATTAACAGAACCTTTTTGTTGCTGGTCAGTTGTTCCAGGGATAGGTTGCCATACTAGCATAGATGGGACGTGCCGCAGTGTTTTTTATTCCAGTAAATATTTTACTTAGCAAATTATATCTGATTAATAGATTTTTTATTTGCTTTTATATATTATTATGTAGTTCATTCGTCCTTCGTCTAGCTTTAATTTCACTTAATATCCTAAATCCACCGTCCTACATCGAATTTTCCTTAGTTCATAAAATATTTATCGGCGAAGTATCTGTAGCAAATTAAACAAAGTGGCATGGAAACGTTTGCCGTAATATTAATCTTTCCTTTAAACCTCCGGGGATTTACCGACAGTGTAAGTTTCTCTCACGTAAAATTTCCGACATCAAACGACATATACGTGTCGGTTGTGTGATACAAGTTTACGATTTTTGAGAACGCTTCGTAGCCATTGGATTTTAGTTATTTTGTCGTGATAAAACGACACATTTTTCTTGAGTAAGCTTTTCATTTAGCACTTAAAATTTTATCACAATTAAAAATAAAACTACTTATACAATCTAGCACAAGTACACAGACGTACGGAAACTTTATTTTATTCATATGAATCTCGGAAACGGTAAACGCAGATGGTTAAGATAGGAGCACTCAGCACACGCCTCTAAAGAAAAATTAGAATACAAATGGTTTTATAAATGGCCGACCAATTCGTGCAACGGCGTAATATAGATAAGCAAGTCGGCCATACTAATTGTTGTAAAGCAATTCAAATAACAAGGCTGCCAAGAGTGCCAACATCTAAATCCTCCTTGGTATATTATATGAAGTTTCTTGACTGGGATATACAGGATGTTATGGAAATGGTTTTATATAGGTATTGGAATGGGTCACTACAGTACAGACCAATAGTCTACCCCAGTAGTCTACAGACATACCCAATACTTTTTTCCTCTGAAATCGAACTTTTTTTTTATTTTAAAAAATACCCTAAACTACCCCCATATTAGATTTTTCTTAGTTAGGTCAATCCATCCAACTTTGCTTTTGGAAGTTACTGGTATATCTCTTCAAATTAAAAAGCCTGTCGGGTTTTAAAAAACTTACACTGTTATATATATATATATATATATATATATATATATATATATATATATATATATATATATATATATATATATATATATATATATATATATATATATATATATATATATGTATATATATATATATATATATATATATATATATATATATATATATATATATATATATATATATATATATATATATATATATACAGATCTAACAGTATCGAAACCGGTCGTCGGGGTGGCACGGTTCATTTGTACCTGTGATATCAGGTCATTGAACCACCAAGGATGATATTCCTTGGACAACACGTTGGCGTAGTGTGAGAATAGTATTTTCAATATCGTTCCCAACGGACAAACCCAGAATCAATCGTGTAATTCAATACCGGTAGGGGTATTAGCCCTCGGAGTAGTTGTTCCGGTTGGTTCGACCATTTAACACCTGCTCGACACAGAGCAATTTGCCTGTCCCCGGCCTGAATGAGATCTAACAGTATCGAAACCGGTCGTCGGGGTGGCACGGTTCATTTGTACCTGTGATATCAGGTCATTGAACCACCAAGGATGATATTCCTTGGACAACACGTTGGCGTAGTGTGAGAATAGTATTTTCAATATCGTTCCCAACGGACAAACCCAGAATCAATCGTGCAATTCAATACCGGTAGGGGTATTAGCCCTCGGAGTAGTTGTTCCGGTTGGTTCGACCATTTAACACCTGCTCGACACAGAGCAATTTGCCTGTCTCCGGCCTGAATGAGATCTAACAGTATCGAAACCGGTCGTCGGGGTGGCACGGTTCATTTGTACCTGTGATATCAGGTCATTGAACCACCAAGGATGATATTCCTTGGACAACACGTTGGCGTAGTGTGAGAATAGTATTTTCAATATCGTTCCCAACGGACAAACCCAGAATCAATCGTGCAATTCAATACCGGTAGGGGTATTAGCCCTCGGAGTAGTTGTTCCGGTTGGTTCGACCATTTAACACCTGCTCGACACAGAGCAATTTGCCTGTCTCCGGCCTGAATGAGATCTAACAGTATCGAAACCGGTCGTCGGGGTGGCACGGTTCATTTGTACCTGTGATATCAGGTCATTGAACCACCAAGGATGATATTCCTTGGACAACACGTTGGCGTAGTGTGAGAATGGTATTTTCAATATATATATATATATATATATATATATATATATATATATATATATATATATATATATATATATACTTATATATATATATATATATATATATATATATATATATATATATATATATATACTTATATATATATATATATATATATATATATATATATATATATATATATATATATATATATATATATATATATCAGATTCTCCAACGCTAGTCCGGTCTAATTTGACAACCAAAAGTTTTAAACTGACAAGTGTAGGAATAAGACAACTAAGTTTCATACTATGAATTTGTTTCTGAGGTTTTTCGGAAATTTATAAAGAAAAGGGCAATTTTAGTACGTACTTTCGACAATAATAGAACTAAATTCATTACAGCAACTCGTTCCAAGATGAAAATCATTTGGAAACCAAGTAAATCGCTGAAATATCACAATAATTCATAAGTTTTTAATGACGACTTATTAACAATGACAGGACAAAAACCTGTCAAAACATAACTGATCAACTATAAGATCTTAATTTAATCCAGTACTAAATTTTAAACATAATTGGGTTGGGGGGCTATTTGTGACCGGTCTTACCCATAATAAAATATATTTTATTTAACGAACAAAAACTACAGTTTAAATATAAAATCTAAAAATTAAGTGCATACTCCTTATATAATTTTAATTAAAATAAACACTCCTGTAAAATATATAAGGTACCTAATAGAGAAATAACAAAAAATATTAGTTCAATGGGCTCTATCCAAATGTAATGATCAAACCGTTCAGTTAATTTAAAATTTGATTTTTTATTATCACTTTGGTTTTAAAATTGGCACAATAATAATAAAAAACACCGACCTCTCTGTTCAATGTCCCGCAAACGAAAAATATTCCAATAAATTCGAATGCAATGGATACATCGGTTATTTGACGTTTGGTCGTTTATCCGTAGTTTTTCCAACGGAAATTCTGGCAAAGAATAAGAGATTACGTATTTAGGACAGGTTGATTTATTTAGGCCAAAAAGGGTATCGTTTGAGGTATGTATGAATCACTCGACTGTAAAAAGCGGGAATTGGTCTTTCTATACAAATCTCAAAGGTGTTAAATGGAAGGTTAAGATTTACGCCATTTCTGGGGTCACTGATGGACTGGTTTATAAAAAAAGGTTTAGGCGTATTATACCCATATATTTCGCAAATCATTTTTAAGCAAAGTAATACTTAAAAAACGATTATATTATTTTCAAGTAAGCTTAGGTGGCCTGGAACAGAAAAAACAGTTTTGTTTCGTTTTCAAAACCGATTTCACGAAAAGAAGTTCTTTTACTAATACCTATAAATGGCGGGGTGGGTCGAAAAAAGGAAATTTTCTTTCATCTCTTTCTAATAGTGTGGAAAAGTTGCGTATTCGCAGACCAATAAAGGAAAAATTTTGAAAAAATTCCTATGTTTAATGTTTAGAATAAAGTACCCCCCTTTGTTATTTTTGAATTTTTTTTATTAAGAAATATTGTTTTAATTTCAAAGTTATACCCAAATGTTAATTTCATAAAATATTTTGGGTTTTTCAGTTTTTTCTTGTGAGGACCACGATTAAAACCTTATAAATAGAAAAAAACTTTGTAGTTTTAGGAATAAATATACCATTTGGAAGATAACTTAAGTTAAAGTGTATTACAAAATTTCAATAGATGAAATTCTTTTGATTCCCCTAAAAATAAAATACGGTGTGCAGCAAAAATATTTAAAGTTTTTATGTTTTTATTTTTAATGGCCATAATATTTTTGAAACTGACTAATCTCACATAAAATTAACGGTTGTATCTAACAAAGTCTACAGAAAATAGTATTTTCGTACTGTATCATTGCGATCTACTTTTTATACAGGGTAATTCACAAAAAACGATTAAATCCTATTTTTGTCCAAAGTAAGCGAAAATTGATATTTGGGTATAACTTTAAAATCTAAATATTATTTCTTAATAAAAAAAATCTAAAGTGAAAAATGGGGGTACATTACTCTTTTTTTTATCTTCTGAGAGCCCACGAAGACCGAGGTCTAAGTACTATGTACCGTGGGTGTACTGGGGAATCGACTCACACATCCAGAGCTGGAAACATCCGTTGGGATTTCACCAGCCCTCTAAGAGGATGTGTGGGGTGCTACCACCTCGGTCGAGGAAGAATTCCTCTACCACCTTCCACTTTTTGTGACAATCCTACTAAATGCCTGGCCACACTTTTTTATTAAGCGTGCGGCCAGGCCAGGAATCGAACCTGGTCTGGTGCCGGAGACGCGTCACAAGCCCAGCGCGTTGGACCACTGGGCTATTATTGCTCCGACATCTCTTAACGCAATTTCGAATTTTTGACCCTTCCTCGTATATCATAAGACCTTCACCTGATTTGTTGGGTATTATTTTGGTTTGAAGGTATGCAGAACTTTTTCGAAATAAAATAAATTTGTTAAATTCAAAGATAAACATTTTTTCCATATGCTGCGCACTTTCTGGCGGTCACTGTATACATATATTGGTTGTCCGATACCATATTCATCTATTCTCCCTAGTTTAGAACGTCCAATTTATAATATATAAAAATAAAGAGTTCTAATTTGCTCAAAATTTACAGTTAGAAGTTAGTTTAATATATGGTGTCGGACAACCAATATATGCATTTAAGCCGAAAATGGAAAAAATGATGTTAGGAAGTTTTAACTAGAACACTACTAAGAATTAAATCACAAAACAATCCGAATAATATACACATAAATGTATGTACATGATAAGTAATAATAATTTTAAATCCGAAGTTATTTACACATCCGTCGTAATTCTATCTAAGTATGAAGTATGATTTTAAATTTCAATACCGTTGCATGTTACAAGCTATTCCGAGAATCTCAAGGTTCCAACGTTCGAACTGTTAAAAAGTACTGCAAAAATAAAAAATCACAAAGTCAAAGTCTCAACTTGTTTAATCCTTACGATTGGTTACATATGATTCGCCCTTATCTGGGCATCATCAGACCTAAAGATACAAATATTTAGATCACGTAAACAGGTAAAAACTCCCAGATAACTTACCTAACAACCCCAAAAATTACAATAGAATTTTAAAAGTTTCAAAAACTGATTAAAAACAAAAAACAAAAACATGACAATAACGATTTACATGTCACTAAACTAAAAACGCAATAAAATAAAATACGAGGTGGGAGGAAAGGGATTCGGTGGTGATCTGACGTGAGCAGGAATAACCCACATACTAAAATCCTGCTTGAAACTCAAAATAGTAAGACCAAGAAGAAGAAGAGAAATGTCAATAATGTAATGGCATTTGGATGAAATACGCGGGAAAAATATAGGGTTAGAGGCGCAACAACAAATTAATTATTTATATTATTAAAAATGAAATAAGGCTCAAAATTAAAGACATCATTAACACAGGTAAGGACAGGACTCCTTTTTGCTTTTGTAATTTCAAGCTTTTCCAATAAATCCAACTTTTTGCTCTTATGACATTCATGAATAATGTTTACATTTTCAGGTACGGAGAATTGATGTTTGGATTCCAATAAATGGTTTGCAAAAGCCGACTTAGTGTTCGTTATATCTGTATTTTGATATTTGTTAACAAAACTAAGGTGTTCCTGAACTCTGGTGGATACTCTTCGCCCCGACTGTCCAACGTAGCAGGATTTTAGTATGTGGGTTATTCCTGCTCACGTCAGATCACCACCGAATCCCTTTCCTCCCACCTCGTATTTTATTTTATTGCGTTTTTAGTTTAGTGACATGTAAATCGTTATTGTCATGTTTTTGTTTTTAATCAGTTTTTGAAACTTTTAAAATTTTATTGTAATTTTTGGGGTTGTTAGGTAAGTTATCTGGGAGTTTTTACCTGTTTAGGTGATTTAAATATTTGTATCTTTAGGTCTGATGATGCCCAGATAACGGCGAAACATATGTAACCAATCGTAAGGATTAAACAAGTTGAGACTTTGACTTTGTGATTTTTTATTTTTGCAATCTAAATCAGGTCTCTTTGAGAAATGGACTACTTCTTCGAATTTGTTAAAAAGTAGCAGGTTTGGAACTGTTCCGTAAGCGAAACAGGTACGAAACGGAACTGTTATTAAAATATAACAGTTTGTACCACCTCTAGTCAGTATCATCTTGGAAGGCGCGTCGAATGCAATAAATTTCATATTGGTGTGGTGAAAAAATCTGTACGCAGTATTTCGCGTAAAAATAATATTTACTTTACAGAGACCGTAAAAGGGTTCTTGGCGGTATTTCGCACTTTTCTCTGATGGAAATTGGCAACCTTTCTTTCGCTTTGCGATGCCGGAGCGATAATTTTTTAATTTATATGGCTAACATCCATATTTTTAGCTTTTAACTTTTCAACCGAATAAAATAAGTATTTCTACATAGACATTGGATTAAACTAAAAATGTACTAAAACTTCCATAAACATGTAGGTATTCTATGTAAACTGATATAACACCATACACAAATATTAAGACCAGTGGCTTTGCGTGCGGTCAGAGAAGGAGGCATTCTTGGTTCAGGCAATATTAGTCCAATTTAATCTGCACGTCAATGGGACGCACTGGCAGCGTTAAATCAACAACCGATCCGGAAACCTCAAATTTTCGAATAAGATTGTGAATTGCGTTGTCACTTGGCACATGATTACGCCTAAAAATTAAACAAGGGTTACGAATTACTTTTACACAAGAATATGAATTTTCATAGTAAGTTTGAACACTTCTAACACGTTCTTCCTTCAAGCAAAATATAAAATTTCTAGGTTAAGTTGTTGAGAAATGGCGCCAAATTTAAATACCGAAGGTTTGATTGGGACACCCTTTATAAAGAGCAATTGAAATACGCTTTACATTATCCAAGATTCAATCCACTCTGCATACCAGGGTTCGTATTCTCGTATAATTAAAACCAAGCTTCGTGCCCTACTACACCTCTCAAAGGTATTACACCACCATTGGAATTTGAAATGTATTTGGCATCCCATATCACTTGTTTTTGCTGACAATGCGGCGAGAACATTTAAAGCTGTGGGGACCTACTTCACCACGACATTCTTAAATTATTAATTAACTCTGTCACATTTTTCCCCTTTATTACGTACCCCTAATTTCAAGGGAAGCCACGGTAGAATTTAAAAGCAGCCCTAAAGGGTCTGTACTGCTTCCAAAACATATTTTTTCCTCCAAAAATATAGCACTTTTACAAACCCTAAACGTGCATTTTTTTGTTGTGATATTTTAAAAATAAAATATTATTTGTTTTAAAATTTTTTTCTATAGAATAACTAGAGATAATATGAAAATAGAGACACTAAGTCGTAACATACGCTTTAGAAAGTGTAGCTGATTAAAGATATATAGAGGGGAACGAAAAATTATTTTGTAAATTGATGGTCAGTGCAGGGACAGATTTAGGGGGGTGCAGGTAGCGCCCCCCCCCTGAAGCCTGGTACTAGAAGGATTCACTGAAAAAACATTGTGGGACATTTCACTACAATTGTGTACCTTTTTCCAACAATTTGTTCTCAAAAACGTCCAAGACCAATTTGTAGCAAAATTTGCTACAATTGTATGAAAATGTATAAAAACTGTTGTAACTAATAATCCCATTAGAGTAAATTGCTCTACAAAGACTTTGCTACAATTTTGTGTGAAAAAAAGTCCAAACGATTTTTTCAGTGTTTTAATAGTTAATTTTATAAACATAAATATTGGAACAAACATTCACTATTCCTACATATTCCACAAAATATTATAAACAAAAACAAACATTTGCCGTCTATGTAAGGCAATTCAAATGAATTATACCACTAAAAATTTGAACAATAGATCAATACTAATATGTTATATAAGAAATGCAAGCCTTTTTGAGTCACATGCTCTTAGATTATTTCTGCAAACATTCCTTACCCATCTCACTGCGATTGTATCAAAATTCGCGCCGAATCCTTTTGGTTTTTAAAGGAAACAAATAACCAAATGTTTTTTTTTTTCAAAAAACATCTCTTCTAAAAGTAATTTTTTTCGAAAAACAGTTTTTTCGAAAACGGGTTAACGAAATTTTTCAAAAATATTTACTCGAATACACAATTTCCAATGTACATTTTTTAAAAAATGTCCTGACAGCTTTTGCTAAGATGCTTTTTTGAAAATGGATTTAGAAAATATTTTCTCGAAGACACGTATTTCGAAAGTACATTTTTTCAAAAAATAGTTACTTTCTAGTAACTTGGAAAATGTTAATAAAAAAAAGACGAAAAAGATCCTAAACAAACCTAAACGCACCTTGTTTGGGTTTGATCAGGTTTCCTAAGGTTTCGTATGCTACTTTCTCGTAAATTACTTTTTCAGAAAGCCGTTGCTTTAAAAAATTAATATCAGACAAAATTTAATTTCGGAAAAGATGTTCTCGGAGTAAATGTATTTTTGAAGAAAAAATTTTAAAAATTGGTTTTAGAAAAATGTACGTTCCTAAGTACTCTTATATCCCCTCAAATGAGCAGAAGGCAAACATCAAAAAAATGCTGCAATATGTATTCTTTCATAGGTAATTAAACAATTTGTCCAGTCGCGTGTAAGCTAAGATGACCCACTGTCCTGCTTTTTTTTCAACAAACATCTTTTTTGATGTTAAATTAAGTAATTTTTTTCGAAAAAAGCTTGTTCGAAAGATGTTTTTTTCAGAAATGGATCTACAAATTTTTTTCGAAAACATTTAAAAAAAATCCATCATAAATACATTTTCCGAAAACATACTTTTTAGAAAACACAGTTTTTCGAAATTTAAATTATGAACTCTAATGACAAAAAGATCCAGAACTAACCTAAACAAACCGTTTTTTTGTTCGGTCTGGCGTACGTTTCTTTGTGTCTGCTATGTTGCTCTGTAGTAAATTACTAGTTTTTTTTTAATATGAATATTTGAAGTCGTTTTCAAAATAACGTTTGAAAACAATTATTTTCCAAAAACATGTTTTCTTAAAAAAAATGTATTTAAACAAAAATGGTAAAAAATTTGAAAAGTTGGTTTTCGAAAAAAAAGTTTCAGTCCAAATGGACAGAAGGTATACATAAACAAATGCTAGAAATTTGGTAAGTTAAGATGACAAACCGTTCTGTTTTTGCAGGAACAGGTTTAGATATTTCGTTCATTATGAAATAGTGTTCATTAGAACCCCAAACAATAAAAAAATAATGTCGCACACGAACTTGCCCGTTTTTTTTGTATATACTTTTGTGTAGCTCGAGGTGGACTAGCGCCCCCCCCCCCCCCTTAGACGAAATATTTCCGATTGTCCTTGCACAAATTTCGTTACGGTCATTGTTCAACATTCCTTTTATTCAAACGTTATGTTTCTTATCCACGAAATCTCCTAATCTCTGGGAAGTAATCAAGAAAACAAATTAACCCTGGAATGCACCATGTACTATCCATTATAACACTTTTATTTACATGACATGGGACGTCACAACCAATAGTATCGCGTTTTGCAAGTTCCGAATTTTGTATGAAAATAGTAGGTAAATCTTTTTTTTTTTGGGGGATAAAGACCAAAATAAATGGATAAAAACAGCCACCATAAATACTTAATTTATGTAGAGAATATAAATAAAATATTTCAAGTTTATTTCAGTTATATGCACTTGCACATTCCATATTTTGAATAAAAAAATTTAATCACAGATTTCTTAACTTTATCAATAACCAGTTTTAAGTTTTTAAATCAATCTGGCGTCAACCTGGTTTTAATCGGATATGGTTGATTTTAATATAAAATTTAATCATTATTTGTATAGTGTACATATTAGAAAATAGATATAGGCCAAGCAACAGAGCAAAATATTAGCGATTTTTTGACATTAATCCTATTAGAAAACCGCCTGTGCCATCATCTGAAAGACAATCCGTAGATGATTCCTGTTATATTTTCAACTCTGAAATTTTTTCCATTAATTTGTTATAAACATTTTGAAGCAAAAAAACGCAATTTTTTTAGTTTTGCTGAACTTCGGTCTGAACACTCCGTTACACGTACGTCTTTGTCTAATGAATTAGAAAAGAAAAAGTGCGACGTATAGATTTATATAGATTTATAAATGACTCGGAGCGACTTTAAATAAACTCCTTTAGAAATAACATAACCTATAATTAATAAAACCCTTTTAACTTAAATTTATTATTATTTAGCAGAAAATAAAGTAATTTAGGGCTTTTATTACTTTTAGCAAATCTTGTAATGCTTCTAACGCATTTTTTGTACACAAATACAAGGTAAAATAAGATGTGGCCAATGTTTACAAATTGTGTTTACAGTGTCGCTTAGAATGGTTTGTTTTGGCTTCAAAGAATGTTACATCATCCCGTATCCTTTTATATAATAAATCCATGGTTTTGTGCTTATAAACTGGAAAGTGATGAAGCAATCTTAATAGTGTAAATGGACGATTTGTAGAGAATAAATATACGAATAAAATGAGGGGTCGAACGTCCTGATCGGATAAGTAGCAACGGAGAAAATACATAAAAACGGGAAAATTAAGAGTTTTATTATAAAATTCATAAATCAGACATTTTTAAACGTGGAGGGCTCTAACTTTGGGAAAAAGTAGTAATTTCCGGCTACTTTATGTGTGCAAAACCCCGACGCTGTCCGATTATTAGTTTTGCCACTATCGTCATTTTAATTTTTCAATACACTATTTTGCAACAGGTCTGGATGCTCTATGGATCGTTCAATTTTAATTATTGAAAGGCATTTGAAAAGTACAAGTTTAATTGAACAAAATGTATATTTTAATTTTCCATAAAATACTACGAAACCGGTTGAAAATGCACGTAAAGATGCGTGAAAATGGCCGAGCGCGCAAATGCGGCCGAGTAGCGGGTGAGAGCAGCGGCAGCGGAGCGAAGGGGAGCGAATATTCGCGCGCTCTGCCATTTTCACGCATTTTTACGTGCATTTTCAACCGGTTTCGTAGCATTTTATGGAAAAATTAATATATACATTTTGTTCAATTAAACTTGTACTTTTCAAATCCTATTCGATAATTAAAATCGGACGATCCATAGAGCATCCAGACCTGTTGCAAAATAGTGTATTTGAAAAATTAAAATGACGATTGTGTGCAAAACTAATCGTCGGACAGCGTCGGGGTTTTGCACACATAAAGTAGCTATAAATTACTACCTTTTTCCAAAGTTTGAGCCCTCTACGTTTAAAAATGGCCGATTTATGAATTTAAAAAAAACTCTTTATTTTTCGGTTTTTCCGAATTTTCTCCGTTGCTACTTATAGTTGGAAATATAACAGAAATCATCTACGGATTGCCTTTTAGATGATGGCACAGACGGTTTTCTAATAGGATTAATGTCAGGACAAATCGCTCTATTGCTTGTCCTAATATATTGATGGCCACTCTGGTCAGTAAGTAATCCTAACATCTTTTGAATTTTTTGCTTGAGACATAAAAACAATGTTTGCTCTTTATGTAAATTTCAAAAATTATTTAATTACTTTCCAAAGAAAATATTTTAAAAACACGCGTAAATTGGTTTCGTTGAAACGAACAAATTCTTCATTAAACTAAAAACGTATTAATCTGTAATCGACAAAGTAACCCAAAAGTTTTAATGAGTCGAACAAAACGCAAAGTAACTTTAAGTCTCCTTTGAAGTTTCATTTTGCCCACAGCAGTTTTCCAAAGAGTGTCGGGGTTTCCAGCCTTTACCTCATAAAAATCCTAAAACTTTTAAAATAACTTTATCCCGAAAAGGGAAAGAAAAAACCCTTGAAACATCTACTTTTCTTGCGGCTTTTATATTTTCTTGGTATCATATTTTTCTGGGGCTGCGTTTAATATACAAAGTCATAAGATAGTTAAGGTAAAAGCAATACTTCTTGAAATCGTTTTTTTTTTCATATATACATATAATATGTTATACAGGGTGTTATGAAATTCACTACATATATGTGAATGAGTGACTGCTACTTTTTTTTCTTAAATCGAACATTTCAAAAATTTTCAAAAATACCCGTCCATATTCGACGCACCTGGCTGAGCGAACACATTGCCCGACATAGCGCTCGACGGAAAATTTCGCGCGAAAAACAAAACAATTGAATTTGTTGTAACGTTGTCAAACATATAAATCTTTAAGGAGAATTTATTTTCTGTTTTTAAGCGTAATTTAAGACAAAGAAAAAAAATTAAATCTTTTCCCAAGAAAAAACAAAAAAAATAGTAAAAAGGCACTGCGAAATCAATCCTTTTCGTCAGCAGCATCAGTTTTAACTAATATTTATGACACCCTGTATTAGGTTATAAATGAGATAAGCGTTATTTCTACTAGCTTAAACTTTCTGTTAAGAAAAAGTTAAAACTCAGAATGAAAAATACTAATTACAACTACATAGTATTTTGAATGTATATCCAAAATTTTTTCATTACAGCATTTGTAAAAAAAAACATTATTCTGTTTCACGCAGCACATTCAGAAAGTTGTTATTTGTCCTTTTGTTAAGAAAATTATCGTAACTTACCGATTTTTTTGAAAAGATCCCCATAAATGAGTTTTGCACCCGCAAACGTTACCATAATACGTAAATATTATTAGTGTTCTAAATTTAATTTAGTTTTCAGCCCTATTAAGCTAACTTAAGAAACGCTATAATCTAAGCACAAACTAGGTAAAACTGATCTAAATAGTAGTTAACAACGGATCGGCGAGGACCATTTTCTAGGTAGTGAAAAGAAATTATATTATTATTTAAAATTTCTAAAGAAGAAAAATTCATTGTATGGTTTTTATGCTGATGTTAAAGGTTAAATGGACTGTAAAAATTTAAATATGGCGCACGGCGCTTGATGACATTCAGAATGTTTCTTTTTGATCTCTCTTTCTCATGATACATGTATCATTTCTCTTTGTCACTTCCTGTCTTCGAGTCTCGATGAAGTAGCTGGCGCTCATTTGGTGCGAAAATTTAAAATATGACGCGTGTTTGTATTGTTGCCTTTGAAATAAACCAAAACCAGACATTTTATAAACTGGCGGATGCGCCAGAAAACTATTATGCAACCATTATTACTATTTGTAGTATTTTTTTGGGTTGCCTGTCTTTTGTTAAGGGTGAATGACACCAATAATGTCAATGGCAAGAAGAGTTGGATTGTGTAATAAATAAATAACTTTTTAGTTTTTCAGTGTGGTATGCATTTTGGTCTACTGCGCAGATGTCAAAAAACGAAAAATATAAAAAACGACAAATAAAGAAGTCGAAAAAAAAAATTTGAAAAAGATGGGGGAAAAGTTAAAAAGTTCAATACGTAGTTGCACCTTTACTATTGGAGATATATTTTTAAAAGTGGATGGGTTTAAATGTAGACACCAAAGTACATCTCCTGAAATTCGTGAGCTTGTTTAGCATGCCCGGTTTGCACGTGGTATGCAGTTTGGTCTACTTCGCAGATGTCAAAAAACGAAAAATATAAAAAACGACAAATAAAGAAGTCTAAAAAAAGTTCCCCCAAAACAAAATATTAATGTGAGCGCGCACATGGATTGGGTAGGCTGGTACTGTATGGCACAAGAAGTGGAATACCGGTTGTTGACTTACGCTCTGTCCGGACGGTAAAATTGGGTACCATTTTGACTTTTTCTTACTTATGTTTTGTTGTTGCATTGCGACACTACTCCATAGAAAAAAAAAATTATTAAAAATGACGATACGTCGCCGCGCCGTGCGCCTTCTTGATTTTTAAACAGTAGAATTTATATTAAAAGAAACTATTTGCATCATAATTAATTAGTAGTTGTACCAAGATTTGATCATCCATCAAATTGGTTAACTCAAAATAAAATATTTAAAAGTAATGTTTCTTATTTACATAAATCGCCTCGCTTGTCGGCGCCACTGAGATCTAACCAAAAGGCGCCTGGCTTAGTAATGACTTGCTTCAACAATTATTTATGTAATAAAAAAGTATTCCCTACTCTAGGCTAGCGAAATCGGTAATTATTAATTAATCTGATTGAGTGAACCAAACCCATTTCAAATAATGGCTCTTTGTTTTCATCTTTCACTTTAAAATGAAACATAAAAATTCAAAACCGTTACCGAATTTACTCACCGATGCCAGTCAGTTCCCGGGTGAATCAAAAAGGCACCTGCAAATGTGAATACGGAGGTATCTGTTTTACTTTACGGTGAAAATATCCCGGCTATGTTTTGGATCATAGCTGTGTTTTATTGGTAAGCTGATCCCCGCGGGAGCCATAACTCCATAGCCTCTTTTCCTTCGCGGTTATTCGTCCCGCTTCGCTCGAGGCCGGATTAAAAATGTATAAGCTGTTTTACACGTGATCAAACCAAAAGGATACAGCTATCGTAAATTTAATCGTATGGCTTAGTTTATTGCTTCGACCATAACTATAAAATTTACGTTTTTTAATGTCTTGTCGAGAGTAGTAAAATAATAATGGACCGGTATTGTTTTTCTGATTTTATTTCAGTACTTAATGTTGGGAATAATACCAACTTCGCTTCAATTCGTCAGTATGACCTTGAAACTGATTTCAAATGTCGCTGTTCATTCATAAAAAGAAAGGCTGTAGTCTATTAATACGGGATTTGCAAGCAATCTGTTCCATAATCTGGAGATGCTAGGTATGAATGAGCAAGACAATGCTCTGGGCAGTAAAGGGTAGCGGTTAGTTCTTCTGTGTAAAATTCGTGGAAATATCTGTGGAACAGAGTCAGATCGCCAACAGTGCAACGATGAGCGAGAGAAGAAAGTTGTCTTGTGAGGACTAGCCCCCGGATGACGCCACATATAATTCTGTTCTATGTGTCAAAGTCACATGACTACTCAAACAAACAAACGATCCATCACATGGCCACTGTCATTGGTGTCAAAATCGCATAGAATTCTATGCATCGTGATCCAGCAGCAGGTCATTGATAATTCGATTGGCTCGTTTTTCAATAGAATCAAGGATGTTAAGTGTCGAAGATAATGCCTCTTTCCAGATAGGGAACAGTAGTAATAATTAGGGTTGTGCAAATACAAGCGATTCCAGTGGCGTTCCTAGTGTCGACAAGACGAGAGGACGAATTTCTCTCGACAGAAGGCTCGAGACGAGAGCTCGTTCCCTCGAGCAAAGACTTTTAAATTTTTCGAATATCTTTTTGATTAATTTTCTTTATTCAACAGGAAAAATAGATACTGTTCGACTATTATCTTTTTTAGTTTGTGTTGAAGAAAATATCATTTATATAATTAATTAAAATCAATCAAAGATTACTCAGCAAAATGAGAAAGAACTTTTATCCACAAAGATTTATTATAATAGAGGAAGAAACTTTAACAAATTTTAACATGCAAAGTAACTAATTATTATTGTTTATCGACACTAAAAATGAACTCACATATGTAATAAATTCATCCTAAAATCCTAAAAGTTTGCATAATAATAAATTCAACCAGAATTTAAATACAACTTTGTATTTGACATTAAATATAGAAATATTGCAAACATAAAAAATCGGTTTTATATTTTCCTAAAAAAACATATTTATTCATTATTAAATAATTCTGAACTTAGGCTGCAGGAGTACCAGGATTTAGACAAAGTAGAGTTCTCGCATTAAGATGGTTTCGATGTTTTCTAATTACAAGTTCGGCTTTTGAAAATATCCTTCCAGCGGATACACTGGTGGTAGGTATAGCTAATAAATATCTGACCATTTCTGCAAGATTTGGGAATACTCCCTTGTATTCCCTCCACCATTTTAGAATATCTGTATCCCGAGTAGCTCTTTCCCCATCTGTATAATATGTCTGAAACTCAGCCTCTGCTAAATCGCCAGAAGTCCCGCCCTAACTAAGTTAGAAAATAGATCTCTATAAGATGAATGCTTTAGTTTTCCATGTAATCACCCTTAACTTCTATACACTTAGTACAACGTTTGATTCATTCATAACTATGCCTTTGTAATAATAAGCAGAACCTGCAGCCGAACTCTATAACAAAAAAAGCGACGATGATCGCCACCAAAGAAAATAAAACGGTATGAGAAAAGACGGAACAGTGTATTTCCGTTGCAACACTGTTTATTGACAAAACAGCTAACCTCTTTACCGACTGAGGAAACTTGGCGCGGGAAACCCATTCAGAAATTTTTAAAAATTTATTACTGGGTTTCCAGCGCCAAGTCTTCTCAGTCGGTAAAGAGGTTAGCTGTTTTGTCAATAAACAGTGTCGCAACGGAAATACACTGTTCCGTCTTTTCTCATACCGTTTTATTTTCTTTGGTGGAAAGCGATCATCGTCGCTTTTTTTGTTATAGAGTTCGGCTGCACCGCAGCCGAACTCTATAACAAAAAAAGCGACGATGATCGCTTTCCACCAAAGAAAATAAAACGGTATGAGAAAAGACGGAACAGTGTATTTCCGTTGCAACACTGTTTATTGACAAAACAGCTAACCTCTTTACCGACTGAGAAGACTTGGAGCTGGAAACCCAGTAATAAATTTTTAAAAATTTCTGAATGCGTTTCCCGCGCCAAGTTTTCTCAGTCGGTAAAGAGGTTAGCTGTTTAGTCAATAAACAGTGTTGCAACACAAATACACTGTTCCGTCTTTTCTCATACCGTTTTATTTTCTTTGGTGGAAAGCGATCATCGTCGCTTTTTTTGTTACAGAGTTCGGCTGTTGACTCAAACTGCTCCTTAACTGCTGCTTTCAGCTCATCGTCGGTCGGTGGAAAAACGACGTCCCCGAAGGTCCTATTTTTAATTCTCGGAATGTGGCCATATCTGGACTATAAGGCGGATGGTCCAGGTGCAGGAAGTCACAGTCTCTAATTTTCTGTCGCACAACACTCGCCGTGTGTATGGGGGAATTGTCGTGAAGGAGGCGAACACCTTTAGTGAGCATTCCTCGTCGTTTCTCATGAATATTTTCCCTAAGTTGTTGCAGGAGGGTAGCATAATATGCTGCATTCATGGTGGTGTTACGTTCCGTAAAATCCGCCAATAGGATACCCTTGCAATCCCAAAAAATGGTTGCCATAATTTTTTTTCTGCAGGCGCGACTTTTGCTTTTCTTTGAGCTCCTTCGTTGACGAGGCAGCTTTACCGTATACTGCGTCCATGAGATGTTTAATTTGCTGCGAGGTTTGTTCCAACACAGAGTCTGTAAACGGCTTTCGATCAGAAATAAAGTTGCCCAGATAAATATTACATGTTGCATAGCGGCAGGCGTTTAGTATATGTAACTGACTGCTTGTTTCGGCCGGTCAGAAAACCGTGCGGACTGCTTGTTGGAACAGACCTGCGGTGTCTGAACTTCTTTTGTAAAACATTTTATAACTGCTCGAAATTAACTTTTTGAAGTACTCGCCATATCGGTAAAGTCGTTGCTACTGCAAATAAACTATCAGAGGTATCTGCTTGGCGCTTGTCAATTTAACTGATATAACCCCTCTCCATCAGATACTACTACAGGACCATTACCGTGACGGGTGGCATTAAAATGGTGGGTGGTTTTTCGACCCATTTAAAGTTGGTTAAGGGCAGCCGTGAGACCTCTCGAACCCAAAAAATAGCGAGAGCAAAGAACAAATGTAAAAGAATCGGCAGTAAAATTACGTCCCTGTTAAAACCCAAACGTCACTTTAAATATTAAAAATAAAACGTCGCTCTGCCGTGAACCGTTACAATAAAAAGATATCAAGGGCGTACTATTTGCATTTCACCTGCGTCTTGAGATACAATGTAGAAAAATTCACTTGGTTAAATTTATGGGGTAGTAAAAATGTTAAAGAGACGCCATGTCGCGCCCGTTTACTTTGCTTGTGTATTTTGCAGAAGATCCCTTTTAGAGGAAAGACAATTTAGGGGGATACAAATATATTTAAATGTCGTAGCGTTTTTATTTTCAATGATTTATAAGGCGAGGGTGCAGCTTTTATTGCTTTCCGTAAGTAAGCCTTTTTTTGTACAAGTTCAAAAATTTACTTATGTTTAATGTTTAAGTACAAATAAGAAAAACTTTTTTTTTAAAGAACCAACACACAGTGGGGCCAAAGATCCTTAGATCTGGCATTAATTCAGGGGGTGGGTTTACTGCAGATAATTGCTTTTAGTGAAGTTAAAACGTTTATATTTAGGTTATAAAACTACACTACACATATTTGTTTAATTTTTTTACAATTTATATGGATTTTATTTGGTTACAATATAAAAAAAGTTATTATAGTACCATAAAACGGCAATTTTATACTTATTTACTTATCATTATATTTCGACTAAGGCTTGCAATACCAGGATCCGAAATCCCGGGATCCCGTTAAAAATTATCTAATCCTAATCCAAAAAAGGTTCGTTTAGGTTTGTTCAGGATCTTTTTTCGTCTTTTTTTCATTAACATTTTCCAAGCTACTAGAGTTCATAATTTAATTT
This sequence comes from Philopedon plagiatum, assembly GCA_963971165.1. NCBI lineage: Eukaryota > Metazoa > Arthropoda > Insecta > Coleoptera > Curculionidae > Philopedon > Philopedon plagiatum. Next base: position 131,804,455 of record OZ020191.1, on the reverse strand, counting down.
TCTAAACATTGTTTTCGACAAAATATATTTTCGAAAAATGCACCTACCTGTTTTAAAAATTATATATTTGAAGATATTTTTTAAAAAATGTACTTTCGAAGTACGGAGAAAATATTTTCACAATATTTCACAAATCCGTTTTCTAAAAAGCATCTTTGAAAAAGCGGTCAGGATATTTTTGAAAAAATGTAGGTTCGAAATATGTTTTCGAAAAATAATTTTCGAAAAATTTCGTTAATCCATTTTCGAAAAAGCTGTTTTTCGAAAAAAATACCACGCAAAAAGATGTTTTTGAAAAAAAAAGATTTGGTTATTTGTTTCGTTATGAAGCCAAAACTACCCGGCGCAAATTTTGTGAGAAGATGTGTAAGGAATATTTTCAGAAACAGTCTAAGAACATGTAAACCTAAAATGCCAAAAAAGGCTTGCATTTTTTATATTACATATTAGTATTGATCTATTATTCATATATTTTTGGTATAATTCATTTAACAGACCTTTATTTTGTTTATAATACATATATTGTAGAATATGTAGAAATGGTTAATGTTTATGTTACAATATTTATTTTTATAATATTCGCTATTGAAATCCTTTTTGTAAAAGCCTCTAGGAGGGGGCGCCCCCCCTAAATGCGCCACTGATTTTCAGCCACTCGCGCTCCTTTTCTTCTGTTCAATTCAGAACTGACAGCCCGTAAACTGCAGGCCGACTGTAGGTGAATACTGAATGGCTACCTTTTTATATAGAGGCGCTAAACTGAACAAGATTTTTGGCACCCCAGTCTAAGAGTAACTGGAGATCTTTCGAAAGGGATAGAGGTACATAGATCTGCGTCTATTATCCAGCTCTGGATTCAAGACCTGTTTGGGAAAATGAATGTTGGAATAAAGAGTACCACCGTACTCTAACTTTAGAATTAATTGGTAAAAAGGAGCCTCAGGAAACCTGAGCAAACCCCGAAGAGGCGAATCTGTTTAGGTCTGCCCAATATCTTGTTCTGTCTCTTATTACGATTTTCTAAACTTGTAGAGTTAAAAAGCAAATTTATAAAGAACGATATGGGTGTATTCTCGAGAAATATTTTTTTTCGAAAATAGATTTTTTTTAAAATTAATTTTGTTAGAGGACATTTTAAAAATATCTTTCCTAAATTTGTTCTTAACTTGATCTAAAAAATATGGACCTGTAAAATCAGTTGAATGCACGTTTGTGCGGTAGAAACTTACTTGTCGCACTTTGCATTACTTCATAACATACTATTTTTGCATTCGACAAAAAAGCTTTTATCACATGAGCATACAGAATTCATGGTCGTAATTTATTTATTCTATTTATTAAATTTTGTATAAAACTTACCTGGATCAAGTTTCTCATTTTCGAGAATTTTCTCAGCCCGACTAAAAGTCACTACCAAAGGCAAACAAATGAGCACGAGGACGAACATTGGTTTTAGGAAAATTGTCCCATGCTCCATCGCTTTAAAGATCCTGTAAAGGAAAGAATTTTATTAGTTTACAAAAAAAATAACTTTGTTTTACAGTCAGTAATAAAAAAACCTGGATTTACTTGGAATTGTGTTGATTTAAATTTAAAATTTAATCATTATTTTCAATAATGTATGTACGACACTGGGTAATATAAAAAAGTAACTTCAAAAGCCACCCCGTAAGGTCAAATATTGGTATATGGATTATTTACCCACCCCAAGATTAAAGAGAAACCACAGGGAATCCAGTCAAAATTAACTATTATAAGGGTTGGTGCACTTCCATCCCCTACGATGAACAGTCGCCTGTTTCTGACATTTTGTTTATGACAAGGTAGTTTGCAAGTTTTACGTGAGTATGATCCTTGATATCATTTTCTTTCGTCTAAATATTGCATGCAGTTGCTGATTTAATGGAGCCAAAATGCGTAATAAAAGTTAGGGTCTGAGATTGTATTACCCTATTAAAACTAAAGTTTTCTTATACTACAGGGAGTTTTGCTATATTCTGAGCCGGTCCTAGAAATATTTCTTTAAGTCATCAGCTGCCATTACTATTATGGTGTTTTTTTTTAACAATGTTGTTATTTAGCTACTTACTAGAAAAAAGCAATGGCTTTTGGTTTGTACTAAAAAAAATATATAATTCTTAAAAATAGCAAAATTTTATCTGGTAGCTTTATTGCACCAACTAACCTAATAGGGAATATGTCTTTATTGCATAATTTCGAAAAAACATATTCTCGAAAAATGTACCTATTTTTTGAAGACATTTTTGAAAAAAATTATTTTCAAAATACGTGTTTTCGAGAAAATATTTCATAAATCCGTTTACAAAAGAGTATGTTTCAAAAAGCTCTCGGGGCATTTTTAAAAAGTGAGGGGGCTGCCCTCCCCCTAAATCCGCCACTGAGCACTAAACAGGTAATATTTTTAAACAAATACAAATTTTCCAAACAGATTAATTTAAGCTTTTATTCCTTGAACTTCTGCAGATGAGGGTAAAGTCAGGATTTGTAGCAAAATACGTAGTCATCATAAATTAATTAGTAATTAGCTATCGGCAACGAAGGAAAGGGTCTAGCCGGTTAACCATACGAAAAGTGCCCCAACGTCTTTTCCATGTTCTTACCTCGTAAATTATTGTTCTTTGACAGAAACAATTTTACACCAAATTTCAAACCCCTCCTCTCAGTAATGAGGGAGTTATGGGGGTGGCAACCCTTAACTTAAAAATTCATTATCTTTAAAACTATTTGCGATATCTCAATGAAATTTTAACTGTGCATAGTTATTTATAAGGTTTATATAATATAATTTTTTCAGATTTCTATCTCATTAATAAATGGTAAAATGCAGGATGTTTAATTTTTAGGGGTGGTTTATCATACTTACCCCCGGAGTGACACCAACTAAAAAAAAATAGTATAATCGTCTATTCTCTAGTAATAACATAAAAAAATTACACAAAGCTCGACTAGGTGGAACATTGTTAAAAAAAAATAAAAATTAATGTGTTATTCCCGATTCCTTCATTTGTACGACTTATTTTATATTTACATATATTAATTCGCCAAAATAATGCTTCATTTTATATGTCCCATTGATTTATATTTTTTTTAACAATGTTCCACCTATTCGAGCTTTGTGTAATTTTTTTATGTTATTACTAGAGAATAGACGATTATACTAATTTTTTTTAGTTGGTGTCACTTCGGGGGTGAGTATGATAAACCACCCCTAAAAATTAAACATCCTGTTTTTTACCATTTATTAATAAGATAAAAATCTGAAAAAATTATATTATATAAACCTTATAAATAACTATGCACAGTTAAAATTGCATTGAGATATCTCAAATAGTTTTAAAGATAATGAATTTTTAAGTTAAGGGTTGCCACCCCCATAACTCCCTCATTACTGAGAGGAGGGGTTTGAAATTTGGTGTAAAAATGTTTCTGTCAAAGAACAATAATTTACGAGGTAAGAACATGGAAACGACGTTGGGGCACTTTTCATGTGGTTAACCGGCTGGACCCTTTGTAATAAGTAAAGATTTGTAAATCAAAAGTCCATGTTAATCAGGTAATAATAAAGTTGGAAGTGAAACATGACTATATTTAACTTTTACTATTTCAACAATGTAATATAAAATAAATTTATGCAATTTATATATTGAAGCGAAGTGGAATAAATATTTTCATTTGATTTTGTTTCCAGATAAAATACACCCACTGGCAAAAATTTAAAATGAATTATATTCCTGTGCTGGTTGTAATTAAAAGTACACAGTTTAATAAAAGAATTTATAGTTTTATCTGATTTAACTGTTTCGCATTTTATTGGATTTTTTGTTGGAAAATATCGGTTGATTCATTTAATTTAGAACGAATTTGCCCGTTAGCGTTTTGGTTATGTTTTAATAGGTTTCAAATAAGCGGTAAAGTAAGCGATATTAGAAATTTTGCAGCTGAGTAACGGATTCTTCTAAAGGGGTAAACAATGAGTTATTCGGGAAGTTTGATGTAATTGACTTTTGTACCAAGCACAACTTACTCTAAAAATTTGAGTATAGATATTTAAAAAACTTGTATGAAGAATTAGTTTTTTACAATTTAGTACTCTTCTAGCGGAGAAAATTACAAAAAAAGTAGTGAAAAGTTGGAAATAGACTATATATTGTAACAAAGTGAAAAATCCTATAATAAAATTAAGTAACTTGTAAAGGTTCTTTTCAACAAAAAAAAATTAACAATTTTAAAATTCTAACGCAATAAAGAATAAAAACCATTCATTACAGAACTTAGAGTTTGATTGTTGAAATCTTCAAATTACTTTTTTTCGAAGTAATTATTATGTTGAAGTATTCAATTTTGCTTAATTAATTATATGCGCATAAAAACGCGTCAAAAGCTAAGACTTTAGCTAAACTTCTTTAGAACTTAAAGACATCAATAGTGAGTTTCAGAACAAAGTATTTTAACTAAAACAAAAGCGTTGTGCTTTAAATAAGGCAAGAGCTGTCTGTAGAGAAAAAAAACTTTTTTAATTAGTGTACATTATTTTATTTCATCGGCAGCTAAATCTTAATTTAGTTCGTATTGTTGATAATAAGATATGTCTGTCCCTTTTTGTACAACGGGCCTATTGTACTTAGCCCTACGTCGATTTGAACTAAAACATTACTTCAATAACAACAACAACATCTTGTTAAAAACTTGGATTTCTCTTCTGAGTCAGAAAATACTTCTTCCCTTCCAACTTATACAATCTTTATGTTTCCAACAATAAGATCGAACCTATAATACTATTCCCTCATCTGGGGAGCAGTATCACCTTCGACACTTAACATTCTTAATTCTGTCTAAAAGAGAGCCCGTCGATAAAGAACAGGGGGAAGGTTATTTTTTTTCAAAAGCTTTTATTTAACTTCACCTGTTAGTTTGTATGTTTTTTAGTATGCTTAGGTCAAATATTGCAATTAAAATTTCGACTAGTTCTAGTTAAGCCAGAGCTTTGACATTTTGCACACGTGTATTAGTCCGGTAACAATGCAATATACTATATAGTTCATATTGTTTTAAATCCAATCTGGCGGACGCCCCAAGATGGCGGATTACCTTGTTCTTTACAATCTCCTTTGTGACGTCATTCTAAACCCATATGGCGGACGCCACAAAATGGCGGATTACCCTTTTATTCACAATCCCCTCGATATGGTAGTTAAATGGAAGGGTTTGACAAGTAAAATACGATTTAGTGACATCAGTCTAAACCCAATATCAAAAGCAAATAAAAATTAAGTTGAATTGTCTTTATTCCAATGCTGCTTATTTTTAATTAAATATAATACACAGCGCGGCTCTTTAATGCCCCCCCCCCCATGTTCATTTTTGAAGCGAAAATTTAAAGTTAGCACAAAAATACTATGTTTTGGTGCACAAGTAACTCTCGAAAACGTAAAGATGACTGCTGGGCGACATCTTGGAAAAACAAGTCAAATGGAAATAGGGTTCATGTGATGCATCGTTTTAAAGGTCCCATTGAATAGTTTACGAGCCTAGAACATTACGTCATTATTCCAATGAGAACAAAATGGCGGCTTGTTGAAACAAATATTTTCAAAATAAAATGTAATGAATATTGCTGAAGTTTTTCAATTGGTGGTTTGAAAATACGCTTCTGATGATAGCAGGAGGTTAAAAAAAATATGAGTAAACTCTCCTCCACCCCCACTAATTGAAATAAAATTAAAACTGTGTTAAAAATTAGATCTGAAATATTGAAATGACATTGAGGAAATAGGAGATTAATAATATCTTCGGTTCAAAAATTAAGTTGTGGGGGGGGGGGGGACATTAAAGAGCCGCACTGTATATCGAGATGGAGACATCATTTTTCAATTTGTGTTTACGACTGGTCAAGGTCTTGCAGTTCTATCTTAAATTTTGCGATATATTTCGTGTATAAAATGATATCGTTTTAGTTATTGAGGGTTGGATAAATTCGTTTCAACCGTTATTGGTAAGTAAATGCTCATATCTGCTAGATATTTCAATGCCTTTCGATGCCACTATAGCCGAAATTTTGAGAAAATTAAGTGTTTTAACCATATAAAATAATAAATATTAAAAATTATTGTAGCTTGTCTTGCCTTAAACCTAGCCTTTTATTGAAAAGCAGTAGGGTTTAAGTATATATTATTTTGCACCAAATAATGCCTGCCATTGAAAACCAATGGTGTTTTGATATAAACAAATGTATTCTTAAATCAATCATAATCGTTGTTGCTAAAACAAGAATAAGTTAAGTATTGGATTAAATATGGTAGTCATTCAGGAACAGCGAACATAGTTTACTATTGATTTAATGACTGCCTCTTTGATACCACATTAGTGTTTTCTATGAGTAAAATGATATTATGGTTAAAAACGTAAATAAATGTTTAGAGAATTCTTGCATAACAGTTTGATCGCATTTGCTAAAAACGCAAAAAGACTTGTAAAACAGGTCCATTGCTATCGTAAATCTTTTTTTTTAAATCTGCGAAGACAAGATAAAGAATTGAATTAGTTTAATTAAACAATGGTAGTTTAAAAATGCTAAGTTCACCCAACCACGCGCTAGAACGCAAGCGTAAAATTTATCGTCTAAAAGAGAAAAATCTGGGACAAGCTGGAATTTTCTGGTTAAGTTATTACGTGAGGAAATGCGCCTCGATAAATGCATGGTTTGGCACGTATCCAAATACAAACGAGGTTTGGCCCAAAATCTACCTTGAACGTTGTTTCCAATCAATGCAATGCGAAGAATTTTTACTCGTTCTTTTTAAAGAATATTATTTAAAAATTGCGTTTATTAAGAGGGGCATTCAGCTTCTATTATTACCATTTTGATTTTTTGCTTGCAGCTCGGTTTTTGCAGTATAGGCACTTAACAAAGATGTACAGCGTGTCCTTAACAAGCGTGTATCTTAACAATAGGGAATTTTTTTTATTTGTGACTTTACGGAAAAAAGTTATTTTTCATTGAAAGTTTGTTGGGCAAATATCACTTAAATCAAAAATTCTGACCTAGCATATACGGGGTGTCAAAAAAGTAAAAATGATAAATGCCGTAGAAGAAAAACTAGCTTTAATTTTAATTGCACAGTACAATAACGTTAGAAAATGTCGTCCTGAACTGAAGGTGGTGGGGTGACGAGAATCCCCACTTTGTAATTGAGTATCGTGACCAGTATTTTTTCAAGACAAACGTTTGGTGAGATGTTTTTAAGAGCAAAATTGAAGGGCCTAACTTTTTTCGATAAAATATTAACGGTGAAATTTACTTTTTAAACACGAAATTATTTGATTTTTTTTTTCTCGACTACCACTGGATATAAGAAACACACTTTGGTTCCAACATGACGGTGCTCCATGTCACAGTTCTGCAAGAGTGACAGAACTTTATAAACCAGACATTCCCACAGAGGTGGATTGGACGAAGGCCAAAATTTGCTTGGCCACCAAGCTTCCCAGATATAACTCCCCTAGATCGTTTCGTATGGAGATTCTTAAGAAAAAGTGTATGTCCACATTGTCCACAGACCTGTCGAAAACATAGTCCATTTAGAGAGAATTATCAGAGAATGTATCCAAGAATGTGGTTAGAAATGCAGTGGCGCAATTTTCACGACGAACAATAGTTTGTTTGGAAAAAACGGTGGTCATGTTGAAGCTTAGTGTAGTATTTCATAAAATGTTGTTATTGTTGTTTATTTTGGATATATGTTATTTAAAAAAAGATGTATTATAAAACACTTTTTAAAAATCTTTAACAGTACATAATATCATAGACTAAATAATACCTAGACAAACACTGCCGTGCAACGAAAAGCGGGTCTCCCTTGAGACATTTGGTGGGTTTACTTGTTTATGGTTTAAACGTTTGTTTGTCTACCATTATATAACTATGTATACTCTGTATCTACATGTATATATAATGGTGGACAAACTTTTAAACCATAAACCAGGAAACCCACCAATTATTATATTGTTTATAGTCTGATAATATGAATGCCCATAAAATTATTTTGTCAGTTCTGGACGACACTTTCTTACGTTATTGTATTTTGCAATTAAAATTAAAGATTGTTTTCCTTCTACAGAATTTATCGCCTTTACTTTTTTTGACAGCCTGTATATGTTGGGCCAAAATTTTTGATTTGAGTGTTATTTTTTTTAGATCACATAATTTCAAGGAAATATTTAACAAATTCAGCGCTATTACGTTAATCGAAACATTAACCTCCAGCTGTCTATGAAAACGTAAAATCTTGAATGTACCGATTAACCGTAACTATTCTGGTTAACCGAAAGGTATAAAACAGAACTACGGTTTAAATGGCACATGTATAACCCTGTCCACTGTTTTAGTACGCATAGTAATTTTTCAAAACAGTAAATAGGCCTTCATTAGTTAGACATACATGCCTCTAATGGCAGCCATAAACACAGCCCTCCATGCTAAACGAATATAAATGACACTATCCGATGGCAAATCTGGCTAATCTCGACCCTCTCTTCTACGATTATCTTGCGATTATCGTCCTCGTGCAACAGTATTTCAATCTTCAGTGGCGTAGTAATATAAAAGTTTTTGACAAAAGAATTTTTATGAAACAAAGTTGTATTCTAAAATAAAATACCTAAGCTCAAGCCAGGTAACTTTTAAACTTACACCGTTTTAAATAAATAAGTCTGTTCGGCGTTTGTCGGTGCACGAGTGCATATTTACTTACTTTTTAAATCAATCATATACCAGAAAATATTTTTTTCTCGCTCATTTCTTAATTTCACTTAATGGCACTCAAAGTTTCTGTTTTACCAACAGATTTCTGATTCTTAAACTCAATATCTTATTTTTGTGTTACTTGATTGAAAAAACTTGAATTATCAAAAGCATTTTTGGTAATTGACGATTCTTTTAATCACATAATTGGGCAACAAGTTTTCCACAAAAGCAGAAATTGAATTGGCGGATTCACTATTGCAGATACCGGTGTAGTTTGACTATCAGGGTTTTAAATTGACAAGTGTGAGAATATGACAAGAAAGTTTTGTAATACAGAATTTATTTTTATATTTTTCCCAGGTTAATAGAGAGCAGAGTAACAAAGTAAGTGCTATTTTTAACAAGAAAACCAATGGCCAGATTCTCCAACGCTAGTTCGGTCTACCTGACCTAAGCAAACCCAACCTGACAACCAAAAGTTTTACACTGACAAGTGTCAGAATAAGATAACTTAATTTTATACTATGAATTTGTTTCTGAGTTTTTTTGCAAATTTATAAAGAGGTAATATTAGTACGTTCTTTCGACAATAATAGAACTAAATTCATTCTAGAAACCCGTTCCAAGATGAAAATTATTTGGAATTGGTCTTTCCAATTTTATTTCTGTGGTAATGGACAGTCACTCATCTAATTTACATTCTATCAATGATGGCGTAACACAAAATTCAGTTCTGGCACCAACTATTTCTCCCTCACATTAATAACCTATACTCTACTTCCATCAATCTCATCCACGGTTGTGTTAACGATACTATTCTCTACTCCTGTATGTATGTTCCCAAACAAATCTCAAATCCAGAACTAAATAATAGGCCCAGATCTATTCACCTACCCCTTTCGCAACACCTCCAATAAGTCTTAGACAGGGGTTCCAAAATTCTTGTTCGTTCAACGCCTCCAAAACCCGGTCTTGCTTCCTGTCATGCAAAAAATCCAGCAACACTCATTGTGTCCACACGAATGGTCTATCTTTACAGAATTAAAAAAGCATTTGAACTTGTTGGCATCGCTTTTGAACATGATCTCAGCTGGCACACACATATTACTCCAATAACCACGTAAGCTTTTTTCCTTTTTCCAACAGCAGATAAACTTGTCCCGTCACAAAAATCCTAATTTTCACCTAAATGTTTTAGATTTTTGATGCAGTTTACATATGATTTGTTTAAATGTTTCTTGTAAAGATGAAGCTATTTTTGCAAATCTTAAGTTATCTTTAAAAAAATCTGGTAATAGTGGTCAGTTGTAGTAACAGAGTTGTTTTCCATAAAAATGAAGATTGTCCCCCAGCTAATGCAGTGCAATGTTGGTGTAAGTAATTCAAGAAGCTACTGTATGGTACTTAACAGTGTTGTAGGAACTGTATTCTAACTAAAACATTACAATGTAGTAATTACGAAGTTGTAATTATTAGTAAGCAGTTTAGTAAGTAGTAGATATTTATTGACGAATTACACATCCAAAACTCAACTAATCAACTCCAAAATCTAAATTTAAATCATAGCTAAATCTTAGACCTTTTTATTAGTCCGTAATATGGATCGACGCTCATGTCTGCGAAAACCAGAAGCATCGAATCAAGTTATCTGCACGGTTCAATAAGATTCTTAAATCTCACTTTGGCCACTTTCTGGTCCACTGCCTTTGGTTAGTTGGGGTGCCGTATCTGTCTACTTTCCTGATGGATGGTTGTTTTTACTTAACGAGACATGTCATAGACAGCTGGCACCGCCATAAACATGTATAGGTTTTTGTTTTGGTACAGTTTTTATGTGTTTTGCATAGGTTTTACAGTGCATAGGAATAACTGAATAATTATTATTGAATTTTGCTCTAGTATATTAAGTGTTTTTACTTGGGTACCCTAACAGTCGGTTGCAGAAAACAGTTGATCCATTGTTAAATCCTAATTCTGTAGGAACTTCAAATTTTTTTTCAAAAAATGTTAGATATTTTTAAATCAGGAATCATCTAATTTTTACTTAAAATAATATCTTTTGAAACACTAATTTTTATTTCAAATGAACCGACTTGAAATAATTTTTGTTTAAGACATGAACATACTTCAAATTTGTTTTTTAAATGAACCGGCTTCAATTTTCTTTTTCACAAAATGAACTTTTTTTTTTCAAAAAATTAACCAACTTTCAATTTTTTTTTAAATGAATCGAATCCAATTATTTTTTTTTTTTTCGAAACTTAAAACATTAAACTTTTTGACCGAACCGTCTTCAAATAATTTCTTTTCAAAACTGTACCGAGTTCAATTTTTTTTTTCAATAAATGAACCTTCAGATATTTGTTTTGAAAAACTTAACCGATTTCATATATTTTTTTTAATGATCAGACTTCAAAAAAACACGTGAAAGAATGTAATAATATTTTTATATATTACTCACCTTAAATTGTGTTCAAATTAAAGTAACGCCAAAATACTAAATTTTGAAGTTGACGCATTTATCATTAGTGATCATGCGCGGCCATAAGGTTATTTGGTCAATGACCCACCTAAAATATTTAAAGACCTACTTAACAATTAATTTTTTAATTTCTTAAAAGCAGAGAAGAATCTTTTCGTTTCAACAAAGTGTAAGTTCCATGCGAAAACTCCCCAAGAAAGAATCAAGCCATGTCATCGTCGAAAGATGTCCAAGCTTGCTCCGGACTGGGTCGTCTTTTAAATTGGCCTCATCATGGACGATATATATTCATTAAAACTAAGAGAAACCGACATATTATGCGCTTTAGGAAGTTAAAAAGAGACACAATTTGTCGACGTCCCACTAATAATACCGGGCCACTCCCACTACGGAAATACACTCAATACTCAATATACTCAATACTCTTTCAAAACATTTGGTTTGGAAAAAGAAAAACTAATTAGGTAGCTAATATGCGCATTGTATTTGCATTGTATTAATGTATTATTAATTAGCGGTTAAACATAAAAATTTATAAATACGATCTCAGAAACGCCAGCGCTAGTCATCAAATACAAAGGCATCGGACCGGCTTTCTTACATTACCAGCGTAGTCCGGAGGTAGAATCTCAGCGATTTGACCAAGAGGTCGTGGGTTCAAGGCTGTGTTGGGGTAGACTTTTTAAAATTATTCTTATTTAAAAATTAGATCGGCTCTAAAAGGTGTATTGGCAACAAATTAGCACTTGTTCCTCGATGACGTATTTTTAAAATTATTGACAATCCCATGTCAACTACAGCTGGCAGCCTGCACGTGCGTAGACAAAGATCGTATTACTATGTTTAGCCGCCAGTATTGAATTTATTAAAGAAAACGAAGTTTCGGCAGCGCTCCTAATTTTATTGTACTAATAACGATACTTTTAGCTCAGAATTAAGACCATTTATTCTGGGCTTTTAGTACAAGGCGCGACCTCTATTGAGGAGACGCTAAACGCATCAAAAAGGGAAGCCGCTAACAATCTACTAATCTAGAGTACTAAAACACATAGAAAAAAGTCATAAACATCTAGGGTAGCAATGTTCAATATACTACAGTAGGTACCTATTTTATGATTTTTGCGGTGTTTATTTGTAGGTAAATTATTTCTTGGCCAAACTTGGCACATTATTAAAAAACCTTCCTTAATTAAAAAAGTGTAATTTGCTTGTTGCGTTGATATCACTAGCTGCCCACAAAATTTTGACCCACTTGTAAAAAAACTGATTTATATACGTTGAAGTGACGTTGATTTTAAAGTATATCATTTTGGGCACAAGTTACTTCAATTTAATCACAGTTAAGCTATAATAGTTTTAATGAATGCATATTAATACCTCCAAAAGAATCAAATGATAAATATCGAACCATTAAATAAAATCAAAAGCAAAGTAGATTTATGTTCAAAATCTCCAAATAGAATATTTTATTTAACTCATTTTAACAAAGGTAAGGCGCTCGTTTATACCTTCTACTAAAAGAGCGTCTTTCTTTGTAGATAATGACTAAAATAATTAAAATCATTTACCAGGCCTTTATCAGAATTTTCTTATAAATGCTAGAATGCACTAAGATTAAAATTATTTCTATTCTTGCAACGATCATTAAAATTAAACGGTAAAATACTAGTTTCAGTGAAATATGTTTAAAATGGCTGTTTGTGATAGTAGGAAAAGGAAATGATACTCATTATTTTACGCGTCGGTTGCAAAACGAGCCTCCTGCAAGGCTTTGTGACTACAAGAGCGAAATAAGCACCAATTTTCATTTTCCTTACGTGCACAAACAGGCTTTTAACATTATAAACATTTCACTTATGTAATACATATTCGCTGAGTCGAAAGAATAGTAACAAATCTCTAAAATTTTCGATTACTTTGTAGCTGAAACTCTTATTATTTTTACACTAATTTCTTTTGATTGATAATAGTGGCACTGGCTCCATCTAACGATTACTCATGAAGAGATCTACTGGGAGTTTCAAAAAACATGTGTCATCGCTTAAAGGAGGATTCTTTAAAAGAAACTAAGACAAACAATTTATATAAACATGGGTCGGCAGATGATACATACATCTAGGGTTTCCACCTATTTTATGCGCCCGGCGAGGACAAGTCTATTGTCCGTCGTACACGGCGAGGGTGAAGGGATGTTACCGACATCAAGGTCAATGTCAAAATAAATTAGCGCCTTATAAAATATGGTATATTTTGCTTTAGGGAGTGTACGGTACATAGTACTTAGACTTTGGTCTTCGTGGGCTGTCCTGTCAGAAGAAAAAAACAAACTAAAAAGGCTATTTTACGCATGGATATCAAAGAAATACTAACCATTATTCACCAAATGACAGGAACAAAAAACTAATATACGCCGAGGTTTGGGTTTTACATGGATTTATTAAGAATGGATACTTGATGATTTAACATTCTTTGAAGCCAAAACAAACCATTCTAAGCGACACTGTAAACACAATTTGTAAACATTGGCCACAACTTATTTTACCTTGTATTTTTGTACAAAAAATTCTTTAGAAGCATCACAAGATTTACTAAAAGTAATAAAAGGCCTAAAATATTTAATTTTTCTGCTAAATAATAATAAATTTAAGTTAAAAAGGTTTTATTATTTATAGGTTATATTATTTCTAAAGGTTTATTTAAAGTCGCTCCGAGTCATTTATAAATCTATAAGTCGCACTTTTTCTTTTCTAGTTCATTAGACAAAGACGTACGTGTAACCGAGTGTTCAGACGTATTTCCTAAGCAACCAGCAGAGACAGCAACACTTCTGAGCTCCAACACTCCAATGCTATTTTATCTCTTTCTACTACCATTCTTGATTCAATTACGTATTTCCTTAAAGTTCGTAAACTAGACCTCTAGGGTAAATATTTTAATAACAAACAACAAATAAACAGGCTTCACGTTCGATACGTTCACAGCATACGGAACACCGAATCTTTTCTAATTCATCCATGGGGTTTTACTATTATTTCTGTTGTAACGTCGTTACTTTGAATTCTTTCGTATTTCGACATTTGTCACCAGCTATTTGAGATTGTCCTCATTTGGTAACTTCAAAATATTTCCAGATTTTAGAGGGCCGTATTTAGCTGGCGCATCACTTTGTTTTCCTGTGTTTGGCCTTTTAACAGTTTTTCACAGTGTTAGTGAATTCAGTTTTAGACATTTTCGTTGAGATTCACTAAGAAGGTTTAGGATTTAGTACTGGTTTAAATTAAGATCTTCTAGTTGACCAGTTATGTTGTGACAGGTTTTTGTCCTGTCATTGTTAATAAGTCGTCATTAAAATCTTATGAATTATTCTAACATTTCTGCGATTTGCTTGATTTTCAAATGTTTTTCATCTTGGAGCGGGTTGCTAGCGAATGAATTTAGTTCTATTATTGTCGAAGGTACGTACCAAAATTGGCCTTTTCTTTATAAATTTACCAAAAACCTCGGAAACAAATTCATTGTCTAAAACTGAGTTTTATTATTCTTACACTAGACTTGTCAGTTTAAAGCTTTTGGTTATCAAATTAGACCAGACTAGCGTTGGATAATCTGGCTATAAAGGTTTTATTTACTATTTTGTTGTTGGTGTTTATTATTAAAAGTGCAGTAAAATTCACTGGACTCAAAATATTTTAGGTTAAAATTGTGTTAATCTTTTTTTAGACGTCAAATCATTATGAAACATGATTATTGCTTGCCTTGTACGTACTGCAGCTGATGCTAAAGGAAATAAGGTAATTTTAAATATTTTTTAAATTTATTTTATTGTTACCATCTGGTAGTTGTGGCTAAAGTCACGGTACCGGACCATTATCGCAATTTTCAAATACACAATTGAACCAAAAATCGTGACTACATTGGTAAAAAAAAGTATTTTATAAGTGTAAAATTCGATATTGCTCGAATTTCATTACGAAATTGAGGCATATGTTACCTGTAGAGTTACGCAAAATGTACACATTATCTGCACTAAAACGGCCGAAGTGGCACGTGGCGGTGTTGCCGCATCCATAATTTGATTTGCCACATTGCCCACTATGTTCAATTGTTTTTCGTAGGATGACGTCAGACGAAAAACTGAATTTTTTTTATCTTGGTCGAAATTTAAACCTTTATTTTGTTATTATCCATCAAACCGGCGTACTTTTTTGTGTGCATGTTTTAACGGACAGATTGTGCATTAATATTAACATATTTATTGAAAACGCGAACTGCCTGAACAAGCACATTATCAGTAAATATCCATGGTATTTATATTTATGGGTAATATATTACATGTATAAATTTTTTCTCGACCTATACAAAATCTCATCTCTTTTATAGTAGACAAGCGGAAATTGAAAATGGTTATAAATGGAGACGAACACGGATACTTTCCGATCTGGATCAAATTTAGCTTTCAGTTACGAAACGTATGTATTTTTTTATTTGTCTGTATTCGACGATCTGTTGATTAACGTACGCTGCAAAATATGGCTGCTTAGTCACCAGAAACACGATAATATATAGGGTGTGTGGGATTTATTTTCGACCTTTTAGATTAGCTCATTCAAAAAGTGGATATGGAGCTTAAATATTGGTTCTAAGTTTCTAGATTTTAGTAATCCTAAGCGTCGGTGAACTTGTCGAGTTAGTCAGTCAGTTAGTCCGTCAAATTTCTTATGTATCATACACATAAAAAAACTTTTCTTGTGAAAATTATGGCTGGATAGTCATAGTGTAGTTTTTAATGGATTTCATTGTTTAAAAAAAATAATTTTACACTAGTTACACTGTAATAAAAAAACCGTAACACAAAGAACAATTACTGTTTGGACAAATTAGGTGGCTCTCCACATGCTACTCATCTAAACGCACACCTTTGTTTCCGAAGTTAAATTTCTCGTCTGATTGGTTGATGTCGTGTTGCGAAGGGAATGTGACGCTAGGAAATGTGGATGTTTTCTGTGTTGCATAACAAACTTGTTCAACTTTAGGTCTTGTAGACTTTAGATTTTGCCAGTCTTAAGACTGCTTAAGCATACAATATTGGTTTAAGTATACCTCTTCTGTAATTTATAATAATATTCCTTCTAGTCTAAGGGCTTAAGCTATATAACTTTCAAAAATAATATCAAAAATTATTTAGCAGGGGTAGGGAGGGATAAGAATGATTTTTTATAAATCAAAATCCTACCTATTTATGCCACCTAGTATACTACTGGCATTTTTTGGATTTCTTTTTTACTTTTATCAATTTTATATTTATATTTTTAATAGTTTTATTGGCATAAATAAACATCTTTATTATTATTATTATTATTATTATTATTATTATTCTTAAATAATAACAATCCGTTAATCCGCACGGTAAACCAATTGGTATAGGAACAATCGTACGAGAAAATGCTTACTTGCTTTCGGACTATCACAGAAGTTGTCAATTTATATACGTTTGTATGTAGCACTCCTAGGTTAAGCTTTGCGTTAATATGTGAATTGACACTTATTATTGCTTATCTCCTGACGTCACTTGGCACTGAAGGCGATTGGCTGTTTTTTAAATTGTAATAAATTATAGTGCAAGTGCTTCAAAATTAGCAATAGCTTTTCATAAAAGCGTGTTTTCTATAAGTCCACTAGCATGAGTGAAATCTGTAAAGAAAACACTCTTGAATGAAAAATTATTCTGTTAATTTTGAAGCACGAGCGGTATTTAGGGAGAATATTTCTCGAATAAAAATTATTTAAAGCTTTATTAAAAGTTATCGTTAAAACGTTTGCAACAAATAAATGTTTTTACTGGTTCACTTTTCAATACATCTTCGCCCATTTCTTCTTCTTGAATTTCGCCAAAACGATTCATTTTGATGAGTTTTGTATATAAACGTTGAAAAAACCGTTTGTTTGTGTTGAAGTCAATCCTAGCAATAAAGCAACTAGAATACCTACAATAATCATTTTGACAATGAATGTTTCACATTTTTTTATGTTGTTAAAATGACATTTACTGGTCATGTATGTTGTCATGACAATGTGGAATTTCCACTGTAATTTTTTTAATTTCCACTTATTAATTCAGTAGGTACCTGTTACATTGTTGCACAATGTATGAGTGAAATATTCCTAGTAATTTTTTTCAAAATAATAATTTTGGGTTTGTAAAGGTGCGTTTAGACTTGAGCACGCACGCACTGATCCACCGCGAATGCTCAAGTGTAAACGGCTATACGCGAACGCTCACTCTGTGTGTGGCTAAGCGCGAATGGCCGCGACGCGATCCGGCTGGTGTCGGTCTCGGGTACATGCTCAAAAAGAATTAATGGGTTCGCGAATGCTCAGTTTGAACGAGAATAAAGTCATGCGAGGGTGCGTTTAGACTTGAGCGTTCACGTGTGTAGGATTACAATTTCTTTAGCCATAGAGTGGAATAATGATACAGTTTTACTGCCTTTACAACAATATGAAAATGTGCCCATTTCATGGAATGTTAAGCACAAATTTTACCTCATTTTGTCGACAATTCTTAAATTTTAAAAGAAAAAAATGTGTTAGTAGAAAGTTATAGTCATTTGAATTTTTTCAACCGAAAAATAATTTAATTTTCGGTTAAAAAAAATTCAAATGACTATAACTTTCTACTAACACATTTTTTTCTCTTAAAATTTAAGAATTGTCCACAAAATGATGTAAAATTTGTTTAGAAAAAATAATAAATAAAATATCTAAGCGTGGTAATTTTTACACAGGTGGGTCAATTCAAAAAATCAACTTTTTTTCGCAAATTGCAAAATATTTTTTTTCTTTACCAAAACATTCCTAGTAGGTTCACTATTAAAAAACCTGAATTTGGTATGGGTCCCATAAGTAGCAACAGAGATATGCAACGTTGAAATTTCACGGGCCGCGCCTGGTTACCTACAGAAATAAAATAAAATATACAGAGAAATTTAATTACAGTAATCTTTTGAAACTGTTGAAGTATAGTCTATTTTACGTTTGAAGGTTGGCTAAAAGACAGGACCGGACTTCTACTCATCGTTCAACTTAAATAATAAACACTAACAAAATCTAGTCTCTGAAATCTGTAAAGTTCAGAAGTAAAATACAAACTATACAAAAAACACCCACAGAAACACCAACATCACAAACACAAAACACCAAAATCAAACGATAATAAAACGATGCGACTTGTCGTGGCAGCTTGATATGGCCCACTACCAACCTACTACTTTTCAAAGGACCCAATATCAGCTGTTGATGTGATCTGTGATTGTCAAATGTCGAAACGCTGAGTTTTATCATAAACTGAACTCTATACGGACAGTATTTTTATTTTCAATAAACAAAATATTTAGAAGTTATATACAATACTTGGTAACACCTAATGGCTAAACATACTACACAAAATTGACCTAATTTAAGTCAAATATATTACAATACCTTAATAATGATTGGCTGCCACAAAATAAAAGACACAACTTTAGTCTATTTTTGTCACTAGGCTGCTCTAGGAACGAGTTTTGGAAGTTTCGGTTTTTGGCTTATTTCTTTCCTTGAAATTTAGTTTCATTAATACTCGTATCATGTTAGAACAAATTCAAAGATCATTAAGATTTCAGTAAAATATCCAGACTGCTTCGCTAGTTCTTTGTGGGCACTACTTGACAAGACTTAATACCTACCAACCGCCACATTGCAACAGAGTTGCTCGATTTTGATTTAATTTTGGAATAATAAAGCGGTTTTATGTAATTATATTGCATTTCTT
Source organism: Philopedon plagiatum (assembly GCA_963971165.1). Lineage (NCBI taxonomy): Eukaryota > Metazoa > Arthropoda > Insecta > Coleoptera > Curculionidae > Philopedon > Philopedon plagiatum. The sequence continues at coordinate 131,785,402 of OZ020191.1, read as the reverse complement.
TTAAAAAAAATTGTATAAAATAATAAATAATGGTACTTGTCTCTTGAAGCACTTTTATGTTTTAGTAATTTATTAACACCCTGTATATTTGATCTAAAATTTTTATATGGTAAACTAATTTTTTGGACAAGTACAACTTTTTATAAAGAATAACTTGTTTTCCTAAAATCGATAATAAAGTTTTCTTCCCTCTTTCCAACTCCATCCATGAACACACTGTATATTTACATCCTTATTAAAAAAGGTAGAACATTATGAACACCTCGTAAATGTTTGTTTTTAAATGAAGTTACTCAGTAATATTTCAAAACTCTATATTAAGGACAATTTATTTTACTTTTGCGTAATCTTAGAAGTAAATAAACAGTCATTAGTAAACTCAAGTCTGGAGTCTACAGTAAAGTGATATAAATGTATTTAACATTGTTAGCTGAAACTTTATCAAGATATAAATTAACTCGAGAAGTCTTTTTGATTAAACTTTTTATGGCAATTTTTCCTCAGAAACTTTTCTCATTAAGTAAAAACGCAAAACTTTTATTTATGATTGTTTTTTCAATTATGGAAAGTAGGTACTTATATTATTTCGCAATTTTTTACACTTTTTGGCGCCATAACCAAATTTAATGCAATAGCAATTAAATTTTTTAAATACGCCCTTGAGATGAAAACTTCTTATTTCGCTCATTTTGCGTGCGGTATGGTGTTTATTACCGCACGCGTTTTTTTATTATCTAACTGCTTTTCAATCAGTCAAGTTAAGTCAATGATTCTATCAAATATATGTGAAAATATATTTAAACTCGTAGCAAACTATTTAATTATTTGTTATAATTATAAATATTAATAACACAATATTTGCAATCTTTTAAATAAACTCCTGATGAGGGAGAAACTTGCGGGGAATTAGCTGTTACATTAATGAGGAATATTCACATATTTTTGTATTGCATCAATCGTTTAAGAAAGTCATTACAAACCCAACAAAATTATTTTAAAGAATATTACTAGGATAATAATTTACCTAGAAATTTTTTTTACTTTTCGGTATAATTTATTAGAATTTAAAAAGCAGCATTTTCACTTAGTGAAAAGTGACGTGAGGAAGTGAACAGTTACGTCAGTCGAACAGGTTTGTTTTTCTCGGAAACAGTCAGAGGGAGAGAAATCGAATTTTTTGGGTTGATAGAGGAATAGTGCAACTAGCTTCGGTAAAAAAGTCAGCTATACCTGCAGGATGTATCGTTTCGGAGTTATTAAACATCAGAGCAGAAATTTCCGCGATTTCCGTTTAAATTTTTGGAGGTTGTGGAGGACCCGGAGCTTCAGAACCCTTTTGAAACTGGTGAGGATCGGAAAATGGCAAGTAATTTTTTGAATTTTTTTAGGTCGAAGAATGACATTTACATACCCCTTTTTGGTACTTAATCACTCGAAAACGAAACGCCTGGTCGAAAACGGAGATATAAGTAAAACTTTAAAATCTCAAATACTTTCTTTTTACAATTCATTTACCTAAACCTAAAACCACTGGAACATGGACATATTTGGGAAAACTGGAAATTTAGATTTTTGACTCAAATTTTTCATGTATTTAATTTTATTTTTGGATCAAAATGGATCCAAATTAAATTCCAATATACGTCATCGGAAAGAGCTCGTCGAAATACGTGATAACTATATTTTTTAGTTTCTTCATTCTTTATAGGAAGGAAGCAATCACCGAGTAACTGCTTGACTTTTTTTGCACTCGACATCGGTACCTTTAAATGTGTTTAAATTTTGCAAAAATGACAGGTTTTCTTGCAAAATTGAAAGGTTCCTGGATCGATTTAGGCTTGAAACATACATGAATAAAATTTTAGGAATCTTCTACTTTAAGTGCAGCAATATTTCATTTAATGAGCTACGTATTAAATTCCATTTTTATTGATTTTTCGATGACCCTACAATACTGGAATTCGCCATGTACTTATTATAACACTTTTGACGTTACAGCCAATGGGATCACGTTTAACAAGTTTCGAAGTTCGCGCGAATATTTGCAGTTTTTGTTAATAAAGACTAAAATAAATTGATAAAAACAGTCACCACAAATATCTAATTTATGTAAAAAATATATAAAAAAATTAGATCTATTTAGGTTATATGCATATTCCCTATTGCCCGGTCAATTGAAGTAGCATTCAGTTTTTTTATGCTGTAACCTAAGATTTTCACAGCTTTCATCTTTTTATTTTCGGCTGACTTTTAAATGTACCCCTTAGCACCTGTATTAAATCACCAACCACAATGTCGCTTTACTGTTAATAAATCTGCACCCGAATCTGCCAACAATGACTTAGAAGATTGCCTGCAACAGTGCCCTGTGTACTCTTCAGGACGTCCAAGTTTCAAAAATAAGTCAATTTGCTTTGGCATGCTGCCAAATATGTTGATGCCCTCGGGATGCCTGATACATTTGCCCTGTTTGTATTGAACGAAAAACAAGTATAACTGCGAATAATTTCAACCATATTTATATCATCAATTTTTCCAGTTGTTGCAAAAAACTCTGGATACTTTGGTTTCAGTATGGCAAAGAAATGGAAACAGCCGCCTTCGTCCTTCACATTAACTAGAAGTAAATGTATCAATTTTTTTCTTCTGCATGCTGCGAGTAGGACAATTAAGGCCACTCTCATAAATAAAAATTGTTTGTTATCTGCTTCTTGTAAAAACTTGGTTACATCCATTTTCGTTAATATTTTTGACTTTTTTGATCGATAGCTTTCAGAGATTCTTTTAAGAAATGCAATTAAATTCATATTTTTGCTGCTATCGGCACTATTTTTATAGAAATCATCATACGTATCATGGAATAATACGTTCATAAAGATGAAGATTTACAAGCTTTGAATAAATTACTAAAATATGTTAGTAGCACCTTCTCATTCTTTAGATTATGAATCTTCTTTTCGGTGTACCATTTTTGATATTTAGGCATAGACAGACACAGACAATCTCGTACTATTATTTAGATTTTTCAGGTAACAAGCCGGAAATAGCTTGAGAACCCTTGAAAAAAAGAGCAGCTTACTTAAATCCAGTTAGCAAATCTCATGTTCACACGATTTTAGTTGACAACAAATTTCGGGCGATTGAATCAAAATTTATTAACAAACTGCAAGATGGAGATGATGCTGGTCGTTTAGACTGTTTGACAATGGATGAAAAAATTTGAGGGAACAGATCCTTGTGTGGGAACATTTTATTTTCAAACTAGGCAACTTTTACTCCTAATGGGGTAATCTCTTCATAAAGCTGTATGTGCTGGGCTGGTTCTAAATTCATTAAAAAAATACTTTAGAAAATTTATTTGCAGACTCAGCATTGCTATTATAAACCAGGCCTTTAGCCAGGTCTTCGTTTTGACTGGCAATAACAAATGAACTTCGTTATTATTTGCATGAATACGCCCTCTCGGTCTCCACTTGCAAACAAACTTCTTAAGTGTTCAGCGCTAAAAAAAGAAGAATTTCCTGCAGGTGATGGCATGCTCCATACCGCACTGCAACAGGACCAAGTTTGAAATTGACGTCCAAACTAGTTCTCATATTCTGCATTCCAAACAACCTGAACTCCTGCCGCTGTCAGTTCCTGCCCTTAAATTATAAAAGTTTAAATTAATTTCGGTTGTATGGAATTAAAAGACTAACAAATTTAGTGGAGTTATTTGTTGGAATGGTTTTAATTTGAAAATTCCACACCTATAATTTTAAACCAATCAAAATATGTTATTTTGACAGATCACCATAGCAACGGAGGTATTTTAGTGAAAATTTTTTTCTCCTGGGGTACCCAACAGCGAATTATACTGGAAATTTTTTGACGTTTACAATAACTGACCATTTTTGACAAACTGGTTATAAAAACGCAAAAAAAAAACAATTTTCTACCACTTGTAGTTACTCAAAACTTATGTAGAATTGAAGAATATACTATTTTCTATCTTGAAATAGTATTCCCATTCAACTACAATAAGAAGAAGTTACCAATTTGAAGGCCTATATAATTGCTGCCAAAGCTATAACGCGCTTGTGAATCTATTCATGCAGCTTCCCGAAAAACCTCTAAAATTATAATTTTCTACCACTTGTAGTAAGCTCAAGTAACTATAAAATGAAAGAATATAATTTTTTTTGTTCCTAAATGGCACTTTTGAGCTACTACAATCAGTAGAAATCAACAGTTTATAAACAATAAATAAAAATAAATTTTAAAAATATTTGATTTTCAACCACAATTCGGTGTGGAATTTTCTTACCGAATACCACTCGAGGTCAAATTAAAATCCGGAAAATTTTTTCTCGCGCATGAAAATTTTTAGAAAATTTCCCTCGTCTGCGACTCGGGAAATTTTCAAAATATTCATGAGCTCGAAAAAATTTCCGGAAATAATTTGACATCTAGTAGTATTACTAGTGAAAATTCCACACCTATAATTTTAAACCAATCAAAATACGTTATTTTGACAGATCACCATAGCAACGGAGGTATTTTAGTGAAATTTTTTTTCTCCTGGTGTACCCAACAGCGAATTATACTGGAAATTTTTTGACGTTTACCATAACTGACCATTTTTGACAAACTGGTTATAAAAACGCAAAAAAAAAACAATTTTCTACCACTTGTAGTTACTCAAAACTTATGTAAAATTGAAGAATATACTATTTTCTATCTTGAAATAGTATTCCCATTCGACTACAATACGAAGAAGTTACCAATTTGACGGCCTATATAATTGCTGCCAAAGCTATAACGCGCTTGTGAATCTGTTCATGCAGCTTCCCGAAAAACCTCTAAAATTATAATTTTCTACCACTTGTAGTAAGCTCAAGTAACTATAAAATGAAAGAATATTTTTTTTGTTCCTAAATGGCACTTTTGAGCTACTACAATCAGTAGAAATCAACAGTTTATCAAAAATAAATAAAAATAAATTTTAAAAATATTTGATTTTCAACCACAATTCGGTGTGGAATTTTCTTACCGAATACCACTCGAGGTCAAATTAAAATCCGGAAAATTTTTTCTCGCTCATGAATATTTTTAGAAAATTTCCCTCGTCTGCGACTCGGGAAATTTTCAAAATATTCATGAACTCGAAAAAATTTCCGGAAATAATTTGACCTCTAGTGGTATTACTAGTGAAAAAATATTTTGGGCTCTAAATTGGCTAAAAGAACTAATTTCAGAAAGATTATGGAAACGAATTTTATTAGATGGAATGGTTCCTTGACATATTATTGCGAACCCATTCCTCAATTGTTCCCCTCTCTAAAGGTACAATAAATCAGTTTCATTTATAATTTCATTTTCTCAGATTTCTTTCTCTTTTACTTTTGTGAAGTTGGTTCATTTTTTTCAAAAAATAAATATTTCTTTGTTTTTAGTTCACCTACTCTTCCTCCCCCTAATATTGGATTTTCAGACCTCAGTAATCCCGAAAATGACATAGTTAACTTTTTTAAAGAATTTTCCACGCGCTCCTTTACCCCCCTCGCCCGCAGTCAATTTTGTTAACATCTGTTACACAAAATTACATTTTTTATCTCAATAATCCCGAAAATGACATGTTAGTTATTGGAGAAATTGCTAATCGCACCTATTTATCCCTCCCACAGTTAATTTTTTTAACATCGGTTAGACCAAATTAGATTTTCAGTCCCCGTAACCCCGAAAATAATAAATTAGTTTCTCAGCCGCTCCTTTTATTCTCTCTGCCCCCCGTAACTATTCTTTTAACATTTTCGAAAACATTTGATATTCTGACCTCAATAACTCCGAAAATGGCATATTAGTTAACAGTCTTGGACAATTTACCTGTCTCTCCTTTTTATCCGCCTGCCCACCTTCCACGATAATTTTTAACATGGCAAAATTAGATTTTATGCCTTCATTTACTCCTAAAATGAGATATTAGTCAACATTTTCGGAAAAATTCTAAGCCGCTCCGGTTTTACCACTCTCATTCCCTCCCCTTTATTATTTTTTAAAATCAAATACCAACCGGACCACCAGACCGTCATGCTAAACACAACGGAGAAGAATTACTGAAATCAGTGCTGCCGCCATTCTGAAGTACACACGCACAAATTGTCGATTTCAAGAGTTTTTAGATTTGTTTAGGTTTCCACTCACTTCAGCAAAAAACCCTTAAAATGGCACCATTCGGGGAAACTCGTCTACAAAACAAAATAAAATTTATCGAAATCGGTTAATCCGTTCAAGAATTATGCGTGATCATACATAAAAAAAAGATATGACACGCACGGGTCGAATTGAAGTCGGTTAAAAACACCGGCACACAAAATAAAAAAAGTGGTCTGTACATTTGACCAGACCCATCTATCTATATGTATTTTGATGCGCTGAATCCAAGTCCGAAGTCCGTTTGGCCCGTACACCCTCAAAATTTTGAGCAAATTGCCAAAATCTGCTAAAAATAGCTAGAAATTGCAATTCAACTTCGGAGGACTGATTGCTTGTGCCTGTAAACAGGGCACCTCCACGTGGTGACGGTGGGCAACAGAACCGTCTGACAGAGTCCTGGGTTAACGGCGTGTATGCCGTCATGGCAGGCACAAGCGATAAGTGCGTTACGATGTAGGCATTCGGAATCCCAGTATCGGCGTCTGGTCAGGGTGAGAAAGCAGGCCCGCAGGCGTCGTCATCAAGCGACTGCAGCTCTACATTAGTGGGTAACTTGGCTTCTGTAGAGAATAATGTTACAAGAAATCGCTCCCACATACGTAATAAAAGTCCTCATTGGTACGTAAGAACAATACTATTTTTTGCTATTTTCTGCTACTTCATTGCTATTTTTTACGATTTTTGATAAATATATGAATGATCGAGATTAACAGATTCTGTATTTGGATTCAGCGCATCAAAATACATAAGAAACATACTTGATCTAGTTCAATAAAATTTTCTTCATTTTCATAACTGCAATTTTTAGCCATTTTCAGCGTTTTTTTTCGCAATTTACTCAAAATTTGGAGAGTGTACGGGCCAAACGGACTTCGGATTTGGATTCAGCGCATCAAAATACATATAGATAGACGGGTCTGGTCAAATGTACAGACCACTTTTTTTATTTTGTGTGCCGGTGAAATTAATGAAATTCGATCTCAGGCCTATTTTATTTTGCTTGTTATTTGTGTAAAATTCTGCAATGTATAATGAAAATTCATCAGAGTAAACTTCCCGTATACGCACTGCAGCAATACGCAACGCATTAAAGGATATATGCATATTTGTTTTAATTAATGAAACTTAATACCTATTTACTTTCAGAAATAGCAGTTTTAATTAAATTTTAGTATCTTCCCCTGTATGTTTATCTATATCCATCTGTTTTAGATCGCGCTTAGCAATTCTAGTAAAACAACTTAGTAGTGTGTTTATATCAAAAGGAACGATGTTGGGGTTTGAAAATGGGAGCTCACCTCTTGAAATGAAAATTTAATTTTGTAAAATTATTATTTTTAAAGTTTTGACCAAATTCAAGAAACACAGTTTCCCGACTAACATCAATCTACAAAAAACAACATACATAAATTAAGTGTTAATGACGGTTGCTGCTATTCATTTATTTTGGTCTTTATTAACAAAAAAAGAGGATTTCCTATGGCAAATTTTCGTGCGAATTTCGAATGTAAAACGCGATCCCGTTGGCTGTGTTGTCAAAAGTGTTTTTGTGACTGATAATGAGTACATGGCGAATTTCAGTGTTGTAGGGTCGTCGAAAAATCAATAAAAATGGCACTTAATGCGTAGCTCATCCAATGAAATATCCCTGCACTTAATGTAGAAGATTCCTAAAATCTTATTCATGTACCTATATTTCAAGCCGAAATCGGTCCAGGAACCTTTCAATTTTGCAAGAGAAACTTGCATTTTTGCGAAATTTAGACACATTTTATCTTAATAATTTCAAGTAAATAAACTACTATTCTTTGTTTTCAAGCAACCTTCGAAAATTCGAAAATTCAAATATTTTCAAATTTTGCATGCCCCGACGTAAATAAACCTATTTATTTATAATTTTAACGAAAAAATAAGCGATTTAAATTAGTGGGAGGTATTCTTATATAATTAGCGGATAAAATAACCCCAAAAGGAATCACTAAATAACGCCAATGATGTGGAATAATATGGGTTAGAAATAGGATTTGTCGGAAAAGATCAAGGAAATTCGGTTTTTACACCTTAAATAATCTCCTGGATGACCCACTTGGTATTCAGTTTAAAGTGTGATTATCCCTTTATAAGATAATGCTGAGAAATTGGGAAAAAATTAGATAGAACAAAATACAGAGTAATTCAAATGTACGGATGTACCTCCCTTCCTATAAAGAATGAAGAAACTAAAAAATATGGCCATCATGTATTTTGACGAGCTCTTTCCGATGACGTATATGGGATTTTAACTTGTATCATTTTGACCCTACAAAAAATTAAAAAACCGGGAAATATTTGTGTCAAAAATTGATATTTCCAGTTTTTCCCAAATATGTATATGCATTTCCAGTAGTTTTAGGTGTAGGTAAATGTATTCCAAAAAGAAAGTGTTTGAGGTTTTAAAGTTTCACTTATAAATCCGTTTTTCGATCCGACGTTTTGTTTTCGAATTATTAGGTACCAAAAAGGTTCCTGCAAATGGCATATTTCGACTCAAAAAAATTCAAAAGAATTACTTGACATTTTCCGATCATCACCAGTTTCAATAGAGTTCTAAAGCTCCGGGTCCTTTACAACCTCCGAAAATTTATATCGATTTAATTTACTTTTGAGATCAGTACCCGATTTTGACCGAAATCGCGGAAATTTCGACTTTGACCTTTAATAGCTCCGAAACAAAACATCCTGTATAGCTGAATTTTTTACCGCAGCTGATTGCACTATTCCTCTATCAACCCAACAAATTCAATTGCTTCCCCTCTGACTGTTTCTGAGAAAAACAAACCTATTCGACTTTAGGTTAAGCTTTACGTTAACATGTAGATTGATACTTATTTTTGCTGATCTCCTAACGTCATTATTCACTAAGGCCAATTAGCAGCTTTTTAAATTGTAATAAATTATACCAAAAAGTAAACATTTTTTGTTGCTAAATTATCTTAGTAATTTTCTACAAAATCATTTTTTTGGGTTTGTATTGACTTCCAACGATTTATGCAATAAAAAAATATGTGCATGTTGCGTGGTCCCTTGGCACATGATTGCGCCTAAAAATTAAACTAAGTTACGAATTGTTTTTACACAAGAACGGAAATCTTCGTATTAAGTTTGAACAATTTTGGCACCTTCCGTCGTAATGCGAACCATAATTAAATAGCCTGCTTTCTAGACTCTGAGTTAAGATGTTGAAAAATGGCGTCAAAATTATTGGGACAGCCTTTATTTGTTTCTGGGTAGTCATCAACTTGTTTTAATGCTGACATTTTGATAAAGCTCATTAATAAAACAACAAACCATGTTTGTGAGTGTCGTGCACCGGTATCATTTTGTGAATTTCATTATAAAATGATGAGAAAATGTTCCAATTTTTTCCTGAACTATACCAAAGTGCAGTATAAAATATTCTGTGACTTACACAATAAATTTATGTCCCGAACGAACCAGTTTGGCCGATAGCCAGTATGCGGTAAAATATCATGTGACATTTCGGCCCTCAAATCAGTAAATCTGACATTTATTATTTACGAAAAATAGTCGGTAGATCTGAGCAGTGGTTACAAATGACATGTTACGTCCTTCGATATGGCACTTGGCCGCTATTTCGCTCCGATTTCCTAGACAACTGTTATTACATAGATTTGTCTTTGGATTTCTGTCCAGGACCGTATCTGATTGGTTTTTTTAAGTAGCGCAAGAACGCAACGTGCTGACTTTTCTGTTACGTTTCTTTTGTATCTACAAAAAATTGCCATATATTAATATCTGTCCAAATACACTTGAAATTTTCAATAATTTTGATGTTATATATATATATATATATATATATATATATATATATATATATATATATATATATATATATATATATATATATATTTTTTTTTATCTGACATCCCACGTAGACTTCAAGCCTAAGTACTAACGTACCGTGGGTGTCTGAAGAGAAGGGAAATGTAGTCTATTGACACGGGATTTGAAGGATTGGAGGTTGGGATGGGAAGGGAAAACATCAGGCAGTTTGTTCCATAATATGGAGACCCTAGGTATGAACGAGCGAGAGAAGTGGTCTGTTCTAGGCTTTTGTAGCTGGACAGTAAAGGGATGCATACTACTTCTTAACCTATTGTTCGATTTGAATGATTATATCTTGCGTATTATAGGCTAATTCTTTAAGAATATTACTGTTCTCGTAATTTTTAGAAAGTTAACAGGGAATATGCATAATAATATAACCCAAATAAATCTGAAATATTTTTTTTATATTCTCTACATAAATTAAATGTTTATGGCGATTTCTGTTACTCGTTTATTTTGGTCTTTATTTACAAAAAAAAGGATTTAAAACTGCAAATTTTCGCGCGAATTTCGAAACTTGTAAAACGTGATTCCATTGGCTGTGTCGTCAAAACTGAACTTATGACTCATCATGAGTATATGGCGAATTCCGGTGTTGCTTTTAAATTGGCATACTGATTTTTTATTTAAATTTAGTGTTATAACATTATGAAACGGGCTAGTTCTATCCTGTAAATCAGATCTATTCACATTATGTATTATAAATGGGATAAATTGAAAAGGGGGACTAATATTGATTGGGTTTGATGGGTATAAAGGAAAGTCAATGCGTTTATCCATATGTGGTTAGTACAACCTTTCAGTTTCATAAATTAAATTTTTCTGATACTTGAAGAAGGAGCTGACTGATATTACATGATACAAGGCCTAATCCGCATTTTTAAATGTTATCTGAGTAATATTTTTGGTGCTGGTGTTACGGTGGATCTAAGACAATTTGTCCAGACCATTTTTTTCTAAAAACAAATTTTTCATTTATTTCCTAAAAATAATTATTTTGAAAATATGTTTTTTTAAAGATTATTTTCGAAAGTACATTCTTGTAAAAACATTTTTTAGATATACTTTTTTTTAAATATAATTTTTGGAAAAAACTCCGCTGCGCGTTGTGCGGTCAACTGCAGTTGCGTGCGGAAAGGTATGGCTTTGCGCACTTGTTAGGAAAATAAATATTTCACACTCGTTCGACTTGTGGCCTTCGCCTTCGGCTAAGGTCCACAAACATCTTACTCGTGTCAAAAAAGTCATTTTCAAAACTTGTACAATATTCTATTACAATATATTGTTGGGATCATAATGTTGACTATTTCTTTTTATAGTAGGTATCAGATTTTAATAGTTTAGAAAATATTTATTTTATATTTTTATTGGATAAAAATCTTAAGGTGTTAGAACTTCAAGAAATGTAAACGAGATAAGCGTATTCACCCCAGCGGCCTTCAAAAATTATTCAAAGGCAGAAGTTATCAACATTTTCAATATTTGGTGTTGGAAAATCTCATTCTATCCAACCACTGAGCCCACGTTTGTGACAATATATGAAAATGAGATTTCTTATTCTCGCACTTTTTGTTATTGTTTTTCCATCGTCGAAAGTTGTGATTTTCAGAAAACAAAAAGTTCTTTTCGTATTATCAACCCTCAAAGGACGTCACATCAACTGTATAATAAAAACTTTTTTAAGGCGGTATTATTCACAAACAAAAATACACCTACACAAGGTAAAAACTTAAGTTTACTTTTGTTTACAAGCAGTGTTAAAAGTAGCTTCGTTGTAAAATGAAACTGCAACGGTCTTTTATTATGTAGGTACCATTAACTAAAGGAATAACAGCTATATATATCTCAATGTCGAAAATCTTTACAAATACATTTGTAACGAAAAATATAGGTTTGAGTTAATCAATGCGTAGTCTTTTCGGCCAAATTTTGATTATATCCCAGTACTTGTTTAAAATTGAACAGGAGTAAATTATTTAAATTAAATTACTGTTGGGAGAATTCTGTTTTCGAATGTAAAATGCATTTATAATTAGATTCAGTAGAATATATCAGTAGCAAGCGCGCTCCAAACTGATAGTAGGGAAGTGACTTCGCTGCCGGCGCCGGTTCCCAAAATGTTGATGCACGGACACCGGCGCCGGCACCCGAGTACGAAATTTCTCAGGTGCCGGCGTCGGTAGCCCAGATACGGCCTAAACAGAATGCCGGCGGTTCCAACCTATAATAATAATAGTTTCCGTCTTATAAATGATAATATGTAAACATTGTGTTGTTTTAATTTTGCGTAAAAACTATAAAATATGAAAGTAGGTGATAAATTTTCTTTATACGAAAATTTTAATTGTGTTTTGGTGGACTACAAGAACGCCACAAACAATGAGTTTTGGTTGCGTGACAGCAGAACAATTAACAATCAAAGACAACGAAATCCTAATACTGTGGTGGACATTAATCCGGCTCTGAAATACTATTATCTGCGGTTAGCCTATGTTAAAGGTGGAAGACCATTCAAGACAAAAAAATAAAAAGTCAACAGGGAAGTGTTCCACGTATAAGCAAAGCTGCCAGGCTAGCATTTTCTTGAAAGTAAGGGAGTGTAAACAATTTCTATGCATCCTGGAGTTTGAACAAAGTCACAATCATACTTCGTCTAGAGCTTATTTCAGTTCTCTAGCAAAACAGAGACTAAATTGGCCGGAAAATGTCAAACTTACTTCTCAAGAAGCCCTGACGGCCGGAGCAAATAAATAAATCATTTTAGATAACACAATTAGGGAAACTGGTTGTAAAATAACATTAAAGCACTAGCCTCTAGCACTAGCACTAGCCTAGCCTCAGCACTAGCACTAGCCTCGGAAACCGTAGCAAAACTGAGGCAAAGGATTTTAAAGAATGCATACATATTTTAGGAAATTTATACTATTGTAGTGATATTGAGATTTTAATTCATCAAAATGGGGTTTTCAATTCCATTTAAGTTTATTCTCCCAAGATGACAGAATGAAAAAGCGCAAGTAATGTTTTCCAGAGATTATTTTTGTTGATGGTACCTATTGCCTGGTAGAGCTAAGGTTTGCGATTTACATAATAATGGTAGAAAATGGAAGTGTCATTATAATTATTCATGTGTGCGGACCACGACCAGAGGTTTCAATTTAAAATAGTTTGCAACTCAAATATTTTTTTCAGATGAACATCCAAGTTCAGAAATGGGAAAAAATAATAAAGAACAGCTGATATTTGAATTACGAGACATACAGATGCCAGGAAAAGTCAGAAAACGAGGACGTCCGAAGGGACTTGGAAATACAGTATTAGGGTTAAACCGCAAAAGGGTTAAGAAAGCGAAAACTTAATTTTAAGAAAAGTTTGATCGTTATTTTCTTATTTCTACTTATAAATTCGCAGAATAATAATAACTGTTATACTCGTATTTTTGTAGCAAGATTTAAGATTCGTTAAAGTTTACACTATAATAAATTATTATTTTTTGATTGAATTAAGGTATTTTCACATTAATTTTCTAATGTTGGCGGCATCCAGCAAGGCTACTGTTAGGGCTGCCAGCACCGGCATCCATGATGGCTGGCGGCGCCAACAGCTGAGTCACTTCCAAAAATAAGTGAAGATGAATTTGGCGAGACTAGCATTTAATATTATTTATGTGGAATTTTTAATTAACTTTTCTTCTGACTTCGGCTCTTATTGGCACAAGAAGAAAAATGAGCGTTCGGGGCACTTGCAGTGGTATTTTTGCATATTGGCACAATTCCATACATAACAAGGGCGATCCTACGAGGGGGGAAAGGGGTGATTCTCCCCCCGAACCTGGGCTTCCCATGGCATGGTACGGACCGCGACCAAAGCAGTTTGTAAATATTTTAGTTGGTTAACAAAAATTATCCCCCCCCCCCCCCCCGAATTTTAGTGCAGGACCGCCCTTCAGACTTATAAGGTAGTTTTAAAGAAACTTCATTGTTTAATAAAAATAATTAGACACAAATTAGGTACACTGGAATTAAAAAACGAATCGACACAACCAACTAAACACACCGGACAGAAAGAGTGTATTCAAAATATGTGTATTACAATAGTATTACATACCTAACAATTTATTTCTATAAACAATTTTTTCCTAAAAATTATTCCGAAATCTTCTGTTCGTCTCGGCGTTCCCCCAAACATTACCCTTAGGCCGTCTTATCCATTTTCGTGATTAACTTTTCCCGCCATGTGTTTCAATATCTTTAGTTGAACGTATGAGTTCCCTTCCCATATAAGAAATTCTTTGATTGAATTAACTAATTTGTCATTTTTATTAGATATTACGACATTATCGTATACGGATGCAGCAAAGGAAACCTATACAAGAAATATTTTTATTCTTTGTTATTTATTTGTGTAGATCTATCCGTATTTATCATTCAGTGTTAGCACGATCAGACAGTTAAATTTAACAGTTAAAATTTGAGGTGATAAATACATAACAAGTTGTTGTAGAAATGTATGCTATTATAAATTTGCAAAAAAAAAACATTATTTTTTATTAAGAAAAAGAGCTCTTTTTTCCACTCCTGTACAGGGTGTCCCATTTTCGGCACTTTTGCGGGGTATCTCCCTTATTTTTAAAGATAGACGGTTGCGGTTTTCGCGACAGTGTGCTACTTTTTGATGAAAAGAAAGATGGCATAAAAATATTTTTCATGCCCCCTTCGTTTTTGACATACAGGATGAAATTGATTTTTTCCATTTTCGGACTCCCCTCGCATTTCAGTTATCTTGTAACTTATAAAAAAAGTAAAAATGGATCCTATTAGAGTTTTCTACGTAGAATCGAGTGGCGTGGTTAGATTTTCATCAGATGTGATATTTTTCGATATATTAACCAAACATATGTTTTTTTAATGGAACACCCTGTATATTTCTTAACCATTACATTTCCCCTTTCGAGAGCTTTTCAAAAATATATAACACTATACTTATTTTTTGTTTTTAGTCCTTAAATCGAACTATTTAATTTTAAGCTTTAATATTGCGTAGTTGGCCGTGTTTAATATGTGGTTTAACGTCAATTCAATTATTTAGATTTAAAAAAGAAACTGGTTAAATCCTGTATTTTCATTAATTTATTAAAATTGGTATTATTTTTAACCTAAAACACTACTTGTTATCTAGATATATAGAAAATCCTAACCAGAACTAAAACTGCTTAGGTTTAAATTACTTAAAGATTAAATTAGTTGTCTTGAATTATTAATAGCAAATAAAAGTCAAATTTAAAAACAAAACATACACAACTTTAGGTAACGAAAAGAGCTAGAATGGATTAAATGGACTAACTCTTTTCGTTACCTAAAGTTGTGTATGTTTTGTTTTTAAATTTGATTTTTATTTGCTATTAATAATTCAAGACAACTAATTTAATTTTCAAGTGATTAAACACTAAGCAGTTTTAGTTCTGGTTAGGATTTTCTATATATCTAGATAACAAGTAGGGTTGTAGTTTAAAAAATAATACTAATTTAAAAAATTAATGAAAATACAGGATTTAACCAGTTTCTTTTTTAAATCTAAATACCTGAATTGACGTTAAACCACTTGTTAAACACGGCCAACTACGCAAAATTAAAGTTTAAAATTAAATAGTTCGATTTAAGGGCTAAAAATAAAAAATAACTATACAGTGTTATATATTTTTGAAAAGCTCTCGAAAGGGGAAACTTAATGGTTAAGAAATATACAGGGTGTTCCATTTAAAAAAACATTTATGTTGTTAATATCTCTAAAAATATCACATCTGATGAAAATCTAACCACGCCACTCCATTCTACGTAGAAAACTCTAATGTGATCCAATTTTACTTTTTATATAAGTTACAAGATAACTGAAATGCGAGGGGGGTCCGAAAATGGAAAAAAAATCAATTTCGTCCTGTATGTCAAAAAAGAAGGGGGCCATGAAAAATATTTTTTTGCCATCTTTCGCTTCATCAAAAAGTAGCACACTGTCGCGAAAACCGCAACCCTCTATCTTTAAAAATAAGGGAGATACCCCGCAAAAGTGCCGAAAATTGGACACCCTGTACTCTAATATTTAAATTAAGTAAATGTCCTCGATATGTTTCATAATAATGTTTATTTTGATACAAATCTTAATTATGAAACCGCGTTATTAGCCAATTTGAAACCCATATTTTTTTACACAAGTGACCTCTTTTTAATACAAATGATCTGACTTTGACAGTTCCTTTACTGAAATTTGCATTTTCATTAATACTTTTAAGAACATTTAAATTAGAACTTATGTCTGATTGTGATATTAGTGATAGTGAAGATTTAATTTGTTCAACTGTTGTTAAATTAAATAAATATTGTTGAGTTTAATATTTATTAAAAATGGTTGTGGAAAAATGTGTATACAACTCTTATGTAATAACCATTATACCACTCTCATTTGTAACGGCATCAGCCAACGCTCGTGTTGTTACCTTATGCTTTGTGTAATAATATCCATCATTATAATAATATAATCGTTGCCACTAACATTTTCCCGTCCTAGTATATATCAAGAATATTAGACACAAGTTACTGACTTTTAGTAAAACGCTTTAAAACACTGAGGATGCCATCCTTAAGCATTTTATCGCAAAAATGTCCCGAAAACGAATTAAAAATTACTCAAAATGGCGATAAAGTCCATTAGAATTTTCCGGCGCCGCTCAATGTAATTATCATAGAAGAGCTGTTCCATTAGATACTGTCACGAAGGAATCTGCATATAATAAAAGTCTAGAAACCTTTTACAACTTTGTTAAAAGCTTTTTGAACTTTTAGAACTTCATTGTGATGTACACCGAAATATTTTTATAGAAATTCGAGGATGTGGTTTTAATTTTTCAAGCCGCGAAGAAGTTGAGACGTGATTAGATTAAGTATATTTTATATACAATTTTTTTATACAGGGTGTTATGAAATTCAGTGCATATATTGGAATGGGTAACTCCTGGGGTAGTCTACAGACATACCCAATACTTTTTTCCCTCAAATCGCGCATGATTTTATTTTAAAAATGCCCAAATACCGGCCCTTATCCGACGCTTCTGAAGAGTCTGACGTCATAGGCCCTAGTATTATAAAGACAAAACAAATAATCCAGCCTGGCCAATGGCCATTGCCAAACTTAAATATTATAGTGACATCTCATTTTTTATCAGTTTTAGTGAAAACCGAAAATGATCTAAAGTATTTGCAATTCCATAGACGGATTTTACGAAAAATGTGTATTTTAATGGGAAAATATCGACCACTCGTGAAATCGGTTGAAATTGTAACCAGAATGAAACAAGCTATGTTATACCGGCAACACAAAGAATTATGACTTACCCTATATTACGATATTAATGAGATGAGCATTATTGCTACCAGCTTAAACTTTCTGCTAAATCAAGGGTTAAAAATCAAAACGAAAAACACTAATTGAGCACAACTAGGTGCACAGTATTTTCAAATTATGGTTAAAATTCTTTCATTCCAGCATTTGTCAAAACAAAAACATTATTCTGTTTGATATAGCACGTTCAGCTTCTCATTGCTATTTATATTATATACACTTTTTAAATTACCTTTAATCGATACTGATTTAGTGATCTAAAATATGCCTTATTAAATTCGACATAAGGATTTTATTAGGTGAATAATGTACGACTATTTATAACTGATATATATTTGTATCACTACATATAATATATAAACAACCATTACACCACATACATAATAAATATAACAAAAACATTTCTTCTAATGCTATAAAACAAAAAAAAATTCCTCGCATTATCCCTTGCCGGTATACAAATAAATTTTTCATTTGTTCCTATATCTAAATCAAATAAAAATTCTGATAATGCCCGAAATACATACATATTATTATCTGCTTTCATGTTAATTCATGGACAAAAAAGTAAAAAAGGGAATAAAATAGTCGGCATGTCATCCTTTATAATATCGGCTCCGAGAAGCGAAAACTGTTCGTCTCAGATCACTTGAAAATAATTTATTTTCATAAAAAACGCATATAAATACAGGGTGTTACAAAAAGATGTTAAGAAATTTTAAGGGCAAATTCTACATCTAAAAATATGAAAATAAGTTTATATAAAAATGTTTCCTCAAACGCTACTTTTTCGAGATACAGGGTGTTTCATATTTTCTTTGTTAAATGTTGTTTTAACTTCTATTTAAATTTAGAGCATGTATTGAAGCACGAGGAAGCCATTTCCAGCATCTAATATAAACTTAAATCAAAAAGCACTGTTTCCTGCACAAAAAATATGTAAACAAATTCATTTTCGTTATTAGGTTTTAGTGTAAGATATAAATTAATTTTTATCTCGAAAACGGCGCATCAGAGTGAGACACTTTTCATGCAGAATTAACTGGGCTCGATATTAATTTTGCAACAAATCAGTGGCGTGCCATTTTCTCCCTAAAAATAAAGACTTACCAGCACGCACGGCACTGATGCAGGTACATTATAAAATAAATTTTTGCACGTAAATGTACCCTTTGATTAGGTACTGACGTGTACCAAAATGCATTTCAATATCTCAACGCATTTTCGAGAAATAAAAAAAAAATAAATAAGAAAATATTAAACACCCTGTATCTCGAAAAAGACGCGTTTGAGAATCCATGTTTAAATGATATGAAATATCAGTTTTTTTTAAAAGTCTTACTTTCTGATTTTCAGCTGATGCAAGCAATAATCTGCACTTGTCTGTAGATACATACATCTTATACATAGTTATATTATAGTAAATATCTAGAAATTGTTCTCCTTATTATTTCGTTTATTAATATTTATTTTTATCGTCATACTTTCATTTTAAGTTACTAATTAAATTAGTATATTTACTCTGACTTTAGTTTCCATTAGCCAAAAGATTTAATTTTCGTCCTTAAAATCCAGTTACTGCGCTTTTAACTTTGAAGTAGGACCAATTATCTCATAATTTCGTTCGATAAACTTCTTTGGCGTTCAGGTCCTTTTAAGTGTCACATTTTATGATTGCATAAATTTAAAGCGTTGAATCTTTTTTGACGGCTGATAGGGACAAAAGTAAAGTTTTTTTAACTTTGTTTATTATAAAAGATAAATAGAAATCTGAGTGTTTTAAAACAGTTGCAGTTTTGCCAACAGTGGTTCAGCCTCAGAACAAAAATTAGTCAAGGCGAGGTGTTCTATTCATAGACTTTTACTACTAGTACTTGTATTATTATTAGTATCCTCGCGTGGCTAAATCAAAGCTTTATAAAAAGTGCCTAAATTTATTTACTTATTTAGAAGACAACCACAGGGGAATACCCTTTATATTACACTGACCAACAAATTTAATGCTTTTTAAAGGTCCTGTTAAAAAACGATTATTGCATTGTATGAGACTGAAATAGAACCAAAATATGTTTTAAAAAAAATTCCTAAATCTGAAAGAAGAATTATTTATAATCGACAATTTTAATAAATATTCGGACTTTCGGATTTCTAATTCTTCTTCCGAATCAAGACGAAATTCTTTTAGAGGAACTGAAACACTATACGGTAGAGGGCGAGTAGCAGATGGTAAATTAGAGTATGTGAAACCAGCCCGCTTCTTCATTGTAATACCTTCACTAATTGAAGGTGTGAGGCAAAAAAAAGCAGATGTATGGTTTGTTGGTTTCCTCCAAATCATGGGTACAGCAAATGGCATTGAACGACTTCTTCCATTTAGGAAATCTCGAAGACAGTTGGCACTAGTACTACAGCAAATATAGGGCATCCATTTTTTGCCTTGGTCACCAACTGTACATGCAAAATATCTTTCTAGGCTTTCTTATTAAGAGGAGTTATCTTTCTCTTCTGACTCTTAATGGCAAAGGTAATATCACCACAAATATAACAAAAGTTACTTGGCATATTAACACAGTCGCGCGGCATATTGATATATCTTAACTAACAGATAAGACGCTAAATGACACGAGGTAAAATGAGACTGAAAAGGGTAACTAACGTGTATATTTAATAGATTTTATTTCTTTGGGCAGATAAAACCCATTATAATGTATCTAGACAGGCTTATCTATTGTATCAGTGTATTAATTGCGTAAAAACAAATCACTACCTGTATCGTGAAAACCAGAGCCAGGAAAATATTATAGTTGCCAGATTTGTGAGAAGCAGGTCAAAATCTGTAAGACTGAGCTATTTGTATTACTGACCTTTTTTTGCTGTTGACCAGTGTTATTAATGTAAATGTTTTTAATTTTATATTTTGAAATTGTTAAATTTATCAATACTGGATTGGCAGCATTGTAATAACTTGATTAAAAAAAAATATAGTAACGCCGTCGTTAACCACAAGTTATAATTAACTATAGAATATTTACTTCATGATATATATTACACAATAAGGTATCGCCCATCATCTTCTAATTTATGTACCTGTTATTTAAGTTAAGTTAATAATCGAAGTTCCTAATAGTATTTCATAATCTATAGTCATATGATATACATTTTCCTTACCTGGTTACAATTTTTTATTGTACGATATTCCTTTCCTTTCATTACAAACGTAGTTAACATTTGATTTTTTAAAGTTTTAGGATATTTCTCCAATAAGAATAGTAATACTGTATAGAAATACCTTGATTATTCCATATACGTATCTAAGAAAACCACAGGTTTACTGATGTAGTTAGTCAGTTCCTGCATTTTCGATAGATAACCCTTGGGTTGCAGACTTTAAACGTGCGCTGAAGATGCTCCGTGTTCTGACAGACGAAAAGCGGCAACTTTTGAAGAAACTGTGCACAAAGTTCATAAAATAGTTTTGAATGATCGTCGGTTGAAGCTGGTTCAGAGAGCTGTATTGTATTGTATTGTATTGAATAGGATCGCTCAGCTCTAGTAACCCTACATAACTTCGACCGAATTGGATCTTTTGTGAATACATTATTTACCCATCAATTCCCGAACTTTTCTCGAAATTTAGGTTCTTCCTACTTTCCAGTACATTCCACTTTAATATATCACTGGGCGCTCCCTCAAGATATTGCTGCCTTTAGCGAGTTATTAGTCTGCATTCACAGAGCAAGAGCTCGGCAGTTTCATCCGCTTTGATACGGAATCTACAATGTTCTTTATCAGTCTTTCCCATATTTTTGAGGTACCTCCAAGGGTTGTGTCCAGTGAGAAGCCAGTCTGAGTACATTCTTTTAAAGCTCCAGCAGCTTTTTTGTGTATTCAGGCCCATAATTAATCATATGTTTTGCCTGTCTTTGTCCTGGAGCGTTCCTTTAGTGAGCTATTTTCTATTCTTTTTCCCACTGCTTGAGGTTTTCCATAAGGAGAGCTCTAGTGATGCCGCAGAAGTGCCCAGGTGCATAGAAAGGAGCTTGTGCTCCTTCTTTGGCAAGTTGCTCAACATTTTCATTGCCTTCCACACCTTTGTAACCTGACACCCACATTCGAGTTATACTGTTGTTTTTTGTCAATTGTTTGAAGGATTGTCGGTAACCCCAAACCAGTTTAGAGTAGAAGGTACATGTGTACGGTTTATGTCTGCCTGGCTGTCCGATAGAATGTAAATTTTTGCTCCTTTAAAGCCTTTGTTGACACATTATGTGGCGCATAAATCTATTGCGTGTATTTCTGCTTGAAAGATGGAAGTTCCTTTGTCCAGAGCCACTTGCATTTTATCCCAGCCCCAGATAGCTGAGACTGCATGCATATCGAAAAAGCGGGCGTAACGTATTTCAGGTGAAGTTTGAGAAAACTCTCCACGCGATGGACGCCGCGATTGCTGACACTAGAGTAAAAACGGCATAACTATTTCATTGGAGTGTTTAAGCAAAATTCAACCGACTTTTGTATAAAAGACAAGAAAAGTTTACTCGGCACCTTTGGAACCATTTTTTTCAAAAGTACCTTTTGTCGACTTGCTGCTCTTTAAGTTATAACGGCAGAAATGGCTATGAAGTAGCTCGCTGCAGGAGTTTGTATTACTTCTTGATAAAATAAACAAGCATGTAATTTTTCTAAAATTGGTCATTTTATTTAAAAAGGCAAATCCTTAAATATCTATTGGGACACCCTTTACAATGGATTTTTTTACCTTAAATTAGCTCTAGAGTTTTATATTTTAAACAACCTAGAAACCCCCTGGAGTTTAGATGTTATGACTTAATATCGTTTAAAACGCACAGTAGGTAGCGCCTATGTCATCTCCTGACTATCCAACCAACTTGCCGGGGCATATGTCCATACTCTCTCGGAAAATTAAATCTCCATCAAAGCAGCATGGCGTCTTGAAGCAGATACCTTTGACACGTACAAGAGACTGCAGCGTTTTAATAAAGCTGCTCTTGTCTATCTTGTCCCTTAATTTTGATCGGTATTATTATCAAGTAATAAAGCCATGTCATAAACAATATTTCCAGCAGTATGGTGCACCGTTGTTGTTTAAGTAAAAATATGGTTTAATTAATAATAGAATGGATGCATTCACTTTAAGCAACTTAAGTTAATTTTCATAATTTTAATAGTAATATTTTAAATAGGGAGATATTATAAGTATTTTACAATAGATGGGGAACAAGTTGTAAGAAACAAATCCAAGATGTCAAATTTTTGTTAAAGAAATCAAAAATTAAGGTAAAAAAATGGTTTACGGAAAATAAATTAATTCTTAATTCAGATAAAACAAACATAGTGCTTTTTAAGACAAAAAGATACAAATTAGAAAATATTATACATATAGAAACCGTAGAGAGTAGGTTAAATATCGCTGAAAATATAAAGTTTCTTGCTGTTTACATTAACAAAAATTTAGACTGGTATCTTCATATTAGCCAGTTATTAAAAAGGTTAAACTCAAGCTGATATGGAGTGCGACTTGTTGGTGGGTATATGAAAGATAAAACCTTAAAATACTATATTTTGTAAACTTTGAGTCTGTTCCTAAATACGGAATAATATTCTAGGGTCGGCATAGACGTATACAGAATATTTTTGTTTCACAAAAAAGGGCACTAAGGGTTATTAAGAAAATGGAGTTTAATCAGTCCTGTCGTCTTTAAGGTAACGGGTATTATAGGCCAAGCAATAGAGCGATTTGTCGTGACATTAATACTATTAGAAAACCGCTGAAGGCCATCATCTGAAAGACGATCCGTAGATGATTCCTGTTATATTTCCAACTCTGAAATTCTTTCCATTAATTTGTTATAAAGATTTTTAAGCAAAAAACGCGTTTTTTTTAGTTTTTTGCTTATAAAATGAAAAGTAATGAAGCAATCTTAATGGACGATTTGTAGAGAATAAAAATACGAACAAAATGTGAGGTCGAACGTCCCGATAGGATAAGTAGCAACGGAGAAAAACCGGAAAATTAAGAGTTTTTTTTTAAATTCATAAATCGGCCATTTTTAAACGTAGAGGGCTCAAATTTTGGAAAAAAGTAGTAATTTATAGCTACATGTGTGTGCAAAACCCCGACGCGGTCCGACGATTAGTTTTGCCACAATCGTCATTTTAATTTTTCAATACGCTATTTTGCAACAGGTCTGGATGCTCTATGGATCGTCCGATTTTAATTATTGAAACGGATTTGAAAAGTACAGGTTTAATTTTTTTCCAAAGTTTGAGCCCTCTACGTTTAAAAATGGCCGATTTATGAATTAAAAAAACACTCTTAATTTTCCGGTTTTTCCGGATTTTCTCCGTTGCTACTTATCCGATCGGGACGTTCGACCGCTCATTTTGTTCGCATTTTTATTCTCTACAAATCGTATATTTACACCATTAAGATTGCTTTATTACTTTCCATTTTATAAGCAAAAAAATAAAAAAATCGCGTTTTTTTGCTTAAAATTGTTTATAACAAGTCAATGGAAAAAATTTCAGAGTTGTAAATATAACAGGAATCATCTACGGATAGTCTTTCAGATGATGGCACAAGGCGGTTTTCTAATAGGATTAATGTCAAAAAATCGCTAATATTTTGCTCTGTTGCTTGGCCTATTATGACTGTGTATGCCTTATACATTTATGAATGTCTAATGTTTTTACGTAGAAACCAATATTTGTTTAACTCACGCAATAGCAATTGTTTAACAAGAGCAGACCATTTAAGCTATCCCTATCGCCTTCATATTATTGAAACAAGTCTAGAATATATGTGTGTTAAACTATTTAATAAATTACCACTATGCATTAAACGTATTGATAGTCAACGCTTGTTCAAAACGAAAATTAAAAAATTGTTAATTGAGCTGGAACCCTATTGTCTAAACGATTATTTTAATATGTAGTGGATGGCAGGCGCGGCCCGTGAAATTTCAAAGTTGCATATCTCTGTTGCTACTTATGGGACCCATACCAAATTCAGGTTTTTTAATAGTGAGCCTACTAGGAATGTTTTGGTAAAGAAAAAACATATTTTGCAATTTGCGAAAAAAAGTTGATTTTTTGAATTCACCCACCAGGGTAAAAAATTAACACGCTTAGATATTTTATTTATTATTTTTTCTAAACAAATTTTACATCATTTTGTCGACAATTCTTAAATTTTAAGAGAAAAAAATGTGTTAGTAGAAAGTTATAGTCATTTGAATTTTTTCAACCGAAAAATAATTTAAATTTTCGGTTGCAAAAAATTCAAATGACTATAACTTTCTACTAACACATTTTTTTCTCTTAAAATTTAGGAATTATCGACAAAATGAGGTAAAATTTGTTTAGAAAAAATAATAAATAAAATATTTAAGCGTGTTAATTTTTTACCCAGGTGGGTCAATTCAAAAAATCAACTTTTTTTCGCAAATTGCAAAATATTTTTTTTCTTTACCGAAACATTCCTAGTAGGCTCACTATTAAAAAACCTGAATTTGGTATGGGTCCCATAAGTAGCAACAGAGATATGCAACTTTGAAATTTCACGGGCCGCGCCTGGTGGATTGGTATGATAGTTATATGACACTTCTGATTTTCTGATTGGCTATTTGACGTCATTTCATTTTGTTATTGTAACAAATTTGAAATAAAGAGTATTATTACTATTATTATTATTAAAACCTGCTAGAATCCCATTAAACTGATCTGATTGGATTTTTTTATTTACTTATTCTTTACTTCTTATAATAATCTCTCAAACGATTACTCCTAGCGACTTCAATAAAGTATACCTTTTTGATCTCTTTTAATAATAATAAAAAATGAAAGCTGTACCAGAGGGTTGAAAATTGGAATGATCATAAACCATTTAAAAATAAACGACTTTTTCCTTTGACATTTTTCGAAATTTTGAAAAATAATGTAATTTTTCGTCACTTTTTAAAAAAACGTCAAATTTGAAAGTTGAAAAGAGTCACGTGATTACTCAAGTGTATGCCATTTAACATTATTTGTTAGGCAAAAACGAATGACGAAATCAAAATCAAAAACACAGTGACGGCGACAGGAGGGGAAGCTCGTTCAGCATGTGCTTCAAGCTCTTTTCAATGTGCTTCAAGCACATTCGTAATGACGTTTTCGAGAAGATAATTTTAGGAATGTTTTTATATCTGACGAAAGTTGTTTTCAGCTTAGTTCAAATGACCTAAAAGTCCTATCAAGAGCAAATGTTACCGTTCAAATTTCCAAATTTCCCACTAAAATAATGGTTTGGGGAGCAACATCTCAGCGTGGTGCTACCCCTCTCTGTATAGTTGATGGCACCGTTAATAGTGCAAAGTATTGTGACGTTCTAAATGGTTTCCTTCTTGAAACGACTCATGCTTTATATCCAGACGGGTGGCGTTTTCAGCAGGATAATGTAAGAGCCATACTTCTGCCTAGACTCAAGCTTGGATGCAAGAACACCAATTGACAACAATTCCATGGCCAAAAGGTTTACCAGATCTTAGTCCCATTGAAAACATATGGGGACTAATGAAGACTGAAGTGGAATGAGCAGCGCCACGAAATAAAGAAAGTTTGATTCGGTCAGTTTTTCAGGCCGGGCCACCATCACCGAACATTATGGCCGTGGCCTAGTTTCGGGTGTACCTGTACGTTTAGCTAAGTGTCTTGAGTTAAATGGAGGTGTACAAGTAAATGAGATGAATTATTTGTTGTAATTTTATGATTCAAGTAATAAAAATATATACCGAAAAAATATAATTGTGCTTTCTTTTTTCCCGATACTTTCTAGACGGACTATACATCAACGAAACAGTAATTTAAATACAATTTAGCCCTTCATCAATAACTTACGAAATAAAATTAACATCGAAGATTAAACTGTTTAAAAATTACACAAAATATAGACATTACTCGCTATGCTTAAACCAAAACGACCGATGGTGCCGTATCCTTAATTTAATTCGCAAATTTAGGCATTACCACAAATTTTATTAAATGGTACGCTTTCCACGGCACGAGAGTTGAATGTATTTGTAATTTTCTTAATATTCTTTGCTAAAACAGACGAAATATTTTAGAATATTCAAAACAAAAGTATTCATTTAGCCAAGGACAAGCAAGTATAATTATAAATTCTGTATAATTAGTAATATTTTATTACATGCCCAAAAAACATTGGAAACCAAATTTTCTTAAACAAAAGCCATAATTGAATTCATAAGGCAAACAGCTCGGAATTTGTCAGGAAAATCTGAGCTCACACAAGCTCTTAATTGCCTCGATGTAGATTGGAATCTCGCAATTAAAATTAAGTTTCTTTGCTTCGTATCTCCGCGAGTTGAGAAATATTTGCCGTTTTCGACGCTCTGGCCTAACTTGCGACATTAAAATTGAAATTACCTCGGTCCCGCTTGAAAGTCACATTTCGTACTTTAATAAGTTACTGATACAATCTTATTAAGGCAAGAACTCGAGGATCTTTCATTCTTATCCACCAGTTAACACCCTCGTAAACGTTCGCAATCTTCTCTGAATAATGCTACACATGGAGCCCTATTCGCGGAATTGCACTCTGTTTCCATTTTGCCACTCGCTTTGCTTTTGTTTTTGGCATTTCTCTATTTATTTTCCTTTCTCAGTGCCAAGGCTTCAGCCCCAAAATAAGTTTTCATGATATAAACTTTAGTATGGAAGTTTATAACTATTATTTTCTTTGGCATTGTCTTGTATTTATTAAAACGACAGACACCGGAATATCAAGCGAGAAGATCGCGAAACAGACATTTCATCCTAAGTTAAGAAACGGAAAACTATGGAAAGTATATTTACTTTTTTGTTTCAAAATTCATAAATTTCAAAGAATAAGTGATATGCATTTATTTTTTTATTGCATAAATGGTTTAAGGAAGTCATTACAAACCGAAAAAATTAACTACTGCGAGATGCTTCAAAACTTTCTAATCCCTACTTTGAATGATTTACGCCTGGAGGACATGTAGGGTTAACAAGACGGTGCCACCTCACATACAGCGCGAGCTACGAAGGAGATTTTAAGAAACCTCTTTCCAGAAAAGTCAATTTCAAAAAATGCAATGTACTTTGGCCCCCCAGATCCCCGATTTGACGGCACCAGACTTTCTCCTTTGAGAAGGAGAGAGTTTACGCAAACAAGCCATGTACACTTGAAGATCTTAAAAACAACATACGAGAACCAGTAAATGCGAAGTCGCCAGAAGTCTGCGGACGAGTGATGCAAAAGCACTTGAAAGAGCACGCGTTTGCCGGGCTGCCAGAGGAGGTCATCTGAATGACATTATATTTCATTCATAACTTCTGATATTATAGTTTCAAATTATCATAAAATTTTCGTCTAGAAATATTTTGTTAAAACGTTATTACTAAATAAAAGTGTAAAGGTATTTTCTGGACCCCCCTTTTTTTATTATTACAGTGTAATTTGTGTATAATTGTTTTTATCAAATCTATTAAAAAACTACCCTATAAATACTATATAGCCCAAAAATATCACTGTAAGTGCCCTAAAAACCTATTTTTTCACGTGTCTAGAACAGCCTGGTAGCAGTACATACCTAGTGGAAGGTTAATCAAAAATTTTCCAAAAATAGATACCATTAAAGGTCAGTATCGTCAAACTGAAGTAAGCATATTTGGCCGCGCGTTTATTTTTATGTTACAATAAATAATAAGTATTTGAAACGAAATTTTACAGACTAATAAGCGGCCATCCATCATGAATTACCACTGGCATTCACCATATAGCCATCGAAACACTTTATTTACATGCCATGTGACGTCACAACCAATGGTACCACGTTTTGCAAGTTTCAAATTTTGTACGGAAAATTGTACTAGATCAATTTTTTTTTCGTTAAAATAAATAGATTAAAACAGCTACCATAACTATTTAATTTATTAGAGAATACAAAAAAAAATTAGGTTGATTTGGATCATGTGCATATTCCCTATTCAAAAATAAGGCACCTAGAAAGTAGAATAGTTTATCAAAACAAAATGTTTTAGTATTTTCGGAAAATTGTATTTTTGAAAAATCGTGTCATCAAAATTATTCGTAAATTTATTGTCAAAAGCACAACACTCCAAAACATTTAATTGAATACAATGTTTATGCGTTAATTCGCAAACTGCAATACGATTAAGACAACAAAGTTCAAGTGCATGTACACTGGGATTTGATGTTATAATTCTGTTTTGTTTCAAACAAACTTAATTAATAAGGGTGTAGGAATTGTGGAAGGCAAACTTCCACCCGCTTATTTATCTTGGGTATTAAAGTGTTAATACAACGAATATACGAGCACGAATACGGCAACAGATTAGGAAAATGTTCAGAGCCCACATATTCCTGCACTGGTTTTAACTAAACCTACCGCTTGAAGTTTGGTGTTTATAACCAAACTTATTTAAGATAGAAGTAATGAGCTAGTTTTGACGTAAAACGTGGGATGTGAGTATCTTGTCTACTCCAATCAATACTACCCCAAAATTTTACCTTTAACTTTATTAGAAGTGAATTAAAAGTAGTGTTTTAGAGTGAGTAAAAATTAACAGGTTTTTGAGCGTACCTTTACGGGACAATGTACTCTTCCTTAAAAAGGTCAAACTTGTTACAAAGAAATATTGTTAAGAGACCTGGCAACACAACAACCTATCTCAGTGTTCTTTTGTTCTTTATATGGCCATGTGTTTTATTTCCAGTAGTGTGCAGTGAGTAAAAAAAATTTGAGGTGCGATACCTAGCTTATTATCGCGAAGCGCCATTTATGACTATTTTTCCCCAATCAGAATTCAAATCAGAATTTACCAGTTTCAATATATGCAGTGAATTTCATAACACCCTGTAAATTAAGGGAAAATTACGCAACGCTAATTAATTAAGAGTAAAATGGAATAGAGTGGTCAGAAAGGTCCAGAAAGCTAATGGGAGCTTCTAGGGTGTCCCATAAAGCAGATATGCAGTGTGGCTAGATGTTAGGCCCCATGACTAATTCTGGTTCCTGTATGGGCAGCTAAGTCCGTGAAGTGGTGAGAAATGTGGAAACAAAAGGACACGCTTTCAAGTTTGGAAAATGCGCAAATAATGTATGCAAAGAAGAATAGATGAAATGGCTAAAGACGTTGAAATGCCATTATGCGATTACCAGAAGACTTGCAAATTTTCCATTCAACTCGATGAATCAACTCTACCAAATATCGAAACACTACTCTTATTATACGTACGATTTATAAAGGAAGAAACAATTTGTCAAGAGTTATTATTTACTAAAACTGGAAACCGATACAAACGGAGAATCGATATTTAATACCATGAACAAAATTTCGTAATATTTCATCAGCTGCTAATGATGCTGCTGCAGCAATGACGGGGCGTCATAAGGGTTTCATAGAGCATTTGAAACATTGTGATATTCATCGTCAGCATTTGGTTGCAAAAAATCTGAATGAACACCTGTATACGTCGCGTCGCTTGATTACGTTTTTAGAGCAGTCAGTGAGATTAGAAGCAATTCATTGAGTGGCAGACTATTTGGTCAACTTTGTAGTGAAAATGATGATTATATTATCGTTTGCTGCTGCTCACAGAAGTTTAGTTATGAATGTTGGCTCTCAAAAGGCACTTGTTTGAATCGTTTTTACAATCTCTATTTGAATCAGTACTACATAGATTTCCTTGAAAACAGAGACTAAAAACTGCGCGTAAACCTGATTAGACCCAAAAATAGCATCGCTTATTTGACAGACCTGTTTAAAACAATTAACAAAGTAAATTTACAATCGCAAGGAGATGAGTTGAATTTAATTAAAACAAAACACGTCACAGCTTCTTTTGTGTGGAAACTTCTCCTGTTCAAACGAAATTTAGGTAGAGGTGAATACAGCCACTTTTCCACGATATCAGCAGTCTCTTGCAAAATAGGAAGATTTACCTACTTACTGCCAACACTTGGACGTTCTTTTTGCTGATTTTAAGGAGCGATTCCAGGATATTTTAGAGATGAATATACCGGGTTGGGTTTTAATTCCTTTCGCACATGCAGATCCAGCAGAATCGTTAAATTTAGAACAGGAACTCGTTGAACTCACAACTAACGAAGAACTAATAATAAAATTCAGAAGTGGATTGTGGGAAATAGTACAGACATTTTTAATTCATCGTTCATCGTATTTGGCTGAGCGTGGGTCCAATGCAGTAGCAAATTTACTTTCTAAGAAAAGGAACAGACTGCAGATCACTGAGCGTGGCGATTTGCAACTGATGTTGACAAAATTGTAACCCGACATTAAAAAATTGATAAAACTCCACTAGCCTCAACCATCTCATTATTTTTTTTTCTATCTTTGTGTTGATTTTTAAATTTGTAGCACAATTTTTTACTTTTGATGTTCTTTTTAATTTCTACTTTGTGATTCTTATTAGATAAATACATAGATAAAATGTAGATAATGTTCAACAATATTTTATATTTGGTATAAATCTTATGAGAGAGGGAGCGTTGGATTTTTTTTTCTTTTAAAGTGGGTGGTGGTCCAGAAAAGGTTGGGAACCTCTGGTTTAAATCAACAAAAAAACTTGTTATTTTAGTGTTAGAATGTCAATTTTGACAGATAAAAGAAATTCCCAAACATATTTTATTAAAAATAGGTTAAGTGTCTGTCGTACTAGGAAGATTGTGTTGTATGAAAGTTCAAAAAATATTATGCTAAGCGTCTTTTTAATTTATTGATAAAAATAACAAAATTTACTGAAATAATGGTACCTTGTAGCTTTTATCACGTTCGAGCAAGGAATAGTTCATTAAAAATAATAAAAAGTGTTTTTTAAGTTTTGTTCGTAAGTTGGCACGTGTTTATTCATATCTCGTCATAAATAAAAATGTAAACACTTCTGGATATTAAAATTGATGTAAAGATTTACAATCTAAGGTATTTTCCTGCTGTTCCATTAGGCAGGTCAACAGTGCACAGATGTTCGTTTCCCATTAGACGCAGCAGGGGTGGTGGTTGCTTTTTACAGAGTGGGCAATAAAAATTAAGAGTTACTTTTACGGCCTTATTATTACCAACTCTAATGGCTATAAAAATAAAATTAGAAAGTGCCAACAGCAGACTGGATATTTAGTATAAAAAAAAACATTTATATTCAAATTAGTAGATATACGTTTATTTAAAAAGCTGACAGCTGACTTGGTAAATTATATTCTTTGTAAGATATTTTCTCTTATAGCCACATTAAAATAAACCTACGTAGGTATAACATACTCGCCTTTATGACATGACCTATTATTTTGCGTATGGGTGTCCAAAAAGTCTTAGTGTGGGCATATATATTTGCTATCAGTAATGATAGATACACCAAATTTTAGGTGCATTGGTTAATAAATCTACTTTTTTATGTAATTTACTTTTTTTAACCCCCTTGATGGGTGACGTTAGGGAGTTGAGGTCAAAAATTTTAAATGCAACCCTATGCCGTGTGGTACCTCATTTTAAAGGCCTTCAAAAAAGAAACATTTTCCCGTAAACCCTTGGTCCGTATCCTAATCCGTTTTTAAATGGCAAGCCTTTAAAAACTAAAAATCGTGAAAAAAAAGATAAATAATTTAAATTGATTGAGTCGGCCGATACTTGGTGGAAGTCCATAACTAATATTATGGGTTAACCAGAAAAACTACTAGTTTGACTTAGTAAACTTCCACTATATTGACAAAATTATTGACATGTTTCGCTACACTGTAGCTTCTTCGGAATAAGTTTTACGAATGAGTGGTGACTAACAATTGCAATAATGTAAACCTCTAGGGTAATTAAATAATATAATAAAATAGGGGTAGGTAGATGATTTAATCTGGTGCATTTGGGTTTTCCTAAAGCGTAAGATGAATATAATATTTTACTTTTACAAAGCGTTGTTATCAGACAAAATTTAATGAGGTAGAATTACTAGTAAAGCTTAAGATGCCTAAAATATTTTATTTTTACAAACAGGTGTTAAACAAATTTAATAAGGTAGAATTACTAAGCTCTATTTGGTCATTAAGAAGTACGTTGGAGTTTTTAAGTTTATTTATTTCCATGGACTCTAGCAAATTCAATTTGACACCTTTATTTTCAATATGTAATTTTTATAATTCGGATCAAAATTATGTTGATTTTCTACTAAATGGCAGGCATAATTAGAGTCTTGTTTATGTTTAATAAAGCTATTGTGATGTTCTTGTATCCTTTTACCAAAATTCCTACCAGTTTGGCCTATGTACGTCTTCGGACAGTCTTTACATGTTAATTTGTAAACACCGGATTTTTTATTTTTGTTTGTTTTTGTTTTACTATTTCTAATGAATCTGCCTAAAGAATTATTGGTTTTGTAAGCAACGTTGATATCATGTTTATTTAAAAAATTGCCAATCTTTTTAGTAGGCTCTCCAACAAAAGTAATAAGTTTAAATTTTTTATTAGGGTCCTTGATGTGTGGATAAACTAAATCAATGGCTTTTTTGTATGTTTTTTTCCTTAAAATTTGATCAATTAGATTAGAGGCATATCCATTATTAATAGCAATTTGTTTTATTATGTTCAACTCTTTCAAAAAATCTTCTTCAATTAAATGGAAAGTTACAAGTCTATGAATCATGCTATGGAATGCTGCTAATTTATGTTGTATGGGGTGGCAAGAATTATTAGGTATTGTAGTATCTGTATGAGAAGGTTTGTGGTAGACAGGGAAGACATGTTTATTATTTTCTGTTTTTATAGTTAAGTCGAGAAAATTAATTGAATCTACCATCATCTACCTACCCCTATTTTATTATATTATTTAATTACCCTAGAGGTTTACATTATTGCAATTGTTAGTCACCACTCAGTCGTAAAACTTATTCCGAAGAAGCTACAGTGTAGCGAAACATGTCAATAATTTTGTCAATATAGTGGAAGTTTACTAAGTCAAACTAGTAGTTTTTCTGGTTAACCCATAATATAAATAATTTAAATACCTTTACTTCTCTTATTACTTTAAAAGTTGTTCAAAATGACCTCCATGAACTTTTTAGCAGTAATAAAGTCGTTTTTGGGACTAACTTATCACATTTTCGAGAATGGTAGGTGTTACTTCTTGGCAGAGTTCTAACTCAAGAGTTACAGCCCCCAGACGACGAGCATTGCTGTGCGTTAGCTAATTTTATCTAAGAAGAAGTCAGAAATAATGCAGAATTTTACAATAAAATTATCTTTTACGACGAAGCTCATTTTCACCTTGGACGTTATGTAAACAAGCAAAATTGTAGGATTTGGGAAAGTCAAAATCCTCGGGTGATTGCCAAAAAAACCTTTACATCCTCTTCGAGTAAATATGTGGTAGGCATTGTGCGCTGGAGCTGTCTTATTTTATTAAAATTACGATGGTGAAACGGTTAGTGTTAGTGGCCAACACTACCGCAATATGTTAAGAAACTTTTTATGGTCCCAGTTAGATAATATGCACTAGTTTTGGGAAAATCGTTGAATTTAAATAACCGAGTTATCGGTACTCTAGTGATTTCAATAGTCGAGTGATTTTTTACTCGGAATTCCGATGTAAGCATCGCAATATTAGCTTTGTTCGCGGAGACGATCCGGAACCAGTCCGTGACAAGTGCGCGTGCGCTTTGCGATTATTTGCGTTCGCGGTGCAGAAAATCACTGATTTTGACAATAAATTTGGCGTTCGCGGTGATGCGAGAACAAGTTCAGGACACATCCGTAACCAGTCAAAACGATCCGAGGATTATGGCATGAATTGTCCGCGCAAGTGCAGTGTGAAATTTGTTTGAAAATTGTCGTTTAATTTTGGGCGGGCTGTATTTTGCGATTACGAACAGTTAAATTTCATATGCTGTTAGTTGTATAAAGGTAGATATAAATTTGTATATAATAATATGCTCTAGTATATTCAATTATTCTTGTATTTAAAATTACTCATAACAGAACAAATATGTCTTTATGGCAATTTTAATCATTATATAATGTTAAATTAGGTTGTTCAGTCTAAAAATTTAATTCAAAATAATAAAATATGTTAGGGTTAAGTGATTCGCAGATGTTCCGGACAAGCACGTTCACCAAAAACGTTCGCGGAGATTTGTCAATTCCTGATCGGTTTCGAATCGCACATGCGCATAAATGTTTGAGATTATTTAACTTGTACAGGTCACGGACTGGTCACGGATCGTCTCCGCGAACAAAGCTATTATTCCAGCGATTCTTCATTTATTTCAGTTTCTATACGATGATCATCGACGCTTCTAATCATTGATTCAACTAGGCGCGGCCCGTCCTTAAGGTCATTTGGTCTATGACCCACCTAAATTTATTTTCAATGATCAACCTACTAATTTATTTACAAGTTAGCACCTGTTCCTCGATAAAATATTTTTAAAATTATTGGCAATCTCATATCTACTACAGTTAGCAGCCTGCACGTGCGTAGACGAAGATCGTATTACTATGTCTAGTCGCCAGTATTGTATTTATTAAAGAAAATGGAGTTTCGGCAGCGTTCCTAATTTTATGTTACGAATAATCATACTTTTAGCTCAGGATAAACACCATACATTTATTCTGGGCTTTTAGTACAAGGCGCGACCTCTATTGAGGAGACGTTAAACGTATCAAAACGGGAAGCCGCTAACAATCTAGAGTACTAAAACACATAGAAAAAAGTCACACACATCTAGAATAGCAATGTTCAATATACAATACTACCTATTTTATGATTTTTGCTGTGTTTATTTGCAGTAAATAATTTCTTGGCAAAACCAGGCACATTATTAAAAAAAAGTGTATTTTGCTTGTTGCGTTGATATCAGTAGTTGCCCACAAAATTTTGACCCACCTGTAAAAAAACTCACGGGCTGTGCCTGGAGTCAACCTTTCCTTGAAACCTTCAATTATTTTCTAACAAGCAAAACGAAGATGAACAGATTCCGACCAGAATAGAAGTGGCGTTGTTCGCGACGCGACGATCGAGAATCGAGTGAATAACTCGGTAGTCGGTACATTTCGTTGGCGATAGGTATACCAGTGACATTTTCATTCAAACTTATAACTCGAGTACTGGCTTCAATAATCGAGTGATATCGATGATTTTAATAATCGAGTGTGTTTTCACTCAAGTGAGCCCAATACTAATATGCACCTTAACAATATGTTCTTTCAACAAGATGGCGCCACGTGTCGAGGGCAAGTTTGGATTTGTTACAGACACGTTTTCCTGGCCGCGTCTTTTTTCGAGATGGTGATATTCAGTGGCCTGCAAGATCATGTGATCTAACCCCCCTCGATATTTTCTTGTGGGGCTTCCACAAAGACAAAATCTATTTTAACAATCCGCAGACGATTAATGACCTGAACCAAAACATTCGCCAAGTCATTGTGCCAAAATGTTATTGACAGTTTTACGCAAAGAATGGTCATCCGTCGAAATAGCCCAGGGGGGCATTTCGAGAATATTATTTTTAAACAAAACTGCCACGTCTCTACTTTTTGATAAAATAAACAATCATGCTATTTTTCTAAAATTGATATATCTATTTCATCGTTGAAAAGATGCAACTCTCCCATTAATGATGACCGTCCTGTACATATCCAAAAATATTAGGCGCTTTTTGAGAACACCCCTGCATTGGATTTGAGTTGGAAACTTTGTCACGTCTTTATTAATCTACGTTTTCTGTCGAGTCATCCCGCCCTCCTGCTGAGACACGTGCGTCACCTGCAATCTGTTATTCGCATTATAGAGAACTTTCCGAGAAGGTATTATTAAATTAATATAATAGACTATTGCCAAGCGGACGAAATATCATCTTTCCACGAAGGAGACAAATCGTTTTTGAGAAATACCGAAAAAAAAAACTCGATTTTTCATAATGTACAAGAAAATTAGGAAATTTGTAAACAAGGACTACGCTGTTAAAAATAATGCTTAATTTTAAATCAAAGTCAACACAATTTTTATTAAATCCAGGCTATGGCCAGATTGACTGAAAACATAAACACTGGTTATTGATAAAATTAATAGATCTGTGATTAAATTTTCTTATTCAAAATTGGGAAATCCTGTGTAGAAATATTTCCCAGCAAGCATAATATTAATAGAGTAGTTATAACATTATGTTAAATCTCAAGAAGTCATCACTGTCATCAATAATACCATTGTCTTTGAATAGAATAGTCAGTCAACCGGGGTATTGACGGATGGTGCCATCTTCAGGCGATGTCTGAAAGGTTACTTTATGAATGAATATTGTTGAAAGAGGGAGGGTACGAACATATCAAGGAGAAGTTGTTAAAAACGTTTTGCATGAAAAAAAGTATTTTACTGGACCTTGAAGTGTACAAGTGATAAGAGAACTGTTAAAAAAATGTTTTTAGAATATCTTAAAATATTTTGTTGGTTTGTGGAACTATTGTAACACTATCTTTATCGATAGGTCAAATTTACTGAGTAATTTTGGAACTGAAGTTCTTTGTGTTTTACTTAATTAAATTGAAGATGGTCTCAGATAATTAAATACAGGATGTCTACGGATGGGATAAAAAAGAGGACAAATAAACGAAATTTTTAAAGATACAAAAAGGGCCTCACGGAAAGTACTTAGGCTTCGGTCTTCGTGGGCTGTCAAAAGATAAAAAAACTTAGGAAAAAATTTAGGGGGGTAAGTACTTCCTGTCACCCGGTATATCCTAAATATATTATATATTTGGCCAGTAGACCATAACTGTTACTCAGTAATACATTTTTAGGAAATTACATTTTTAAAAAATGTAGAATTGGAAAGAGCGATTTAAAAAACAAAATTTAAAAAATATATTCTGGAAAAAAATAATTATGTTTTGATTTAATATTTTTGTATATAAAACTAGTAAAGACCCACCCCGTATGCATTTTCATTCTTATTTTTTGCAATTTTTTCGGTTATCTTCAATAACACTTCAAAATTACGCAACTTTGTCACCTAATCGACTCTTATAACTTTTATGATTTGCAAAATGATGAGGGTCGAATTCGAAACACTCTGTACTCCTTTACGTGTTACTAAAGATTTAAATTCTGTAAAGAAAACACATCGCGTACCAAGGTTTAAGCTGTTCCTATTTACTTTTCTTTAGCTCGAAAACTCAAAGTAAAATCTATGCCTTTAGTAAAACTTCCTAAACAAAGCAACCCTTTAAGCAGTCTGGCACTGTACAAAAAGGTGTGAAGCTGAGTTGTGTAATTCTAAATGAAACACACGCTTTTTGTTTAAAGTAAGGAAAGAAAGATACCAAAACACCCAGGGAAAAAACTAAGGGGCTTGAGTAAACACATAAAAGCAAATCTATAATGAATGAGTGAAAAATAAACATAACTAAAAGCACATTTGCTGAACAGGTAAGAGGAAGCGTAGCAATTTTTTGATATGGTCAGTTTGCGCCAGGGTTTGACTTTGAGTCCGACTATATATATATTCAATTTTGTAATGGATGTCATGTTCCAGAAAGTAAGAGGTAAAGCCCTAGGTGTATTTGCAGACGAAATTGTGATATACAGGTTGAGTTTTTTAAAGTGTTACAGGGCGATATCGCGAAAACGGTTTAAAATATTTTCATGAAATTTTGGTGAGGTAATTGGGAAATGGGGGGACACATTTAAACATATTTTTGACATTTATTCCTCTACTTTGAGGGGTTGGGGCAACCTTGGAATTTTAAATGAGATGGTGTACAAGGATATCCAAATAAAAGTGAACAGGCCTTATAACTTTTTATTTTTAAAGATGTCATATACGTAATTTATCAGCAAAACAATTGAGCATCAAATAAAGAAAAGTAGTTTATCCACGACTCGTCTATAATTTGATTATTATACATGAGTTTATGAAATAATAATAATATTCATTATTCACTAGTGAATAATGGTTTCATTATTCACCGCTTCCACGGATATCTCGATCCAAACTCCAAACAAGAGCTGTGCTCGATCCAAACCGGCTTGGAATGCGATTGTACGCACAAAATAAAAAACAAAGCTGGCTATGAAAACATTAGCTTCGTCACGTTGCGTTGTCGCGCTGTTGTGGTTACTTTAATTCCGAGTTTAATTCAAAACGTCAACATTTAAAAATAAAAACATATATTAATATTATCTAAATTTTTTTGATAGTCCTGGATAAAGTATAATATTCTACTCGCATATAATGGCTGTTATTCACTTGGATGATTTATGACACTCGCCTGCGGCTCGTGTCATAAACTTCATCCGCGTGAATAACAGCCACCATTATATGCTCATTGAATAATGTACTATTAAAACATCGATTTTCTGATAGTATGATTTTTATCGTTTTTTTGGATTCTAGAAGTTCTAGACATATTTTGTATAACATACCCATTAAAAACTAATGAATATGGACGCATGAATATACTTGAATTAGAAACGTAACTATCCAGGTTGCGAACGAAATACCTGCTAATTTTTTAAATCTTCCTCGTAGGTAAGTCAAAGTTAATTTCAAGGTTGACAATAATACTTTAGTCACCGGTTTTCACCAATTTTATTTTTATGGAAAATGAGTTATTCTATTAAACAATAAATGTTGATTTGTATTAGTTATTATTATTGTAAAACAATAACCAGCGATTATAATCAATAACAAATGAATTAAAACATAAAAAGATAAATGTTAACATTGGCGAATAAATATGAAAAGAAATTTTCAACATGTCCGCCATTTAATTCTTCGCACTTTTCATACATTCTTCTCTGCCTCAGAAGTGCGTTTATAATACTTTCAGCATCATTTTCGTTCAGATTTCTTACTTAATTTCTCACCTTTCTTTGAATTACTTGAATATTTTCATTATGATTCCTGTATACAAAATTTTTCAAATGACCCCAAAGAAATGTATCTAAAGGTATGAGGTCTGGGCTATTTGCAGGCCACTATAACGTTCCATATCTACCGATCCATTCGATATACTGATGGTTTAAAAAATTGCGAACCTTAATTATATTATGGGGAGGTGCTCCGCCCTATTGCCATGTAATACGTCGACGTTCTTCAAGTGGAAATTCATCGAGAATATCTTCGATTTCATTTTCTAAAAAATTAAGATAGCGGTGGCCAGTTAATGGTCCCCGAAAAAGCAATGGGCCTAGAATTTTATTTTGTAATTTTCCACACCAAACGTTGATCGAATTACGCCCCTGAAAATTAATATCTTCAATGGTAAAGGGGTTTTCATTCGACCAA
Source organism: Philopedon plagiatum (assembly GCA_963971165.1). Taxonomy (NCBI): domain Eukaryota; kingdom Metazoa; phylum Arthropoda; class Insecta; order Coleoptera; family Curculionidae; genus Philopedon; species Philopedon plagiatum. The sequence continues at coordinate 131,745,572 of OZ020191.1, read as the reverse complement.
ACATGAACATTTCGTCTATTAAACATTCCCGCAGTTGAGAAAGTTGCTTCGTCTGTCCAAACGATAGTATGAAATAAATGAGGATCTTGCCGCATTCTTTCGTAAATATTTGTGACAAAAGAATATCGCCTTTCTTTTTGATCGGCGCTAAGCTTTTGAACTGGCATAATTTTATATGATCTATACATAAAATACTTTATCGTTCTTTAAACTGTTCCATAAGTCAACATTTTATCTCTTCTTCCATATCTGAGATACCGCAAACAATCGGGAATTGATTTTTTTTTTGGATTCTTTTGAAAATATAATAAAATCGCTAGGTCCCTTTCTTCATTTCTTTCTCTCCTTCTTTTTCCATTGCCCAGAATTCCTGTTTCTTCTAGTCTTCTATTTGTTTTTATTATGATGTTTAATGATTGAGTTCTTTGTCCCTCTTCAATACTGTCGTCATATTGTCTTTGAGCCGCTCTAATATTATTGTTATTTTTTAAATATAATTTAAACATCTTAAATCTCTCATTAATAGAATAAATCATTTTGCATAAAAATAAAATTACAAATTGGGGGTGTTTAAAGTATTTTTGTCAACCTTGACTTTAACTTTGACTTACCTAAGAAGAAAATTTAAAAAGTAGCAGGTATTTCGGTCGCAACCTGGATAGTTACGTTTAAAGAATACTTATGCGAAATAATTTTTAATTTGAAATATTTCAAAAACGATTGAAAAATCGCATAGGGTATGTTATACAAAATATATTTAGAAATTCTCCTGGAATCCAAAAATATGATAAAAATCATACGACTCAATTTAAAATAAGCGAGAAAATCGATGTTTTATGCTAAATTTTTTTATTCGATGCTCAATTGTTTTGCCGATAAGATACATGAATGATCCATAAAAATTCCCAAAACGTTCATGTATAACATTTTTTCCCATCTTTAAAAATAAAGAAGTTATAAGGCCTGTTTATTTCTATCTGAATATCACTGTACTTCTGATTATGAAATTCTAATTTACCTAAAAAACTAGGTACATGGACAATTTTTTTTGGATTTTCTCTTTCGGTTATGGAAGTATGGTTAATTAACTTTGATTAAATTTAAAAAATAAATAAATTTTATCAATAAATCAAGTTAACTTATTTCAGAATTATTTGTTGTTTCGATGGAAATGCGTTAATTTTCTTGAGTCAGTTGAGAATTTTCACCATTTAACGTTTTTTCTCCGTTTATTGCTCAATTAAACATGGAAGCCAATTTTAAGGTGCAAGTTGATATATTGTCAATTTTGGGGGAGTGGATAATATTTGAAAATAGGTGGATTGAAGGAGCTGGTCCAACCAACTGACCTGTTAGGTGCCTGGATTTAATCTTCTTTGACATTTTCGTGTGGGGTTTTATAAGCGACAAAGTGATGGCGACCGCACCTAAAACTTTAGATGATATGAAGGACCGAATCAGCTTGCAGTGACACCTGAAGTGTTACAACGGGTACGAAATTCACTTAGAAAAAGAGTGAGAAAGTATTTAGCAGTTCAAGGGAGACATTTCGAACAACTTGTCAAGCATGACAGGCGATAAATAAGTTGAAATGAAATGATAGATATTTTTTTTATTTTATAATATAATAAATCATAATTTCGCAACCGAGAGAGCAAATCAAAAAAAAAAGTTGTGCGCATACGTAGTTTTTTACATATTATTTTTGAATTTGATAAACAAAAGTACATCATCCCATTTAAAATTCCAAAGTTACCCTCCATCAACTGGCCCACTGTAGTAATAGCATAGCGTTACTTTTATGAAAATTGTTTATTCTTTCATTTTGGATAAGTAGGAGGTATTCTTGGCCAATATCGCCTGTCGAACTATTTGCCAGACCACCATAAGTGTTTTTTTTTGTAAAAAAAGTGATACGAAGTTAACAATCATCTTTTGAAAAAGTTGGGGGCTTTTATGCAATCATAAAAAAATTAAATGAAATAATCCTTGATTTAACTTTTTATTAATGTAATGCAATCTTTATTAATTTTAACTTTTACTATTACAGCGCATATTAAAAATTTAATGGCAAAAAAAATGTTGAATCGAAGAGATTATTTTTCATTGTTTTGTTAAAGAAGTAGCTTTGATGTCTAAGATAAAACATATAAATATTATATAAATAGCTAACATAGCGCTTCAGATTCTACCTGATAAGCTCATCGCAGGACCTAAGCTCATCTATTCGTAATTTTACATTAGTCCAGTACTACACGTCTTCAATAGCATTACCAAGAAAGGGGAATTCAGAAAAGGATTGTAAAAAATGCTGTTTCCCTTTATTTTCTAATTATTACTGTCATCTCCACCACTGACATTCTGTATTTTCTAAAAACACGTATGCCATACACATCTCTAAGCCTTTCATATTTACTTTAGTGTAGTTTCAAAGAACAAAGTAATATCTACGCTCGTTTTAAGACTCTCTGAATAAAAGAGCCCCTAAAGCAATGTTGCTGTATATGAAAAGGTGTTAAAATTGCGCCGTAAAATCCTAAATGAGGTACAAAATTTTTGTAAGGCGTAACAACCGAAAGTGATATCACCTGAAAAAGACATTTGATAAAACGTCCACGAAATTTCTCAGCAGGAAATAATCGGGCCCGTCATCGAGTAAGAAGAAGTAATGTTTAGTTTTTGAGAATTACATGAGTTTTCTTGATTCTAATTTGTTATTGCTAACAATTCGTGGATTTATAAAATTCATGTTTTGTACAAGCCCGTAATTTTGCTAGTACGATTTAGGCAGGGATATAATTTTGCTAGAATGCTTCCCAAATTTTAGGCAAAATTATAGTTTTACTGATGCGATACACAAGGCTTTGAAAAAGTCATAATTTTGCTAGTACGATATGCACGTCTTGAGCAGAGTAATAAGTTTGCTAGTACGATGTCAAGCCATATATTCAAGCCGAATATAAATGAATTTAAAAAATTGTTACGGACCGTACGTAACCCCAACGATGCAGCCGGTCTACTGCGCATTAATGGATGGTGCTAACTCAGAGGCAAAGCTATATTTGATAAGCTGTACATGCACCTGTAAGACAATATCATAATTTTGGTTGTACGATACACACATTTGAGAAAAAGTAATTTTGATAATACGATACACGACATGTTTAAGACAGCGTCATAGTTTTGCTAGTATGATACACACATTACTTAGGGGAAACCATAATTTTTCTATACGATGCACACGTTTCTGGCAATCTCAAGTTTAGGCAAATTTATAATTCTGTTAGCACGATATACAGTGAGAGGTCATTGTTTTTCTGGTACGATGTACACGTTTACAGCAATGGCATAATTTTTCTAGTATGATACACACATTACTTGGACAAAATCCAAATCGTAATTTTTGTAAAAAGGTAATTGCCATTGTGTACCGGGTGTAACAAATATATTGTCTTTTCCCAAAATGTGAAGCACCCTGTGGAATATTCTAGCATTTATAAAATATTGCATTTAAAACCTAACTTGATACGATACACACGTTTTGAGCAAAGTCACAATTCTTCTAGTATGATACACACATTACTGGGCAAAATCATAATTTTTGCAGTACGATACACACACACACTTTAGTTAAAGTCTTAATTAGGGAAATAAAGCTATATTCAAAATAAATAAAAAATAAAATAAAAAACAGACGCATTTTCTTTTCTTAACAAAAATGCGGAAGTATCAATTTTACGAAAATTTTACAACAAAAATTTGTCCACTGTAGTCGGATACTAATAGACATCGTCTAGAGTTTTGTTCAGGTTTGTTCAGAAAGACAGGCTATAGTATCGTTGCTATCATCAAGTAATAGTTGTTATATTAAAAGCTAAGATGAATGACAACAAGCCATCGACTAGCTCTAAGTAACGGGGCAACTTCAGAGGGGTTTACAAATTTTAGTTCATTAATACCACATACTAATGACCCATCAATGTACTTGCCAAAAATAAATGTATACTCCTTAACATCATTGCTATAAGCCAATAAACAGACTTAATTTGGCGTCATTTCAAAGTTAATTATGATTTTACTGATTTTTTTTTGTTACTTAAATGGACATTTGTCTCCACAAGCCCCTCGTTTAAGATTTTTGACTAAATTGGGAATTTCTTTCTACAATTCTTATTTTTTAGATATTTTTAATTTTAATGTACACAATCCCTTCGCCCAGACAAAAGTTACAATATATTTGCTTTCTTTAACACAAATTTTGCCTAAGGCCTTCTTTCAACTGACAACCGCTCCTAACAGCCGTCTCTCTTAAACGTTAATTCTAAAACAGATTAAATGTTAAAGTTTAGTGAAATAAATTCTAACCGAGAAGTTTTCGAAGACGCCCCGGCTAATAATAGGGAGGAATGATATACTATTAATTATTGGAACATTTCGAACAGGGAATAGCACTTTACATTTAAGAAAATTAGTTCTGGAACCATCGCTTTGTACTCCAGATATTCCCATTGCTTCGCCCGCAGTGGCCCGGGTCCTTAATAATATTAAGCGTAATTGTGATTGGTTAATGGCCATAGCATTTTAATAAGGAATGTGCCCATGTATTTTTCTTATTGCATAAGTCGTGTAAGCAAGTCATTACAAACACAAACACATTATTTACAAGAAAATTACTAGCTTTTCCCAGTACTACTACTGAGTAAAAAATTTTTTTCACTCATCGATATAATTTATTAGAATTTAAAAAGCAGCCATTTGCCCTCAGTACCAAGTGACGTCAGGAGATAAGCAAAACTAAGTGTCAATCTACATGTTAACGTAAAGATTAGCCTAAGGTTACTACATGCAAACGTATATAAATTAACAACTTCTGTGATAGTCCGAAAGCAAGTGAGCATTTTCTCGTACGATTGTACCTACATATATCAATTGATTTACCAAACTGATTGTTATTATTTGTAATATTGTATGCTTGAGAGTGGCAAAATGTCAGTCTACAAGACCTAAATTTGAACAGGTTTCTTATGCAACACAAAAAAACGTCCACATTTCCTAGCGTCACATACTCTATCTCTCTTCCCTCACACGGCCTTTTCATAGCCGTTGGTCATCATGAAAATTGTTTATCATACAGAGGAGATAAAAGTACAATGTTCATCCGAAAACTTGTCATTGTCAACCCTTTTGTGACAAATAAAATATTGTACAAGGGTACCCAAAACTTAAAAAGACAGAGATAATCAAAAATCCATACAGAATACAAGCATGAAATTATGTAAAGAAAAGAACCCAAGCGAAATTGAAAAATATCATCACAATATATATATATATATATATATATATATATATATATATATATATATATATATATATATATATATGTATATATATATATATATAAATATATATATATATATATATATATATATATATATATATATATATATATATATATATATATATATATATATATATATATATATATATATATATATATATATATATAGTTAAGTATGTTTGGAATTATCTGGAGAACTACTGTTTCGTCTTCCTCGGTATCTAAGTTGTTAAAAGACACCACATCGACTCATCAGAGGCCTTACAGTAGCATGAGCATTTCTGCTCCCATATAATTCCACAGTTCTTGCCTATAAAAGACAAACTGAAAGTTTTGAAAGGTAGAAGTTCTTGAGATTGCTCTCTGAGAAATGTCATAGGGATCCTTATCGGATCTCCCATGGTAGCTTGGATGTGGGAGTCTCGCGACCTCTCCACACTACCTGAGACATTCTCATTTATGAACATAGTTAAGTATGTTTGGAATTATCTGGAGAACTACTGTTTCGTCTTCCTCGGTATCTAAGTTGTTAAAAGACACCACATCGACTCATCAGAGGCCTTACAGTAGCATGAGCATTTCTGCTCCCATATAATTCCACAGTTCTTGCCTATAAAAGACAAACTGAAAGTTTTGAAAGGTAGAAGTTCTTGAGCTTGCTCTCTGAGAAATGTCATAGGGATCCTTATCGGATCTCCCATGGTAGCTTATATGTGGGAGTCTCGCGACCTCTCCACACTACCTGAGACATTCTCATTTATGAACATAGTTAAGTATGTTTGGAATTATCTGGAGAACTACTGTTTCGTCTTCCTCGGTATCTAAGTTGTTAAAAGACACCACATCGACTCATCAGAGGCCTTACAGTAGCATGAGCATTTCTGCTCCCATATAATTCCACAGTTCTTGCCTATAAAAGACAAACTGAAAGTTTTGAAAGGTAGAAGTTCTTGAGATTGCTCTCTGAGAAATGTCATAGGGATCCTTATCGGATCTCCCATGGTAGCTTGGATGTGGGATGTGGGAATCTCGCGATATATATATATATATATATATATATATATATATATATATATATATATATATATATATATATATTATTTAATTATTAGTTATTGTTGTTTGTACTTGTATCTAGTATTTGTAAGGAAAGTTATTAAAAACAAGTACTAAGAAATTGCGTTTTTATCATAGTGTCGGTCGAAAAAAATATTGTAAGCTGCCAGGGCTCGCCTACGACTCGCCCTGGAATCTATTTATTTGGATCAAATTGCAAAACACTACTTTCCGGTCTTGCAATTTAAATTACTATTTAAAATCACATTACCTAAATTTTTAGCCATCCTCCCAGCAAATTATCTAACTAGATTCCTAAATCCTTGGCAACATATGAGTATAGAAATAGAATATTCTTTTGCAAACTTCAACGCAAAGCTCTGACTCAATATAAGAACTTACAACATTGCGAAGAGCAAAATAATTTTAAGTATATCAGAACATAAGAAGCCATCTACTGGTAATAAACGCAAACTCTCTAGCAAAGAATGGGAACCTTTGTTAAGCCGATCTATACGCCGAAAAGTTCTCCGTTTAATGTATTGATATTTCAAGCCGCCTAAATTTTGTTCAGATAAGTTCTGTACGTTTGCGCCAGCGTTGGGGGTTAAGTACAGTTTAAACCGATAGATGGCACACAGAAATTTCATCTAAAGTGGCTCACACACGCCAATATACAGTATGTCTTTGCGGGCGGGCTATATTTCGTTTTCTCGCGGCGATTATAGAATAGTAGTTGTATGATTTTGTGCAATTGGACTTTAATAAATGAATGTATATTTATTATCGTAGGATCTAGGTACGAAATTTTTGTTTAAACAATTATTGTTTGAAAATTTATATTTGAAAAATATGTTTACCAAAAGTAGAGCTTTTGAAAATATAATTTTTTATGATACCTGGCTTGGGAAGCACAATTTCCCAAAACCACATTTTCTTTAAATAGAATGTTTTAAAAAATACCTTCTGGAGGGCACAATTTTTGAAAAATGTGCTACAAAAAGACGATATTTTCCAAATTAAAGTTGAAATTCCGTGAACCAGGTTCGCAAACGCTAGATCAGTCCAATATGACAATCAGAAGCATTAAAGGGACAGGTACGTAGTGTAGTATATAAGATAACTGTTTTATAAAGAGTGTCCTCATAGATACTTCGGGATTTACTGTTTAAATAAAAATAAAATTAGAAAAAGGACATGCTTGTTTATTTTATCAAAAATAAACAAGCATGTTATGTTTTAAAAATAATATTCTCCAAATATCTTCCTCGTCTGATTCTACAGATGGTTATTCTTTGCATGAAATTGTCAACATTTTGGCATAATTGCGTATCAATTTCACCAATAACTTGACGAATGTTTTGCTTCGGGTCATTAATCGTCTGCGGATTGTCAGAATAGACTTTGTCCTTGAGCAAACCAAAACAAAAAAATCGAAGGGGATTAGATTGCGGGATTTTATCACGCTCAGTCTTTGTCATTCGGATTTACAATACCGGACTTATAATTTAGAAATAAGTGGAGCCATCTATGGTTCCAGCGAACAAGTGCACTTAAGTTCTCGGTAGTTTCCTAACTGAATAGCCGGTTTGGTTGATGTGGTCGCTCAGAGATCCGGCCGGTTTGTCGAATTAGTGATAGGCAACACGTACTTTAGACGCGTGTTGCGCGCGACGGATTTGTACGGACTTGTAGTTTGACCGCATCTGTTGGTATCGATGCTTTCACTTTTAAATTCGCTAGTTTCATTTGTACATAACAATCATGGTAGGAACTTATTAGCGAAAAAGGGATAATATGTTTTTTACATCAATTTTGACACCCGACCGTCTGACGCTTTGAGGGGTTGGTTTCCGTTGTTGTCGATACTTGAAGGTATCGAATAGGTACTATTCTGTACAGCGCTATATCGTGAACAAAAAGGTGAATGTTGAGTTCGTGATAATTTTGCCAAGGCTAGATCGTCCATTTTATTTTGGCTGCCAGCTCAAGATGGTAGGGCTTAGCATTCTCTACGCCCTGTGAGGGTCCTCGCGGACCGAATTTTTCTTCCGGGGTTTGCGTATCTTACGTTTGTTTGACTGTCGATGCCGTTTTTCTCGCGTATCTTACGTTTTAGTTTGACTATGGATGCCGTTTTTTTCCCGGACGAATCTCGTTTTTATGGACCTAAGCCATAAAGGCTAGCAGGCACAGGTTATACCCACCCAATATCCCTAGGGTCCCAAATTTACCTGAACTTTAAGTCTTTCCTCGGACTCATCCATCTCAATCTCATCTCTATCTCGTCACTTTCCTACTTTACGTCGCACCTTTATCTCAATTAGAGGGATTCTCAACTATCTATCTCAACCACGTCTTAACTTCATTTGACTTATAGGGACCTTAATAGCCTAGGCCGTCATAGCCTTGGGCCTGGATACCTTCATCGGAGGACAACAACACTCCTTCAGGCAACCTTTTTACCTTTTATTTTCTTATTATTACCATTATACTAACTTTAACTGATATTGGTCGTAATAATTATGTTTGGCACAATTTAATTGTTTAAATATTTTCTCGGTGTAGTTGACTGATCTCTGTCACCCCTTCGTCATTAGTCAGTTTAACATTATTTTTCTTGTTCTCCATTGTGAAACAGGTTATTTTACAGGTACCTTTAGGCACAGGATCAGTTAGCTATACGATAGTACATTTTCTTCCTTTTTTTTGTTGCACTTAAAATTGGAACTTTTTTTTGTTTGATGTTGAAATTTTCTTTTGGTTATTACTTTGCGCTTAAGATGTTAGGCCTAGTGGGGTCATGTATACCCACTTTATATTGCGATGATCTATTTAAAGCGAATCGATTCGTACGGTAAAATTTCTTGTATTCTTTTTTCCCTCCTTCGTAGCTGGAATGTAAAATTACAGTTTAACTCAACACATTACTTTCAATCAATATTTTTTTATTCCTGGAGCCTACCAAATTTAGTAAATAAATTGTACATTTGTTTTTAAGGTTTTATTTGACTCACCAAACGGCGCAGTTTCAAGTTAGTTAAGTTTTATTATGTTGGCTTTAGTTACTGTGTGAGTTGAAGGCGAGGTACCAATGTTACCTAGGAGGGTTTCTGTTTTTAACCCGGCTACAAAAACAGTGGCGCCCTTTTAAACTCCCTCTACTCACCGGAATTTAAGCTGGGGCATTCTTTGGCACGCTTGCGCAGGCTCCTCGCATTCGACTCGACTCGTTGCGTTTTTAAATTTTGAATTTTCAGGACATTTGAATTTTGATTTTTTTTCTAACTTTGGATTTTAATTCTGAAGGGTGAGTGGAAGTATAATAAATTATTCTTCATTGCGAGAAAGGGCGTGGCAATCTTGCAGGCCACTAAATATCACCATTTCGAGTAATGACGCTTCCAGGAAAAAGTGACCGTAAAAAATCCAAAGTTTCCCTCGCCGTGTAACACGTGGCGCCATCTTGTTGAAAGAACATATTGTGCATAAGGTTCATATAATCTAATTGAGTACATAAAAAGTTTCTTAACATGTTGCAGTAGCGTTCGCCATTAACATTAACTTTTATGTTGCTTTTATAAAAACAAATAACCATAATAATTTCTAACTTCTTCTAGTTCAAGGGCCGAGATATGGGGGTAGAGGGTACCCCCCCCCCAGAACGGTACGAAAAGCGAACGCGGAACGGTATGAAAAAATTGGTATATGCAGATGTAAAATATGTAATTATATCCTAGTGTGGTGCAATTTAGAGTTAATTATTAATTATAAGTTTTTCTAAAATAATTTTATAAAAATATCGATTCAAAGAATATCTTTAGCTTCAGGAGGACTTTTATGAGCTTGCTGTAACATATTATACACAATATCTTTGGTGTTAGTAAAGAGAGACACCAAATTTTAGGTCTACTTATTGGTTAATAAATCTACCGTTTTAAGTAATTTAACTTTTTCAATCCCCTTGAGGGATGACGCTAGAGAGCTGAGGTCTAAAATTTTAAACGCAACCCTATTCCATGTGGTACCTTATTTTAAAAGTCTTCAAAAAAGAAACATTTTACCGCACACCCAAGGTCCGTTGGTCCTTATCTTAATTCGTTTTGAAAAAACAACCCTTAAAAAATTTAAAATCGCAAAAAAATTAAAATTTAAATACCTTATTTTTCTTATTAAGTACTTCAAAATGGCCACCATGAACTTCTTGGCAGTAATAAAGTGGATTTTAGAACTCAATTCTTACATTTTCGAGAATGGCGGGCGTTACTTCTTGGCAGAGTTAAAAAATCGACTTTATTACGGCCAAGGACTTCATGGTTCAACTTTTAAAGTAATAAGCAGTGGCGACGCTAAGGGTGGACAGGGCTGGGCGCGCGCCCAACTAAAATGCTGCTTGCCCAACCATTCACCCCACGCGGCCCAACCATCAATCTGAAATTAAAATAGGATCGACCTACGTATACCGAACATAAAAGTATCCAGGTTCTGTCCAATCTTGAGATGCTAACACCGGCATTTGTCTAAGCAAAAAATCAGGGCTAGCGCCGCTACTGGTAGTAAAAGAACTAAAGGTTAATTTTTACTTTTTTTCACGATTTATAATTTTTTAGGCTTGCCATATAAAAACTAATTAAGATACGGGCCTCGGGTTTACAATTCTTGACATCAACTCCCTATCCCCCTCAAGGGGGATGAATAAGTTAAATTACATAAAAAAGTAAATTTATTAACCAATAAGATACACCTAAAATTTTTTGGACACCCTGCATATCTTTATTTTTCCTTGGTTTGCTTAAGTTTTTGTTATGTGAAAAATATGTAGTGTGTATGTTTGATTTAATTTTATTTTGTGAGACTTAATTTTACTTTTATGATTGATCCCAAATAAAACAATTTACACAGGGCGGTTTAAATTTTTTGTGTGCCCCCCCCTTCAGAAAAAAAACTATCTACACCCTTGTTCTAGCTTGGACAATTCTAACAGGTTCTGCGTAAAACGATCCATATTATTAAATTGGCGGGTCTCTAGAGAAACATGCAAAATATAAACTTTGTAGGTTAAGTTGTATTAAAAATGGCGACAAATTTTAATCCCGAAATACATATTAAGACATCTGTAAAAGCCTGTTTAACTTACGTGCTACGTATAGCAAGGCAATTGCATGACCGTTTACACATAAAGCAATTTTTTTAAGTATCCTGGCAAGAAATGTCGCCAAATTCAAAATATATTTAAATCAGCCGAATAAATAATGGGTTATTATTGTGCCACATGCTGCTTTTTGGGACATATCGGCTTTATTTTTTATAGAGATTAACAGTAAGAATATATTAAATTCGCAAAATAAACCATTTAAACGCCATCCAAAACAAAAGCGATATTAATTTTTTGAGGTTATGTTTACTTTTTATATGTATGATTTGTTATATGGTTCTTTGTTTATATGGTTGGTACTTCGAAATATTACTAGAAAAGTTACTACATGCTGTTTGCAATTAAATAGGAACACGTCCTAATTTCATTCAATGCAAGTACAATTATTGCATCAGCTAATTGAGAAGCCACCAACACGCATGCTTTTTTCTAGCATAGGACCAACTTGCACGCAATCAATAGCACATCAATAGAAATTTGAACAAAATCCGAAAAACCGATTCAAAGGCCATGATGTTTTAATTATGTTGAATAGTTTTAGTTCGTCACCTATTTTGTGAGTCAGTATTATTAAATTTGGTTCGTTTTCCTTTAGTTTTAAGTTTATTTTCTTAATTTCAATTTAGTCCTGTAAAATATTCATATAATTCCTGTAATTTAGCATTTAATACTAATTGCGCCATCTGCACTTTTTCGTTTAACCTAACTTAATATTAACTTAAATATCTAGTATTCACAAAATCAGTGATTTGGCTTTTACCTGAGAGGTGACTTCTTATTGCCATGCGCGGAAGTGGAAGGCTCGCTTTAGCAGTCAAGAATAACTTAACGCCTGAAACCCGCATATACGCTTCTAAATGAAACCGCTGCGCTGGTGAAACACCTTTATTTTCCGCATATTACAAATAATTTAGTGTTAAGACTACTTTTAAGTGCTAGTGATAACCAGAAGGACATAATCAGAGTTCTACACATCCACACATCCAGGGGGTCCCCATATTCGAGTGGACTGACACCAGACCGGTAAGTCATCCTCTAGTTTCTTTCGCCAATCTCACTTAACCATAAAAACTACAGCTAACGAAGGAATTAATAATAAATCAAAATTATTATTAAGCTGATTAAACTTGGCTCGTATTCATGAAGCGAAAAAACAAAATAAATATGGCACTATATTAAATTCTACATTTACCTCGTATACCACGTTTACGGCATCTTTTCGTTAAGCTGAAAACCTCCATTAGTTATAAAAAGGCTAACAGCCTAAACATAAAGCAGACGCTCTATAATCCTGTTATGTGTTTCGTACTTAACAGCTTGTCAGTTAGAACTTATTTATAGGAAATCTTGTTACGTAACGGGAGAGTTTAAACCCCCTCTTTATAAACAAGCAGAGAACTTCAATAGTATATAATAGCTAAAGTAAACTTTACAAATTCTATTATGTCGTGGCTGGTTATACAAAGATAACTTTAATAATTATCAAAGTATTTAATTAAACAAAGTTTATTACAAATGTGTGTTGTCGAATGTACAGTGTGGAAGAAAGTTTCAGGCAATCATGCATATTCGAAATAATTATTTTTCTACGAGCGTGCGGAAAGTAACCACTTTCCGCACATATATGCATGCTGAAAGTTGCACTTTTCCGCACTAATGCTGAAATTTTTTTCAGCACTAGTGCTACCTACTAAGCACCCTACCAAGGATGCCCCAAAGGTGTTCAATGGGATTTAAGTCTGGACTTCTTGCAAGCCACGCCATAACATTTGCACCCACGTCGTAAAGGCAATTTTTATTTTTTGTCATTTGCGTTATGAAAAAAAAACATCACACTTTGGGAAACCCTGTATCTCCTTCAACAACTGAGAGATCAGAGTCAATTAAAAAACAAAATGTTAAGAATAGATGATGCTACAGTCTAGTTGTGCATGTGAATCGCAGTTATGGCTGGTCTAACCTACAGGGCGCTACAAACTTAAGGGAAAAACCAACATTATTGTTAAACCCCTATGTAATCTGTATAAAATTGTTTTTTTTACAAAGAATACTGGTATACTTACTTTCCTAAAGAATAAACCTACAACCTCAAAACAGATTTTTGCAGTCGCCTAGCAAAATTTTGATAAATTCGTTGTGGTGCGTCAATTAATTGGAGCAATGTATGTATATAAAACAAGGCGATCTACAAAACGCATTAGGGTGTAGGTTTCTAAATAATTTTGTTATTTCTGTAAACTCTCGAAATGAAATTCTTGCGTTACAATAATACAAATAGGGAAAATTCTCCCCTAGAAGCAAATGTTACAACTATTACTTTAAAGGGCTTTAAGCGGGAGTTGTAATAACGACCTTTCTCATTCAGAAAATCCAACTTCTCATGTTATACGCAGAAATAGTTATTTCACGTCATGTAATTAGGTGTGCTTAGGATAATAAGTTGTAAATTCTGTCGAACTTTTCGTTCTCCACCCTGACAAGTAAAAAAGACAGTAAAGCGTGTGTTCTCTTATCATGTAAGTTTTGTTAGTGCTTCTGAAAATGTTTTCAATTTTACCAGTACTAAATTTAGTTACTTAAATTTAGAAAATTTTAATCATCTAAAAATTTGGGTGTATAAATTGATCCATAATATTTTTTCGAAAAATATTTATTTTTGAAACATATTTTATTTTTAAATTTTTTAGAAAAGAGTGTAATATTTTCTAAGAGCATATACAGGGTGTCCAAAAAATTAGTATTGGCAAAAATCTGCTATTAGTATCTGGAAGGCAAATATCTGTGACCACTACGGAAATCATTGATTCTGTCCATATGATTTTAGGAGGTAGACGAATTGGGCTCAAACGAATATCAGAAGTAGTGCACATTTCCTATGAACGTGTTTTTCACATCGTCCAACACGACTTGTGTATGAGAAAAGTTTTGGCCAAATGGATTCCGAGATACGTGAATGCTGATCAGAAGCGCGTTCGACTGACAACGTGGAAGGAAATCTGACGCCGTTTTGAAGAAGGTTCGTTCAACTTTTTAATCGGCTTTTTGCTATGGACGTAACGTGGGTCCATCACTATGACCCAGAGACTAAAGAGCAACCCGAAGGGTGGAAGCATTTCGGTTCTCCACAACCCAAAAAATTCCATGTTCAAAAATCGGCTGGCAAGATTCTTGCTTCAGTTTTCTGGAACAAAGATGGCATAATTCTGGTAGATTATTTAGAACAGGGTAGAAGTATCACGGAAGCATATAATACTGAACTGATAACTAAATTACGTAAGAAAATTGTGAAAAAACGCCGCGAAAATCTTGCCAAACAACTTTCTTTGCAAACCAAGGCTTCTGCTTAAAAGCCCTGACTGCACTGCAAAAAATTGATAAAATTGGTTTTGAGTTACTTGACCACCCACCCTATTCTCCGGATTTAGCACTGTCAGACTAATATTTGTTCCCAAAACTAAAAAGGAAAAACATTAGAAAGGTAAAAGATTTTTGACAAATGACAAAAATGCCGTTGAGGAGTAGTTTGCAGACCAAGAGAATTTTTAAAGGACTGAGAATTACCTACTTTACGAAGGTTCTGCTAAATGTCTTGAAGGAGATTTTATATGGTAGGCTGTCTACTAATCAATACTCTTTCATATATCGTTTCACTCTAGCTAATGCTCTTGGGACCTTCAAAAATTTTTTTTTAAAACTGACTTCTAAGATAACATTTTCAGACAAGATCACAGGCTCTTATTATACAAACGATAAAATCCTAAAGGGTACTTTTGTGCTCTGCGATAACATACCACAAACGCGTTTCAAAAATCCCATAATGTCAACTTTGAGAAAGTATGTCATTAATATCGGCCTCATATTGACTCTCGCCCCAAATGGCTTCGTCTTATGTGCCTCGACACCTCCGGTGTCGCGATCAATGAATAACTCTCTACTTGACGGTTGGAATTCCGCGCCGCGGGACATAAATTTAACTTTGTGCCAGTAAAAAAAGACAGTCTGTTTGATATACTTTTTATTATTAAGACAGTCGAAAGTGGAAAAAACCTATAGTCTGTTTTATTTTTCTATAAATAAATGCTTACGTTTTATTCGTCAGGTATAAGTATTAAGAATTAGATATGCGTTAATTTATTTTATTGCATAAATCATTTAAGGAAGTCATGAGAAACCCAAAAATAGTATTTTGAAGAAAATTACTACGATAATTTAACTAAAAATTTATTTCTTTACCGTATAATTAATTATTGTTACAATTTAAAAAGCAGCCATTTGCCTCCACTGCCAAATGTCGACAGGAGATAAGCAAAAATAAGTGTCAATGTAGTCACTCATATCGGTACATATATTATTAATATTTTAAATTTCTGGTGCTGCAAGGAGCAAATTGTGTTGTTGCCGGCTCTTACAGTTTCAGTTTTTACTTTAATTTTATTGAGTTAAGTTGTATTAAAAATGGCGACAAATTTTAATCCCGAAATACATATTAAGACATCTGTAAAAGCCTGTTTAACTTACGTGCTACGTATAGCAAGGCAATTGCATGACCGTTTACACATAAAGCAATTTTTTTAAGTATCCTGGCAAGAAATGTCGCCAAATTCAAAATATATTTAAATCAGTCGAATAAATAATGGGTTATTATTGTGCCACATGCTGCTTTTTGGGACATATCGGCTTTATTTTTTATAGAGATTAACAGTAAGAATATATTAAATTCGCAAAATAAACCATTTAAACGCCATCCAAAACAAAAGCGATATTAATTTTTTGAGGTTATGTTTACTTTTTATATGTATGATTTGTTATATGGTTCTTTGTTTATATGGTTGGTACTTCGAAATATTACTAGAAAAGTTACTACATGCTGTTTGCAATTAAATAGGAACACGTCCTAATTTCATTCAATGCAAGTACAATTATTGCATCAGCTAATTGAGAAGCCACCAACACGCATGCTTTTTTCTAGCATAGGACCAACTTGCACGCAATCAATAGCACATCAATAGAAATTTGAACAAAATCCGAAAAACCGATTCAAAGGCCATGATGTTTTAATTATGTTGAATAGTTTTAGTTCGTCACCTATTTTGTGAGTCAGTATTATTAAATTTGGTTCGTTTTCCTTTAGTTTTAAGTTTATTTTCTTAATTTCAATTTAGTCCTGTAAAATATTCATATAATTCCTGTAATTTAGCATTTAATACTAATTGCGCCATCTGCACTTTTTCGTTTAACCTAACTTAATATTAACTTAAATATCTAGTATTCACAAAATCAGTGATTTGGCTTTTACCTGAGAGGTGACTTCTTATTGCCATGCGCGGAAGTGGAAGGCTCGCTTTAGCAGTCAAGAATAACTTAACGCCTGAAACCCGCATATACGCTTCTAAATGAAACCGCTGCGCTGGTGAAACACCTTTATTTTCCGCATATTACAAATAATTTAGTGTTAAGACTACTTTTAAGTGCTAGTGATAACCAGAAGGACATAATCAGAGTTCTACACATCCACACATCCAGGGGGTCCCCATATTCGAGTGGACTGACACCAGACCGGTAAGTCATCCTCTAGTTTCTTTCGCCAATCTCACTTAACCATAAAAACTACAGCTAACGAAGGAATTAATAATAAATCAAAATTATTATTAAGCTGATTAAACTTGGCTCGTATTCATGAAGCGAAAAAACAAAATAAATATGGCACTATATTAAATTCTACATTTACCTCGTATACCACGTTTACGGCATCTTTTCGTTAAGCTGAAAACCTCCATTAGTTATAAAAAGGCTAACAGCCTAAACATAAAGCAGACGCTCTATAATCCTGTTATGTGTTTCGTACTTAACAGCTTGTCAGTTAGAACTTATTTATAGGAAATCTTGTTACGTAACGGGAGAGTTTAAACCCCCTCTTTATAAACAAGCAGAGAACTTCAATAGTATATAATAGCTAAAGTAAACTTTACAAATTCTATTATGTCGTGGCTGGTTATACAAAGATAACTTTAATAATTATCAAAGTATTTAATTAAACAAAGTTTATTACAAATGTGTGTTGTCGAATGTACAGTGTGGAAGAAAGTTTCAGGCAATCATGCATATTCGAAATAATTATTTTTCTACGAGCGTGCGGAAAGTAACCACTTTCCGCACATATATGCATGCTGAAAGTTGCACTTTTCCGCACTAATGCTGAAATTTTTTTCAGCACTAGTGCTACCTACTAAGCACCCTACCAAGGATGCCCCAAAGGTGTTCAATGGGATTTAAGTCTGGACTTCTTGCAAGCCACGCCATAACATTTGCACCCACGTCGTAAAGGCAATTTTTATTTTTTGTCATTTGCGTTATGAAAAAAAAACATCACACTTTGGGAAACCCTGTATCTCCTTCAACAACTGAGAGATCAGAGTCAATTAAAAAACAAAATGTTAAGAATAGATGATGCTACAGTCTAGTTGTGCATGTGAATCGCAGTTATGGCTGGTCTAACCTACAGGGCGCTACAAACTTAAGGGAAAAACCAACATTATTGTTAAACCCCTATGTAATCTGTATAAAATTGTTTTTTTTACAAAGAATACTGGTATACTTACTTTCCTAAAGAATAAACCTACAACCTCAAAACAGATTTTTGCAGTCGCCTAGCAAAATTTTGATAAATTCGTTGTGGTGCGTCAATTAATTGGAGCAATGTATGTATATAAAACAAGGCGATCTACAAAACGCATTAGGGTGTAGGTTTCTAAATAATTTTGTTATTTCTGTAAACTCTCGAAATGAAATTCTTGCGTTACAATAATACAAATAGGGAAAATTCTCCCCTAGAAGCAAATGTTACAACTATTACTTTAAAGGGCTTTAAGCGGGAGTTGTAATAACGACCTTTCTCATTCAGAAAATCCAACTTCTCATGTTATACGCAGAAATAGTTATTTCACGTCATGTAATTAGGTGTGCTTAGGATAATAAGTTGTAAATTCTGTCGAACTTTTCGTTCTCCACCCTGACAAGTAAAAAAGACAGTAAAGCGTGTGTTCTCTTATCATGTAAGTTTTGTTAGTGCTTCTGAAAATGTTTTCAATTTTACCAGTACTAAATTTAGTTACTTAAATTTAGAAAATTTTAATCATCTAAAAATTTGGGTGTATAAATTGATCCATAATATTTTTTCGAAAAATATTTATTTTTGAAACATATTTTATTTTTAAATTTTTTAGAAAAGAGTGTAATATTTTCTAAGAGCATATACAGGGTGTCCAAAAAATTAGTATTGGCAAAAATCTGCTATTAGTATCTGGAAGGCAAATATCTGTGACCACTACGGAAATCATTGATTCTGTCCATATGATTTTAGGAGGTAGACGAATTGGGCTCAAACGAATATCAGAAGTAGTGCACATTTCCTATGAACGTGTTTTTCACATCGTCCAACACGACTTGTGTATGAGAAAAGTTTTGGCCAAATGGATTCCGAGATACGTGAATGCTGATCAGAAGCGCGTTCGACTGACAACGTGGAAGGAAATCTGACGCCGTTTTGAAGAAGGTTCGTTCAACTTTTTAATCGGCTTTTTGCTATGGACGTAACGTGGGTCCATCACTATGACCCAGAGACTAAAGAGCAACCCGAAGGGTGGAAGCATTTCGGTTCTCCACAACCCAAAAAATTCCATGTTCAAAAATCGGCTGGCAAGATTCTTGCTTCAGTTTTCTGGAACAAAGATGGCATAATTCTGGTAGATTATTTAGAACAGGGTAGAAGTATCACGGAAGCATATAATACTGAACTGATAACTAAATTACGTAAGAAAATTGTGAAAAAACGCCGCGAAAATCTTGCCAAACAACTTTCTTTGCAAACCAAGGCTTCTGCTTAAAAGCCCTGACTGCACTGCAAAAAATTGATAAAATTGGTTTTGAGTTACTTGACCACCCACCCTATTCTCCGGATTTAGCACTGTCAGACTAATATTTGTTCCCAAAACTAAAAAGGAAAAACATTAGAAAGGTAAAAGATTTTTGACAAATGACAAAAATGCCGTTGAGGAGTAGTTTGCAGACCAAGAGAATTTTTAAAGGACTGAGAATTACCTACTTTACGAAGGTTCTGCTAAATGTCTTGAAGGAGATTTTATATGGTAGGCTGTCTACTAATCAATACTCTTTCATATATCGTTTCACTCTAGCTAATGCTCTTGGGACCTTCAAAAATTTTTTTTTAAAACTGACTTCTAAGATAACATTTTCAGACAAGATCACAGGCTCTTATTATACAAACGATAAAATCCTAAAGGGTACTTTTGTGCTCTGCGATAACATACCACAAACGCGTTTCAAAAATCCCATAATGTCAACTTTGAGAAAGTATGTCATTAATATCGGCCTCATATTGACTCTCGCCCCAAATGGCTTCGTCTTATGTGCCTCGACACCTCCGGTGTCGCGATCAATGAATAACTCTCTACTTGACGGTTGGAATTCCGCGCCGCGGGACATAAATTTAACTTTGTGCCAGTAAAAAAAGACAGTCTGTTTGATATACTTTTTATTATTAAGACAGTCGAAAGTGGAAAAAACCTATAGTCTGTTTTATTTTTCTATAAATAAATGCTTACGTTTTATTCGTCAGGTATAAGTATTAAGAATTAGATATGCGTTAATTTATTTTATTGCATAAATCATTTAAGGAAGTCATGAGAAACCCAAAAATAGTATTTTGAAGAAAATTACTACGATAATTTAACTAAAAATTTATTTCTTTACCGTATAATTAATTATTGTTACAATTTAAAAAGCAGCCATTTGCCTCCACTGCCAAATGTCGACAGGAGATAAGCAAAAATAAGTGTCAATGTAGTCACTCATATCGGTACATATATTATTAATATTTTAAATTTCTGGTGCTGCAAGGAGCAAATTGTGTTGTTGCCGGCTCTTACAGTTTCAGTTTTTACTTTAATTTTATTGAGTTTGTTTTTATTAATTTCATTTTTATTTTCAATTCATTTAAGCTAAGTTTTTAGTTTTTTGACACATAAATATTGTGTTTAAGTATATTAATAAAATCCTAAAAATCAAGTAAATATGTGAAGTGGCATGAATATATTTAAAAAATGATCATGTTTTTTATCGTTTTGTTTATTTTGATTAAGACTGAAACTGTACAAATCGTGAATCCTCTAGACATCTTTTTCAGGTGTTACCATATTTATTGCCGAAACTGGTGAAATTGCAGAAATTAACCACATTAGCATTATGACCCCAACACATTAAACTTATATTTTCATAGAGATTTCAAAATAACTGCTTACCTAAAAAATGCGGAAAGTAATACTTTTCCGCACGCGACTGCAGTTAACCGAACGACGCGACACGAAGCAGAGTTCGGTCAGCTATAGTGCGGAAAACTGCAACTTTCAGCACGCATATAAGTGCGGGAAATAGCATAGGCGTAGCTAGCTCTTTCTATATGGGGGGGGGGGGGGGGTGGGTTGGCTTAAGCCCCAGCAAAATTAAATAAAAATATTGAAATACAAGCAAAAAAATTAATGTATCTGTTTTGTACAGTGTTGCCATTGTTACTTATTTTATATCTGTGTGTGCTATGTTGCCACTGTTACTCATTTCAAGGAGATTAAAAGCCACAAGAAATATTGATGCGACTCTTATTTAAAAATATAAATATTTTAAATAAACTCCCGGAAAAAATATAGGCACCCTGGATTTTTTGCTAAGTTTGATCCTCTAAAACTCAATTTCTTCACTTGGTGCTTAAATGTTAGGACAAAAAACACACATTGATTTACCCCGGTATATTATCGCCCTATCGAGCATGACCATCTTTAAAATACAGCACATTGCTAATGAAATTGTCTATAAAATGGCAAGAGAACTATAAAAATCGGATTAAAACAAGAAAGTTATAGAGGATCTAACTTAGCAAAAAATCCAGTGTGCCGGTATGTTTTGTCCGGGAGTTTAAAAACAGAATAGGTAAAAGGATTCTTGCCTGGGCATTTGGGGGGGGGGGGCTAATGGTCCAATAAGGGGGTTAAGCCCCCCCCCCCCCCCTAGCTACGCCATTAGTCAAAGTAGTTACTTTCTGCACGCTCGTAGAAAAAGTATTTTTTTGGAATATTTTCGAAAAATTTTCATTGATCCTGGAACGACAACATCAACAAAAAGACGTATTAAAGACAACAGTAAACCCACTTCAATACGAAAAACTCGCTTCAGATAACAATTCACTGAAAATGATTTCCAATGAAAAGAAACGTTGACGTCGAGTTGAAGTTCAATCAGCGGAAAAATCGTCACTAAGCGGCGTCCTTATGACAGACTGGCGGTTTCCGAAATGATATTACTGCTGCTGATAAGTAGGAATAAGCCGAAACCCTCGGACAATAAAAGCTACAAAACGCAACCGATCGTGAACAGGCAGCTATAGATTTCCCATTAGTCGCCGGATATATAGGGCTCGATCACCCGGGCCGAAAATCGCCCATAACTTTCACCTTTATTTGCAGACTAAAATCATATAATGGATATTCAAACGATAAAATTTTAAATCAATAAAACGGTTATGGATGAATTTGCAGCTAGAAGAAACGAGGACAATAATTTAATTGGGATTTAACAATGACGCACTAGGATAAATAATGGGATTCCTTTCCATTTTTTTTATTATCTTATTGGAATATGTGGCCAAAGTTATGTGTAGACATTTTTTTATTGTTTTTTAGCACTAGAAATGCCTTAAAAATCGATTTAAAGTTTTTTAGACGAATGATCGTTTTGGACACGTGACGTCAATCTTTCCGGCAGTTTCATTTCTTGCTATCACGTTAGGAAAAAAGTGTGGCTACAAAAGTTAAAGATAAGAAAACTCTGCACAGATAATGTCTTATATAAGTTGTAACGTTCGTTACCGATATAGTTTCAAGTAATTTAATTGCCGATTAAGTTTGGTTGATCGGTTGTAGCTGAGAAAGGCCCTTTTCTGGTGGAAATTAAAACCTAGTTCCATCCCTCCTGTTAAAACAGACGATTCTTTCTTAGGGACTCTAAAACAGTGAGAGTAGGGCGGAGCAAAATTGTTTTTTTTGTAATTCAAAACGCACATACACAAAAACTTAACTAAATGTGACTTCATCTTCAGGTCCCTAGACGAGAACAAATTTTCGGTTTTTCAGCAATTTTACAGCAATATTCTCCAACGGTAGTTTGGTCTAATTTGACAACTAAATTTTCAATAAAAGTAAAGTATTTGGTTCAGCTGTACATTAGATATTTACCTGTTTTAGCAAATATTACCCAATTAAGTAATTTTTTTTTATTAGTATAATATTGACAACACTAATAAAAATTTACAATTGCCTCATCACCAGCTGAAACATACTAATTTGTTTCAAAGAATTGCACCAAAACTAACCAACGAAATGATACGAAATTTTGGAAATATATTATAATTTTATAGCAAAATGAGGGAAAGTCATTTAAAAAGAAAAATCAAAAAATTATTTTTAAAATTTTTGTTATTTTGTAATATTTATTTTTTTAAAAGACTTTCCCTCATTGTTCACGATTTTCTCTATAATTTATGCGGAGATCGAATTTTTGATTAAACCTTTAGTTTTCTGTAAAACTTTGGAATTCCGTAATTAATGAATTTTGGAGAAAATCGCGTAGCTTTTTCGGCAGTTAACACATTTTGGCAACACAGCAAGCATCGTACGACACCGGGAGCAGTCTTATTATTAAGATTAGCGTGTGATTGTGATTTGGATTTTCGGTGTATTTAAATAGCTATCATGGGGCGGACTAGAAAGAACGAAAATTTATGTGTCAGAAAACGATTACGTTCATCCACAAGTCGCAAAAATAGACGACTTTCTATGAAAAAACGGTAAGTAGTGTGTAAGTAGTTCTACTGGTTATGGTAGGAATATATGATTTATATGAAATTAACCGATATAAACACGTAATAGTCTAAGATCCGAAGTAAGCTCGTCCTTCACCGATCTGCTTACCGGATAAAAAGTATTTTTCATCAAACATAATATGTTAACAAATATATCGCGAATGGGTTGCCTAATGAAATATGGTCATGGCTATCCTTAATTAAAAATACTGTAACTCATTTTTTGTTTAATATTTCACTCACTTGCTTACCAAACGAACTTAATACACTAATCGAAAGTATAAAGCATAAGGAACATGCAAAAGTTAGGTTGCCTACTTTTTTTCGGTCCCTATACCGGGTTGCCAGGTACTCATAAACAGGTGAGTCGATTTTAGTAATTTGTACTCATCTGCTTTCTCTTTGAAACTATATTAAAATAAAGATAATTTTATTGCGAACACGGTGGTATAAGGTTGCCTGCGAAAAATCGGTCATGAATCACGGTTGCCAGGCTTTGAAATTTAAAAATTGGAGCAAGCGATGCGCGACAGAGAAGCATTGCGCGTACTATCCGGTGCGATAGAGGAGGACACAGCATAGCAGCTGCGCGTGACGCGACGTTCGGATGAAAGAGAAACTTTTGTTACATGACACTAATGTGTTCATCATTTTACATACATTTTACATACCCTAATTTCGTTCATATTAAAAATCCAAATTTCATTTTTGGGTTGAAGCTTTAGTTGACAAAAACACATTTTTTGCCATAAAAAAAACAATTGAATATTGATTGTGGTTTCTCCGGAGGTGAGTTTAAGTTTTTATTTTCAATGGCAACCTACCAATTTTTTTTATACCATTAGATAGCTCTTTAAATTCCCTTTTCGGTGACATAGGTATCATAAGTGGTAGTTTGCTCTCAAAATGGCGACACTGGAGGCATTTTTCTCAGTTTGAGTAGGTCGCCATTTTGAAGTCCCTGGTTGTTTCATTAAATAACTCTGTAGTTTCGTGAGGAAGACTGTTTAACTTTTATTTTTTAACATCATTTCGTAAAACTCTTTTTAAATAATTGGTATCTGCAAATTTATGTTTTACTAATATTGCCCATTTTTAAAGCAAATTTTCACCAAAATATTAAATAGAAAGGACCAAAAGTAAAATAGCCGTCGCTTAGTACATGTTACTAATTACCTAAAATTATCAAAAACACATTTTAACGGTTTTTTCTAAAAAGAAAGTCAAATAAACAAGACAAAGTACGTTAAAAAGAACATTTATTTAACATAAAATCGGCTATGCATTTACCTAAGTTGGCGTTAAAAAACAGCCCACTTAGGTAAATGCATAAATCTGATTTTATGTGTAATAAATTATAATGTTAATCTTAACGTACTTTGTCTTATTTGATATTTTTTGGAAGAAAACCGGTAAAATGTGTCTTTTTGATAATTATTATCAAAAAGACACATTTTACCGGTTTTCTTCCACAAAATGTCAAATGAGACAAAGTACGTTAAGAATAACATTATTTATTACACATAAAATCAGATTTATGAATTTACCTAAGTGGGCTGTTTTTTAACGCCAACTTAGGTAAATGCATAGCCGATTTTATCTTAAATAAATGTTCTTTTTAACGTACTTTGTCTTGTTTATTTGACTTTTTTTTTTAGAAAAAAACCGTTAAAATGTGTTTTTGATAATTTTAGGTAATATAATAAGTAACATGTACTACGCGACGGCTATTTTACTTTTGGTACTTTCTATTTAATGTATTGGTGCAAATTTGCTTTAAAAATGGTCCATATTAAGAAAACATAAATTTGCATACACAAATTATTTTAAAAGAGTTTTACAAAATCATTTTAAAAAATAAAAGTTAAACAATCTTCTTCACTAAACTACAGAGCTATTTTATGAAAATAACAACCAGGAACTTCAAAATGGCGATCTTTCGATTAGTACCTATTAAGTTCGTTTGGTAAGCAAGTGAGTGAAATATAAAAAAAAATTAATTACAGTATTTTTAATTAAGGATAGCCATGACCATATTTCATTAGGCAACCCATTCGCGATATATTTGTTAACATATTATGTTTGATAAAAAAGACTTTTTATCCGGTAAGCAGATCGGTAAAGGACGAGCTTACTTCGGATCCTGTACTATGATTAAATAAAATAATATAAACCAAGCGCCAATTGAACTGTTAAATATAACATTTTGATCCATTTTTGACACCCCGTACATCTGAAATGACTTGATAGATTTTAAAAAACGAGGTAGATTTGTTCTCTTTGGCA
The DNA here is from genome assembly GCA_963971165.1 of Philopedon plagiatum. Taxonomy (NCBI): domain Eukaryota; kingdom Metazoa; phylum Arthropoda; class Insecta; order Coleoptera; family Curculionidae; genus Philopedon; species Philopedon plagiatum. Next base: position 131,719,811 of record OZ020191.1, on the reverse strand, counting down.
CAAGAAGCATACATCAAAAGTGCGTAATTTGTGAAAGGAATTGATTTCTAATGAATCGCTCTCTCAGAATTTTTCTCGGTTTTAAAATCAATTAAGCTGTTTTAGATTTACGGGATGTTCAAAATGGGGTAATATGTTACGTTGACGCTCTATTGACCGTGAACTTCGGATATAGCAAACTCCGCTTATTACGTAGGTTAGGTTGAATTCAAAATTATTTCTAAACACCAAAACCTTTAAATCAGGGTAAATTAATTATTACAGTTTCTGTTAAAAACTGGAGAATATTCTTTTTCTAGAATATTCTTTTTTTAGATAAAACGTGATGAATCCTTTTGGCAAAATAAAATGTTGCCGAAATTAAGATTTTTTATGACAATTTTATGTTTCCTGAACTGGTTGATACGCTTTTGCCAAAAACCCTACCCATTGGAGATAACATATGTGAAGGAAAAGTATCTTATATTATTCCATAAATTTGTTTGCTGTTATGTCATTAGGTAGTATTATTTTATAATATTACACATTTATTAATGCACTTTTTCTTATAGATACGTACAAAAAAGAAAGAAAAATGGCTGCCAGTCTACCTACCTATCTGTTTATGTATTTCTGTCTATATCTATTTTTTTACAACTTTTATTTTTTCCAAATAAATAACGAATTCTTGAAAATTTGTCTTTAATTTTTAACGATTCCCATATGATAGACAAAAAGATTAAATAAACAAATAATATAATGAATAAAAAGAAATCAAGATCAATAATTATTATCAAAGAATGTCCTATGTCCAACATTTAATAGTTTGCGATTATTTACAGTGAAAAGTGAAATAATTTGAAATCCTAAATACATAATATAAACTTGCTCAAAAATAATCAATTATTATTCTTCAATAAATCAAGTCCTGTCCTAATACAACTCACGACGGCGAGGTCGCGTCGCGTCTCCGAATGGCCATGTTGCCAGATTGCTCATTAACATTGATTTACGCTCTTCAGTGGCGAAATCCCGAATCGGAGCACGCGGTCCACTGATGTAGGCTCTTAATACCAAACACCAGTTATTGTAAGAAAATCATTACTATTAAAAAATACATAGTACTATAATATTTAATAAATAAAATATGTTTTATCACTAATTAATATCTTTTATCCACTCAAAACCAAAAGAAAATTAAACCAAATGTTTTTATTTTAATGCTGCTAATTTTTATTTTCATAATATTAACGGTACGCAGCACCACTATTTCCCATAGAGATTCACAAATACAAGAAGATCGTGTATGGAGCATAAGAAGCCCTCATAATTCCTTTTATTTAAAAACAATTTCGAAAAGGGCTTTGAGAGTTCGCTGTCGTTTCCTCACCTTATACTAAATCCCTTCTTAGCCTCCTCCCATCATAAGCGCATTTCTTTAAGTTCCTAAGTAAGACTCCCTTTAAGTCCATTATTCATTTGATATACGTTACTGTACCAGTTTCTCTTTATTCTCTCCCCCACGTAAACGCCAGTCTCCAGAAACAATATATTTAAAAAAGCATTTAATAAAAATGTAAGAAAAAAGTTTAATATCTCTAAAAGAGGATATAAATTCTGTTTTGTCAACAAAGGTGTCTTTAAAATGTTAAATTTTAAATAAATTTTTTTCTTCAAACAATGAACCGACTTAAAAAAAGCACGGAAAATATAATATATATTTACGATATAAATGTAATATGAGCCTTATTAATATACGCGTGGGTAATCAGTACTAATCAGTAATCACTAATCACTAATAGTCCGAGATCCGGCTGCGGGATTACTACGTTCATCGAATTTTTAATCAAAATCAAATTTTTACAAATAATAATGGATGGGGGAATATATTTTTGCCAGGGTGCCTATCAAAATGTGGCCGCTAGTATTTTTAATTAAAATAATATTAATTGATTTTTTCGAGAAAATTTAATTCACTTAGTTTTAAAATAAATCATAATCCACTTCAAAGCAATATTGTAAAGAACTTGAAAAGTTTTGGTTGCTGTCCCGCACTTGGCCGTAACCTCTTCGCAGCCAGGTGTACACAGGTATTGCTTTGTTACATTTATACGTTTATTAGGTATATTCATCAATTATATATCAAATTAAAGTTAATTTTTTTCTGTGTGTGATGGAATACCTCTGCCTATGTAAAAGTGGCCGCAAATAGGGGTTGCTAGCTGTTAAAAATAGATTAGAGCGAAAGGGAGTTAGCGCGCTACATCGTTCGTTAGACGAGGATGGTGATTGCCAGCTGTACGAGTTTTTAAAGCCAATGCGCATGCGTCGATCGCTAGTGTTCTCAACTAAAGAGCGACATTCTTATTCTAACCATTTTGTTTTGGAGCTCTTAATACACAACGTTGTTTTATTTAACTTTACATATTATTACGTTTGTTAAAATAAATCTTAAATTTAAAAAAATGAAGAATTGTTTTCTATGTAATAAAAAGAATAATGTGCTTGACTTCAATAATGCATCATTTAAAAAGTGTTTATTAATGCTATTGTTTCGTCATAAAAAAAATATAAGTACCATGACATTTTATTAACAGTGGAATCTACGGACAATTAATTTCGGATATCATAGAGAATGTCTGGAAAAAATTACAGTTTTAAAACTAAAAGATAAGCAAGAATTTGAAGATTTTTGCAAAAAGCAAACCATAAGTAAAATTTTTAATTTAACTTAAGAATGATTTAGTTGATAGTTACTATACATATAATATATCGGTACCTCAGGTATCTGTCTTAAAAATGATGTTTGTTTTTCTTATTTATATTAAAGAAAAGACGATTCGATTTTTTATTTAAGAATGGATGTTTTATTATATTTGAGTAATTTTAAATACAACTAAACAAAAATTTATTAATTATAATTTTTTTTGGAGTATTATAAAGTCGTTCCCACTACTGTTTGCGCCGTTGGTTGAGAACACATTGGCTTTAAAAACTCGTACAGCTGGCAATCACCATCCTCGTCTAACGAACGATGTAGCGCGCTAACTCCCTTTCGCTCTAATCTATTTTTAACAGCTAGCAACCCCTATTTGCGGCCACTTTTACATAGGCAGAGGTATTCCATCACACACAGACAAAAATTAAGTTTAATTTGATATATAATTGATGAATATACCTAATAAACCTATAAATGTGGCAAAGCAATACCTGTTTACACCTAGCTGCGAAGAGGTTGCGGCCAAGTGCGGGACAGCAACCAAATATTTTCAAGTTCTTTACATATATTGTTTTGAAGTTGATTATGATTTATTTTAAAACTAAGTGAATTAAATTTTCTCGAAAAAATCAATTAATATTATCTTAATTAAAAATACTAGCGGCCATATTTTGATAGGCACCCTGGCAAAAATATATTTCCCCATCCAGTATTAATATGTAAAAATTAGATTTTGGTTAAAAACTCGATGAACGTAGTTATCCCGCAGCCGGATCTCGGACTATAAGTATATTAATGCGTATCATACGTACACTATTGGACTAAAATAGAGCAACAAAATGATTATTTCTTTAAAGTCAACTATGTTTTTTTTAAAGTCCTGTATCTGTTATTTAATTTTAATTCAATGCTTCCTCACAATCTTAGTAATATCTTATAATAATCTGGTAAATTTTAAACTCCATTTACACTGAGAAATAATTATAAAGATTAAGGAAGTCAAAAATAAATGCGACAAAAGTAAAGCAACAAATTGTATTTACCAGAATTTTATTTTAAAGGATACAACAAACAAATCATAAAACATATAAAACTTATAGCATCCAGAACCATTACGTCAATATAATTAATAGAATATCCATTATTACTTATAATTTGCTGACAATGACGCGGCATTGAGGCAATCAAATTTTGAATTGCAGTTTCAGGAAGTTTTCTCCCAACCTCATTGATTCTATTGTCCACAATGGTTGCGAATACGACGTTCTATTTCTTCCTACAGATGTTCGATGAGGTTTAGGTCTGGGGATTATGCCGGCGGGTCTTGTGCAGTATAGGTCCCCTCGATTTTTCAAATTTTTGAAATTTTAATCAAGAGCTTGGAGTGTATAGAACAGATTAAAAAAAAATTGTTTATATAAAAAATCAAAATAAAATTGAATAAAAATCCGTTATTTTGAAATTCTACAATGCGAAATCTCCTTAATATTAAAGGTTACCTACAGTGTTGCCAAACTTGACTAGCTTTGTTTATGTTTTTGTTGTTTCCCTGTCAATCCACATGTTGCGTGCTTTCTTCAAACAAATAATCCAAGATAATTAAAAAATATTATATATTTGTAAAAGTAAAAAATGGTAAATTTCTTCGGTCTGTAGGTAATATATTAAACCTAAATGCAAAGATTAACTTCTTCGCTAGTACAGCACAAGAAGACCGTAAAATTCAAAATAAAATAAGGACTAAATATTTTTTGATTCTGGTCTGGGTGGCCTCCTGCTATCGCGATTTCTGGGCCCTTACCCTTCATCAGGCAGGCTCACACCTAGGGCGTCTGAAGAACAGACAACATTTTTACCAAAATCAAAATGAGACCTTATATCCATCGGTTCGAATAGGATGGGTAAGATATAGTGGCTCACGCCAACTATGTAGTTCACCCAGCGTTGCTCCAAAAATTTTCGGCTGCTAACACAAACCAACAATGTCGCATTTCTTCGACAGTACAAATGCACCATTGTACGACAACAGTAAAAAATGGGAAATTTCCTCGGTCTGTAGGTAATGTATTAATCGTAAATGCAAAGATTAACTTAAAAAAATGAAAAATAAAAAGAAAATAAGGACTATTTTTTTATTCTGGTCTGGGTGCCCTCCTGCTATTGCGATTTCTGGGCCCCTACACTTACCTTGTCTTTAGATTTTTAACGGGGTTTAGAACGTATGGCCCTAGGTTTCAGTCTCCAAAGTGCACTCGTATTTTGAAATATACTTATTTTAAAATAGTCATATTAAAAAAGTCATTTTTCAATATTTTTTCGATTAAATGGGATCGAGAAACTAAAAGGTTTTTAAACGAACGTTATTATTCTAAATTCCCAAATGAAAGCTTTTTCTAGAACTGCAAAAGCTTTCAAATAAATAATATAATTTTATAATTTATTTACCTTTTACCGCAAACTTGTTTATAAATTAAGCAAATTAGTTTGCAATAAGTTATTTCTCGCAGAGAGTAACTTTCGTAGTTTTATGCAAATAATACGGCAATTCTACCGGTATGTTACCTTTTCTCGCAAACGCTTCGGGTTTAAACTTCATAATTAGTTAGAAAATACGTGTCTCATATTAATTTCGTTATTAATGCGAGGAACTCATCTTCAGGTTTAAGCTTGAATTTAAAAGGATTAAGTTATTTTACTTCCAGTGGCGTAGCTAGGGTGGGTGACACCAGGGGCGGCTATCAATGGTGTCGCCCCATGGTAGGGTACGAAGGCTAAAAAAAATGCGCCGCAGCCGAAAATTTTTTGGGTGCCACGCCCAAACTAACCCGTTTGGGTTACTTTTGGCGGCAAAATTTCTATTTTATCATTACATCTTTGTTGATACTCCTGGATTTTTAAACAGGAAAAATTTAAAATAAGATAATTTTTTAAAAATAATTACTAGAGTCCTACAATTAAAACAAATCTCTAGGTATAAAATTTTACATGTAGATAAAAATTCTTGCTTGAAACATTTACAAACTTTTATTCATAAACTAGTATGTACATGAAGTTTGGCATCCATGGTGAATACCTAATTACGCCGCGCCGCCAATGGAGGAATAACCAAGACGCTTGCTATCGCCACTCGCTCTCAGTACATTTCTGATCAGTGATCAGTCATCATTTCTTTTACCATACCATAAGTGGATTCATTAACCAACCATTATTTGACTGGTCTGCATTAAGTTTTGGTATTGATATTGGCTAGATTTATTGAATTTTGGAGAGTTTTGCAAATCAACTTTTTTAAGACCGCACAAACGTGCATTTTTTTATATTTTAATTTTAATGGGCTTATCCAGCATTTTTTTTTTTAATTATTATTTTGTGCATTAAGTTTTGGTATTGATATTGGCTAGATTTATTGAATTTTGGAGAATCTTGCAAATCAACTTTTTTAAGATCGCACAAACGTGCATTTTTTTATATTTTAATTTTAATGGGCTTATCCAGCAATTTTTTTTTATTTCATAATACAAAAGTGCTTCATTCGAAAAGCTTATCTCCAAAATATTAGAATTATTTTTGATGGAATTCACCCCCAAAACAGCGGTCAAACATCGCTCATTATGAACCGGGACGATGGCGTTTGGTGACGTAGTCCCACGATGAGCGATAAACATTGGCACCACTGCAAAGATTTTGCAATGAACTTTGTCAAAATGACACTTTGTCAAAATCTTATTCCCCTTAGGGGATCATGGCGGTGCTGTATTGGATTTATCGCCTTGCCCGTTACATTCAGTTGTTTTTCGTGGGATGACGTCAAGCTGGAAACTGAATGTTTTCAATTTTGTCGAATTTTAAACCTCAACAGCCAGATTCTCCAATGCTAGTCCGGTCTAATTTGACAATCAAAAGTTTTAAACTGACAAGTGTAAGAATAAGACAACTAACTTTTATTCTATGAACTTATTTCTGAGCTTTTTCGCAAATTTATCAGGAAAAGGACAATTTTATTACGTACTTTCAACAATAATAGAACTAAATTCATTACAGCAATTCGTTCCAAGATGAAAATCATTTAGAAACCAAGTAAATCGCTGAAATATCACAATAATTCATAAGTTTTTAATGACAAGGACAGGACAAACACCTGTCAAAACATAACTGAGCAACTATAAGATCTTAATTTAAACCAGTACTAAATCTTAAACTTTCTTAGTGAATCTGGACGTAATATTTTAGTTATTATCCGTCCAACAGACGTAATTTTTTGTGTGTGTTTTTCGACTGACTGATTGTGCAATAATATTAACATATTTATTGTAAACGCGAACTAACTAAACAAGCCCATTGCCCTCGAATGTGCGATTTTTGTTGTATTGTTATAATTTTGATTTTTGTTTGATGCGGGTGTCACTCCTTAAAGGGTGTCACCCGGGGCAGGCCGTTGTACTGTTATAATTTCGGTTTTTGTTTGATGCGGGTGTCACTCCTTAAAGGGTGTCACCCGGGGCAGGCTGTTGTATTGTTATAATTTCGATTTTTGTTTGATGCGGGTGTCACCCCTTAAAAGGTGTCACCGGGGCGCCCCCCTCCCCCCAGCTACGCCACTGTTTACTTCTAACGGTAATTTTGGGAAACTAAATTAAGGATCTGGCAATGTCGTGGTTTGACTGACACCGTTAATGCGACAAACTACAAAACAATAACCCTATAGGATTCATTAAAGTGGTTTAACTACCGGTTTAAATGTAGATCTTCCAGTTGAACAGATTGTGATAAGTTCATTCTTTGCGAGTTGTCATCAAAAACTTATGAGCTATTCTATTATTATTATTGCGATATATAAGTTTCCAAATGATTATTATCTTGTAACTTGTCGCTAAAATGAATTTAGTTCTATTATTGAGAACATTCCATTCTTATATTGTCCCTTTTTTATATGAAATTCACTGCTATCTTGAAACCTTTAAATCCTGGTACGAATTCAGATCAAAGAAAAATATTCATAAATGGCGCTTTGCAATAATAAGCTGGTAATCGCCCCTTAGAATTTTTTTTAACAGAGGTACCCGCCATTAGCAATATGATACCTAATAAGTTGCCAATTCTATCAATAATTTTTCCTATGTAACAAATCAGCATAAGAAATAATGTTATTGTTATATTTGTAAGAAAATCCCTTTAAAATAATGAAAATGAAAATGTTGAAGATTAATAAATACCAAAAATCACTAAAAACGCAGTACAGCCATTAATTTAATGCAAGAAGCCAACGCTTGACTAATAATTAAAACGTTCCACGGTATTTTGTTACTATCGGCACTATTAAAAATTGAAATCAAATAATGGTCTTGTTACTTTTAAAGTTAAATCTCGGGAAAATTCACTTCCTCTAGAAATAAACTCACATACAACACTACAAAACAATAGATATAGCCATTAATGAAAAAAACGTTCCACTAATTAATTAAATACATTGCCTAAAAATTGCACAACTTCACAAACAAAACTTAGAAAATGTTGATAAACAAGACAGGAAAAAGTCTGAGTAAACCAAACCATAAATGACTACATCCAGAAAGGGCCAATATGTATAGGTTTGATTAGCTGCGTCCTGATTATTTTTTTGTTTTCTTACAAACATTGTCTAAACTACAATTAAAAATCAATTTTTAAAAAATTGTGTTTTAGTGAAAATAATAATTGCAGAAAATGTATTTTTTGTAAAAATTTATTTTTAGAAATTTTTTTGCAGATCATGTCGAAAACGAGCTGTGTTCAAACCTAAAGTTAACTTATAGTGTAGCTTGGGCCTAAGAGAGCATCTCCATTAGAAACCGTGTGAATGTCATAGTAGCCCTGATCAGATTCTGTTTCACTGGCAGATTTTTATTCGATTTAAAAGTTCTTTTTTAAGAGCCGACATCAGTGGACCGCGTGCTCCGATTCGGGATTTCGCCACTGAAGAGCGTAAATCAATGTTAATGAGCAATCTGGCAACATGGCCATTCGGAGACGCGACACGACCTCGCCGTCGTGAGTTGTATTAGGACAGGACTTGATTTCTTGAAGAATAATTGATTATTTTTGAGCAAGTTTATATTATGTATTTAGGATTTCAAATTATTTCACTTTTCACTGTAAATAATCGCAAACTATTAAATGTTGGACATAGGACATTCTTTGATAATAATTATTGATCTTGATTTCTTTTTATTCATTATATGTCTTATTTGTTTATTTAATCTTTTTGTCTATCATATGGGAATCGTTAAAAATTAAAGACAAATTTTCAAGAATTCGTTATTTATTTGGAAAAAATAAAAGTTGTAAAAAAATAGATATAGACAGAAATACATAAACAGATAGGTAGGTAGACTGGCAGCCATTTTTCTTTCTTTTTTGTACGTATCTATAAGAAAAAGTGCATTAATAAATGTGTAATAGGTATTATAAAATAATACTACCTAATGACATAACAGCAAACAAATTTATGGAATAATATAAGATACTTTTCCTTCACATATGTTATCTCCAATGGGTAGGGTTTTTGGCAAAAGCGGATCAACCAGTTCAGGAAACATAAAATTGTCATAAAAAATCTTAATTTCGGCAACATTTTATTTTGCCAAAAGCATTCATCACGTTTTATCTAAAAAAAGAATATTCTAGAAAAAGAATATTCTCCAGTTTTTAACAGAAACTGTAATAATTAATTTACCCTGATTTAAAGGTTTTGGTGTTTAGAAATAATTTTGAATTCAACCTAACCTACGTAATAAGCGGAGTTTGCTATATCCGAAGTTCACGGTCAATAGAGCGTCAATGTAACATATTACCCCATTTTGAACATCCCGTAAATCTAAAACAGCTTAATTGATTTTAAAACCGAGAAAAATTCTGAGAGAGCGATTCATTAGAAATCAATTCCTTTCACAAATTACGCACTTTTGATGTATGCTTCTTGTGCCAAAGAGAACAAATCTACCTCGTTTTTTAAAATCTATCAAGCCATTTCAGATGTACGGGGTGTCAAAAATGGATCAAAATGTTATATTTAACAGTTCAATTGGCGCTTGGTTTATATTATTTTATTTAGTCATAGTACAGGATCCGAAGTAAGCTCGTCCTTTACCGATCTGCTTACCGGATAAAAAGTCTTTTTTATCAAACATAATATGTTAACAAATATATCGCGAATGGGTTGCCCAATGAAATATGGTCATGGCTATCCTTAATTAAAAATACTGTAATTCATTTTTTTTATATTTCACTCACTTGCTTACCAAACGAACTTAATAGGTACTAATCGAAAGTATAAAGCATAAGGAACATGCAAAAGTTAGGTTGCCTACTTTTTTTCGGTCCCTATACCGGGTTGCCATCAGGTATAAACAGGTGAGTCGATTTTAGTAATTTGTACTCATCTGCTTTCTCTTTGAAACTATATTAAAATAAAGATAATTTCATTGCGAACACGGTGGTATAAGGTTGCCTGCGAAAAATCGGTCATGAATCACGGTTGCCAGGCTTTGAAATTTAAAAATTGGAGCAAGCGATGCGAGACAGGGAAGCATTGCGCGTACTATTCGGTGCGATAGAGGAGGACACAGCATAGCAGCTGTGTGTGACGCGACTTTCGGATGAAGGAGAGTGCGCATGCATGTATTTCTATTGTTTTATAATAAACTTTTTTTACATGACACTAATGTGTTCATCATTTGACATACATTTTACATACCCTAATTTTGTTCATATTAAAAATACAAATTTCATTTTTGGGTTGAAGCTTTAGTTGACAAAATCACATTTTTTGCCATAAAAAAACAATTGAATATTGATTGTGGTTTCTCCGGAGGTGAGTTTAAGTTTTTTATTTTAAATGGCAACCTACCAATTTTTTTATACCATTAGATACCTTTTTAAATTCCATTTTCGGTAATATATCATAAGTGGTAGTTTGCTCTCAAAATGGCGACACTGGAGTCATTTTTCCGTTTGAGTAGATCGCCATTTTGAAATTCCTGGTTGTTATTTTCATAAAATAACTCTGTAGTTTAGTGAAGAAGATTGTTTAACTTTTATTTTTTAAAATGATTTTGTAAAACTCTTTTAAAATAATTTGTGTATGCAAATTTATGTTTTCTTAATATGGACCATTTTTAAAGCAAATTTGCACCAATACATTAAATAGAAAGTACCAAAAGTAAAATAGCCGTCGCGTAGTACATGTTACTTATTATATTACCTAAAATTATCAAAAACACATTTTAACGGTTTTTTTCTAAAAAAAAAGTCAAATAAACAAGACAAAGTACGTTAAAAAGAACATTTATTTAAGATAAAATCGGCTATGCATTTACCTAAGTTGGCGTTAAGAAACAGCCCACTTAGGTAAATTTATAAATCTGATTTTATGTGTAATAAATAATGTTATTCTTAACGTACTTTGTCTTATTTGACATTTTTTGGAAGAAAACCGGTAAAATGTGTCTTTTTGATAATAATTATCAAAAAGACACATTTTACCGGTTTTCTTCCAAAAAATATAAAATAAGACAAAGTACTTTAAGATTAACATTATAATTTATTACACATAAAATCAGATTTATGCATTTACCTAAGTGGGCTGTTTTTTAACGCCAACTTAGGTAAATGCATAGGCGATTTTATGTTAAATAAATGTTCTTTTTAACGTACTTTGTCTTGTTTATTTGACTTTCTTTTTAGAAAAAACCGTTAAAATGTGTTTTTGATAATTTTAGGTAATTAGTAACATGTACTACGCGACGGCTATTTTACTTTTGGTCCTTTCTATTTAATATTTTGGTGAAAATTTGCTTTAAAAATGGGCAATATTAGTAAAACATAAATTTGCAGATACCAATTATTTAAAAAGAGTTTTACGAAATGATGTTAAAAAATAAAAGTTAAACAGTCTTCCTCACGAAACTACAGAGTTATTTAATGAAACAACCAGGGACTTCAAAATGGCGACCTACTCAAACTGAGACAAATGCCTCCAGTGTCGCCATTTTGAGAGCAAACTACCACTTATGATACCTATGTCAAAGAAAAGGGAATTTAAAGAGCTATCTAATGGTATAAAAAAAATTGGTAGGTTGCCATTGAAAATAAAAACTTAAACTCACCTCCGGAGAAACCACAATCAATATTCAATTGTTTTTTTTATTGCAAAAAATGTGTTTTTGTCAACTAAATCTTCAACCCAAAAATGAAATTTGGATTTTTAATATGAACGAAATTAGGGTATGTAAAATGTATGTAAAATGATGAACACATTAGTGTCATGTAAAAAAAGTTTCTCTTTCATCCGAACGTCGCGTCACGCGCAGCTGCTATGCTGTGTCCTCCTCTATCGCACCGAATAGTACGCGCAATGCTTCTCTGTCGCGCATCGCTTGCTCCAATTTTTAAATTTCAAAGCCTGGCAACCGTGATTCATGACCGATTTTTCGCAGGCAACCTTATACCACCGTGTTCGCAATGAAATTATCTTTATTTTAATATAGTTTCAAAGAGAAAGCAGATGAGTACAAATTACTAAAATCGACTCACCTGTTTATAAGTACCTGGCAACCCGGTATAGGGACCGAAAAAAAGTAGGCAACCTAACTTTTGCATGTTCCTTATGCTTTATACTTTCGATTAGTGTATTAAGTTCGTTTGGTAAGCAAGTGAGTGAAATATTAAACAAAAAATGAGTTACAGTATTTTTAATTAAGGATAGCCATGACTATATTTCATTAGGCAACCCATTCGCGATATATTTGTTAACATATTATGTTTGATGAAAAATACTTTTTATCCGGTAAGCAGATCGGTGAAGGACGAGCTTACTTCGGATCTTAGACTATTACGTGTTTATATCGGTTAATTTCATATAAATCATATATACCTACCATAACCAGTAGAACTACTTACACACTACTTACCGTTTTTTCATAGAAAGTCGTCTATTTTTGCGACTTGTGGATGAACATAATCGTTTTCTGACACATAAATTTTCGTTCTTTCTAGTCCGCCCCATGATAGCTATTTAAATACACCGAAAATCCAAATCACAATCACACACTAATCTTAATTAGGGATGCTGAAAAAATATCGATATATCAAATAAATGATATTTTTTGTTCGATATATCGATATTTTTAGACGATATTTTTTATACCGATATATCGGAATATCGATATTAAAATCCTACCATCGGATCCGATATTTTTCGCCAGCTTTAGTAGCTAGATGTGAAAAGCAAGAGGCCATCACAAGATAAGAAGAATAAATTTACTGGCAATTCGGACAATTTACAATACGAATTTCTGGCTGGACGTTGCTAGCCGACGAGACGCCATTGTATTTTAGAAGAGAAGATTTACGAATTTCGGTTCGTTTCGACTGTTTGTTGGACGCCATTTTGCAACGCTCCAACGCCGCAAGCCAGTGTTGCCAATCGGCGGACTTTAGTCCGATTTTCGGACTTTTTTTGAAGCTATGGACTTTTTTCGGACCTTGAAGAAATTCGGACTTTTTGGATACCAAACGAAAATAAGTAACATCTAAAAATATTTCAGTTTGGGTTTTGAAACGTAGCTTTCAATTTTTTTTCAATAAAATAAATTTTTCATAATTATTAAGTCTATATGTGGGTTTATTAGAAATAAACCATTTTTGGTAAAGTTTTATCAGGCTGTAATATGCTAAATATACAATATTGTGACTAAATTTTTGCAATTAAAATTGTTTACAATTTTTTTTATTGTTTAGATTTGCCGTTATATACCGCCTCATTGGAAACTTAATGATAATTTAGTTAAAACTTGGTACAGTTTTAGTGTATCTAAAATGGACAGTTTTTGTCAGAACGAAATATCGATATATCGAAATATCGATATTTTTTACCGATATATCGAATACCCGATATAATATATTTTTAAAATAACGATATAATAAATATCGATATTTTTTTCCGATATCAACATCCCTAATCTTAATAATAAGACTGCTCCCGGTGTCGTACGATGCTTGCTGTGTTGCCAAAATGTGTTAACTGCCGAAAAAGCTACGCGATTTTCTCCAAAATTCATTAATTACGGAATTCCAAAGTTTTACAGAAAACTAAAGGTTTAATCAAAAATTCGATCTCCGCATAAATTATAGAGAAAATCGGGAACAATGAGGGAAAGTCTTTTAAAAAAATAAATATTACAAAATAACAAAAATTTTAAAAATAATTTTTTGATTTTTCTTTTTAAATGACTTTCCCTCATTTTGCTATAAAATTATAATATATTTCCAAAATTTCGTATCATTTCGTTGGTTAGTTTTGGTGCAATTCTTTGAAACAAATTAGTATGTTTCAGCTGGTGATGAATGCTCTTAATGGCGCTTCAGTTTGAAAAATTTTCAACAACATCGAATAAAGATTATACGATAATGCCAGTTGGGATTGAGTAAAATATTCATCAGGAAAATTGTTACATTTAAGCGAGATATACCTTCATGTTTTGCGACCTAGATAAATTTTTCAAGCACGTAACGCCCTAGCTTTATTTCTCATATGCAAATATACACGGATTTAGAATACACATCATACGAATATTTGATACATTATCTCTATTTTATGCTACATTTGTGAGCATGCTTTTCATACAATAGTAAGTATATTTACACAAATTGGTTATTTAAGAACTTCTTAAGGAATCAGATTCTTCTTTAAAAAAAAAAACTCAGACTTTGCCTCTAGAGGTTCCATAAAATACAATATTGGTATATATAACGGAAAAAGGATACAAATGATTCGGTCGCAAAGGCCGCACCTGAAATATAATAGCTATTCAAGGTGCTGACAGAAGAACCTAAGCAAACCTAATTCTCCTCCTGTCTCCTGACGCCGATATAGTACTGCTAAGAATTTTGTACGAATATCAATTTTTAACTACTATTGTTTAAACTATTAGGGTAGTAACACTGGTTAACAACTACAGCAATCTCTGAACTGCTAGAACGTCATTTATAAATAGTATGCATTCATAACATTACCAATACAATTCAGTCTTATGCCGTCCAGTCCTAATACAACTTTCATATAAGGATAAAAATTTCATTTCTTACTACTACATGTTGATAATTATATATATATAATACAACGCTTTATTACCTTCAAAAAACTATAAAATCATGCAACTATAAAAAATCTTTTTGTATCTGTCATTATTTAAAATCCCAGAAGAGGGCGGGATTACCATTTCCTCACAATATCATTGCCCATCGACGCCGACGGTTTATCGTTTTAGTATCGTTCTATGGGAAGACCAGGCATGAGCTTTTTGCGTTTCGGTGTGTACCTATTTCATTTTTTCAAAATGGAAGCCATTTTGGCGGATTGGGGATGTCATGATGTGTGTGTTTTCTTAGTGGGTTTGTGTTTTTAGTTGTTGTTGGTGTCTTAGTTGTTTGTGCAAATCACTGGAACAAGAAAATCTTTTTATATACCAAAGTCTTAATTATCAGTGTACCATATTTTAAAAATACTCTTAATTATGTGACGTCTATGAAAAATTCAAATTAATTTTGTGAATAACGTCTTAAACTTAAGTAAACTTTGATATTCTATATCTCGAGATCTGAAAACGGACCGAGTTATCGGAAAACGAATTGAACTGTCCTATCTCAGTATCACTAGTATCAAAGTTCTTTTCTGTTTGCGGTACTACTGGTACTATCTAGTCAGTACTAAATAAATTACAGTATTAAAACTGCGAGGGAATTAATTCACCTTCTAATATCTCAAACCGTTTTCGAAACTTCAAAGCTGAAAAAGAAAATAGTTTTATTTTTAGATTTAAGTTCACAATTAAAAATATGCTTACTCTTAAATGGAAAAAATATCTCTCAGTTTAAGATATTTTATCTCAGATTTTTTCAAACAATGATAACAAGTATTTCTTTAAGAAAGCGAACATTCTTTAATACGAAATTGTGTATGTCTTTCATTAGGAACATGTTCTCTTAGTATAAGAGCAATCAAAACCTGTGTCCGAAATATATCACTTTTGTTCTGAAAAAATTATTATTTAACCTATTTAACCTATTTACACATAAACTAAAGTAAGAACTACTTTAATACGAGATCTTTTCTTTTGTTCTAAGTGCACAAATACGAAAACTTTTTTTTCTCTTTGAGACCTTATTACTTTGCCACATATGAAAGTCAATATGCTCTTGAATAGAAACCGATGTCTTTACGTTAAGGCATTATTTTTATATATTATGTGTGTGTGAAGAATACCGTTTGAAACTATACATAACGACAAAGGCTGTAACAAAACTATCTACAAACATCTTGTATATTTTTGTGTTGCGTCCTAGAACAACGTAATCATTTTAAATGTATAGTTTTTTCTCTCTGTACTGTTAACGGTAACTTGCGTATATTATTTGTTTTGAAATATGTATAGTGCACTACTCCCAATGACATAGCGTTCCGGCTGGCTTGGTACACTGACCGCCTATCCCGACAAGCTGGCAAAATTTATTAGGGGATGTGACGCACATATCCAACATACGTAATTTATTAATAGATATACTAGAGCAGTGTAAATTCCATTTTATAGTGAAGTGTCGGCAGCTATAAAAATCAATACGTTAGCTTCTCTATAAGATTTGCAATATTTACTATATAAACTAACTTACGTAACTTAATATAAAGGGTGTCCCAATAGGTACTTCCCTAGAAATTTTATACTTTGCATGTGTTATCTAGTAATCTATCATATCTAGTATCTATATAGTATCTATCATGGCTCTCCCTCAGACCACGGAGATCGCCATGCGTTAACTAATTTCATCTTAGAAGAAGTTAAAAATAATGCAGAATTTTGTCATAAAATTATCATTTCCGACGAAGCTGTCCATCTCAGAGGTGATGGGAACAAGCACAGTTGTAGGATTTGGACTGAGAAAAAAGCTAATTATTCCTGATAAGAATTCTTAAACTCCTTATGCAACTGTTTAATACTATACGGCCGTAGATTCGACCTACAGAAAACGGTAGAAAACGGTAGATTTAGGATTGACCACGGTAAATGTCATCTGACCAGTACGCTTCTATAAAGATCCCTAACAGTGCTTTCAATTGGTACAATTAGTGCGCCACAACATCTCTTTCTTTCTTTTCTCATTCATAACGTTAAAAAAGGATGCAAATATATTTGAGGCGCACTAATTGTACCATGTATTGTGTTTGAAGTTTCGGTATTTGATTAAAGGAAAAAAATAATACAGATTATCAAAATTTAACATATTGTAAACTAAAGTAAATTAAAATTGCTAACAAATCCAAACTAACCAAAAGTCTTAAAACGTAGAACCAGTCACAAAATTCACAAACCACACAAAATGCCTAGTCGCGGGGCTATACCTACTTACTTACCAACTAGGAGCTGGGAATATCCGAAATCTGAAGTTAGATGTCTGTATAGAGATGGGGCACCAAATCGATATTCATAGTTTGATCGATTGTTGAGTGATTAATGTTTTGTTTTTACTTTACTTTTATATACTATATTTTAGTACCTATCGCTGTTTTAAATTTTATGGTAGAATTACATGTCTCTGCGGTAGAACGGTAGATAGACTGTCAACACGGTAGATCTGCCATAAAAACGGTAGTTCAGGCAGCACTGCCTAGAACGATACTAAACGATAAATAGCCGATGGGCAATGCTATTGTGCGAAAATGGTAATCCCGCCCTCTTCTGGGATTTTAAATAATAACAGATACAAAAACATTTTTTACAGTTGCATGACTACTTTGAGAAGGTAATAAAGGGTTGTGTTATAATTATTAACGTGTAGTAGTAATAAATAAATTTTTTACCCTTATTGAAAGTTGTATTAGAACTGGAAGGCATAAGACAGAACTGTATTGGTAATGTTATTAATGTATACTGTTTATAAATGGCGTTCTACCAGTTCAAGGACTGCTGTAGTTGTGAACCTGTGTTACTTCATCAATAGTTTAAATAATATAGGTTAATAAAAAAATTGTTATCGGTACAAAATAATTCTTAGCACTACTGTTTTATTAGATCATTTCCCTTAGTGTGGGGAAGTGAGAATCCTCGAGTGGTTGAAAAAAACCTTGACATCCTCGTCAAGGAATCGTGTTTTTTTTTATCTAAGACATCCCACGTAGACTTCAAGCCTAAGCACCAGCGTACCGTGGTTGTCTGTGTGTGGTCTGCATTGTGGGCTGGAGATATTATAGGTTCTTTTCTTCATGAAAATGACGATAGGCAAAAGGTTAATGCTACCGCACTATGTTAAGAAACTTTTTATGGCTCCAATATGCCCCTTAACAATAATATGTTCACACTGAATAAAGATATTTTCGATTAACGAGTATTCGAATTTTTTAGGTGGTAAAAGGTAACAAAAACCTATTATATTGAGCCCGTAGGATGAGTATAAAGAAGACTGTAAAGAAATATACAAATAAAAAAAGTAGCATAAAGAAAAAACAAGAATTTTCTGTACTCACCCTTTAAAAAGACGTGGCTTGTATGTGTGGAAATACATACATTTTTACAGGAACCATATTTTTTTACCCAACAAACTAAGAGACAATAATTCGCCAAAAAGAAAATAAACACACAAAATTACTTCAGCGGGTTTGTTAGAAAGTAGGTAAGATTTAATATGGATGGAACGATATGCATCCCTTTTTGAGGTTAACGTAATATACAGGGTGTTACAAAAAGATGTTAAGAAATTTTAAAGGCAGGTTCTACATTCAAAAATATGAAAATAAGCTTATATAAACATGGCTCCTCAAGCGCTTCTTTTTCGAGATACAGGGTGTTTAATATTTTGATTTTTAAATGTTTATTTTTAATGTCTCGAAAATGCGTTAAGATATTGACATGAATTTTGGTTCACGCCAGTATATATCAAAGGGTACCTTTACGTGCAAAAATTTATTTTCTTATGTACTTGCATCAGTGGCGTGCGTGCTGGTAAGTCTTTATTTTTAGCGAAAAAAATGGCCCGCCACCTATGCAAGCCCAATTAATTCTGCGTGAAAAGTGTCTCTTGAGCTTTTTCGTTTTGACGCACGGTTTTTGAGATAAAAATTAATTTATTTCTTATACTAATAAAAAATTAAAAATATTTTTTTTAAAAATATATTTTCTTCAGGAAACAGTGCTTTTTGATTTAAGTTTATAGTAGATGTCGGAAATGGCTTCTCCGTGCTTCAATGCATGCTCTAAATCATATTCGCATATGTATCCTAACTCTTCGGAATACTTGATGTGTGAAAATATTAAACACCCTGTATCTCGAAAAAGAAGCTGTTGAGGATCCATGTTTGTATAAACTTATTTTCATATTTTTAGATGTAGAATCTGCCCCTTAAAATATCTTAACATCTTTTTGTAACACATTGTATATTACATTAAAAGCTTGGTTTTTTCTTTAGAGCCAGAAAATATTTTTCCCCTTTCAACTTACTCTATGTTTCCTAAATAAGACCTAACATAGAGTACTTCTCCCACATCTGGGGAGCGATTTCAAAACCCCAACATCCTTGACTCTATCCACTCTATCTTTCTTCTTTTTTTATTGGGGAATAAATGGGTTCATTTTATTCGTCCTTCACTATGTTTTGTAGGTCAAAGTTTTTATCGATACTTACCTATTTTTTTTTGTCAGATACTAGTTTTTCCTTCTTCTTTTGATAATGTTGGACATAGCTGTACAGGGTGAACCAAAGTTAAATTTTATTTTGTCATATTGTAAGAAATCCGAAACCATAATGAATTGGTAAGTAGTGGATGTACGTTGCTTGCGACTTTAATGAGGTTTTTTTATCAATTAATTATGTTAATGACCAATAGCCAGGTTTTCAAAATTAATATCTTGTGTTTTTGGATCAGCTGATAGCATTAGAGACTAGTAATTTAAATGTTTTATATTTTTGGCTGTCATACCCATTGATTGAAGTGAGATTCCTTTGCGCTTTCACAAATTAATTAGTTTTCATACATATAATTGAAAGAAGTACTTAATAAATTAATCCATCAAGTAGAAGACGCGAAACAGCTAAAATTACTTTATTGCCTAGTTTTGTAATAAGTCAGAAAGCTCTATTTAAACCAAACGCTTTCTAAAAGACATTTTTCCTCTGTAAGAGTAAATCGTTCGTACTTGATAAAATTTTTCATGCCATTAACTTTGATTGGAGGAAACAACTAGACGCTGATTTTAGATTTATACATAATGCATTTTGGCCGGAATTCGCACTTTATAAAGCACAGCGTAATGGCTTTTTTCATTCTAAGAATTTACGCCTGTTTTTACGTAAAAGCCACATAAAGAAGGCTGAACGTAAAAGTTGTTCTTTTTTAACCGAGTTTGTAAATTGGAGGTTCTAAATTTCGCGTGTATGTGCCAATGTACAGGGTTATTAATTATATTTGGAGCAACACATAACTTTTTTATTTGAGGAGATAGAAAAATGTTTAAATTGGAAAAATTGTAGATTTGTACAAAAACCATCAGGAAACGCGTAACTGAAAAACAATTTAACATCAAATAAGAGCGTTTTTAACTAACCTAACTTAGTTTTTCAGACAGCTCGGCATCTTTTTCTGTTTCTTAAATTCTAATTGCTATAAAAGCTCTATTTTATGTTAAGCTACATTCACCAATGTTTAACTGTTTTAAGAAATAAAACGAAACTCAAGGAAACCTTTATACCCCATGTTATGAAACTGACTTTCACAATGCCCTTTCAATGAAAATTTGGAAAAAGCTCAGCGTTCGCCTTGTAGTATTTAAATTAGAATTGACTCCCTTAACAAGCCGCGCCCCCTTTTCACAAATTCGCGATCTGGAGAGAGATTGGACGTTTTCGAAAGTTGGGTCAGATACTGTGTCGGTCGGTCGAAAATAGCGAGAAGCGCTATAGTTGGCGGAAACGAGAAATGTGAAATCCCGCCAATTTTGGCTATAAATACGCACGGGAACAAGGCAAATAAGGCAGTATTAAGGTGGCTGTGGCCACGTAAGAAACTCCAAGAACATCTAGAACTTCAAGACATCGAACCACAACGGTCGACCGCGGTCACCCAACTTTAAGGGTCTGCGATCATCCAGAATAATTCCGAAAATCCCGGATTAGCTGGTACTTGGTGGAGAAGCAGTCCGAGGACCGGTTATAGACGTGGAAGGGAAAAGTTGGGAAAACTGCCATTAGGATAATTCACTAGAATATTTGATCATAAGAAATCATCAGGACGCCGCAGAGTCAAAGAGATCTACATCTACACCCGAGATTACGCGATCTTCTTTGTGCATTTGGGGCAAAATTTCCAGTATTTCACTGAAAACACATTGTGGGATATTTCACTACAATTGTGTACCTTTTTCCAACAATTTGTTCTCAAAAACGTCCAAGATCAATTTGTAGCAAAATTTACTACAAGTTTATGAAAATGTATAAAAACTGTTGTTACTAACAATCCAATTAGAGTAAATTGCTCTACAAAGACTTTGCAACAATTTTGTGTGAAACAAAGTCCAAACGATTTTTTCAGTGTTGATATCATCCATATACCAGTTTGGGATTTTGTCACATTTAGTACAGGCCACTTGATCCGGTTAACATTTGGAATACCTCCTGATAAGTCGTTGCCCCAGGGGACCGGTCAAGTGTGCAGCCGTCAGTACTTGTAAGTGTGAGTGAAGCCAAGAGGAGCCGAAGAAATGAACCAACTTTAACTTATCTCTACTGACGGGCATGTTTCAGGCTAGGATACTTCCCGAAGCGTTCTTAAAGACCGCCAACCAGAAGGTCCAGTATGGGATAGTAACCGGGTTAGCTATAGTTCGGCGGCCGCATTATCCTCGAACTGGAGGAAATGTTCGGCAAACGATAGGATTGATATTCTCTTACCAATAGAAATCCGTCGCGTTCTAACAAAACGTGGGGGTTTTTGTGCAAAATGTATGCTCCCAGAGACCCTCACGATCCTGGGGAGCCAGAATAGAAGTACAACTGTAGTTCGAAAGGACCCATAAGGGCCTTGTTAGAAAATATTCAAAATACAATTGGGGAATGGACGATTTTATCTGGCAATCGTAAGTTTGACCGAGCTGCTTTGTTCTTGTCACTACGACGATGGCGGAAAAAAGGCGCTTTCGAGATTTGCCAATGAGAAAATTTTTTAGTCTGAAGACACGGTGGGAAATGCATTAATAACCTAAACTCGTACGCTGACAATGAAAATTCTTAGTCTGGCGGTTCTTCGCAACCAGATAAAGGAAGTTAATCTGCGGCGATGCATTGTTAATTACAACTGACGACTCATTAACTAATTAGCTTGAACTTGAACTAATTAACATTCATTTGTGGGTTGTGCGTCTGGGGAAAGGACGCACATTACTCTCTTTATTATGGAAATTCTTAGTCCAGCGGCGTTGCCCGGCTGCGATAGTATTCCAGGACTTCACGAATCAGGGTAGACCAATTTTTCATCATAAACTCGCTTATAGGAAAAGACGTACTTAGTGCTCTCCGATTTAAATCAAGGAAAATTCTTTGCCAGATGGCACTGTCCTTGCTAAGTTTCGTGAGAAGCAGTTCGTTCTGAGTACGCGTCTTGGGAGATGGATGGTAACCCAGAAAAATTGAAAATGGTTTCTTAGACGGGTAGCGTGACTCCTGCTAAGTTATAATTCCAGGGACAGTAATAAATACTTAGATGTGGGAAAAGAAACTTCTGGTCAAGCGGCGTCGTCTTTGACAGCAATAAAATTACAAAAAGTGACATACATAAGGCATCCAGACGATGCTGTGTGTCTGAAAACGGGACAATCTTAGCCCTGGGTCTTTAGCCAAGTGGCTAATGTTGAGTGGACAAAATTGCTCATAGGGGAGTAAACCCATACGAGCGCGTCTTGGGAGCGGACAACGGTGTAGTATATTATAGATTATATGTTGTCGGACGCCTTTCTTGTAAATAATAAATAAAAAAACTACATTCCTAGAATTAAAATAGCGTTAAGCGGCTAGTTCCACTAGTCGTTTATAGAGATAAAGTGACAAGGGTAGTTATAGTGAATAACTGTCACTCCGTCATGGTCCGCAAAGACGCTCTTAGATTAGGCATTAGTTGAAATACTTATTTAGGGAAGTACTTTAAGTAGCGGCTTTTGATGCGGCCATAGCATACTTAGTGTATAATTACGCAACCATATACATAAATATAAATAAGGGTTTCGCGTGACTATACTGACAGTACTGGACTTCTCCCTGTTAAGAAGTAAATTTAGAACGACAAACCATAGACATGTTTCCTTCGTGCAAAATTTCAGACTCGGGTAGTCACGGTACCCGATTTCATAAATTGCTGGACATGCCTGTGTCAGCTTTCTCACTTCATGGAAAGTCTCCGGGACGTTCCGGGCTTTGTCCTATCCTGGAGATACTTTCTAAAACAAATATTCTTTTGAACTTTTTAAATTATTATCGTCTTTACCTCTTCCTTGGTGGACTGTTAGTAACTTCCAGATAGCGGGGTAGGATGGCGGGTTCACCCATGACAGAGACAGGCGCGTTGTCTGTTCTTATACAATCGGTACCATGCGTACCTGGCATCCCTCGACATAGACAAGCCGCGCAAAGACAAGTTATAGTCTAAGGAAACTTATGAATAAGGCGGCGTGGATGTCTCCGTTTCATGTAATATTCATTCAGAGAAGTTGGACACTTAATGCCTAGTCCGGGAAACAAGGCTGTTTGCGCCTTAAAGAACCAATTGAAACAGAAGGACGTACGCATCTGAGGAGCGTACCAAGTTAAACCCTGGAAGGGGATTTAGGATCCTTGGGGAAATAAAATTCCAATGGGGAAATAATAGAATCTTTTCTTGAAAACAAATTCAGGGGAAATCGGTGATGGGCAGGACGGCTTTCCCGGATATTCTTTGCGATTGAAAGTAGTTACTTCATAGTATCATTTTCCACCCCAACCACGTTCCGGGGATTATCTGCAGAGGTTTTCTTAATTATTCGAGATCATAGCCGTTTCGAAAATTATTTTACTAATTCAAATTGAGGGCGGAATTGTGCGACACCCTCTTATATGAGAATGAAGTCGTATATGGTTTCTATGAAAATACTGACAAGTGACAGGTGTTCTAACCAAGTGCTTCCGTCGTTTAAAGAAAGACGAACTAATAACAAATTTTATGAATTGAACTATTTAATAATGACAAGAAACGTGTTTAAATATTCACTAATTTTATAATTGAACCAGTTTAGTGAAGATTTAAACACGTTTGTTGTTATTATTAAATATTTTTATAATTGATCTTCATCAAGTAGAGGCTATATCAATTCAATATATGAACTGGATTTTTTTGAATGAGTAAAGCATCTGGTTAGAGGATCTGTCACTTAACTAAAGATTGTCGATATTTCTATAGAAATCCTATACGAATTGCATTAACTCATATACAAGGGGTATGGAGGGTTGCTTAAATTTCATTATATTTTTTAAAAATTATAGGAAAACAGGCGAAACTCTGAAAAAACTTAAGGCTAGTCGCTTATTTGATGTTCAATTGTTTGATTGGGTTACATTTTATGATGGTTCTTGTACTAAACTGCTGGCCAATTCAAGCGGGACAAACTAAATTTTTGATAAAATTTAGAGTGGAATATTTTCGAAACGAAAAAAGATTTTGATTTAACTTTTTCAGTATGTAATTGAATAGTTCTTCTAGTTTTTATACTTCAAGGCACTATTGCTAGCAGTCGCTGCAACTCTATTTTACAGGGTGTTAAGTGAAACCCTGACTTTTTTGGAAAAGTTTTCCAGTTCCGAGAATCTAGGAAGAATTTTTTTTGAATTTTCTTTTCATACTAAAATGATCCATGGTCAAATACAAAAAAACAATTTCTCCGGATTTTCTCTATTTTCATTTGTTTTCCGTATACAGGGGTTAGTCGAAATTATCGACTTCTTCTTACAAAGGAACCCCTAATTTGGCCGTTTATTCACAAAAAGCGAAAGACCAAGTAAATTTGTAGTTTGAAGTAGTCCAGCTAACAAAATTAATACAAATTTTTGTACAGGGTGTAGCAAGTTTGGATCACGGGCTAGTAAATTATTATTTTTTAATTTCTACTACTTTTTCCTAAGTTAACTATTAATTATCACGTGCTACGTTAAAGGGTTAAAATTTGTTAGGTCCGATAACAGTACTGGATAGAAAGATCCTTTTTGCCCAAACGGGTTTTTCATTTTTTGTCTAGTCCCATTTTTAGTGATTAAACGGCTCGCATTTTGAACCTAACTTTTTGCAATTGCATCCATGAACGATTGAAGTGAGAGTGCTTTTTTGGTGGTACATAATGAATGTTTTATCCAACCAAAAAACATGTAGTGGCCAAACAGCTAATGATGCTTATTCGAAGAATTTTTTAGCATTATACAGGGTTGCAAAAAATATACCACCTATACTTTGCAGGTGGATTTCTGTTAATTTAGCGGCGTTTCTATTTCTTAGTCAAAAGATCTAGTAGGCCAAAAAATAAAACATTTTCTTTGCTATTGACAGTTACCAAGGCAACAAAGTATTCTTCTTTGAATTGGTGCGTTATTATCCTTTATAATGGCTCGATTAAGTGCAAAAGAACAAGCTAATTGTTTGCGCTTACTACAAGATGGGGTAAAAATTAGTATTATTGCGGATATGTACGGGGTTGGACGAAGTACAATATCTCGACTGCGTCAACGCTTCCACGAAACGGGAAGTGCAAACTATCGTTATGGGGGAGGTCGCCAAAAGAAAGTCGGCATTGCAGATGAAAGATGGTTGGTTAGAGAGGCTCGTCGAAGGCGAAAAATTTCATCAGAGAAAATTAACCAGGAGTTCAGAGCAAGAACACACATTCGTGTGAGCAATAGGACCATTAGAAGAACTTTAAACAATAATAACTTAAGGTGAGTTACTTCAAATGAGATCTTATTTTTTGTACCAATATTTTTAGTGTGTTTCATTTTAGTAAGTCGGCTATTATAATATCGACGTCAGCTGAGGCGTGAATCTTGGATTTTGCGCACCGATATTATAAATGTAAACTTGAACTAAGTTGTTCATAAATTAAAGTTTTGATAGGCGACCCTAAACACATTATTTGTGCTTGCAGCGTAATGTTCCTTAGTTCTTCCCTAGAACTAACGTTATGAAAATTGACCTAATTTTGCATTTTAGTATAATAAAAGCTACTGTTGGCTTATTTATTGGTTCATTCCCTACACCTATACTACAGATTTTTAAGCCAAAATTTTAATTTTAGAGCTCGGCGACGTGCTAAATGTGTGCGACTTCTACCACAGCATAGGCGAAGACGTCTCCAGTGGGCATATGAACATCGCAATTGGCCATTAGATAACTGGGAAAACTGCATGTTTGTAGACGAGTCAAGATTTAATTTAATTCACTCGGACGGCAGAATATTAGTTTGGCGTGAACGTGGCGAACGGTATATGGAGGAGAATATGGCTCCTCAGGAACCTTTTGGTGGTGGAGGCGTTACTGTTTGGGGTGGTGTAATGTTTAATGGCAAAACGGAACTTTTTTTAACATTAGAGACCATTAACGGTCAGGTATATAGGGACGAAATTTTAAGCAATATCGTTCTACCATTTGCAAACAATTTTGGGAACGATTTTGTGCTAATTGACGATAACGCCAGACCTCATAGAGCACGCATTGTGCAAGAGTTTTTGGAAGCTAATAATATTACCAGGATGGTCTGGCCTGCAAAATCACCAGACATGAATATTATCGAACACGTCTGGTCTAAATTGAAATTATTGGTAAGTTCTAGGGAAGATCCTCCTCAGACTCTAGAACAACTTGCAGACGCCATTGTTCAGGAGTGGGAAAATATTCAGCAAGAATTTGTCAATAATTTGGTAATAAGCATGCCTCGAAGATAGAGATAATAAATGTAAGGGGAGGTCCTACTAGGTATTAAGATTTGTTTTGTTTTCGTTAGTTGCAAGTTTTTATAATACCTTCAAGTAAAAAAAATGTTCTATAATTTAAAACGTTTTCTGTTTACCTATAAAAGTAACAACCAAAATTTACATTTTGGATCTCCTAAAGTAATGCCGGGAAAAATAACTACTAAATTTGAAAATTACGTATCTTTTCGAGTACTTTCAAAAGTAATTAAATCTTCTGAAATTTCTATACCTTCTAAAAACTACGCTATACAGAATTTTATAACTTGTTCAGTTGAATTCACTATCCATCTCCAATTTTTGACGAGAAAAATGTACTCCGTGACTATTAATTTAAGACACTTCTTATTAATTAAAATTTCTCAATGCCATGTACTGACTTTTTAGAGCAGTGGTAAAATATTTTTCTTTTATAATGAATAATCGAAGTTTACGAAAATCCAAAGATATCGAGAAACACGTGGCTTCTATTATAAGTAGTAACTTCTGCACAATCCTGTATAATGTGAAAAAGTTCCGAATGAATATTATTCTTTTTATCTGTATCGTTACTAGATTTTATTAATAATAAGTAGGACATTTTCTTTAATAATTATTAATATAGCAAAAAGGAACTTTATGAATACCTAAAGGACTCTAAAATCACATGATTTTCATATAAAATGTAGGTGATATGTTTTGGGCAAACGCGGACAAAAGCAGCGAATAAGCATCTTTAGCTCTATGGCCACGACACTTTTTTATTGGTTGGTTAAACCAATAAACGATGTCCACTTCAATAGTTCATGAATGCAATCGCAAAAAGTTAAGTTTTAAACGCAAGCCATTTGTATCACTAAAAATGGGACCAGACAAAAAAATTCAAAAACAGTTTCGGCAAAAAGTTCCAAGAAAATTGGGACTATATTCAATTAATTTGAAAATCACATGACTTCCATATAAAGTATAGGTGGTATATTTTTTGCAACCCTGTATAATGCTAAAAAATTCTTCGAATAAGCATCATTAGCTGTTTGGCCACTACATGTTTTTTGGTTGGATAAAACATTCATTATGTACCACCAAAAAAGCACTCTCACTTCAATCGTTCATGGATGCAATTGCAAAAAGTTAGGTTCAAAATGCGAGCCGTTTAATCACTAAAAATGGGACTAGACAAAAAATGAAAAACCCGTTTGGGCAAAAAGGATCTTTCTATCCAGTACTGTTATCGGACCTAACAAATTTTAACCCTTTAACGTAGCACGTGATAATTAATAGTTAACTTAGGAAAAAGTAGTAGAAATTAAAAAATAATAATTTACTAGCCCGTGATCCAAACTTGCTACACCCTGTACAAAAATTTGTATTAATTTTGTTAGCTGGACTACTTCAAACTACAAATTTACTTGGTCTTTCGCTTTTTGTGAATAAACGGCCAAATTAGGGGTTCCTTTGTAAGAAGAAGTCGATAATTTCGACTAACCCCTGTATACGGAAAACAAATGAAAATAGAGAAAATCCGGAGAAATTGTTTTTTTGTATTTGACCATGGATCATTTTAGTATGAAAAGAAAATTCAAAAAAAATTCTTCCTAGATTCTCGGAACTGGAAAACTTTTCCAAAAAAGTCAGGGTTTCACTTAACACCCTGTAAAATAGAGTTGCAGCGACTGCTAGCAATAGTGCCTTGAAGTATAAAAACTAGAAGAACTATTCAATTACATACTGAAAAAGTTAAATCAAAATCTTTTTTCGTTTCGAAAATATTCCACTCTAAATTTTATCAAAAATTTAGTTTGTCCCGCTTGAATTGGCCAGCAGTTTATTTTACAATTTGTGTAAATTAAACATTTTTCTATCTGTTCAAATAAAAAAGTTATCTATTGGTCCAAATATAATCAATAGCCCTGTATAGTACAGTGTATATACTCGTATAGTCGAAAATACATTTAGTGCCTATTTAAACCCCCTTCTTATTGCGTTTGCGTAAGAAATTTAATACACTAAATTTTAATGAACATATTTCTATTCCCTTAATTAATAACATCATATTTCTTGAGCTCAAACGAATTTAAATTAAACATGTAGTATTAGATTCAAAACGAATATCACAAACCAAAGGCAACCTAATTAACACATACACACGCTGCATAACATGTTTCAAAATGTTTGCCATACAAAGGCAAAATCTGAAATTGAACTAAAGCGCAAATTGAAAATAATTATTATCGAGAACTAATTAATTTAAATTAAAAGCATATCTAACAATTGAGGCAATTTTAATCAGTTTTTGTGGGCAATGTTTGCGGGAATAAATTATTTTATTGACTTTTTCATAATATAGTTTTTATCATTAAAGTTCAACAGGAAAATTTATGCAATAGGGAATATGCATATCACCCAAATAAAACTGAAATAGTTTTTTTATATTCTCTACAGAAATTAAATGTTTATGGCCGTTGCTGTTACTCATTTATTTTGGTCTTTATTAACAAAAAAAAAGTATTTAAAACTGCAAATTTTCGCGCGAATTTCGAAACTTGTAAAACGTGATCCCATTGGCTGTGTCGTCAAAACTGAACTTATGACACACCATGAGTATATGGCGAATTCCAGTGTTAGAGTCATCGACAACTCAATGAAAATGGTATTTAAGGCGTAACTCATCCAATGAAATATCCCTGCACTTAAAGTAGAAGGTACCTAAAATCTTATTCATGTATACTTCAAGTCGAAATCGGTCTAGGAACCTTTCAATTTTGCAACAAAATTTGGCATTTCTGCGAAATTTTGACATATCATCTTAATAATTTCGAGTAAATAAACTGCAATTCTTTATTCCCTGATGCAAATAAACCTATTTATTTATAACTTTACCGACAAAATAAGCGATTTAAATTAGTGGGAGGTATTCCTATATAATTAACGGATAAAATAAACCCAAAAAGAATCACTAAATAGGGTGAATAGTGTGGAATAATGTCGGTTAAAAATAGGATGTGTACGAAAAAATCAAGAAAATCCGAATTTTACCCCTTAAGTACGCTCCTGGATGACCCATTCGGTATTCATTTTAAAGCGTGATTATCCCTTTATAAGATGCTGAAAAATTTGGAAACAATTAGGAAAAAATACTGAGTGATTCAAATGTTTCGATGTCGAGGGCAAAAATAGTTTAAAAATCGAAATTTAATAAGCGATTGCTCCCTTCCTATAGAGAATGAAGAAACTAAAAAATATAGATATCATATACTTCGACGAGCTCTTTCCGATGACGTATATGGGATTGTAATTTGAACCATTTTGACCCCACGAAAAATTAAAAACCTTGAAATATTTGGGTCACAAATCTAAATTTCCAGTTTTTTCCAAATATTTCCATTTTCCCGTCATTTTTGGTTTAGGTAAATGTATTGCAAAAAAAGTATTTGAGATTTTAAATTTCACTTATGAGTCCGTTTTTCGACCTGACATTTTGTTTTCGAATTATTACGTATCAAAGAGGGGTCTGGAAATGGCATTTTTCAACCTAAAAAATCCAAAAGAATTACTTGCCATTTTCTGATCCTCACCAGTTTCAGTGGAGTTCTGAAGCTCCGGATCCCCTACAAGCTCCGAAAATTTACATCGATTTAATTCACATTTGCGACCTGTACCCGATTTCAACGGAAATCGCGGAAATTTCGACTTTGACGTTTAATAGCTCCGAAACGAAACATCCTGTATAACTGAATTTTTTACCGAAGCTAGTTGAATTATTCCTCTATCAACCTAAAAAAATCGATTTCTCTCCCTCTGACTGTTTCCGAGAAAATCAAACCTGTTCGACTTTAAGTTAAGCTTTACGTTAACGTGTAGATTTTTGCTGATCTCCTGATGTCCCTTTTCACTAAGGACAAATGGCTGCTTTTTAAATTGTAATAAATTATACCGAAAAGTAAACATTACCTCGACATCTCATTTTTTAGCAGTTTTGGTGCATTTCTCGCTCCAAGAGGCCCCCGGATCCCCAATTTCGCGAATTATCTGGATTTATTCGGAAATTATTCGGAAAAATCGAAAACAAATTCAAAATTCTTACACCCTGTATCGTGGTTATTATCAACTCCTGGATTGGGTGAGTTTAATAAAATCGCATTGTTTTGACCTAAGGAGTCTGCTGTTGCAACATGTACCACACTCTTCAAGGACATCCTTGAAGAGGTTAGAATTTTTCTTTGTTCGTTGAATAGCGTACGCCAAAAATAATAGACCTTTTGCAAGACTGGAGACTGGAACAACTTAATTCAGGGTTTTATGGTAAGTAAAACAAATCTGAAAAGCTTTGCAGTAATAAGTGTGTTTTTTTATTAGTAAATCTCTCTTGGTTAGTCTATTTTATCTGACTGTTTACTCAGCCGATACGCATATTGTTAAAAAACTATTAACATCAAATATGATCGCAAGTTTATTGTTAATTTGTATTTTTTAAACATGGTTTCCACCAAATCTAGCTGTAAATTCGAATGCAGTATGAAATATGTTCCATCTGGCATCCTGTACCCATACAAGCCAAAGGAGCAGATCCTATATCTGGAGTGAAATAAATATAAAAATTTACGGTGTTCGTGTCAGTGTGGTGTAATAAAAAAAAAATAAAATTATATTTAAATGTTTACAGAATATCTAAACAATGTATGTTTAATAATACTAAATACAAATTATTTTAAAATCATAAAGTGTGTTTCATTTGTTTGAACCTAATGAAATAGGAAAAATGAGATTAATAGAAAGGATTATTCTGTAGTCAGACGACTAGCTTAGTAGCATAGGGTCTTTGCAGGGTCGTAGATTTCTATAAGACTAAGCTGCTATAACTTCCTAAGATATATGCATAAAGTTTTTTTACAGAACACTACCATAAGTAAAACACTAAAACTCAGAAAGCCACAAACACTTACTACCAAAAGAAAACTGAACAAACAAAGCCGAAACACACGATAGGCTGCCTGGCAAAGTCAACAACATAAACACTAATGAAGCTTAATTCTTCCCTCCCAATGGTTCGGGGTTCGAAATTACAAACCCGGTTTCGGGGTTCCAGATTAAGGACGATAAACAACCTGCGACATGCTCACCTACAGACAATTTGTAATCGAGAATAAAAAAACTAACCGATCCGTCTCTGATATGCTCGTGACATTGACCCCGTGTTTTATCAATACGCATACTCCTAGAGCCGTATTCGCTTGGCAAAAATTGTATCAATTTGGATCACTTTACGACACTTCGGTGTCATTGTATCTCTTTCTACTACCCATGTTGCTGTAATAACGCATTTCGCTAAAAGTTTAAAATCAGATTCGAATCGATCCAATTGTTATCAAGCGAATATGTACCTTAAAATTGACGCTAATAACATTTAACTTGTTCCATGCTAGGTTATTTTTCCGACATTTAGCCGGCTTTATAGCTATTCCTCTTACCCCTTTTAAATTCCTTGATCTGTACATAATTATTTATTTTATCAACATTTTCGAAACTGTTAAAATCTGATAAAATTTAGTTAAATAAATCACAAAAAAAAAACAGAACAGAACCCTGTAAAAACTAAAACTACTTTTAATTCAGAATAACATGTATGTTTGGTGACCTTTTGACCTCAGTCCATCCCACACGAACTTGATTTAATTATTGCAATTCTTCCTCTAGAGTCCGATGTTCTAATCGTATTATTTAGGCAGATTTAACTACTGGATAGGATACACGTCGGATTGCAGTTTCTATTTAAAGCTAAAAAACCACCCAACCAGTGGCGTGCGATGATAATTATAAAGGGGGAAGCTATTCGATAAAAATAATTCAAAAAACTTTGTATCTACTAAAAATCTTTTTGTTTTTAACTACAGGCGACACAAACATAGTTTAAATTATTGGCCACACCCACAGAAGATGGTCCCTTAATTAGTTGCAAGCAAATGGAACTACGCCCCGAAACATCCGTAATACACTTACAGTATGCAAAAGTTTCCAAGCGAACTCGTCCAAACTAACTAAAATTCGCAGAAAGTCACAGAAAGATCGGTGCTCTGGCTATTAAATTTGCCCGCTTTAGGCGTTTTCACATTTACCGACACCAGCACCAGCACTGCCACGATCACAATACGGCGCCGACATCGACAAGACAGCGGCAGTTGTTTTTCACGTTTCCCGACCAGCACTAAACCGACGAGAGCATTAGTTTTGTCCCAAAGGCCATGATTTAACTATTTCTATTAATGTAACCACATCATACCTAGAAGTCATTTTTAACAAATACACCAATTACCCACAGCTACTTATCTTTACTGACAAAAAAAAAGGATTTTCTACTGCGAATTTTCGCGTGAATTTCGAAAACATGATCCCACTGGCTGTGACCTCAAAAGTGTTATTGCAAATACATGGCGAATTCCTGTATTGTAAGGTCATCGATATCAATAGGATGGCGTTTAATGCGTAACTCATCTAACGAAATATCCCTGCACTTAAAGTAGAAGGTTTCTAAGATCGTATACATGTATACTTTAAGCCAAAATCGATCCAGGCAGTTCTGCAACAAAAACTGCCATTTCTGTAAATTTTTTTCATATTAACTTAAACGAAAAAACAAGTGATTTAAATTAGTGAGAGGTATTCTTAAATAATTAATGGATAAAATAAATTCAAAAAGAATCACAAAATAGAAAAAACAGTGTGGAATAATGTCGGTTAAAAATAGGATTTGTCGGAAAAAAATCAAGAAAATTCAGTTTTTACTCCTTAAATACGCTCTGGATGAGCCATTCTGTATTCATTTTAAAGTCTGACTATCGCCCCTTGAGATGACGATGAAAAATTGGACATAAATTAGATAGGAATTTGAAATAGAAATTTAATCGGCGATTGATCCCTTCCTATAAAGAATGAAGAAACTACAAAATGTGGTTATCACATTATTTCGACGAGCTCTTTCCAAAGATGTACATTGGATTTTAGCTTGGATCCATTTTGAACCAAAAAAAAAATATAAACCATGAAAAATTTGGGTTAAAATTCGAAATTTCCAGTTTTCCCAAATATAATCATTTTCCAGAGGTTTTAGGCGTAGGTAAATGTAATATAAAAAGCAAGTATTTGAGATTTTAAAGTTTTACTGATCGATTCGTTTTTCAATCGCGACGTTTCGTTTTCGATTTATTAGGTCTGCACATGGCATTTTTCGACCTAAAAAAATTCAAAAATTACTTGCCATTTTCCGGTCCTGACCAGTTTCAATATAGTTGTGAAGCTCCTCTACAACCTCTGTAGTCGATTTCAACAGCAATAGCTGAAATTTGGACTTTTAATAACTCCAAAATGATACATCCATGATCCATATCATACGATTTGTGCAATAAAAAAAATACGTAAGTTTCTGGTTAGTGGCGGGTCATGAAAGACTATTAAGTACCCAGTGGGTCTAGATTAATCAAAAAGTCCTTTTTTATATAAAATGATGACTGGTTTCTAAGAAAACGCATTCGATTTCAAAATTTTGTGGCTGGTCAATTTTTATGCACGTACGTAAGTGTATAATATTATGGTCGTTCCGATGGACGAAGTATGGCTTTTTGCACATACAACCTATATGATATACAGCAGAATGATGCCATAACCCCAGATAAAACCAGACCAGATGCGTAAGACTGTCAAATATCGTGTTCAGTCTCAATGACCTTGAGGCGCGGCACTTAGGCTGCCTGCAGCATCGCTGTGCGATAGTGCAGGCGTCTGTACTATACGGCAGTTACATTACATTTGAAGAAGACACGGCAGTGGCTGTGAGGCTGTGATTTAAATTTCTAACCTCGGTCTCCGTACTAGATGCCAGACCGCCGGCGGATCGTCTCGTCAATCCTTGGCTCGCCGTCGCATGAAGTACAGGCGACATTGGAGCTTTCGCATCTGGTCTGATTTTATCTGGGCCATAACCTTAAAAGGTAAAAATTTTTCAAAAATCCATACAATATTTAGTATCATTACGTATAGATTAAATTGAATAACCTACAAGAACAATGCAGAAAGCTAAGACCAAATGTGCAGTAAAATAAGTTTAATTAAATGAGTGGAAAAGATACATACCTAGGTCCTTAAATTAAACTTGCGAGAAATCTTTAAAAAAATCATAGTACAAAACTTAGTTTTCTTTTTTACACTTGTCAATTTAAATCAATGAATGTCAAAAGATAAATAATTTGCTATTTTGAATCTCTTTTCTAACACACACTATTTAACTTGATGGGAAACAACAACGACGCGTAGCGCAACATAAACAGCAAACAAAATGGCGAATCGTCGTCTTCCTCTTCGCCAAAAAGTTAAAAACCACCCCTCTTGAGACTTGCGGTGCTATCTTAATGAATAATGTTGAAAATATTAATATGGAAAAAAATTCATTGTAGGTACCGATATGATGCCTGAATTCCTAAGCTAACAGTTTTGCGCGGGAACGGCGAACTATCTTTACTATAGATTCCGTGTACTGTGGTAAAAAGAGAAATAAGAGAAATGAAGGTATTTGAATTTTTACTTTTTTTTCACGGTTTTCAATTTTTAAAGGCTTGCCATTTAAAGTCGAATTAAGATACGCCCCTCGGGTTGTCAGTAAAATGCTTCCTTTTTGGAGACCTTTAAAATGAGGCATAGGTTTCATTAAAAAATTTTGACCTGAACTCCGTAGAGTGACCCCTCAAGGGGGTTGAAAAAGTTAAATTATATGAAAAAGTAGATTTATTAACCAATAGTATACCCCTGCAATTTAGTGTCTCTATCTTTACTAATAGCAAAAATATTTGCCCACTTTCCGGACACCCTGTATATCTAGAAACCTTAGCGCAGAATAGTTCTTCTAAAACTAATTCTAATATTTTCCCAAGAGGTCAAAGCAGGTAGATTGCGTTTCTGACCAGTCCAGCCGTGTCCAGCCTCGTTCCGACAATTAGAAAACCCCTTGCGGCCTTACCCAGATATTCCAATTTTCGTAATAAGGTAGCTTGAAAACTAATACTTTCATTTTAGAACCCTTAAGTTCTACAGAAACCGTATATATGTCTAATTAGTTTATTCGTGATTGCCCACCTTGGGAGATGACAATTTCGTAGGTCCCTCCTAAATGAAATTTAATTAGACCTAAAATATTTAAATTGGATTAAATTTGTTAAGTTAGTACTTTACGAAGTAAAATAAAAGGAAATTTGGTCGCCTCTCTAATGCCCGTTGTGTTGGGTATTACAAGTTAATTAAAACTTTGGAGGGAAATATTTCATGATAATTTATATAATATACAGTTTTCGTCCAAAAAACCGTTGCGGTTTACTTTCATTATTTTATATAGGCTTTGTAAGATTGTTTGGGTGTGCTTGGGTTTTGCTTGCGTTGGTCCTTGGTTGGGACGCCGTAACGTCAAATTCTGTAATTTAAATAAAATTTACAATAATTTTTTTTTTAAATACATTAAACAAACAGCTTTGCCGATGAGACGCATGAAACAGTAATATAGCAGTAAAAAGACAGACATTAAATCAATGGTAGGTTACGTTCGCTGTTCCTGAACGACTACTATATTTAGTTCAATGCTTTTTTATTTTTTTTACATTTATTGTAAAAAAATCCTTTGCTAACTTTGTAAAGCGTCATATAGAATCTCAACTTGTCTCACATATTAATCCACACACCGAGTGAATGTTTTAATTATGATGTCATTGTCCTCGTGACACGTCGCGGCATCATCGTCACCTTTGAAGTGGCGCATATGTAAGTGTTCTATAATTATTACCCTCACGCTTTGCTCTTCGGCTTTTGCATATATCAAAGCTTAAGCACACACAAGTGTACTAAATCTCTAACTTGCTGGAGTCTGACTTTAAAACGCTGAGGCTTATTTATTGCCAGTAGTATTGAGCTATTTTTGAGTTTCAAATTATCCACAAATTAAATATCAATCAGAATTAAGTAACACCGTTTTCAACCAACAAACACACCAACAAAGAATTCTATAATTAAAAATAAAACACTCTACTTGAATGCAGTGGCGGCTCGTGACTTTTTTATTTGGGGGGCACAAATACAAATCAATAAATAATAACTCCTTAAAAAATTGTAAAACAGTCTTTTGTAATAAATATTGCACTGAGTTTATTTCTGATTCCAGTTTTTAGAAACGGCGGATCGGGAAAACCCAAAAGTAAGAACAAAACAAAATACACAGTACTAGAATTACTAGTAATACTACGCACTAATGCACTACTAATCAGTAATAAACTATTTAAATAAAAAAAAATATCCCTCAACTGATCACAAAAAAAAATTATTAGGCCTTCACGTGTCAATATATCAAGAAAACTAAACATAAAATTGTGCAATAATCTCTTCCGCCCGCCGCGCCAAGGACAACGCCGCTCGAAATCCAAACAACAAACAAGTGCCAGGAGACACGAAATATTGTGCCCATCGAGATGCCGATAGCACGCGATTTTAACCCTAATTCTCCAATGCGTAGACCGGCGTCGCCACCAAAATTGATGATGAAATTGGGACAAATCTGCTGTGACCCCGGAGATAAGTTTTGATCGCCGGCGGTCGCGTTCGCCGTGGTGTGACATCCATGGAAAGAGGTATTGACGCGCGGCGGTGTATTATTTCTTTTTGACTTTTGATAAAAGATTTTTTATTTGTCGAAAATCTAGAGTGGGCACGTGCACTTGTGCCCTTTAGGACCAGCCGCCACTGCTTGAACGTATCGCAAACTTCTATATTCGCAAGATGTCTTAATCTCATGGTAAGAATAATTTTTTTTGTGATATTTTGTTGATCCAATAATGCGCGTTTCTTGGAAAAAGAACGTAATTTCTTTGCAGAAGAATAATATTTCCCTAAAGAATAAAATACTACACAGAAAAAACTGCTATGCTATTTTCAATAATAGTACTATTTTTGACCACTGTCACAGTAGTTATATTAAAGTTAATACTGTCTCAACAAAACATCATTGAAATAATAAAAAAATATTTCTTTAAATATAGACTTAGAATTGGACTTCAAAAGTATAACTACTTCTTTGAAAACTATAGTACCATTATTTCAGTGACCAAAATACTATTGGAATCCAATAAATTTCTAATATTCCTTGGAGTGTAGAATTGTTACAACCAAAATATTAAACTATTTGATTGGAATTCTTAAATATAATTGGGCGAAATACCGCTATTTGTAAGCGGTGTGACTTAAATTACACTATATTTTATTAAACGAACAATAACTACGGTTTAAATAAAAAGTTTTAAAATTAAGTCAATAATCCTTATATCATTTCAATTAAAATAAACACTCCTTTAACACTCCTAGAAACTTTTTAGCGAATTTACTAATTATCGCGAGATAACGAATATTCTTCTTTATAGAAAAGGATGGAATGACAATACAGACTGCCAGATTTAAAGATTCAAATTCCATATGTAAAGGCTTTTGAATGTGATTTTTTTTTTACTTTTGGAAAGTAACCAATAAAGGTATTTTTTTCGATGACGTATTCAAAGTGCCTTAGCGTAAGTTAGTATAGTGTTTAACCTTTATATAATGGATAAATCATCTATTAAACAAAGAACAATTTAGATAATTTCACTTTGTAGAAAATTCAGCGTTACTCCTCATCTGGTACAGGCTGGAGATAGACCCAAGAGGGGGAGTGTATAGGGAAAAATATTAAGAATGGTCTAGGTACCAAGGAAAAGATTAAGGGGATAGTCTTAAACTGACCGTTGCGAAGGTGGTCTAATTTGTGTAAAATGAAGTGTTTCGGTAACATCCGTTAAAGACGCGTTCGCGTGTTTTCGCGTCGTGTGAGAACTTAATTAACATGTATTCAGGGGCTTAATCAATTTAACTAACTAAGGTGTTATTATCATTTCAATAATCTTTTTATATCTTTTCAATTCGAGTTATATTGTATTGGTAAACGCTTGTCCAGATCATTGTTCAGTTCATTCTTTGGATTGTTCTTTTATATTTTATATCTTTATTTTTTGTCTATTATTATATCATTGTTTGTACAGCATATTTTCATTTATTTTGCTAA
The DNA here is from genome assembly GCA_963971165.1 of Philopedon plagiatum. NCBI lineage: Eukaryota > Metazoa > Arthropoda > Insecta > Coleoptera > Curculionidae > Philopedon > Philopedon plagiatum. The sequence goes on along the minus strand of OZ020191.1, from coordinate 131,680,964 downwards.
TATATATCTACTTCTTATATAAAAGTCAGGGGATTTATTTAATGGCAAGATAGACATATTAAATATTAAGTTCAAACTTCGTTGGCCCGTCGCCGTCGGTGTCAAGAGGGAGACGGTGCGACATGAGGATTCTGTAGATGGCGAACACTTCTAGTACATCGATCTTCAAATGGCGATAACTTGAGTCTTCTAGATCGGCTGCTAGGTTTCGGTTTGAGTAGCATAGCACTAATATTCACTAACTTTGGCTTCCTTTCATTTGAATATGACTGTGACCGCAAGAAGACATATTTGTCAAATGTATCGTTTAATCTAGCTTAATTTATAAGAACCCACAGAGCGGAATATTGTTACAGGTTCATTTGGCTTAATCTGACAGATAAAAAATGATTCAATCTGTGACAAGATAGAAATAGGTTTAAATTATAAAAATTGTAGATTTGTAGAAGAACCATCAGGAAATGTAACTGAATTAACGGTGGAACATCAAATTAGCGAGGTTGGAACTAACCTTTTGTTTTTTTCAGACGGCTTGCCATATTTTTTTGATTTTTAAATCCCACTCGCTATTCTATGTTAACTCACCTACACCGATAAATCGACTGTTTTCCTATAATTTTGAAAAATAAAACGAAACTCAAGCAACCCTTTATACCCCTCGTATATGAGTTAATGCAAGTCGTATAGGGTTTCCATCGAAACATTGACAATCTCAGTCACTCAAAGAAAGATAATATCGTTCAGATTCACCAGGAAGGTTCAAGATTTAGCACTGGTTCAAATTAAGATCTTCTAGTTGATCAGTTATGTTTTTGTCCCGTCATTGTTAATAAGTCGTCATTAAAAACTTATGAATTATTGTGATATTTCAGCGATTTGCTTGGTTTCCAAATGATTTTCATCTTGGAACGGGTTGCTAGAATGAATTTAGTTCTATCATTGATGAAAGTACGTACCAAAATTGCCCTTTTCTTTATAAATTTGCGAAAAAACTCAGGAACAAATCCATATTCTAAAACTTAGTTGTCTTATTCTTACACTTGTCAATTCAAATCTTTTGGTTATCAAATTAGATCAGACTGGCGTTGGAGAATCTGGCCGTTTATTATTAGTTTATTTATTAAGGGCTACAGTCAGCAAGAAAAGGTTTATACAGGGTTTGGCAAAATGAGCTCCTACATTTTAGGCTTTAATTAAAAGGCCACATTAAATGCTATTTAGATTTTTTTTAAAGAAAGTGTATACTATGCCATTTTATTTAGTTGTGAAAATTATTACAGAGTACAAGTGGCGACCATTCTGTTCGATACACATTTGTAGCTGATCTCTGAAAATTTATATCACTCAAGCAGTCATTTGAGGTGATATTGCTGCAATTTCTTAGCGTATTGCTGCTTCCAATTAGACAATCGTACTGGGATGGTGTTCAAAGACCTTATCGTTTAGGTAGCCCCAAAGGAAAAAGTCGCAAGGAGCAGGATCGGGTGAACGCGCATCGACATGCTACGCAATTTTCTGGAACCAAAACTTAGAGAACTTGAACATCCGGATGTGTGGTTCCAACAGGAATAATAAAATGGAGCTACGGCTCATAAGGCAAAAACGTCAATGGACGTTTTTAGGGTAATGTTTACAGAACACTTAATCTCGTTACGTGGAGACGTTGCGTGATACAAACCTTCAGAAATCAGCTACAAATGTGTATCGAAAATAATGGTCTCTGTTATTTTCAAAACTGAATAAAAAACATGGCATAGATATACTTTCATTTGAAAAAATTAAATTATAAATAGCATTTACGAAAAATGTGGGAGGTTATTTTGCCGGACCTTGCATATTTTAAAATATTCTTTTTCTAATGTTGACATATACAGTAACACTTTTTAAAACAGATGACATTTATGAAACATCTTACTTTTTGTAACTAGTTACGGAAAGTAAAATATTTTACTTTCCGTAAGCAAACCTAACTGATGCATGGTGACGAAATATTAATTTCATAACTAGTTTAAAAAAATGAAATACAAAAATATAAATATTTCGTATTTCTTTCTTGACTTCTTGGGTACAACAGACGATGGCGCGTTTTGACTTTGAGCTGTCTCTTCAATATTACTTGGGGTTTCGGAATCGGATATTTTCAATATTTTTAACACAAAAAATTTAATTTGTGACGCGACACTTCTTTACAAATAAAACTTCAAAACGACATCATGAGAACCCAGACAACTATCTACTAGGTACCTACTAGGCTAGATGAGACAAAATTTCTCCGTCTAATGCCTACTTAGATGTTTTGATACAATAATTAAAATTAATCGTTCAGATTCACTAAGAAAGATTAAGATTTATTACTGGTTTAAATTAAGATCTTATAGTTGATCAGTTATGTTTGACAGGTTTTTGCTCTGTCATTGTTAATAAGTCGTCATTAAAAATTTGTGAATTATTATGATATTTCAGCGATTTGCTTGATTTCCAAATAGTTTTCATCTTGGAACGAGTTGCTGTAATGAATTTAGTTCTATTATTGTTGAAAGTACTTGCTAAAATTGTCCTTTTCTTGATAAATTTGCGAAGAAGCTCAGAAATAAGTTCATAGTATAAAACTTAGTTGCCTTATTCTTACACTTGTCAGTTTAAAACTTTTGGTTGTCAAATTAGACCGGACTAGCGTTGGAGAATCTGGCTGAATAATTTTATTTACATATTTTTGTCAAAATTAGAAAAAAAAAACTTGTGAAACACGTTAGGAATAAATGCATAACTCGTATAATTTTCTGGTGTATTTTAATAAGATTTATTTCTTCCACAACATCGTTTTTTGAATAACGTATTTTTATAATTATTTGAAGGAATTTCCGGTGGTTTAAAACCCTCAAATTAAGCTACAGCAATAATTTGTAAGGTTATAGAGACCATGCTATTCCTAATGCCGGTAATATACTAAAGTGTATAAGATAAACCGTGATAAGCTTATCCTGTACAAGGAAGGGGTCAGCAAATTACATGGTGCCACTAAGAGCTCCTGACCCTCAAGGCAAATCTCCGGTTTCATCCTAAATGTAAATTTTTCATAGGATGGCTTAAACTGAGGTTGTTTACTTTGATCCTAAATACGGCTTTAGTTAGCTAAGAATATATTAATCAGCCTGAATAAGGACGTTTAGTTATTTAGTTTGTGTACTGAATTTACGATGCCTTTTATCGAAATCGGATTTTGAGGAACGTACATAGGTATATAATTTTTACTTTTGCAATTTAGAGTTAGAAAAGTGTTGCAGAATGGCAACTTTGATCATTTTAATGAAATTTTAATGAAATAATTTGATTCAAGTCAAAAATTTTTACACAACACAACAACATAGTCTATTATTGATTTACTGACTGGCTCTTTGATACTATATTAGTGTTTTTTGTGCGAATTGGCGGAATCAATACTTTAAGAAAGTATATCACAATATACAGGGTGTCTGAAAAGTCTTAGTAGGGGCAAATATGTTTGCTATTAGTAAAGATAGAGCTTAAATTACGTAAAAAAGGAAATTTATTAATCCATAAGATACACATTAAATTTCTCTATCTTCCCTAAGAGCAAAGATATTTGCCCATACTAAAACTTTTCGAACACCCTGTATATTATGCTAAAACTTTTTTAATCTTGTTTGTAAAAACTTTGCTTTTAGCAGTGGAATTCTTGGAAATTTGCAAGCTTTATTTCAAACTGCTGAACTTAAATAAAAACAAAAAGAATGAGAAAAAAACAAGAAAATTCGCGTTTAACGATAAGATTATCGCGTTTTTAAGTTGTTCTTTATTTGAAAACAATGTTAGCCCGAAGTAGAAAGTTTTTCATAGACTATTTTCTTCGTTTTAATTCCAACCAATCACAAGCGACAATTTTCGTGTTAAAAACGATTTTTAAGTGGAAAAATTGTTTGAGAACTTCTGTCCATAATTTATCCGGGTTTTCCCCCATCGGCAAAATATGACGAGCAGATGTGCTAAAAATTATAGACGGAGAAAAGTAATATTACCAATGTATGTGCTGTATGTTTTATCAGGAAATAGTCCTATAAGATACATCTAATTTCTCCTACGAAAAAATTCCAAAAAATAAAATGCTAGGCAATTTTTTTAGCAAAAGGGATTGTGCAGGTGGAAAAATCCCTCGCCACCAACTCGGATTTATATACCACCAGCACTTATGCCATTTGATAATAAAAGTTTCTGAGCAACATATTTTTTTACAATTTTGAAAATTTCTGACATTGGAAAGTAGCTTTATTATGGTTTTGGCCTTTAATTTTTGAAACCAGAGGACCTCGCCGATTTTTATTTCTTTCAACTTTAGGAAACTCAGCCAGAAGACGATAGACTTAAAAAAAAATTCTGATTACCTTCTCGAAAATTATTTTACAGCTAATTCGAAATTTCCACCCTATTCGGGCTGATGCCTCTGCTGCGTTAAAGAAAACTATCAATACTTGCGAATCGTTCCAATCACATTTTAAAAAGCGTCCTTGTATAGTCCGCCCAAGATATCTGCAACCGCGGCAAAAGAATTTAAAGAATGCAAGAGAAGGCTTAAACACCGTTACCAATTGTTTGAAACCCAGTTTTGAAAAACTGTTTAATTTTTCGTTAATAAGACTTAAACTTTTCTTACCACATCTGGTTTACAAACAAATTTGCAACGTTGTTTAAGCCGTCCCTTGCAATCTTTAAATTTTTTTGCCGATTGCAGATATCTTGGGCAGACAATACCAAACGCATCCTTCTTTGTTTTTGTAAATGCACTTCGTAATGTACAAACCAAAACCTATATCAAATGCAATAGAATTAACCAAACTCATAAATTTAAAACCATAGCCACTAAGAAACGTCTAGATTTTATTAATATTGAAATTACAGAATATGAAAATAATAATTTGTTAAAACTGCAATATATCTAATAATGTACCATTCTTATGTTTGTCATTGATTAAAATTATAATTTGTAATATTATGTTTTCCTTATGTATGATGTAGGGGAGACCGGTGACAATTGTAACAAAAAACACATCTGATTTTTTACAACCTTACCTGTCAGTTATAATTTATTGATTTTTTGTTTGAGGATGTCCCCGAGGTTTGTAAGTAACCTAATAAATTCAGAATGTAGAAAAAATATCTAGTTTCTTGTTTAGAACATATAATTCAAGTCAATGACAAGTGTTTCAATTGACACCCGACTGGTGGCAATTGTAACGGACACAGGTGTCAGTAGTAACAGTAGTAATAACATTAAAAAATAAACAAAGAGTTACACAAATAAAAAAGTAGTTTTTTTTCTGTTCTGTTCTGACAAAAATATACCAAAAAAAACACGACAAACTCGTAACAATCTGTATTAGTAACTTCTATTAAAATATAAATAACAATAGTTGAAAATATACAAGTGCAAAGTAAAATATTCTTTTAAAATGAAAAATGCTAGATAAGAAACGTGGGTATGTTCACATTACTAAAATACCTTACTCTTCACCTGAGTTAAGTATATCGTTCGTGCGGAAGAAGGCTGTTTAAACTCCAAATGTTTGGCTTACTCTTATGGGAAAAATTTACAAATTACTAATTTTAAGTTAATATACGAGTATTTTTTCTTCCGTATGCACGGTATGAGGTCTCTACAAATGTTTGGTTTCATATTGTAAAGCGTTCTATAAAGAAATACATTATGATGATACACACTTTTTACATTGGTTTCACTTGTAACATGTTACAATCGTCACCTTTATTCATGTTACAATTGACACCAAAGGACATATATGATTTGTTTACATTATTAAACTATGTAATCTAATTCCTAATGTGTTCTTATTATAAGATTATATAGTCAATATAATCCATATTTCAGTGGTATATTTTAAATATGTATTGAAAATATGGTTAAGAAATTATTTACAAAAGAAAATAAAAATAAATACTTACTTTTCATGTTGAAAGTCACGCTTCAGATCATAACAACAGTACTCATCAGAATTCTTAAAGCAACTAACACTATAAAGAAAGATCTGTCAACAACCGTTGAACATGAGTATCTCGGTTCGCGATAATCCGGCAGATGGCGGACGTATACTGAATGTTACAATTGACACCTGTTACAATTGTCACCGGTCTCCCCTATAATAGCTGAAAAAAATAAATTTTAATATAAAGATTACATAACTCTATTTTTTGCGAGCTGAAGCATAAGAAATTATTCGTGTCTAGAATTTAACCATTTTAAAAGGGTATATTTTAAACTCTGTGCCGAGTTTGACTATTTCTGTTTTGAATACCTGAGGCATGTGCCGACTTCCTATTACCCCAAGTGATATAATTATACAATCAGACCATATTCTACATTCGGCAACATCGCAATGATAAGAGATGCATATCGCGGGGACGGATTTTAGTTCGATTCTGATTTGGCAAAAGCGAAAATCGTGCTGCGTTGCCAGTTCACATAGCATCACCATTTTTATCATAAGAATAAATAATAATCCATAACGCGCCTACGATGCCCATTTTGCAAAAGATGAGGAAGAAGGAAATAATTGCGGTCTCTGTCAGTTATGACGCTCATGGCATTTTCTTGCTTAATTCTTACTTTACATTCGAAAACCTGTTTTTAGAAAAATTGTTTTTCAAGAAATTTTCCTGGTTCCACGGTAGGTTATTTGCAAAGGTTAACCTAAAAATTAAATATCCAGAAATTTTTAATTGTTAAAAATGTGTCCCTTAGCTTTAAAAAATTTATAATTGAAAAGAATCCTCATTAGGTACTTTGAATATCTAAAATCCCGAACGTTTAATTATATAGGTAATTAATTCCAGTCAAGGATCTTTTTATTACTAAATTAAAAAAAAGTTTGTAATTACCGAGCGAGGCGACTCCCTCCCTCTATGTCAATATCATTACTTGGAACAGACGATCTCATTAAATAACATTCAAAGGCTCGAAATACCTTTTTTAAGGTAGAAAGTATGTGCCAAAGAATTTCATGAACTTTGTTTTTGCGTCGGACTGCGAGATTTTAAAATACCTACATTTTTAAAATGTAATAAAAAAAGTATTACAAAAAAATATCTTATTTGCTGAAGGATTTCAGACCAGGAGTTGTTGTTTTTAAGGAGCGAATTTCATTTATCTGTCAAAATAGACATTCTATCACTAAAATGACAAGTTTTAGTTGTTGATTTAATCCAATCAAAATAGGATTACGCGATGATCATGCACCAGTGTGATTATCTGATAATCGTACTAGTTTTTCTGTAAAAAATTGTATTTGTAGAAATTAACTGCAAGTAGCTTCTGTTTTATTTTTTGCTGTAGTTGCAAAATACGCAGCATAGTTGTAAACAACATATATTTTATATTTACATTTTTTTAATAAGCTTAACGAATTGACAGATATTTATATCAAATTATTAAGACTGCCCACCGTGAGTGATGCTTCAGTAGCATTACACCGCGGGGAACTCGGTCGCAGCAGCAATTCAGTTTAGCTCTGCCGTCGTGTGTAGTTGCTGATTTGGTAGTTCGTAATATAAGTAAAAGGGTGCAGTAACACGCGACTGCTCAGCGCAAAGTATCAGAAGGTTTATTGGGACTTTCCGGATTTAAATATAATGGGTCGCAAATATTATGTGTGGTTTGTCAGCGAAGCTTAACGGTTTTAAGAAATCTTTATGTATAAGGCACGTGAACAGTGCAACAAACAGTAGCGTGCAAACAATATAGGCAAAAAAGCACTGCCTACCCTAGGAACAAACGGTACAAAATTAATTTTTTTTATGTATTTTTAAATTTTTATCCGTGTAATATCCAGCTTTGGCAGCTATTATTCTATTAATTAATATTGTAGAGGACCAAAAATTTAATTATATATCATTTCTACTCCCACGTAACGCCTTCCTTGTACTATTAATCGTAAATTAGATCGCTGTATAAGCATCCCATATCCCATAAGACCGTCTTGAAAGCATAGAGTTTGCCTCATATTACGTTCTTATGGCAAAGCAAAAGCAGTGCTTTATACGAGTAGAGTACTTTTGGACCACCCTGTATATTAGTATCGATATAACATCAAAATTGTTGCAAATTTCTAGTGGTGCGTTATTATTACAGGGCAGGGTAACGTGAGTTAAAGCGCCCTGACTACAACAAAGACATCCATAAAATGTTTGGTTTGTGGTAATATCTAACTTCACTGTCAATTTCAGAACAAATAACAGATTTGTCGATAAAATCTTTAAAGAAAAGCCACATGTGTTCCGACGGCGTCTGACCCCATTTTCTTGACACAACTTTTTAATAAAATCAATATCCGCTTCTTTTGAAAAGTTTAATTTCCGGAGCTTTTTGTCTGTTTATATTAAGACTTAGAAGCACAATGGGAAAATGTGATTTTTGTTTTAATAAATCAAAACATAATTATTTTACGAAATGTAAGCAAGGGGGAAAGGGGCCGAACGTAATGAAGGGCCACGTATTTGATGTTTGGCAGTAACAGTTTTTCTGCATTTTTTCAATACAGCTGATAAAATGGTGTACAAATTTATTCAAGTACATAAGTGTTCAGTTTTTGACTGAAAAATTGTCATTTTGCATATAGCAATAATAATCTTTAATTTTAGTTTTTGTTTCAATTTAAGAAGCTATTTAAAATTATTTTCTTTTTGCTTCCTGTTTTGTATAGGGTTGCCACCTTTTTAGAATTGAGAAAAAGGACATTGGAAAAGGCGGGAAAATCGCTTTCACTATTTTATCAGAAACTGTATTTTTGGGTTTGGTTTTGGGGAAAATAATAAACATAGATTTTTAAAAATAAATATCTATTTTTTAGACTTAAATCTATATTTTTCATTTGATTTTGCAGCTTATAACATTTTTTTCTCATTCTTTATCGTATGATTCATTACATGTCTGCTTAAAATTAATGGTAAATTCAAAAGTTCAGTTTTATTTAAAGTAACTATGCACCTCTTTCTTTCATCTCGCCTCTTAATGCCAAAAATAGAAAAATTCGCTCTTCGACTATAGGTTGTGGTTATGTTTGTTTTGTTCTCTTCTCTCTTCTTTTTGATGATGAGGTTGATGGACTTCAGGCGAAACGCACGTAACGTTCATCGACGCGGACGACGTAACGATCGTCGACGATGCTCTCAGCAGTCTCGAAATATTACGTAACCATTTGAAATCGACTACTAATTTTAGAATTTATTGTAATTGCGAAAATGCGCTAGCAAGGTCGTCTGAATATCAGTTTGGGCTTTGAAAAGGAGATTTTAAGCTACAAAAAAAATAAAAGACAAAACTCCTTAAAAAGGACCGTCCTTTCCAGAAAAGAACAGGTGGCAACCCTAGTTTTGTGCCCTGTTAGTTTTCCTACTTTTGGGGTTTTTATAGTTGACTTAAAACTTTGGCTTCTCATTTAATCTTTGAAATAACTGCTAAATCTTTATTTATGGATAATATCAATATTCTAATAAAACCTGATAAAAATATCAAATTAACGAGGTGACTCTCTGGTGGTCTCTCTTACAAGCTGCTGGAGGATGCGTGCGAGATGCGCGATTTTAGAATCAGTAGACTAAAGGTAGTACTCACATGGGTGAAACTTGATTTGAAGAAGTGGAAACACAACCGTTACACCACTAGTACACCACCCTACCACTACGTGGCACTGCAGGATAATTTTTCTGCAAGTAGGCTACCATCATTTCACTCGTTCGTTGAACTTTTAGACAGTTGACGTGTAAACTGTTTGTCAAATTTTTCCGGACATGCTGATGCAATAAATATTTTATATTTTTGAACAATTATTTCCTTCCCTATTTTTTGTGTTTTTTTGCAACTGTTGCAAATTTTAGGATGGTTTTAGGATTTCGTCACACAAGTATGTATGTTACATATGTTTTTTTTCTAAATATCCGGTATTTATGCCTGATAGACATCGTTGCCTGCTAGGTTTGAACAAAGTTATAAATTAAAAAAAAATATTTCTGTACTGATGAAGTTTTTGGTTTTTAATGTGCATAATGATAATAGGTAGGAAGAGCACAAATTTCTGTAGTCGAGAGAATAGCATGTGTGCTTTTTTATATATTTTGATTTATGACCTTTTAAGGTCGGGGTTTTATATTGTTAATAGTCCTTTTTGTTTCCCTGATTCGTTTGGCTTTTAGGATAATGCTTTTAAAAATCTATTCTGATGGCCTGTCCATGGACATAGATTTGAACATTAGAATTAAAAAAACGAAGAAAAAGTTGAAATCCATTTTAATGCCATATTATCACTTATCTCCCTTTATTTTTAGTGTATGGCCTTTACCTCTCTATAAAGTTGAAAAATTCAAATCCAGTAAGTTAAATTGATAGGTTTTTTGCTAATCATTTTTTCTCTTGCATAAACTTCGCGAGCATTTACCATCTGAACAGAAAGTCCAGAGCAGCATAGTATCAACAACACATTTTAATTCAGATTGGTTTGATTGAGACCAAAAAGAGACCAAATCTTTTATTTCCTTTTTCTCTTGTGGAAACAAAGGTTATATAAACTTTAGGCCTGGGGGGGGGGGTTGTGAACGCCCAACACTCCCCCCCCCCCCTGAATAAGCCACTGGGCTTTATAAGTATCAGTATCTGATTGTTAAAGACTATTACTGATTTTTATAGGTAACTTCCTATAAAATATAATTTAATCAGTAAAATTGTCAATGTATAGCTGGTTTTACTGTATACGAGTATATCATATTTTATTGTGTCATACGAAAAAAAAACAATAAACTGTCTTTAAAACAATCAAATACTGGCTTGAAAGCAAATTAATTATCACTTTTAAACTACCCGCCACGCTTTCTAAAACATTCGACCCGAATTAATTTATACAGTGTCTAGTATTTAATATTGTAACAATTATTTATTTGCTTAGGCAAGTCAGTTCTACTGGAATATGTTAAGTTTTATTCGAAAAAATCTGGTTGGATTTGTGTATTGGCAATTACATATTAAAGTGAACATATTTCCATCCTATTTATTTCTTCCATGAAAGCGTAAATAAAAGTAATAACTTCTTAAAAGTAATAGGATTTTTATATTTTCAACAGCTTTGCTGCTGCTATCAGTATCGCCTACTTACTACTGAGAAATCTCATTAAAAACATTCAAAGGAACGAAACTACCTTATTCAAGGTTTATGAAAGGTAGGAATATTTTATTTTGATTTTCTTTTTGATTTAGAGAAAATAAGGATCTAATTTAGTACCAGGGAGAAAATATGCGGATATGTTCCAGACATCTAACTTGGGTAATTTACGTCATGGTAAAATTTTCTTACGTTTAGCTGTTTCCGTTCTGGTCTTAGCTAAACCTCGCCCTTAAATTTGTTTTTTATAACCAACAGCTTTATTGTAACTGCTATAGTGTCTCTAATAAAGTCGATTATTATTATTATGATTATTATTACGTTCGAAACACTTTTTCTATTTTTGTCTTTGTTAACCAATATAAACGTAAGAAATAAATATGCATATAAATGTCGTTAAATGCATATCCGCTAATTAATGGTACACAGCAAACCACAGATTATTTATGTAAAAACATTAGGATTTAACCTTACTTTTTTTACTTTTTCGTGTCCGGAATAGCCTATTTATAATTTCTCGGCCCAGTATTGGGCCACGTCCAATGCTCTGGGTTTGCTTAGCCAAAGATCGTCCAAGGTGCAGTTTGCGGGACAGTTAGTGCAGGTTAGAAGATGTTCCATATTTTGTACTTCTCCACAGTCGCACTTGTCGTCAGTAGGTTGTGTCAGGCCCCATTTGATTAGGTTGGTTTTCACGGGGGCAACCCCGGTTCTAATGCGGTTTAGCATTTTCCACGTCTTGAAATTACATAAGACACCGTTAGGAGGATTTTCAGTTAGAGGATAGCTTGGAGGGGGTTCGTCCAGGGTGCCTCTAAGGAATCGGTGTCTGGATTTTAATCTTTGAGATCCGCAATAGCTTCCAAAAAGAGGGTGGCGATCATCGAAGGTTTTCTTGAATTTCTCACCGAATTCGTGCGCCGCCCTGCGTGAGTTGGGGCTGCTGAAGCCTGACGCCCGGTAGAGCTTTGGCAGGGGTGTTGGTTTCATACATCCTGTAACCAGCCTGCAGGTTTCGTTGAGGCTTATGTCAACCTTCTTGGCATGCGCCGATCTTGACCAGACAGGGCTTGCGTATTCCGCTGTGGAGAAGCAGAGTGCTTGAGCGGTGGTTCTAAGAACGGAAGGCTTGGCGCCCCATTTACTGCCAGACAGTTTTCTTAGAATGTTGTTTCTTGATGCTACTTTTTGGCGGGTTTTTTCGCAGTGGTATTTGTATGTTAGGGATCTGTCAAGTGTCACCCCGAGGTATACTGGCTTCTCTGTGTGCTCGAGGGAGATTCCGTTCCAAGTGACATTAAGTTTACGATTTGCCAGCCGTGTGTGGAGATGGAACGCACAGACTTGAGTTTTGGAGGGGTTTGGCTTGAGAGAGTTTTTGTCATAATATAGAGACAGTGTCCAATGTGTTCTCTAGCTTTGTCTCCACTTCCTCAAATGTTTTTCCTTGTGCTGTCATGCCTAAATCGCCAGCGTATACGAAGTGTTTTGTGCCCTCGGGTATTGGCTGGTCATTTGTGTAGATGTTGAACAAAATCGGCGCTAGAACACTTCCTTGGGCAAGGCCATTTTTCTGATTTCTCCAGCAACTTTTTTTGCCTTCTAGGGTGACGTAGAATTGGCGGATTTGCTGTAGCGATTCTATTATTTTAACCAGTTGGTAGTCTCGGGTGGTTTCGTAGATTTTAGATAACAACTTGCGATGGTTTACGGTGTCATAGGCAGCGCTTAAGTCGACTAAAACTAGACCAGTTATTAATTTATTTTCGTAACCCTCCTCTATGTGTTCCGTGAGTGCTAGAACTTGATTGGTGCAGGATTTACCTGGTCTGAAGCCAGCTTGTTGAGGTATGATTTTTGCGTCCACGATGTTGCCGATTCGGTTTAAAATCAGCCTCTCGTAGAGTTTAAAGAGGTGGCATAGAAGTGAGATAGGACGATATCTTTTTGGTAAGTTTGGGTCTTTTCCTGGTTTTAGTAGCGCTACTACCCTACGCTACTTCCACAGTTTGGGGACCCTAAATGCCTCTCGACAGGTGATAAAGAGCTTCAGTACCCAGCCTCTGGCGCCCATGCCGAAGTGCTTGATCTGCTCAACGCATATATCGTCGACTCCAGCCGCCTTACCGTTTTTCATTGTGTTTATACCTTCGTTGAGTTCTTTCATAATAAATGGGGATGAGAGGTGATTGATTTCTGTGTCGATGTTGCGCTGGAGTTTTGTTTTCTGACATTTCTGAGCGGGCTTACCGTTTAGGAGAAGTTGGTGAGCGACTTGGTTGCCTGTTACTCTAGCGGGCTCCTGGTTCTGTTTCGGGTCGCCGCTGATCTTTTTGATCAGGTTCCATGCTATTTTACTGCTATGGGTCATATCCATTTTTTCCAGGGTTTCGATCCATTTCTTTTGCCTTGATTCACTTAGTGCTATCATAAGAGTTGAACCGCAATTTATTGTTTCTTCGCTGAAAGGGTCGCTGGAGTACAGCTCCTCATATCTTGCCATTATGTCTTTGGTGTTTTCGGTTAGCCCTGGGATAAAGTTTTGCCTACATCCTCTTGGAATGTGTTTCTTTGGCACTTTACGTAGGGTTTCTACAAAGTGCGTGTAATTCTCAGGTATAGGGTTTAGCTTTACGACTTTCTCATCTAGTTCTTCGGTAAAGTCTGACCATTCAGCCTTTTTGAAGTTAAACCTCCTTCGGAAGGGTATTTTGGTTGATTTTATTGCTGAGAAGACCTGGACACCAATAGGTCTATGCTGGGTTTTTGGAAGTGCCTCGTACACGTTCTTGATGCAGCAGTCCAGGATGTTTTTACTGACGAAACAGTTGTCAGGGTTTAACCAAACTTACCTATGTTAAAAAGCTGATAATAATTGAGATACAGGGTGTCAAAGTTTAAAGTTTATTTTCGATTTTTATTAAATAACTTTGGAAAAAGCCAACGCTTGTTCACGAAATTTGGTATTGGGAAGTTTTATAGGATGGGGAATTTAAATGTATTTAAATTTTTGATGTAGATTGTAAAGGGCGCTATCTGCAACATTTTGCGTATGTTCACAAGGTCTTGCGCCTTAATGTATTCATTCATCTTCCATCTTTATTAGGTAAAAAACGTATCCCTCTAAATGTCGCTTCGAGTAACCGGTTTCAATATATTTAATTTTAAATTCTTCAGTGCGCAATAAACAAAAAACATGGAAAATTCCGTACTGCTTTGTTTCCAGATAATTAGGAACAATAGCATGGAAAAAATAAGTTGTTCTTTGATTCCTTTTATTTACTAAGTGCAGTTTTACTAACACAAATATTTTTACTTAAATACATAACAGAAACAATTAATAAAAAAAAATGTCTGTTTTCGACAATAAATGTTCAAAGTGATTTTCATTCACTTCGAACCACTTGAGTACCCGTTTACTGAACGCGGCCGCCTCATTTTAAAAATAACTGTTCGTTTCGAAGCGACTCCACAGCATTCTCATTTTGTGGCATAATAATTCTTCTCGGGTATTCACTGCTCCCCATACACAAAAATCAAGAAGATTGAAATCGGAGTTTCGAGCCGGCAAAAGCATCTGGCTCCCACGATCTCTTCAGCGATCAGGAAAATGGGTATTTAGGTATCTGACAGGTCTAGAGAAGTGTGGCGTTGCTCCATCCTGCATGGACAACATATTGTATTGTTTTAGTTAGAGGAAAGTTATCTAAATAATGAAATAACTGAGTTTATAAAAAATTAATAGACCGTTCCCTGTTTAAATGAGTGAAATGATAAGGATAAAGCCCCTCCAATTCCTACAGGAATGCGTCTTGTTCTTAATTTAGGGTTTTCAGCTACGCGGACCAGAATTTCGTCTTCCTGCTTGGGAGTTAAAATCTTCGGACGTCCCGCGAAATCTCTTTTTGGGCTAAACGAACTCTCCCATTCTGTCGTAAAGATTCTTGAAAATCTTAAAATTCGGTTGTCTTCGATTTGGGTACATTTCGAAATATGTTCGATGAGCTCTACGTCCATTAAAATTTTCCTGCGCATATACGCATACCAGATCTTGCATCTCTTCGTTAGAAAACAAATTATGTCTCGGCATTTTGTCCTTAACTTAAATACATTAAATTAAATAAATATCTTTCAGAAATTATTAAAAAACAACCCAAAATGTCGACAAACAATGGGGAATTTGTAGCGTGTTTTATTGCAGTGGCGGCAGGTGAAATTTTATAAGTTATAAGTTATTATAAGTTATTATCTCTTGCTACTTACGGGACCCATGCCAAGTCCAGGAGTTTTGATAGTAAGCCTACTAGAAATGTTTTGGTAAAGAAAAAAAATATTTTGTAATTTGCGAAAAAAAGTTGAATTTTGCCCTGGCACACCCTGGGAAAAAAACGTACACGTATAGGTATTTTAATTATTATTTTTTCTAAGCAGATTTTACATCATTTTGTCGAAAATCTTTAAAGTTTAAGAGAAAAAGATGTGTGTGCTTGGGTTTTGCTTGTTGATGTCGTGTTGCGAAGGGGCAAAATTAAATTTGATAGGGTATGTGCATAGCAAACCCGTTTAACTTTAGGTCTTTTAGACTGACATTTTGCCACTCTTAAGTATGTAAAATTAGAAATAATAACAATCAGTTTCGTAAATCAATTGATATAGGTACAATCGTACGAGAAAATGCTCACTTGCGATTTTTACTCCAAGAAACTAGACGCTATGATTGCCCATTTGACAGTTCCTAACAAAAGAACCAGAGGCGCATGATATTCATCCCTTTAGTGTCCAGCTACAAAAGCCTAGAACGTCCCACTTTTCTTTCTGACTCATACCTAGGGTCCCCAGATTATGGAACAAATTGCCTGCAGATGTTTTCCTTTCCTTCTCAATCCTTTGAATGCTGTCTTAATCAACATTTCCCTTTTCTTTAGACACCCACGGTATGTTAGTCCTTAGACTTGAAGTCTTGGTGGGCAATTTCAGATAAAAAAACATCATATCTGAAAACAGTATATCGAATGTACGCACAATCAGGTCTAACATTTTTGGCACCAAAATAAGTGTTGACCCGTGCAATACATAAAAAAACTTATTTTAGAATAAACTAAATTTAAAAGAAGAATCAAATTACCTACAATAACCACCTATAGCAAAAAGTAAAGAAAAACATCTCCGGTTACGACCAAAAATTACGAATGCCTTGATTATGAACTTATAATATAGCTCAGCTCTGAAAGATGGGTTCGTAATGATGCATTTGACCTTTTGTAAAAGGAGACTAATGGCCGACCTTTTGAACATCAGGAAAACTAATGATTTGCGAACTCTCGGATCGAAAAGTTTTATATTTCTTAGGCAAGTGAACGGGATAATTCGATATTCCATAAATAATATTTATTATTTACCCATTTATTTTATTATGTATTTAGCTCCAATACTGTTACATCGATTAATTAGCCAATTAAAATATTGGCCCAATTTATCACTCAATTAAAATATTAATTAAATCGCTTGGTAATTGGTTTATTGGTGAATTTATTAAACATTTCTGGCTATTAAAGTAAGTTTTGAAACAGCAGGTAACAAGAAGTTATTTTTAGACTAACAGGGTATTGTACTTTTGATGTTTCGTAAGGTTTCCTTATAAATAAAATGCAGTAAAGTAGCCTCGTTATAAAATGAAACTGCAGAGGATCTTTTACTATGTATGTACCATCAATAGAAAGAATATGGGATATACTATAAATATTTAGAGGTAAAAAATCTTTACAAATACATTTCTAAGGAAAACATGTTTGAATCTATCAAATCTCGTATCGTTCAAGCAATTTTCAGTCAATTATTTTCTCAAGTTCTTCAAGTTTTTCAAGTTTCAACGTGTATAATGATTTCATTCAGAAGATTAATATATTAAAAGATCTTTGGTGGCATTTTTTTGTCACTAGGACCTCAATATTCTTTGTAGTTATTGTTTTCCTAAAATAAATCATAAAATATCTTAAAACTTTAATGTACGCTAAAAAATGCCACTAGAATATGAATCTATAGTTAATATTGTCACAATATTCATACAAAAGAGAAATAAAGCAAAACATTGTACTAAAATGAAATTAAGTTGGCCAACGTTGCCGCCTTAACTAAGTAGTTTTTCTTCGATATTACCAGAGAAAAACCAAGACAGAGAGAAGAATATCCCTTCTTCCCGCCAGCTCGACAACGCCACGGTCTTCAAACGGCAACACCCCGAGATTGGCGCGTGGGATTCTCACAATACACCCCGACATAGCCAGTGCGGTAGCAATACGGCAAACAGAGAGAGTTTTCTACGGCGCAGCGTGTCTCATTACTCACTCTCACTGTGCTTTACACCGTTTATATGGACGGGCTATTCTGTTTCTAACGCGTGGCTACATTTTCGGAGAATCGTTTAAACTTTTGATTGTTGTTTTTCATATGTGTTTTTATTTTGCTGCATTTTTTTATAATAACCCAAAATCTGCAACGCATCTTTATTGAAACGTCGGTAGTCGAGTGCGTCAGGCCGTTTTGGAGGTCATAGAGGGCAAATCGTATTTATGAATGAAATCAGTACGAGATATTCTTCTCTCTGTCTTTTATTGAAACGTCGGTAGTCAACTGCGTCAGGCCGCTTTGGAGATCATGGAGAGCAAATCGTATTTATGAATGAAATCAGTACGAGATATTCTTCTCTCTGTCTTGGTTTTTCTCTGATATTACTCTGAGAGGGCAATTCGAGTCAAAGTGGACTCATAAGTTCCTGATTGTCATTGGTTCCATTAACGATTTTAAAAATTCCTATTGGTTAGTAGGATAATTTCTATTGGCGACGGTTGGAACGCCCGAAATCTATCACCATAACATCTCAATTAGTAACAGCTTTTGCAGTAGTGTGGATGCATACTCTTTTCGGCCAAATTTTGGTTTTTGTTAAATTGCTGTTGTGCGAATTCTGTTTTAGAATGTCAGACGCATCTAAAATATCAAAATACGAGATATTTTTGCAATTTATCGACATTGTAACGTTCGTTACTGTTATATTTTGAAGTAATCCAATTGCTTATTAAGTTTTGGTTATTTTCGGATATAAGCGAATGAAACGAGTGTATTGGCGAGAGCATAAACTTGGTCCAAAATGTAGAAGTGTTACACATACCGTCCAGGCTAACGTTTGTGATTTTTGAGCTGTCATTTTTACAAGCTTTTATTAAACTTCACCTGTTAGTTTGTATGTTTGTTAGTATGTTTAGGTCAAATATTGCAATCAAAATTTCGACCAGGTCTAATTAAGCTAGAGCTTTGAAATTTTTCACGCGTGTATAAGTCCGGCGACAATGCAATATATTATATTTAATCTAAATCCAATATGGCGGACGCCCCAAGATGGCGGATTACCTTTTTCTTTACAATCCCCTTGATGTGGTTATCAAATGAAAGGGTTTGACGAGTATAATACGATAAGCTGTGACGTCATTTTAAACCCAATATGGTGGACACCACAACACGGTGGATTACCTTTTTCTTCGCAATCGCCTTGATATGGGCATCAAATGAAAGAGTTTGAAGAATAAAATACGATAACCTATGTGACGTCATTCTAAACCAAATATGGCGGACGTCACAAGATGGCGGATTGCCTTTTTCTTCACAACCCCCTTCATTTGTATCAAATGAAAGTAGAATACAATAAGCTGTGTGACGTCATTCTAAACCCAATATGACGGACGCCACAAGATGGCGGATTACCTTTTTCTTCACAACCCCCTTGACATTTGTATCAAATGAAAGGGTTTGACAAGTAGAATACAACAAACTGTGTGACGTCATTCTAAACCCTATATGGCGGACGCCACAAGATGGCGGATTACCGTTTTCTTCACAATTCCCTTGATATGGGTATGGGTATCATACTGAACAGGACCTTTAAAAAAACATTAAATTTGTTGGTCAGTGTTATTACCAATTAGATGGCAAGCGCTACATCATTTTCTTCATGTCAAAAACGTAATCAAAAACAAATTAGGTGCAAAACGTTTCTGCGACGAGACAACTGACGCACATGTGTCACATGTAGTAAGCAAATAATCTTGAATGAAAATTCGGATTATATGAAGATGCGTTTCAATTGTGAATATCCACGTGGTGGCATGCAACTGATATGCAAAAAATTTTGATTCATTAGATGTAGACGGCTCATTTTCAAAAGATGGTCCAAATTCCCGTTTATCTGTAAATATAATGGAAGGATAGGTAAGAATTATATTTATATTATTTATGTTGTTGTGATTCCTCAGAAACTGTAATGTGTAAGATTTGCATTAATGCTTTGGAATTTAGCAAGACAACCATGAGATGGAACTACTAAACTGTACGTAAATCGAATTGATGTAATAAAATTGTTTTTATGTTTTATATGTTATATGCCATCAGCAAACCAGTCAAACAGTTACAAGCGTTAAAAGTCCGTCGTTGTGCAATATATAATATCCTTCTTGGGCGGCTTCATTTCTAATCAAAACTCGTCCGGGACTACTCGTCGGAACAAACCTATGTTCATAGACAATTTCAAAGATAAAACAATACGTGCCTAGTATGCGTTAATAGAACCGAAACCAGAAATCCGATAATACATCATTGTTCTTATAGGAACGGGATTACAGGTGCTTTGTGTGGAAATGGATTAATATTATTAATGTGAATGGCATCAGGGTAATATATTCAACCAGCATCAATCATAAGGATATATATTATTGTCTAGTTGTCTAGCAAATTCTAGTTGATTTAATATTATTTTTGTTTTGGCAACAACAAATGTGCTAAACAAAAATTGATATTTCTCACGTAATAAAAAGGCACACCTGAAAAAATTAAATTTTTGGCAAAAACAGTTAAAGGCTTCAAGATTTTTTTTTTGTAGATTATTTCATGATCGTGTAAGTTTACGTTTTAAACATGTACATGTACCTCACATGTAGTTTTTCGTTGGTGTTAAAAAAAATATGATTTTTGTAGTTTTAGGGACATATTTAGACAATTTTAATAGAGGGTGTCCCAAAACGTACTTCGGTATTTAAATTTAGCACCACTTGACCCAACACAACCTGAGCAAAATTGTAGGGAAGTGAAGATCCTCAAGTGACTAAAGAAAAATCTTCACATCCTCTTCGAGTAAACGTGTGGTAGGCATCGTGGGCTGAAGGTATTATAGGGCAATTTCTTCATGACGATGGTGAAATACATAATGTTTACTGCAAACGCTACCGCAATATGTTAGGAAAGTTTTCATGGCCCCAACTAGATAAGAGGTGTGAATCTTAACAATATCTACATTATCTACGTTCTTTGAACAAGATGGCGTCACGTGATACACGGCGAGGCAGCTTTGGTTTGTTACGGATACGTAACAAATATTACTATGGCATAACTTTTTAATGACATGAACAAAATTTGTCAAAAATTAAGACCAACTACAAAATTTTTAAATATAACTGTTTATTAAAAATAAACCATACAGAACTTTGTAGTAATTTTAAACACCAGTTGGTAAATTTTTACCATGCTTAAAAACGGTTAAAGATTCAACTTTTACATGTTCAGAATTAAGTCACTTTCATTTATATTATGGTCCTAAATGAACTGTGTTTTTTTAAGAGCGTAAGTCAAGAACACAAACATTTTTAGAAACTGAAAAAAACTTTTAAATATTGTTCACTTGAACAAACTTCAACTTTCAATTATTTAGACTATAATATATGTCGATTCTACCATATCTATAAAATTTCATCTTATTATGACCAAAAATAAAGATTTTACGGATCATAGAAAAATGGAAAATATCGCCCTTTAAAAAATCCTATTACTGTGATGAAAAATTCTACTAAAATTGTTGAAATCGATATTTATTTCCTCAAAAATAATTATTTTACACAATTGTGTTGGTTTGATTAAGTGTATAACTCAGTGGCGGCTGGTGAAATTTTAAAGTTGTATATCTGTTTCTACTTATGGGACCCACGCCAAGTTCAGGTTTTTTAATAGTGAGCCTACTAGGAATGTTTTGGTAAAGAAGAAAATATTTTGTAATTTGCGAAAAAAGTTGAATTTTTGCAGAGCCTCTCCCCTGGGAAAAAAATGAACACGTTTAAGTATTTTATTTATTATTTTTTCTAAACAAATTTTACATTATTTTATCGGAAATTTTTAAATTTGAAGAGAAAAAAATGTGTCAGTAGAAAGCTATAGTCATTTGAATTTTTTTGAAACTATATTTTAGGTAAATATTCAGACATACAGCTGACAGCACATTGGTTCTACGCGTGTTTGTAGAACCAGCTGTGTCTGAATAAGTCATGTTTCAAAGCAGCGGCCTGGGAGATATGCAGTCGACATACGCTCTTTAGAAAAAAACCTTCAAGTGACTTACGCCCATTTAAATGAAACTAAAATATTTTAAAAAATTTACTGGCGTATTAAAATGCGCTGGAAACCTTTTAATTGAAACTAATTATTGCTCTACGCATATACCTCGAGAAAAAGAAATAAAAGCGAAATCGGGAACATGATGATTTACGCCCTTTTAAAACCCGATTCAAATATGTTCCTGTGCTAGCTTCAAAAGCTCATAATTTTCTATTGATCCTAACAAATATGGGTAAACAATCCGTATTAAGGTTCGGTTGTCTCAACAATGAAACCAAATAGGGGGTGAGGTCCGCAAACAACAATATAAACAATTTCCCATATTCCCACCGGCTCCTCACATCAATTACCGCTAAAGCTGGACAAATGGGAGCTAGATCAGTAGCGGCGATCTCGGGCTTCATCCATATACTTTGGTGGATCGATGGCTGGTCGTCGCTAGCTGCATGGGAAAAACTATTTCTCGGATCCCAGATTTAAAGTAAGACGCCACAAAGACATATTGCTTTATATGTCAGTGTTAACTTCTTGCTGTACAAAAGATGTTAAAAACGTTCGTCGTAAATAAAATAGCATGCATGAAATATATATTTTTTGATTTATTTTTCGGCCAATACACTTTCGCTGATCCATTGATATAAAAGTATAAAAATAAAAAAATTAAACTGTAACATTTTTTGTTTTGTGAACTAGATGGTTTACGTTTAATGTTGATGGCATTCGACAATATATATATATATATATATATATATATATATATATATATATATATATATATATATATATATATATATATATACAATAATATACATACATATACATACATTTTTATTCTTGTCCCTTCAAAAGCGTGAATAAAACCTAACACCACTGGACGGGCTCCGAATTGTATCACTTTAGTTATCGCTCTACATAGGTCTGTGATTATGCCGAAGATGAATTTCAGTAATTAATTTAGTTGATATTTATTAGATATGATAAACAAGCATCTCTGCGAGATATATTGAGTTACTAGATTATCCGCATCTCCAGTATAATTAAACCATCTGTATCTAGCTGTAATTAATATAGTTGGTAAACAGGAAATTAAATAATAAACTCTGTTTCCGTTCTCATTAAAAAAGTTTAAACTCGTAGACTGGTTACTAGAAATTTAAGGTCTGTTTCAACAGAAAGTCCGCCTAGAAGAAATCGAAAATTTTTAACAAATACTATGTGTATATCAAGAAATTAATAGGAATTAGGGCATAAAGTAAGAATGAAGCAAGGAAAAACCACAGCGTCATAACTCACAGAGACCGCAATTATTTCCTTCTGTTTAATCTTTTGAAAAGTAGGCATCACAGGCGTGTTATGGATTATTCTTTATTATTGTGATAAAAATAGTGGTGCTGAATAAACTGGCAACGCTGCACGATTTTCGCTTTGGCTAGATCAGAATCGAAATAAAATCCGTCCCATCAACATGCTAAGAGATGCATTGCGAGTTCCTCTCCAATGTTGCCGAATGTAGAATATGGTCAGATTGTAGTGTGATGGCTAGAGCTTGGAAGTTAAAATTTTCCACTGAAATGTAAATTCGATAGACATGGCCGTGCATCCTCGATACAATATATTATAGTGACAATAATTATTAAAATTGTTTATCTTGTGTTGTATAATGAATTAAGGCCTGAAAGTTGCAATATTCCATTGAACAGTCATAACATAATACCTACCTGTATACCTACCTAGGTACAAAATGTACCCCTTTTAACATCTTTTCACTTGTTTGAAACGACCCTAGATAAGCTTAAAGAAGTTTCTAATGAAACTGATGTGAAACTAAAATTGTACTTATATATCGTGAATATTAGAAGGAAATCTCGGATTTGTTCAACTAAAGTCTATTTCTGAAACCCTAAAAGATAGTACTGATATGTATCCACATTTTCGTTTCGCTCCAGTGACAAGCTGTGACGTAGAAAGAAGCTTTTCGAGACTTAGAGATATACTTAACTATAAAAGAACGTCTTTCACTGAAATAAACTTTGAGAAAATGTTGATTATTTCATGTAATGTAAATAAACTGTAATGTAGATTAAAATATATGTTTTTCATTTCACAATCAATACCATAGCCAAATTTACCACTGGTAGGTAACATAAATCCCATATAGAAGACAACGATGATTCGCTGGGCGTGGAGACATTGCAATTACCGTAACGCGGACTGGCCGATGCCGCGTGTTCAGGTTTGTCGTCATCGACGTTCACTAATCGTAAGAAAGGGTGCCTCCTTTTCCTTTCACCCGGACTTGCTTCTTTTCACCAACGGTCTTAATAGTATATATTTTTACTTTTTGCTATGCTAAAGGTATACATTAAACCTATTAAACCCTGGCCCACGCTTATGGTATTTCAAGCCAGACAAGCCTGTCGCAAAAGACGCCCTTGCGCCTTAGTGATGACGGTGCATCAGAAGACGAATGGGATGTTCGCGCTAGATTCAGATAGCTAATAGTATTTTTTTTTAAATTATAAGATGCTTATATTCACAAAGTTATGGTGATATTTAAACAAAATTTGTTCATATGCATACTTTTCAACTTTGCACTAAACTTTTAACATGCCAGTTAAAGTATACGAATATATGTAATGTAACAGATAAAATAGTCTAGTTTATACAGTGCAATACATTAAGTTGGCACTATAAGAGTAAACCTTTTTATTTCTAATTTCTCAGAAAATTCTATTTTTGATAAAAGTTTCTGCATGGGTAAAATATGTTTCTGGCGTTATCAAAATTTAATGTTAATTATAGCAACAACATTCAAAATGAAAATTTCTGCAACAACCCAAATCAAAAGCTATAGAAAATGAGCTTGATGTGAATAGTTTATGACAAAATTAGATGTTCTGGTTTACAAAGAAAGTTTTTGTGGCAAAAATATTCGTTTTAAATATATTTGGTTTAGACGAATCACATTCTTTTTATTTTTTGACATTTCGTATATTTAAATTTAACTGTGATAACTTCAAAAATGTTTTTTATGCGTGCAAGAAGTTTTATCAAGAATATTAGAAGATTTTCTTAAAAATAGGAAATGAATTTTTTTTCCATATGTGGAGAACTTTATGGATGCCGCCGTATATGTATAAAGTAATAAATAATAAATCCACACAATTATTAAATTAGTCTTAATTTAGCAATTATTTTTTGATCCAATAATTATTTAATCAAACACGCATCGTTTAAAGGCACTACGCCACTGGTTTTTCGATTTTCAGCAACTAAGCTAGGAATATTTTAAAACGAGACAGAGCACGCGTAATGCCTATACATTACAACATTACATACATTACAATTACTATACATTTACTTTTAAGTTATTTCAGTCATGAGGAAACCTTGGTATGTGTATTAATAAGGCTATTTAAATTTATGTTATTGTTGGATATAACTAAACATTTTCTATTTTGTCTCTGCAAATATAGTTTCCCATTTTCCAATTCTGTATAAAGACAAGTTAAGAATAATAATATGAAGGTAATCAAAAGTAATATATTCAAATCCCCTAACTCATTTCAGTGTATATAGTGTTCTAGAATACAGGTAATGAAATGTACCGAAGTATATTGTGCAAATAAGAACTAAGTTAAAATTTATATGAAAATTGAGAAATATTTTTTTATTGTTATAAAAATGTTCCTATTTATTGCTATGCCGGCTAAAGCATAGAGCATTGACAATGGATACTGTACCAGAATCACCTGCGGTGCGTGTGCAGGGTTGTTGATTATATTTGGACCAATAGATAACTTTCCTATTTAAAGAAATAAAAAAAAAATTAAATTAGAAAAATTGTAGATTTGTACTAAAACCATCAGGAAACGTAACCCAAAAAACAGTTGAACATCAAATGAGCGCGTTTTGAACTAACCTTAAGTTTAGGGGCTGATAGGTGCCCTAACCAAGTGCTTCAGTTATTAAAAAAAATAGCCATTTACCTAACAAGTGCGAAAAGCGATACTTCTCCGCACGCGATTGTAGCTGACCGAACGAGGCGAAGCGGAGTTCGATCAGCAGTCGAGTGCGGAAAAGACACTTTCCGCACGTGTTGGGTACAATGTTTTTTCTAGGAGCGTAAGGAAAATTATTTAGTTTTCGCATTTTTTTTTAAATATTTTATATCAGTATATACGTTAAATTGAAAATACAATTCAAACATTATTTTATTATGTATTTTTTGTATTAATATTTACTAGCGATTTTCTTTTTTAGTTTCATCAAACCCTACAAACGTACGTCAACGACAGGGTGTGGTACTTTTATTTCTACTGGCCCAAGAATTGACCAGAGCGAGCAGTCATATTGCACTTTTCCGGAATGACAAAGACGGTAATCATATAATGTTCTATTACCAGCGGTAAGACCGTGTCCACTACTATTGTTTATTTTTTTTAAACATTGTTGTTGCTTTTGTAATTTCCTGCAAAAAAACTTGGTTTCACTTTCAACAGACATTAGTCATATTAGTTGATTATTTACTACCCCCAGACACCGAAAAAGAGGATCGCGTTTAAATTCGATACGAGGATGCAGGGGAGGATCTAGGGAGGCGCCGGGGGCGAGCCCCACTGAAGCCTTGTACTTATGTCACTTGCTATTGAAAATGTTAACGGTAAAAGAACAGTTTCTTACATTTGTTAAATTTATATGGCCGAAGCTAACTGGTTTTTAACTGGTATAAAAAGATTTCTAGAATTATTTATGTCTTGTGTTTGATGTTTAGTTTGATATTACAACATGCTGTTTTATTTAGGCCTCAGAGTCATTAATATTTTTATTTTTATTTAGTATCGACGGTAAAATCTTTATCGCTATATGAAGAAATTTTTTGCTGGTGTGTGTATAAATATAAGCTGTAACATAATCCCAATTATAATTGACCCTTTACGTTTCGGGTTATTTGAGATTTCCGCAAAACAGTGTATTTTTACAACGTTTTTGATGTTCGTGTTCATTGCCCGGAAAAAACAAGCTAAAATTATTTGTTCATTAACACGCAATTTGACACTCAAGTATATCGTACGGTTTCTTTAACACCTCCTACATGTATTGCCTTACCACATGATACGCTTGTGAAATAGATACGTTTTTGTTTTTACGGCTTTATTTCTCGGCGAACAGACAGCCTGTAATTTAGTTTTTGATATTTATTTTTTGTAACATACCATTAAATAGTATATTACGATACATAGTCTGGAACCTTTAGATTTACTAAAAAAGTTTAAGATTTAGTTCTGGTTTAAATTTAGATCTTCTAGTTGATCAGTTAGGTTATGACAGATTTTTGTCCTGCCACTGTTAATTTTTTTTTATCTTCTGACAGCCCACGAAGACCGAAGCCTAAGTACCATCCAGAGCTGGAAACATCCGTATGAATTTCACCAGCCCTTTAAGAGAATTGCAGGGGTTAAAAATTCAGGAGGTAAACTACAACTCCATTCGGATCTCTGGGCGAGTGGTGCTCAGGGGGGCCACCATCGAACAATTCCAAAAGTATAGTACCCTTTGCCAGCATCTGCGGGCTTAATTCCAATTTGTCCACCACTACCTCCAATGATGCAAACCCCACATTCTTTTCTGACCGAAACCCAAATCAATCCCAAATCCTCAACCAACCATCTCCTGTTTCCAGGCTATGAACTTCTGTCATCTTGTCGCCTTCGTGGTGAAGTATGTGCTTACGTTCGCAGCAGTATTTATTGCACCAGACTTCCGAACCTGGAATCAAGCGAGTCCGATATTCTCTGGCTCAAACTTACCCTTAAATATTCTACTATATTTATCTGCTGCATCTACCGCTCCCCATCAGACAACTCCTACAATGAGTTCTTTGACTTTCTCTCTGCAAAAATTGACCATCTTATCTCTGAATTTTTCTCCGCTGAAGTTATCGTCCTAGGCGACGTAAACGTCCATATAGCAAGGAATGGCTATAGGATCCACAAAAATCGACCCAGAAGGCAGAGCGGCAGAAAACTTCGCAATCAGCAACCCGCTCGCCAATTTAATTAGAGAGCCAACATACTTTCCCCACGTTTCTCCTCATAATCGAAATCCACTAGATCTTTTTCCTACCACCCATCCTGAGCCATATGTAACATCTGTATGCGTTCCCCTTGGTCGTTCATATCATGGCCTCAATACCGTCTTTTGTCCCATACATCCCGAGTTCATTGAAATCATGCCAGAACGCAGGATCTGGTACTACAATTCTGCCGACTGGGATGGTCTTTTTCTCTGATTTCCCTTGGAAACCTGTCTGTTTTTCCGCTTCCAATCCCTCCGAAATTTGCTCTCATATCACAGATATCATTCAAGCAGGTATTGAAGGTCTGATTCCACACACCCGCAAGAAACCTAAACTTGATCATCAAAAGCCATGGTTCTCCAAGGCCTGTGATAAAGCCAGGCTCAAAAAAGTCCAAGCTCGCAAAAGGTATCTTCAAAATCCTGCACCCGAAAATCGTCAAATTTTCACCGAGAGAGAAATCAACACAACAAACCTATTTAAGAGTCCAGAAATGCTTTTAACAACGGCAGGGACGTTATAGCTCTAATGCTTAAAGACTGGTAGAGGGTGTAAGAAATATCTTTTTTGTTGAATGTAATCGAAAGTTTTTGTATATGAGTAAAAGAGAAATCTATTTATCGATATTCTCAATAAAAATTTCGAAATTTTCAAGAAAATGTAAAAATCGACCGACAACCAGCTTTGCCTATATGTAGAGGGTGGAAGATGTAGATTAATTAAAATTATTCAAATAAACTTTTTTATTATTACAAAAGGAATCATTTTGGAAGTATTCCAAATCGGAATTAAAACCTTTTTAAAAATCGACCCACCCTAACGTTCATGTCAATGACTTTTCCGAATTTTGTGTGAAGAAACTAAAATTAAAGAACTTTCTAGAAAACCTGTTATTATCAATATTCAATTTATAATTTTATTTACACGCACCTACACCTAAACCTAACATTATCTTAATGGAAACGCATGTTACGGAAAAAGTCTTGAAATACACCCTTACCTGGTGTTAGTATGCGTGACTCTGTTGACGACACATTTTTTGCCAAATTTATTTTAGGACCGTTATCCTTCCCGAGGGCTGACAAATAATAACTTGCCCTTTAGACAAGGGGAAAATATATTACTGACAATTTTAAGGGTCCAAAAAATATGCTGAGTATTAATATTATACGCTAAGGTAATATTCTGACAAGGCATTTTGACTAGGAATAACAAATTGAGCAGTTTTTCATTCAAACTCTTTATAATTAGAACGAAAATAAGCCTTGGAAGATTTTCCCGCTTTTCTATAGCGCATGAAAAAGGCCTTTAGTCCCTTTAGGTATATAGCGAATACATGAGAACAATCCCTACGATGGCTATTCAAAAAGTTTAAAAAATAAACTATAAGGGGCGGGTTCACTAATAATACAACACGGCAACTAAGTTTTGTACTGTGAATTTATTGTTGAGTTTTTTCGCAATAAGGCATATGCATGTATTTCTTATTACATAAATCGTTTAAGGAAGTCATTACAAACCCGAAAATATTATCTTGAAGGAAATTACTAGGATGATTTAAGTAAAAAAAATACTTCTCGGTAGAATTTATTACAACTTAAAAAGCAACCATTTGCCCTCTTTACCAAAGTGACGTCAGGAGATAAACAAAAATAAGTACCGTTACCGTTACCGTTACCGGGAATCTAGAGGCGATGCGATGTCACGTTGATAACTGAGCGATCCACCTAGAATATCCGACCACGGTCTTCTTGTACGAGCATCTGATCCCTAACACACGAATTAGCTTAACTGGGCTAGCTTTGTTGCAAGAACGAGGTCGCTTGCAATGAGTAACTTGCTAAAGAAGGGATTCTAAATCGTCTCACACTTACCTAACTTAAAAAAGCTATCGCAAGATAGGTTGAAAATTGCAATCTGGCACAATTTCCTACCTTTGTCCATTGGATTGAAAACTTGAAGGAAAGCAAATAAGTGACGAAATGCGATATTTAAACAATGATTATAAGTTAGAAGCGTGACTTCTGAAGAGGGGTGCTTTTTTTAGTTTTTCTCCGACGCCGTAAAAAAAGATGAAGTAGCTTAGGAATTTCCAAAAAAATCCCTGTTTCCTCTCCTGGCGGATTGTTTATATTAGAAATTCATTTATCAAATGATGACTGGCCCACTTTTGAAGCCGTTTCGTGATAAAAATCATACAAGAAATCCGCGTTATATTGTTCTGATGCTAATCTGTCTTTTGATTAATGGTTCACTACTGGATTTTTGTCGCAGTTACAAATTATTTAATATATACTACGCCAAGGAATTTAATAAATTATTTTAATAGGGAACAATATTGTGAGAAATTTGTCATGTAGTTAAAATGTAGGGTAAAATATACAAAAAATAAATACTTTTATTTTGATTTGGATAAGCCTACTTTAAAAAAGAAATACCAGTAAAAAATTGGAAAAGCATGAAAATTATAACGAGGTGATTTTTTTCAAAAAATCCAACTTTTGTGATTTCATTAGAACAATAATTGTGAGTTTTTACTGATATTGCAAGGTACGTGACTAGATTTAAATATGTTGGTTCTCATCCCAAACAAGCAGAAAGTAATGTCAAAGTCAAATCTTACTCAAACTAAATAATACAAAAAAATTCCATCTGATGTCGACTTTCTTGCGGACGCTGTATATATTTACTTGGAATCGTCATCAAAAGCCCTTTTAATTAATACTCCATTCAATAAGTCTTGATAAATTTTCAATAATAGGACGTCCTATGGCGCTTTTGTTTTTTCAAGTTTTTTATATTATCATCAACTAATAATTGTTTTACCTATTGTATGTGCTGAACGAAATACATTTTTAATGCAGCCTCAAGAACCAAGCAATATGACAGTTTTTAACTAAACCTATATTATATACTGCAATAGTGAACATTTTATTAGAGTAGATAAGACTTTATCAGAGTTATACAAAAAATGATCTACTACAACCATCAGAGATCCGTAAAGCTGGCAACATGTTTAAGGATCTGACATTCCCTCTTTTTATGTATATCAATATAATTAGCTTTTCAAAAAACACCTATTTTGAAAATACATACTTTAAAAAATCGCTTTTCTTATTTAGGTTTATTTTTCCGAATATACAGGGTGTTATGAAATTCACTGCATATATTTAAACCGGTAATTCCGTTATGAATTCAAATTGAATAAAAATATTCATAAATGGCGCTTCACGAATCCAAGATTCCGAGATGCTTAGCTTACGGATACCGTTTTGTGCTACGGAGCAGCTAACGAAAACGCTCGGCAAGTGCGACTTTTGTATATTGAAAGATTTTCTAACTGCGAACCTCCCAGTGAATGAATATTTATTTTGTGTTAGTGGTACAGCAGGTAAGGGACCATGTGACTTCTTGTGGGGTGCGATGAAGGAAATTGTGTAAGGCTGCTGAGAAAAAGGAGTGATTTTGCAGTGGCCTTTTTACAATTTTTTTGTGTTTTCTTAGGAAAAGGTTTCAATTTGTTCTACCCTGGTCTTAAATTACGATTAATAACAGAAAATAAATTATTCTTAAATATTTATATGTCTGGCAATGTTACAACAAATTCAGTTTTTAGTTTTTTTCGTGCGTAATTTTCCGTCACGCGAACACATAGGTCAACCAGTTGCGGCGAACATGGATGGGTTTTAGGGTGTTTTTGAAAATTTTTAAAATGTTCGATTTAAGAAAAAAAGTATTGGGTATGTCTGTATACTACCCCAGGAGTCACCCATTCCAATGTATGCAGTGAATTTCATAACACCCTGTATATTTCTTAAAAGAAACTTTTTTATAATTATTACGCAACTACTATGACCTAGAAGCCAAGTTTAAAGAAAACGCTGATTTCGAAAATGTTGTCGTAGGGGGATTTATAAACTACTTGTAAATAAACTCCGTTCCTTCTACTCGACAAAATAATTCTCGAAATAAATTTGTTTTAAAACAAAGGGATGCGAGGGCAAAATCTGCGATGTGCCCATGATTCTTTAAACACGATTTTGGCTACAAAATGTCGAGACAAAGCTTGTCATCTGCCAGAACGACACACGCAAAATTTCGATCTCGTTTGAAAGATGATAGTCTTGTCGGAATTTTATTTTTCCGCAGTTCTTTGAAAAAAAATGCTGAAACGCATATTATATTTTATCTTTGTTTTAATGAAGATTAGTTTGCTTTTCTTTTATTAATATTTTTTTGTAACTGTAAATTAAAATGTATCTTAAGTTTCTATTTATAATAGGCCGTATTTTTTACAATTTTAAAGAAAAAATTGAAAAAACACACGTGTTAGATTCTGACTCAGAAATTTTGTTTTATTTATCATGCATTAGAAATTAGTGCTGAATGTTTTAGATTTATAAACAAATATGCCAGTAGAGTTTAAATTACAACAGAAATCAATAATTTTGGGTTACCCAGTATTTATTACTTAGTAGTTTGTGGTTGTAAAATGTCGCACAAGTTCCCTGATTACTGCTGGCCTTACCTGAAAATGTTAAAAAGAACAAATTATACAAAGTATATTGTACATGAAACAACAAAAGCAAATTGGTCAATCATACCAATCTTTAGTAAAAGATTGTAACTTTTTTTTTATTAATACACACATTACTTAGAAAAATATTGCAAATTATAGATGGATTTTTTACTAGAATATTAATTTTGTACAAGTTCTAATGTGTGTCCATTTTGCTCAGGGTTGTATGGTTTTCACAACTTTTGAATTATTTTGTCACGTATACGCTAAAGACATGATGCCTCCACCAAATGTCACGTATAGGCATAACTACCCGGCGCCTTCACCAAATGCCACATTTACGCCTAAAGAAATAACGCCTCCACCAAATGTCACGTGTATAGATTGAGTATAGCATGGCTTGCGAAAGCACTTGTATTTAAAATTAAAAATTTAAATACTTTTATTCTCTTATTACTCTAAAAGTTGCTCAAAATGACCACCATGAACTTCTTGGCAGTAATAAAGTCAATTTTAGAACTCACTTCTAATATCTTCGAGAATCGCAGGTGTTACTTCTTGGCAGAGTTCCAAAATTTACTTCATTATTCCCAAGAAGTTTATGGTGGTCATTTTGAACAGCTTTTAAAGTAATAAGAGAAATAAAGGCATTCAAATTTTTAATTTTTTTTACGATTAGAATTTGTCTAGGCTTGTCATTTAAAAACGAATTTAGATACGGACCTTGGGTTTGCGTTAAAATGTTTCTGTTTTGAGGACCTTTGAAATGAGATATCACACCACATAGGGTTGCATTTAAAAAATTTGACCATGTCTCCCTAGCGTCATCCCTCAAGGAGGTTGAAAAAGTTAAATTACATAAAAGAGTAGATCTATTAACCAATTTCTACCCAAAATTTACGGTCTCTGTCGTTAATAATAGCAAAAATATTTGCCCATACTAAGACTTTTCGGAAACCCTGTATATATTCTTATTTTCGTTAAATAATAAAACACTTCTTTCACAAGACCCCGTGACCTCTAATCTATTCCTAATAATACCTTCAAATTTTCCAACTAAAATAAAACAAACCATCCATTTTAAGGAACGAGAAATCAACGTTTTATACAATATTTTTGATTCCAATATCAGGATTATTATCCTCTGCAAAAAAGTAAATATATATCCCTCGTCTTACATGATAGGAACGGAAAAACACCTGAGGGAACGATATTTCGAATTGCACTGGCTCTGTAGCAAACACGGATGACCGAACCGATAGAGCCCTCGGGGTTTCATAACGTACTGCCCATCATCAGTTCTCTGACTTCCGGGTTTTTGAGCGTTTTAAATCACCGCGCTTTTCAAACTGCAGGACTGGGATCCCCGCGTATTTTTGCTCTTTTAGTCCTTTCTTTTTATATTGTGTCTATTTGCTAAATTGTTTCGCATGCAATAAAGCATTTATTGGTCGGCTATTGATCTTCCATCGCATTCATTCTTATTAAAGATTAAATTGCTTTGATTTCAGTTATTAATAGCGAAAGATAAATTGCTTTGGTAATAAATAATATGTTTTTCTCCGTTATGTCGACATAAATTGCGTATAAAGAAGCAA
The DNA here is from genome assembly GCA_963971165.1 of Philopedon plagiatum. Taxonomy (NCBI): domain Eukaryota; kingdom Metazoa; phylum Arthropoda; class Insecta; order Coleoptera; family Curculionidae; genus Philopedon; species Philopedon plagiatum. The sequence continues at coordinate 131,647,163 of OZ020191.1, read as the reverse complement.
TGAGCGGTTATCAGTAGCGACTGGCTGGTATTTTATTTCTTTCTTAGTTTGTTTTTATCCATAGTATAAGGCTGGGAATATATATATCCGATTTTACCTCCGATTGTTTGATCCAACTACTGGATCGGAAACACCATCCGATCGGACCGTCCGACTAATATTTCGCACGGTCTCTCCGGTATACTCGCTCAGAAATGAGTCTAAAATGGCGGTCGGTATAATGTTGGGCGCAAGTTTTTTCCTATCTCTTATGCAACACCAACTACTGACAGTTTTTTTAGGTTGCCTATCTTTTGTTAGGTCAGGGGTAAAAGTATTTGAAACAATTATATAATAACGTAAAATAAAAGAAAGTCCTCAAAGTATGCCATGGACTCAATCATGCATGTCTTGAATTATTACTCTTGAAACGTTACATAGGTAAAAGGTATCGGTGAATGAAAAATAAAACTGTCAAGTTCTAAAGTTTTTATTTTTAAGAAAATTATATTATTGTTATTGTCATTGCATAATACAGAATTTAAAAAAAACATATACAACAAAGAACCTAAAAATTATAAATTTAAACTAAATGAAAGACTTGTCCACCTTGTACTTCCAAACATGTTCATATTCTTCTTTTTACAGCATCAAAAACGTTGTTGCTAATCTCCTGAAATTTATTTGTAATGCTAGCCCGTAGGTCTTCTAAATTTTCACAAGGGGTTTTGAAATCCCAGTTTTTAGTCTGTGGCTATTAGTGGCGGGCAATGCCATTTAAAACAGGGAAGGCAAAAATTGTATTTAAGTCAAAAAATTACCTATCGAAGCATTCACGTACATAAATTTCACGTTTTGTCATAACATTAGGAGTAAAAAATGCTGATATTTTTGAACTCTAAAATATTAAGACCCTGAAATTTTGTGAAGAGTTAAATAATACCGGAGGACTTTTTACCCTATATCAAAATCGTAGTTGCAGTATACAGGGTGGTTTTAAAATACAGTTATTTTGGTTACTTGAAAAAGTGACCATATGTATATTTTTTTAAATGTAACACCCTGTATATTATTGCTGATTTGCTTTTTATTTTTGTACAAGGGGTGCAAGCGTTTGGTCAATTTCGGAATTTTCCCTCGAAGTGACGTCATAGCGTAGCATACCGTTGTAAGTGTATCGTGTAGGTACCTATGCCACGACAAACTATTGTTTCATATAAAAGTCATGTCACTTTCGTTACCGTTTTGCTATGTTATTAAGTATTACTGATACAAGTGGTAAATACCGTTAAAAATCATGGACGAAAACTATTCAAATGCAGTTATTATGAATTTATTCATTGGATTTTCTGGTACACTAAAAAAATGTTGAATTTAGCACTATTCTTCTAACAGTGTGAATTTAATGCTCTTCGATCGAACTGAATATCATAAAAAAATCATAAGTTGAACTAGAGATGTGCCATGAGAATGCTCTCAAGCGAATATTTCCAGAGAATATTTTAGAGAACGAGAAAGTTCTCTCGGGAAAATTCTCCTGGAGAATATTCTTGGAAAATTTATGAGAAATTACGGAACTTTATATTAATTTCTCTATTGTATCACAGATGAAGCTTGGAGCATCTTAATCTTTTTAAACAATTGTTTAAAATTATTGTGAAAACTATTTTTGGTAAAAAAATATGTTCTTGCAATTTACGCAGCCAAGACATAGAATTCTCCAATATTTAAAATAAATTCTCCAAAATTTCCGATAAATTCTCATTTTTTTCGGAAACCATTTCCGAAAAATAAATTCTCGAGATTGTTACAAAAGTTTTAAAAAAATGTATGTATTGCCTTTTGCTCAGTTCCTTCTCAAATATTCTTTCGAAGAAAAGCAAATTAAACCTTTTGTTACTTACATATGTATAAATCGTCTTTTACCGTTCTTTACAAATCTGAATAATTAAATTTCAGACTTTGCGTATTCAAATGTTTCCTTTCGAGGCATTAAGAATCAGTCCCTTCAGGGAAAATTACGAAGTTATCTAATAATATCAGCAACATACGGTTGTTATAAGTACGAGCAATCTTGAAGCGACATTTTAGGAACATTATATGTTCCTTGATAATAAATTGCCTCTATTTTGCAAAAACGAATTTCCCCTACACTTATTGTTATGTTTATCGCCGGGGGATAAAGACCTGCACTAATATTAAGTATAAGTTAGAAAGTCCACTAAAAATTGATCTACTTCACAACGCTTCTTCTTGGCTTATTGGAAACTAAGGTCAAAGTTATCAACAACAAAAAAATTTCGATTTCTTTTAACGCTAGAAATGTTATACAAATCTGGATGGAGGTGGATCAAAAGTTTTTTTTCTTATCTTAGATAGCCCACGTACGCTGCACGATTTTCGCTTTGGCCAAATCAGAATCGAAATAAAGTCCGTCCTATCAACATGCGAGCGCCTCTCCGATGTGGCCGACTGTAGAAGATGGTCAGATTGTATTTGCCAACATGTGAAAAAATATGACGATGAGCTTATAAGGAAGGAGCATCTCTTGGAGGACGGTTTAGAACACTTAGTTTTTACAGTGAATACTGGTTCATCGGAAGATTCGGAAGAAAGTGAAGATAGCACGTGTGACGACAGTGCATCAGAGGATGACCTGGGGTGTTAGCAACTTTATTCAGATAGCTAATAGTAATTTTTTTATTTTCAATTTTAAGATGCTTATACATGGTTCGGCAAAATGTATTACCCATTTTATTACATTAATAACACAAAAACGATTCGATTATTTTGAATGAAAATAGTTTTAAATGAAAAAGTAGGCTTTGGAAATTTTGTTAGAATTGTTGACAGTTGTCAAAATGGATCGTTGGTCTACACAACATCGCGTCTTTTGTGTTGAGAAATTGATTCAATTTAATTCAGTAATCGCTGTTCAAAGGTGTTTCGACGTCATTTTAATGTCCGTCGCTGTCCTCACCGTAAGACTATTTTGGCTTGGCGCAATAACTGGTGACAACAGGGATCTATTGTAGAAAAGAAGTCAAGCGGACGACCAAGAACTGCGTGCAATGAACGTAACAAAGAACGGGTAAGAAATGCAGTTATTGCTAGTCCGAAAAAACCCGCTGGTAAACATGCTTCCGCCCTTGCTTTGAGAGTGATAGAAGCACGAGAAGAATGTTAAAACGCATGAATTTTCATCCATATAAGATAGCAACAGCTCAGGAAATAAATAATCAAGATAAGATTAATAGACTTAAACTTTGTCGTCTGATTGATGATAATCACCAAGGTATCGGCAATAACCTTTTCATGAGTGACGAGGCACATTTTTATCTCAACGGCGATGCAAATAGCAAAATTGCTGTTATTAGGCTTAAGAGAATCCTCCGGAAATTCATCAGCGACCTTTACTTATTCGTCGTATGGCATCTAAAAGGATGATCGGTCGTCCCTGCAAATTTAGAACTTCGAATGTAATGACTTCACGCAGTTATTCTATAGTGCGATGTTTAGACTTGTAAACTTGACAACAAACAACCCCACAAACAAAAGGTCAAGGATGGAAAGATCGGGTGATCGTGGTGGCCATCTTACAGGTTCGTTGGTTCCTTACATTTTTCAGAAAAACTATTTTCTAAAAAGGGTCGTATTTTCCGGCATTATGGTCCTGTCGGAAATATATATTGTTTAACTAAGCCAAGGGAACACCATCTAGCAATTCAGGTACGACATCTTGCAATATACCCAGGTAACGATTTGCTGAAAGACTTCCCTCAGAAATTCTATGAGTTAATTGGTGTTCCAAAATAAAATAAGTAACGCTGAAACCGAAGCTTCCCTGCTGCTCCCGCTCAAAGTAAAGATGATGGTTTTCTTGATACCAGTGTCTGGTATTGTGTCTATTGAAAATACCAGAGCTTGGAAATGCGCCTTATCGGACTATATCACAAATCTTGCAAAATTCACATTGGCTTGAGTTTGCTGCAAAAACCAATTGCAAAAAATGAGACGACGTTCAGCATTCCCAGGATGTAAATGCTGAACGATTTTGACTTTATATGGTCTAAATTTCTATTTGTGTTGTATAGTTTGTGCTCGAGCCATGTTCACTTCTTTCTCTCTTTCACTTTCTTTCTCAATAGCCCTACACGAAGTAGAAGGAGTTGCTTCTACACAGCTTAAAGAGTTAACCCAGTTGATTTCTGGATTTCCCTTATTATAGGATTTTGGTCTTAAATAAATGCACCATAATTAACTCTTTTTTTTTAATTATAGATGCCGTGTAAGTATCTGTAGAAAAGAGACGGATCCCAACAGCGCGGCGATGAGCGAGAAAAGGGAGTTTTCTTGTGAGCACTGGATCACTGATTAACCTTTTGAATAGAATCAAGGATGTTAAGGATCGAAGGTCATGCTGCCCCCAGATGTGGGAGCAATATTCTAGGTAAGGTCTTATTGTGGAGATAAAGAGGGTGTACAAGTTGGCGGGGAAGAGAAAACCAAGCTTTGTAGCAGCTTAGTTCATTTTGGGACAATCTTTATTTTTAAAACTAGCATATCAAAATTAAATTTTAAATCCCTCACGAATTCTTTTCCGTTATTTTATCGAAAAATTCTCATTTTTCGACTTACAGTCACGTATAATAAAATCAGCACCATACCAAATCATAAATATAAAAAATTTTAAAGCAACATTTTCAAATCATTACATATTCTTCGTAATAAATTACCTCTATTCTCCTTAAATGAATTGCCTCTCTATTTATTACATTTTCAGTCAGAACTTTATTAGCGCGTATAAAAGACAAAGATAGATCGAACACGTGCATGAAGCGTTTAACGCCAATTTTCCCTCGTGGTTACGATGCCAGACCTCTCTTCTTTAAGTGTCTTTTCATTAAGACTAAGAGCACAGTTGGGGATTGATTGATTTTACATTACCTTAAAGCTTTCGGGACACTTGTACATCGCTATCCAGCAAGTTTAAGTATGCCAATAAACTATTTCTGAGGATTTACGGTAATTAACTGTAAAGTACTTTAGTTCAATTGCTAATATTATACTTATAAAGGGTGTCCCAATACTTCGGGATTTACTTTTTAAATAAAACCAATAATTTTAGAAAACGTCCAGGTTGACCAGTGCTAGAATGGTCTCATTTGGCAACCATAAGTTTTAAGCTAACAAGTGTAAGAATAAGACAACTAATTTTAATACTACGAATTTGTTTCTTGGCTTTATGCAAATTTATAAAGAAAATGACAATTTTAGTATTTGCTTGCCTCTAATAACAGATCTAAATTCATTCTAGCAACACTTTTGAATATAAAAATATTTTGGAAACCAAGCAAATCGCTTAAATATTATAACTCATTAGTTTCTAATGACGACTTATCAATGACATGACGAAAACCTGTCGATACCTAACTGATCCACTAGACTAGAAGATCTTAATTTAAACCAGTACTTAATCTTAAACATTTTTAGTCAACCCGAACGTAATGGTTTTAAGTTACTCACTCTGTATACATCCGGTAAATAAGAACTATTTTTCTGTTATATAGTTTTTGAGTTTTCGCGTCAACAGAGTATAGACAAACTGACCGAGACAGAAATGAATTGTCTGTAACCTGTATGTATGTAGAAAATACAAAAGAAAATATTTCAGATTTATTTTGATCAAATTATAGATCTATCTCTCTTCTCTCTGTTGTCAGCAAAGTTATGAATAAAGTCATTAACTTACAACAATATGGATTTCATCACCAAAGATCCACAGCTGATCTCCTTACCTTCGTCACACATAACTGGAACAACCCTCTCAAAGTTCATGGCGAATCCCAGATTGTTGCTCTGGATATTTCCAAGGCCTTTGATCAAGTATGGCATGCCGCACTTCTCAACAAACTACCTTCATACAGTCTTCCTCCCAAACTATGTTCCTGGATCGGTAGTTTTCTCTCTAATCGGCGCATATCTGTCGTGGTGGACGGCCACTCACCTAACTTCCATTCCATCAATGCTGGCGTACAGTTCTGGCACCAACCCTAGTTCTTCATCACATTAATGACCTGCTCTCTTCAACTACCAGTCCCATCCAGTATTACGCTGACGATAGTACCCTTCACTCCAACATTCATTTTCCAGACGTCTCGAATCAAGAGCTGGATAATAGACGCAGATCTATGCACCTATCCCTTTCCCAAGATCTTCAATTACTCGAGTGCCAAGAACTTTGTTCAGTTCAACGCCACCAAAACTCAGTCTTGCTCCCTGTCACGCAATATTTACCCCATCCACATGAATAACCAAGCCCTACAGAACAGCCGATCTTGTTGGCATCGCTCTGGAATGTGATCTCAGGTGACACAAGCACTTTACTTCAATAGACACATTAGCAGCTAAACAGCTTGGTTTTTCCTTTTCAGCCAGAAAATACTTCTGCCCTTTCAACTTATACTCTCTCTATGTTTCCTAAATAAGACCTAACCTAGAGTACTGTTTCCACATCTGGGGAGCGGCATCACCTTCGACACTTAGCATCCTTGATACATCCAAAAGAGAGCACTTCAGCTCATCAATGACCCAGTCCTCACAAGAAAATTCCCTTCTCTCGCTCATCGACACGCTATTAGGGATTTATCCCTTTTCACCGATACTTCCACGAAATTTGCTCTGAAGAACTAGCCGCTATACTGTTGACTATACGCTTGACTGTTATGTGTATGCATCCCTTTACTGTCCCGCTACAAAAGTCTAGATCATCCCCACTTCTCTCGCTCATTCTTACCTAGGTTCACCAGATTATGTAACGGACTGCCTGCAGATGTTTTCCTTTGCTCTCTCAACTTCCAATCCTGTAAATCCCATGTCAATAGACTACATTTTACTTCTCTTCAGATGCCCACGGTACGTTAGTACTTAGGCTTGAAGTCTATATGGGCTGTATCAGATAAAAAAAAATAGTATGCATATTGCCTATTAGCTTCAAAATTAATTTTCTTAAAAGGGTGTTACTTGGATAGTGTTTACTTTACATTGATATGTCTTTCACCGTTACGCAATCACCCAATCCGACTCTGTATTTAGGTCATATCAGCAACCAAATCCTAGGTCATCATATAACACATGTTCTCTTAGCCACGTTTGCCCAAAAAAAAAACCGGAAGAAAACGTTAATGTGGCGACGCGTGGGATAAAAAATGGGTAACGCGAAATCTATTCCCCTTGATTTAGAGTAATCCCATAAAACTTATGCAATGACAGTAGAAATGTGCCTATAAATCTACGCAGTCTCCTTTCGGCTTCTAGAGTAGGACATAAAATTTGTTTCGGAGAAAATGGAAAACCATAAAATTGGTGAAACCCGAACTATATTGTTTTATCTCGCAAAGAACAGAAAATATAAAAAACGACGCCATATATAGAATCGGCGTATGATTTTATGTTTTTTTTTGGATGAGATGTAAGAAAAGTATTGACAACATACTTACACCTTTCTATTTATTTTTTAAATAAAAATGAGAATACATATACCTGACACCATAATAAATTTTCGTCATCAAACGAAATAGCTATTTTTCTACAACCGAGCGAAAAGTACAAATTTGCGCTTTCAAAAGAAAGCGCAAAGTTGGACATTTTCGAGGAACAAGCGTTTGTTTTACTTTGTCGCTCGCCGAGCGACAAAGTTACTTTGTCGCTCGCTTAGTTACCATGGACACCTTAATAATAATAAAGAAACGTCCAGCGTATCTGCGACTTTTGACACAAAATATAAACTGTCAAATTTGATATCAATAATTATTAATTACATTACAAAATATTTTTATAAATATACTGGTTGTAGAAAAAATCATGTGTGTAATTCGAGCGCAAAGTGACATTGCCGCTCTCGCGAGATAGCCGCGCTCCGCTACGCGTCGCGCGTCTAACTTCTCGCTCAGAGCGGCAATATATCACTTTGCGCTCTTAATACACAAATAGCTATTGTGTATTAAGAGCGCAAAGTGATATATTGCCGCTCTGAGCGAGAAGTTAGACGCGCGACGCGTAGCGGAGCGCGGCTATCTCGCGAGAGCGGCAATGTCACTTTGCGCTCGAATTACACATATGATTTTTTCTACAACCCGTGTTTTTATAAAAATGTTTTGTAATGTAATTAATAATTATTGATATCAAATTTGACAGTTTATATTTTGTGTCAAAAGTCGCAGATACGCTGGACGTTTCTTTATTATTATTAAGGTGTCCATGGTAACTAAGCGAGCGACAAAGTAACTTTGTCGCTCGGCGAGCGACAAAGTAAAAAAACGCTTGTTCCTCGAAAATGTCCAACTTTGCGCTTTCTTTTGAAAGCGCAAATTTGTACTTTTCGCTCGGTTGTAGAAAAAATATTTTGACGTGCGTTCCTGTTTAAGCCTCTTGATGCAGTTACTAGAAGAGTGCACTCCACAAAGAATACGTGTCAGTTTAGAAACTGACACTTAATGTTATAAGGTTACATCATTATCAAGACAAATAGTTAGTTTTATAATCGTCAAGAAGGCCAAATGTTTTAAATAATCATATTTAAAAAGAAAACTGATTTAACATAGCGTTCTAGCATTGTAAAGGTGTTGCAACTTCCTAGAGCTAGTTAAAGAATTATCATTTTCCTTTTTATTCCATTCGAATCATATTCTAGGATTCCATTTTAAATTAAACTTTTAAATCACTTTTAACTTGGTTTCATTACATTTGAATTTAGTTAGAGGAAGTGTTACTATATATAACAACTTTTATTTAATGTTAGCAATAATTGTTATAGCGCTATGCGGGTTTACTTGACCAACTAAACCAGTATTTTCTTTCGTATTATATAAGAAACTCAAAATAAAAAAAGAATATATTCTCGGCGTCGGCGATACTAAGAGAAATCCAATATCAAAACACCTCTGATTGCTTATCTCTTACATTGTGTTGGATCTCTGGTTGACATTTGTCCATTTTTGTTTGGAAAGCCACTCTCGTCTTTCGAAAAACGAGAAAACTAGGAAACCGAGATAAAGGATAGCATTATAGGTACCGTTGAGTGTTAACACGGAGAATAGAAAATACTTGTAAATCAATAATACTCAGAGACAATTTTGTATTCACTTCAGTTGATACATCATATTCTTAAAAGTTCTTATTCAATTAAGTAATTAAAATTCTAAATTCACCTATGTTCAAAAATGAGGGGTTAGATAGACATGTTTATTCAATAACTAGTAAATAAGTAGTCACTAAAAAATAAGTAAAGTGCGCCAAGTAATTTTTAACAGTAGTCCTACAATATTTTTAAGCAAAAATCGACTGCATTCCCAGACGTGAATTTAGTGCCACTACGAACTACACAACACACAGTAGCGATATATCATTTGGATCTAATAAAGTACAGCACCCGTGACAGGATAGAGAAAAGTAACCCTATTTCGAATATACACAGTCTGCCAAACGAAATAAAACACAAAATGAGGCATGTGTGTATGTCCCTAACATAAATTCTATTCAAAAAACTACGTACGTGACATTTGCAACAAACATAACTAAATCTTTTAGGAACTATAAAACAAAAGACGATTAGTATTCCCGTACAGGGTATCCGAAAAGTCCTAGTACGGGCAAATATATTTGCTATTAGTAAAGATAGTGACACCAAATTTTAGGTGTTTTTATTTTACGATTTTTAGTTTTTAAAGGCTTGCCAATTAAAAACGAATTTAGTTACGGACCTCGAGTTTGCGGTAAAATGTTTCTTTTTTGAAGACCTTTAAAATGAGGTACCGCAGGGCATAGGATTGCATTTAAAATGTTTAACCTCAACTCCCTAGCGTCACCCCTTAAGGTGGTTGAAAACGTTAAATTACATAAAACAAAAGATTTATTAACCAATAAGACACACGTAAAATTTGGTGTCTGTATTCGCTAATAGTAAATATATTTGCCCATACTCAGACTGTATATACAGTGTGTACATAATGTATGGAACAAATTCATTATTTATCAATCCAAAACATTTTCGGAAAAATCCTCGGACACGTATATAATAATTTTTAATTGCGCATTTTTTGAAATAAAAATTAAATGTACAGGGTGATTGATGTAGTAGATATGACATCATCGACGATTTTTTTAAATGGAAACCCCTATATTTTAGTTCAGATTTCTAATGTCCAAGACGAGCTGATTCCAAAAACATAAAATACTTGTGGCCTAAAGTTGATAGTTTCGAAGCTACAAGGTTTTAAAATATTTTTTTTTTAAATTTAAGGTAGGTATATTTTATTTTAACATTTAAAAAAATAACAATAAATATAATAAATTATTTAATTAAGTGTTGAAACTGTTTTCCTTCTTGTGCCTGACAGTAACTCAAGCGATCAATAAACTCTTGTTGTACTCCTCGTATTGTTTCTTCTGAAATATTCCTGCATTCCGTTGTTATTCGATTTTTTAATTCTTCAATATTGGCAGGTCTGCTTTTATAAACAACATTTTTCAGGTGACCCCATAAGAAGAAGTCCAATGGTGTTAGGTCGGGAGACCTAAGCGGCCATTCAATAGGCCTACGTCTCCCGATCCATCTGTTTGGAAAAACATGGTTGACATACTGGCGCACTTCTGCTGCATAGTGAGGCGGTGCGCCATCTTGTTGGTACCACAAATTTTCATCCAGAACCGCAGGATTATTTATACTAGGGTAAAAGTTAAGTAGCGTAGGGATAAGAAAGTCTTGAAGAAAAGTAAGGTTATTTTGCCCGTTTACATTGTTGTCAAAAAAATATGGCCCGATAATTTTGTTTTTAACTATGCCCGCCCAAACGTTAATTTTCTGAGGATATTGAGTATGATTCTCACGCATCCACCTAGGATTTTCTTTAGCCCAATATCTGCAATTTTGTCGGTTTACTTCACCATTTAATTTGAAAGTAGATTCATCCGAAAATAGTATATTTTCAACAAAAAAAGGATCCTCGTTACATCTTCCCATTAAAATTTGACAGAACTCCATCCTGCGATCTGGATCATCGTTATTCAACTCGTGAACCAGATTGATTTTAAACGGGTGCCATTTTTCTATTGTTAATAGGTTGTGAATGGTCATAGCAGAAGCCCCTTGATCTAGACCAACCTGGCGGACGCTGTTGTGGGGATTTTCTTCCATAGCTAATAAAATATCTAGTTTTTTATCCTCCTGAAGAGCTGGACGGCCTTTCTTGGGGAGATCTTTTACAGAACCCGTTTCTGGAAATTTTTTTTCAATTTTACTAACAGTTGATCTCGTGATTGGCCTTTCTGGGTACTTAGCATTGAACAAAATGCAAACTTCTTGTTGTGTACGAACCCTATTACCATATCCAATCATCATAAGGATTTCTATCCTTTGTGTAGAAGATAAACGCATAGTAATTAAATATTATAAATCAACTTTACTACTTAAAAAAATTATTCAATATTATGACAGCAAAATGTCATTATCTGCCAATCGAAATACCATAGTTACAAAGCAGAAATAAAGAGAAATTTAATGATTACTGTTATTCTACCTTAAAAAACTGATTTATTTTAACACCTTGTAGCTTCGAAACTATGAACTTTAGGCCACAAGTATTTTATGTTTTTGGACATTAGAAATCTGAACTAAAATATAGGGGTTTCCATTTAAAAAAATCGTCGATGATGTCATATCTACTACATCAATCACCCTGTACATTTAATTTTTATTTCAAAAAATGCGCAATTAAAAATTATTATATACGTGTCCGAGGATTTTTCCGAAAATGTTTTGGATTGATAAATAATGAATTTGTTCCATACATTATGTACACACTGTATACAGGATGTCTGTAAAAGGTTGCAACCATGATTTAAAGGTTTTGCGGCTTTGTTGTCCAAATAAAGTTGACAAATGAACTTCAAAACAATTTTTTGTTCTAATAAATTCAATTAGAATCCAAAGAAGGTAAAGCAGATGAGCTGACTGTCAGGGCTTCGTTGTTTACGGTAAAAGGTGTTCAAAACTTGTCACTAAATTGTCTAATTTGCTATTTTTGTACAAAATTGCCATTCAATACACTAACGCAGAAATAACAGTTGCCTTTTGGGTATTGTCAAGGAAATGAACGTGAAAGTGTTAGAGTGTACAGCGAAAGGTTTAGAAATCTCAGCTTACCTGTTGTTTATTCTGCTGACCAAGCCATGAGACTTTTGCCGCTGGTGAAAGACGTATTGATGAAACAGGTCGCTTTGCTCCTACAACAGTTGGTTTTAGTCGTGATCGTTTCATAAGGGCTCCCGAGGCTAAAGAGCATATTTTAAATGAGAATTCCAGAAACAACATGTTACTCACCGATGAGGCGTGTTTTACAAGGAGTGGTATATCAAATTTTCATATATCTATGCTGACCGCGCGCATCTAAGGTAACCCATTTATGCACATGAATTTATAATTAACTTACAGTTGGTTTTTCTCTGTTATAGGCAGGAATCATTCACAATTTTATTATTGATTCAGTAATTTTACCGCCTCGTTTAAATGGTGTAAATTATTTGGAACACCTTCAAACATTACCAGAACTATTGGAAGATCTTTGCTTGGGACTTCGTCGAGATATGTTGGTTTATGCACGATGGAACATCCCCGCATTTTAGTTTAAATATTCGCAACTATTTAAATGAATAGTACCCATATCTATGGATCGGTAGAGGAAATCTCCCGTAAACTGATAAACCACACTCGCCTGATATGACGCCAATAGATTACTTTTTATATTAGTGCATTGCTCACCCCTAGATTCAGAAGAGGAATTGTTGCGACGAATTCAGAATTCAATGGACAATGGGGATGTTACAAAGAGTACAACTTAATTTCTTACCGGCGCATTAAACTTTGTATGCATGTAAACAATGGACATTTTGAACATTTGCTGAAAATATTATTCAATTTAAATGGAGCTGTTATTAAATATTATCTTTTGTTTTATTTCTTTCTTTCCTTAACGCCAACAGACTATAAATTATGGGTTGAATTTTTTTAAACATCCGCCTAAACCATGGCAGATAGGGAAAATGAAAGGTTTTGGCCGAACAGGTAAAAACATATTACCTATTTTGCATGTAGTAAATGATTAACTTTTAACTACTTAAGTAACACTCACGAGCAGAAAAATTCTTTCAACAATACCCTAGTTCAAGTAGAGACTCACATTCAAATTTCATCCAAATTGCTAAAGGCAATATTTTTTTATTTAAAATAATAATTAAAAGAAAATCTTTGACATTTGTTAGCACCCTAACGAAACACTTTTGGATAATAGGTAAGTTGGGTTAAATCATCTTATAAGTTAATACATTTATTTCACACTCGTTCGACTTGTGGCCTTCGCTTTCGGCTCACCCAATCAAACCCAATCAAACTTGTACAATATACTATTACCACCATCATATCGCTACCTCAACTACAACTAGATATCTCTTTTGTAGTCTGGAGATAATGTGATTGGCCAAAGATTCACTTAAGTAAAAGTGAGGTTTATGTAATATGCATTTAATATTCTTTCTTCATATATAACCCTACTAATATGATTTTTTTACAAATCTAAAATTTAATTTGAAGTTACAATATACGAAGAAAAAAAACTACCTGTTGCAACAAACGAATATAAAAAGATTATCCTCATTTAGTAAGCCTCAATAATAAAATAATAAAGGCAATGGAGCTGCAAGAAAATGGTTTAATTTTAATTTTTAAACATGGTCTCCGATGGCCGAGTTGGTACGGCGCCAGCTTTGCAACCGAGAGGCGCGAGTTCGAATCCCGCTTCGACCATGGATATTTTGTGATTGTTGTTGGAAGGTGGTAGAGGAATTCTTGCTCGACCGAGGTGGTACCACCCCACACATCCTCTTAAAGGGCTGGTGAAATCCCTACGGATGTTTCCAGCTCTGGATGTGTGAGTCGATTCCCCAGTACACCCACGGTACATAGTACTTAGACTTCGGCCTTTGTGGGCTGTCAGAAGATAAAAAAAATCAACTTCTTAGAACCAAGCCAAAATGATCCAACCGAAATAAATACAACAAACAGAAATAGAATACAAAAACTAGAAAACTTCAGTTGTCTTGTTGTTGCAGTTATCTGATGTGTGGTTTGAAAGATATCTATATTTGACGCTTATAATATTTAGAAAATCACGCATTGCCTAACTTCTCTACTTGTTGCACGTAAATATTAGACGAAATCATAATGGTTAATGAAATTATCTAAAAATGGCAATTTTCGAGTTATCTAGTACTACTATTGAAGTACCTAGCGATATTATATTGAACCGTAATTTTCCTATTAATTACTTTACGAAAATTCTCTGTTAGGCTAAATTATCCCTTTCATCCTAACACGATAATTACAAACTTTTATCCAGATCTTATTTTGATAATAGGAGTAAATCAAACGCCCCGTATTTTCGCGGGCGTGATATTTGTTGTTTCAGACTAGTCTCGAAAACAGTAAGATATTTTGCAAGTCACGAAAAGGGGTTCTTTATTGATTTTATGTGCGAACGTGCACTAAAAGCCAGGATGTGCTTAGTCTTAAAGAAAACATCACAGTATCAGGTTCTTTTGTTTCAACATAAAACCTTTTGAGGCCTAGAAACAATGCCATCCAGCATATTTGTAAATAAGGAATATGCATGTATATGTATAAATCGTTTAAGGAAGTCATTATACACCCAACAATTTTATTTTGAAGAAAATTACTAGCATAATTTAAGTCAAAAAATAACACCGGCACACAAAATAAAAACGCGGTCTGTACATTTGACCAGACCCATCTATCTATATGTATTTTAATGCGCTGAATCCAAATCCGAAGTCCGTTTGGCCCGCACACCCTCCAAATTTTGAGTAAATTGCGAAAAACTGCTAAAAATAGCTAGAAGTTGCAATTCAACTTCGGAGGACTGATTGCTTGTGCCTGTAACCAGGGCGCCTGCAGGGAACCACGTGGTGACGGTGGGCAACAGAACCGTCTGGCAGAGTCCCTGGGTTAACGGCGTGTGTGCCGTCATGGCAGGCACAAGCGAAAAGTGCTTTACGATGCAGAGATTCGGAACCCCAGTATCGGCGTCGGGTCAGGGTGAGAAAGCAGGCCCGCAGGCGTCGTCATCAAGCGACTTCAGCTCTACATTGGTGGGTAACTTGACTTCTGTAGAGTATAATGTTACAGGAAATCACTCCCACATGCGTAATAAAAGTCCTCATTGGTACGTTAGAAAAATACTATTTTTTGCTATTTTCTGCTACTCCATTGCCATTTTTAACGATTCTTGATAAATATGTGAATGATCGAGATTAACAGATTCTGAATTTGGATTCAGCGCATCAAAATACATAAGAAACGTACTTGATCTAGTTCGGTAAAATTTTATTCATTTTCATAACTGCAATGTTTCGCAATTTTTAGTCATTTTCAGCATTTTTTCGCAAGTTACTCAAAATTTTGAGGTTGTACGGGCCAAACGGACTTTGGTTTTGGATTCGGCGCATCAAAATACATATAGATAGATGAGTCTGGTCAAATGTACAGACCACTTTTTTATTTTGTGTGCCGGTGTAATTAATTTTAATACAATTCATTAATACAATTTAAAAAGTAACCATTTGCCCTTAGTGCCAAGTGACGTCAGGATATAAGCAAAAACAAGTGTCAATCTATAGTTAACGTAAAAACGTATATGACTCGACAGCTTCTGTGATAGTCCGAAAGCAAGTAAGCATTTTCTTGTACGATTGTACCTATATCAATTGATTTACCAAACTAATTATTATTTGTGATATTGTAGATATGCTTAAAAGTGACAAATGTAAGTCTACAAGACCTAAAGTTAAACATGTTTGTTATGCAACACAAGAAACATCCACAACTTCTGCAATATTATCCAAGGTAAAAAGTATTATTAGTAATATAAATAGTCCACACTCGCAGTTCTCTATTTAATTTAATTTTGTAAATATCTGCATTTTTTAAAAAAAATATAGGACGAATAGCTTCCGAGTATCTCAAATAGTTCGCGCCTGGTAAAGGCGACGTAACATGCTCTCGGCCCTCTAAAAGAAACACAAATACTCAGCTACCATAAACATTTTATAATAAAAATAAAATACTCATTTTTTGCCATTGTGACATCTTTTACGTGATTTAATTTTTCTCTTAAGTTCGCACTTTCTAGCAGGTAATTTTGATTCGGTAAATACAAGGAATGTGTAAGCTTTTTACTTCTACAAATATTTGGTGAGATTGCGAGGGATTAGTTACTAAACCTTTAAGCAAAAATTAGAAACCTTTTTTTTTGAATAGATCGTTCTAAATATCTAAGTTGCAGTTGCAGTTGCAGTGCATAAATAATAAAGAGTTACTAATATTTTTCATCAATAATATATTACATACAAGATCTATAACGCCACACACAAATTTGATAGCACTCAAATTACGCACGCAGAACAGAAACGCACGTTGGTGACAGGTAACTGACTACTCACAACAAGGGTAACAAGCGACTGACAAATTTAAACTAGTGCCTCTTAAACAATTTGAATTTCTGGAACTTCCTAGGGATTTGGTTCGCCCAGATACCTAAGCTCTTAGTTACATCTGTTCTGTTCGAGGATTCCCACAGCCTCTTGCCTCTCCGGCATGCAGTTAGTTACATCTAAAAGTTTGGGGAAATTTTATACCTCAGATCAGAGAGTTTTGACCAGGTAATATGAAAAATTCACCTGTGTGCGACGTGCTAAATTTGAATTCGTAATTTTTAAGACCACCAATAAAGTTACTGGCGACAACATACCCTCGTTGGTCCTGGAATATTTTTTTTGTTTTCTTTGGATTTTGGGTACAGCCTTTGTAAGTTCTAGGTAATAGTTTTTAATAAAAACAACAGTTTGGAATACTAAAACCCCCTTTTTTTAAATTTCCATATATTTTAGTAACCTCACAAGTCTGGATAATTAATTGTCAATTTGCGAGTTAGATAGGCGTTAACAAATTTATTTTTTTATGTTCTGGTTTAAAAAAACCGTTTTTTTTTGCGTTTTTCTCAAAATTAAGTCTGAGGGACATGTGGGATTTCTAAATTAACCGATTCGTTTAAAAACACCACATGTCCCGAACTTGGACTTTTTAAAATACACGGAAAATTTACGATATTGGACCTCTTATATTACTCGGCGGACTTGTGGGATTTTTTCTGACAACATGAATCAAAAAACGTCTTAGAGAACACTTTATTTCAGTAAACCTATATTAGCCAAAAAGTGGACATGTGGGGTTTCTCAATTAACTGATTCAATTTTGGCGAATGGTTGGTTGCATAATAATTGTTCGTTAATAGGTAAATATAGTTCATATGCATAAGAGAGACAGAGAACGTGTTCCTCATCCCTGAATATAGACAGTAGGTCAAAACAGAATCAAATAAAAACAAATGTTTGTCGCATATCTTTCACAGTATTCCATATTTTTTGAGTTATAGCCAGTCGCGCTTCGGGCAAATTTATGTCGCGCCCGTGACAGTATTATAATATTATTGGAGCCGATTTGAAATGTCAATATTTTCCTTTATTTTTAACATTGCCGTTTTGTATTGACGAAACGTGCAATGAAACGGTTATTTTATTATAAGATTTACGGCTCGTCTTTTACATATTTATCTTACCTACTGATAATGGCGTTTGGGTGTAAAAATATAGTTTGAACTTATTAGGCTTTCATGTGATTTTAAAATCAGGCAAAACTATTTTAATTAGATTTGTGGCTGCATTATTATTTTGCTGTTTTGTACATCACAATGGTATATTGTCCTACAATTGCTGAATAGCATTTTGCGCACAAGCTTGATTACTAAACTTGCTCAAACGGAATCCAACACAAAGACGGCGTGTGAACATTTTTTCTCAAGTTCTTTGATGGTATTGTAGTGAACCAGCGAAGAAATTAATCCCCGCATTTTAAGATGTAAAATCATGAGAGAAAAAAAATGCAAGGTAGATGTTTTTCCACATTAAAACAGGTCGCTGGTATGTAATTTTGTCTGCGTAAAATACATGAGTGAAATAGTCAAAGTAAAACCTTATTATTAAAATAGAAGTGCATAGTTCCTTTCGGATACTTTTATTAATGATCAATAAATGATGAATAAATTGAAAACTATGTTTTTCATGACTAGTTAAAACTACGTCAGTACACTTTAGAAATAAAAATAATCACCTTAAACATAAAGTTGAGAGTTACGCTACATTAGCAAGAAAGAGAAAATAAGGAAAATCATTAAAAACTGCAAAGCTGCCAGTACACGCTATTACGCAAAGAAAAACATATTTTTTTCTGTTTCTCTAGAGAACATTCCAGTCACGCTTATTTCTTTTTATGTTTCTCTACTTCAACGTAAACTTATAAGTTAGGAGTGTTGCCGCCATATTCGGAAAACATTTGTGAAACTGCGCTACACTAAATAATACTCTTAAACACGGTGTCTGAGGCAGAACCGAACTAAGGTTGTTTCAGCTGCCTTCCTTGATCGTAAAAATTATTATTTCATTTTTATTGTTTATTAATGGTAAGTTTGAAAGAAATCAGAATTTGCTTGTCAATTTTGTATTTAGGCTCTGTTTTGGATTAAAAACCATTTTCTTTTATAAATGTTTTTTAAGTCATAAATTATGATACTTTTCATGGTTTCCTAATTTATTAAAACCCTATACATCTGATCTCAGAATCTATGATCAGAATCAGATTATTATATGGAAAACTCATTTTTGTCGACGAGTAGAATTTTCTTTATAAAGAATGACTTTTCATCGTAAAATCAACAATTTTTGTCCTATGATCAAGTCCATTCACAACGCTTCTTTCTACATGCCACACGTGATCGCGAATCGGATCATGACGAGCGTCGGGTACTAAACGCCGCTTGCGATCGCGAGACACCCTGGCTAAACAGCACACGTTGTTCCCAAATAGGATACCGTTTTTGTCTCGTTGCTCTCGGTTTTCTGGCATCAGTAATGTGGTCCAGAGGTACAGTATCCGCTTATGGACCGAGAGGTGGTGGGTTCGAGGCCGTGCTCGGGTGGACTTTTCTTTTTAATTTTTGTCATTTAAAAAAATAGATCGGCTCTAAAAGACGTGACAGTTTAATTTTTTTCACCCTGATTTGTCTATTTTTACTATTTAAAAGTGTTTAGTTCCTACCTTAAGTTGAGCTGTTGTGCCTTTTTTTTTGGTACGATTACGTTGTACAAGTTTGTTCTTGCCTTGTCTCCAGGTTGGTTCCTAGGAGTTTTAATTTGGTTGATCGCCTTTTATTTCGTCTAGGTCTCATTGTTTATGGGCTCTGTTAGCTTATAGTGTATGGGTTCATAATTTGATTTCACTTTTTTGTTTGGTCCTGAATTTCATTTTCTTTGCCTTGCTCAAAGCCCTCCCTATAAATAGTCAGTAGCGCTTAATTTAGTTACCGCTAATTGATTCGATTTATTTACCTTTTTCTTTTTTGAAAATATTTAGCTTTGTTTACTTTTTTTACTGACAGTATAACTATCAAACGGGCCTGTATCGAGTTTAGACAGCGCCGTCGATTCGCTTTAGAGATGGGGTATCAAAGTAGGGTGAACCAACTGCTTGGCGCATTTTCAATACCTCGAGTTTATAAAAGCAGTTGCCGCTGTCGGGCTTGGCGTTGCGATTTGGCGAAAGCACCAGCGGCTTAGGGTGCACCGGTAGCTCTGGAGCGCGTTTCCGGCGCCGCGACCTTGTAGACGGGGCCGATTGTCAGTGTTGTCAACCTAGGATTTCAGATTTTTCCTAGTAGCCTTTGGTCGTTTTCAATTCGTATGCAGTGCACCCATGGCTTAGTATTTATCGCCAGTAGGTAGTGTCGCCCCCTTCCGTCGAGGTTATCTGGGCTGGGTAGGACCTCCTTGTATCAGACGTGAAGCTGACTTTCCATTTAGAAGCCATCAACAACGGGGCATCGGCTAGAGTATTGGTCATTTTATGACACGTGTTAATCGGAATAAGCCTGAGGCCGATTATTCTGAAATAAAATTTGTCTGCCTAGTGTGGAGATTTTAAGCCTCATGTTGATTTAATTCCCGAAGCCATCCCCATCTGTATGGCGATGCACGCCCGTAGCTGGTAGCAGTTCTTTTTTTGCCGAGACTTGTCTCGTGAATTTAACATCTAGAACCCTCCCAAAGTGAGTTTGCCTGAAGGGCACACATTCCCCAGAACTCTTCTTTTCCCGGAGGAAACGTTTTCCCCAAAAGGGCTTTTTATTCCTGGAAAGGACAACTTTCCCAGGACAAGTTTTTTTTTACAATTCCTTTCTTTTTTTTTGAGAAATCACCTCAACATTTGTTTATTAATAAATAAATTTAATTTATTTATTTTAGGTATTTTTAAATATGAATAAATGTGTATAGGGTTAAGTGTACTTGCGTTGTTTTATTTAGATCATTCCGCCTAATTTATTGATTTTAATTATGAATAACAGGTATGTTGTGTGTGAGGCAGGTTCCTAGTCCACCAAGGCGATTTCCAGTTTGTGTCGGTGTAAAAAACTGGTGGCGTCCAATTGAACCTATCCGGCTAACTGAGCTAAGGGCTAATTTCCAAGCGCTCTACAATAGCTTGCTTCGCTCAGAACACCCTGTTATTTCTGTTTTCTCCGGCGCACATAATTCACTAAATTAATTTTCATTTCATTTTCTAGCGGTAAGTACCACAGTTATAAATACGTAAAAATAGTATTTCGTACTTTCTAGTGCTTTTTCTTTTGTGAAGTCGGTTCATTTTTTTGAAAAAAAAAAATTATATAAACCAAAGTACATTTTAAAAAACAAAGTCCCATTTAAAATTTCAAATTTACCCCCACCCTTCAAATTAGAGAGAGGGGTAAAGGTCAAAAATATGTTAAAAGATACCCCTCCATCGCCCTAATAACTCGCCAAAATTTCTTGAAAATATTTCAAACCGTTTTCGAGATATCGCCTTCTAACACTTTAAAAAACTCACCCTGGGGATAAAAATTTGAAACAACGCGCCATGCTCATTTTGTTAAATGTAATGCCCATTTAGTAATTTTAGTGAATACTTATTCTTATAAATAATAGTTATTTATGATATAAGTGTTAAAAGTACAATTTTACGGCACGAATTTGAAAGTTTGCAGAATGAGCGAAGCGAATTCTGCAATTCAAATGAGTGCCTTAAAAGTGCTTTTAACACAAATATCATACAAAATTTTTTCTACAAACGCCAATAAAAAACAAAAACACAATTACAATTTTTAGAAAGTTTAACATATTGGAAACACATAGTTTTAAGTAGCATCGTAGATATAATATACATTTATTAAGTTGACATTTGTCAAAAAAACCAACAACCATTGTTGGCGTCGTAGTTGCCATAGTATTACTTGTAACACTAGTGCTATAAAGTACTTTTAACACTAGTGCCATAAAGTAACATTTTTAAGGCATCTGCGGCGTGTTAAAAAATGCATTTTTAACACGTTTGTAGAAAAACAATATTTATTAACTACCTTCCAATTAATTCTATTAACTATTGCAAAAACAAGAAATGTCTGATAATTTTACTTATTATTTTGTTTTGCGATTTTTGAATTTTTTTTTTTTTTGGGTACTTAAATATTATTTTTATGTCTGTTAAGGCGGCATTTTCCACATGGCGTTCATGTTGACCAACTTAATTTCATTTTGAAACGATTTTTCGGCTTTAAAATTTTTAACAATAACATTATAAGTATATTAAGTATAGTTTCATATAGGTACTGCAAGCAATTTTCTGTCAATTATTTAAAGTTTCAAACGTGTATAATAATTTCATTTAGAACATTAATATGTTAAATGATCTATGGTGACATTTTCTCTATCACTAGAACCTCAATATTCTTTTTAAATACATATTGATTTTTCTAAAATAAATGATGAAATATCTTAAATACTTACAATCTTATTTTTAAAAATTGTAATGCCAAAAACCATGTCAAAATGAAATTAAGTTGGCCAACAAGGACGCCACGTCTAAAATGCCGCCTTAAACATTTCACATTTGTTAAAAATAATACACAGAAACATTTGCTATGCTATTTTCAATAATAGTACTGTTTTTGACCACTGTCACATTAGTTATATTAAAGTTAATATTGTCTCAAGAAAACATCATTGAAATAATAAAAAAAACATAATATTTTGCTTTATATATAGACTTATCATTGGACTTCAAAAGTATACGTACTCCTTTGAAAACTATATTACCATTATTTCAATGACCAAAATACTATTGGAATCTAATAAATTTCTAATATCCCTTGAAGTGTAGAATTGTTAGAGCCGAAATTAAACTATTTGATTGGAATGCTTAAATATAATTGGGTGAAAAATAGCTATTTATAGGTGGTGTAATTCAAATTACAATATATGTACTTTATTAAACGAACAAGAACTACGGCTTAAATAAAAAATGTAAAAATTAAGTCAATAATCCTTGTATCATTTCAATAAAAACAAACACTCCTTTAAAACATATAAGGTATTGGAGAAAAAATAAAAAATATTAATTCAATGGGTCCTATTGATGGCTGAAATATTATTTCTATTTCTCGCGGACACCCTTGGAGAGGTTAGAATTTTTCTTTGTTCGTTGAATAGTCGTACGCCAAAAATAATAGATCTTTTGCAACACTGGAGACTGGAGAAACTTGTGTTGTGTTCGAGTCAGTGTGGTGTAGTAAAATGTGTTTTTTTATATTTAACTGTTTACAGAATGTCTAAACAATGTATGTTTAATAATACTAAATAAAAATTATTTTAAAAGAATGAAGCGTGTTTCATTTGTTTGAAATATAAGTATAATTGATGTAATAGAAATTCTTCGTTATATTAAATACGAGTAATTGTTGTTCAAAACACGAATATGATTGAATTTAAACCAAAATGTTCTTTCTATTGGAAGTTACATTAAATTAGTTACTGTTGTAATTGAAACAATAATAGCTATTTCGCATCAAATGAGATGCATATTCTTACAAATAAACTTCTAGTGAAACCAATGATAGTTTGCATTGAATTTAGAACAGGGTATTACTGGCATCAAATAATTGTTATATTTGAACGATTCATTAAAAACCAATGAAACCTTATATTTAAAGCAATCTTATAAACTATTGGTTAATAATGATAAACTAATCATTGAAATAAACCGACCTTGCATTGTACAATACGGAATAGAGTGTCATTGAGTGAATAATCCAATTCAATATACGATAGTATTTTTTCTGGGTACGCATTGTAATACCAATGCACGTTTTTTAACTAAATTTAACTTACAAGCAACATCTTATCAACTACATAGGTCAGCACCCACAGAATTTATCATTTTTTAATTCTTCCTTAAGCAGGTAAGTGTCATATTTTATACTTTTATAGGGAGCCTATTAATATTCATATAACGCTGTTGCTCTGCTTCATGTAATGCACTTCAGCGTTTTATGCGCCAAAAAAGAATGTGTACCTAAAGTTATGGCGTGCCAAAATGGAAGTATTTTCCGATCAAATTTCCCGCATCAATTTATATGCAGATGGTATACTGACTGCACTCGCCATTTTAAAATCGACGACGTATGTTCACAGCGTGCCACACATATATAAAAATGGCTTATTTGAATAAAATGGCGCCGCAATATAGGTCGTACGAGGGATGTGTGGAAAAATGTCGGCAGGATGACGTTTTTCCCATGGATGAACTAAATTACTAGACCTAGGGACAAAGTTAATTAATAAAGCATCTGCAGTTACAGTGTAAATACAAAATATAAAATATTAAAGAGAGCGGAATATATGCAATTTGCATATACAGGGTGCTGCAAATTCGAGTCCTTGTATGGGGATCTCGGTCACCGTAAGGGATACGAAGTCGGTTAAATTGAGGCAAAGTTGCGCAATTTGATGGTTAATTGTGAGCTATTGAGAAGTTTAATAAATTCCGGTTACTTCCGGCGATATTCGAGAAAACCGAAATCTATTTTATTTTTTCTTATACCTACCTATTTGAAGAGATATTTAAAAGTAAATTGCACTTTGTCATGGGCACTTCTTATTCTCTTAAAGACGAAATAATTAATTTTTAATCTGACTTTTCGGATTTCTGGGACCATCATCAACTTTATTTTTTTAAATACGGACCTGCACTTTTTATTTAATTTTAGGAAGGCTTTTGGTATTTTGAATTTATTGACGTGCTGCACTCACTTCTTAAAGTAATATTAATGGCAATCTCCATAGATGTGCCCTATGCGTTAGACAAATATGCAATATTAATATTTACCAAATACTACTTTGCTTATGAGATAAGACAAAAATCTACAATGATTATGGTTACGCAGGTAAAAACGCCGAAATGTCGAAAAACTAAATGATGAACGATTATTACTTTATTTCAAAAATAAATGTTTTGGCCATTCCACATTCCAATTTTTTAATAAAGAGTAGAAAATTTATTTTTATATCAACTTTGTTTTTTTTTTAATTTCTAATTTTAAAGGTTTTGGCACTTAAAAAAAGAATTACGATACGGACCTCGGGTTTGCAGCAAAATGTTCCATTTCTGAGGACATTTAAAATAAGGTACCACACGGCATAGGGTTGCTTTTAAAATTTTTGGCCTTAACTTTCTTGCGTTACTTCTCAAAGGGGTTGAAAAATTTAAATTACATAAAAGTAGATTTATTATCCAATAAGATACATCTAAAATTTGGTATCTCTATCTTTACTAATAGCAACGATATTTGCCCATACTAAGACTTTTCGGACACCCTGTGTAATCCTGGGAGCCACAGCCCACCTCTTGAGGTATTAAGGTATCAGGGTATAAACTAGGGTGGGTCGATTTTTAAAAGTTTTAGAATTTCGATTTAAAATACTTAGAAACAGTTTCCTTTTATAATAAAAAAATAGTTTATATATATATTTCTAATTAATTTACATCTTCCACCCTCTACATGTAGCTAAAGCTTGTTGGCGGTCGATTTTTACATTTTCTTGAAAATCTCGCAATTTTGATTTGGAATATCGATAAATAGATTTCTCTTTAACTCATATACAAAAACTTCTAATTACATTCAACAAAAAATTATTTCTTCCACCCTCAACCAACCCTTAGAAATTAGAGTTACGCCGCCTCTAGTATTAAAGTCATGGTTTGTTGTGCCTTTAGTTTTATTCTCAGTGTAAACACCTCAAGCTTCAAATATTTTTTTTGATACGCCTTGAGCCACTGTAAAACATGTTTTCGTGTCACTGTGGAAATTCCTAATTTTTTCCATACATCCCAAATTTTATCTGCTAGAATGTTCGATATTTCTACACTAAATCTAATTCACAAGGAACATTTTTAAAAGTCCTCTTTACTTAAAAGGATATTGTCTTTAAAATCAGCAGGAGAACCTACCAAAGGGCATTGAAGGGCGTGTCTTGTATAAAATGATGTCTTTGAAAACTCATGTCTTTATTATTTACACTGACAGTAAAACTAAATGTACACCAAACCACAACTAGGTAATGCCGTAGACTAAATAATACATAGACGAATATTGGCGTGTGACAAAAATGGTCTTCCTTGAGACATTTTGGGGGTTTATTGGTTTATGGCTTAGGAATTTGTTGGTTCACCATTAAATATGTATATAGTTCATATATACATATATATATATATATATATATATATATATATATATATATATATATACCCAGAATCAATCGTGTAATTCAATGCCGGTAGGGGTATTAGCCCTCGGAGTAGTTGTTTCGGTTGGTTCGACCATTTAACACCTGCTCGACACAGAGCAATTTGCCTGTCCCCGGCCTGAATGAGATCTAACAGTATCGAAACCGGTCGTCGGGGTGGCACGGTTCATTTGTACCTGTGATGTCAGGTCATTGAACCACCAAGGATGATATTCCTTGGACAACACGTTGGCGTAGTGTGAGAATAGTATTTTTCAATATATATATATATATATGTATATATATATATATATATATATATATATATATATATATATATATATATATATATAGTATTATATTGCCATCAGGTAGAGAGAACCCTCATTAGGTTAAATAGATAAACTTTCAACTCTTTACACTAATTTCTTTGTTACAGCGCTAGAACGACATTCTATTCTATGTGTATGTCTAATATATGTATTTATTTATTTAACCATTAAATACGATTATATACTTGCTGCTATAAATGTGTAAATCCCAAGAAAGACAAACATTTACGTATGTTAGACTTTTCAGGCCCAAACCTAAAAGTTGTTTTCCTGCAACCACATTGTTCGGCTTTAAAAGACCAATAAAACTACAAAGAAGGACGAAACTTTTACCGCTTTGCACCAGCGAGAAAAAGTTTCTTCTTATACCTCCTCATAAAATGTGAGACAATATTTTTTTGACTTAAAAGGGAAGTTATATTTTTTATTGTTCTCTTGGAAATTTAAAAGTTATTCGTTGAGGTATAAAGGAAAACTAAACAAGATATTCTTTTTTCCTGGATTATCGTCAAATAAAAAGGTCTAATTTGCATCCAGTGAAAATAAAAAATAAAACATAAAAAGTTACGACGAAAATAATATTTTTATTTCTTAGCGACATGAGGGTTGTTCGTTCAGGGACATATTCTTCAAATAAATAAAAATAAAACGTTTTATTTTTTAATCTGTCAAGGTTTTGTCGTAATATCAAAAAGCTTTTATGTGATATATCAGCTTACCATGGAAATTTGTTCACATTACATATAATAGCAACGTATCAATTTCAACTAAAATTGATACATATGTATATGAACTGCAGTTTTTAAATAGATAAAAACTTTGTGGCAATCAAAACGAAAGTTTATATTTCTTGGTAAACGGATTTTTATGTAATTCCTTTTCTTTAGCCTCGTATAACCCCAGAAGGCAGCAAACCTGAGTACTAATGTACCGAGGATTATATATAGTGGAAAGCTGTCTCACATACCCAGTGCTTGAACAGACATACAGATTTCACATGCCCTTTAAAAGGGGGTGTGTGGATTGGTACCTTCTCGGTCGAGGAAGAATTTTTTCACCACCTTTCTTCATACATGGCGCATATCAAACCTGAGCAAACCCAGATCTGTATTTTTATTATGTTTTATGGCACCTCGCCGGAATCGAACCAAGTACCAAGTGGTGGTCGCATTTATGTGACGCTAACCACAGGGTTTCTTGTTTAAAGAATTTAATGAATTCCACCATTTAGCACTCCAAATATCTTATAGAACGAGCTTGCTTTCGAACTGGAGATACTCCAGAAAGAAGGTGACGTGTAAGAATTGAAAAGAATCAAAATATAGATTCGGATTATAAAATTTGTAAAGTAAATTTCTGGTTGGTGTTGTTTCCCTTAAGGACAAATTAGTTACAGTTTCATGTAGTGGTATCTATGACGGACAGGAAGTGTTTGGTTTGGTTGGCTAAGCTGCCAAAATAAGAATATAAAAACTGGAAAAAGATACATTAAAGCTCTCTTGCAGCTGGGCCTTTGAGTGAGATGGGTCGTCGTTGGTGTTGAATATTTGCCACACCCTATCATCTTGGAAGTATGGAGAATTCCATAACATGTGGATTGACACTTATTTTTGCTGATCTGACGTTATTATTCACTAAGGAAAAATGGCTGCCTTTTAAATTGTAATAAATTGTACCGAAAAGTAAACATTTTTTGTAGCTAAATTATTATAGTAATTTTCTTTAAAATAATTTTTTGGGTTTGTAATGACTTCTTTAAACGATTTATGCAATAAACAAATATGTGCATAGTCGTCGACGTACAACGTGCCAGAAGCCGATTTCTTACCATCTAAGAATCTAAGGCAACATACGTATAAGGTGAACGGATCATGATGCATTATTGCTGTGTAGAAAACTATGTGCTAGAAAGAGAACTACAGTAAACAAGAACTGTAGGAGTGGTCAGCACAGTATATGGCGAGCTTTTGTATTTTGTATATTTTGAACTATTTAAATTAAATGTTTGTAGGTAGATAAGTTAGTGTTTGATTTCAAATGTGAGAAAGGGAGGAAGGAAACGGTTTGACTGTGAACTAATCTCGGAACTTTAATTTACCTTCTCACACATTCCACGGTCTGGCGTTCATTTAATAAATTTTCATAGATCAAGGTTCTTGGATTTCCTTCGATCCTAATGATACTGCGTGAATGGTATTAGACCTGGACTAACATGCGAGAAGAAATTACGCCCCCCCCCCCTGCGTGCGAAAAGCGACTAATGAAGAGCTGTCGTGCCCAGGTCGGAACAACTAGATTCCCTGGTAAAGATGTTTAAAAAATCCTTGGGATAAATTAAGTTACACGTAAAAAGAGTGACGTACCACCCACAGCTTGGGGATGAGTTAGAGAAGGAAGTTTTTGTTTGACATCTGGGTTATTGATGAGACTTTTTTGGATAGAATAAAGAGTTCGGAAGTGGTGCCACTATATTAAACATTAGGTCTTAGAAAGGTGATATATAGAGTATAGTAGGAAGGGAAGAAATATTTTCTTGTTTGGAAGATAAAATCAAGCTTCTAAGCAGCTGATTGGCTATTAATGTAATGTGTTTGTGCCAGCTGAGATCACGCACGAAAGCGATGCCGAAAAGATCGGACGTTTATTTATTCTGTGGGCCATTTATGTCGATGGGGAATTGCTGGATTTTTTGCTTGACTGACAGCGTGGGTTTTTGAAGCATTAAAAAAATCTAGGTTTGTGGCACTCCAGTCTAAGATTAATCGGAGATTTTGCGAATGTGATATGTGCACAGACTTGCGCTAATTATCTAGTTTGAGATTTGAGACTTGTTTAAAAAAATATATACTAGAATGGAGATTACTATCGCGAATGGAATTTGTAGTAGAACAGAGAAAGATCATTAATGTAAAACGCAAATAGGGTTGGTGCAAGAACTTAACCTTGGGGTACCTCAGCTTTGGGAGAATGTTAAAGTGAAAAAGAAGTTAAATGAGTCTGTCATCCAGAAAGCTCCAGGTGCGCCGTTTGAATGATAGACCGTAAGAAGGAAATTTATTGAGGAGTACAGCCATGCCATACTTGGTCAAAGACCTTGGATATGTCAAGGACAACAATTTGCGATTCATTGTGAAATTCGAGGAGCTTGTTCCTGTTGTTTAACTATATAAGGTGAGGAAATTTGCTGTGGACCTGAGCTCCGTTCTAACTTAGAATTTTGAGCTAGAGTTAATGTTATGGATTGTGTTCGTTTGCTTCTTGTAGATCTAAGACCTTGTAGATGTCAAATGATTTTAAGTAATTTACAATTTGGCCGAGGTCGTTTTTTGAGGCTATGGGAAGCTAAACTTATGTTCTGGGAAATTGTTAGCGATGTGGAGCAGAATGTGCATACATAAGTTGCAGGTTGTGATTTTAGGAAGGCGGAAAGCAACACGTATTTGTGCTCTAGACGATGATGAACTGATGAACATATCTATTTAATACTGCTAATGTTAATGCTTTAGCAGTCGATGAACGTTTATTTCATCCGGAGATGATTAGATTTTAATTCTCGCTGTTGGGGAAACCCAACTGTTTATTCAATTTCTATAACTATTTTTATTTCTAAATAAATATTAATAATCAAGCAGGTATAAAATCCCCCACAAAATAAAACAAGCTCAAGCTTATCTTTTTCGCGAATTCACCGTGCATAAAAATACGCAGTCATCGGCAAAATACAAAGGTTCTGTCAGCTAAAATAACAAAATAAAATCCCTCTTTTAATTTAGTTCTTTGAAACACCGGCACGTTGTCGGCACAACTTCAAAGGTTTAGTTTTATTCAAAGGTTTTTTATCTCTTAGTTTTATTACGATGACTGTCTACCGGTACAGTTTTTGGGAAATGTAAAGATGGCCGGTGACCATAGTAACAAGTATCAACCCTTTGGCGTTTCTTGGCCGTACTGCGTAGCTAGTGCGCCCTCCTCCCCATGCTTAGTGGTCAAAAAGGGATTCACGTTATCGCAAGAGGGGCGTCGATTGGTCTAGTACGGATACACCTATTTCCGAGAGAGTGGTCCATTTAATTTTAAATTAGCGCCCGGCGAAAACGACTTCACTTCCTCAAGTACGAACACAGAGCTAAGCTGGCGCATCCCTTGATGCGGCAGAGCAGCGAAAGTTTTGTAGCCCAAAGGTCTATAAAAACTAAAAGTTATATTTCTTTCAGGCAGAGTCCTGTAAATCTTATTAAGTAACACAAATTAGGTGTACTAATGTGGAAAAAGTCCCAATGTTTCTATAAGGCAGGACCCCGCAAAAAGTGGTAAGGTCTTGTGACACAAATTAGATGTACTAGTGTGGGACAAGTCCCAGTGTTTCTCTTATGCATATCTTTTTAAAAGTAATAACATCTCCTAACACCAGAAAATGACAAACATGTCAAGTACTAGTGTTGAAAACAACAGTATATAAATTCACCATTTGGAAGTAATAAATGTGCAATTTGCTTAGTGAAATCAACGTCTTTTATTTTACGAAGTCACGGCTGCAGGAGACCGTGCATTTGGATGACAGCGAACCAGCTAAACTATGGAAATAAATTACAGTAAGTGTAAGTGGGGTTCAAACTAGAGCCCTCTCTTTACACTCGCTGCTATATTAATGATGTTTTTTTTTTCATTTTGACAATATTTGAACATCCAAATGTAAAAGTCCAACTTTGCCTTTTCCGATGGACCATATAAATTTAGCCGATTATTTTTTCTGTACGTAAACAAAAATATTAAGCCCCTTTGGCAACAAAATAAATATGATTTGTCACTTAACGACTTAAAAACAAAATTTCGAGCGAATTTCATGGAAATGTAAATTTCGTCTTGTTGTTTCAAAGCTAATACTGACGTAGGTGGAATTTGATGCGTACTAGTATATTTCTGACACAGTATAAGCATTTGCCGTAATTAAGTTTATATTTACGTTTTTCCCAACATGTGAGTTTTTATGACGTAACATGATATAGCTTTTATGTTTTTTGTCATATTTTTATTAAAGCGAAGGCAAAAAAACGAGGCAATAAACTTCGTTTCGGCAAAAGTAATTTCCGAGTCGAAAGATAAAGTTATAAAATATATATTAGCCCATGTGCGGCTTTGCCACTTTAGCGTTATTTATTCATTTTTACGAGGATCAAAGAGTATCGTAAAAATCTTAGTTCAGATAGCCCTTAAGAAAAGTTAATATAAATCAAAGCTTAACCTTTAATTTGGAGATTATTTTTTATTAACTTGCTAAGGTCTTTACTACACTCCAGCTAATGCTGTAGGCACCATTGTATTCGGGCACTTTACAGACATAATTAAATAACAGACTTTTTATTTACCACCAATACGAACACCCTTCAACATTATTTTGCTTCATTCTTTATAGGAAGGGAGCAATCGCCAATTAAATATCGATTTTTTAACTTTCTTTTCCCTCGACATCGGTGCATTTGAATCACTCTGTATTTTTTCTATCTACTTTTTCCCAATTTTTCAACACTATCTTATAAACGGA
Organism: Philopedon plagiatum; assembly: GCA_963971165.1. Taxonomy (NCBI): domain Eukaryota; kingdom Metazoa; phylum Arthropoda; class Insecta; order Coleoptera; family Curculionidae; genus Philopedon; species Philopedon plagiatum. The sequence goes on along the minus strand of OZ020191.1, from coordinate 131,615,477 downwards.
TAATAACACTTTAAAATGAATACAGAATGGGTCATCCAGGAGAGTATTTAATGGGTAAAAACCGAATTTTATTGATTTTTTCGGACTAATCCTATTTTTAACCGACATTATTCCATACTATTTTCCTGATTTAGTGACTCTTTTTGGATTTATTTTATCGATAAATTCTCTAAGAATACCTCATACTAATTGAAATCGCTTATTTTTGCGTTAAAGTTATAAAAAAATAGGTTTATTTGCATCGAGGTGTGCAACATTTGAAAATTGTTGAATTTTCGAATGTTCTAAGGTTGCTTGGGTTTGCCATTAAAACAAATAACTGCAGTTTATTTACTCAAAATTATTAAGATATAATGTGTCAAAATTTGGCAAAAATGTTAGTTTTTATTGCAAAATTGAAAGGTCTCTGAACCGATTTCAGAGCTGAAAACATCCGTAGGGATTTCACCAACCCTTTACTAGGATGTGGGGGGGTGGTGCCACCTCGGTAGAGAAAGAATTCTTCTATCACCTTCCAAAAATTAACAATCTCAAAATATCCATGGTCAAAGCGGGATTCGAACCCGCGGCCTCTCCGTTGCAAAGCTGGCGCCGTACCAACTCGGCCATCGGAGATCCCCCCCCCCCCCATTGTTTAGGTTATAACTCCAGGACAACTTTTAGGCAAAGTTCAGGTGATCTAAGGTGTAGAAAGTTGAATTACATTAGAAAAAATAATGTCTTCGGGATTTTTCATCCGCAACCATACCTGCCTATTGGGACACCCTTTATAATGGCAACGAACGTTACGGTACTGTGGATTCATTTATGGGGTCTAAAAATTTCCATACTGAGTACGACTCTCAGTGACTGGTTGTTTAAGGTATTGTCGTTGCTTTTTTTTGAAAAATTTAAAAACTCTAATTTAAATAATAATCTTATTATCCAGCATTAAACGGATTACATGTAAATGAGCTTTTCATATACCTTCCACTGCACTGTGAAATAAAACTTTTTCAAGGGAAAAATGGGAATCAGTACAAAGATTAAAAACTACTCAATCATGCTTATTGTAAATTTGGACGTAAACAGGCAGGGATTTTCGAAAATTCCACATTGAATAGCCGAACACGTATTTGCAAAGATTAAAAGGACTTAAATATAACAGCAATTCAGTGTTTGCTCGAGTACGTGAAAATTCGAAGAAAGTAAGGCATGAAAAATGAAAATGGGAATCTAAATCACTTAAGTGTGAGTTAAAACTAGCATTGGAAATTATATGCCATCAGTATTTGTTTTTAATATTAAACGTAGATCTCAAGCCTAAGTACTAACATACCGTGAGCATCTGAAGAGCAGGGCAATATATCCTATTGATACGGGATTTAATGTATGGAGGTTGGGTGGGGAGGGAAAACCTCTGCAGGTAATTTGTTCCATAATCTGGAGGCCCTAGGTTTAAATGAGCGAGAGAAGTGGGATGTTCTAGGATTTTGTAGCTGGACAATAAAGGAATGTATGTATATGTGGCGCGTTACTTTGTTTCAGGATGAAAACCTTAGTAAAATTTATGAAAATATCTGTAGAAAAGCGACAGATCCCCAACAGTGCGACAAAGAACTAGAGGAGAGACGTTTCTTGTGAGGAATGGGTCATCAATGACTCGAATTGGATAGAAAGATAGTTTGATAAATATTTAGAATTTGTATTATGTCAAGAAATATTTTTTAATTAATTTCTTAAAGTGTGTTTTTTTATTAATATTTAGGGGCTATTTTAGACTTGGCTGTTTCGTCGGAGCTATTTAGTCTTGGGATATTTGGATGCGGTACCTTCATAACCAAAAGTGTTAAACCGAAAGTGTTTCTTAGCTGATGTTAATTTAAACTAGTATAAAATCCTAAACTTTTTAGTGAACCTGAGCGTTAAATCTTATTACCCTATATCTCGGAAACGTAGTATTTCCGGACCTTTAGTAATAGGAACAATAAAAATGTATTTATGGATTTTTGCAACACCGTGTATAACTGTTACGTCGTTTAATGCCTATAAAATATTAAATACCAGAACACATTAGGACGGATAGACAATGGAAGATCATATAACAAAGGATTATGGGGATAAATGACCCGGCATATCATTTTAACGATTAATACTCTCAAATTGAGCGCAGTAAGCAAAAATTAAAAATACCATTCTCTGATTAACAAAACGGGAATCATATAACACTAAATTGTGAGGAATAGCCAGTAACTAAATCTCTGTTTCCATTTTAAAAGTTTATGTAGCTCGCAGTTAGTAGTCACGGCTTCGCTATAAAATACAATTATATGAGATGGCTGTGTTATTCATTAAGGAGTTTTAGCAGAAATATACGACTGGAGATTACTTGCATATACATCCATATGTACACCGGGTATAAAGGAGATTACTAGCAAGGCTGTTATATTCTTATTGAGAAAAATATTAATTTCGAATTTTGGAAAGTTTTACGGTTAAATCTGCCCATTTTGAATATTGAGCCAGCTGACTTCCACTTCCGATATGAACGGAAGTCATATCAACTTTGTTATTTTTCTACATAAAAAACATGTATCACTTTTTATACCTATCTTTGACAGTTTCTAAGAAAATAGCGATTGAAAATGTCAAATTGGTCATAAATTATACCGTTTTGACCAAGAAAAAATGAACGTACGAAAAATATACTATGATAATTTAAGTTTATTTGTGGGGTATTATCTACTCGTATCGTAACAATTTCACTTCCGGTTTAACCAGAAGTGCTAGAAAAAATAACATTCAAGGCCAAAATTTTAATGGAAAACCGATCTTAAGTTCGTCGTTAGCATGGATTTATTAAGGATGGAGACGGGATGATTTAACATTCTTTGAAGCCAAAAAAAAACATTCTAAGCGACACTGTAAACACAATTTGTAAACATTGGCCACATCTTATTTTACCTTGTATTTTTGTACAAAAAATACGTTAGAAGCATCACAAGATCTACCAAAAGTAATAAAAGGCCTAAAATATTTTATTTTTCTCCTAAATAATAATAAATTTAAGTTAAAAATGTTTTATTATTTATAGGTTATATTATATTATTTCTAAAGGTTTATTTAAAGTCGCTCCGAGTCATTTATAAATCTATACGTCGCACTTTTTCTTTTCTATTTCATTAGACACAGACGTAATCTAACCGAATGTTCAGACGTATTTCCTAAGCAACCAGCAGAGACAGGAACACTTCTGAGCTCCAACACTCCAATGCTATTTTATCTCTTTCTACTACCATTCTTGATTCAATTACGTATTTCCTTAAAGTTCGTAAACTAGACCTCAAGGGTAAATGTTTTCATAACAAACAACAAATAAACAGGCTTCACGTTCGATACGCTCACAGTATACGGAACACCGAATCCTTTCTAATTCATCCATGGTCGTTGATTTCGGAAACCTAATGGTTTTTTAAAGATTTTCTTATCAATGCATTTTCACAAACTATTTTAAATTGCTCTTTCATTCTTTATTGCTCCGTTCTATTTCTTAACCCTATTTCATCTTTACGGCTCAGTTTTTTCCTGACAAATTATGATATCGTTTCAACGACGTATCGTTCCCCAACATGGCTAATCCAAAGTTAAGTCCCCTAATCTATATGGCTTCCCTTCGGAAATCAGCAGGAGTGGCCGCACGAAAAGATTGGTAGAAAATATTTCGATAATAAATTGCCGATAATCCAAAGTTGATCTTATCAATAACTCAGTGGTTTTTACACAGCAGCGGGCGTAAATCCAGTGTCGTACAAAGACGTATTTTTGTTTTTATTAATATAAAAATCTGCAAAAGTCTTTGCACCAAACTTTTCTCGTGAAATGAAGTTCAGTATGTAATTAAATATTACAAAATTTTAAAACGCACACCAGTATAGTGAAAATAGAATTATTTTTTCTATAACTGCTCTAAAAATAAATACAGTACTAACTACATCTGAAAATCAATAATTTCAAACAGCGTGCTGAAACGTTTTCACACGCCGCCGCGGCGGGCGAAAACGTTTACGCATGCTGTAAGGAAAAATTATTATGCAACCAATCATTCGCCAGACCTATCTTCCATGCAATCTTAAACAAAAGCTTAGAAATCTAGTAGGCGACAGTTTTGGCAGCAGTCATAAGTCGTAATATGCCAGTTGGCCACCACGATCCTGCGATCTCACGCCGTTCGACTTTGATTTTTTGATTGACACACATTAAAAACTCGGTTTTCAAAACCCCCTGTGAAAATTTAGATCTACGGGCTAGAATTACAAATAAATTTTAGGAGATTAACACCTCCCCGTAAGTGCTTACCAATGTTTTTAATGCTGTAAAAAGAAGAATGAAAACATGTTTGGAAGTAGAAGGTGGACAAGTCTGTCATTTAGTTTAAATATATAATTTTTAGGTTCTTTGTTGTATATATGTTTTTTTTAAATCCTGTATTATGCAATGACAATGACAATAATGTAATTTTGTAAGTTGTCCACCCTGTATCAGAAACATTAAAGTGCCTTCATTTATATGAAATATATTCAAAATATAATTTGTAGTGAAAATTTGACCGGTTTTTGTTAAGTAGTTTTAAACTTTTAAGGCCAACAAGTCGACCGACAAACCAACAAACACACATGCGGTAATAGAAAATAATGTTTTTCGTAAATTAGAGACCCCAAAACGCAATTTGTTAAAGTCTCAAAAAGGTGAACTTTTTAACAAATACAATACTTCCAGTGACAAAGGAACTAAAAAACGAGAATATTCACTTAGTTACATTACAAGGTCATAATGAAGCAAAGAAAAGGCAAAACTAATAAAATTTCCGCTTAGGGGCAAATTTTGACTGGCAGTATATACGAAGTAGCACATTTTTATGTTCAATTTATTTTTTGCAACACAGTTGGGAAATATATTTTTTATTTGTAATTGAGGTTTTCGATAAAAAAACTTTTTATGTTTACCATAATCCATCCCTTTAATATTTGTTTTGAAATAAAACGAAAATCACAAAATAAATTGCCTTTATAAAGCTACAAAAAAACTCTATTACATTTTATATCAATTTCTGTTTCTGTCATATTATACGAGAAAAGTCCCATTTTACAAGAATATTATACTTTTATTAATCTTACAATAGCGAAGTGTCTGCAGGTCCATACTTAGAAGTTACATACTTATTTGAAGTCTGCGAATAAGTATTATTCTTTTCCTCATTTTTGTCCAAAAACTCACGTGTAAAATATTGTCAGTAGAGTTTTGCAATACCCTGTATAATCCCAACGAACAGTGTTGCAAACAGGGTGAAAATTGGATTTATATTGATATCCTTTGCATTCCAGGGTGTCCAGTTTTCGACACATTTGCAGGATATCTGGGTTATCTTTAAAGATAGAGAGCTCTCCAGTTTTCGCAATACTATGCTACTTTTTCGTAAAACGTATGGTGCTAGAAACAGAATTTTCATAGCCCCCTTCGTTTTGGAGATACAGGGCGATTTTGAAAATGTGTCATTTTCAAGCACCCCTCGTATCTCAGTTGCCTTTTAACTTACCGGCAAGGTACAAACTCATTTTTATATTTTTTTTGCGTAGAATCCAGTGGCGTAGCAAATTTTTTTCTAGAAGGAACGAGTTTGAAGATGAAAGCCAAAGCTTAATTTTTTTAAATAGGACACCCTATATATTTTTTGTTTTCATTCGATTACTTTTTTCATAGGCTTTTTAAAAATGTATAATTTTTGGTATATATCTTTTGGAATAACTTCCGAATTTTACAATAAAAAAACGTATAAGTATAATGTTTCATAGTAGGCCGTGATATGAATGCTTTGTCACCTTATTCACAATATTCATCTTTTATTTCCTGATAATCACGGAGGAATCAGATTTCTTTCTATCCGTGTTGGCGAAAGTGCATTAGACAAAGACAAATAAAAAAATAATTTGTTCAAATTTTTATCGTACCTTCTTTGCTTGTGGAAGTATTGCTGGTTATACACTTCGAAAGATTAGTCATCGCAAAATTATTTTTTTCCTGATAATTTCCCAACGGAATTCGATTTCTTTCTATCCTTGTCAGTAAAAGCGGCATTAGTAAAAGACAAATAACAACGATGTTGTTGCCAATAAAAAAGAATAATTTTGCATTACATTTTATCACAGTCAGCTATGTTTGTGCAAGTATTTCTGGTTGTCTACTGTGAAAGTTTAATCGGAATTGTCATAAAAAATAAATTTCTAACCTGACAAAATACTTATGTAAGTTTTATGATGTTATAGCAAAAGGCATTTGCTTTTACTGAACACAAACAGCATTTGCAAAAATCTCGTTTTTATTTAGGAAAAACAGTGTCAGCATAGCCACATTATCCTTCTTATTTTATACTAGTTAAAATTGTTTCCTATATAGCAGAAACGAGTAAATATTTTTATTAAGATAAACAATTTATAATAAGGTTGAAAAGATTCCGTATTCTCCGACATATAATGAAAATGGATCTATAATACAGCCTACCTGCGAACAGTGACGTTTGTGTAAGTTAAAGACGCGATAAAAATTGTTTAATCGAATATACCAAATGAGAGGGAAAGAACATAAGAGAAAGACATAATTGATCTCTCCGTTGTAAAATGAGTTTCTGGCATCATTCTCAAAATAAATTGGTTACGGTATAGTACTGACATTTATTATCACTCCATGACAACTTTTAGGTAAAATTCAGGTGATCTAAGGTGTAAAAAGGTGAATTACATTAGAAAAATAATGTCATGTGTCCGGGATTTTTCGCCCGCAACTGTATCTGAATTTAATCGGAATTGTGTTGATTTAAATTTAAATCATTATTTTTATTAAGAGTGTAAGTTTTATCTTGCCATTTTAAACGCTATATAATATTAATGGTAAAGACTGTATTTTTAAATTGCTTTTGCTTTACATTGATGAAAAGACGTTAACTTTTACAACAATCACAAATGAAATAAAACTTTTTCTGAAGTAAATATCGCGATAAGCAACATACTAGCAAAAAATATGAGAGCATAAAAGTTGTTGGCATCAAATATCTTTACCGGCTGGCCTGGAATTACTAAAAGTCCTTTTACGACAAAGCAGTAAACTCCCTGTGTCAGGTTACAAAAAGTTATTTTTTTCTGACGTCATCGTCATAAATAAATAATACCGAAAAGTCTTAGTATGGGCAAATATCTTTACTATTAGTATAGATAGAGACACTAAATTTTAGATGCATCCTGTTGGTTGATAAATCTATTTTTGTGCCATTTAAATTTTTCAACTCCTTTGAGGTCTGACGCTAGGGAGTTGAGGTTAAAAATTTTCAATGCATCATTTTAAAGGTCTTTACAAAATAAACAGTTTATCACAAATCCGATGTCTGAATCTCAATTCGTTTTTAAATGGCAAGCCTATAATATATACCAGCTTATTATTGCAAATCGCCATTTATGAATGTTTTTCAGTCACTTGCACTTTTCAGTCTGACTTCATAGCAAGATTTACCGGTTTCAATATATGCAGTGATTTCGTAACACCCAGTATACCAAAATGCGTTACATATCCTCGTTTAATTATCCTTGTCCAAATAGGTAATTTTTCTGATGGGTTTTCGTTTAAATCCATCAAATATTTATCGTCTAATTCACGTTATTTAGTTCGGGTTTTGTGACCCCAGTAAGTAAAAACCTTTTAATATGTCAGTTTAATATGCCGTTGGAAGTTATCTTTAATTTTATCAAATTATTTTTCGTTTTTTTGCTTTACGAATGACTAGAAGCATCATCATGGTTTCCGAGTCAACTAGATTTTTTTTTATTTGAGTCAGCCCATGTAGACTCTAAGCATAAGTAATAACGTATCGTGGGCATCTGAAGAGAACGAAAATGTAATCTATTACCACGGGATTTAAGGGACTGGAGGTTGGGAGAGGCAGCAAAAACATCAGCAGGCAATTTGTTTCATAATCTGGAGACTCTAGATATAAATAAGCAAGAGGAGTAAGATGTTTTAGGCTTTTGTAGCTGGACAGTAATGTGTTAATATGTTATGGACAAAATTAAGAATTGGTCATTATTCATAATGCCCGAACAATTTGAAAACTGCCCAAAATAATGTAGCAATATGATAAATATTAATGAAATTATTATATTGACCAGGCATTATGTATAATGCTCTAAATCTAGGGGACAAAGTGATCAACGCATGAAGAGTACAGGCTAAAAAGGACGAGGGTCACAAAATAAAAGTTTTTAGAAAACCAATTTTAAAATTTAAAACCTTGTAGGTATCTTTTGAAGGGTTTACTTACTGGGAGCAACGGATTTTCTAAAAGTTAGCTTATGTATCTAGTTTTAGGAAAAATATTTTGTTATAATTATTTTTTTGCCAGGAGAAAATCTGAAAGGGGTTAATCACATAAAGTCAGGGGAAGAAAAGATGAGGGTTCGCAAAAATATTATCTTTATTAAACATTTAAATAAAATTTTGTTATATGATAAATTTTTAGAATAAAGTTGAGCTTCTACACTGCAAAAACATTCATGTAAATAATACAGAAAGGCAGTGGAGGAGGCAAGACCAAATGTGGATCTCGGCGATATTTCCCAAAGAAAAGTACTAGGTCAAATGAATTATACACAAATACGTACTAAGTACGATTATATTGTTGCTAATCAATAAAACAGATAGATACAAATCATAATAACTTTTCGCCTCACTGACTTTACCTCTATGATTAAGTCTCAGGAAATAAGCCACGCTAGTCACGCAACGAGGCCCGAGACGACTTGGGGAATTCCCTATAACTTTAACAGTATTGCCAAACGATTCAGGGTAAATGCTACTCGAATCAAAATATTCTAGGGGAGGTATAGATAAGTATTAACTTGCGCCGATGCCTATCCCCATTACTGCAGGAAGGTGGAGTAAAGTGGGGGGATATATTGGACTCGCATCCGTTTTCCATACATTGGATGGGGTTTCATCCTTATTTCACTGTATGGCCAATATTAAAATGGATTTTACTACGCACTCTCATCGGTTTTGTTCTAGACGGTCTCCGGTGGCCGAGTTGGTACATCGCCAGCTTTGCAACTGAGAGGCGCGGGTTCGAAACCCGCTTCGACCATGGATATTTTGTGATTGTTAACTGTTGGAAAGTGGTAGAGGAATTCTTCCTCGACCGAGGTGGTACCACCCCACACATCCTCTTAAAGGGCTGGTGAAATCCCTACGGATGTTTCCAGCTCTGGATGTGTGAGTCGATTCCCCAGTACACCCACGGTACATAGTACTGAGGTCTTCGTGGGCTGTCAGAAGATAAAAAAGTAATGGCTTTTGGCTATGGTTTGACGTATTTATCTCAAATATGAATTTTTGTTTTTTACGGCCACTCGCGGTTGTCGAAATGCTACCGAATTGTCGAAATGACCGTTAAATTATTGAAGTGCCCGGCAAAATAATAGCTATATTCATAATGACCAGACAATTTGGCAAATTGTCGTACGTAGGCACAAATGTATTAAACTACCTTATTTCAATGGTCCTTATTTATAATGACCGAACATTATAAGTACTGCCTAGATTAATCACTTGGTCCATAACATATACATAACGCGCCTCTTGTTGTTCTGTTAGGAACAGTTAAGGGGAGAATTATACCGGTTAGTTCTTTAAAGCAAAATCCGTGGAAATATCGGTAAAAAAAGAACAAATCCCCAACAGGGCGGCGATAAGCGAGAGGAGGGGGTTTTCTGGGCGGCGATAAGCGAGAGGAGGGGGTTTTCTGGTATACGGACTGGGTCATTGATAAGTCGAATGTCTCTCATCTGGTTAGACTCAAATTTGTCGAAGATGATGCCGTTCCTCACATGTGTTAGCAGTACTCTAGGCTAGGTCTTGTTTGGGAAACATGTAACTTGGAAGAGAAGTACTTCCTGGCTCGAAAGAGAAAACCAAGCTTTTCAGCTGCTGATGTAGCTGTTAAAGTAATGTGTTTGTGCTCTTATTTTAAAGCGGTGTCAACAAGGTCGAACGTTTCTTTGTTCTGCAGGAGTTGCCATTTATGTGGATGCAGATGGCGGATTTTTTCCGTTGCAGATCGCAAGACTGGGTTTTAGAAGCGTTAAATTGAACAACGTTTTCGGCACTCCAATCTAAGATTAATTGAAGATCTTGGGAAAGGGATTTCCAGCTCTTAATTCGAGACTTGCTGTGTTAAAATAAAAAGTACTACTGTCAGCGTAAGTCATAGGAAGTATTTAACATGAAAATATCTCGTTTCAACAAAAGATATTTTTAACCTCTTCATTTTTGTTAATCAGTTTAAGTAAGAGTGCGTGCATTACACTGTGGGCCAAATTAAAGTTGACCCTTATTTAAAGCTTAGTAACTTTCTTGTTTCGAAACCGATGATGGCAAGGACTATTCAGCCTTAAAGAATAAAGTTAGTTTTTAAATAGTATAGGGTGAAACAAAAGATCATTCTTATTTTAAGCTGGTCAGTTAACAACACTGTGTTCAAATAAACAATGTATTGTCATACACCCCAAATTATGTAATGTGCTTGGTTTAGGTCAGGACTGTTCGGTGGCCAGCATGTCGGCTCACTAAAATCTTGTCAGTCTCCTTACAGATATCTTACGGCATCTTTTGACGCGCACGCTGGAGCTCCGTCTTGCTGAAATGTGCAATCTAATAAAAACCAAATTTAACGGGTAAAAATAATAACCATAAATATTTAATGTATGAAGCGAATAAAAAAGGAAATTACTCAGGTTTATGCATATCCCCTAAAAAAAATTATTGATCTAAATTGATATATTATGTATTTTGACTCGCGAAAGCTAGTAGAAGTATCTCCAATTTGTTTCTTGACACCCTATATATAAATATAAAACCATCATTTACCTAAATTCAGATCTTTTAAATAGTTTAAGACCTTTATTTTCTTTAACAACACGACCTATTTCACGCAATAATACGTTACATATCAAAATCTGTTAAGTATTATTACACGAGAAAAAAGAACTCTCAGACACACAGCATAAGTTTTTTATAGGAAAACTTTGTTGCCGCTGTCTGTTGGATGTTTCTTTAAGACCCGAATCACCAAGACTCCTAATTGATAGACCTAAAGCGGAAAATCCTCTTATTCTTAATTGCCTTTTTCCGAAAATCTACTGATGTAAGAAAAGCGGACAAAATTCTCTCATAAGTCGGGAAAATTAGTAATTTATTTTATCTTATCAAATATCTCAGTTACTTAATTTTCATTTCAATATAAGGAAAATCTTAGAATAATAGTATATTATTTAACGAGCGGTAATGTAGGTCATAACTCGCGCAGATGAAGTTTGCAGCACGAGCCGCAGACGAGTGCTGTAATTCATCAAGTGAGTTATGACCATTACTGCAAGTTGAATACTATACTTTATCTACGACTATAACAATAAATACTAAGCACAAAATTTACAACAATTAGGTATTAACTTAATTTGAAAACGTCAAAATTATTCGAGTGACATTACTTCCCTCAATAACAATAATGGACTGTTTCCTTTCGGCCAATCGGCTTGTACAGAGCCACCTTGATATTCGGTTCGTAAATCTTTTCCGATTTATTATAGTGAGTTATAGCAGTGAGTTATTATAACTCATGTTGTTTGTTTATAGATACTATTAATTGTTCAAAAGTAGTTGAATAATTAATATATAATTTAATAGGAGTAGATAAAACCTTAAAATGCTAATTTCATAAATACCTACGGTGTGTTATAAGAAGTTGCTGCATATATTAAAACCTGTAAATACTGGTATGAATTGAGATGGGCGAAAAATAGTCATAAATGAGGCTTTGCGATCGGAAGCTAGATGTCGCCTCTTAAAAAAAAGTTTTAACCACTGCGCCCCACTGGCAATAAACACATGGACATATAAAAAAGAGTGAGCTAGGTTGTTGTGTTGCCAAGTCTCTCAACAATAATTCTAAGGCTAGGATTCTTGCGCGAGGTTACTGATATTTTTTACGGCTGGCTGGAAATACCATAAGCGTCAACGCGGATTTATTAATTTTAATACATACCTTTAACATAGCAAAATATAATCATATATAAAATTAAGAACGCTGGTGAAAAAAAAACCTATCCCGGTGAAAGGAAAACGAGGCAGCCTGTCGGGTCGATCGGAACATATTCCAACGAGCCAATTAAGATTAGTGAACGTCGATGACGACAAACCTGACCACGCGACTTCGACCAGTCCGCGGTTAGCTAATTGCCATTTCTCCATGCCTAGGGGCGCAGGCTGTTTTTTCTGTTAGGTAGGCCAAAAACAAGTTTTAATTATTTGCTAAGTTACCAGTGGTAAATTTGGATATGCTATTTATTGTGAAATGAAAAACATATATTTAATCATTACATACATTACAATTTATTTGCATTACTTGAAAAAATCAGCATTTTTCAAAGTTTATTTGAGTAAAAGAGGTTCTTGTATAGTTTAGTATATCTCTAATTCTCGAAAAGCTTCTTTCTACGTGACAGCTTGTCACTGGAGCAAAAAAAAAATGTGAATACATATCAGTACTATCTTTTGGGGATTCAGAAACAGACTTTAGTTGGAAAAATCGCGGATTTCTTTCTAATATTCGCGATACATGTGATATTAGTTTCACATAAATTTCATTAAAAACTTTTTAAGTTTATCTAGGGTCATTTCAAACAAGTGAAAAGATAGATGTTTAAGGGGGTACATTTTATATTTCAATATATATATATATATATATATATATATATATATATATATATATATATATATATATATATATATATATATATATATATGTATATATATATTTCTAATATGTGGAAGATATCCGAAAAGTCTAAACTTTACATTTTTTACATTCTGAGCATCGTCTTCTAACATGATAATAACACTTTTGACTTTGTCAAAATAAGTTGTGTAACATGTAACTGCGGTCAGCCATGTTCCCCATCGCGCATCACAGGTTGTGGCGGCAATGCTATATTAGGGCACATTTCTTTGAAATTCTGCCGTGTAACTTAAGAAGAATTTTTCAACCTCACTAACTAGGCTATCGATTGGTGGGTAAAACTCCTGCACAAATTTTCATATTCTGGCATGCGCCAAACATAAAAGATTAATTAAATTGGGAAAATGTTCTTTTAGTTGTCTTCCGGCTTTCAGCATATACGCTGCACTATCCGACAGAAGTTAAACAACGTTTTCACTAATATTTGTATCGGAAAAAGTGTTTCTACTTTGTACTGCATTCTGGGTTATTGTATCGCTACTATCACATATAATTGCTCAGACTGTTTGGAACTGGATTAAAATCTCCGTCCAACTATAATATTGGCAACGTATCGTCCTTTGATGTCAGTAGTTTCGTCAATACTAAACCATAACTTTTTTCCTGTAAGATTTGCTTTTATTCTGTTCATAGATTTGCAGAACACTTTCTCAGCATAATTCTTACGAAGGGTTGGTGCATCTGGTACTATGTGGGTGCAGTATTTTTCTAAAAATGTCTTCACAAAAGGATTATTTATTTTATGAAGTGGGATATTAGCTACAACAGAGGCTTGCCACAAATCCATAGAATTCTTTTTGCGTTACATCCTGTTGCCTTGGTTTGGATGGCCCAGGAAGAGATGTTATCTTCATGTTTTGGACCGGTTACATGTCGCTCTATGTTATACGTTGTGCTCAGAAACTTGGAGTTACATAGTGATCACAATCCGCCTTTTTCACTTTCGAATAATAGGTATATCAGAATATGGAATAAGCCACTCTACCTTTAGTAGTACGTATTTAATTCTTGCTAAATTATTTTACCTCGGCCGATAATATTTATTTTAAATAATTAATTTATTTACTCTGGACATAAAACATAGACTTTTACAATGTATGTTTTTAACGAAATTAGTACTATAACTCATTTTAATATGTATAATTAAATATGTTATTACTTGACGTGAAAAACTGAAAAAAGATATATTTTAAACGCAGTCTAACACCAGTACATGAAAATAAATAAGTAATTACTTAGTGCCTAAGGTTCTTCAAGTGGAGTATTTCAGTATTATGTAAGTTTACGTTTTAAACGAGATAAATATAGCTTTTCGTTACTGTTAGAAAAGAATTGGATTTTAGGACGTTTTTAGCAACTTCCCACTTTTTTAACACTATCGCGGACAAAAGCTTGTCAAAATCTATTCAACTAGAGGATCTACATTGAAACCATTAGGTAAGACTTTAACCTTTTTAGCAAATTTCGAGGTAAATGTTATGGAAAAGATTTTAAAGAATATTAAGAACTTCTTTCTTATTTTTGTTGAACAGAAACTGGTAATTTCCCTAAAGAAAAGTCGGAAGATATAAATAGAAGTTTTTTTTATTATCTGCTTATCTGTATTTTTATGGATTACTTTTACAATCCTCGTGGGTACGTATCATTAATGGAAACATGTGTCAGGTTTTTCCTAAAGTAAATAAAAAAAAATTTTCTCTGTAATCTCTTCCCACGCACTTTTTTTCTTACGAGGTGTTTTTTCACTCTTTCAGCATTTTTATTAATCAAAACTTCGTCAAATTGGAAATATATACATGGTGTTCAGAATTAAACAGATATGATTAAATTAGTGTGTATTTGTGTCCCTAATAGGACAAATGGAAAGATAACTTTCATTCTAGTTTTTAATATACTTGCGATCCTATTTTTCTGGGTTCATTAAAATCCTCGAACATACTTTTTTTAACAGTGTCGTGAATAGTATAACTTGTATACATATGAATATAACTGTAGGTATAGCTGTATATAGTATATATAACTGAGATCTTTACAAGAGAAGGATTGGCAATGTGTTTCAAACACAAGCCCGGAATGTGTTTAAATATAGTTCACCTCTCGACATATCGTCGCTGGAAAGACAAAGGGGCGTAACTCTAGCGTAATGCTAGCCTGTTAGCCTTGCTTATACGTGGAACACTTCCTTGTTGACTTTTCATTTTTTGTCTTCAATGATCTTCTACCTTTAATACAGGCTAACCGCAGATAATAGTATTTCAGAGCCGGATTAAGATCCCCCACAGTATTAGGATTTCGTTGTCTTTGATTGTCAATTGTTCTGCTATTACGCAACCTAAACGAATTGTTTGCGGCTTTCTTGTAGTCCACCAAAACGCAATTAAAATTTTCATATGAAGAAAATTGATCACCTAGTTTCATGTTTTATAGTTTTTACGCAAAATTAAAACCACACAATGTTTACATATTATTTAAAAGGCGTAACTATTTTTATTTTGGGTTAGAACTGCCGCCACCCGAGAAATTTTGTACGAGGGTGCCGGCGCCGGTATCCATGCATCAACATTTTGGGAACCCGCGCCGGCAGCGGAGTTACTTCCTATAATAATTCTTAAATACTTAATTACTGACCGAAATTCGATTTTTTTAAAATCTTGATTATTCTCAGACGTACTGTTTTCAAAAGTTCATAGTTTTGTAACCGATCAACCAATGGAGGTTAAACTTTAACAACTTATTTATAAGACATCATAGTTGTAACCATAGCAACCACATTCAATGTTGTCTACTAGAAACTTTCCATGCTAACTAGATATCAACACCCCCTCGTAATTATTAATTATATTTATTATTTACAGTCAATCACTTTTAAGTACCTACTATTTTTGAATTAAATGGCACGCAAGACTTAAAATTAAAAACAGCTTTTTTATTTTCTTTAATCTTCCGTAAAGAAAATTAAAAGAGCCGATAAAAGAATCTAAAAATTTCTAATTAAAATTTATTATACTTGTTAAGCAAACGCTCTAAAATTTGCATAATAACGCAATTGGGAAAATAAGGTCAATTATTTTTTACGACCCTTAGTTAAAAGTTATAGTTTTATTAAAAATACATAAGGAGTTAAAAGAATGAGATCACAATAAATTAAGGCAAAAAAGTAGGCAATTAACACGATGCAAGGGAAATAAATTCAATTATTTTTCAGTTGTTTTTTTAATTGTTCGTTGATTTTTTATTTGGTTTTTATTATTTTCACTTGATGTTTGCATTTCCTTAATAAAAAGGTTGATTTCTTGCTGATATTAAAAAAAAATTGTTTATTTATTTTGTGCAACACCGAATTCAAATGCATTTTTCTCAGTGACAGAACTGCTGCTAGCGACATTAATAAAGTATACCTGTTTATAGTAAAAATGGTAGGGAAATAAGAATTTGTATTCAGAAATTGTGTACTATGAAGCACAAACGTCCCTATAAATCGTATATCACTAACACTGAATATACAAGAATTTTTACTAATATTTTGGATGAGACAACTGGATCCACTACAGATTATATCTTGACGAATTTCGAGTGTAATGGTGAAGCGAATGTAATAGAACTGGGTCTGGGAGATCATTCTGCACTCGTGTGCAACCTAAACTTAAATTGTTTTACAAATTCTCATCACTTACCGCTTAGTAATCAAAGTATAGCTTACTGATTAAATTAATGAATAATTACAGTATCTTCCAGGTGAATCGGTACTTATGACAGCAATTCCAAGATTGTCATAAAATAGACACAACAAGTGTTGATGATCTGTTTGGATCCTTCATGTACTTGTTCAGTAACGCCGCAAACTTTTTTTCTCCAATAAAAAGGAAGAATGTGGGAGCACGGAATTCAAAAACACACAATGGCTTACCAGCAGTATAGTTGAGATGGGCAATGACCTTGGGGAATTATTTCGGTGAATGAAATGCCGATTTGAAACGTAAAATATACGGAACAAAATATCATAATGTCTTAACAGAATCAAAGCGAGAATATTTTAATAATAGAATAAGTAACGCAACTGACAAAAATAGGGAAGTCTGGAAAATTGTAAAGGTTGAAAATAATAAGAAAACCGCAAAGAAACTTAAAGTGGGAGAAAATGAGATTTGCAATCCGTGTGATATATATGAGGTTTTTCCGGATCGTTTGTCAAGCGCACATCATAACTTAATAAACAAAAATTATAGTTTAATTAACAATCAAAATTGCACAGCGTAAATGTTTCATTTGTACTTATTTACGCCTGCCCACCCTGCCGATATCCTTAGATATTAAAATAGTAAAAAATATAACTGCAACTTGATTTTATTTCAACTAAGATTGTTAAAGGGGTTGCTAATGCTGTAACCAAGCCGCTAACCTTTCTAATATATTTTTGCTATGAACAAACCACCTTTTCAAGAGAATACTAAGCATTTTCTCCAAGATTTTCGAAAGAATTTTATATAGTAAAATAGTATCATTCTTAACAAAAAATAATGTAATAAAAAACAACATGCCTTTCAAAAACAGGAAAACACCGAGACTTCCTGTTATGACTTCATTCAATTCGTTTATGACCACGTGGACAAGAAAAGGTATGTTGCAGGCAGTTTTTTTATATGTCAAAGGCTTTCGACACTTATTGATATAGATTTTGTGTTAAGCAAGATGTACAAACTGGAATTAAGAGGTAAAATAGTGAACTTATTACAGTCCTATTTAACAGATAGAAGCGTTTGCGTGAAAGTAGATGGCGTAGTCTCAAGTTTAAAACATGTAGATATGAGTGTTCCACAGGGCTCTGTTTTGGGGCCACTTATATTTCTTTTATTTATAAATGACTTGCCGGATTATCTAGGGCCTGAATGCATTATTCTTTTCGCTGATGATGTCAGTGACTGCATATCTGCAAAGTCTGCTGATGCTCTGCAGGAGAGGGTGTCGGACATACGTCTAAAATTCACCACTTGGTGTCAGATACACCGACTAGTTTATAACCCTAATAAAACTGTTGTTTTAAATTTTGGTTATTTTGCAAACAAACTTCATATTAATGTAACGATGACTGGGACAAATATTGTATGTCTATCAAGCACTAAGTTTCTTGGGGTCGTAACAGAGAGTGATCTCTCTTTTCAGGAGCATGTGGATAGTCTGTAAAACCTTAAAATCTAAATATTATGCTATTTTACAGCTCAAGTGTAAACTTAATGGCAAAAATCTCCTTAGTGGGGATTATGCGTCGGTACACTATCTTCTTTCTTATGGTGTTATTTTTATGGAAACTCCTCAAGACCTGACATGACCAGGCTATTGGACCTGCAAAAGCGCATTTTAAGACTGATATTTGGCATTGGGCCTAGAGATTCCTGTAAACCAAAGTTTGAACAACAGGAAATACTAAATTTAGGGTATCCATATTTACCAATTATTAATATTTGTTAAAAAACAACAAACTAACTTAGAGCCAACAAATACTACTCATCGTTATCCATAAGGCATGGCGAGCTGATGAGGATATACCGCCACAATTCAGCTTTGTATGAAAAGTCACCGCTGTGCATGGGCTTAAAACTACACAATAAACTTCCTCATCATGTAAGAATGGGGATCATTTTAAAAGAGAGATCAATAAATTACTTTTGGCGTATTTGGTGTATATCCTATGGACGAATTTGAACAGAGGTAATGTTCGTCTGTTGTTAATTGTTAAGATGGTTATATTTTTGTGTGTTTTATTTAACTTTTAACTAACTTTTATTTAACTATTTAATTTTAGTGCCACTGTAACTTCTGTTTGTACATTTTTTTCTCTTTTTTATGGTTTGACTAAGTCTTAAATTTATTTAAATACTCCACCGTGTTTATATTTTGATGCTATGTTTGTATATATTGTGTATGACGATGCCTATACTGTGTACCACAGTCTTACAGAACAATAAATATCTATTCTATTCTAATGGAATTGAATACCGTATGTGGCGCTCCCTACAAAATACAGCAGATTTGAGAACGGATTTGCTTTCCCATCCCAAAAAGCTCCCGCTTATCGAATTTAGTTAGTATTATCAACTTTTGGACTAAAATAAGTTAGGTTAATAGTCTAAATTGAGCTAAGGAAGCCATTGCAAAAGTATGGCCCATTCGTTATCAAAAATCCTGTATATTTCGAATATTCTTGTTTAATTAGCGCAAAATCACAAAGAGCGAACACACAGAACATAATCATCTTTCAATTAAACAACTTTTTTTTAACTTTACTTCTTCATATAAACCGTTATAAGTATTTTATGGGCCCCACTTTATCGATTTGAATTTGAAACGAAGAGTTGGTGTCTGCCGCAGATTTTTCAATTTTTACGATGGAATAATCACTGAACAAATTTTATCGAATGAAATATGCTAATTTGAAATTTAATATGATAAGGAATGCTAAATTCTTAAAACATATTTGATTAAAGTGCTCAGATTGGTTATTGATACATGTAAAAAGCCTGTTTCTACGAAATTAATTGAAGTTTAATTTGAATCACAGAAAGAATCTACAGAACAGAATTGAGCGGTTTTAGTGTTAAACCTGAGCAAAATTTGAACATTTTTTTCATTTAAGTGATTTTTTGAGCAGCTTTGTAATGTGGAATTACTAATAGCTGCCCACCGTAAGTGACGCCCCAGTGGCATTACATCGCGGTGAACTCGGCCGCAGCAGCAATTCAGTTTAGCTGCGCCATGGTTCGTCGTGTACACCAGGGGCGGCCCGTGAGTTTTTTTACAGGTGGGTCAAAATTTTGTGGGCAACTAGTCATATCAACGCAACAAGCAAAATACACTTTAATTAAGGAAGGTTTTTTAATAATGATAGTTTTGCCAAGAAATTATTTACATATACACCGCGAAAATCATAAACTGTATATTGAATCCTACTCTGGATGTTTATGACTTTTTTCTGTGTTTTAGTACTCTAGATTGTCAGCAGCTTCCCGGTTTGATACGTTTAGCGTCTCCTCAATGGATGTAGCGCCTTGTACTAAAAGCCCAGAATAAATTCTGGGTTTATGTTTAAACTAAAACACATTGTACAATGCAAAAAATATGGAAAACAACTTAAAAATGACATCACATTCACATCCTCTACGAGGCAACCACATTGTTCATCATCTTCACATTGGTCACAGGTAATGTTGTCGCCTCCTCCATTTTCGTTACCCCTTTGATACTGTTTTAAACATTTAATCTAACCAAGATAGCTCCGGATCTTTTGAAGCTCAATCAGGTCCTGACAACTTAACCAAAAAACCTAACAAATAGTCCAGTTTTTTCTTCTTAATGGAGTTCTTGGTTGGTAATTGCGGTAACCGTATGTTAGTCATCTCTGGTTTGTTTTGGTAGACTTACAAACCGCTTAGACGGATCGTCATTCCGGTACAAGACTTCCGTCTTAACAAGAATTCTTTGTTCTTCACTGGTTTAAGGTGCTTTACAAATGATTATCCTTTTCGCCTTACTAATTTCTGGGATTTTTTGAGGAAATGGGGAGCACCTTTGATATCATAGATCACCCAGTCTTCTCCTTTTTTAGAGTAAACTTCATAATATTCTTCTGGCGTTGTCATAAATGCATTGACACGCAAAGTTAGTTAATTTGGCCAAATTTTCGATAAGCAGGCATAAAAAAGTGAACCACGAACAGGAAAAGTTATTGTAGTCATTTTGATACTCTCTGGAGCACGGTCAAAAAGCCATAACATAAGTGCGTGTACCATATGAGAATTTTTATTTTGGCCGCCACTCCCATCTAATAACAATCTAAGATGTTTAATGCCTGGGTCAAAAGTGTTCTTTAAACAGTCAGTAAGAGCAGCTGATAGAAAACTCAGTTTTCAACTTGGTTTTTTGTTCCTCATCTTTCGTGTTAGCTATTTCTGTGTTTGTTTTTACGCAAAAATCACAAACATATGTTATTAATTTCCACTATTATTCACACCACAATCACCACATTAAAATAACCGACAACAATTTAAATGGCAGAAGAGCATTGAGAGACAAGCAAACTGCGTTTTGTCTGCAATAATGCGGTTTGGTTGTCTCTGGAAGTTGTGCAAAATGCTTATTGTTGGTCTAGGGTATTTTTGAAGTAAAATACCAACGGAAATAATTATTTTTGGTTGTCTCTAAATACGTAGGTTGATTGCCATTTCAATAAGAAATGCAACGCCAGCTCTTGTTGGAAATGTTAAAAAATGGACAAAATGCGATTTGAAAGTCTGCTCCTCAGTTAGGACTCTAAAGAAATAATTTGATAGAACTCGTTACTTTTAATATTTAAATTTTTTAATTATGTCTTTTACTTTGGCTTAGGGTTGAATTTTAAAAAAAAGGTTTAATATTTGTTCTTTTGGTAGAAAATAATAACCAAGATATGTTTACTCTTACGCAAAATAACGTTTTCGTCGTTTTTATGCTCCCTGTATAAAAAATTTAATTTTTCTTAACGTGAATCTTATTTATTTTACAAGGAAAAACTTTTATTAGGGATGACATTTTTACGTATCTTGCAAACTTTGGTCCATTCGTCTTCTAAACTCATCCGCGGACATACTCTATGTACAAAAATAAATTATGAAAACTAAATCAAATTTTAAACTAATACGAACATCAAAACGTACACAATTTACCTATCTACCTGTATTGACTAAGAGATTTTTCTTTCAGTGCTCTTGGAATTTAAATATTTTATAAGATTCATGGCAGACTTGCTTATCCATCTCGCACCTCGTCTGGCATTCGATGAGGTACTAAAGGAGATTGAGGAAATACGAAAATGTAAATAACTAAATGATTTGCAGGATACGGGACGATATCAAAGAAATATTAATTTTTCGTATTATATTGGACTTGCTGCTTGCGTACTGGCGTTGCTTTAAAACCGTCATACATACAGGATTTTGTAAAACTGTATCGACAAAATTGTACGGGTTATTCTTTGGCCGAAAACGAAAAAAAAAGTTTTTCAAAAACCGTTTGTTTCTGAGATATAGGGTCATAACATTTTAATTTTATTTATCTATCTATCTATCTCTGTGCTAAATTTCAAATTTTTACGTCGAATAGTTGCAGAGAAAATCGCCTGTGACAGACGGACGGACACCGAAGAGATTCCATAAGTGTTCCGTTTTGCTAATTTTAACATGGAGCACTGAAAACGAGAATTTATTTAAAATGTTTTAAGCAGAATTTTTTTTATTTATTATATCTAAGATCGTAAGTATAAACGATTACATACGTGAACGCAGCGATGATCTAACAAAGCTGTATTCTAACAGTTTAACGTTCTAACTTGGGAAAGTTGGGAAGTTGTAAATTTATTTTATCTGATAAAACATAAGTGTTTCACAGGAAACGAATTAGATGGGTTTTAGCTGATATTATTTCCAGTTTCCAGTTGGGCCTATAATATAAGATTTAAGGCATTTATGGGATTAATAACTTTGTCTTGGACTTTACGAGTTAGAATATTTGAAATTATAAAAAAGAAACTTTATATTGGCTGAGGGTCGGAATATTCGGTATGGTCGGAAAAAATAGAACTTTAAATGGATTTTCTTCTTGTTTCCAACTTGTCTGGGCAAACTCTAATTTGTTAAGAGTAGTATTCAGTGACAATTTCTACTATTTTGGTCTTTTTTTTTAATATTGCTGCTGCTCGGTTATGATTTTTTTATTTGAAACAGCCCACGTGGATTTCAAGCCTACGTACCGTGGGCGTCTGAAGAGAAGGAAAATGTAATTTATTGACACGGAATTTAAAGGACTAAAGGTTGGCAGAGGAAGGAAAAACATAAGAATAATATTCTCCAAATATCCCCCTCAGCTGATGACCATTCTTTGAGTAAAATTGTCAATAACATTTTGGCACAATTGCACCATTAACTTGACGAATGTTTCTCTTGAGGTCATTAATCATCTGCAGATTGTTAGAATAGATTTTGTCCCTAAGAAAGCCCCCCACAAGCAAAAATCGAGGGAGGTTAGATCACATAATCTTGCAGGCCACTGAATATCACGATTTCGAGAAATGCCGCGGTCACGAAAACGTGTTCATAACAAATTCAAAGCTTTCGTAGCCGTATGACACGTGGCGCCATCTTGTTAAAAAACATATTGTTAAGGTGCATATTATCTATAGTGATGCCGCGAGACGAGAGTAGGAGCGCTCTCGTCTCGAAATTCAAGAGAAAATTGATCTCTCGTCTCGACGAGGGCTCCATTCTCTCGCTCGAGAGTGCCTTTATCTCGTCTCGTTCCTCTGGTAATAAGAACAGCTATCAAATTGCAAGTAGAAATAATTATGAGCAATAATACATAGGTTGGTAAGTTATTTAGTTACCTATACCTAAACCAACATATACCATAGAAAAAGTCTTTTGCGTCTATTTGCCAATTTTGTGTGACAATAACAGTAACTGAGATTGAATAAGAAAAAGAAGCATCTCGCACAAGCAGCTAAGTTTCGAAGATATAGATGGAGAAAGAGCTAGTTTCGATAAACAATAATAATTAATTAGTACTTAACTAGAATGTTAAAATTTGGTAAAATTTCTCCCTTCCACTTATAATAAATCTTTGTGGGTAAAAATTCTTTCTCATTTTGAAGGGTATTTTTTGATTGATTTTAATAAAATATATAAATTATTTTTTTCCACAATAAAAACTAAAAAAAAAATAATAGTCGAATCGTATTGTTTTTCCTTGCTGCTGAATAAAAAAATTTAATCGAAAAGGCATTTGGCTAAACTAAATAATTCAAAGTCAAAATTCGTTGCTCGAGAGAATGAGAATTCTTTAATCGAGAGAACGAAAAACCTCGAGAGGAAAAATTTTCGACGAGAGACAGCATTCTCTCGTCTCGTTCGAGCCTTCTGTCGAGAGAAATTCGTTCTCTCGTCTCGCCAAGACGAGGCGAGAGACAAGAAATACAAGATAAAAAATACTTTTTTGTCCAAAATTAACTTTTATATTTCAACATCTCTTAAGAATCTCCCAGTTACAAAAAGCTAGAACTGTTTTCCGTTAGAATTATCATTATCTAAGAGCCGATCTCAAAAACTTTCCATAGTTTCCAGAAAACTTCGTCAGAATTTCAGAATTCGTCAGTCATTTTTCAAGTAAAAGAAATCAAACAAAAAAAAAATCACATCCGGAACGTACAGGCCCGCTTTGTTTTGTCGGTCGGAAAAAAATAGGTCATTCTGCGAGAGCGAAACGAAATAAGCCACCCCTTTTTTCAACTTATTGTATTAGTGCGAACAAGAGAGACGGGCCTTAGATAAATCCGAAGCTTTGTGCAAAATTTGGGACTTCATCTTGTTTATAAAAAAGCTATGAATAAAACATACACTTAGAAAAGTTTCTCGGATCTTGAAATAAATTTTTAAGGCTGTCTAACGTTTAGTGACGTGTCAAAGCTAATTAAGTATTTAAATGACACCGAAAAGGCTCAAATTTGCAGGGAGACAAATAAATTCTCCTAAATGAAATTTCCGGATGAACGATAAACATTGGATAATAATTTTCGAAAATCTTTCTTGGAAAAATTAATGAAATTCATGAGAGCGAATATTTTCTTGCACCTCATCACAACGACAGGTACCGAAGACTCCCAGTATCAACGCCAACTCAAAAAATTAATGACAAATAAATACCATACGATTCCCAAAAAAATGTGTTATTTTTGTAAAATTATGAAGTAAAATATTTAAAAATAACCATACTCAAGGATATATAAATAAAAAAAAACAGTAACCTAAACCTTAAGTAATGGGCGCCTACCTTTGATAAAGGATGTTGTTCTTCAGAAGCTTCTCACAAAAATTGTTCTATTCGTTCTCCTTCTAAAATCTTGGACTTTTTGAACTTAAAATTCTTAGACTTGGACTTCAGAAAAAATTAGTTTTCCATATTTGGAGATGCCTAGATTCCTGTAAACTTTCAGAGTGGTTCTTACCATAGAATATCAGTCCATAGCGATGATGGAGCTTATTTTTCACTGAGGTTTAGGAAATATGCTAGTAGAACATCTTCATTGATGCCCTCAAATCCTATATTTTTTCTCCACTCTACTAATACGTGAAATTCATTATTGTAACTGCTTCTGGAGTTTTCGGGAATGAAATTGAGTGTTACTTCGTCAGTCTTTTCTAAAATTTTTTGAGAACATTTCCATTTTATAGTTGAAACTGAAGTTTGTGAATTTTGATCATTTCGCGTTTCTGTTTTTATCAAATAAACGAACCCTTGGTTACATAATCAGCTTTCTTTGCAAATTTTTAGCACTTAACAGCAATTCACCTGGATGCACGTCATCATTGTTGATACTGTTAATGACAAATTAAATAATTTTGAATGGTGCTGGCTTCTACTTGATGGAAATTCATTACAAAATTTATTTGAAATAAAAGACAAACTATGTCTGATTTCCACATTTATTTTCTTATTCTCCGACGCGTTTCGCTACACTGTAGCTTTATCGAGGAGTTACAACTGAATCTTTCAGTAACAGTTTGTAGTACCAAATCGCCAAAAAACTAATATTCGTTTCTTTTAAACTTTGAATGGTGCTGGCTTCTACTTGATGGAAATTCATTACAAAATTTATTTGAAATAAAAGACAAACTATGTCTGATTTCCACATTTATTTTCTTATTCTCCGACGCGTTTCGCTACACTGTAGCTTTATCGAGGAGTTACAACTTCACGTCACTTCAGTTGTAACTCCTCGATAAAGCTACAGTGTAGCGAAACGCGTCGGAGAATAAGAAAATAAATGTGGAAATCAGACATAGTTTGTCTTTTATTTCAAATAAATTAAATAATTAATGTTATTTTTGACTTTTACGGCTAGATTCTCCAATACCAGTCCGATCTAATTTGATAACCAAAAGTTTTAAACTGACAAATGTAAGAATAAGACAATAAGTTTTATATTATGAATTTTTTTTAAAGATTTTTTGCAAATTTGCAAAGGAAAGGGCACTTTTATTAAGTACTTTCGACGATAATAGAACTAAATTCATACTAGCAACCCGTTCCAAGAGGAATTATTTGAAAACCAAGCAAATCGCTGAAATAGCAGAATAATTCAGTCGTTTTTAAATGACGGCTTATTTTTATTAGCAACATTATGACAAAAACCTGTCAAAACATAACCGGTAAACTAGATCTTAATTTAAACCAGTACTAAATCTTAAACCTTTTTAGTAAATCTGAACGTAAAATTACATTTTATAAATGAGTATTTTACGCTACTACATGAAAATGTTGGATACAATTTTGTGTTAGACACGCGAGTTATTCCATATAAGTTACTTAAAAAATTATCCCAGTCGGCCTCCGCACGAGGCCGAAGGTCCTTCGGCCTAAACTTTTTCTTACCTGACTTATATGTAGCATAACTGACTTTTTCTTACCTGACTTATATGTAGCATAACTCACTTGTATAATAAATAACTATTATTCCATCTAAGGAAAAGGCTTTAAAATGTAATACATACAATATAACTTTATATAGATAACTACTTCTCAGTTACTTACAACCGTCCAAGCAGATACATCCCTATCAGCAGCTATTAAACTATTAAAATACCTGCATCTTTTCCTGTTCCATTTCACAAATAAAAAATACCGAATACCATCCTTGTAGAGCGGTAGATTAAAAATACGAAGTAGAGCCAAATTTTTCGAGCAGAAAGATATATTTCTGACCTCGTTTAAGTGCATGTTTAATTCATGAACACTTTAGCGCCTGGAGGAAGCCCGAAACATTTTACTACGCTTCAGGAATGTCAACCTGTCATGTCTTGTTGGCACTAATTCAAAGGAGTAAAGTGGCTGGTTTATTTCAATTTAATTTGTTGGACTCGAGATTTCATGTTAGGAATACTTTATTAAAAAACATTGTTTTATTTATATACGTTTGTAGAAAAGTACGAAAGTAATAGTAAGTTTGGGTTAATATACAGGGTGTTATGAAATTCACTGCATATATTTGAATGAGTGACTCTTGGGATAGTCTACAGACATACCCAATACTTTTTTTCCCTCAAATCGCACACTTTTTTTATTTTACAAATAACCTAAACCACCCCCGTATCCAACGCTTCTAAAGAGCCTGACGTCATAAGTTCTAATATTATAAAGAAAAAACAAATGATCCTGCCGGGACATTACCAAACTTAAATACTATGTTGACATCTCATTTTTTTATTAGATTTAAATAATCCAAACTATGTTGAATTCCACAAACTTATTTTGCCAAAAATATATGGAGGTTTTTTTTTTGGGGAAAATATGGACCACTCGTGAAATAGGTTGAAATTGTACCTAAACAGAACGAGCAACGCAGCGAATTATGACTTAACCTATATTACGTTGTTAATGAGATGAGAATTATTCCTACTAGCTTAAACTGTCTGCTAAAAAAGGTTAAAAATCAAAACAAAAAATACTAACTGAGCACAACTACACCGTCTTTTAAAATTATAACCAAAATTATTTCATTACAGCATTAGTCAAAAAAAAAACATTATTCTATTTTACACAGCGCGTTCAGAAAGTTGTTATTCGCTCTTTTACCAATAAAATTATCGTAACTTACCTACAGATTTCTTTTGAAGAGATCCTCTCAATGAGTTTTTCTAAAGTCGATATGTAGGTATCTACATAAATCGCTTTCTTGCACCCCAAAACATAATACGTAAATATTATTAGTGGTAAATTTAATTCAGTTTTCAACTCTATCAGACTAATTTAAGAAGCATTAATGAAAGCACAAACTAAATAAAAATAAGCAAAATATTAGTTAACATCGGATCGGCGAAGAGCATTACTTTTCTAGGCAGCAAAACAAAAAGAAACTAGTTTAGTATCCTTGGAAACTACCTAGGTACATTATTATTTAAAACTACCTTCTAGTTCTAAAGCACCTAAATTTTGTTAACGCATTAGACGATGAAGAGATGCTACAAGGCTACTTCTAGCAGGACGGCGCACCAATTCACGTAACTCTTGATAATTTAAATTTTTTGGAAGAATTTTTCGAAGAACGAATCATTAGTCATAATATGCCAGTTAGGTGGCCACCATGGTCCTGCGATCTCAAGGAGTGCGACTTTTTTTTATGGCCACACATTAAAAACTCAGTTTTCAATACCTCTTGTAAAAATTTAGAAAACCTACGGGATAGGATTACAAATAAATTTCAAGAGATTAACAACTCCCCCTAAGTGCTAATGCACCAATGTTTTTGATGCTGTAAAAAGAAGAAAGAGAACATGTTTGAAGTAGAAGGTGGACACGTCTCTCATTTAGTTTAAATTTCCCATTGCCTTATTTTCTATTCACACTTCCTCTTTCTCTAAACAAAGCCACAGATCTAGTCAAAACTTGGCGAAATTGGTCGAAATCATTGATTTCTAATATGGATAAGCAAACAATAATCGCGAAAGTGGCAAATTTCTGGCCTCGCGCATGTAAACAAAGCTGATCGGCCATGGGCATGCAAACTTTGTCAGCTGTGATGGTCGATCCCACTCTGATTGTCAAGGAACATAAAAGGGTTTGCTGATTGTTTTCCAGCTAGTTATGCAAACCGTGTAGCAGATGACAACAAGCGAGTTGTGCGCATGCCCCTCGCCGATCTGGCTCGAGAAATATGACCGGTGGTCGTGCGTACAAACACAATAGCTTTGTTCGCTGAGACGATCCGGAACTAGTCCGTGACAAGTGCGCGTGCGCTTTGCGATTATTTGCGTTCGCGGTGCAGAAAATCACTGATTTTGACAATAAATTTGGCGTTCGCGGTGATGCGAGAACAAGTTCACGACACATCCGTAACCAGTCAAAACGATCCGAGGATTATGGCATGAATTATTTGTCCGCGCAAGTGCAGTGTGAAATTTGTTTGAAAATTGTCGTTTAATTTTGGGCGCGCTGTATTTTGCGATAACGAACAGTTAAATTTCATATGCTGTTAGTTGTATAAAGGTAGATATAAATTGGTATATAATAATATGCTCTAGTATATTCAATTATTCTTGTATTTAAAATTACTCATAACAGAACAAATATGTCTTTATGGCAATTTTAATCATTACATAATGTTAAATTAGGTTGTTCAGTCTAAAAATTTAATTCAAAATAATAAAATATGTTAAGGTTAAGTGATTCGCAGATGTTCCGGACAAGCACGTTCACCAAAAACGTTCGCGGAGATTTGTCAATTCCTGATCGGTTTCGGATCGCACATGCGCATAAATGTTTGGGATTATTTAACTTGTACAGGTTACGGACTGGTCACGGATCGTATCCGCGAACAAAGCTAATATTTCACCCTGCTAACTTAACTTTTGTTTGCGCAGGCTGTCAGGTGTACGGGTATATATATAGAAGTCAGTGGTCGAAATCCATGAGTATGTGTAGAAATTCTGTTTGAAAATCCTGAATGGCGTCTCGTGTTGAATAAACCCACGTCCATCAACCCTTCTACCTTTCTTAAAGTAACTCTCGATCATAAAAGCTTCTTGTTCTGCCGCGATTACCATACTTAATTTTCTTAAAAATAAAAACTTCGGAACTTGACAGTTTTTTTTTTCATTCACCTTTATCTTTTACCTACGTTACTTTTCAAGAGTGATAATTCAAGACATGCGTAATTGAATCCACGCCATATTTGAGGACGTATTTTATCTTACGTTACATGCTGCAAACGGATCATCTGGTCCATAAATATTAATTTTCAAATAATGTCATGTAATTGAATAGGAAAATATTAACGTTTATTTATTAAAGAACCTGGAGTATTCTAATATTTATCTACTATATTAGATATTGTCCTTTTTATTGTAATCCTAGCTGCGTCGTAAATTGAAAGAAATATAAGGAAATCCCTGACTACGCACAACGGTATAGAAATTCGTGGCATAAATAATCCATGAAAACACTGCGGCCCTCAGATAACTATCCTAATACGGCAGTAAGAATTCAAGAAAACAGCAGGATGGACTTTAAATTTAGGGTCTCAAAAGGACCGATAATATATATAAAAATCACGTTTTTCTTTATTGCTTTGACTTGTTTGTATATGGATAGATAGACCTCTTCCTGGATTGCTTTCTGGAACGCATATGTTACAGTAAACAAAGTTAGTAATATAATTAGGTAATTTGTTTTTTATAATAAATCAAGATAAATTTATATTGAGGATTTCATTCACCAGTCAAAATCAAGATTTTAACAATAAAATACAGGTATTTTATTAATTGTTACCGTAGCTACATTCGTTAAAATTATCGCGGCAATTTTTTTGTCCAAAACATTACCCGGATAATTTTTCTGCTAAAGTAAAATTCAGAAAACCTACCAAAGTGAGCTATCTAATAATATACAAAACAATATTACTTATTAACTTATTATTATTGAAGTTCTGGCAATTAAACACGAAGTTATTGTAGTTAATATAAATAAGGTTTCCTATTTGAAGCAAATCCGAAGATGTCAAGGGTTTGATCCGGATTGAAGTTCCAGCTTCTCTCATTTTAGTTACAAGGCTATTGTGAAACAGTCTAGGAGTCTAGGGTTTGGTGGATATTACGTTGGCATGACCAGTCATTTTTGCTGCTTGCGACGCATAAAGTCCCATTTTAAATATCTGGCTTTTTGCTGCTGATCTGTGCGAATGATTGGTATACTTAACTTTTTTATTTGCTGTTGTTATATCCGCTTTTTCAGCCGATTTTATTGTCCATCTGGAAATTTCGTTTCTACCAATCGGCGAATTTTTGAACAATATACCATTTACTTGCCACTCAGGATTTGGTGTCAAATATTGGAGTTTATTTTATCTTGAACCAACCACTTACTGTCTGTTAAATGCCGAGCTCCACCTTGAACGGTTTTTGAGAAGATGGGGTTATAGGTACTCTACAGTCTACACTGCCCAATCTATCTTCCTTAAAAAATTATAATAAACAGTTTACAGCTTCCCCAACATGCCAATACGCCTCATAAGAAACGACATGGAGAAACTTCTTCTGCAGCCCTTCCGGTGTGTTTCCATCCCATAGTCTGACCATTTTCAAAAACTGCTCATAATTAAATGCAACTCCGCTAGTTCATCTCTTTTCAGGTTTGTTTTGCAAAATTTTTCTCACAGCATCCCGAGCATCTCTTGCGGGTTTGCATGAAATTTCAGTATAATGATCTGTTTTCCTACCGCATTCGGTGAAGTATTTTTCTTTTATTAGTTTTACCGTAACGTTCCACATAGTATTCATTCATCATCATTTTTTTTCTTACATTGGATGCCCAATCCTTCATCACAACTAAAGGTTCTTCAGAAGTCTCCCGGCCCAAAAGGTAATTTATTTCTTTGCAAAATAATTCGAACAGCAAAAATATCGAAGATCTTGGCCGTTTTGTATTTACGGGCGTTAAATTTTCGATATTTTTGGATATATTTTCGATCGAAATGCTGCCGAAAAGCGAAATAATTATTTGTTTTTTTACCGAATGTTATTTGGTTACCAGGGATACATGTCTCAATATTTAATTTCGGGTAGTATATATAATATGACACAGCTACTTTTTTGTGAAAACGACGTGGAAGTTTCACCTATACGGAGTATCGCAAATTTGGTTCATGAAATTCTCCCACGCCTATTAACGCGTGCATTGAAAATTATGGACATTTTTCGGACAAATCTGAATTGATGCGGTTTAGAGCAAGCAAAAGCTTTCGTACACTACGTGCACACTCATGCTTTTTCTGGCTCAAACTGCATTCATGCGGATTTGCCCAAAGGTCGACGATAAATTATTTTCAATGCACTTGATATATTATATTTGAAAACCTTTTCAGAATATGAAGATATATTTTTTCAAATAATTTATTGGAAGTGCGTACTTTTAAATACCCCAAATTTCGTGGATACATTTTATTAATGATTTTTTTTAAATGAACCCACACACGCCAAAGAAAAGCACTAAAAAGTATACTGAGGTTATTGGTAATCTTAATTTTGTTCAAATTTAGCTACTTGTATCTCAAAGTTCTAAACTTTGAAGTCGGCGGAATTCTACAGTATACGGATACGTAATGATAATTATTCATAAGCAGTTAATAAGGAGTCGCACTTCAAACTTTAGAACTTTGGTGTACAAGTTACCTAAATTTGAGCAAAAGTACGCTTTCCATTGAGCTCAGTAATCAATACTTAAATATATTATTTCATATATTTCAAAATTATACGTAACTTACAAGTTGTCATTATGTACCTAAAAGTAACTTTCCTTAAAAATAAAAACAACTTGAGATTTTCTTTAACTAACTTCAAACTTTTTTTCTCCGGGAACTGACTGAATTGTGAAAGGCCGAGATTTTATTTAATTTTAAATTAAATTAAATTGTTATCTTGTCTTTCTTTGTAATATTACCTATATATTTCATTATGTCCTTAATTTAATTCCCTATCTTCCAAATTTGAATAGAAAAGTCTAAAGTTTATTAAAAGGGTATTTTGAAGCTAAGGCATTATGCTTTTCATTATTATAATCATTATAATTATTATTATCATCCCTAATAAATTCTTATGTAAAAAATACTTTTTAAAAACCAGCTTTTATTATTTAGATGTACTAAAACGGAAAAAATAAGTATAGTTTTTTCATTGGGGCAATGCTGAATGCTACTTATAAGTGGCGCTATTTATAAGCTGGATCGAGAAAAGTTCATACAGGCATTAATTTTGTTTGGCAGAAATTGGAAGTAATCGCATCTATTTTTCTCTTCGTTTCACGCGACAAGCTTTTAAGACAATACACTTAAAATAATATATTATATCTGTTTCAGTAGTAACTTTTATTAGAATCCACCCACGCGAACTACGCCCACTTATAAATAGCAGTCAGCGCTGTCCCAATGGAAAAAATATACTTTTCTTTTAGTTTTAGTACATCCCAATAATAAAAGCTCGTTTTTAAAAAGTATTTTATACATAACATTTTATGTTCAAATATTTGGTTACGTCTTAACCTATGAATTTCTGGTAATGCATCATTATTACAAGGCCTTTTGCTTGTTATCGTATTCTACACATCAAACCCTTTCATTTGATACCGATATCAAGAGGATTGTAAAGAAAAGGTTAATCGGCCATCTCGTGACGTCCGCCATATTGGGTTTAAAAAGACGTCACATAGCTTATCGTATTCTACTAGTCAACCCCTTTCATTTGATACCCATATCAAGGGGATTGTGAAGAAAAAGGTACCTACTCCGCCATCTTGTGGCGTCCGCCATATTGGGTTTAGAATGACGTTACATAGCTTATCGTATTCTACACGTCAAACCCTTTCATTGGATACCCATATCATAACATGCATACAAGCAAACTCATAACATACATACAAGCAAACTAACAGGTCATGTTAAATAAAAGCTTGTAAAAATAGGAAATCGCATATAATCCGAATAAACCTGAAATATATATTTTGGTATTCTCTATATAAATTAAATATTTATATGTTG
Source organism: Philopedon plagiatum (assembly GCA_963971165.1). Taxonomy (NCBI): domain Eukaryota; kingdom Metazoa; phylum Arthropoda; class Insecta; order Coleoptera; family Curculionidae; genus Philopedon; species Philopedon plagiatum. The sequence goes on along the minus strand of OZ020191.1, from coordinate 131,582,007 downwards.
GGTACTTTTTTGTCCATTTATTTTGGTCTGTATTAACAAAAAAAAAGATTTTTTAGTACAAATTTTCATCCAAGATTCGAAACGCTATACTATTGGTTGTGGCGTCACATGTCATATAAATACACTGTTATAATGGCCAGTACATGGTGAATTTTAGTGTTAATTTATTTTCTTGATTATTTTCCAGAGGTTAGGAGATTTCGTGAATAAAAGACATAATTTGGAAACTGCTGTGGCTCCCAGAGAGTGATTCGTAATTTTTCTTGTTGCCGTGTGCCAGTTAGCTTTCCGGTTTGTCCATTTACCTAACTCGTTTTTTCCGACAGGAGTATTCTTGTACCATTTGCCGCTACACTCCCAAAAAGGATTGGCTTTCAAGACGTTTTTGTTGATATTTCAAATAGAAACGTACTGGGCACAAATCTGGATCTGCTCGATTTTTAATCAACCATTCTGAACTTGCCCAGGGCTTTAAACCTACTTGTGTGGTTTTAGTGAATAACAGGTTGTATTATATTCTCCCAGTTATGTTCCTTTCGTTATGCATTTCTTCTTTAAAATTGGTCATAAGGCATGTACTTCCCTCCCCGCCTCTCTATGCTAACTCATAAGACAATATAAAAAAAGTTGTTTTTTTGTAGTCAATGCGGTCTCTCATTGCAGTTATCTACCAGCATTTTATATTCATTATATCTTAAAGCAATTGAACTTTTTTTCGGGCTTATTCTGAGGTTGTTTTCGCTTTGAATTTTTTGCTTCACGTGCGGTCTTAAACTCAGTATCTAAAAATGGATTAAAAGTAATCACAAAATCATCATGAAATTTTTCCATTGTCATTTTGGCGGTAATGTTCCAAATGGTTTTAATTGTATGGTCCTTGTATTCATCGCCGTTTTGTTTCTGCATGTTAAATCCCCAGCCTATTAAAATATTCGCTATTTGGTTTAGCGTAGTGCTTCTATCAGCGTGTATGATCTCTTCTCACAAAAATTTACAAACTGCATCCATACAAAGTTTTTATTCTTCACTGTATTCACAGGCACGCTGTTACCAATGTTTTTATGAATTTCTTCTAAAGAGTGGTTACCAAAACGTTCTAAATTTTTTAGTCTACTAGAAATCTTAATTTCTAATCAATTAACTTTTTAAACAATTTCGTGAAAAAGCTTCAGATTGACATAACTAAGTTCAATAATACAGTTTTTGCGATATCCGTGGTTCCCCTTTAATATCCATATACCAGGATGTGCAAAAGAAACCTCTAATTTTGTTAAAGAAGATATGTATTTTTTAAATATTTGTATGAATAATAGTATTTACTTAGTTTAAGTTTTAAATGAAAAGAAAGTACATACGTAGTCAAAGATGATGGATTTGTATGATTGTTAGTACAGAGTGGTAGTACAAAATTTGATTATGAATTGATAGTTCCTGCAGAATTATCGCTGTAATTCTTATGGGGTTTTTAGTACATGAGGGAAATATTCCGGTATAATTTTTTTGACAGAAAAATTGTCGCGATAATGTTTTTCAACAATAAACGTAGCTACCGTAACAAACAATGAAATACCCGTATTTTATTGTTAAAATCTTGATTTTGACTGGTGAATAAAATCTTCCTAGTAATTATCTTCAAAATAATATTTTTGAGTTGGTAATAACTTCCTTAAATGATATGCAATAGAGAAAAACATCCAAATTCCTTATTTGGCCAGTATGCTTTCCTTCCTGCATAAACGACACCAAAAAGATCAGCTATCCCTGAACCCATTCCCATTGTACAGCCCTAAGTAGTCAGGATAACGCCAGGATGCGATGTAAATTTGGGGTCAGAGAACACGATTGATAACGTATGAAAATCACGTCTCTCTCTCTTTATATTTCTAACTAAGGACGTGATGCCCTAGTTCTGAATGTTCTTATCTTTGCGAGGTATCCCCAAGGAAGCTAGCTGCGCCATCATTAGAGTCCTTTAGGCCATTCTCCTATCATGTTTTAGATAAGCGTGTGTTCGTATTAATCCTGACAGAGGAGGACAGATCGCAAATTGTTGCAAATATAATTTGTAATAATAATAATAACACGTTTTGTTTTGTACACTGTGAATGTGTAGGACAAAAATAAGATACCAACAACGGAAATATTGATATGCAGTATAGCAGAGATTGGTTTGAATTTCATTGCCTTTGGTTCCCAGACCTTTTTTTATTTTCTTTATCTAAGACAGTCCACGTAGGCTTCAATCCTAAATACTAACGTACCGTGAGCATGTGAAGAGAGGGGAACTGCGGTCTGCAGGCAATTTGCTTCATAATCTGTGGACTCAAGCAAACCCAAGCAAACTCGTCACAGAATAAGAAATTAGAAAACAGAAAGAAACAGAAAGTAAATTTACGTAGATAGTTCCAATGCTGCATTTTATAACTTTTTACTAGAAAGAGTTGGGCACAAAAACTATTTACAAAGCAGGAAATCTGTAACAAAAAAAAGATACCAATGTTGGAATACTAAGCGTATACTGGTGGAAAAGGGCAATATATACCAATAAATAAAATGAATATATGGTTTGGTTTTTATTAGAGTAAAAATTATAAATTTATTTTTAAACATATAACATACATTTAACAAAAAACATAATATTATAGGATATACTTTACAAAACCATTGCTTAATTGTTTTTAGACTAATATTACAAAGTCTGCACATAAACATAGTTAAACAATATACTCACTTTATTTGTAAACCACAAAATTTATTAAACTAACAACGAACTACACAAAAGGCTCGCTTATTGTCGGAAGATTCACAAGGAAATGATTGTAAATACTAAATGCCGGCTTGCGTTTTATCTCGCGGCATTTTCAGTAACAAGTCATGCGATTCCGTCAACAACTACTTGTATAGCCGGGCGGCGCGGCGCGCCGCCGCGCCGGTGTGACAGATTTACAGAACATATAACGTCAAAATTGGCGCTAATTTGTGACGTATAATATTTCGAAATATAAACTTAATTTGTCATTTTACTTTACTTTGTGAAATTAAATATTTTATAAATGATTTTCTTTTAGGAATTAAATTTGCATAATTTATTAAGGAAAAATAAGCAATATCTTATGGAACCAAACTCTTGAAACCGAAGGAAGGAGATTTTGGGATACCACTACGACTTTTTCTGCTCTGTTTCTCTTTCTGTGGAGGAGTAGATTCGAAATAATCTTCGTCGAGATTCGCAAAGACCATTTTTATCATTATTTTTACGAAATTTTGCTTCTATTCTATATAACATGTATATAGTTAAATCTTGTCGTTTCGAAGGGTGGCAGTTGAGATAACGCCGTCAGTAATTAAATGTGTTTTATTGAACTTTTTTATTGGAAACATCCCAACGCCATCGCCAGTTCGTATATTACCATGTTATTTTTTAGGGTTATAAAACAACGATATATCGATGACGACCACTATAACTACACCGTGCATGAGTGTTTTCTTATAGCAATCAAGTTCTACTCACATATTTATAAGATAGAAAACTTCTCGTAATATTATACATTATTCGTGACCTTCTATGACACAGAAATTCGTCAGGATCCCTCTTATTTTTCCAAACAAAAACACCAAAGTTACAAGTTTGATAAAGTGGGATACAGCGTTAGATAAAATATAGGAGACGGCAAGATGAACGATGGAACGAGAGTGACGAATATTAAAGTCTGCTAGTGGGGAAGAACCAGCAAAGTTGAATTTATTGCAGAAACTTTGGCAGATGGAAAAGTTAAGGTAAAACAATTTTGCAAGACTTAAGACTTAATAAAGCAACGGTCATTGCCGTGCAGAGTCAGTGAAATCGCACGTGAATAAGAAGTATTCATGTTTTTGGGGATCTTTACGCCGCGCGCCGTGTTAATTTTAAATGAAGTATTAAATTTTTGACAAGTTGCCTATGATTTAACTAAAGCTGGCCAAGACCTGTGTTAAAAACAAACCGCTCTACATAGGCGTTTAAATTCGGGCAATCGGAAGCAGTCGTATTTCTGCCAAAAAAGCTGTAGGCATGTAAACTATTTCTCCTACAACTGCTCTAAAGATATCTAAAAAACAAACTACTAGCTACAAATGTTTAATGGTGTCGGCCTTTACTTGATAGGAATCCATTATAAACATAATGATAGACAATTTTAGCCGAATTTCCACTTTTATTTAATACTTTCTAACATGGCGCGTTTCGCTACACTATAGCTTCATCGGATGTTTGTTACAGACTAAATCTTAAAAGTTCACAAAGGTGTCATAAAATACAACAATCTAGGTAGATTGTTTAATATTTCCGTTTCTAATGAAAATCATGATAATAAAAAATTATAATTGCTCACGAGAACTTTGCAATGTCGTTTCTTGTTTAAATTTAATAATTAACCCTAAACTAATAAATAAATAAGTAACAGAGTTTAGTGGTATAAATAATTAATCCACCCCGTCACCGTTACTAAACAGTAGAGAGAGTAACAATTATTTATTACAATTATTTGCAAATTAAAACATTTTAAAGCAAGTTGACTCAGGGTGACAATTAAACTTTGACATGTTAAAAGAGACAACAACACATACCAGACTGATGCAACCTGCTGCTTGTTTTGGCAAGCATGTCAAAAAGTAGACTCACAAAACGAATTGAATAGCTTGGTTGAGAAAGAGTCCAACTTTTAAAAAGTGAATTTCCTGTGTATCAAACACAAGTATATATTATTATATTATATTATATTATATTATATTATATTATATTATATTATATTATATTATATTATATTATATTATATTATATTATATTATATTATATTATATTACATTATATTATATTATATTATATTATATTATATTATATTATATTATATTATATTGCCAATTTAGCCTGAACATAGAATGTGGACGTCACTTCCGGTTACATGTTTGACTGTCTTCTGATAAGGACCACACCAATTAAATTGAAGTCAAAAAGAGTTCTATCATACGATCATGGGGTGCCATATGTTTCCCTCCCGCAAACTCTTTACAGCCCTAACATAACATTATGGCCGACATTCTAACGTCAATTTAATTCGTGTGGTCCAAGACAGTCAAAAATGTATCCGGTACTCACGAGACAGAAACTGTTTTTAAGTACACAGCTAAAATGTGTACAAAAAATGGCTATATTGTGTGTATGTATTTATAAAAGTATTTATGTTACAACTAGTGTATAAACGTAGGAAATGGTAGAATTCTAACATCAGAAAAATTAAAGTTATGGGCTCTTTTCCTCCCAAGATATGATCGATAGGGAAATCCAAAAACTTCTAACAACTAACAAATCGATGAGTTTTTGACAAAACATCGTAAGCGACAAATTTCCTGAAAACCTGATTATTCGTTTAAACCGTCGCTTATAATATTTCACGCCCGATTTCAAATAATTTTGTCCTTATTCCTTACACTAAGTGATCCCAATTATGATTTAATTTTGCCCATTTGCATCGCAAACGCCGATGTGTTACTGACAGATAATCGTAACCGCCTTAAGAGTATGTCGCTTACGACATTATTTTACTCCCATTGAGGTGGTCAATACACGTCATGCCTTCTATAAAATCGCCAGTTTTGCCTTTAGCTTTAATAATGACACAGACTGATGTAGAAAACTTCAGTTGTGATAAAATTAAAATTGGTGTTTGTGGCAGTGATTACCATTTATTACATTGGTAACTGAGTACTCTACTTTTAGAGTTTATTTTTAATCGAAAATTATTATTGTTAGAGTAAATTTTATCGTAAGCAACAACTTTATTTTAAAAGATCTGGCAGTGGTTTGACAAAATATCGTACGTTGCATTATTTTAAGAAAATATTAGATTTTAGTTAGTTCTCTTTTTAAGCTATTTTCCGTTAAAAAAACCAATATTTCATAAATTTTCAAGGTTCTATCTTTAAAAATTAAATTCCAATGGGAAAAAATACCGTCCTGTAAAATTTAGGTTTTGTCGCTTAAGATATTTTGTCAAAAACCCATCGAAATGTATACTATATATTTGAAAATATATCTCGCCATCAACTAATATTTAACTATTTTATACCCTACTGATTATTATTTAAGGTTATGCTTACCATATACCGTTCAAATGATATATAGTTAACTAAGCGAAAAAAAGACCCAACTGTAGCAGATGGGCCTTTCTTCCGGCAAGCGAAATAAAAACAACTAACATTAACCATTTTACAAAACATTTAATGGGGCCTTTTATTGCACACTAGTTGCACTAGGATAAGAAATGTAAAATCATAAAAACGTGGTTTGGGCAAACTACACGGATGGGCCCTTTTTCATCCAAACTATGCAATTATTATTTGCTATTATTATTGTTGCTTCTTACGGGACCCATATCAAGAGGTTTTTTAATAGTGAGCCTACAAGGAATGTTTTGGTAAATAAAAAAAATATTTTGTAATTTGCGAAAACAAGTCGAATTTTTGAAGACGTTTACGAATTTTATTTATTATTTATTCTAAAACAAATTTTAAATCATTTTGTCGAAAATTTTTAAAATTGAAGAGAAAAAAATATGTTAGTAGAAAGTTATAGTCGTTAGAATTTTTTAAATTTTATATTTAAGGTTTAAAAAAATTCAAATGGCTATGACTTTCTACCATCCCATTTTTTTCTCTTCAAACGGAAAAATTAGCGTCTATTTTTACTACGTTGTATGTTCTGGAAACCTATCATGTCGGCGCGGCGGCGCCGATCGGCTCTGCAAGTCAATTGTTGACGGAATCGCATGACTTGTTACTGAAAATGTCGCGGGGTTAAACGCAAACCGGCATTTATTACGGTCATTTCCTTGTGAATCTTCCAACAATAAACAAGCATATCGTGTAGTTCGTTGTTACTTTGATAAATGTTTTGCTTTATAAATATAAAGTGAGTATATTATTTAACTATGTTTATATGCAGATTTTGTAATATTAGTTTAAAAACAATTAAAATATATCCTATAATATGTTTTAATATGTTTGTTGTTAAATGAGTTTTATATTTTTAAAACTAAATTTATAATTTTTACTCTAATAAAAAAAAACCAACTATATATTTATTTTATTTATTGGTAGATATTGCCTTTTTTCCACCAGTATACGCTTAGTATTCCAACATTGGTATATTTTCTTTTTTTTATAGATATCCTGTTTTGTAAATAGTTTTTAAAACCAACTTTTTCTAGTGAAAATTTATAAAATGCAGCTGTGGAACTATCTACGTAAATTTACTTTCTATTTCTTTCTGTTTTCTAATTTCTTATTCTGTAACGAGTTCTGCTTTATCCGCAATTCTTATCGATCCTCAATTGAACAAATATTTTTAGTAACGAAAAAAAAGTAAAAATGTTTTTCCATTTCCAGCAGTTTGTATATAAGATCCAAAATTGTGTACGAATACGTTGTTACATCATATTAAGATATTTGAAAGAGGAAGAAAATATAATTCTTACAGCAGCTGTAAATTTTCTAAATATGTGCAGCAAAATTGGGTAGTAAAATTAAATATTATATCTCGCAAGTTTAAATGGTAAATATAATCAATTTATATTATCAAGTAATTTTTCAAGCGAAATTTTAGGTATTCCTTACTGATATTAGAAAATAATTAATATTGCGTACATATTTACTTAAGTTATTAGTGAATTTTACCAAAAATATATAGGGAAATAAAATCAGGATCTTTCTATAAATTTACGGTGCCTACTTTACGTGGATCCAATTGGCACCACCGTAAAATAACTGAAATTTCCCAAGTTATTTTTTGTAGTGTATGTAAGAACTATGTAATATGTGCCATAAAGTCACTTCCATTGGGCTACGCACTGATTATAGCTTGAGTTTCCAATGGTCTTCAAGGGCTAACCCTAGCCCCCCGTTCCACTGGTTTCGTCTTTAGAGGGTGAAAGTTGTGCTCTTTCCCTAGGGAAAACATTATTATTTAAGTTGTACATATTGTATTGTTGTAGTTAGGGTTGCTATGATGTATGATATAATATATACTTGCGTATGATATAGTATACAGGGTGATTCAAAAGTACTTTGACAAACTTCAGGGGGTGATTTCTGGCATTATTTTAAGGCGAAAAGTTCATATAAACAATGATCCTTGGCGGCTTCGTTACGGAGATACAGGGTGTTGAAAAATTAGATGCCGCCATCTTGTCTGTGGGTGGACATTTCCAACAATTTATTTAAGGCAATTTTATAACTGTTACTTATTTATTTAAATAAATAGTTGTTATTTTAATAATGTCTGAATGTTTGATCAATTCAAAATAAATGTTTTTGATCAATTTAAAAATAATTTTTTTAATACATTTGTATAGCCGAATAAAATAATGATTTACCTTTAAACCGTGTCCCGTATGAAAAAAACGCAAGAGACTTTTTTTGTTGCAAATAAAGCAAGGACTCACAAAATGATACTCACAATAGTTAAAATAAAATATGTCAGTGGCGTAGCATAGTTTTCACAAAAAATGTTATATGAAAGTTTCGTGCCGACGCCACTGGAAAAATTAAAGTACGCGATATACTTTTAAAATGAGTGTCCTTAGATGCTTATCTCATCCACCGAATTTCATAACACAAGCTCAAAACGTTTAGAAGCTACTTAAAAATTCTTATTTTTTTTTTAATTTTTCAGCACCCTGTATCTCCGTAACGAAGCCGCCAAGGACCATTGTTTATATGAACTTTCCACCTTAAAATAATGCCAGCAATCACCTCCTGAAGTTTGTCAAAGTACTTTTGAATCACCCTGTATAATGCGTCCCGTAAGTAGCAACAGAGATATACTACTTTAAAATTTCACCCTCCGCCACTGAATAAATCGTAGATAAAGCCACAACAATTACCAATCCCATACACAAAATATAATTAAATAGTGTCGATTTGTTAACCTCAATAAACAGCCGAAAGAAATAATAGGAAAATCCAACAGAAGCAAACAGTAATATTATAAAAAGTACGTAATATTCTACTTTCATATTGTTTCTGTATTCTCCAGAGCATACGCGGAAGGAATAGCAGACGCCTCGGACAAATTGCCAAAATAAAAAAGTGTCACGTCTCTCTCCATTTTCCATCAACGGATAATACGAAAAGAAGAAAGAAAACTTTTCTTATCCGAAGTTGAAGTGGGACGGATATCATTTTACGCAGGGTGCGCAATTTTCATTCAATCAAAGCAAGCTCAGGCTTCTCGCCTTGCGGTTTCGCATCTGTCAAGTTCGGGAGAGCTAGAAAGAAGGCTGCGGGGACATTGATCTGTGGGTCAATGAAGGCAATCGAAAAAGATTATCTGTTTTAAGTTTAATGTTTCGTTTAAGTTTTATTAAGTCAAAATATAAAACAAGAAACTAATTTAGTCAATAGTTTTAGTTCAAGGTTATAAAAATTGCTCTAGTGGGTGTTCCGGGATTTAAGTTTGGCGTCATTTGTCAACAATTTAACCTAGAAATTTTGTTTGGTATGTGCCATCTAGAGACCCGGCAGTTTACACAGGCCGACAATTTTTTTTTTGTAACCTAAAGCTGAATAGCATAGTGTAGTAGAATGAACCGATATGAATACGCAAATGGACAAAAAAAAAGTTGTAACATGTAAGGTTTTCGTGTTACATTAAGCAAACCACATGTAGAACGGTACCGTTTAATATTTGGTGAAAAAATGATTTTACAAGTTTTTTAACCCTGTATATCGACTATATTTATAATTTATATTAACAGCTAAGACAAAAAGCAAACATCAAAAATATGTATTTCAAACACACGTATTCTATTTTTGTGGGGGGGGGGGGGGTCGCATCTTCTCTCTTCAAAAACCAACAGTAATCACCGGCTGGACCCCATCGTCCTTGGTATCGAATTTCTATTGTCCGGATATCTTGATGGAACCTTTCACCCTGCTCGTCGCTGACAGCGCCCAAATTCTCAGGAAAAATGATAAATGGAAATAGAGAAAGTGAATTTTTAATGACATTCAGCAACCAAGCGATTTGTAGGAGTGTAAAGGTTCATTAACTAGGTGTTCGTAGTTTGCATCCATATTGTTGCCTAAGAAGCCCCTCACTACCCTTACAAACAAGTTCCAAGCTCTGAGTTCTTGCGTGATGAGCTTTTCTATAAAATTAACATCGTCGACCAATTTTCTAATTTGTGGCCCAATAAAATTGCCTTCTTTTAATTTGGTGTCACTTAACTGGGGAAAGACTTGTCTTAGGTATTTAAATCCATCACTCGCTTTATTCATAGCCTTCGCAAAGTTTTTCATCAGTCCAAGTTTAATATGAAGAGGAGGCAAAAGGACATTTTTTGGGTCTACAACTACATACTTAACATTTTGAGGTCCCGGTTGAAATTCACTCCCTTTCGACCAAATTTTCGTTTTTCGTTACATAATGTTCATTCACTACACGACTGTCCCACAAACAAAGAAAACAGCAATATTTTGTAAATCCTTCCTGATGTCCCACTAAAATTGCTAGAACTTTTAAATCCCCACATATCTGCCATTTGTACCGGTTGTAGTTTATTTTATGTAAAAGGATGCGCAAATTTTCCAAGGTTTTTTTCATTGTCACTGTGTCACTGAATGGGCAACTGGTGTAGATGGTTTTAAATTTCCATTATGTAATAACACAGCTTTTAACATCAGTTCACGCACATAACGAATTTTCCATGTTGTAAAATGCAGAAAACGTAGCATTTCTTTTCCTAAAAGTCGTAATTTTTGTTTCTTTGGCTAGAAAGTTCCACTCCTTAAGACGGGAACCAAGAAGTTCTGACTGTTGCTTTGACAACCCCAAATCACGTACTAAATCATTTAACTCACTTTGAACAATCAAATATTGCTCGCCGGATCTGGGACCTGGAGTAAAAGTGGAGTCATTACACTGTTCTTCGGAGCTGAATGATGATGCGTTATTATCTCCATTATCTCTCAAAACAATATATTGCCAATCTAAGGGCTCAGTCGGTACTGGTAAGTCTGCATTGTGAGGAACAGGTCTTATGGCAGCAGGCAAATTCGGATATTCGAGTTTGCGCTTTTCTTTTTGGAATAACCTTCAGTCCTTGTCATGCAAAAATAGCAATCGTTAAAATGATTGGTGGGTTCTCGCCATACCATTGGAATTGCAAAAGGCATACTTTTTCTCTTCCCTTTCATCCACTGCACCAATGATACGCTACAGCTGATACAGCACACATGCGGAGCCCACTGCTTGTCTTGGTCTCCGACTAAAACACCAAAATACATGAAATGGGCTTGTTTCACATTTTCAGAAAATGGTCTGGCTTGTGACTTCACCAGAAATTCTCCACAAATATAACAAAACTTGTCAGGAGAAATTTTGCAACTGCGGCGCGTTCTACTTGACATTTTCGTCGTTGACAAAACTTACTTAACTGCACAGAACCACTCAATTCGAAACTCAAAAGAAGACTGAATAAGAGAATAAGTTTAAGGTTATAACCAATTCATTTTAGGTTATGTTTTGTTATGTTTTACAATGCACCCCTTTTAAATGACCCCTAATAAAATTTACTACCTGCCCCTATAAAAGGGTCTAATGACCCCATGGAAAGGGGCTTGTGACTATTTTTTCTATTGTGAGAAAGGTATTAGCATTGTGAAAATAATGGGCTGAACCGTGTTACAAAAATCATCTCGGTCAGTGTTATTAGACCACGAGCGTCGCCGTGCGTTATCTAATTTTATCTAAGCTGCATACAGACCGGGCCAACAAAGGCCAACGAAGGGGTTTCGTTTGGCGCTTGTTGGTCCGGTGTGGACGATATAGCAAACGCCAACAAAGGTTCGTTGGCCCGCAATCTGGAACGAGGCGGTAACATCAACATCAAAGGAATCGAATAATTTCAGCGAACGAGGTGTGGACGGGCACCGAAGGCCAACGAACGAATGGTCAGTTGGAGCGAGCGATCGTACAGTAGACGAATAAATTATTTAGTTACTTTAATATTTACGTAAATATGGAAAATAAAAACGGAGAGTGGACCAATGAAGACATGTTCGTATTAATTGATTTGTATAAAGAAAGGTCAAGTCTTTGGGATCCTACTGATAACTATTACAAATTAAACTCAAAAAGAAGTGATAACTGGAACGAAATCCCTAACATTTTAAATTGCGATGTCGGCGATATGAAAAAGAAGATGGCGTCTTTATTAACGTCGTTCCGACGGCAAAGATGTGAAGAGACTATACAATCAGGCGCTTGTACTGACGAAATATACAGATCAAATTGGTTTTCGTTCGAAAAAATTAAATTCCTACTGGACAAATTTACTCCGCGTTCAACATTAGATACAATGGTAAGTAGGTAAATAAAAGAACTTTTAAATTGTTTTGATTTTATTACCTAAAAAAATTACAGGTTTTTTCTGAGTTTTATGAGTAATTATTTTGACAAGGTACTTGACCTACAGTGGAAAAATATTTCGCAAATTCATTGCGTATTTGCTCGTTACTACGAGCAGATCTTCTTGGTATATTTGGTAACGGAAGAAATGAATTCAGTGGATCTACTTCGTTTTCTCTGCGCCAAGTACCCGGTGTTATAAATCCGCTATGATCACGATCAGAAGTTCCTCTGGGTAAATAAACTTCTCTAGAGAGTTTGCTTTTTCTTAAAAAGTTATGTAAATATATAAAAGTCATTATTAGCTCTGTTCGCACAAGAATCACAAACCAGTCAGAGCCAATGAAATTACTGGAAACCAGTTGGCAAACTGTCATGTGACCAAATAACTAAAACTTGATTGGCGCTGATCGGTTTGTGATTTCTTTACGAACAGAGCTGATATTGTAGTAGCCTGTTCCGGCTCCAAAGGCATTGGTTTTCTGCAGAACTGTAAATAGAGATGATAGAATCCCAAACGCATTTTCAATAACTCTACGAGCTCTATTCAATCTGTAGCTGAATACTCTTTTCATTGATCCAGGTTCTTGATGTCCAGAGTAAGGCTTCATAATATGCTTTTGCGGAGGCAAAGCATCAACGGCCACTAATGTATAAGAGAAATTCATCTGTCGATCGAAAAGGCTATTATTTGGTGGAAATCCTAATTGGTTTTCTTGTAGTTTTTCGTAAAATTTTGCGTTTCCACTCCTCGTTCGCTTGAATTATTCGATTGCTTTGATGTGACCTCCACGCTGCGGATTGCGGGCGAACGCCAACGAACCTTCGTTGACCTTCGTTGGTCCGGTCTGTATGCAGCTTTAGCGACGGCCAACGAACATGCGGTAGCCAACGGCGAATCTGGTTCGTTGGCCCGGTTTGTACGCAGCTTTAGAAGAAGTTGCAGAATTTTGCAACAAAATTATCTTTTTCGACGAAGCTCATTGCCAACTCGAAGGTTATGTAAACAAGCAAAATTGTAGGATTTGGGGAAGTGAAAATCCTTAAGTAATTAAAGAAAAACCTTAACATCCTCTTCGAGTAACCTTGTGGTGTGCATTGTGGACTGGAGCTGTTATGTCATGAAAATGGCCATGGTGAAACAGTTAATGTTAACGGCGAATGCTACCGCAATATGTTAATTTTAACTATTTTTTATCAATCGGCCGCGCTAGATAATAGGAACTTTTTCAAAGAAAGATAATACTAACCTAACTCAATTTCGTAAAGTTTAACTGTATTGTAACTGCGTTAAAGTTTGTAATTAGCATGACCTAAAAATTGCCGAAAATAGAAAAAATACTTAAAATTTACGGTACTGACCTCAAACAATTAAAATATCACATAAAAACAAACAACAACGAGATAATCAAAGCCCAAATCACTTAGTAATCAAAACTAAATAAGTGTTGGAGGTGTAACTTAAGTTGTGTTATAAGCTTTACTCAAAGAAACTAAACTTTAATAATACGTATGGGCGTAACTTGAATTAGGTCTATACGTGACAACTTAATTTTCGATTTTCGATACGCCAAGTTTTTTTTATTTTATATCTGCTATACCCTCAGATATTGAGATACGCCACTTAGTGATGTTAAAGATTGAGTTTTTAAAAGTTCGTTATGGGGCATATCTCAATTTTTGATTTTTCTAAGTTACGCCCTTATGTGAGAAGACCGGCGGTTTAACTGGTCGGGTTATAAGTAACTTGGGAATCCCTGATCGGTCTAAAATGTAAATAATGGTATCGTCCTAAACCAATGGGTCCGAGCTATACACCATCGATTTTTCTAGTTAAATAGGTTGATTGGTTTCAGTTTCCAGCGTAAAAACATTGTTACTAAAATACTATACAAACACAATTAAAATAGTCTGGTATAGATACTGTGATTTATTCACCATAAGTCACTTTAATTTCGAAGTCTAACGTTATTTCTGTGACAAAGAAAATATAAATATAAATGTATTTTTCTTGATGGTAAAAGAACATACAATTTCAATTTTGCCTCGAGTTTCACCTCGACATCGATAGAGACTTCCCCTTTATTTATTTTATAACCTAAATATAAAACAATAAATCTCTTTTGTACACACACACACACACACCGACTTTATGTCATATACAGTATGGGTCATTAGTATGGGCAAATATCTTTGCTATTAGTAAAGGTAGTAAAATTTTTGGTGTGTCTTATTGATTAATAAATCTACATTTTTATGTTATTTACCATGTTCAATCCCCTTAAGGGGTGGCGCTAGGGAGTTAAGATCAAAAATTTTGAATGCAACCCTATGCCGTGTGGTACGTCATTTTATAGACATTTAAAAAGGAAACATTTTTCCGTAAACCCGAGGTTCGTTTAATTCGTTTTTAAATCGCAAGCTTTTAAAAATTAAAAATCGTGAAAAAGAATTAACAATTTAAATACATGTCTTTCCCTTATTACTTTAAAAGTTGCTCAGAATGACCATCACGAACTTCTTGGCACTAATAAAGTCGATTTTGGAAATCACTTCTAACATAACTTTTTGGCAGACACTGACAATTCTTTGGCGTAACTCATCCAAATTGTCGGGATTTGTACCCACCCTAGTTCTTTTAGGTATCCTCAAACGAAAAAATCAAATGAAGCAAGGTCCGGAGACAAAGGTGGCTATTCAATAAATCCACGTCGCCCAATCCACCACGCCGGGAATTCATTACTTACTAATTCTCTGACTGGTAAATAAAAATAAGAAATAAGGAGGCTCCTTTTTGCTGGAAAAATGGATTATTATCTTCATTTTCCTCTTTATTAGCTGTTATAATTGCAGGTAACATAGCATCTTCCAAAAGATAATAAAGAGACATGTTAAGAGGCCCGTCAATAAGAAAGGGCCAGTTATTTTACGGCCTAGAATTTCAGCCCATACATTTAATTTCTGAGGTTTTATTCCACGTATTTTCGGCCCTGTGAACGTTTCCAACACAATAAGTCCCAGTGATTTATTTCTTAAATTATGCTAGTAATTTGCTTCAAAATAATATTTTTGGGTTTATAATGATTTCCTTAAATGATTTATGCAATAAAAAAATACCTGCATGCACATTCCTTATTTTGGCTCGCGTTTTACTTCCACTTTATTTATTTTATATCCTCCTAAATATAAAACAATAAATCTTTTCTCTAAACATACTCCCAATTTATTTCGTGTATAAAGCGTAGGTAATAGAAATTTTTCTGGCGACATAATATAGCCGCAGTGGAAATTTCTTTAGACTTTTACACATTTTCGTAGAATCCCTTTGGTATCGTATTTTAGCAGGAGCTTCGTCTCTTGCTCGCAGATTACCTGCGGAACCCATACATCGTGCTTTACGGTCTGGAAACGATCACCAACGCATTAGGGAGTTTTTGCGATGGGGTTTCCAGGGATAACGATCCTTGTAATTACTGAACATTAAATAAACTGATTTAGGTTAAAAAACTAAAATTTATGTTCCCGCAACTAATCTCAATAAATCTATTCGGATTAACATGCCCTTCAGACTGTGCTTTTCATGTCCTTTTAGAACTAATATGCGTAAATAAAAGGAGAAATGCAATTTCTTTACATTATAATATGCTCGCTTACTGAACCTTAACCTATAGTCTGTACACCGAACGTACGGAGTAACAAAACTACCTGATATTCAGGTTCAGGTAAAATCAGGTCAAATTTTCGGAATTTAAGCGGTGCTCTTTACACCCTACAATATTCAATTGGTGCGGGTGTTTCATTTATATTCTGAGTTCTGTGGCGTACGGTCTATAATTTTGTGTGTTGGTTGAGTGCTTTTTAAAAATATTGTGTTGCTTCTTTTTTCGGTGTGCTTTCTTTAAAATCGGGATATCTGGCAGCTCTATTTGAATAAGTAACATTCACTATGAATATCGTATTGAATGAGCCTCAATTACCACCAAAGAAACGGATAAAACGATCTTTGTCCGTTTATGAAAAAGGGAAGGGAAAGGGAAGGTAGGAAGATATATTACCTAGACGAGACTTGGGTCCACGCGGGACACACTGTTAGTAAAGTATGGGTGGATGCTTCAATAGAGCATCCCAGGCAAGCCTTTCTGGAAGATCTTTCGACAGGATTAATAAATCCCTCAGGTAAAGGGAAACGCCTGATTATTTTACATATCGGATCCGATGGCGGCTTCGTAGAAGGCGGCTCATTAGTTTTTGAGTCAAAGCAGATGGGTGACTACCACGCAGACATGAATGCTGATTTATTTGAAAATTGGTTCAAAAATGTCATTGTTATGGATAATGCTTCGTACCACAGTAGGCGTATTGATAAAGCTCCGAACACCGGAACAAGAAAGGCCGAAATACAAGAATGGCTAAGAAGGCATATTATTTCATTCGAGGAAGATATGGTCAAGGCAGAATTATTAACTCTTGTTAAAGAAAATAAAGGTGCTGACAAATATGTCATTGATGAATTGGCCAAATCCACCAATCGCAGAATTTTACGCCTGCCGCCGTACCATTGTGAATTTAATCCTATCGAGTTAATCTGGCATCGTGGCACAACAAAAGTCCACAACACAAAGAAAATCATTTCAATTATTCAGCCTGCTTAGTTTAGTAGTAAAGTCACTATTATAATATTAACCATTATATTGTGGCAAACCTTCTAAAATAAATTAATATATTTTCATTAATTTACCTATATACTACGCCACTGATGAATTTCGCATTATCACTTCTGCAAGTACTTGTGCAGTGTAAACCGGGCCGTCCGGCACCGCCTTGTCTGCTCGTGATTACTCCGTACGTTCAGTGGATAGACTATAGTTATTTTAATACTTACATCTTAAATTAGGGTATTTTTTTTTTCATCTAAGACAACCCACGTAGATTTCAAGCCAAAGGACTAACGTACCGTGGTCATCTGAAGAGAAAGGAAATGTTATCTATTGACAAGGGATTTAAACGATTGGAGGTTTGAAGGGAAAGGGAAAACGTCTGCAGGCAATTTCTTTCATAACCTGGAGAACCTAGATATGAATTAGCGGGAAAAGTGGGATGGTCTAGGCTTTTGTAACTGGACAGTAAAGGGATGCAGTCCAGGGGGGACTTATAGCAACTAGTTCTTCAGAGCAAAATCCGTGGAAATGTCTGCAGAAAACAAACAAATCCCCAGCAGCGCGGCGATGGCCGAGAGAAGAAAGTTTTCTTGTGAGGACAAGGTATTTGGGAAACATAGATTGTGTAAGTTGGACGGGGAGAAGTATTTTCTGACTCGAAACAGAAAGCCAAGCTTATTAGCTGCTGATGTGGCTACTGAAGTAATGAGTTTGTGCAAGCTGAGATCATGTTCGAGAGCGATGACAACAAGATCAAACGTTTCATTGTTCTAACCATAACCAATTTAAGTTAATATTTGTCAGCGGATATTTTGAGAAGAGAAAACTCGCAAATCGTTGATTTGCCGGATCCCTTCTGGTCCAATTTTGCAATGATCGATCATTATCGCGATAAATATTAAAATTATTAAAACATATGATAACTGAAAACATTGCCTCTTCATCTCCTTCATTTGTATTTGATCTTTCTGAATATTTAACTCTCACTCCCTTTCTTCCTTATGTAGGTAACCTGATCCTCATGGTTGTCACATTCGGCGGGCGTATTTTCCTCACCAAAAACCCTTTCCTACCTGCAAAAGCAAGGGTGTACGATAATCTCACAGGTAATTTCCTCACCAAACGTTGAAGTATCCGTGTATTAATGGTTTATGAGGGTTTTATGGTGTTTGATTGGGTTTATTGGTTTAATTGTATTTTGTGAATATTATAAGAAAATGACAACTTATTTAATTAAAAGCAATCGTGGCAAAGATTTATTGGTTTTCGAAAATTTTACGTTTTATAAAACAAAAGTTTTAAAAAGTGAAGAAGTGTTTTGGAGATGTATCCAAACCAAATGTAGTGCTAAGGTGTTTACTATTGGATCTGATCTTACCGTATCCAGAAGTGATTTGTTTCATAACCATCAACCAAATGAAAAGAAACTGAATAGGAAAATTGTTTCCAACTCTTGTAAGCGGAAAGCAGTAGATGATATAAGTGAAAGACCGTCAAAAATTATACGCAGAACACTTGCGAATAATTTGCCAGCCACAATTACGACGACTGATATTAGTTATATCAGAAAAAACATTGGCAAATGTTTAGTCTGTTCCTTAACTTTACAGAACATACAAAGCATCTTTAGTATATTGACAATTTTCTAGTTTCGATGCAAAGAAGGAAGTTAGGTGCTGTAAAGGTCAATATAGCCATTTGTATGATACAGGCCGGGGCTAGACTGGTGGACGTAGGTGAACATTTTAATGTATCGAAAAGTGTAGTATCTTGGTCAGTTAATTGTTACAATGAATCTGGAACTGTTGCGGAACGGAAGACTGAGAGTTGCTATGCCCATCCAGGACCGTTACACTTCTCTGTCAGATCGAAGAGGGATACTGGATACCAGTAGAATTCTGAATCGAAGATTTTTTAATGCGACAGAAAATCCATTCATTTCGAGTACCTACTATTACAGTGTGAGGAGGAATTTCTTTTAATGGACGCACATGCTTATATTAGTTTTAGATAGGAATATGACCAATGAGATTTATTTCCAGGAAGTCGTCAACCATGTAATTCTATATTTCCACGCCGCTATCGGTCAAGATTTTCTTTTTCTTGGCGATTATGAAACTCCGCATCGATCTGCCAGAGTAGTTGAAGCTCGAGAAAATCAAGGTTATCCTTATTTGCCATTACACCCAACGTATCCGGATCTCAACTGTATTGAGCATGCTTGAGATCAACTTCAGAGAACATTAGATGCGCACTAACCACGCCCTAGAACTCTTCAACAGTAAGGGGTCTACTGCCTCAACTTTCGATGCAAATCAGGCAAGATGTGCTTAACAGTTTAGTGAGAAGTATGCAATATTGAAGCTCGTTGGGGACACACGTACCTGTTAAAAACTTTATTTTTTGATTTTTAAAATAATTAAGATATTACAAGGAATTTTGTCGCTATTATTTTTTTCATTTTTTTACGACACTTATTTTAAATTGGGAGATTCTTGACACAGAACAGATGTAATGATGTTAATTAATTTTAGAATAAACATTTTTTCATATTTTTGTCTTTAAAACACCTACTGATAATACCTCTAACTTTTGACGAGCAGTTTATCTTATTGGGTACACGTACTGAAAAATCGCCAAAATATTCATTTATTGCAAAATTGGACAAGAGAGCAAACCAAAGATTTCTTATTCGCCTAAATAAAGAAAGACTAAACTGCATACGTGGCCTAAACTAGTAAAAAAAACCTTTACAAGCGAAAACTCCCCGTTCATTCTTCTCATTCTTTCTAACTGCCTTCCACGTAATAAATTAAACCCGATATCGCCACTACTACTCCCATCGAATAACAATTAATTCAAGTCGAAAAACAGTGGTAAGTAGGTAATCTGGTAATGCCTCTGTAATGCCTAGTTAAGGGAGGCACGGTTTTAGTTTAAATGCAAGAAAAGTACTTGTAGTTTATGGCCCATAACTTTCTTTTAATCGAAGAACTTAGCTTTCGGGTAAAATAAAAGATCAAGTTCGAGTCGATAAGTCTCGCGAGCTTTTTTGTCCTTATTAAAGCATAAGTACACCAAGAAATCCTTATCTTATGGAACCGAGTCGATGTAATTTCATGTCTGTCAATGCCGCGATCGCGATACGTTAGAACTGATTCAGTAATTATGTTGTCAATTCGATGAAACCGAAGAGAGAAGAAATCATTATAAAGCTACAAATAGAGTAGGCTAAGGTATATTCGTGAAAATTTGTGTACTTTTTAATAGTCTGTGAGACTTCTTGTTTATGGAAATAAAGCGTTCTTATTAATAGCCTCTTATAAACAAGTTCTCATAAAATTTCTTTCAGATTTTTTTTGGGAAAAAGACAGCATTAAGAAACAACAAATATCCATAAGGTAATTCGTGATGGTGCATACGTAATCTTGTGATAAGAATGTATTTTATGTATATACATATTTAACTGAATTAAATTTGATAACAAAGAATCCATCCATTCCTTGAACAAATCCAAAAACATGGGTACCTTTTTTTTATTCGACAGTTTTTTTTGCATTCCCGTGAATCTTGTCCTTCATTCAAGGATGGAAACTAACCCAACTTTTTTTTAAATGCAATAATGCATGTATTGTGATAACTCGCAAAAAAGGTCATAAAAAAGGAATATAACCCACTATTCACTTTTGAATTTCTGTCACCTTGTAAGCAAGAAAAAATGTGATTTTTTAAATAATTTTTTTATTATAAATATTGTTGGAAATGTTCACCATTTTTTTGTGGCAGAACCCTAGCCTAAAGTAAAATTCATTTGTAACATTATGTACCATTTCCGGAGTTATTTGTCGGATTCCGTGTGTTATTCGTTGCCTAAGTTCCTCTAAATTTTCTGGTTTTGTCACGTAAATTTTACTTTTAAGGTGGCCCCAAAGCAAATAATCAAGGGGGTTAAGATCTGGCGATCTTGCGGCCACTAAATTGTACCTCTTCTCCCACCAGTTGGGTGGATAGGGACATACATACATACATAGAGGGATAGAATTGAGTGACCGGATCTTGCCGGTCACTCAATTGTACCTGGTCTCCCTATCCACCGGTTAGGAAAAACTTCCTTCATAATCGATTATTTCGCTACATGCCTTATCGTCATGGCAGTATTTTGACGATAGGAGCAAAGCAAAACGAACGAAAGCATTATTTAAAATTTATTAAATCACCCTATATAAACAACACCGAACTCTCCGTCACCGTCTACAGACAAGGCGTATCTGTATACGGTGTCTACGTAGACTTATTTGGTTCACTTTATACTATACCACCATGCGTCTTCCAATGAATCAACTCGGGTGCCAGGGCTACAGAGCGGGGACGACATGAGAAAGGAAAATGTAGTCGCACAGTGTCGGGCGTGTTCGCGCTTTTTGGAGAGTGACCCTTCTATGTGTTATATATTCGGTGGTTTAGGCAGGTACTTAAAAACACATAATTTGGTTAATTTGCATTAGGAAAAGGAATGGTAATCAAATATGGTTCTTAGTTTTAGAAATATTATATATTTTCGTGTTGTATAAAACTTGTAAATATCAAAACAGCCTCACTCACAATTTTCTGAAGGTATGGGATATTTAAAGTAGATAGTTAAGAAAATACAATAAACAAATTTCACATTAATGTTCTCAAAAATTAAACTGGTCTAAACTAATGAATAAAAAACTCCACGATGAGAACTTTACCGATATGTTTTATCAAAGAAATATAACGGGAAAATCTGATTTTACGGTGTTTTTTTTAAACTTTATGCAGTATAAGGAAATCTACAGAAGTAAATTTGGCTTTAAAATATTAAATCCAGATGGACCTTGCATCAAGAATAATATACTTCGAGTAACGTATTTAAGATTTTTAATAAATCATGTATGATTAAAAATATTATTGAGAAAGAAAAATCTAACTATTCGATAAATATTTAATATTTCAACAGTTTTAGTGATATTTAGTTAAATTAGTTTAGTGAAAAAAAAATTACATACGACAATAGAGATTAAAATCGAGTTTGTAACAATCTTTCAAATTTGTCATATGAACAAAAAATTAAAAAACAAATACTTTTTTTAAATAGAATTTGTGAACATTTTTAGAAATATGGCTTTTGGTTAGTTTTTTTTTAATGTCAGATTTGACATGTACAGCCGACTATTTAAAACCTTTTGTAGATGTGATTTTGCTATATTTCCTTCAGACCCAGAATTATCATACCTATGTTAAGGAAAATCTGAATTTTTAACAATTAAGATTATAATTAAAAGAAAACGCATTAATGTCCTGTGGGTAAAAATTGATGCTTGATTGTATTTTGTTGGATCTCATAAGATAAGTTCAAAACTCTACAAATTTTGTGTTTATGTCTTATTAAATGAGTAAGATAGACAGCGGATCCATTTATAAATATCCCCATAAATTACAGAAATGGAAAATCTTATTAAACCTGACCTCAAAAAGAAATAAAAGCTTAATTACTTGCCCTAAAGAATTTTAAAATACATTTATGTACATTTTTTCCCATCGAAAAGCCACTGGAACATGCTGCTGCTTTTTCTTGTTTTGAAATTTTGATATATTTTTATTCAAGATATCCATCAATCTTGAAACCACGTTTCGTTGAAAGGCGAGAAATTAAAATACATTGGTTATGTTATGAAATCCATAGGCGCAGATCTGCCAGTTTCCTTAGCAAAAATAATGGCTACAGTCAAAAACATTTTATTAATAAAATAAAAATATTTTTTTGTTTTTAAGGTAAATTTCTCTGAATCAAAAAAAGAACAATATCCTGCATTAAATTTACTCATTCTTCTAAAATGTGTATTTTACTATTTAATCCAACATAATTCTCGGAAGATTTATACCACATACAAATATTTGTTCGGTTTTACCGTAGGGAATTTTAATAAAATACGTTTTCTTTGAAAGAATTAGGTCAAGAAAAGCAAGACTACAATTGAAAAGCCAGCGTGGCTTTCTAAAATTGAATTTACCCCCGAACGCAAACAGTAAAGAGATAGCAGCATGAGCTCTTTTATAAAACTACGCCTACAATAAAACCCTTTTCTGAAACGTTAAATGCGTACGTAAAAGGGGTACAATTTTACCAACTCATTCGTTAAAAAGGGATCCCCGTGTTTGTTTTCTGGAGCAAAAGATTTGAATTCTTTTACTTAGGTGCCTGCCGAACATCACAAGTGAGTTAGTTTGGAGTATGCTGTGTTCGTTTACAGCTTTGATTTTGTTAACCAAACATTTTACAGTCGGGAGATAAATTATCTGTCCACTTAAAATTTTTTTAAAAAATTGGGATAAATTTAAAACTACTTAAGTTTATTTGCTTTTCATTACAAAATAAAAACAACTATTCGTGTACTAAAAACTGTAATATAAAGCCCAACCTAGACAATGCCTTTCAAAAATATAATTAATAATAAAACATCATTTCTTAAAAACCAAGGGAGAAAAATTATTCATCCACCAACATTTTTTTCGAAATTCGCCCAAACATGCCAAAACTAATAGCGTGTGGGGTATCCTTTTGATTTTATAATTTGTTGTAACCTGTTAGGCATTGACTCTACCAGTTTTATAACAAAACCTACTTCAATTTTTGACCATTCTTCTTGACATAATCTTGCGTTTAACGCCTCTTTGTTGTAAATTTTACGTTCTTTCGCCCTTTCTTTGGGTTCCCACCATAGACGTTCATTCGGGTTAACGTTTAGGGATTGCGGTGGCGTTTCCAACACTCTTGGTACGCTATACAGTATCCACTCTTTAACGACCCGCGCTGTATGCTTTGGATGTTATCTTGTTGAAATAAGAAATTGTCTCCAATTCACATTTTCTTCGCGCTTTGTCTTAAATTCTTTTTTAAAATGTCTATGTCGACGAACCGATCCATAGTTTCGTCAATAAAATGGAGCTGGCCCACTCCATGCCATGACATACACCCCCAGATTGGAATGGAACCCCCTCCGTGCTTTACCGTTGGAATTAAATTTTTAGGTTTGTAGGCTTCCTAGCGCTTTCTGTACAACAAAACCTTCTTTTATTTTACCAAACAACTCAATTTTTATTTCGTCAGTATATATGATGTTTTACAGTACTCAGTATTTTTGTCAAAATGCCTCTGAACAAACTCGAGATGCTTCTTCTTATTTGTCTTATATACTAATGGTATCTTTCGACCAACTAGTGCCTGTGTACTCTGGCTTCTTAAAAATGTTCTTGTTATTGTTACATGGATAACCCTTTTGTAATCACTGGTTTAACTTTTCACTGTATCTATCTTTTCTTAGTATTTCTTGTTTCTCTCGAAAAGTCAGTACTTTTTCTTACTCTCCCTGACAAGGCTTTTGTTGTATGGATTGGTTCATATTTTTTATAATATATTAAACTGTTGATCGGCTTCCTCCAACAATTTTTCTTACGTCTCTTTGAGATATTCCTTCTTGATATAGTTTTATTATCAAATGTCTGACTTCTTGAGACACTTCTAATGATTTGCGACCAATTTTGAAAATTTGCTGTATTCTTTAGACCACGGAGTCTCAAACTGCTATTAAAAATAATTTAGAATTTATATTTGGGAATTTTTATCACTACTCGTATAAGAACAGATAAATACATTCTATGTACGTCTTTAATTTTTTTTTTTTTTTGGAAGTGGACGAATAATTTTTTCTCGCCGATATTTTATCAAATTATCTTCCTTTTGTCTTTTTTGTCCAAGGGATCCTGATAAATATGAAGAGTTATTTTTATTTTTATTTCTCGGGAAAAGAGATATCTGTTAACTTATTTTTAAAATTTTACTAAATTTAATGTAGAAGTTGTATCTATATCTTACAAGTGGACGAATAATAGATCTCCCGACTGTACATAATTTGATTTAAAAAAGGAAGTTTTTACGACGACTGTACAGAACTTACTGTCTCTAGTATATAAAACAAAATTATTTTTCTACGTAATCACCGTGCACTTGAAGACACTTGTTCCACCTATATTCTAATGTATAAACACCATTTTTAAAAAATTCGGGGTTTTGATTACAGAAGAATTCTTGAACTGCTGTCATAACGTCATCATCGCTATCAAATTTAGTTTCTCGAAGACTGCCTTTTAGCTTTGGAAATAAATTAAAATCACTGGAGCTAGATCGGCTGAATATGGTGGATGCGCCAGTAGTTCGACACCAGCATCTTGAATTGCGTTTAAAGAAACACGGCTTTTATGAACTGAAGCGTTGTCCCCATGAGAGATAATTCCACGAAACAACTTTCCTCGTCTTTTTTCTTTAATGCAATCACGAAGTTTATTGTTTAATGTTGCATAATACTCGCCCGTGATTGTGTGGCCACATTCCAGGTAATCAATGAACATAATTTCTTCAGCATCCCAGAAAATTGTAACCATATGCGAGGTGATGGAGATCATTAGTATCGCCATTCTTTACTTTGGAGTTTAGCAACGCCAAATTCGCTTCTGAAGTGGTCACTCTCTGTCGCTTTTGTGCGGGCGTCAATATTCAGGGTACCCATCTTGCAGAGACCTTATGAGGTCCCAAATAGTCGTGGTTTATTATTTCAGTTGTATCATTTCAAATGCCTGTTATCCCTGCTAAACGCCTAGTAGTTAACCGGCGATCTTGTGTAATTAAGTCACACACACGATCAACGATCCACCCTATTCAACTCCCGAGACCAATTCTTCACTACTTGATAAGAAAAAGTGTCATCCCCAAGTAGGCTAACCATATCTTCATAAATTTGTTTTCGTGTTAAGCCTTTCACAGCAAATACTACTACAAAAATTATCACACCAGCAAATACTATCAGATTTAGTGCAACAAGAAAATGAAATTAAATATCTACTTTTGTAGATACCACAACTCCCATACCTGACACTAATTTTTAACCTTTTTTTAAATCACAATATCGGCGGTTCTTACTATACTGGAAGTTTTTTTAGAGTAAGCATATTTTTATTCTATTTTATCGAAAAACTCCCAAAGTTATCGTACTCCCCTTTATAAAAAAAACAAAACTAAATTTGCAAATAACTAATTTGCCAGGTGGCACTTATATGTCAGCGGAAAAGAAGAATTGTCTCATCAATCATGAGCTAGACACACATTTAATAAGGTTTTTCATGCAATTTTTATTCCATAGCAAGAGATATGACATGTTGTATAATAAATTGCAAAAAAATCTTTTCATTTTCATGACCAACGAGCGAAAAATACGTTTCGGTGACTTCATTCATGCTAAGCTGCTTATTTTTTTTTCATATATTGGTTTTAAAACTCTAATATACATGGAACGTACCGAATACAGCGGATACAGCTTTTTTAGCTAAAATCGTGTGTTTTTTGTTCGTCGCTACGCTTAATATTACCTAACTACAGATTGATTTCTTACCCTTTGTAAGTATAGAGTGGTGTTAAATTTAGAATATTATAGAATAGAATAAATCCTATAAGTAAACGCCAAGAATGCGATCTTTTACAAAACATTAATTTAATTCTTTATAGGTAATAAGGATAAGCGAAGACTTGCGTCTAGGTTTTCGCAGAAGGCAGCCGATTGACTAGCATGTGGTTGTTAAAAGCATTTTTAGCCTCTAGGATAGTTTGATTGTACTGATTTCTTTCCTCGGTGAAAATTTGACGATTTGCGGGTGTAGGATTTTGAAGAAATCTCTTGTGAGCTTGAACTTTTTTGGTCCTGGCTATCACAAACCTTGGAGAACCAGGGCTTTTGATGGTGGAGTTTAGGTTTCTTGCGGGTATGTGAAATGAAACTTTCAATACCTACCTAAATGATATCTGTGACATAAGAGAAAATCTCGGAGGGATCGGGAGTGGAAAAACAGACAGGATTTCAAGGGAAAGCAGAGAAGAAGTTTCGAAGACCATCCCAGTTGGCAGAATTGTAGTACCAGATCGTGCGCTCTGACACTATTTCAACGAACTCGGGATGTATGGGACAAGAGAAGGTAATGAGGCTATGATCTGAACGACAAATAAGAGCTCATACAGATGTTAAGTATGGCTAAGGATGGGTGGTAAGAAAAAGATCTAGTGGGTTTGGATTATGAGTAGAAAAGTGGGGAAAGTATGCTGGCCCTCTGATTAAATTGGTGAGCGAGTTGCTGATTGCGAAGTTTAGAGTAACCCAATTATTGACTGTTTTGTTCACCATCCCTTGTGATTGTAGACTGTGGAAAAATTTTAAATGCCATGAAGCAAAACTAAACCATAGCCATAAAATTCAAACAATATCGTTATAGGCAATACAATGAATAGTGCAAGATATCTCTAGTTTTCTTTAAGTGTAAATAAACAAATAAGAAATTTATAGACTGTTCAAAATATCCAATAACATTAAAAAATAAATTTCCTTTTTGGTGTATGAAGCTAAAATTATCGATTCCTTTTTAACTGCAAAAAATCTCCAATACAAAAATTTAAACTCGACACGTAGTCATTTCCGCAGCGAGACATTCCGCTAACTACAACATTTTTCTCGTTTCTGACGTACCTAACTTCATTAACGTCCATCATCTCTGATAATTAAACGTCAGTAACTTTATTTTGGCCCCTCTACGAGAAAAAGAGTTGCGGTTGACATTTATTAGAACATCGTCCAATTAGTTGACGGGATTATTAATTGTTTGTGTCTCTTCTGTGGTCACCAAGAATATTCTAAGTCAATCGACTATATTATCTCTGATATTATTTTAAACTGCGTGAATGCGTATGTGAATAACCCCCCTCCTTTCGATTAAAACAGTTGAAATGTCTCAAGTGTAAATATTAGGAAGCCCACCTTTGACCAACAGTAAATTTTAGTATTTTATTGTTGCTTTTATGATAATGATAAGCTACTATATTTATACAGAGTGTTATGAAACTCACTGCATATATTGGAACGGGTAACTCCTAGGGTAGTCTAGAGATACACTCAATACTTCTTTTTTGGCTTAATCGAACAACTGTAAAATTTTCTCTAACACCCGAAAACCTGACCATACGTGTGCCCAGTGCTGCACCGTTGCCAAAATTTTGAGGGGAGTATTATGTTTTAAATTTGTTCTACTAAAAAATAATTGCTTCCCTGTTCCTGTCCCTCGTTTTTTTTTTCATATCGTTTTCCTCTGCACGTGATCAGTCGAACTGTTTACAACATTAAGTCATGTTCGTCTCAAAAATTCCGAGCTCAACATTGAAAGCTATTAGGGATATTTTGCAAAAAGAAACACGCTAACCCCCAATCGATAAAATATAAAGTGGTATTTCAATCAAAGTTTTCACCTCATTTGCTAAATGAATTTATGAGCCTACCAAAGGTTTTGAATTTTGTTTTTAATTTTAGGTTTTTTATCAATTATGTGATAGAAGCACCACTTTTAACCAAATTGTATGGTCTATAGGTTAGCCTAGTTGAAAGGCTCAATCCCACCATATGAAATATTTTGTTTCTTTATGGATCACTGCTTACAGTCACAGTGGGAGTTATTCCAGAAACAAAGTAAATTAGAGCTTTGTTTTTCAAAATACTGTTCCGGACGGCAGAAACCTAGAACATACTTTCGGTTTTCTAACCTCTATTTGCCAATAACCTCTCTCCTTTACTAACAATGTCACAATAACCTCTTTTCTGACAACAGATCTACATGTTTCTAGGACTGAACAGAAAATTAATAACGAATATCGGTCTGGATCCTTCGTATACCCTTTTGTTCATCCTGGAGAATTCTAAACTAACCTATTTGAGAACTCCTCACGAGCATTTTCAAATGTACCCATATCAATATTGCGACAGCCAGCAGTTATTACTTGTTGTAACTGCGAAAGAGAGTTCGGCTATGTTACATGAAAGTTTGATAGGCGAGCTGTATTTAAACATGTTGGAAACTACAGCACAGCCTCTAATAATTCTTGATATACTTGAAGAGAATCCTGATGAATGTGACATGGTGCCAGTTTCCCAACAGGATGGTACGCCCCCCATTTTAGCAGAAACATAAGGCAGTGTCTGGACACTGTTTACCCCGATCCTTGGATTGGCCATCGATATCCTACCGAATGGCCTGCCAGGTCGCCTGATTTAACCTCTTGGATTTTTTTTATTTGGCTATCTAAAACAAATCGTATACGCAACAGGGCAGAACTCTCTTCTGGAGCTACAACAAAGAATTTTTTATTTTTATTTATTTATTTATTTAGCACTTGGCTAGTTAAATATAAATTATTTATAACTTATAACTTATACACATTGTTTTTTAGATGTTCAAATAGCTCCTTATTAAAAATGCTTAAACCAGATGCGTTTTTTAAATCCTCGGGCAATGCATTGTATAGCCGAACTCCTTCAAAAAATAATGTTTTTTGAAAAGCAGTGTTGTTTTAACAGATGGGACATTAAAATTTGTCCTAGAACAGGTATTAAAATTATGGAGTTGTGATCTTCTTTCCAGAGTACTGGTATTTGATTATGTTCCACTTTGTAACTGCTGCCTGTTGCAATATTGGACCGGACAACAAATACTTGTAGCGAAAGCCGGTTTGTTATTACTGAAACCATTGTTTGTCACGAATTACGTAACGCTTTTATCTATTGTTTTAACAAAACGTTCCTACGAGCGACTTTTTAAAAAATTTGTAGGTAACATTGCGTAAGAAGTCTTTCTCGTCCTTGACATGCGACAAACACTTACCTTTCGTACTAGTAGTTGCAGTGACATTCAACCTATGTTACCTTCAGATTAAATCTGAATCTAAAAATGCCAAAAATCGAAGAAAATAAATATCCAGCCTACCTGTATTATAATAAAAAAGTTATGCTGTCCATAAAATGAAAAGCTTTTAAGCTCTGCTATATTAAGAGTAGCAAAGGGACCCATTATATAAATTGGAGGATTTCCTGCAGTCGACCCCAAGCATTTTCAAATTGTCCATAAACTATCTGGTCAGGCAGGATCGGCAGGGTAATAGTTATTGTTTATGAGGACCTAATAGGAAATTTAGTGTGATAAGCTACTGAAAAGGGTAGCAATAATTTAATACCATTTAAAATTTATGGCCGAGGTGAGCTTGGCCGTGAATTAATTTACAAATATCTGAAACAGAAAGCAGGTTTATATAGGACACTGGAGCGCTAATACATGACGTGATTACTTGGTGAATTAAGTTTCTTGGCAAATTCACAAAAAGTTTTCGGGCCCGAAATCTTGTACGCGATTTAAACCAGTTTTTTACATTACAAAATTATTACTTTACTCTCATAATTTAAACGATTTTTACTTATAGTTTATACTTATTATTATTTATACGGTTTATTTAGGACGAATCAAGATTTCGCCTAAGTCGTTGTGATGGCCGTGTACGAGTGTATAGACGTCCAAATGTATGCAACTCCACTGCTGCTATGCAAGAGGTATCCAGATTTGAAGGTGGTTCGGTAATAATCTGGCGAGAAGTTAGTTTAAGGAGGAAAAAACAGATGATGTTGTAGTGTACCAGGAAGTCTTACAGCTGCAAGGAATACTGATATCATTCTGTCCATAGACGTTCAAAAAACTATGGACAATGTTATTTACTATTCAAAACAATCAGTCATTCGATTTGCACTAAAAAGTGGTCGATTGTATTGACTGGTCAACTGCAGACGGTTGCCAAAGTGTAGGTACAAAGTGTTCTGATTGATGCCATCCAAGCAATACAGTATTACACGATAATTATTTGACTATATCTTAATCTAATAAAATTAGCACAGTATTAATAAATAATTAATAGTATTAAGTAATAAAAAAAGTAGGTAATACATTTTGTTCTACTTTATGCACCATAGCCGAATAAGCTCATATTCCCTTCTCACTGTGATAAATTATTAAGTTATTAAGTAAAAGTGACAATGCTGCGTTTACTAATAATTTTACTACGCATTTTACTACGAATTAAGAAATGACGCAAGCGGTCATTCATATAATTCGCTGACGACTGCGACGTTATTCTAGAGTGGAATTGTGTTTTTGTGTTTGCGAGAAACCTTAAATATGGTGCGGCAGTGTCAAATTTGCAAAAAATTGGACTATTTAAACCCAGAAGTGTCTTTTCATAAATAAGTGAGGTTATATTTACTTGTATCGAATTCATTGGTGTAATTTGTTTAAATGTTGGACAGTGTTGCCATTTTTTCCGCTGTGTCTACCTCTCTTAGTCGCATCCATTGAATGATTTATGAGTAAAATGCTTTGTCTATAGTTTTTTAGACGTCTATGATTCTGTCAGATTACGTCGGCGTCATTTCTGCTGCATATGGTATAGGGCCTGATTTTCTCTTCGTGCAGGATAATTCAAGGCCTCATACTGCTGTGATTACTATAGATTTTCTTAATGCGCATGGAATTCGAACAATGGATTGGCCAGCATTGAGTCCCGACCTTAATCCCATTGAACACTTATGAGATATATTGGACAGACGTATTCGACGCCGCCCAAATCCCCCTCAGACCCTTCAGCAACTAAGAGAAGCCCTACTCGAAGAATGGGACAGTATACCACAAGAAGACGTTCGAAGGTTCGTGCGAAGTACAAGGAGATGCCAATAAATAGTTCGTGCTGCTGGAGGACACACGCGATACTAAACCTCATATGGGGCGAATCGCCTCAGATGTCCCAGCGCGGAGCGCGAGCCTGAAAACATGCACTTTTTATCTTGATATCTTGCAATAAAAGAGCCATTAAAAAATAACTGAAACATAGTGTTTAATGTATTTTTTCTCAGCTTTCCGATGATGTAATTTGTTTTTCTAAATTCCGCTTTCTCAACCTAAAAAAACACTTAACGCCATTTTTATCTTTTTTTTTTTTAATAGGTTAGATCAAAAGATCAGGATTTTTTACGTCGAAGGAGATTTTTTCCAGAGAGGACTTTTTTTGTTTACGAGGAATCAATCGAAAAACATAGCTCGGCATAGCAATTTATACAACCACAGAGCCTGGTCCACGCGTTGCTGCCTCGCCGCACGGTGGAAAGGCTCGCCGCGCTATGTTTCTCGAATAATTCCTCGAAAAACAAAAAATCCTCTTTGGAAAAAAATATTTTCAACGTAAAAAATCCTGATCTTCCGATTTAGCGTATTATAAAAAAGATGAAAATTTCGATTTTCGAGATACAGCTCGTTTGGTGTTTTTTGAGGTTAAGGAAGCGGAATTTTGAAAAACAAATTACTCCTTCGGAAAGCAAAGCAGGAAAAAATACATCGAAAATATTATTTTAGTTATTTTTTAATGGAATTTTCATTGGGTTTAAAATGGCATATTTTCATGCTCGCGGGTCGCTCTGGGACATCTGAGGCGATTCGCCCCATATACGCTCAAATAGCGTAACTTATAGAAAATTATTGCATCTTCATTTTGTTTTTCATATTTTTCTTAAATTTTTAATCTAATCTTAGGAATAAATGATTAGTTGAATGTTACATTATTCGATTAATTAGGAAGAAATCTGTGACTTTCAGAATACGTTATGTTTCAGTGTTCCACTAATTTGTTTAAGTTCAGTTCCATTTTAACAACTTTTTCATTTTGATCCAACTTTTCACAACACACTGTACGTCTACCCAGCTACATCAACAAAGTACGCTAAATTTTTTCATTCTAGTTAATTAACGAAATTTTTCAAGTTTTAGAGCTTTCTGCAACAAAAAGCACATTTCATCTCTGAGGGTTCATTTATTACCGCTTGGTATGGGTAATAACTTTAAAACAAGATTTTATTTCCCATTTGCGTCCTCAGAACTTTAAAAGTATCTTCGACAGAAGCATTTGTTTTCCGAAATAAAACTTCCACGGTTTTAAGAAGAGGGAGCAAGGAACTTTAAAAATTGTCATCTTGTAACGCTTAGCATTATGGTGTAGACTGAAGAAGACAAAACTTTGTGTTATTGCTTTCTTCGACTTCTCCCGCGGATATTTAGTAATTTACTCTATTTTATCTATTTTAGATTTTAATCAGATGTTGTTAGAGGCTTCTGTAGCTGGACAGTAAAGTGATGCATATTTATAAAACTTGAGATTTTGCAGTACTTCGGTAATAAGGTAAAAATTTAAATCTCATTAGTCGGTGAGGAGAAAATTATTATACCTTTATTTCTTCTATTACCTACTTTAAAAGTTATGCAAAAGGCAGGTGTCATGCTCAATAATAGATAACTGTATTGAGGGTCTAGGTAGGTATATATAGAAGAAGTGTTTTGGATAGGTGCAGGTAAAGGTATTAAATGATAAAATTGACAGAGGTCTTTGTGACAAGGGGCAATTTTAAGGGCATAATTATTCAACATTATTATAATATATTACAGAGAATTTATAATAAAGAAATAAATAGTGATCCTTATTATCTGGATTAATTGGAAATTTAACCGATGAACTAAGTTTAGCTCTTAATAATTCTTCTCTTAAATTTTTAGGTGAAATTACGGAAGAGTGAAGAATGTTTTGATTTGAAAATAAAATTGGGGAGATAATAACATCATATTGTGCGTTTCATTTATTAGTTATTTCTTGTATACGATTTAAATGATGAGTTACCTCTCTAAAACTTACTTCTGGTTAAAACGACATCAATTCTTGAGCAACATTATGTATAAACCTGATTGATAAAGGGTAAAAACCGCGAAATCGCAATAACAAGGGGGCACCTGGTCCTTTTTCTAGAGTTAGGATACAGTAAAATAAATTCCTGATCCTGGTAATTTTATGATTATTTTTATTTGAATTATTGTTGATATACATTTTTGGACTTTTACGGCCAGATTCTCTAACGCTAGATCGGTCTAATTTGACAAAAGGTCTAAACTAACAAGTGTAAGAGTAAGACAACTAAGTTTTATACTATTAATTTGTTACTGAGTTTTTTCGCAAATTTATAAAGAAAAGGGCAATTTTGGTACGCACTTTTCATAATAACAGAACTAAATTTATTCTAGAAGCACGTTCCAAGCTGAAAAGCATTTGAAAGCAAGCAAATGGCTGAACTATTAGAATAATTCGTAAGTCTCGAATGATGACAGGACGAAAACCTGTGAAAACCCAACTGATTTGAACTCCAACTAAATCTTAAAACTATTTAGTAAATCGGAACGTTAAACTTGTGCAATGCGTTGCTGGGGGATATTTTAACAACGCACCGCATAGATGTTAATCGCTAAAAGCAATAGGCTGTTTAAACAATTGATCATGAATATACCTCACTTTAGTAGAAATTTAACCCACAAAAATTTTAATTTTCATCAAATCACAACGAGGACATAAACAGATCGAAATAAGTTAAGGATATTGTGGTTTCTCTGAGAAACAAAATTTCAGAAAAAAGTTGAGATACGTCCATGTTCCCTCAACATTTCTAGAAATAAACCACATCTTTTCTACTTAAAAATGTTCAGTATATAACAATATGTTTTTCTAATAATATGTAACAAAACAGAAAATGTTTTTTAAAATTATGTAATAGTGAGTGATTCTACCTCTGTTGTCTATAACAGCTTGGACTCATCGAGGCACACTTATAATTAAGTGATTTACCTCAGCTTAGTCCAAGGCATTCCATAAATCCGGAAGAACTTGCCTTGGTGTGTTTACGTCACGAAGAGGAAGTTGACGACCAATTACTGCTTTTCCTGCCAACCCAAGCATGTTTAATACAGATTAGATCTGGAGAGCGTAAAGGTAACCCAAATGGTTAATTTTATCCAATGCTAGCTGTTCTAAAACTACCCTGGCTCTACGTAGGCGAGTGTTATCATCTAGGAATCTGAAATTGGGCTCCAAATTCCAACGGTAGTCATTTACTAAATTGCTAACGATGTCTCGGGCATAAATTGCACCTATCATTGTACGTTCACAAACATGCACCTTCGTTCGGCCTCCGTAAAAAAATTCCACCCCATACCATAGCACCGCTACCTCCGAACGGATGTACTTCTTGGACATATCGGTCATTTACTCGTGAATTGGGCGGTCTCCAGATACGAACTGTACGTCTGTCATCACGAAGACAAAAGCGGCTCCGATCTCTAAACATCACGGTCTTCCACTCATCACGCCAGTTTATCCGTTCATGGCACTAAAGCAGAGGTTAAGCTCTGTGATCTGCAGTCAAAAAAGGACATCTTATAGGCCTAAAGCAATGTACACCTGCCTCATTTGAACGATTTAAGACAGTTCGCGGGGTTCTACGACCTCTGCTGAGAGCGAAAAGGTCCTAACTCAAAAACGTGCTATTTCTTGAAGGCTCCAACCTAGCTCCTCTGACAATTATTCTGTCTTTCCAGGCATTCCTTTACCTTGGCCTGCCTTCTCTTTTCCTTTCTCTGGCAGTTCCAGTCTCATTAAATCAGTTGTTCAGACAGGAAATCACACTCTAAGAAACATTATGCCGATTAACTACATTAGTCTGTCGCGCACCTCCAAGTAACAACCCAACGGCTTGGTTTACTTCGTCTTCAGTTAAATGACGCCTGCTAATATTGTGAAACATAGAATAATCACAATTATTACAGAAATCGCTAAGCAATGGTGAAATTCCACATTATTTTCTTTTATCGATAAGTTTTCCTTTGGTACAATTTTAAATGCGTATAAACGTTATTTTTTTCCGAAAAGAAGACTAGGGAACATAAACAAGCCATTTTTTTGGGATAATCATAATATCCTTAACTTATTTCGATCAGTTTATTCAAAACTACAAAGTTTTAAACGAGCCTTCAATATTTTACGGCAAATTAAAAATACAAATACTAACTACTACTTTGCAATAGCACTCGAGCTAGCCGCTTCTCTAAATTCACGGACTTCCTGAACTTTTAGCACGTGGGCTCCTTTTCCGCAGTTTGCCGTTATTTACGAGGCACTTCATTATTTTGTAATGGTAACGTTCACACGAAATACAAAATGAAATCGTATGACCCGAATGAAAACACTAAGGGTCATCCTGGGAGCAATAAGATAATATATATTTGTAGCGGTATATATAACTTAAATAGCTAGCTTTTTAAGCTATTGAGGTAAGAGCAGAAGGATTAAACTTAAATAGGATTTTAATCATTAAGTTGCAATCGCGGACTTTTATTGTTCTTATTTATTTTGTTTCGCCGCCTTTCGGCCAGAGCCATTCGTTGGCCGTTTCCTTGCTGGGCCATCCAGGAAGCAGGAAGTAATAAAATATATTTGTAGCGGTAAGTCAGTTAAATACAATGTTTCGGATAGAACTTGTCGTTGGTCGTTTTAAAACGGTATTGCAGGACCGTCCAAAGACCAATACTATATAAACTGTCTGAAATAAAAATTACAGCATTCAGTAAATAAAGGAACATTTTTAACAAGTGTTTTAAAGGCAACACAAGCAATAAAACTGAATGTATTTTACCAAAATCTCAATACACAGGTGCTAAAAATTGTTTTTTTTTAAATAAATTTAAAAAGGGAAGAAGAAGAAACATTCTGGAACTAAATTAAACCTGTTTAGCCCTTTCAAACTAAAATAGAATTATAAAAATATTTTGCTTTAAACAGGGTATTGCAATTTTTACGGCAAGCAGTATTTGTATATATGAGTTAAATACCACGTTTCTGATAGAACTTATCCCTGGCTGTTATCAAGTGCTATTGCAGGGCCGTTCAGGGAGCAGTAAGATATATTTGTAGCGGTATTATGAGTTAGATACCACTTTTCGGATAGAACCTGTCGCTGGTCGTTTTAAAGTGATATTGCAGTGCCACCCAGGGAACAGTAAGATATATTTCAAGTGGTATATATGAGCTAAATATCATGATTTGGATGAAACTGATCCCTGGCCGTTTTCAAGTGATATTGCAGGACCATCAAGGGAGTAATATTTGTAGCGATATATATGAGTTAAATACCATGTTTTAGGTTGAATTTTTGTTGAACATTTCAGGGCCGTCCTGATTGCAGTAACATTTATGGTTAGCGGTATATATTATTAAATACCACGTTTCGGATAGAACCGGAAAGTCTCTGGCAGTTTTCAAGTGATATTGCAGGGCCATCCAGGGAGCAACAAAATATATCTTTGGCGGTATAAATGAGTTAAATACCAGTTTTCGAATAGAACTGGTCAGTGGCCGTTTTCAAGTGATATTGCACGGCCATCCAGGAAGCAATAAAATATATTTGGAGCGGTACATATGAGTTAAATGCCACGTTTCTGGTAGAACTTCTCCCTGACCGTTTTCAAATGATATTACAGGGCCGTCCAGGGAAAAGTAAGATATATTTGTAGCGGTAAATACCATGTTTCGGATCGAACTTGTCCCTGACCGTTTTCAAGTGATATTGCAGGACCAACCAGGTAGCAGGAAGATCTATTTGAACGGGGTATATATGAGTTAAATACTACGTTTCCCAGTAATATTGCAGGGCCGTCCAGAAAGCAGTAAGATATGTATTTGTAGCAGTATATATGAGTTATATTCCACATTTCGGATAGAACTGGTCCCTGGCCGTTTCCAAGTGATATTGCAGGGCCGTCCAGGGAGCAATGAAAAAGATTTGTAAGGGTGTAGATGAGTTAAATACCACGTTTTGGATATAACTGGTCTCTGGCCGTTTTCAAGTGATATTGCAGGGCATTCCAGGGAGCAATAAGATATACTTGTAACGGTATATATTAATTGACTACCACGTTTCGGATAAAACGTGTCGCTGGTTGTTTTCAAGTAATATTGCATTTCCGTCCAGGGAGCAACAACATATATTTGTAGCCGTATATATAAGTTAAATACCTGTATTCGAATAAAACTTGTAGCTGGCTATTTTAAAGCGATATTGCAGGGCCCATTAGCGAGCAATAAGATACTTATTGTGTATCAGTATGTATGAGTTAAATACCACTTCCCGGATAGAACTTGTCGCTGGCTGTTTTCAAGTGATATTGCAGGTCCGTCCAGGGAGCAGTAATAAGAGTAGCGGTATATAAGAGTTAAATACCACTTCCCGGATAGAACTGGTCCCTGGCCTTATTCAAGTGATATAGCAGGGCCGTCCAGGTAGCAATAGGATATATCTGTAGCAGTATGTATGAGTTAAATATCACTTTTCGGATAGAACTTGTCGCTGGCTGTTTTTATGTGATATTTCAGGGCCGTTTAGGGAGTAATAAGATATATGTGTAGCGATATAGATGAGTTAAAACCTTTTTGGCTTTAAAAGTAACAGTGTTCACGTCTAAATTCCTAAGATTGGGGCAATGCTTCTACAGGAAATAATTCATCTTGTTTTGATTTTTCCACTGCATTCATTAAAAAGTTTATTGGGTGAAATTCTGTCCACCATTTACAATGAAAACTTTAGTTTTACCAAAGTAAAGTTAAAATTTGATAACAGTTGGGAGGCATTATGATGAATTGCACTAAATGACTTAGTCGTTTTAAAATAGTCCATTTGGCACCCCAATCGAAACATGACGTAAGCATTTTTCCTTTGCAAGTAAACTTTCAAGTAGATCGAAAATCTCCCTTCAGTTAAATTACCCCAGCGCAGCGTCTGACACAACACAACAATCTCTGAATGTTCTTTTATTAGATAGGTTACTTAAAAAGAGTAAGGTTGTTTAGCTTTGGAAGAATAATAAACGCTGAATTGTCTATTACAGAAACCATGTTCTCTTTTAGCGCCTATCCGTGAAGTGTAGTCAACGGCGCTCTTATTTATTACGATTTCCCCATAAACCTAAGTCATAGTGATTTAAAATTTCTGGCAAAAAAGAGACAATTTTTCCTTTTCAAGGTTATCTATGAGAATAATGCCTTTGGCATCCCAAAAAATTGTTGCCATGCCATAACTTTTCCGGCAGATCAAATTGTCTTTGCCTTCGTCGATGTCGGTTCATGACTACTGTTTTATTTGTTGTCAGTATTGCCAGATATCCCTCAACAAATTATCGTCGAAACGCAACGAAATTATCGTACGATTTACATCATCGGTCCTTTTTTATTGACTTAAGGTAATTTTTGCAGTCTTTTTCTTTCTAATATACAAAAAACATAGACAAAACTATAGTATAGAATAGAAAGTTATGATTTTGGATTAAAAATAGCCAATAATAAAACGTATCAATGTCATGAACAATTTTTTATTACCAACAGATAAAAATTTTAAATGGAAAGAAAAATCAAAATTACATTAAAACCATAAAATGTGGCCACCGTCGATCTAGCTGGGATTCCCCGATAAAATACACAGGCTTGCCAAACTCATGCTCGATAGATACGCAATTTTTAGCGTTTGAAATATCTGACTATTCGTGACGTCTGATGTTGTGCTGGTAAATATTTATTAGTTTATTTTTGTTAATTAAACATAAATTATTAGAAGTAAAATATTAATTTTATTTAAATCAGCATAAAATTCTACATATATTGTAATGTGTATGTTTCTTTATAGAACAGGGGGTTTAATGTAAATGCAGCTGCAGCAGATACGTCTTCATTAACGAAAACTTATTTGTCTACAGTTAAAAATATTGTGACAAAGCAAATTAAAGACAAAAAAGAACGTAGTAATGCTGGTAAAAGCAAGTGTTTTGATGAAAGCGACAAAGATTTAATTCGTGGAAAAGTTTATGCTATGTACGAAGAGAAATTGTGCTTACGTTGGTTTCATTAAAGCAGACGACTAATGAAAAATAAAACCAACATTTCTTGCAGCAGGACAAGCCTCTAGAGTCTAGAGAGAATTATCTGGAATGGGTTTTACATATCGGACCATAAATAAAAGACAAATATTAATTGAATCACAACAATTACGACAGTGGCGCGTTATTCTCTATATATAAAAGAAAAAATTGACTGACTGACTGATTGACTAACGTATCAACGCACAGCCCACACCGCTGGGTCTAGAAACTTGAAATTTTGCACAGAGGTTCCTTATATAACGTAGACGTGCACTAAGGTTTTTCAAAATTCGGCCCCAAGGGGGTGAAACAGGGGTACAAACCTTGAATGGAGAAAACATATTAGATGGTCCTATTAACTCTCCTAAGTGACAGGAGATTTTCCCAAGATGTTAACTAATATCTCTGTGTTATTGAGCTCAGAAAATCTAATTTTGTCTAACTGGGGGGATAAAAAGGTAGCGATTGACAATTTCTTACAAAAATATAAGTTACTATGCCATTTTCGCGCTTATTAAGATCAGAAAATCTAATTTGGTGTAATAGGTTTTAAGAACATTAACCTTGGGGGGGGGGGACTAAAAAGAGCAGTTGGCAATTTCTCCAACAATGTCAACTAATGTAACATTTTCGCAGTTATTGAGGTAAGAAAAGCTAATTTTGTGAAACGGATGTTATAAATATTAAGGCGGAGAGGGGGGAGGCGGGGGGAATTTCTCTTAAAATGTTAACTAATATATCATTTTTGGGGTTATTGAGGTCAGAATTTTTTTACATGGCCATTACGAATTTACAAAAGGAGAGAAAAGATAAGGGGGGGGGGGGAGAATAGATGCTCTAAAAAGAAAAAAACAGTTTCTCATAAAATGAACAAAATTAGGTTGACCCGCAGCCATAAATACGTAACAATATTATTTCATACTTTTCAGTGCTTTCCGTTTGTGAAGTTGGTTAATTTAAAAAAAAATAATTTTAAGAGCAATAATTCATAAATACAACCTGACAAAATCTAATATTAATTTCATTTAATTTACTTTTTCAATCACCTGATTCCGACTCCAATTTTTGAGATCTGGTCTCTAGATATAACTAACCTAAACCAACATAACATGTTTCATGTATTCATAATTATGACATCAAAACGACACTATTATCGCCGATACCACGCGGACGAAGTCGCGGGAGAAAGCTAGTTATATATAAGAAAGAACAGATTAGAAAATCGTCCCATTATCTACCTCGATGAAACATGGTTTGATACTCATGACACCCCAGCAAAAGGTTGGGTAGATCCATCAGGAAAATGCCAAACCAAATTTCCATTGAACAATGGAAAAAAATACCATTTTACATGCTGGTTCCGAAGATGGTTGGGTACCAAATTGTTGTGTAGCAGTGGCGGCTGGTGAAATTTCAAAGTTGTATATCTCTGTTCCTACTTACAGGACCCGAACCCAATTTTAGGGTTTTAATAGTGAGCCCACTGGGAATGTTTTGGTAAAGAAAAAAAACATTTTGTTATTTGCGAAAAAAAGTTAAAATTTTGGTGTACCCCTCCTAGAAAAAAAATGAAAACGTCTAGGTAGTTTACTTATTCTTTTTTCTAAACAAATTTTACATCATTTTGTCGACAGTTTTTAAATTTTGAGAGAAAAAAATGTGTTAGTAGAAAGTTATAGTCATTTGAATTTTTTTAAGCCTAAAATAAAATTTAAGAAAAA
The DNA here is from genome assembly GCA_963971165.1 of Philopedon plagiatum. NCBI lineage: Eukaryota > Metazoa > Arthropoda > Insecta > Coleoptera > Curculionidae > Philopedon > Philopedon plagiatum. The sequence goes on along the minus strand of OZ020191.1, from coordinate 131,540,431 downwards.
ATTCAAATGACTATAACTTTCTACTAACACATTTTTTTCTCTCAAAATTTAAAAACTGTCGACACAATGATGTAAAATTTGTTTAGAAAAAAGAATAAATAAAATACCTAGACGTTTTCATTTTTTTCCTAGGAGGGGCACACCAAAAATTTAACTTTTTTTCGCAAAGTACAAAATGTTTTTTTTCTTTACCAAAACATTCCCAGTGGGCTTACTATTAAAACCCTTAAATTTGGTTCGGGTCCTGTAAGTAGGAACAGAGATATACAACTTCGAAATTTCACCAGCCGCCACTGTGTAAAAGTATTAAAGACTTATCTTTAGAATACCATGATGACACGACAGCAGAAAAAATCACCTTTTGACAATGTGCCTATAAGAACAGTGTAATTGTAATGGACAATGCTAGTAGTTATCTTAGCCGTCAAATAAATAAAGTTCCTAATTCAAATAACACTAAATTAGAAGTTCACAGTGGCGGTTGGTGAAATTTCAAAGTTGTGTATCTCTGTTCATACTTACAGGACCCGTACCAAATTTAGGGGTTTTAATAGTGAGCCCACTGGAAATGTTTTGGTAAAGAAAAGAAACATTTTGTAATTTGCGAAAAAAAGTTAAATTTTTGGTGCGGCCCACCCAAGAAAAAAATGAACACGTCTAGGTATTTGCTTTCTTTTTTTCTACACAAATTTTACATCATTTTGTCGACAGTTTTTCAATTTTGAGAGAAAACAATGTGTTAGTAGAAAGTTATAGTCATTTGAATTTTTTTAAGCCTAAAATATAATTGTACAAAAACTTCAAATGACTATAACTTTCTCCTAACACATTTTTTTCTCTCAAAATTTAAAACCTGTCGACAAAATGATGTAAAATTGGTTTAGAAAAAAAAAGAAAACAAATACCTAGACGTGTTCATTTTTTTCTTGGGTGGGCCGCACCAAAAATTTAACTTTTTTTCGCACATTACAAAATGTTTTTTTTTCTTTACCAAAACATTCCCAGTGGACTATTAAGACCCCTAAATTTGGTACGGGTCCTGTAAGTATGAACAGAGATACACAACTTTGAAATTTCACCAACCGCCACTGGAAGTTCAGAACTATAAATATATTAAAAAATTATATATATTTTGAGAATACATATAAACAATGTGGTATTCTAGGAATATTAAAAACATTTAATATTAAGAAGAAATATGTATGTGATACCATTGCTGCCGATAATATGGGGCATACTGTATTTTTAACCCAATTGAGCATATATATGTGGCATCAGGTAACATCAAATTTTAGAGCAGAAAACACTTCTCCGACTTTAAGTGCAAGTGTTGTGACATTAATAAGAAAAGTTGTAGATAGCTTGCATTCCTATAGAAAGTTGTAAAAATTCGATTAACCAAGCTATTAAAGTCGAAGTTTCCTATTTTCATTTACTAATAACATACGAGCTACTTATTTCTAATGTAGATGAAAATGGCAGTGACAGCGAAACCGAATTAATGTAAGTAATAATTTTTATTACAAATAAATCAAATGACATAAATCAATAAAGAATGTTTTAATTATTCGTAATTGAACACGATTTTATTCTTTCCAAAATTATTCCGAATTTAAATCACACCGACTTCGGTGCCTTTTAAGAATCTGAAAATATTTATATTTACGTTTATTAAGGGACTTGCTATTTTGTCAAAAGTCAACGATAGAGCTTGCTTGAAATGAGCTTTAAAACAAAAGTTTTAAATCCAGTAAGCAAAATTATTGAATTTGGCTCTACTCATCAGGCTCACTACTTTTTACAGCTGAACAGTCTCAAGAACTTGACTCCCTATTATAGTATAACTAAAGGAAAGTGAAACCGCAAAAAAAGGTAACGAAGCCGACACCTTTGACGCAGCCGTGCCGATAAGGTCCAGCCATAGGCGTCCCAAAATATTATAACCAATTTAAGATGGGACACAATAAAAAGTTTTAACATTTTAACCAAATATTATTTATAGGTATATCAAAACCTAACTGAATCTGCAAAAACGATGTTTAACCATAGAAATAATTATATTCATGGGCGTACAGTCGACCGATAATTAAGTCTAATACACTAATGTTTTAATAGGAAAATTCTTTGGTGCATCTATAAGCCATAATACGAGTATATTCATTTTTGCTTCTACTAGACGCACCTAATTAAAAACTCATTAGCATTTTTCATTACAATAAAACTTCCAAAATATTAAAAATCATACCCGCTTCCTTCTTTTAGTTAATTTAGTCCTCCGTCCAACCTAAAAACTCTCCAGAATGTCAACGCAAATACGCATTTATCTCTGAACGTTCTTTTATTACTCCCAGATTTGCAGCAATAATTTTAAAATTTTGTATCTCATTTATGTTCATAAAACTTTATAATTTGTTTCGACAGGAACATTTGTTTGTGTTATCAAAGCTTCCGCGGTTTTTGGAATGGCAATATGGAGCAAGAAAACTAAAGCTTTTAAGCTTTTCCCCATTAAGGCTCCAGCAGGTCCTGTCCTATAAATTTGGATTTAGATTGGACCGAGCTCGTCGAAAATTGTCCATAAGTCTTTGCTAGATATGCCGAAGTACAGTGACCGAAAAAGAAGTAGTGCATATTTTTTATTTATGGTTGAGTCATATATACTAATGCCTGTATCAAAGTATTTAAGATGCCTCATGAAGTATTCATTCGTATTGAAAATAAGCGATTTAATTTGATTTAAAAGCTCGCGATATGCCTAACTACAGTGACAGACGAATAAGTAGTGCATATTTTTTATCCCACCAAAAACATACATGTAAAAAAACAGGCCACGTTCTCGTTAAGACTGTGTGTTTTGTTATCTGAAAAAAATAACTGAAATGTAGAAATTAACATATTTATATATATATATATATATATATATATATATATATATATATATATATATATATATGTTTTGATAAGCACAGAAAAATATTGTGTGAATTGATAGGTTTACAGACCGAACTTGGCAAGTTTTCATTAAAGAACTGAGCAAAACAGGTAGCAGAGTTGCTGATTTCATGTAATAGGCAAAATAATGTCCCAATATACGAACCCTTTGCCGATTACGTGAAATAGGCAACCGCACAAACTAAACATGTGATTTTTCAAATTAGAGGTTATGTTAATCGTATCAGTTATTTGTTTTGTCGCGTAAATAGTTTAAATATTTAATTTTATAATTATATTTAGGTTTCCAGTGAAGTTAAATTATAAAAATGGACGAAACCGGTAAATTTAGTCAGATTTGTTAACAAATCTGCTCAAATTTGCTCAGGTTTTTTAACAAACCTGACTAGATTTGCCGGTTTCGTTCATTTTTACAGTTTAACTTAACAGAAAACCTAAATATTATTATAAAATTAAATATTTAAACTATTTACGTAGCAGATCAAATAATAAATAAGTAATAACAAGGGTATAAAAGATGTTATTGTACTAAAAAAAATACCACATAAGCTTAAATTATTAAAGCAACTGTGTGCCTATTCCTTGAAATAGACAAACTCAAGTTAAATAATTATCTAGTATATGAAATCAGCAACCCTGCTGCTTATTTCACGAATTCGGCCAAAAATTTGCTGATTGCATGAAATCAGCAATAAGGAATATGCACATATTTTTTTTTATGGCATAAATCGTTAAATCGTTTACCAACCCCAAAAAAGATATTTTGACGAAAATTACTAGGATAATTTAGCTACAATAAATGTTTACTTTTACGTACAATTATTACAATTACAATTTATTACAATTTAAAAAGCAGCCATTTGTCCTTAGTGAAAAGTGACGTCGGGAGATCAGCAAAAATCTACAGGTTAACGTAAAGCTTAACTTGAAGTCAAACAGGTTTGATTTCCTCGGAAACAGTCAGAGGGAGAGAAATCGAATTTTTTGGGTTGATGGAGGAATAGTTCAACCAGCTTCGGTAAAAAATTCAGTTATACAGGATGTTTCGTTTCGGAGCTATTAAACGTCAAAGTCGAAATTTCCGAGATTTCCGTTGAAATCGGGTACAGGTCGCAAATGTGAATTAAATCGATGTAAATTTTCGGAGATTGTAGGGGACCCGGAGCTTCAGAACTCCACTGAAACTGGCGAGGATCAGAAAATGGCAAGTAATTCTTTTGAATTTTTTTAGGTCGAAAAATGCCATTTTCAGACCCCTCTTTGATACCTAACAACTCGAAAAGAAAACGGCAGATCGGAAAACGGACTCATAAGTGAAACTTTACTATCAAATACTTTTTTGTAATACATTTACCTTAACCTAAAATCACTGGAAAATGGAAATATTTGGAAAAAACTGGAATTTAGATTTTTGACCCTAATATTTCACGTTTTTTAATTTTTTGTGGAGTCAAAATGGTTCAAATTAAAATCCCATATACGTCATCGGAAACAGCTCGTAGAAGTATATGATATCCATATTTTTTAGTTTCTTCATTCTCTATAAGAGGGGAGCAATCGCTGATTAAATTTCGATTTTTTAACTCTTTTGCCCTCGACATCGGAACATGTATCACTCTGTATTTTTTCCTATCTAATTGTTTCCCAATATTTCAGCTCTATCTTATAAAGGGATAATCACACTTTAAAATGACTAGCGAATGGGTCATCCAGGAGTGTATTTAAAGGGTAAAATTCGGATTTTCTTGATTTTTTCCGACAAATGTATTTTTAACCGACATTATTCCACACTATTTACCCTATTTGGTGCTTCTTTTTGGGTTTATTTTATCCGTTAATTATCTAGAAATACCTCCCACTAATTTAAATCGCTTATTTTTTCGGTAAAGTTACAAATAAATAGGTTTATTTGCATCGGGGACATCTAAAATTTGAAAATTTTTGAATTTTCGAAGATTGCCATGAAAATAAAGAACTGCAGTTTATTTACTCGAAATTGTTAAGATAATATGTCAAAATTTCGCAGAAATGCCAGTTTTTGTTACAAAATTGAAAGGTTCCTGGACCGATTTCGGCTTGAAGTATACATGAATAGGATATTAGGACCTTTCGACTTTAAGTGCAGGGATATTTCATTGGATGAGTTACGCATTAAATACCATTTTTATTGAGTTGTCGATGACTCTACAACAATAGAATTCGTCATATACTCATGATGAGTCATAAGTTCAGTTTTGACGACACAGCCAATGGGATCACGTTTTACAAGTTTCGAAATTAGCGCGATAATTTGCAGTTTTAAATCCTTTTTTTGTTAATAAAGACCAAAATAAATGAATAACAGCAACCGCCATAAACATTTAATTTATGTAGAGAATATAAAAAAAATATTTCAGATTTATTTGGGTTATATGCATATTCAATATTACGCAAATTCTGCGTAACATATACACCGAGCGCCTGCACTACATAACTTTCCAAAGCAGAAGCCGCTATTTCGTGCCAGAATCCGCTACGTTGGATTTTTTGGATTTTTGATTTTTCTCGTAATTGTCACCTTAAAACTCACCAAAACTTCATGAAAATATTTTAAACCATTTTCGAGATATCGCCTTGTAACACTTTAAAAAAAACTCACCCTGTAGAATTTTACCAACACAAGCAAAACACCGAAAAGAGAACGGAAAACAAAAATGTTTTGTAAATAAACCTGTCCCTGTAGGCAAGCTTTAAATTTAATAAAGTAATTGGGAAATAGGCTTTCGCAACAGCAAAACAGCCTCTTATCAATTGCGTAAACGAATCTAATCCTTTAAGATCCCCATAAACAATAACCAGTTCCTTTCAGCAGAATTAGTAATTCCTGTATAATTTAGTTGTAAATCCTTGCTGAGTGGAATTAGACGAAGTCCTTTATTGTTCGCGGTATACATTTTCATAATTAACAATATCTTGATTGTGAATCGAAGTTTGAACGCATTTTTTAAGGTTACATTTGCTGACCGCATCAGCTTATTATCAACTTGATTTTATTTTTGTATAATTTTTTGCTTTATATTTCGTTTGTATATGAATATTTTCACAATATTGACCGTAGAGTCATATTCTATGGGTATCTTTTACCGTATTAATAAAGGTTTCAAGATATGTTATGATTTATTTTAGGAAACAATATTTAAAATAATATATTGAGTTCCTATTATATAAACTATTAATGTTCTGAATGAAATCATTATACATGTTGAAACTTTAAATAACTGACTGAAAATGAAATTAAGTAGACCACCATGGACTCGATTGGAAAATGCCACCTTAACTGCAACATTTTTTTAAAAAACTTTTTTATATGTTCCGGCATATTTCTCATGAGTTTTTGTCATACAAGGTGATTCAGGAAGAATATGTCAATATTTTTAAACCCTAAATAAAAATTTTCGTTCAGGTTCACTGAAAAGGTGTATGATTTAGTACTGGTTTAAATTAAGATCTTCCAGTCGATCAGTTAAGTCTTGAAAAGCATTTGTCCGGTCATTGTTAATAAGTCGTAATTAAAACATGAGTTATTCTAATATTTTAGCGATGATTGACTTGTCTCCAAATAATTTTCAACTTGGAAAGTGTCGCTAAAACGAATTTAGTTTTATCATTGTGAAACGTACGTACTATAAATTGCCCCTCTCTTTATTATTTTGCGAAAAAACTTAGAAACACATTCCTTTTTCTAAACACTGGAGAGTATATTTTATCTAGCACACACTGTGGAATTTTACCAGACTTAAGAAAAACTTACCATTTTCGCAAAGCCTAAAATAAATCGATTTTAGATTTAATTTTTCTAGTTGAACAGTTACGTTTTGACAGCTTTGCTTATAAAATTATTTGTTATAATAGGCGTCCATCAAAGTTCTTGTTTTAAACTCTTATTGCTTTGATATGCTTGTTTTTTCAATTAATAAATTTATTCAAACGTACTGCGAAAATGATTTTTGTATTAATGAGAAAAAAGTACTCAAATACGTTTTCTTTATAATGAGCAAACATATCAGAAATACGTATTACAATAATTAATTACGAATTTATACCCTAAATTATAAAATTAGACCGGTCTAAGCCAGAGTGAATCGGCCTGAAGATTCAATCGGATATGAACACTGCACTTATTAAACAAAGATTATTATTCTGTTACATTTCCCTTCTCTTCAGACGCCCATGGTACGTTAGTACTTAGATAAAAAAAAGCCTATATATTTATTTAATTTTAGTTATATCACCGCAAACTAATATACAGGGTTCGGCAAAATGTATTACCCATTTTATCTCATTAATATCACAAAAACGGTTATTTTGAATGAAAATAGTTTCAAATGGAAAAGTAGGCTTTGGAAATTTTGTTAGAATTGTTGACAGTTGTCAAAATAGAGCGTTGGTCTACACAACATCGCGTCTTTTGTGTCGAGAAATTGATTCAATTTAATTCAGTAATCGCTGTTCGAAGGTGTTTTCGACGTCATTTTAATGTCCGTCGCTGTCCTCAGCGTAAGACTATTTTGGCTTGGCGCAATAAATGGAGACAAATGGGATCTATTGTAGACAAAAAGTCAAGTGGAAAACCAAGAACTGCCTGCAATGCACGTAACAAAGAAAGGGTAAGAAATGCAGTTATTGCTAGTCCGAAGAAACCCGCTATTAAACATGCTTCCGGCCTTGGTTTGAGTGATCGAAGCACGGGAAGAATATTAGAACGCATGAATTTTCATCGATATAAGATCGCAATAGCTCAGGAAATAAATGATCAAGATACGATTAATAGACTTGCATTTTGTCGTCTGATTCATGATAATCACCAAGCTATCGAAAATATCATTTTCATTCTCCCTTCTACGAAATTATAATTTTCTCTTTTAAAAGGGCAAGCGAAAGCGAAAGTAAAACATGCTAGGTGATCGGTTTGCTAGGTATGAAAAACTTTCGTACCCAGGACGACAAAAAAAAAATAAATATGTCAGATTATTTAATAACTGTCAAAATAATATTCATTTATTGACATGAATGTTACCTTAGTAACGTTAACAACCAACTGTATGATACTGTTATAAGCCGCCTTATACCCATTTTATTACAATCGATTGAGGATTTTCAGCATCAAATTTGAATGTGCGTGTTTTAAGAATTCGAGAGGGGAGAATGAAAAGTTTAATACATTACACGCTGCAAAAGCCCTTTCAGGTGCTCGGAGGTTTTAAATAGCCTCGGCTACGCTTCGGTTGGCCTCGGCTATTTAAACACACCTCGCACCTAAAAGTAAACTTTCGCAGCTTGTAATGAGTGACGAGGCACATTTTTATCTCTCTTATTTCGATGTAAATAAGCACAATTGCCGTTAGTGGACTCGAGAAATCCTCGGGAAACTCATCAGCGACTTTTATATTCCCTAAAATAACTGTATGGTGTGCCACTTCATCGCCTAGAATAATTGAGGGAATGGTGAGACGGTATCCGTTACCGCTGCGCGGTATGTTAAAATGCTGCAGATATTCTTTTTACCTCAAATTGAAGAATAAATAGGACATTACTGGTTTCACAAGAGGGGGCAACAAGTCATACGGCGAGAATAAGCAGGGACATTTTAAGAGAATCCTTTCCAAACAGACTCATTTCAAGAAATAGTACGATTCCATGGCCAGCACGATCCCCATATCTTTCAACTCCGGATTATTTTCTTTTGGGCTATTTAAAGCTTAAAGTGTTTGTGAATAAACCCAGAAATTTGAGAGATTTGAAATTAAGCATTAAAAATTAAATCAATGCTCTACCACGTCACGTTCTTCAAAATGCTATGCAAAAATTTGCTAATCGGTTAGAAGAATGCATTTAGAACAATGGCGATCATTTACGAAGCACTATATTTAAATCATAAAAAACTCCCATCTTCTAGTTTAAAAATATGTATTAATTCGTTTTATTATTCAAGTTAATAAATTGTTATCTGTTTAAATCGGATAGTTCATTTTGCCGAACCCTGTATAAAACGGTAATACCACTGAAATCACTTGTATTTACGCCGCTTTAGTGAAGTAATACCAGATTATAATTTACAGTTATTTGTGAGTAAAGCCCCAAGTGCCCTTCAGTTTGTCAATATAATTGCAGTACGAAGCTTGTGACGAAACTAATGCTAAAACAATATTTAAATTTTACGGTAAATAGTGGAGTTGTCTATTAACGCTGTTATTTACGTATCACGGGGAGTTAGTCCCGCCCAATTAAACACGTTAGCGTACCCCATTAGCATATGTTTAAACTGTGTCTATTTTGAAAAACAGCAGAATTACGCTTTAACTATACATCGCGTTAATAATTATATTTGTTTTGAACACGTTTCCGATTTCACGTAAAAGCGTTACTTTTATTGTTCTTTGTAAAGATACTTCCGTATTTACTTTTTAAATAAAACAATTTTAGAATAATAACATACTTGTTTATTTTATTAAAAAGCAGAGACGTGGCAGTTATGCTTTAAAAGCAATATTCTCCAAATGTCCCCCTCGGTTGTTTTTACAGATGACCATTCTTTGTGTAAAATTGCATTGCATATATGCATGTATTTTTGTATTGCATAAATGGTTTAAGGAAGGAAAAAAATTACTAGGATAATTTAGCTAGAAATTTTTATAAATTTTCACTTATAATCTCCCTAGAGCTTGAATTATTTCCGAAAAATTTTTCGAGGTGCGAATTTTTTGAAAATTTCCCGAGGCGTTAGCCGAGGGAAATTTTCTTATAAAAATTCGCAACAGAGAAAAAATTTTCGGAGATTAATTCAAGCTTGCGGGAGATTCGGTACGAAAATTTTATACCAAAAATTATTTCAAAAAAAAAATACAAATTTTGACAATAATTTGGCAAGCGTTTATTTTGCTTTGAGGTTTGGTGTTTTAATATAAGGTGGCTATTTAATTACTTTTTTGACACTTTGACGTTTCAAAGGCGTGTAAAACTTAATCTACGCTTCTATTGTTATCCTGACATCTGCACGTAACAGCTGTCAAGCCAGGGAAATTATCACTTATTAATTTTTCAACTAGGTCACGTTACCGAAAAAATTTCCGAAAAATTCGGGTTGTTGCCATAGCAACCTGTCAAAAACAAGGCATCTGATTGGCTTAAAACAACTGGTAGAAAATTTTCGATATAATTTATTACAGTTTAAAAAAGCAGCCATTTGACCTCAGTGAAATGTGACGTCAGAAACTGAAAAGTGACGTAAGGAGATTAGCAAAAATAACGTAAAGCGAACAGATTTGTTTTTCTCGGAAACAGTCAGAGGGGGAGCAATCGAATTTTCTGGGCTAATAGAGGAATAGTGCAACTAGCTTCGCTAAAAAAATTTGTTATACAGGATGTATCGTTTTGGAGTTATTTAACGTCAAAGTCGAAATATACGCGATTTCCGTTGAAATCAGGTACAGGTCGCAAAAGTCAATTAAATCGATTTAAATTTTTTGAGGTTATAGAGAACCCGGAGCTTCAGAACCATATTGAAACTGATGAGGATCGGAAAATGGCAAGTAATTTTTTGAATTTTTTATGTCGAAGATTGCCATTTGCATTTGCCTCTTTGGTCCCTAATAACTCTAAAACGAATCGTCGCGCGTCGGATCGAAAAACGGATTGATAAATAAAACTTTAAAATCTCAAATACTTTTTTTACAATACATTTACCTAATCCTAAAACCACTGGAAAATTGACATATTTGGGAAAACTGAAAATTTCAATTTCTGACCCAAATTTTTCACGATATTTTTTGTTTTTTGGATCAAAATCGATCCAAATTAAAATCCAATATACGTTATCGGAAAGAACTCGTCAAAATATATGACACATTTTTTAGTTTCTTCATTCTTTATAGGAACGGAGCAATCGCCGCGAAATTTCAATTTTTTTACTATTTTTGCACTCGCCATCGGTACCTTTAAATCACTCCGTATTTTTTCCTATCTAATTTATTAAAGAGGGACAATCAGGTTTCAAAATGAATACAGAATGTGTGGGTCATCCAGGACCGTATTTAAGGGACAAAAACTGAATTTTCTTGATTTTTTCCAACCAATCTTATTTTTAACCGACATAATTCTACACTTTTTTTCCTATTTTAATGATTCATTTTGGGGTTAGTTAATCCGTTAATTATCTAAGAATACCTCCCACTTATATTTTCATTTAAGTTTTCGGTCGGTAAATAAATAGGTTTATTTGCATCGGGGACATGCAAAATTTGAAACTTTTAAATTTTCGAATTTTCGGCCCTTGCCATAAAAACAAAGAATTGCAGTTTATTTACATCGAAATTATTAAAATATGATGGGTCAAAATTTGGCAAAAATGCCAGTTGTTGCAAGATTGGAATATTCACATTTTGAATATTTCTCCTCCACTACTAAATGTTTTTTGAAAAAAAAAAATGGAAAAACTGGTTTTCGAAAAATTCTCGTAGGAACGGACCCGATAAATGCCTCAATAAATGTGCGTTATTCTTACTTGAATTCCTGGACATTTCTAAAAGTTTTAATATTGTTTAATTTCTCAATTAGTCAAAAATCAATATTAAGCTATGTGAAGTTCTATCACACTTTTGATCGAGCAGCGAGGTAGTACAATTTTGTCTGCAATGTGCAATACACCAACTAGTGTTACTCTATTCTCTATCTCGAATTACTAGCTCCTTGTGGCTAGCTTTTACATAAATGAAACTCCTAATTTTAAAATTGTTACAAATTAAAAATAGATAAACCCTGATGTCACGCTTGTGAGTTTTATCAAAAAACGTTTTACCAAAATCTGCAGGGCAAATTAAGCTCTATCCAAGGATAAGGGGTGTATATAGGGTTCTAAATAGAATATTTATGATTTTTTGATAACTTTAAACAGCCGCCATTTTGAAACCAACAGTATCCATTTGGCCCATCATCCCATTCAATAACTTTGTAATTAAAATGCAATTAAGTCAGCAGCGCACATTAAAATCATTTCAGTGTCAGTGTATATACGCACGTTCCTGAGAATCTGTGCACAACTATTTGAAGTATTTTTTACAAATTTCACTCAAATTTCTAAAGTTATTTCGAAAATAATAAAAAAGTGAAAATAAAAAACTTTAACACGCTGTACAGAAAAACATTATTTTTTCTACTCACTTTAATTTATTTATTCATGGATTTATTAAGAATGGATACGGGATGATTTAACATTCTTTGAAGCCAAAACAAACCATTCTAAACGACACTGTAAACACAATTTGTAAACATTGGCCACATCTTATTTTACCTTGTATTTTTGTACGAAAAATACGTTAGAAGTATCACAAGATTTACTAAAAGTAATACAAGCCCTAAAATATTTAATTTTTCTGCTAAATAATAATAAATTTAAGTTAAAAAGGTTTTATTATTTATAGGATATGTTATTTCTAAAGGTGTTTATTTAAAGTCGCTCATTTATAAATCTATAAGTAGCACTTTTTCTTTTCTAGTTCATTAGACAAAGACGTACGTGTAACCGAGCGTTCGAAGACGTTTTTCCTAAGCAACCAGCAGACAGCAACACTTCTGAGCTCCAACACTCCAATGCTATTTTATCTCTTTCTACTACCATACTTGATTCAATTACGTAGTAATTCGTAGTTCGTAAAGTCTTCTCATAGGAGAACTGTTTTCCTAACAAACAACAAATATAAGGCTTCACGTTCGATACGCTCACAGTATACGGACATCGAATCCTGTCTTAATAAATCCATGGATTTATTAGACATTTACTAACTGTACTTTTATGAATGAGATTTCTAACCAATATAGAAATACATCACAGCAATATTCGGTAAATATCAAAGATTGCCATGGCCAGAGTTAATCAATTTTAACAGCTCATAGTTACTGTTTACTTATTCTACTACTATTGCTACTATTCATAATATGTGTGCTTTTTGCAAATTAAATCGGTAAAAATGTGCAATAATAAAAGTGAAATTAAGAATTTATCTCCACCAGAAATTGTTGAAGAGGTCACAAGAGCCGCAAACAATTTATTATCCGTAAAATCAGCAAAAACATACAAAAAATTAGTTTATAAATTTTGAAAATTGAAATTTTGGGTTTTCAGTATTGTTACTGATCGTACTCAAGTCACTTTTAATAGCTATTAAGACACTCGTATTCATTATAACACATAAAATGTTAATTTATTTTCAAGACGGTTTAATATTTTTTTCGTACGAAACAATAATAAAATATTACGTATTCAGTAAAACCAACTATAAATTGATAATTTTACTGATTAAATTATATTTTAACTAAAATTTCCTGCAAAGAAACTAAGAAAGAAGCAATAAAAGTCTTTGAAAATCAAATACTGACACCAATAAACAGAATGATATAAAGATATTACTTATATTAAAATGGGGGAGAACATGGATGACATAACATAACATGTATGTTTGATCACATTAAGAACAGCATACCATGCTTTGTTCTACTCGATCATAACATATTCTCTGTTTGGTTGGGGCCATGCGTGCCAGCTAGAGAGGGTTTCTGGGTTGCAGGATTGAAGAGTCTTATTTGCACTTGGTTAGAGGAAGGACTGCACGGAGGCTTTTCTACAGCATAGAATTCTTACACTAGCCTCGATATACATATACCAGGGAAGATTTGCTTTACTTAAAATACATATTGTACAGGGTGTACAGTGAAAATCTTGAGCAGCAATCCTGCAATCTGCCGACTGAAAAGGTGTTAGAAATTCCCTGGGTACTTGGCAATAAAATTTTATAACAGGTTAAATTTACAGAAATCTAAAACAGAAGTAAGAAATATTCTCTCAAAAAAGCGTTTTAAAGCTATAAGGAATATTTCTTACTTCTGTTTTAGATTTCTGTAAATTTAACCTGTTATAAAATTTTATTGCCAAGTACACAATATGTATTTTAAGTAAAGCAAATCTTCCCTGGTATATGTATATCGAGGCTAGTGTAAGAATTCTATGCTGTAGAAAAGCCTCCGTGCAGTCCTTCCTCTAACCAAGTGCAAATAAGACTCTTCAATCCTGCAACCCAGAAACCCTCTCTAGCTGGCACGCATGGCCCCAACCAAACAGAGAATATGTTATGATCGAGTAGAACAAAGCATGGTATGCTGTTCTTAATGTGATCAAACATACATGTTATGTTATGTCATCCATGTTCTCCCCCATTTTAATATAAGTAATATCTTTATATCATTCTGTTTATTGGTGTCAGTATTTGATTTTCAAAGACTTTTATTGCTTCTTTCTTAGTTTCTTTGCAGGAAATTTTAGTTAAAATATAATTTAATCAGTAAAATTATCAATTTATAGTTGGTTTTACTGAATACGTAATATTTTATTATTGTTTCGTACGAAAAAAATATTAAACCGTCTTGAAAATAAATTAACATTTTATGTGTTATAATGAATACGAGTGTCTTAATAGCTATTAAAAGTGACTTGAGTACGATCAGTAACAATACTGAAAACCCAAAATTTCAATTTTCAAAATTTATAAACTAATTTTTTGTATGTTTTTGCTGATTTTACGGATAATAAATTGTTTGCGGCTCTTGTGACCTCTTCAACAATTTCTGGTGGAGATAAATTCTTAATTTCACTTTTATTATTGCACATTTTTACCGATTTAATTTGCAAAAAGCACACATATTATGAATAGTAGCAATAGTAGTAGAATAAGTAAACAGTAACTATGAGCTGTTAAAATTGATTAACTCTGGCCATGGCAATCTTTGATATTTACCGAATATTGCTGTGATGTATTTCTATATTGGTTAGAAATCTCATTCATAAAAGTACAGTTAGTAAATGTCTAATAAATCCATGGATTTATTAAGACAGGATTCGATGTCCGTATACTGTGAGCGTATCGAACGTGAAGCCTTATATTTGTTGTTTGTTAGGAAAACAGTTCTACTATGAGAAGACTTTACGAACTACGAATTACTACGTAATTGAATCAAGTATGGTAGTAGAAAGAGATAAAATAGCATTGGAGTGTTGGAGCTCAGAAGTGTTGCTGTCTGCTGGTTGCTTAGGAAAAACGTCTTCGAACGCTCGGTTACACGTACGTCTTTGTCTAATGAACTAGAAAAGAAAAAGTGCTACTTATAGATTTATAAATGAGCGACTTTAAATAAACACCTTTAGAAATAACATATCCTATAAATAATAAAACCTTTTTAACTTAAATTTATTATTATTTAGCAGAAAAATTAAATATTTTAGGGCTTGTATTACTTTTAGTAAATCTTGTGATACTTCTAACGTATTTTTCGTACAAAAATACAAGGTAAAATAAGATGTGGCCAATGTTTACAAATTGTGTTTACAGTGTCGTTTAGAATGGTTTGTTTTGGCTTCAAAGAATGTTAAATCATCCCGTATCCATTCTTAATAAATCCATGAATAAATAAATTAAAGTGAGTAGAAAAAATAATGTTTTTCTGTACAGCGTGTTAAAGTTTTTTATTTTCACTTTTTTATTATTTTCGAAATAACTTTAGAAATTTGAGTGAAATTTGTAAAAAATACTTCAAATAGTTGTGCACAGATTCTCAGGAACGTGCGTATATACACTGACACTGAAATGATTTTAATGTACGCTGCTGACTTAGGTAATTGCATTTTAATTACAAAGTTATTGAATGGGATGATGGGCCAAATGGATACTGTTGGTTTCAAAATGGCGGCTGTTTAAAGTTATCAAAAAATCATAAATATTCTATTTAGAACCCTATATACACCCCTTATCCTTGGATAGAGCTTAATTTGCCCTGCAGATTTTGGTAAAACGTTTTTTGATAAAACTCACAGGCGTGACATCAGGGTTTATCTATTTTTAATTTGTAACAATTTTAAAATTAGGAGTTTCATTTATGTAAAAGCTAGCCACAAGGAGCTAGTAATTTGAGATAGAGAATAGAGTAACACTAGTTGGTGTATTGCCCATTGCAAAAAAAATTGTACTACCTCGCTGCTCGATCAAAAGTGTCTTCACATAGCTTAATATTGATTTTTGACTAATTGAGAAATTAAACAATATTAAAACTTTTAGAAATGTCCAGGAATTCAAGTAAGAATAACGCACATTTATTGAGGCATTTATCGGGTCCGTTCCTACGAGAATTTTTCGAAAACCAGTTTTTCCATTTTTTTTTTCAAAAAACATTTAGTAGTGGAGGAGAAATATTCACAATGTGAATATTCCAATCTTGCAACAACTGGCATTTTTGCCAAATTTTGACCCATCATATTTTAATAATTTCGATGTAAATAAACTGCAATTCTTTGTTTTTATGGCAAGGGCCGAAAATTTAAAAGTTTCAAATTTTGCATGTCCCCGATGCAAATAAACCTATTTATTTACCGACCGAAAACTTAAATGAAAATATAAGTGGGAGGTATTCTTAGATAATTAACGGATTAACTAACCCCAAAATGAATCATTAAAATAGGAAAAAAAGTGTAGAATTATGTCGGTTAAAAATAAGATTGGTTGGAAAAAATCAAGAAAATTCAGTTTTTGTCCCTTAAATACGGTCCTGGATGACCCACACATTCTGTATTCATTTTGAAACCTGATTGTCCCTCTTTAATAAATTAGATAGGAAAAAATACGGAGTGATTTAAAGGTACCGATGTCGAGTGCAATTCCCTGGGTACTTGGCAATAAAATTTTATAACAGGTTAAATTTACAGAAATCTAAAACAGAAGTAAGAAATATTCTCTCAAAAAAGCGTTTTAAAGCTATAAGGAATATTTGAGTGAAAGTATGCTTCACGGTTGTAAATGTGATAGTGCCAAATTGTAATTAAAATATATCTTACCGAATTATGTTGTACTTTGTAAGTGTATAATATTTTTACGTTTTATGTTGTTTGTTTTGACGAATGTACTGTACTGTTATATATTTGACCTGAATAAATTATTTTTATCTTCACATGTAAAATATAAGTTATATTAAAAAGTAAAACTACAAAATATGTACATTTATTTACCGAACAGTTTTTGATATTTATTACATCACATAGAATATTCCAAAGAGTAGATAAATAAGAAAATGCCAGAAAAGTTGATTCATTTAACAAAAAATAAAGGTGAGGTATTTAATTAATTATATATATATATATATATATATATATATATATATATATATATATATATATATATATATATATATATATATATATATATATATATATATGAAGAAATATTGATCCGGGAGTACATCCGTTCGTTTCTTAAATTCCTATTGGAATCTGGCAGACGTTTCGCCAAGGTCTCACTTGGCATTATCAATGCTTACTCGTTGCTGTCAAGTCGTAAACTGATGAATCTTTGTCGTGACTCTCGATATTTATAGCCTGCGCCGGAGGTTGTAGCGGTTCTGGTTGGCTGGCGTTGGCTCCGCCCCCTCAGTCGTTGCTTCGTTGCCTGCTTGTTGTGATGTGGTTGCGAGTAGATGCGCTTCAGCTTGCCGTTTTACTATTGTCTTCCATGTACTGGACAAATGCAGAGCGTCGCCCCTTTTGTTTAGATGACCGGTCTTTTCTATTTCGATGGCTTCTCGTATTATTCTAGTTTTGTAGTTTTCGACGTTTGCCAGTTGTCTGCAGCTATCAAAGTTGATTTTGTGTCCTGTTTGATGTTGATGTTGAAACAGGGCCGATGTAGTTTGTTTGTTTCTGATAGCCAGTTTGTGTTCTTCTAACCTGGCTGAAATTCGTCTGTTGGTTTGTCCGACGTACATTTTATTGCAGGTACCGCATGCTACACTATACACACCTTGGTTTTCTAGTTTAATTTTCTGTTTTGGATTTTTTAATGTTGTTCTTATGGTTTGATGTGGTTTATATACAGTGGATATATTATGCTTCCGAAGAATGCGACCAATCCTATCAGTAGTCCCTTTAATGTATGGCAATATGGTTTTTGGCCTGCTTTCAGAGTCTTCCTGTTGTTTCTCTCTTGGGTGCTGTTGCAGTTCTATTGCTTTTCTAATTGTGTTGTCTTTATATCCATTCTGTTTTAGAGCAGTGGTTATCTTTTCTAGCTCATGAGGTCTATTGTTGTCGCTGGTGAGAGTGGTGAGCCGGATGGATCTGGAGATCAGCGTGTTTGCTACTGCCTGTATTTGTGATGGGTGGTGATGTGATTCAGCATTCAGGTATCTATTGGTGTCAGTTGGTTTCCTATATACCGTGTGTTCTAGTCGTCCATGTTCATTTTTAAATACATGCACATCTGGAAAAGGAAGCCGATTGTTTTCTTCGAGCTCTAGTGTGAATTGGGTTCGTGGGTGTATCGAATTTAGATGGTCTAAAAATTTCAGAAGTTCCTCTTTGCCAAAGGACCAAACAACAAAAGCATCATCGACGTATCTAATCCATAGTTTTGGCTTAAGATTTGCTGACTCAAGAGCTTTCTTTTCGAAATACACCATAAAAAGATTGGCTACTGCAGGTGACAGTGAAGACCCCATTGCTGCTCCATCAATTTGTCTGTATATTTGTCCATCGTACATGAAATAGGCGTTTTGTAGGCAGTGTTTTGACAGTTCTATTATGTGCGTCGCCGTCGGGAGCTGTTCATTATCTGCTATTTGTTGCAGTGCTTCATTTACTGGTATGCTTGGGTACAGAGATTTGACGTCGAAACTTGCGATGATGTCGTGCTGATCTATGGTGAGGGAGTCTATAATATGAGTGAAGTGTTCAGAGTTTTTAACATATATATATATATATATATATATATATATATATATATATATATATATATATATATATACAGCTGGCGAAAATATTTTAAAAACTACCTCTTATATTAAATACTCATGTCTTAACAGCTACCATAAGTAGGTAATATTGAAAAGGCGGCTCAAAACGCATTATCTTCTGTTGTACCCGAGACGTCAAGATAGGAACAAGAAATATTTATATTTTTGTGTTTAATTTTTTCATAATTGGTTATGTAATTAATATTTCATCACCAGTTAGAAAATATTTTACGTTTCGTAACGAAAGTTACGAAAAGTAAGATGATTCAGAACTGTGATCGGTTTCGCAAAGTGTCACTTTATATGTCAAAATTAGAAAAAATAAATTTTAATCAAGCTTTGGGAATATCAAATTTAAATTAAACTGATGCCTGCAGCTCTAAATTTAAAAATCAGACTCCGAAGCGTCAAACAGCAAACTGAAAGCGTTTCTCTCTTAATTATTCATTTATTTTAGTGAGAAAAGAAGCCTTTGTTTGAAAAGATAAAATCTATGGTCCCGTCTTTAGGAGCACAATCGCCAACGAAAATTTTGGCAATAAAACAAAATAGGATTTTAAGAAAGGGGTGAGTTAAAGAGCATTTTCCTGGTTAAACTTTTATTTCTAATAAAAAGGGGTAATTTTTAACAAAAGTTTGTCAATACGGAGTTTAACTGGAGAAAAAACTTTTAAAGTGGGTTTGAATGGCTATTCGAACGAGTTTGTTAATAAGATTTAAAACCTTTCTGTTGATTTGTATTTAAAATTGGAGACTTGTTGTGTTCATGAAAGAAAAAGTTGACCACTCAAGAAAATCACTAAAATCATTGTCTTGTCTACTAGAAAAATATTACTTCATAAGTTTGCCCCCGCCCCTAAAACTTTAGATTCCCCCTCTGAAATCAAAACCTGGCTACAGGCCTGTAGGGCCCATACAAAAAGAGGATATTTGGAAGGGTCTTTCTATTTAAAAAAAATTATTCGCTCTATATTTAGAAGGTAACACAGCAAAATGCTCCAATAGTCAAAGAATCTCAGTACAGATGCAGCGTGAATTTTTTAACTCGAATAAATTCGGTTAAAAAAATCCATCCAATCCTCGAAAAAATCGCACGGTCACGGGTACTTTTTGATTTAACATTTTTTTTTGCATTTCCGTGGATTTTACCCTTCATCCTTCCCCTAACCAAAGTTTTTTTTTTCAAATGCAAATGCATGTATTATGATAGCTCGATGAAAAGGACATACAAAAGGAATATAATCCACTATTGAAACTAAAAAGGTCAGATTTTTTTGATTATAGCCAGTCTCTGGCTAACGAGTGTAACTATAACGAAGTGCTTTATTTAAAAAGTTACTGCTTAGAAATAAAGAAAAGTTTTTTATAAATTGGATATAAAATATTCCATGGGAAGGAAACATTTAAAGAAATCAGTATAAAACCCAGTATAAGACCCCAAAACTGTTAATGCGAAATCTGATCTTCCTCTAGCCAAAAAATTAGCTATAAAGGCCATGCTACCTTTCGTGCCAGCTCAAGTTCAGGAGTTTTATCTCACAGTTTTTCCTACTTTAAATGATACACACAAGAAAAAACAAAATAAACTAAAAAACATATTGTGCTTAACAGTAAAGCGGATTAAACTTCTATGCAAGGTTTACTAAAATAATACTATGTAGTTTAGTTTCCAAGTTTTTTTCTAAAATATATTTATTTCGTACTTATTTAAAAATGTAAGGATTACAACTAAACAGTATTAAAGTTTTGTCCAAAGTTTAGTAAAAAGGAATATTACAGTTTTTATATATAAACCCTTCATCGCAAAGTTCTATCATTCAGATTCACTAAGAAGGTTTAAGATTTAGTACTGGTTTAAATTAAGATCTTATAGTTGATCAGTTATGTTTTGACAAATTTTTACCCTGTCATTGTTAAGTTAATAGGTCGTCTTTAAAAACTTATGAATTTTTCTGATATTTCAGCGATTTGCTTTGTTTCCAAATGATTTTTTATCTTGGAACGAGTGGCTGTAATGAGTTTAGTTCTATTATTGTCGAAAGTACGTACTAAAATTGCCCTTTTCTTTATAAATTTGCGAAAAAGCACAGAAATAAATTCATAGTAAAAAACTTAGTTGTCTCATTCTTACACTTGTCAGTTTAAAACGTTTGGTTGTCAAATTAGGCCGGACTAGCGTTGGAGAATCTGGCTGTATGTGTAATTTATTTTATTAGTCTTAATTTGTCAATAATAAAACAAAGTCCTATATTATTTTTTCTATTTAAATAACTATTTTGTTTACAGTACAAAGGATAATTTTTGAACCTTTTGTGATCTTACTTACAACACTCTGTAAATCTCATAATACTTGGAGTTCTTAAAAAAAACAGTAGCTGATCTTATATGCCTAAACTTCATTCTTCACTTCAAGGTCGGACGTCATGTATCCTTGAATGGTGTCTATATAAGTGGTTGGGGGGGGGGGGGGGGCGGATTATGCATTATCATTATTGAGTAAGGCGTACAAGTTCGCAAGCAACATGAATTATGTGTGTGAAAATTGTGATAAAACATTTTCTAGTACTTATAATATGGTACGACATAAAAAAGAATCTTGCCCGACAAGATTCAATAGTGTTGAAAATGGTCGAAAGCGCCGTAGACTGGATAACTCAGCATCAACGTCAAATATGATCACTTGTGGACCATGTAATGTGACAGTACCCGCAAATCAGATGTCTGCCATCAGAGAACATTACAGCATATGCATAATTCTTCTCTGCCGATGTCTGAGTGCATTCAAATTGGGGAATGTGGTTTTAAAAGTCGAATCGTGACCTACCGCATTTCCAGTACTGATGAACACGTAGACTACTCCTTGTTTTTTGAAGAAATAAGACAAAAAGTGTTAAATTTAATAAATGATAAAATAAAGATACATAAAACCTTAAAAATCAACATGGTCGTTGTTGGAAGATACCTTCTACCATCACAGGACGTATATAGTGAAAATACAGCAAATAATGTGGTTGTATGTTTGGGCAGCGATTTGGATGCTATTTATGATGTTCTTGTGGAAGCGATGAAGGTGCAATCAAGTGATTTCTCGATTTTGCATTTTTGTAGCACAAAACCGTGTAATTTTATCCCAACCAAATGTTACTAAAAATCTTGGTGTAGTTTTGGATAATAAACTGAAGTTTGCTTAAAAATTCTACTGCATATTAAAAGTCTTATATAGTAAAAGAAATTCTCTAAACTTTTATCTTAAAAAGAAATTGTGTAAACTATTAGTTTGTTCATAATTTAATAATTATCGTAATATAATATATGAACCCTGCACAGATCTTACAAGAAATCGAATACCAAAGGTTCTAAGTAGGTTTGTTTATGAATTAAGCAAATATGATAGGGTTAGTGCTAGGCTTAGAGAATTGGCATGGCTGGCAATAAATTAGATGTTGGAAAAACATTTGTTAACTTTTATGCATCGCTTGTTGCGCACGGGACAGCCTCTTTATCTCGGAGAAAAATTACAGTTTCGATCTAACATACATACCTACATACAATTGAAATTAAATCTCACTCGCTATTATTTATTAAACATTCCAAAATTCAGTAAGTCTTTGTTAAAAAAGTCGTTTTCTTATATTGGAGTTAAGTTGTATAATATGATGATGTTAACATGTCTTTGAAAAAACTCTGTGTAAACACTTTTAAATCCAAAATAGAAAAGTTACTTAAATAAATTTCACGTATTAAATTAATATTAAATTGCTTTTTTCTTCTTTCTTTTTTTCCATGTTCTATATTGTTTCCTTTCTTTTCGCATCCTATTCTCCATTTTTTTTTTTGGATGTTGGTGGTATTGCAGGGAGTGTTATGCAAAAGAATATAAGCACTTTTCGAAAAGTGTATGTATAACCCATCTGTTCATATAATATGTCTTATTCCAATATTCAAAATATTTCACATTCGGCCCAGGTAAAAATAGCCATTTGGTTAAATGCACGCCTGCGTGTTATTGTATTTTTTTGTAATAACGACGTTATTTATTAATTTATTATAATTATAATTATAATCCGTTACATAAAAGCAAACCGAATCAGGAGTTGGATAATAGACGCAGATCTATGTACCTATCCCTTTGCCAAGGTCTTCAATTAATCTTAGACTGGGGTGTCAAGAACCTTGTTCAGTTCAACGCCTCCAAAACCCAGTCTTGCTCCCTCTCACGCAAAAATCTGGCAACGCTTACCCCATACACATGAATAGCCAAGCCCTACAAAACAACGAAACCTTCGATTTCGTTGGCGTCGCCTTCGGACATGATCTCAGCTGGCACAAGCACATTACTTCAGTAGCCACATCGGCAGCTAAAAAGCTTGGTTTTCTCTTTCGAGCCAGAAAATACTTCTCCCCTTCCAACTTATACACTCTCTATGTTTCCCAAATAAGACCTAACCTAGAGTACTGCTCCCACATCTGGGGAGCGGCATCATCTTCGACACTTAAGATCCTTGATTCTATCCGAAAGAGAGCCATCCGACTTATCAATGACCCAGCCCTCACGAGAAAACTCCCTTCTCTCGCTCATCGCCGCGCTGTAGGGGACTTATCCCTTTTCTACCGCTACTTCGACGGATTTTGCTCTGAAGAACTAGCCGGTATTATTCCCCCCTTGAATGTCCCTAACAGAACAACAAGTGGCGCGTTACGTATGCATCCCTTTACTGTCCAGCTACAAAAGTCTAGAACAGACCACTTCTCTCGCTCATTCGTACCTAGGGTCTCCAGATTATGGAACAAATTGCCTGCAGATGTTTTCCCTTCCCGTCCCAACCTCCAATCCTTCAAATCCCCTGTCAATAGACTACATTTCCCTCCTCTTCAGACACCCACGGTACGTTAGTACTTAGGCTTGAAGTCTACGTGGGATGTCTTAGATATAAAAAACACCCAATTAACTTAATTTTTAAAACTATACAGTTTTTTATAAAAATGTTTGTTGATGTCAGTTGAAAATATGAAGGGCAATTATCGGGCAATTAACTTATCTAATGGTATATTTTTTATTAATTACATATTATAGGTACGTGTTAGACATATTTCTCCAAAACTATTATTAGAATATAATCAATTTAAGTAGTAAAAAACTATAAAAGCACTTTTCTTCTGACCCACGTTAGGCATTAAAAATAACATCATCGCACCCACATTGAAAATAGTGAAAATTATGTCCACCATAAAAATACATTATGAAATATTTTTTTATATTCTCTACATAAATTAAACGTTTACGGCGGTTGCTGTTATCCATTTATTTTGGTTTAAGTAACAAAAAAAAAATAGGATTTTATACCGCAAATTTTCGCGCGAATCTCGAAACTTGTAAAACATGATCCCATTGGCTGTGTCATCAAAAGTGAACTGATGACTCATCATTAGTACATGGCGAATTCCAGTGTTGTAGGGTCCTCGAAAAATCAATAAAAATGGCATTTAATGCATAACTCATCCAATGAAATATCACTGCACTTAAAGTAGAAGGTTCCTAAAATCTTGTTCGTATAAGTATATCCATGTCCAGGAACCTTCCAATTTTGCAACACAAACTGGCATTTCTGCGAAATTTTGTCATTTCATATCTTAATAATTTTGAGGTAATAAACTGCAATTCTTGTTTTCATGGCAATCTTCGAAAATTCGAAAAATAAAAAATTTCAAATTTTGCATGTCGCCAATGTAAATAAACCTACTTATTTATAAATTTAACGAAAAAATAAGCGATTTAAATTAGTGGGAGGTATTCTTAGATAATTGAAGGATAAAATAAATCCAAAAAGAATCATTAGATCGGGAAAATAGTGTGGAATAATGTCGATTAAAAATAGGATTTGTCGGAAAAAAACAAGAAAATCCTGTTTTCACCCCTTAAATACGCTCCTGGCTGACCCATTCAGTATTCGTTTTAAAGTGTGATTATCCCCTTATAACACAGTGTTGAAAAATTGGGAAAAAATCAGATAGGCAAAAATACAGAGTGATTCAAATGTACCGATGTCGAGGGCAAAAAAAGTAAAAAAAAAAATCGAAATTTAATCGGCGACTTTAAAATCAAAAACGATATTTATTGACAAAAGAAACAGCTAGAAGAAGTGGTCATCTTAGCTTACACGTGACAGGAAAAATTGTTAATTAATATGAAAGTGTAAATATTTACACTTTCGTAGCATTTTTTTTTATTTATGCCTTCTGCATATTCGGGGGGATATACGAGTACAATTTGTCTAAAACCATTTTTTTTTAATTTTTTTTAAAATCGCATTTCAAAAACACATTTTTTCATATAACATCTTTTTCGAAATTAAATTTTTTCGGAAAGTATTAATTTTTTCAAAAAAGGTTCGTTTGGGTTTGTCAGGATCTTTTATCGTCTTTTTTTTATTAACATTTTCCAAGCTACTAGAGTTCATAATTTAATTTTCTAAATATTGGTTTCGAAAAAATATATCTTCGAAAAATGTACCTGTTTTAAAAATTATTTGTTTGGAGATGTTTTTAAAAAAATGTACTTTTGAAATAAGGAGAAAGTATTTCATAAATCTGTTTTCTAAACAGCATCTTTAACAAAGCGATCAGGATATTTTTGAAAAAAGGTAGATTCGAAACATGTTTTCGAGAAAATACTTTTGAAGAATTTCGATATTCCATTTCCGAAAAAGGTGTTCTTCGAAAAAAATTACTTTCCAAACAAATGTTTTTTGCAAAAAAAAATTATTGAGTTATTTGTCCCCTTCAGAGGCCAAAACTATCCGGCGCAAATTTAGATAAGATCGCAGTGAGAGGTGTAAGGAATGTTTTCAGAAACAATCTAAGAGCATGTAAATCAAAAGTGCCAAAAACGGCTTGCATTTTTTATATTTCATATCATTATTGACCAATTATTCATATTTTTCTGGTATAATTCATTTCGAAGACCTTACACAGACGACAAAATGTTTGTTTTTGTTTATAATATTTTGTAGAATATTATGTAAAAATGGTTAGTGTTTATGCTACAATATTTATTTTTATAAAATTCGCTATTGAAATATATTTTGTACAAGGCTCTAGGGGGCGGCGCCCCCTGCGTCCCCCGCCACCGGAATGAAAGCATTATGCACGTTAAAACTTTAAATAATTGACTGAAAATTGCTTGCAGGATTTGAATCTATACTTAATACACTCATAATGTTATTTTTAAAAAATTTTAAAGCCGAAAAACCATGTCAAAATGAAGTGAAGTTGGCCCCAATCTACGCGATTGGAAACCGCCACCTTCAACGATATATGCAATAAAAGAAATTCATGCATAATATTTCATATGGCCCCTTAAACTAATGACCTTAAATCGAATAGCTTTAAGAAAACGTATTTAGTAAACTAAATGTATGTAAACAACAAAGGGTGTAAATGTGCGTATAACTTACAAGGGTTTAAATGAACTTCCGCATTCCTAATGTGGACCCTTTTACATGATATTGTCGCGCCCTAATTTGAAGGGGTTATTTTGCCGTTAGACGACCTTACGGGGTTAACAATAAAAGATTAAAGGATTAACAAGACGACAATATATTAAAGAAATTGCTTACAAACTATTGTTTCCGGCAAACTTACAATATGGTTGTTTGTACTAAATTAAACCGAGGAAAATATTAGTTTATCTGTTAAATGGTGGTCTTGCATTTGTATTGCTCTTTTTCTTATAGAAAACATGTTTATTGAATATGCGGGAAGGTGCCTTGTCACTATGTACATACATCAGTCTGATTATTCATTGTCTACCTGGGTTCGGGTCCTTCATTGTTTTTACACTCCTTGCACTTTAACAAATGTTTGCACAAAATGCTCCCCCTTTGTCCCTCTTCCAATACTTTCTTCATAGTGTCTTTTAGCCGCTCTAGCACTACTGTTTTAAATAAAATTTTAACATTTTGTATCTCTCATTAATCATAATCATTTTGCATAAAAATAAAATTATAAATTCACGATGACTAAAGTCTTATTGTCAACTTTGACATTAACTTTGACTTACCTACGAAGAAAATTTAAAAAGGTAGCAGGCATTTCGCTCGCACCCTGGATAGTTACGTTTAAAGTATATTTATGCGAAATTATTTTTAATTTCAAATATTTCAAAAACAATTGAAAAATCGTATAGGGTATATTATACAAAATATGTCTAGAACTTCTCCTAGAATCCAAAAATATGATAAAAATCATACCATCCAGTTTAAAATATCCGAGAAAATCGATGTTTTATGCTATATTTTTTTTATTGGATGCGCAATTCTCTTGCTGAAAAGATATATGAATGATCCATAAAAATTTCCAAAACATTCATATTCGACATTTTTCCCATCTTTAAAAATAAAATGCCGGTTCACTTTTATTTGGATATCCCTGTACAACTACGATGACAGCTTATTTTTCTACAAATTCTGACTTTACCTAGATCTGCAGAAAGTAAAAGAGTAAAAGCTTAAAGATATGGTTTAAGATAACTTTATGTGATAATAACCTCCATATAAAATTTTTCTTTTTATTCATCTAATGCTATTTGACAGTCTGACTTTCATCTGATTTTGGCATTTCTTGACACATGAAAAACAAGTCTGTTTGGGGCACTTGCACTGATATTTTTGCCTATGAGCACAATACAGTACTTGTAGGGAAGTTTTTAAGAATTTTCATTGTTTAATAAAGAGAATTACACACAAATTACACTGTAATCATAAAACGAACTCTACGCAAACAACAAATATGAAATAGAATTGCATTATCTCAGGTTATTATAACAAATTCGATAAAAGAAAGAAGTATTATCATGCATCAATAATAAATCTAAGAATAGACCAATGTGTTTTTGGATAAATTTTAAAACAGCTCCTTTACAATGTTGCAATATACCTTATTTTATAACGTAAATTATTTCTCATTAGGTCTACTTTTAATAGCAATATTTAAATATTCATTAAGTAAGACTTTAGTAACTACAAATTATAATGGAAACTTTTCTCATTAAAAATTTGACGGTCCCCCGGTAAAACGCAAGAAAAGTTTTAATTATTTGCCCAATATTACTAAAGGGAATTTAAATGATGTTGTGGATAAAAATTCCACTATGAAGAAAATATCGTGCGCTTAGTGGCCGGGTGACAAAAGGAATGTATGTAAAAATTGTAAAGGAGATTGAAAGTAGATCTACGAAAATGTTCCAAAATTTCTTTTCACCATCATTTTTTCGGAAATTCTTGTTCGAAAATCATATTTTTCTACAACCGAGCGAAAAGTACAAATTTGCGCTTTCAAAAGAAAGCGCAAAGTTGGACATTTTCGAGGAACAAGCGTTTGTTTTACTTTGTCGCTCGCCGAGCGACAAAGTTACTTTGTCGCTCGCTTAGTTACCATGGACACCTTAATAATAATAAAGAATCGTCCAGCGTATCTGCGACTTTTGACACAAAATATAATCTGTCAAATTTGATATCAATAATTATTAATTACATTACAAAATATTTTTATAAAAATACCGGTTGTAGAAAAAATCATGTGTGTAATTCGAGAGCAAAGTGACATTGCCGCTCTCGCGAGATAGCCGCGCTCCGCTACGCGTCGCGCGTCTAACTTCTCGCTCAGAGCGGCAATATATCACTTTGCGCTCTTAATACACAAATAGCTATTTTCTACAACCGAGCGAAAAGTACAAATTTGCGCTTTCAAAAGAAAGCGCAAAGTTGGACATTTTCGAGGAACAAGCGTTTGTTTTACTTTGTCGCTCGCCGAGCGACAAAGTTACTTTGTCGCTCGCTTAGTTACCATGGACACCTTAATAATAATAAGAAACGTCCAGCGTATCTGCGACTTTTGACACAAAATATAAACTGTCAAATTTGATATCAATAATTATTAATTACATTACAAAATATTTTTATAAAAATACCGGTTGTAGAAAAAATCATGTGTGTAATTCGAGCGCAAAGTGACATTGCCGCTCTCGCGAGATAGCCGCGCTCCGCTACGCGTCGCGCGTCTAACTTCTCGCTCAGAGCGGCAATATATCACTTTGCGCTCTTAATACACCAATAGCTATTTTCGAAAGTAAATTTTTTTGAGCATTTCATTCATTTGAAATATTTTTGGACATATTATTTTCCATTGAAATGCTGCCGAAACGCGACATAATTATTTGTTTTTTGACGAATGTTATTTGGTTACAAGGATGTATAAGTGCATTTAATTTCGGGAGATATTATATAACAATATGATACGACACCCGGTATAAGTTTCACTTATACGGGGTGTCGCAAATTGGGTCCATGAGATTCTAAAGTTTGAATTGAAAAATGTGCATTGAAAAATGGGCCATTTTTGGACAAATCTGCATTCATGCGGTTTATAGCAGATTGGTGCACTACTTACGCTCATGCTTTTTCTGGCTCAAACCGAATTCATGCGGATTTTCCCAAAAATTGCCGCTAATTTTCAATGCACTTGCTATATTATACTGTATATCCGCGAATGGGGTTTGGAAGAGGACAAATGGGTCAAATTTTGTAAGATACGTAAAATTGTCACTCCTAATAGATGTGTTTGCTTGTAAAATAAATAAGATTGGCGTTATAAAAAATCCGAAAACTTTATTTTGCGTAAGAGTAAACATAAACAGAAAAAATGCTATTTTCAGTAATAGTATTATTCTTGAGCACTCTCACTTTAGTTATATAAAAGTGAATATTGTCTTAACAAAACAATATTGAAATAATCAAAAAAAAATATTTCTTTAAAATTTGGTTCATTTGTCCTCTTTTAAATCCCATCCGCCGACATACTGTACTCGAAGAAAAAATTTGTTTTAATACATTTTTCGAAAAACACCTTTTTTTCTTTGCCGAAACCTCAGTTGTATAGATGTCGATTAAATATTTTATTTAAAAAACGGACAGATTTTCGTCTCCGATTTACATTTAAAATTACTTCGAACCGAATAAAGCGAAGAGAGAAATTCTCTCCTCTGGCTGACAACGCCGGCGAAAAGTGAAAGGACAGTAATTAACAAAAAGGATTGATTAAAGTCGAAATTAAATAGTCTTTCGGTGTACCAGGCTCTCTGTCTTTAGTGCATCGAATTCGCGGTACTTTTTTTAATAAATTCTAAATCGATAGGGATTTTATACTAAAAAGGATCAACATACTCCTTTTACAAATTTGCTTTTTTGTAAATGAATTCTCAATATCTGACTCATCAATAACTCAGTTCTTACAAGAAAACGTGCTTAGCAAAACAGACTATGGTACTATCTCTTTGAATATTTCCAACAGAACAACAATCACAACAAATATTTATGGTGATTGTTTTTAACAATTTAGTTTGATCTTTATTAACAAAAAAAAAGGATTTTCTACTGCAAATTTTCGTGCGAATTTCGAAACTTGTAAAACGTTATCGCATTGGCTTTGACGTCAAAAGTGTTATAATAAGTGCATGACGAATTCCAGTATTTTAAGGTTCAAAAGGTACAATCAATAAAAATGGCATTTAATGCATAACTCATTCAATGAAATATCCCTGCACTTAAAGGAGACGGTTCCTAAAATCTTATCCATGTGTATTTCAAGCCGACATCGATCCAGGAACCTTCCAATCTTGCAAGAAAAACTGGCATTTTTCCGAAATTTTTAATAATTTCGAGTAAATAAACTGCTATTCTTTGTTTTCCTGGCAATCTTCAAAAATTCAAAAATTTTCAAATTTTGCATGTCCCCGATGCAAATAAACCTATTTATTTATAACTTAACTGAAAATAAGCGATTAAAAAAAATCTAGAAAATTCAGTTTTAACTTGCCATTTTACAGTCCCCATCACCAGTTTCAATGGAGTTTTGAAGCTCCGGGTCTTCTACAACCTCCAAAAAGTAATTCACTTTTGCGACCTGTACCCGATTTCAACGGAAATCGAAAATTAGTAAATCCCCCTCGAGTTTACTGCCCCGCTATTTAAAGCTAGTCAGTGGATTGCTGTCATATTTCTTGGCCTTTACAATCTTATTATTTGATGACAGGAATCAAGTTAGAAACTGATTAACTAGAGGACCTTAATTTAAACCTATACTAAATCTTGTACCTTTTTAATGGATCTGAGTGCCTTATATATTCCATTCATAGCCACCATCCCAATATAGATATAATATATTTGTGTTTACGCAATCCAATCCCAAAATGATATCGCATTCGACGACAAATCCAATCGACGACTTTTCATAATAGATCGCTGGCAACGACCAAGTCTTATAAGCTATGACCGTAAAAACGTTATCCAAGCATCCACTTTCGTTTAGGAAAAAATGCCAGCAAAATACAATAAAAAATAATAGAACAACTCAATTTGATTCCGAAATGGATTCCAGATCGAAAAGCCTTATTTACTTCCAGATTATGTTTTTTTTTGTACATAACACAAAAAGGGAGACAGATATCTGCACGAATATCGGAAAAACATTTCAATAATAACAAATTTTTTGGTTTTGGAGACAACAGGCGACAGTATGAGTGGCATACTAAATTTTGTCAGAGGATTAGACCCGTAGATTTAGAACCAAGGAAATATACCGTTATTTTCATTTTAGAGCAATCGGAGATTCCAGTGTTACTCTTAATCTGACCAACTATGTGGTCCCCCACCCACTTTTTGACAGGGTTGGCAAAAATCATGATTTTTTTGAAAAAATCAGATTTTTTTGATTTAAATCAGATTTTTTTTTTATTTAAGTCAGAATTTTTCAATTCTATTTAGGTTTGTATTATTTCATTATTGTTTGTCCAGATGTAACACAGTTACAACAGTAAATGATTAAAATGCAGTAAATATTAAAATAATGGAGTAGAAAATATAAATTTAATAATATTAATATTAATTGAAACTTCAGCAAACGAAACAGAAACCGGTAATTTTAAAAACCCAAACAAAAAACTATAGGTACCTACATGTTATATAGCTACCTATACCCTATACCAGTGGTTCCCAATGTTGCTTCAGATCTAAGATTAAAAATTTCCGTTCAGATTTACTAAGAAGGTTTAAGATTTAGTACTGGTTTAAATTGAAATCTTCTAGTTGGTCAGTTATGTTTCGACAGGTTTTTGTCTTGTCATTGTTAATAAGTCGTTATTAAAAACTTATGAATTATTCTGATATTTCACCGATTTGCTTGGTTTCCAAATCATTTTCATCTTGGAACGAGTTGCTGTAATGAAGTTAGTTCTATTTTTGTCAAAAGTACTTACTAAAATTGCCCTTTTCTTTACAAATTTGTGAGAAAGCTCAAAAATAAGTTCATAGCATAAAACTTAATTGTCTTACACTTGTCAGTTTAAAACTTTTGCTCGTCAAATTAGACCGCACTGCGTTGGAGAATCTGGCTGTTCAAATCTTAGACCAGATTTAGAAAGAACTATGACAGGAAAAACAGTATTTCATTTTTCTCATTAAAATCCAAAACTGATGATTGATATATTATATTTTTTCTGCTAGAAAAGAGAATATATTTTGTTCAGTTTGGTTCAGTTTTTCAGTTACTTTTATAGGATGCCGTTTTTATTTATAAATAGCATGCTGCCTTTTGGTGCAAATTGCCAAGAAAGGCATTGAATAAATCGGCACTTTTGAAATAAATATTTTTTTAACACAGGTTGTTTCTTTTATTATTTTTGAAGCTAAACTGTTCATGGGGGTCCGCATGTTACTAATTTCTAATTTTGGGGATCCAGAATTTCGAGACATTTGGGAACCACTTCCCTATACCTATTATAATGGTAGATAATAAAATCAAGTCGAGTTAAAATAAAATAATCATTCTCGTAATTTTTATGTAATAATAAAATATCATTATGAAGAAAAATGATTTAAATCATGATTTAAATAATTTGATTTAAATCAAACCAACCCTGCTTTTTGAGAATGGCCGTTGCCAGGATTTCAGTTAGGTGACATATTTAAAGATTGATAATCTATACTGAAATAACTCAATTACTGTAGTAGGTTAATATCAGCAATCGTTAATGCTAAAGCAGATGATTAATAGTATATTATTTAACGAGCGGTAATGTAGGTCATAACTCACGCAGATGAAGTTTGCAGCACGAGCCGCAGGCGAGTGCTGTAATTCATCAAGTGAGTTATGACCATTACCGCAAGTTGAATACTATACTTTATCTACGACTATAACAATAAATACTAAGCACAAAATTTACAACAATTAGGTATTAGCTTAATTTGAAAACGTCAAAATTATTCGAGTGACATTACTTCCCTCAATAACAATAATGGACTGTTTCCTTTCGGCCAATCGGCTTGTACAGAGTCACCTTGATATTCGGTTCGTAAATCTTTTCCGATTTATTATAGTGAGTTATAGCAGTGAGCTATTATAACTCATGTTGTTTGGTTATAGATACTATTAATTGTTCAAAAGTAGTTCAATAATTAATATATAATTTAATAGGAGTAGATAAAGAATAATAACATACCAATATATCATTATTTTTCGTGATAATAAATTTTTAGTAATTTATTTCCATTAAGTATATGGTGATGAAATTTAGAGTGAGTGTGGCTACGTACCATTAGTGCTGAATTCTGGGGTTACATTCATAAATTTAACTACTCAGAAGCGCTACAAGTGCGCGGCAGCTTTTCGTCGGGAGCGTTTATGGGCCATGGGTCTTTATTTTTCCCTTTTTCTTTTCTTCGTTTTCCAAGGCAATAGGGCGCCACTGAGTTTTTATTAAAGAACTACACGTGCAGCTTAGTAAACTCCTCGGTAAACTCAGAACCTAAGCTGAGATAAGATTTTGATAAAATATTACAAAACTCTCTGCATGTGTTTTAGCAGTCCATAAAACAAACTATTATCAGAGAAAAATCGAGACAGAGAGAAGGATATCTCGTACTGATTTCATTCATAAATACGATTTGCTTTCTGTGACCTCCAAAGCGGCCTGACGCACTCGACTACCGACGTTTAACTAAAGCTGCAACGCGCGTGCGTTGCAGATTTTGGGTTATTATAAAAAATGCTGGAAAAAAAAAATTACATATGAAAAACAACAATAAAAAGTTTAAAAGGGTCTCCAAAAATGTAGCCTCTCGTTAAAAGCGGAAAATCCCGTCCGTATAAACGGTATAAAGCACAGTGAGAGTGAGTATTCAGACGCACCGCGCCGCAGAAAACTCTCTCTGCTTGCCGTGTTGTTACCGCACTGGCTATGTCGGGGGGTATTGTGAGAATCCCTCGCGCCAATCTCAGGGTGTGGCCGTTTGAAGGCCATGCTATTGTCGAGCTGACGGGAAGAAGACATATTCTTCTCTTTGTCTTGATTTTTCTCTGCTATTACCCAACAAAACATTTATTCTTTATATTTAAATGGACTGTCGACGGTCAAATTGACATACAGTGTTGTAATAAAAGCTACGACACCTACGTGAATATACTTATATAGACACTTAAATTAAATCATAAAAAAAAATCATAAAAGCCATCTTACTGGACAGCATCTACAGCTTGGCTAGACGTGGATCAGCGTGGTCCCAAAGTTGGATCTAGGTGATGCGGCTGGGCCACCTGGAGTAGGTACCCCCTCAAACACTACGACGTCGTCGAAGTGTCAAATGGAACAAATGGAAACACGCATCAAAATGCGTGGCGGAAAATCATATACGGGGAATTATATCTGGCACGAAACATCCCTCAGAATGCGTGGCGGAAAATCACATATAGGGAATTATATCCGGCACCAAACATCTCTTCAAGGTGCGTCGAAACTACTCCTCTGTCGGAAAACCCCTGTAATACAACAGTACAAATCACACTACGAAATCCAGGGACAATAAAAGCTTGCTCACTTCATAGCCGTGGGAGGGTTACCAAAACAAAAACCACCATATTGCAACTCTTGCCTCAATGGCGAACTAAAAGATACGAAAAACGAGGTTGATAACCAATGGACCTCTCTTGCCAAACTGCTTGGCCAAGACTGTCCTAAACCCACTATCTTCTTATATTTACCCCAAAATATCTCGCTAACAACACGTTCAATAGGAACTTCATGTGTCACGTTTGAGCAATCAAGACATTTGACGTCAGTCCGAATGTGCACCGTGCAAAACTCAGTTTTGATATTAATTTTGTACTGCTCAAACTTAACCACGATGTTTAAAAATCGCAAACTTTTCAATTTCTCCGCAATCCTATTAGAAGAAAGGAACAGAAAACGGAAAATTCTCTTTTTTTTTTTTTTTTTTAATAATAATTTTTTATTCCAAAATTTATCTTCTTTACAAAATAAAATTACAAAACCACTAACTACTAGTATATAGTGCGCCTGAGCACTACTTGGTGCTCGTGTTGCGCTGGAGAGGTTGAAAATAAGTTATATAAGCAAAATAAATGATCTACTTTAGAGAATTTTTACATGTCTTATTTAATAGATCTCAAAATAAAATAAAAATGAAAACGAAACTGAAGAAATGAGTTAGGAATTGGAAAACATAGCATTTTAAGGATTTGACCTGCAGACATTGTAGCCTTAGTGACAGCATTTGAAAATCAAGGTATTCACATCGTTAATTGGAATTAGTAATCAGTTCTTAATTAGTATTTTATTTTAGCATAAAAATTTTCAAAAGCCTACTGAATAAAATTAAAAACGGGAGAAACGTACTATAAGAAAAGGAATCTTTACCGGGGCCAGTCGTTACGTAGTTCTTAACGTACACACAATGCTAAAGGTAACATTCTTAAGAAATGCGAAAGTAAACTGAATATAATACTGTCGTTTTATCTTTTAGGTGAAGTAACTCAAATGCAGAAATACAATTAAAATCATTCTGGACCAGCACAATACTGTGTACTGTGGGTCGAACTGTATAGAATAAAAAAAATGATGCCAAAATGCATAACCTATATCCCTGTAAACATGAATGCTTGTTAAAAAATAGCAAAAATGAATAAATAATTTATAATAAGGTTCAAAAATATTCCCTATTCTCCGATATATAACGGGAACGGATCTATAATACAGCCTACCTGCGAACAGTGACGTTTGTGTAAGTTAACGACGCGATAAAAAGTGTTTAATCGAATATACCAAGGAGTTTCACAATTTTTAACTGTAAATGTTGAGTCTTAGTTCCAGAAGGATAGATACACTTTGTAATGACACTGTGACTTCAGCTTTAAAGTGAAACCAAACGTTTCTAGGGCGCAATTTTCACTACTTTCTCAATAACTAAAGAAATCTTCTGTAATCCCCATTATTCTCAACTTTATATCGGGTCGGCGTTCCTGTTACTCATTCCCATAACGCCCGGTCCAAGTAATGTCAAGGAGAACAAATCTTGCGTAATATTTCAATAGTGTTAGTCAGTCAAAGATTCATAGAACACAGGAATTTAAGCTGCTAATACTTTAAATAAACTTTTTAAGTATATTTTTACACTGCAAAAACAACTTATATTAAGTATGGGACAGACTTAAAATAATATGTCATGTTTATTTTTCTCATAACCTAACTTTCTACCAGCTGTCAAAATATTACGAGTATGAAAGAGAAAAAATGAGAGAGAAGGAACATGAGGGAGAGACATAACTGATCTCTCCATTGTATAATGGTTTCTGTCATTTTCAAAATAAATTGGATATGGTATCGAACAGAAATAATACTAAAACCCAAAAATCATTGTGAAGTTTTTTGCCACTCTCATTCGGTGAATTCTGGATATTATTTAATGCTCATATCCTAATTAGGTATCCTTATTAGGTTTTTTCAGTTTTCTTAATATTTCAGTGTAGTTCAGTATAAATTTAGAATATTAAAACGTTTTTTTATATAATTTAGTTTGGTAACATAACCTCAATGTCCAACCGACAAAATTTTTGCAGCGGTGCCAAAAATAAGTTTATTTAATTTCCTAAGATAACAGCAAGGGAATACTTTGAATTAAAACTTTCCTTTTACCTAACCCAGACTTAAAAAGGGCAACCCATCTTAAATTTTCATAAAAAAGCAGGTCGCCATTACCTTCTGATTTATTTTTTACCTTAAATTTTAGAGCACCAAAAAAATCTTGTCATACTTGTTGCTCTTTTTTAATAGTTAAGGGCTCAACCAGTGGCCTGGAGCATAGGGATAGCTACAAATATTTTTTTTAAAAATCGCATTTGATGTTTTACCAAACATAAATATGAAATAAAAAAGGTTCATTGGTAGTCTTTAATTATCATACATGCGTTACTGGAACATATCTATTTCTATCCACTTGTTTGTTGTGTCTGTTGATAGTTTGACGATATGCGGAATTTAATTGAGAGGCGGTATTAACTGTGCCCAATAAAGCAATTTCAGTCGAACAATGCATGTGCCGTGCCTAAACTTCGTGTTTCTTAGTCTTTTGATGTAAATGATTCAAATCTGTGTATCCTATCTTTGTGCACGTTTTATCCATACCTTCTGAATAAAACAATAAGCATGAAAAGCAGAAGAATGCATTTCAAGGTTCACAACCACATAGCTACTGTTTTTTTTAAACACCTCTTTGTCTTGTAAAGCAACGATTTGCTGTTTTATGCGATCGAAAAAGATTCAAATCAGGAATATATCTTTCAAGGGATTTAATCTGATTTTTTTCACCCAACAAAAGCCTCGAAAAATCACTTTTTAAAATATTGTGCACGCTATTTGCCATTTTCACACACTGCGGAATAAAACAGTGGACTGCTGGGGCCTGGACTCACTGGTCCAGCGCCTTTTCGCGTGCTAAATTTCCGTTATAAAGTTTCGAATTAACCCGGAGAAAACCAAACGAACGTCAACGAAGTTGAATTCTGTGGCTCAAACAATTGTAGCCTCGATGCAACCGGCGCGGCGGGATCGAAAGAAACCCCAATTAGCGGATAAGCGAAAAACTTCTGCATTGTTTTTGAAATAAATGTAAAATCAGAACAAATATTCAGAATATTTTATTTAGAATTCGGTATAGATATATTTAAAATAAATAAATATTTTTTAATACATTTTATTATTATTTTTGAATATTGTCGGGGGAGGCTCGCGTCCCAGAGCCCCTATGTACTAGCCGCCCCTAAGCTCAACAAAAATTTAATTAGAAAAAAATTTGGATTATCTTTGTTGCCCAGCTAATTGCCATTATTTTGAAAAATACATGTCCTTTTTTATATGAGACGGCTCATGTACATAAACTTCAATCCTAAGTACTAACGTACCGTGGGCGTCTGTAAACTGGAGACCCTAGCTATGAATGAGCGAGAAAGGTGGGATGATATTGACTTTTGTAGCTGGACAGTAAAGGGATATACATTATACACATACGTAATATAACTGGAAAAATGACTGTTGGAGTGCAGAGTACTATCGTCAGCGTAACTGTGTATGGCACTGTGTGGGATTGGTAGTTGAAGCGAACCGCTCATTAATCTGAAGCAGAAATAGGGGCGGTGCTAGGACTGATAGACGATAAGTGACCGTCCACCAAGACAGATATGCCGATCCAGGTAGTTTGGGAGGAAGAAAGGTAGTTTGTTGAGGAGTGCGGCATTCCGTACTTGGTGGGATGCCTTGGAAATATCAAGAGCAACAATTTTCGATTCGTCATGAAATTTGAGAGACTTGTTCTGGTTATGTATGACAGAGATAAAATCATCTTTAAATCTTTGGTGACGAAATATGTACTGTCTGCTATGGTTGATTTTGTGTTTCCTTGATATTTTAGAATTTGCAAGTTGGTGACTTTCTTCATAACTTTGCTGTTAACAGAAAGAAGAAAGATATGTCTATAATTGGATGGAATGGACTTGGAACCCTTTTTCGGGACAGGCTGCACACGAGTAGTCCTCCAGCTGTCTGGGAAGATACCCTTGTCATGGAAGATCTGAAAATGCCAAGTTAATCTGGAGGCAAGTTCTGGAGAGTATTTTTTAGAACCTTTACTGGTACGCCATTCAGCCGGAAGACTTTTTGGTTTCAAGAGTCCTTGAAGAATGCTTCTAGAATCTTTTTCTTTGGACATTTTTTAAAACAGTTGACGAGCTCAACGACATTATTTGTAAAGTAATAAACGAAAGTGAGCTACAATGTGTTAATTTCGTAAAAGGACGCATATTTGCAAAAACAGCTGAGGGCACACTTAGTAAATATTTGAGTTCGGGATTTATAGCAAAAGAAACTATCGTCAGTATTCACTACAAACTGTTAGATTTACGAATACAATAAGTACACTAGTCAATTAGACTCTGATTGGAAGTGTATTTTTCTTTAATATTTCTGTCACATAATACAAAATAATCTGTCCTTTTCGAACAATTACAATTTTTTCGAAAGGAATAATATACTGGTTGCAATTTGAGGTCAAGATCCAACATTGCTCTTATTTATTTTCACCTTATACTCGTATATATAACGTCAAAAAAGTTAACAGAGATGAGAATTACGGAAATGCGATTTATACGATTTTGTGATCAATCAAAAAAGGTATTAATTTAGGTACAATTTTAAACGGTTACTAATTTACTATTTTATTCATGTCTCGGTGATGCTAACATAGTGAACGAGACGCCCGTCAAGTGAAAAAAGTTGTAGTGTGTGGGGGAAAGCTATTGTTAATACTCCAAAGATGCCATAATCCCCAACATAGAGAAAAATTATACTTACTTAACTTATAGGTTAGACTCAAAGTTATTTAAAAAGGGTTTTTCAATAAATAAACTTCAAATCTGGAATAATAGCAATAATTCAAAAATCAAAATTACAATGTCCTGATGATGAGCAAAACCATTTTCTCAGGACCTACTTATTACCAGTACTAATACAGGTTACAAATTGTTACTACATACATATATTTCTTCATTTTCAATTTATAAACAGTTGCGATTCAGAAATAAGATCTCTTATTGTAGGTAAACACTACACTCACTAAATTATTTTTATCCTACCTTAAATTAGCAGACGCTGAAACTTTTCCAGCTGAAACTTTGTCAATTTATCCAACTAAAATCTTGCAACTGTTAAAATTCAACAAATACCACTAATCACGCTAAATATTTAAAGTGTCCAAATCCAACACTATTTTAAACGTTACTCAAACGCCACTTTAGAATTCGTGTTCGGTGCCGCGAAACAGTGAAAAGCACTCTCGAAATTTAAATTTTTTCCAATAAATTCGCCGGTTGTCGAGCTTTTATGCCCGAAAATGGATTTACGTTTCCGTTATCCTGCGACAGCAAACGCGGATGGCGTATTTCCCACTCGAATTCTGCTGGCACTGACAGGACGGCCGAAAATGCTTGGATTGGGGTAAATTTCATGGCTCTAAGCACGTGGCTGGGTTTTTCGCGCATGGAAGCGGGATGAATTTAAACAGGGTGAAATTAAACCGGGTGAGTAAAGTCAATACCGTTAAAACTTTAAGTTTCAGTAAACCAATACTGCGAGGATATTTACAGGTTTACAGATTATAGTATTTGCTTTGTGCCGCTCAAATGGGGGATAAGTAAAATCTGTTGTAAAATCTGGAATAAAGGCTGTTAATTTAAATGCGCCTTCAAAATTGTGTCGCATGCTATCAGTAAATATTTTAACAATTTCG
The DNA here is from genome assembly GCA_963971165.1 of Philopedon plagiatum. Taxonomy (NCBI): domain Eukaryota; kingdom Metazoa; phylum Arthropoda; class Insecta; order Coleoptera; family Curculionidae; genus Philopedon; species Philopedon plagiatum. Next base: position 131,499,938 of record OZ020191.1, on the reverse strand, counting down.
TCACGGAAAATTTTGAAACAAGGTTTCAGTGAAACGTATTTTATACATGCAGAAATTTTTATTAAAAACAGAATTCTCTATCAGAAATAACAAGGTTTACTATTATTATACCAACTTATGGCACTGTGTAAACTAGACTATTTTATCATATTACATTATATAATATTATTCGTATACATTAACAGGCATGTTAAAAGTTTAACTTTATAAATATAAGCATATTATAATTAAAAATAAAAAAGGTACTATTAGCTAAGTACAGAATCACTATATTAGCTATGTGAATCAAGTTGTGAACATCCTAGTTCGTCCTCTGATGCACTGTCATCACACTTGCTGTCTTCACTTTCTTCCAAATCTTCCGTTGAACCCGTATTCACTGTGTTCTAGAGCTTCGTCCAAGAGATGCTCTTTTCTTATCAGCTCATATTCATATTGTTTTCACATGTTGGCAAATATTAAGCCACTCTTGCTCAGACCTCTCCTGAAATTTTTGCCTAATCAGTGCCTCCGTATGAGCTAATTGAAATGTAGTATTGTGAGCTGCAACCCAGTTCTTCCAGGTGACAAGTAGGTAAACGTAACACACAGTGACCATGTCGTTCCAACAGTTCATCCAACTTTTAACGTATTTTATAATACATGCAGAAGCTTTTATCAAAAATAGAATTCTCTGAGAGGTCAGAAATAACAAGGTTTACTATTATTATACCAACTTATGTCACTGTGTAAACTAGACTATTTTATCATATTACATTATATAATATATTCGTATACATTAACAAGCATGTTAAAAGTTTAACTTTATAAATATAAGCATATTATAATTAAAAATAAAAAAGGTACTATTAGCTAAGTACAGAATCACTATTTTAGCTATGTGAATCAAGTTGTGAACTTCCTAGTTCGTCCTCTGATGCACTGTCATCACACTTGCTGTCTTCACTTTCTTCCAAATCTTCCGTTGAACCCGTATTCACTGTGTTCTAGAGCTTCGTCCAAGAGATGCTCTTTTCTTATCAGCTCATATTCATATTGTTTTCACATGTTGGCAAATATTAAGCCACTCTTGCTCAGACCTCTCCTGAAATTTTTGCCTAATCAGTGCCTCCGTATGAGCTAATTGAAATGTAGTATTGTGAGCTGCAACCCAGTTCTTCCAGGTGACAAGTAGGTAAACGTAACACACAGTGACCATGTCGTTCCAACAGTTCATCCAACTTTTAACGTATTTTATAATACATGCAGAAACTTTTATCAAAAATAGAATTCTCTGAGAGGTCAGAAATAACAAGGTTTACTATTATTATACCAACTTATGTCACTGTGTAAACTAGACTATTTTATCATATTACATTATTTTAATATATTCGTATACATTAACAAGCATGTTAAAAGTTTAACTTTATAAATATAAGCATATTATAATTAAAAATAAAAAAGTACTATTAGTTAAGTACAGAAACACTATATTAGCTATGTGAATCAAGTTGTGAACATCCTAGTTCGTCCTCTGATGCACTGTCATCACTTTCTTCCAAATCTTCCGATGAACCCGTATTCACTGTGTTCTAGAGCTTCGTCCAAGAGATGCTCTTTTCTTATCAGCTCGTCTTCATATTTTTTCACATGTTGGCAAATATTAAGCCACTCTTGCTCAGACCTCTCCTGAAATTTTTGCCTAATCAGTGCCTCCGTATGAGCTAATTGAAATTTAGTATTATGAGCTGCAACCCAGTTCTTCCAGGTGATAAGTAGGTAAACGTAACACACAGTGACCATGTCGTCCCAACAGTTCATCCAACTTGTAACTGGGTCGGAAACCGAAATTTGTTTTCTAAAATAATTTTGTATTATCCTGGTTTGGTTAATTTGGGGTCTGCTGGTAATCCCTTTTCACTTTTCACCAGTTTAGCCTTTCTTCTTTCTTGGAGGCCGTGATTATATTTTTTCGTACTGCGACATTGTGATAGCATTGTCTATAACGAGGACGGACCTCCCAGGAAAATTGGGCAGTAATTGCTTTTCAACATATGCCATAAAATTTTCGTGATTCATGTCGGTGTGATAACCTCCCGGTTTTGTACCTGCAATAACAGACAAGTAAATTATTGTAGTAGCATTTTCAGGTACAGGCGCGGACCGTGAGTTTTTTTACAGGTGGATCAAAATTTTGTGGGCAACTAGTGATATCGATGCAACAAGCAAAATACACCTTTTTGATTAAGGAAGGTTTTTTAATAATGTGCCTAGTTTTGCTAAGAAATTATTTACCTACAAATAAACACCGCAAAAATCATAAATTGTATATTGAACATTGCTACTCTAGATGTTTATGACTTTTTCCTATGTGTTTTAGTACTCCATATTGTTAGGGGCTTCCCGTTTTGATACGTTTAGCCGTCTCCTCAATAGAGGTCGCGCCTTGTACTAAAAGCCCAGAATAAATGGATGGAGCTAAAAGTATGATTATTCCTAAAATAAAATTAGGAACGCTGTCGAAACTCCGTTTTCTTTTTAATACAATACTGGCGACTAGACATAGTAATACGATCTTTGTCTGCGCACGTGCAGGCTGCCCGCTGTAGTAAATATGAGATTGTCAATAATTTTAAAAATATTTTATCGAGGAACAACTGCTAACTTATTACCAATACACCTTTTAGAGCTGATCTAATTTTTTAAATAACAAAAATTTTAAAAAAAAGTCTACCCTAACACAGCCTCGAACCCACGACCTATTTGTCAACTCGCTGAGATTCTACCTCTGGACTACGCAGGTAATGTAAAAAAACCGGTCCGATGCCATTATATTTGATGACTAGTGCTGGCGTGACTGAGATCGTATTTATAAATTTTTATATTAATAATTTGGGGGGGGGGGGATGTTTTAGGCTTTTGTAACTAGACAGTAAGGGATACGTACGTAACACGCCTCTTGTTGTTTTATTGCGAACAATCAAGGGGGGCATTCTAGCTGTTTGTTCTTATAGCAAAATCCGTGAAAGTATCGGTAGAAATGGGATAACTCCCCAACAGTGCAGAAATATTAGAATACCTCATACACAGAAAAAACACCATCTTATATTGAATTGGATCCCCATTCACTCAATGACACACTTTATTCCGTATTGCACAATACAAATTCGATTTATTTCAATGATTAGTTTATCATTGTTAACCAATAGGTTATAAGATTGCTTGAAATATAAAGTTTCATTGGTTTTTAATTGATCGTTCAAATATAACAATTATTTGATGCCAGTAATAACCTACTCTAAATTCAATATAAACTATCATTGGTTTCACTAGAAGGTTATTTGTAAGAATATGCACCTCATTTAATGCAAAATAGCTATTATTCTTTCAATGATAACAGTAATTAATTTAATGTAACTTCTGGTAGAAAGAAAACTATTTTGTTTAAATTCAATCATATTCGTGTTTTGAAGAACAATTACTCTTATTTAATATAATGAAGAATTTCTATTACATCAATTATCCTTATATTTCAAGCAAATGAAACAAGCTTTATTATTTCTAAATAATTTTTATTTAGTATTATTAAACATACATTGTCTAGACATTCTGTAAACATTTTAATATGTATAAATAAAAACACATTTTATTAACCCTACACTGACGCGAATGCCGTAAAGTTTTTATATTTATTTCATTCCAAATATAGGATCTGCTTCTTTGCAAAACTGTCTGCTTTTGGCTTGTGTGGGTAGAGGATGCAAGATGGAACAAATTTGACGCATAACACTGCATTCGAATCTCCTAAATTTACAGCTAGATTTGGTGGAAACCGTGTCTAAAAAATACAAATTCAACAATAAACTTGCGATCATTTAATAGTTTTTTAACAATACGTATCGGCTGAGTAAATATACTTATAATAGACTAGCCAAGAGAGATTTACAAATAAAAAACAAACTTATTTTTGCAAATCGTTTAGATTTGTTTTACTTACCATAAAACACTGAAATGAGTTGCTCAGTCCCAAAAATCTATTATTTTTGGCGTATAACGCAATAAACAAACATTCTGCAAGCTTAAACGATGATTGAACGAACAAATACCAACAGCACAATTTTAACCCCTGTCTCCGCGAGCAATAGAACTAATATTTCAACCAACAATAGAACCCATTGAATTAATATATTTTATTATTTCTCTAATACCTTATATATTTTATAACATGGTTTATTTTAACTGAAATGATATAAGGATATTTCACTTAATTTTTAGATTTTATTATTTAAACTGTAGTTCTTGTTCGTTTCAGCCCTTAAAATTTCTTAACATCTTTTTGTAATACCCTGTATAGAGATAAATTTTTGTCAATTTAAAGAGAACGACTTTGACGCATGTTTTATTAAAAACCTTTTACTAAACAAGAAAAAATTTGGTAATTAGGTATATCAAAATACTACCCAATTTTAAAAGTTTAATAAAGATAGGTTATTGAAATTTGGAGTTTAATTAGTTACGTAGAGAATAAATTGATTTTGAAAACAAGCAATACTCAATGCAGAACTAAATCTCGATAATTATAAACTAAATGGAGAAACTTTAATTAAAATTTCATTTAATGCATTGCGGTACCCTACGTATTTGTTTTCAGTAATAGAATGTTATTTAAAAAAAAAACTTAATAATAACAGAGCTAGGTATATACAGTGTCCGCCAGAAGGTCTGCACCATGTGGAAAACTTTTTAAAATTTGATTTAAGTCAAATTTGACTCTGGCATCAATTTCTGCTAGACCGAGAACTTTAAATGACATAATATAAAGATAGTTACGTGGTTCATGTTAGCTGTCAAAAGTTAAATTTTTTTTAAGAAAATGTCCTGAAAATGGTATTATCTGTTAAAATTTCGAAAAATGTCATAGGAAAAATATTTTTATTTGTATCATAATTTTTTTCAATTTTTACCGTTTATTTACAACGTTTTTAAAGATGAAGTGTACATTTCCTGAAGTTTACTTACAGAGTTTTTACAGCACAAAAATAAATATTTTTAGAAATTCCCTAAGCGCTATTGGACTATTACTTGGGTTTTTAAGTGCTATAGGACGGTTAGTAAAATAATTGCTCTAACATAACCATTAGAGGAAAGTGCTTTGTTAAATCAAGAAAGTAGTTAAACACAGATTTATCTAGACGTATCAAGTATAGAACTGTTTTTTAATAGTCACAGAAATTACGTTGCGGTAATGCACATTTAAGTGCAACGGCAATACTCATTTCTCGGAAGGTTCCAAAATTAAACACTCTAAACTTGACATCTGACACATACGCAATTTGTTTGACCTACATACTTCTTGCATTAGTGACAAATACTACTTATTAAAATATAAAGTTTGTTAAAAAATGTATTACACACTTACGTTTTTTTTTGAAAATCCTGTATAGGCACCTATAAACTACCACTTGAATTTCGATGTCCGTACTTCGATTTCCGGCCAAAAATACCTAAAAAACCGTAGGGCCTATAAAGGTAACATTTTGTAAGCAACTAGCCCTTACCCCAAAAAGGGGTACCAGTAGCTTTTCAATCTCTCCATCCGCCCAAGGAATAAGCTATCTCCAGTTATTGCAGATAAAAAATCTCAGTCAAAGTCTCAAAAAGCAAAAAGCAAAAGCAAAAAGGAGTCCTGTCTTTACCTGTGTTAATGATGTCTTTAATTTTGAGCCTTATTTCATTTTTAATAATATAGATAATTAATTTGTTGTGCCTCTAACCCTATATTTTTCCCTCGTATTTCATCCAAACGCCATTACATTATTGACATTTCTCTTCTTCCTTTTCTTACTAATTTGAGTTTGAAGCAGGATTTTAGTATGTGGGTTATTCCTGCTCACGTCAGATCACCACCGAATCCCTTCCTCCAACTTCGTATTTTATTTTGTTTTTAATTTAGTGACATGTAAATCGTTATTGTTATGTTTTTGTTTGTTGTTTTCAATTAGCTTTGAATTTTAATTTTTTAAAACTTGTAAATTTTATTGTAATTTTTTTTTGGGTTGTTCGGTAAGTTATTTGGGAGTTTCTCTGTTTAGATGATTTAAATATTTGTATCTTTAGGTCTGATGATGCCCAGATAAGGGCGAAACATATGTATCCAATCGCAAGGATTGTACGGATTAAACATATTGAGACTTTGACTTTGAGATTTTTTATCTGCAATTTAAATCAGGGCTCTTTGAGAAATGGACTACTTCTTCGTATCTCCAGTTAAATTGTATAATAATAAATAAAATACACAATAAACTCCTATTAGATGGCGAATGCGCTGGCTGGAGCTTTGGTTGCCTACCGCAAGTGTCGTCTTGCTGTAAGACGGGAATATTGGCGTTTGAGTACATCCAAGTACTTGAGTTCTTTGCTATCTTTGCTATCCGTTGTAGCCGCTGAAATTGTAGTTATTCATGATAGTGAAATTACTTTTGAACCGCCTGTATATTATTGTTTAAATTAGAACAATTCCTTAAAGTAAAGACAAGTATCGTTGGTAGTGGTTATTTACCGTCACAAAGCTTGATGGGGAAAAACAGCAACATTTGGCAAATCAGTGGGGAATTTACCTTCTTTTCCCTTAAGCCAAATAAGCTGGTTTGGTGATAAATCTATATACAGGGTTTAACTATTGAAGCTCAGAAGTCACTCGCGAAAGGTCTTATCATGATGGGTTCCACATCCCTAATGACTGAAAATCTGTTAAAGGGTTCTCTGTTGTTACAAGACTATTGGAAGGTGGCAGAGGAATTTTTCCTCAGCCGATGTCTGTGGCGGATCCGGGGGGGGGGGTTGTGGACCTGGGAAAAAATTGTCAAAACAAAACCAAAACTTTCCCTAAATATTAAGAAAAATAATAATTTTTATATTTCCCTTTCCAGTTTTGTTTTTTTTTTTGTTTCGTTTTTTAAAGCTGTAAAAATTTCGATTTTATTAAAAGATGTAGAGAAAATCCTGGATCCGCGTCTGGCCAATGTAGTACCACCCCACACATCCTCTTAAAGGGCTAGTGAAATCCCTACGGATGTTTCCAGCTCTGGATGTGTGAGTCGGACTTTCCCAGTACCTCCACGGTACATATTACTTAGGTTTCGGTGTTCGTGGGCTGTCAGAAGATAAAAAAGGGTTGCTCAGGTTTCAACCGTATTATTATAACGTTAATACCCACACCTTTCTTCAATTTTGTAAACTCTTAAAATTATCTCAGTACGTGCTAAAATGTGCAAATCACTCAGATTGAAATTTATTATTTTCAAATCAATTTACACCTTACATTCTTGAAGCGTATACCTATAATCGATTATCTAGAACTTTTGAGAATATGTCATACTATATCTAAATATCCATCTACTTGAGTATATATGAAGCTGATTGTCTTAAGTGCGTATTATTGATTTAAAACAAGTATATTCTTGTTTTCCTGTAATCAGAACTTTTATGATGATGTTGCTTTGTGCAATACACAGGCGAATATTTTGCTCGATCATCGAGTTAGCAACTAAAAAGTTACTCCTTCACTTGCCGCACTTACCTGCTTCATTCACTCAACCCATTTTTCCATTACTGCTACTACCACTTCTTCTACCTTCCTTATTAGTGTTGGGAATAATCGGAAACTCGGCGTCCGAGTATTTTAATAATCGGATGATCATCCGAATAATAATCGCATCCAAGATGACGACAACCGGCAATACAAATTCATCAGATTTGATGCGATGTTGCCATGTTGACGATTTATTAACACATAAACGAAATTACATTGTTCTTTACAAAGGGGATTAGTGATTACAAGCAACAACATAGTAATCATATTATGGAGCCTATAAAAATGGATTCTTTTTTAAAATTATGTTAGAGAAATTCAACATAAAAAAGTAGTTTTATTAACTAATAAGATACACCTAAAATTTGATGTCTCTCTCTTTACGAATAGCAAAGATTTACCCATTCTAAGACTTTTCGGACAATCTTTTTTTAAATACCCCACCCAACTTAATTATGCATTCGAATGGTTGAATGATCAATTAAGATGACACGCACGAACAAAAATATATCACTGATATCTAATCAGAAAAGTCTTCCACTAAGAAATAGTCAGCTTAGAAAATTATTCATTTTAAATTAGATAAAAATATTCATAAAAGAATATAAAAATAACTATTTAAAAATACATGGAATATACTGACCTTTGCTATCAGCATATTTCTTCGGCAGGAAAAGATCCATAAATGTTTGTTTTTTAGGAAACACTTATTATTCAGGAAGGAAACAAAAGTAGGTAGGAGAAAAAACGTTCTCCAGCATTGTAAACCAGTGTATACCCAAGGAAAAAACGTAATAAATATTGGCATGTGATACTCTGTTGAACGTAACTTGCAACAAAATTTCTTTGAAAGTTAAAACTGGCATTTCTCGGCGAAAATATTGGAACTTAAAGATAGGTGAAGTCTTATTCTAATAAAAGAATTGAAATAAGAAACGAATTTTCAAAAGATGATCACGAAAAAGGTTGATTATAACTTCTATACCTCAAGGAAGAGAGGACTTCTGATACACGACTTATATACATATACTCTTCGATATACAGCTGCAGCATAGTGACCAAGAAACAGTTGTTAATAAGGTAATAAGAACTCTTAAAACACGAAAAAACATTTTATAAAGAGAAACTAAAAATACAAAAGCCCATTGTGGGAAATGCATGGTTCTCGTATGTCAAAAGCCACACTCGACAGACGGGCTGGCAGGAAGTGTCAGCAAAACTATTAAAAATTGAGCCAGAAGCCTTAACTAGAATACAAAAGCTAATAATTTCTACTAACTTTCAATTGACAATAAACCTGCATTTTTCAATGACCTTCCTGCAAAATTTGTTTATGTCGGTTTTCTTGTGTGTACGCGATGTATACTTTTTGAAACAGCCTTATATGAAATGAATTATGAACAATCCACTGAGTCGTTAAATAAAATCCACAAATCCTAATTGTGTTACGACAGAACTGCTACTATAGAAGAACTGGGAAGAACGAACAATAACAAAATTTACCTAATTTACGTTAGCTCAGTAAAATGAATAATGTAACACGCCCATTTAGCATTTGAATGCACTGTTCTTCGCGCTTTTACGAGTTGCTTTTGTGGAAATATATTTCTAATAGCTGCAAAGAGGTACAATTTGTCTGGATTGAATCGTTATTCGATAAATAAATGATCTGCTGTGCTGGTATATATAGTCCTGATCAACTAAATTTTCAATTTTAATCGTTAAGATACCTTTAATGCCCCACTCGTCATCCCTTCTTATAGCCTTCCTCCCAAAATATGAGCCTGTAGCGGTAGCCTTCTTGCTAACCAAAACATATCTGCAGTGGAGGATTCAGGGGGGCGCAAGGGGTGCCCCCTTAGAGCCTTGTACAAAAAGGATTTTAATAGCGAATTTTATAAAAATAAATATTGTAACATAAGCATTAACCATTTCTACATATTCTACAAAATATTTTAACAAAAACAAACATTTTGCCGTCTATGTAAGGTCTTTGAAATGAATTATACCAAAAAATATGAATAATAGATCAATACTAATATGTATTATAAAAAATACAAGCAATTTTTAGCATTTTTGATCTACATGCTCTTAGATTGTTTCTGAATACATTCCCTACACATCTCACTGTGATCTTATCAAAACTTGCGCCGGATAATTCTGGCTCCTAAACGAAACAAATAGCCCAATAATTTTGAAGTAATTTTTTCGAAAAACAGCTTTTTCGATAATGGATTACCGAAATATTTTAAAAAATATTTTCTCGAAAACATATTTCAAACCTACATTTTTTCAAAAATGCCCTGACCGCTTTTTCAAAGATGCTTTTTAGAAAAAGGATTTATGAAATATTTTCTCCAAGAACCCGTATTTTGTACATTTTTTCAAAAATGTCTCCAAACAAATAATTTCTAGAACAGCTACATGTTTCGAAAATATATTTTTTGAAAACAATATTTAGAAAATTAGATTACGAACTCTAGTAGCTTGGAAAATTAAAAAAAAAGACAAAAAAAGATCCTGACCCAACCCAAACGAACCTTTTTAGGTTTGATCAGGTTTCTTTAGGTTTGGTACGGTACTTTCTCGTAAGTTACTTTTTCAAAATGTTACCTTTGCTTGAAAAATTTACGAGTATACTGTCTGAGAAAAGTTAATTTCGAAAAAGATGTTCTCTGAAAAAATATATTTTTGAAAAGTGCTTTAAAAGACATTGAAAAATTGGTTTTAGACAAATTGTACTTTCGTAAGTAGTCGTATATCCCCCAAATGAGCAGAAGGCATAAACAAATGCTACAATATTTACACTTCGATAGTAATCAAACAATTTGTCCTGTCGCGTGTAAGCTAAGATGACTAACTCTTTTAGCTGTTTATTTTTTTAACAAATATCTTGTGCGATGTTAAATTAAGTAATCTTTTTCGAAAGACAGCCTCTTCGAAAATATATTTTTTTGAAAAGAACCTTTTAAAAATACACATCCCGGAAATATACAGGGTGTTAGTGAATAAGTGCGACAAACTTCAGGGGGTGATTCTATATGAAAAAATAATGATAGTTTGCTATATAACTTTTGTCCGCAAATGCTTTGATTTCCGAGATACAGGGTGTTAAAGTTTTTATTAAAAAGTGACTATTTATTTATTGCTCTGAAACCCATCGAGATATGCAAATGAAATTTGGTAGGTTTTAAGAGGTAGTTATTGCGCATTTTCTGACATGCAATTAAGAATTTTATGTTTATCATTGGCGCGCATAAGGGTAATAATCTCAATTTTTTTAAAGAAAAAAGTGGTACGCCACTGAGATATATCAAACTAAAAAGAATTTTTGAATTTCTCATTCAGTTTGTGACAAAAAATCTCTCTTGCCTTTTTTTCGTATTGGGCGCCGTTTTTATGCAAAAAAATAAAACATCTTAACACGTATTTTTCATTTCTTTAATACGTTATTAAAACTATCTAATACAATAACATTAAAGCAGAACAATAACAGAAAATAACACTAATAAATAAATAGGCGCAAAGCTACAACAAATGTTGAAAATGACCTCCCTCAGACGTGATACAAGATTCAACTCTTCGCCTCATTGATTGTCGTATTCGCGCAAATATTCCTGGTGTATTTCTTATTGTCTCACAGCCGGCTATAATTCGATTCCTCAGGTCTTCAACGTTTTCGACGGGAGTGGAATAAACTAACGACTGAAGAAAACCCCAAATGCAAAAATCTAGACAATTTAAATCCGGCGATCGAGCAGGCCAATTTTCCGTACCTCCCCTACCTATCCAACGATTTGGATATACTGGATCTAAGGGATTACGTTCATTAATGCTAAAATGGGCTGGTGCGCCATCATGCATGAACCAGAAGTGTTGTCTCAGCTGTAGAGGGATTTCTTCTAAAAGAGCAGGTAGCTCTTCCTGCAGGAAATTAAGGTAAGAGTCGCCTGTTAGTCGTTGTGGGAGGAAATATGGACCGACTAAATGATCATCAATTACCCCAAGCCATACATTTACTGAAAACTGATACTGAAAATGAGTGATTGTTATGGAAATTTTGTATACTCTGTCGTCCAAAATTAGCCTCGTCAGTAAACAAAACTCCATTTAAAAAATTAGGAATTTGAGCGATTTGATGAAGAATCCAATGGCAAAAAACTAGGCGCGGAAAAAAGTCTCTAGGTAGTAGAGCTTGCACACGTTGAATGTGAAACGGATACAATTGCTGTTCTTTAAGAATTTTAAATACAGTAAAGTTGCTTACATTCAATATGTTGGCAATTTTTCGAGTACTTGTTTCAGGTGACTCCGCAATTAACTCGAGAACTGCTTCCTCTAGTTGCACAGTTCGTACTTCTTGAGGGCGTCCGCAGTCAGCCGTTTGTTTCTTAAATGTACCATTTTCGCGCAAACGTTGGTGCAGACGAGCAAATATTGTGTGATGGTGTACTCTACGTCCTGGATACAACTCAGCATACAATCATCAAGCTTGCCGACCATTTCCATTACTTCGACCATAGGCACAATGCATGTCTGACAATTCCGCATTTGTATAATTTTCCATTCTTTTCGATAAAAGAAAAATTAATTACTTATTTAACAGAATGTTGACAGTAGCCTACTAGATGATGTATTAAAGAAATGAAAAATACGTGTTAAGATGTTTTATTTTTTTGCATAAAAACGGCGCCCAAAACTAAAAAAAGGCAAGAGAGATTTTTTGTCACAAATTGAATGAGAAATTCAAAAATTGTTTTTAGTTTGATATATCTCAGTGGCGTACCATTTTTTTCTTTAAAAAATTGAGATTATTACCCTTATGCGCGCCAATGATAAACATAGAATTCTTAATTGCATGTCAGAAAATGCGCAATAACTACCTCTTAAATCCTACCAAATTTCATTTGCATATCTCTATGGGTTTCAGAGCAATAAATAAATCGTCACTTTTTAATAAAAACTTTAACACCCTGTATCTCGGAAATCAAAGCATTTGCGGACAAAAGTTATATAGCAAACTATCATTATTTTTTCATATAGAATCACCCCCTGAAGTTTGTCGCACTTATTCACTAACACCCTGTATATTTTTAGGAAACAATTTTTCTAAATTTAAATTATGAATGAATGAATAAATGAAATGTCAATGAAAAAATGACAAAAAGATCCTAAACTAACCTAAATGAACCTTTTTTGTGTTTGGTCAGGTTTACATTTCCTTATATTTGCTATGTTACTGTGTGGTAAATTACTTTCAAAAAAGTGTTGCTTTTAATATGAATATTCGAAGTCTTTTTCGAAACAATGTTTAAAAAATATTCTTTCTAATTATATGTCAATATTGTGACATAGCAAAAATCGTTGATTATTGTCGCGCAACAATACAGACAGTTATAAAAAAATTTTCCCCCTCCCTGTATTGTAAGCAACCTATTTTGACACTGCTTTGACAGACGGAAGTGAAAGTTACTCAACAAGGTATTGGTTGCCCTTAACGACAGGATGTAAGTCAACTTACATCCCTAGGGAAATAATAATCTGAAATTATTATAAGAATAACTTTAATTTTTGATTTCATCAACATATTACAAAATTCCGGTGATACTAATTGAAATGAATATTAATGGTACAATTATTACAATTATTCACATTATTAACAAAATTTGGAAACACGTTTTCTCGTTTCTTCTTGATGTGTATTACATTTTCTGACTCCACAGATCCTTCATTTCTAACCAATGTTTCTGTCACTGTTGAAGCACTGCAAGAGACTTCTGGCTGGGTCTTATTGTATAAAATTTTATTCGCTACTTCCTTTTTATTATTGAGGCTCTCAGCTACGTAACTTTCCGCAATAGTAGCGGATTTCCATCCACCATGTCGCTTGATAGCTAATACATCAACTCCAGTATTTGCTAATAAAGTTGCCGACATTCTTCTAAAAGAGTGTCCAGTATACATTTTGAAGTTCTCAAACTTTAGAAATTTCGCAATTTTACTTGGAATTGACGAAAACGTATTTTTCCCAACAGGCTGGTTTAAGCACTTTCCATTTTGATATCGCATAAAGAAGCGCGGATTAATAGTCGTCATGTGGGATCTTATATCAATGTACTTTTGAATTATTTTGAAATGACAAACCTGAGTGTCGTCACTTTTTGTCACTGTAAATGTACGTGACATTCCATTTTTGGAGTCAGGAATGGTCACAATTATGACTTCTTGACTTATTTTAACATTGTAAATTTTCATTTCACAGAGTTCATTAGAACGGCACGCCCCAGCAACTCCCATTGCCATTACGACCTTCATCAATAAGTACATATCATCGGGGGCTTCAAGCATGAACTTATTCACATCTTCCCTGTTAAACACATTCGATTTTTTGGGTCTGTAACCATCATTTTTTCTTTTCAAAAATGCTCGAAGTTTTGGATACTTAGAAATATCTATATTTTCCTCTATAAAAAGGGTGGACTTCAACATCGAATAGTCACACCATAAGCTTGATGGGGACTTCAGTAAAGCACTTTTCTCGTGGAAATACGCCAAAAACAAGGCTTCTGAGACTGCAGTAGCCGTCTTGCTTTGGCACCAATTCTTAAAGGATTTATATGCTGCTTCATACCTTTTTTTCGACTTTTCCGGTAGTAGAGATAAACAAGCAATATTTGCTGATTCTTCTATGTCTGAAACATCCATTTTATCCACACAGAATCAAATAATTCGACTTCTTCAAGCTTTTCGCTATGAATTGTCAACTTGACGTTGTTGATAAAATAAAAACTGCTTATATTGCTCTGGCAACGGATTACGGCTGCCTTCATAATTTAATGAGAATGCTATCGAATGTAATGATAATAAAAATCCAAAAATATATCCAGCATTTTCTGGTAAACATACAATTCAGGGAGGGGGAAAAATGTTATATACTATATGGGATGTAAGTACATTAACCAGTCTCGGACTTTTTTGCCAGCCCTCGCTATCGCTCGGGCGCAAAATTCGTCCTCGACTGGTAAATGTTACTTACATCCCTTATAGTATAAATAACTATTAATACACGTTGGTAACGTCTTTAAAAGGCCCAGGTCTGGTCGATCAAAAATGTTGAGTGAACGAGATGTTCGAACAATTTTAAAAAACATTAAGTGTAATCCAAAAACTAGTTCTCCAAAACTTACCGTTCGTGTTGAAAACGTAAGAGGTAAAACTCTAATGCCAAAACTGTAAGAAGGGTTTTGAGGTCCAATGGACTGCATGGCAGTGTTCCAAGAAAGCAGCCATTAATATCCACGAAAAATAGAGGAAAACGACTAGACTTTGCTAAGCAACACATTGATAAGGACGTTGATTTTTGGAAAACTGTCCTATCTACTGATGAAAGTAAATATAACCTATTTCGACCAGACGACCAGACGGTAAGGGAAAAATATGACTAAAAGTTAATGAAGCATTAAAACCCGAAAATTTAGTACCCATCGTAAAACGTGGAGACGGGAACGTTATGGTTTGTGGCTGCATGGCGGCAGCTGGGGTGGGTAATCTAGTTTTTATTGGGGTATAATAGACTACAGGGAGTCTATTGCCCTCAGTTGGACGTTTGGAATTAGGACCGCAATGGATATTTCAACAAGACAATGATCCCAAACACCCTATGGCACTTGTTAAGGAATGGATCCTATATAACGTACCGAAACAACTACATTCACCTCCCCAGTCGCCGGATCTAAACCCTATAGAACACCCAAGGGATGAGTTAGAGCGGAGAGTACGAAAATATGACATTTGCAATAAAGACTCACTAATAAATGCTTTGAAATCTGTTTGGGCTGAAATTACCCCAAGCCTAACTGAGAATTTAGTTTTATCTAAGCCTAGAAGCCGTCATCCATCCATCCATCAGTGGTCATAGATTTACAAGGTGGCCCAACAAAATATTAAAAAGTTCATTTTTAAAACACTTTATTAATATTTTGTATTTGTGTGTTTACTTTTCTGAGATGGTATTTGGGTAGTATTTATTTGGTTCTTTTTGCACTAACTATTTTTTTAGAGCTCGCTTTTCTTTTTTAAACATTCTATTTATGGTACTTATGATATTCTGTAAAAGCAAAGTTCCTGAAAGAAAACCTAGCTTTAAAATATTACAAATTTCAATGTTGTATGTAGACTTTTGTGACTGGCCGTACGTAACATTATACATACGTGTATAATAAATAAATTATTAGAGAATAAAAAAAAAATATTCCATATTTATTTGGATTATATGCATATTGTTTATTACAATTCGAATCCGCTAAAAGACACCTAATATATAGGAAACGTAAAAAAACTGTAAAAAGGGCTGTTAAACTGTAGGTAAAACCAGCCGAGTAATAAAGTTCTGATTCCGGATGCGGAACATTTTAGAGTAGAGCCACTCCCTTGTACTAAATGCGAAGCTGGAAATAGTTTCCTTTCTCCAACCGGCCATTATCAACGCAGGATAAAAGCGGGTTTTTAGGAGGAGGATCCTTTAAGGTTGCTTTATTACCCCGCGTCATGCTCCGGCGCTTATCCTTTTGTAAGATTTTTTAAGATTTCTAAAGCAAAGAATTTTATGCATCTGATTTTGAATAATGGCGCTTTAGCGAGAGCCACGCCATCCTGACACTTTATATACTTTAACGGAGGTATAAAAAGGACGATATTTACATTTATCAAGATTTGGGAAAACACGTTAATGTCTAATCCCAAAAAGGGTGATAAATAATTTGAAAAAGCCTTTGCACGGACCTTTTTTCGCAAAATGATTTTGAAATAAAAATCCTCGATATCGAAGATCCAAAATAAGCCCAAACTATTTGAAAAATCGTGGAACTCTAAAAATTTTACGACAATATTTTTTTAAAAACACTTCTTCTCGAATAGCATTTATTTCGAAAATTAATTTTTTTTATGAGACTTAAAAAATCTTAAAAGTACATATGTCAGGAAATAGTTATTTATCTAATAAGGGCCGAAAGTGGCACCTTTCCACACTGGCACGGACGACGGCAGTTGCAGGAACGAGCAAAGCGGAGTTCGGGCAAGCCGTCAAGGGCGGAAAAGACAGTTTCCGCAGGTGTTAGGGACAAAAATTTTTGTAGGAGATTACTTAAAAATTAACAAAAATTCAGAGAAAAACAAAATTTGATTATTACTAAATTGAATTGAATTTAAATATGGAAAAATACTTTTTTAAAACAAACTTTTATTATTTAGATGTACTAAAACGAAAAAACTAAGTAGGTATAGTTTTTCGTTGCGGCAATGCTGAATGGTATTTATAAGTGGACGTAGTTCGCGTGGGTGGATCTAAACAAAAGTAGTATCAAAGTTATCACTGAAACAGATGTAATATATAATGTTAAATTTATTGTCTTAAAAGCTTGTCGCGTTAATATAAATAAAAAAAAGACATACTCAGGTATCGACTTACAATTTCTGCCAAACAAAATTTATGCAGCTAGAAACTTTTCGCACGTGACGATCTTTTAAGATAATAAATTTAACATAATATATTATATCTGTTTCAGTGATGACTTTCATACTACTTTTATTAGGATCCACCCACGCGAACTACGTCCACTTATAAATAGCATTCAGCATTGCCACAATTAAAAATCTACACTATTTTTTTTCGTTTTAGTACGTCTCAATAATAAAAGCTTGTTTTAAAAAAGTATTTTTTTTACAAGATTTTATTTAATTAAGTATTCTTATTGTCAAATTTTCCTATTTTTCCTATTTTTCCAAATTCTTATTCATTTTACCAGTCTACTTTCTTCAATTGCATATCGTTGGCCTCGCAATTATTTTATAAACCCTGAACAGTTTATGATGTTTGTATGAACTGTTCTTGGGAGATTCATATATACATGGTGAGTCGGGAGGAACGCACCAAATTTTAGAAGTGTATTCTACAAGTAAGTAAACATAAGTTAACAAAACCCTAAAGTTATAATTCGATTTTCATTTGTTTTCAAATTACAGCGTGTTCAAAAATCACCTAGTATATAATTTTTTTAATTGCAATTTTTTTAATAAGTAATGTTCAAAGAGACCCTTTACAACGGCATAATTATTATCTATACACCGACAAAAGAAACACAAAATGAAAATAAAGTATTTTTATCATATTTTTAAAACTTTGTAATTGGAAAAAAATAAAGGTTTTAAAGCTAATGTTATCCATATATGGTCATTATAGAATTTTTTAAAACTACATTTCAAATTAAAAGGCAGCATGACAAACAAATATGCCGGTATTCCAAGTGTTAGTCTTATGTGTTCTTTTGACTTTATTACGAACTTTATCTTAAGTAGCACGTATTTAGTTAATATTATAAGTTGTAAGTGCTTATAATATGCAAAATGTCAAATTTATTTCCATATTGACGTATTATTTGTCCTTTGAGGTGATGCAAGAACCCCCCTCTTACCCATTTACCGCTGTCAAAGGCTATATTGATTGCAAAAAGTAACATTGCAGAGATATTTTTCCAGAACAATAAAATATTTTTAAGTACCTACTTAAGAAATTAAAAATCACTTAAAAATTATCTCTCGAGAGTACTTTTTTTATAATAAATACCACGATTTCTAGTCGCTAGTTAATTTTAGTATTATGCAAGCTGGTCTAATTGTAAACAATTAAAACCATTTATTTGTATCAGTACAATAACCTATTAATTACGCTCAACTGTAATAAAAAGTTAATTAGTATTAACATAATGAAGCTGCTAATTGTTTTTCTTTTATTTGTGACTCAAACTTGGTGCAGGAGTGTAAATAGTCACAAAAGCTATCATGATGACAACTTGGATTGGTGGCAAAAAGCAGTTTTTTACCAAATTTATCCAAGATCTTTTAAGGACAGTGATAATGATGGAATTGGAGACCTAAAAGGTTAGAAAAGTAATTATTTTTAGCCATATATGTAGGTAATATTGACATCTCTGACTTTTTAAAAGTTTGTGTATAATTTGTGTGTAAAGTGTAATTTTTTTTTATTATTGCTGTCGTCCTACCCGCGTAGTATACTAGTACTAAACGTTAAAAAGTTAAAAAAAAAACAAGTTTATTATTTATTAATACTAATAACCAAATTAGATTTAATATGTGCTTTAATAGATATGGATAACCCCCTGTTGATGCATATGAGTATAGTCAAAACGGTAATTTCTTGATTGGTTTCACTCGTATTATTCGTATTCATGTTTACTAAAGAAAACGGATTGGGACTACTCGTATGAGTGGACAGCATTTTTTTCTGTTTTGGATTGGTTGACCAAGGATGAATCTTCAGTGGCGGCTGGTGAAATTTCGAAGTTGTATATCTCTATTCCTACTTACAGGACCCGAACCAAATTTAAGGGTTTTAATAGTGAGCCCACTGGGAATGTTTTGGTAAAGAAAAAGCATCTTGTAATTTGCGAAAAAAAGTTAAATTTTTGGTGTGCCCCTCCTAGGAAAAAAATGAAAACGTCTAGGTATTTTATTTATTCTTTTTTCTAAACAAATTTTACATCATTCTGTCGACAGTTTTTAAGTTTTGAGAGAAAAAAAGGTGTTAGTAGAAAGTTATAGTCATTTGAATTTTTTTAAGCCTAAAATAAAATTTAAGAAAAAATTCAAATGACTATAACTTTCTACTAACACCTTTTTTTCTCTCAAAATTTAAAAGCTGTCGACAGAATGATGTAAAATTTGTTTAGAAAAAAGAATAAATAAAATACCTAGAAGCTTTCATTTTTTTCCTAGGAGGGGCACACCAAAAATTTAACTTTTTTTCGCAAATTACAAAATGTTTTTTTTCTTTACCAAATCATTCCCAGTGGGCTCACTATTAAAACCCGTAAATTTGATTCGGGTCCTGTAAGTAGGAACAGAGATACACAACTTTGAAATTTCACCAGCCGCCACTGGAATCTATGTATCTTTTAACGACTGTACTCGGCTTCCACCCTCCCAGTCGCTTAAGCTGTAGATGAAGGACATATGTACCACTGTTAGCAGTGGCAGTATGTCAGCCGTCTCTCGAAATGAGTGGCCCGTAAATCTTTCTGGTTGGGCGGTTCAAAACTCTCTGATTTAATTGTAAATTGTTTTTTCAGTTTTTTTTCTTGATACTTCTTGTACAAATCTACAATTTTTTTAATTTAAACCTTTTTCTTCAAATAAAAAAGTTATATTTGTTGATTCTAATATATCAGTAACCGTTTATAAAAAAATTTATATGACAATTTCTTTTAAGGAATAATCCAGAAAATGAACCACATTGTCAACCTAGGCGTCGACGCAATATGGCTGTCCCCTATTTATAAATCTCCAATGGTGGATGGTGGATACGACATCTCCGATTTTCGAGTTATAGCTCCGGAATACGGCACAATGAGCGATTTTACAGAATTACTCGATGAGGCACATAAAAACAACATCAAAGTTATTCTCGATTTTGTTCCCAATCACACTAGTGACGAGCACATATGGTTTAATAAATCTATTAACGCAGAAGAAGGATATGAAGATTATTATCTTTGGGCTGATGCCAAGTATGATGAAAGTGGGAATAGAGTCCCACCAAATAACTGGGTAAGCCGTATTAAAACTTAAACTACCAATTATATTTTTAACTAAAGGTGTTAAAAATACTTATGGTCACCTTTTTTATTTGATTACACCCTTGAAAATTGTGACGTATTTGTCAAAATAATAATAATATTGTCTGGAGATCAAAGAATATTTATAATTCAAAACTACCGAAATGGCGAGAATTGTTATCTCTACGTTATTGAGAAGTTTTAAGAAAAGCTTCTTAGTGTACAATTATGCAGAAGTTCAGTACATAAGTTAGTAATCAAATTTAAAAAATACTGGACCCGTTAGTGATTTTAAGAAGACCAAGGAAAGATATGACGAAAACGATGCTTCCACAGTATTAATCAGAAGATCATAATTTAAACCAGTACTAAACCATCTTAGTAAATCTGAATGTCAAAATTGTATTGCCTTTGTTTCTCTTGTTACTTTAAAAGTTCTTTAAAATGACTACCATAAAGTTCTTGGCAGCACACTAAAGTCGATTTAGGAGCTTTGCCAAGAAATAACACCTGCCATTCTTAAAAATATGAGAAGTGAGTTCCAAAATCGACTTTATTACTGCCAAGGAGTTCATAGTGGTCATCTTGGAGAACTTTCAAAGTAATCAAAGAAATGAAGATATTTAAACTTTTAACTTTTTTTCACGATTTTTAATTTTTAAATGCTTGCCATTTAAAAACGAATTACTATACGGACCTCGAATTTGCTGTAAAATGTTTCTTTTTAAGGACCTTTAAAATGAGGTTCCACATAATTACCATAAAATTTTTGACCTCAACTTCCTAGCTTCGCCCCTCAAAGGGGTTAAAAAAGTTAAATTACATATAAAACTAGATTTATTAACCAATATGATGTACTTTTAATTTGGTGTCTATTTACTAATAGCAAAGATATTTGCCCATACTAGGTCGTTTCGGACACTCTGTATATTATATTAAAGAAGGCTCATAAAAGTTCTCTTTAAGCTAAAGATACTCTGTAAAACGATATCCACATAACATTATTTCAGACAAGTAAGAACAAAAATAAAAATGCGAATAGATAAACTCATGCAGTAATTATCCCTAAATTGCACTATGAATATAATTACATATTTTACATCTGCATCTAGCAATTCTTTCGTACCTATATGGGCTTGCTTTTCGTACCGTTCTGGGGGGGGAGGTGTATTACCCCCTCTTACCCCCCCCCCCATAACTAAGCCCTTCAGTGTACTGTAAAATTGCATACATAATACATAACATACATAATTTTGTATATAACTACTTTTTACGCAACGTTAGTGAAAACCGAAGAAAAGGCTATAACTGAATTTTGGTCTATTTGTTCTTTCGAAAAAGGGAACGGACTTTTTAGTATAATCCTAAAACAACATTTCAAAAAATTAATTTCTTTCCGGAATTTGTTCCTCCACAAAATTTTTGCATTTAGCTTAACTGCATAAAATTATTTTTTTTTGTAGATAAGTATTTTTGGAAATTCTGGATGGACATGGAATGAACAGAGACAACAGTACTATTTTCATCAATTCGTCAGACAGCAACCTGATTTGAATTACCGTAGCAAGAAAGTCCAGCAGGAAATGAAGGTAAAACTAAATTTGCTGAGGTTTGTTCACGTTTCTTCGGGTTTGCTCGGTAGTCGCGACTGTGAATTTTAATTGCTCCGATAATAATCCTGAATAAAATAATTATTTACCGAAGCTAGTCCCACTATCTCTCTATTAACCCGGAAAATTGGAACCGCCCCCCAGTGACTGTTTCTGAAAAAAAAAGATCGACAAGGCGAAAATATCGCAACATCCGAACATTTGGGGGGGGGGGGGGGGGAGGAACAATTTTTCTTATTTTTGACCAAAGATCGCTGGTAAAATTTTGTCGTATGGTTTTACCACACCCTGTATTACTGATTTGTAGCCCAAAGAAGATGAACTTTTTGAGAAATGTTACAGACCAGAAGGATTGGACGATTTTTTTTTATTTTTTAGGATGTTTTAAAATACTGGCTTGACATCGGTATAGACGGCTTTAGAGTAGATGCAGTTCCACATATTTACGAAGACATCCAACTTCTAGATGAACCTATTGACCCTGATTCAGGTGTAGACGATCCCAATAATTATAACTATTTGAAACATATATACACCAAAGATCAACCAGAAACCTTTGAATTAGTCTATAATTGGAGAGAATTTTTGGATAATTACACCCGGACTGAAGGTGGCGATACAAGGTAATTTCTTATTTGAAAACTTGACTTTTTGTAAAAGGTGCGTCACACAGGAGGCAATAAAATTGTAAATTGGCGATATCTAAATTCCAACGGAACTCTATTTTGATCGGCTTATCACGCAATAAAATGTTTGGCATTCTTTTCCGAGCCAGACATATTTTCCTCTTCCAACTCATATAAGCTTCATGTTACCCTAATCTATAATAGAACTTAAACTAGAACGACTTTGAACCCGTCAAGAGTCGACAGAAATATATATATATATATATATATATATATATATATATATATATATATATATATATATATATATATATATATATATATATATATATATATACCCACATTTGTTATATCAGATTAATGGTTTGGATCATACAGATATTGTGAAGAATGTATGTAAGTTAATCCCTTTGAAAACAAAATTACAGGTCATTCGCTATAGTGTCAAAAACTATATAGTACGTCAAAATTAATCGAACTTTTTTGATACTTTATATCTTAATTAGACACAAAATTCTTGGTGACGGCTCATTAGGAAGAAGAGTCCTTTCTTTCAAGAAAAGAAGCTTCCATCAGTACTACTGACTGTTACTAACAGAAAAAGAAGTGCGTCATAAAAGCATCTCCATACTGTTCAGCTACAAAATCCCCCTTCTCTTGACCTACCTAAAATCTCCAGATTGTAAAACAAATTGCCTCTCGAGGTTTGTCCTCTATTTTTATCTCTGTTAGTAGGAAATAAAACAAAACACTGATGATCGTCTACTTACACTCTATATTTACTAAAAATACACAGGATAACACAATTTTAAGTTTTATTAGAAAAGGCAAATCTATGAAAACATGAAAAGAAACACAAAAACTTGTATTTATATTCATATTTTCATGATTTGTAGGTTTTAGAAATAGAAACTCACTTATATTTCTTTTTCTCTATATTTTTAGCGAAATTTAATATGTCACTACTTTTTGCCTCTGTATTGCCATAACTCTACTAGTGGTAAACGATTTGGTTAAAATAGGGAGGTACTGCTCTGGGGAAACTTAACATTTCATGCAAGTAACTGTTCATATGTACGTATTAACCGTTGGATGGATGAACTCCTGGATCGCTTGGGTCAACGCATCCACGGCCAGGGACATATATACACTGAGGACAACAGCGAGCTTGTTGGCTGAACAATAGTCCTGAAGAGTCCTAAAACAAATGCGGATGAATGAGATAAAACTACTCTAAAAAATAGATAAAAGTTATTATTTTTTTTGTTTTCGTGTTAGTTTTATGAGGTTAAGTTCCTTGCTTTAAAAAAAAATTAAGATTTTTCAGAATAAGTACATAAGATAACATATACAGTGGCCGGCACAAAGTTGGGCACATATGGGAAGAACTTGTATTATGAGGATATCGAACAAACTTTTTCTAGCGATCGTGTCTGCATGTCCTGTAATCCTAGAATTGACTAGCATTTATCACGTGAGCACTGCTATGACGAAAAATTCAAATTAATTGAACGAAATTGTCAAAAAGTTATGTTATTTTGCTGAAGATCGAAAAAAAGTATTCAGAAGTCTGTGTTGCAAAGTCTGAGGTAAAGACTCGAAAAAAATGTTATTAAATATCATCCAGAAATAAAATTCACTCTCTAGAAAATTTAGGTAGTTTTCGGCTTTAAAATTTTCTATAAAAACTAGAGTCCTAACATAGGATTTTAGTCTTTAAAATCCCGCTTGATATGTTTGTCTTAAAACTGTGTATATTGTTCCTTACTTTCCACTACGAATTGAGGATTTTCAGAAGTTTAGCATTTACAATTCGCCTCGCCTGTAAAACGTTTTGTTTTGTAAATGATCATCCTTTTCAGTTATTTCCTGAAACAAGACGCAAAAATCAAATCGAGCATCATAGTCTCTCTCTTAAAACTTGCCCCTCCTTAGCTGCCCCTGGCTACGCCACTCTCTAGGGTCGCCAGACTTATTAACAATGGCAGGACAAGAATTGCCAGTATCTAAGTGATCAGCTAGAACTAGAAGACTTTAATTTAAACCAGTATCTACTAAATCTCAAAGCTTGTAGGGAGTGCTGGTGTATATATAACATTTTGCTTGTAGTTCTGTTCAATACATAATTTTTCTTTGTTACAGAATTTGTATCACATTCCATGTAGTTCCGTTCCATGCATAATTTTTCTATGAAGAGAATTTTTATGACATTGCTTGTAATTCTATTTAATACATAATTTTTCTTTGTTACAGAATTTTGATGACATTGCTTGTAGTTCTTTTCAATACATATTTTTTTTAGTTGTAGAATTTTTATGACACTGCTTGTAGTTCTGTTCAATACATAATTTTTCTTTGTTAGAAAGTTTTTATGATATAGCTTGTAATTCTATTCAATACATAATATTTCTTTGCTACAGATTTTGTATAATATTCTACAACAGTTCTGTTTAATACATTTTTTGTTGTTGCAGAATCTTTATGACAGAATGCTCTAGTGATTTAGAAAAAGTAATTCAGTACTATGGGAATCAAGACGGGTCCATTCTGGGAGCACATTTTTCTTTCAACTTCTATTTTTTGGGACTTTCTGAAGATAGCAGGCCAGGTGATGTTAGAAATATTGTTAACGAATGGATAGATAACTTACCGTCGGTATACACCCTAAATTGGCTGGTAAGTTTTATTGATTATATCAATGTCAGAATTGTTGGGCTTGACCAAACCCAAGCAAACCTCACATGCAAGAGGAAAAGTGCCCCTTTCCTCCCTAGTTAAACAAATACCTATTATTATCATTACACAATAATATTTTTAGACCGGCAATCACGATAATCACAGGGTGTCTAGTAGAGTCGGAACCAGAAACATTGATGGATATAACATGATACTGATGTTCCTTCCCGGCATTGCCATAAACTACATGGCTGAAGAAATTGGACAGGAGGACGGAGAGGTGACTTGTGAACAAGGCCAAGATCCCAGCGCCATTGGAAATTGTACTACTTTCAATCAGACCAGTAGAGACTTTGAAAGAACACCTTTTCAGGTAGGAGTTAAAGTATTTATGTCTTATGCCATAATAACTGTCTTATGTTATAATATGTTTAAAAATTTAGGTGGCAGTTACATCAATGATCAAGTACTATATTTAAAATTGGTTATGTGCGAATCGAACTTCGCTTTTTAAGGGTTCTGTATTATTTTATTAACCCAGCGATGTTACAGTTTTCATTTCAATATACAGTATGCACGGATGGGGCAGACAAAAAGAAAATGGACCAAAAATACTAAGAGAGGTAATTCTTTAAAAAAACAAATTTTTGGCATCGTGGATCTTATTTTTAAAGTAAGCAAAAAGTTTTATAAAGAAAGACCTTTTTTCGTATCTTTCACTTTTTAGTCCATTTTATTCCTCTTGTCTACCCCATACGTGGGCATACTGTATATTATTAAAGCAGTGCTAACAAACAATTACAATTCCCTTAATATCGCAATATTTTATTTTTTAGTGGGATGATTCTGTAAATGCCGGATTTAACGACGGAGGACTGACTTGGCTACCGGTGAGTGAAAAATACCAAGAAACAAATTTAGCAAAACAAGTACAAGAAAACAGAAGTCACTATCATGTTTACCTAGAACTTATCAGTATAAAGCCTCAGTTAGTTTTTACTAACATCCTAGCGATGGACGAGTCCGATCCCGATGTACTTCAAATTACAAGGGCTTTTTCGGATAACAGTACTGACTACACTTTACTTTTTAACATGGGCGTTGAAAACAAAAGTGTTGGCGTTCAACCAGATATTTCAGGAACGTATGTCGTTTTGAGTAGCAGTGTAAACGCTGATTATTGACCAGGGTAAGCTGAAAACTACTTTGACATCCTTTAAGAGTATACACGCAGGGTTGTCAGAT
The DNA here is from genome assembly GCA_963971165.1 of Philopedon plagiatum. Lineage (NCBI taxonomy): Eukaryota > Metazoa > Arthropoda > Insecta > Coleoptera > Curculionidae > Philopedon > Philopedon plagiatum. Next base: position 131,473,582 of record OZ020191.1, on the reverse strand, counting down.
TTTGTGATTTCATTTCATTTGTGAAAAAATTAGTCGTGGGGAAAATTTGGGGAAATAAAATATATGGGGAAATATTGAAAACTGTTATAGTTACAACAAATTTGTTTTAACAAAAATCACACAATTTTTTACCTTGTCTGGAGCAACGTTATTGTTTCGTTTATACCATTTGTTTTCATTGAATTATTGATACTAACTTGTTTTTTTTTTCAAATACGGACCTGGACTTTTTGCTGCATTTTTTGAAAGAATACTTCATACCATTTACATCTGTGTATCACTTGATTATGTTTTTCGACGTTTTGGTGAAGAATATCATCATCATTAGGATATTCTACCAGTACGGACCTGGCATTTTTCAAGTTAATGCATCATTTCACAAAACCACAAACCATTGCGATAGCTATAGGTTGTGACTTGTGCCTTAACATGGAAGATCCCAGGTCCGCATTGATAGAAAATCCTGATGATGTTTGCTGTTCTTGATCAAAACGTCGGAAAACATATTTAAGTTATACACAGTTGTAAAGGGTATGAAGTATTCTTTCAAAACATGCAGCAAAAAGTCCAGGTCCATATTTGAAAAAAACAAGTTAATATCAATAACTCATTAAAAACCAATGATATAAACAAAACAATAACGGTATAGAAGGTAAAAAATGGTGTGATTTTTGTTAAAGCAATTTTATTCTAGCTATAATAGATTTATTTCTGTCCTCCTGCTATCGCGATTTCTGGGCCCTTACTCAGTATCAGGTGCCTGATGAATTGACTTTAGTTCCGCTACTAATCGCCAAATGCCGCCAATTAGTGTGTGAATACCAAGGGATACGAAAAAACTGGGTGTGAAATTTGGCGACTTGGTCTTATGTGATACTACCTAGATCCAATGACTTTGATATGTAGTAGAGTTATACTTACCATTATTTTTATTTTTTAGGGATCTAATTGTCAACGTCCAAGTCAGTCTAAAGCCAGGTGACAGCTTAATTGTTAAAAGGGCTGTTGTGTGAGGATATAATATAATAAGTTTAAAATAAAATTACAATATCTTTATATTATATATTATTAACATGTTCATAATAAATTTTATTGAAATATAATTTTAGCAATTGAAAGAAGCCTTGTTTTCTAGAAAACGACGAAAAAGTTTTGACAAACTATTTTTTTTCTCGTTAGATTCCTATGACTTGCGTTGAAAAACTATATAAAGATAGCGAAACCTAAGCAAACCTAAACAAAGCTTAAACGTGGGTACCCAACTTGTCTCTGTTTTTTGACTTCATTTGAAAAAGGCAGACGTAAATTAACTATAAATAAATAAACTTATAAAATCTGATTCCTTCCTCTTAAACCTTACCGCACAGCTCTAGTAGGTAATAGATAGTTATTTACAGAACAAGTGCCATATATTATTATCGCAAGCATGTAGGAATGGAAACGACATATCGATATTTACAAACGTCGATATCTGATTCGGATCGATCCAATTGTTGTCAATCGAATGTGCACCCTAAAATTGACGTTAATGACGTGTAACTTGCTCCATGTTAGGTCATTTTCCGTCGTTTGGTCGACTTTATAGCTATTTCCCTTATCCCTTCCAAATTCCTTGGACGAAGCTCATTTCCACTTGGGGAAGTGAAAATCGTCAAGTGATTGAAGAAAAACCTTTACATCCTCTTCGAGTAACCCTGTGCTATGTATTGTGGGCTAGAGATGGTATAGGGTCTTTTTTCATGAAAATGATGATGGTAAAACAATTAATATTAACGGCGAACGCTACCGCCATATGTTACGACTTATTGATTGTGAATCCCGGTGTTCACATGTTTTTAGTTTTTTTAAATATAGTTTACATAAGACACAATATAACTAAAATCAGTATTGAAAAAAGAAAGTCAACTACTACGAAACAATTTTCTAATAATATCTTGACAGATACATAAAAGTTTTAAAAGGTAAATCCATATATGGTAATTTCAGAATTTTTTAAAGCTACATTTAAAATTTAAAGACAGCACGCAGCAAGTGTTAGTCTCATGTCGTGTTGTTTTAACTTTATTATATGCTTTATTATAAGTAGGTGTTTGCTGGCACGTATTAATTTAATGTAATTGTTTAAAATTTGCAAAATGTCAAATTTATTTCGATTATTTGTTCTTTAAGGCGAAAGGGGAAAGAAACCTTTCTCACCCGCTTTGTCAAAAACTGTATTCACTACAGAAAAAACATTACAGAGGTATTACTCCAGAACAATAAAATTTTGTCAAGTACTTATTTAAGAAATTATAAATCACTTATTCTTATCTCTCGAGAGCATTTTTTTTAGAATAAATAACATGATTTCTATTCGCGTTTAATTTTAGTATTATGTAAGCTGGTTTTATTATTGTAAACAATTACAACAAATTATTTGTAGCAGCACAATAACCAACACTAAACGTTTAACTCTAATGAAAAGTTTATTGGTATTAACTAATGAAGCTGCTAACTATTTTTCTTTTATTTGTGACTCAGACTTGGTGCAAGACGGTAAATAGTCACAAAAGCTATCATGGTGACAACCTGGATTGGTGGCAAAAAGCAGTTTTTTACCAAATTTATCCAAGATCTTTTAAAGACAGTGATAATGATGGAATTGGAGACCTGAAAGGTAGGAAAAGTATTTTATTTTTAATCGTATAGGTAATATTGACATTTCTGAATTTTTAAAAGTTTGACAGTGTCACTTCCTTAACATTTACTTTCGGCCCACGGGTGTAAAGTAAGTGAAAACGTCCAGTCTTTTACATCAGAAAAATAAAAAAAAACAGAATTAAAAAATTTTGGTAGAAAATCAAACAGTATAAAATCCTCGGTAAAAAGTTTTATTCCTGTCTCGAGATTTAGTTGATCTCGGCGCGTCGCGCCTTGGTCAAAATAAAATGTAAACGAATGCCATTCGGAAGAATTTTTTATTTAATCGACACTACCTGAAATCAGAAAAGCTGTTAATGCAGGCACGCCGAATTTGCTTATTTTGTTCTAATTTAAACATTTCTAAATTCTAATTCAAAAGTTACGAAATCTAATTTCTGCTTTAAAAGACACGTATGACTTGCAGGACTCTCCTACGACTCGTGCCACAAATTTTCACACTCGTGAGAAAGTTGCTGTATAACATACTGTTTTTAAACTTATGGATTTTAAAGCTTATTTCCTCAGCTTAAAAAAACCAAAGCGGGAATATTGCTGTGTGAAAAACAAAAACATAAGTGGCTAAATAGAAAATCCTAAGCGTTTTAATAATAACTTAATGAGTATCTACTCAATGTTTTTAGGAAAAGTAGTTCTTAAAATAGAAAACTATAAGTTTTTGATAATTTAAAAATATTTTATTTGTGGTTTCATCAAACATGTAAGTGTAAAAAAGGAATTACTAAGTTTTGTACCATCAACTTATTCCTAAGATTTTTCGAAAATCTGTAGTACGTATATTAAAAGTTTACTAATAGCTTTTGATTTAGCTACATAACATAATCTTTATTATGCCGTACCTATGTTATTTTAAAGCACTTAGAGAGATTAAAGGCTAGTTCTACATCTGATTTTAATTTTAAGAAAAGCGATAAACTTAAGGTCAAAAGGTTTACTTTGAAATCATTTTTGGGACTAAAATGCTTCGACATAATATATCGAACCTCTTGAGGTTTTAATCCCAAGTCGTAAAAGTCTAAGGGATTGCAATCTAAACTTGACAATATTAAATATTTATATTTTCCTATTCTGAAAAGTATCAGTTTAGGAGCAGACGGAAACGAGGTAATAAACCCTCATTTCACGACATTTAGTTAAAGGAATATACCAGTATAACAGGGACGTATCTAGATAACTTTTGGCGACTTGCTAATTATCGCGATATAACAAATATTCTTCTTTATAGCAAGGATGGAATCACAATACAGATAAAGGTAACTGCCAAAGTTACAAATTCAGATTCCATATGTAAAGGCTTTTGAATGTGATTTGTTTACCTTTGGAAAGTAACCAATAAAGGTATTTTCTTCGATCACGTATTCAAAGTGGACCCTAGCGTAAGATAATATAAATTCCTTTATATAATGGATAAACAATTCATTAAACAAAGAACAATTTGGATAATTTCATTTTGTATAAAATTCGGCATTACTCCGCCTCTGTATCATGCAAGGGATAGACATGGCTTCGAGCCGAGAGTCGGGGAAGATACCGAGGTACTGGGTGAATTTTGAGGGACAGTACTAATCCGGGTTTCGAGGAGAGTGTTTGGACGGATCGTAGGCCGGACCGAAAGTGGCGACATCGCGACGCCACCGCGCACATCGAGTTTGAACTAGGGATTCACCAAATCTAAAAAAAATCGATCTAAGATCGTGATCGCCCTAAGAGATCGATCTTTTAAAAAATCGATCTTTGGAAAAATTTGGGCGTAGGAGAGGGGAGCCGGGAGATTAAACAGTGTCCATTCCAAACCAATGCTATTGAAAACTATTACAGTATAAGTAGTACAGTTGGGGTTAAAAAAAAGAAAAATATTCAAATTATGTATTTTTTATGTTTATTAAGTTACGCAGAAGGGTACGGAGGGGGAGATATTTGATTTAAAATGCTATCATGAAAACATATTAATTTATTGAAAATTAATCAAATAGAAAACATTTGAACGAAAAAATGACAATTAAACGAAAAAATGACAACCGTGAAATAACAAATTGTCCATAGATACCGATCGACATGACCGGCATCGCCGTTTTGTACGATTTCAGATTTGAGTTTTTTTCTACAAAATGTTAGATGGCGCAGCTTAACTATTTCCTTACTCCTTTCCGAATTCTTACTAGGATCCTTTTGATCGTGGCGCAGCGACCCTACCGTTTGTAAAGAATTACATATCAATATTAATTTCCAATTACTAATTATTAGGTCTTAAAGTGCACAGACATGAAAATACCAGAAGAATCGATTCTGTGTTAAATCTCCGATCGCTTTGCAGGATCGAAGGGTAAAAGATCGATTCTTAAAAATCGATTTTCATTTGGAAAAAATCGATCTTTCCAAAAAATCGATTTAGATCGTGAATCCCTAGTTTGAACTTAATTAGTATGTAGTCAGGAGACTTATGTAATTTAACGGGGTTAACACTTGTAAGGGTTGATTTTTAACGTTATTTTTATAAGTAGTTGGGGAGTTTATAGATTATAAACCAATGATCTTCGCAACAGAAAGGGCAAATAAAAATATTGTACATATACGTAGTTTTTTCCTAGATTTGAATTTTACAAACGAAAGTACATCATTCAATTTAAAATCACAAAATGACCCCCACCCCTCAAATTAGAGAGAGGGGGTAAATTTCAAAAATATGTTTAAATATGTCCCCCCATTTGTTTAATTTTTCATGAAAATATTTTAAACCGACCGTGTATAGTACCACTATATCAATAATATCAATAATATTGGATTCCTTACAGAACTGGCACTTAGACTGTGAGTTAGACCATTTTTATAATTTTAAAAAAATAAATCGAAACTCAAGCAACCCTCCATACCCCTTGTATATAAGTTTCTTCAGATGGCTCGCCATACTATTTTCTGTTTTTTAAATTTTACTTGCTAAGAGCTCTATTTTATGTTAAGTTACCTGCACCAATGTTCGATTGTTTTTTTTATAATTTTAAAAAATAAAACGAAACTCAAGCGATCCTCCATGCCCCTTGTATATAAGTTAATACAAGTCATATAGGGTTTCTGTGGAAACATCAACGATCTTTAGTTAAGTGACAGGGTGCTGTAAAATTTTTATTAATCCATGTATATTAGTTTAATTTGTAGAATATTGCAAAATATATCAACCTATTTTTTGTTGACTGTGGCCCATAATAAATAAACTAATAATAATAAACCGTATTTCTTTGAATGACTGAAGCACCTGGTTAGAGCACCTGGAGCGGCATTCTGTATGAAAAATTGCGATAGCAATCGGCCTCTCTTTGCAAATTCCTACTCGGTATCACTGTTCGGTATGTTTCGAAGTGGGCCAATATAGCACGAACTTACGTAGCGAAAGCGATGGCTCGGGAGGTGTCGCCTTGAAAGCGACGTAATTTTGTCTCTTTTTACCTTTAGCTAAAAAATCGTTTTGTATCTCTTGTGCAATAAATCATATACGTATTACTACTATATAGCGAACGACGAAAAAATGTTGAAGCAAAGACGTAGCCTTTGGAAACCACTGCTAAAAAGTCACGTGATGCCCTGAACATCCCTCATAAATCACCACGTGATTTGCCAAACAAGTGAACTCCGTCCGCTAATCAAAACACCAAAGATGACAACATGGCCGCTCACGCCTGTCATCCTTAAAAGTCCAAATTTGAAACTGACAAGCCTTCGATTTCGCCGTAGCGTTATTTTGTGAATATTTATTTTAATTTATAATAAAATATCAGAAAACCCAGTAAGTATAAATTATTATACACTTTAAAGTACAATATCGAAACAGAGTTAATAGTATTTTAGATAGAAACGGAGATCTTGTTTCGCATGTCGACGGTCAGTTGAAAAAGACAAAGTGATTTTGCATAGGTAGGTAATTAATTAAAAATGATGTATTCACTCTCCAGCTTTCATTCTTGTGAAGAATATCCGTCGCTGAAACTACAAGTAATTTCTTCACTTCTTGCTGCTTAAAACTGGCATTATCGGTACATTAGCTATGTCATTATCGTAAATAGGATAATAATTAACTTTTCATCCACTTTTCACAAATAAAACCACATTAATCTTTACTTTTGAAAAGTAAAAAGACGAAAAGGAAACCGACAAGCTCACATTTTAAACTGCTGTCAGAACTGACAGTGACAGTTCTGTCAAGTGCGGGTACAATTTGCACCACGTGATGTACAAAACAAAAGATTTATCTTTGCTTCAAATTTTAACAAGGGGTAGATTGGATGCTAGCAGTATAGTAGTAATACGTATATGCAATAAATATAAACGTAACCTAAATCTATTTCAAGTTTATTGTTATTGTTATTAGTGATGTAAAAATTATATTTACTATGGAAAAAGGTGCTAATCTTTCTAGGATCAGGAGACGAAAAACAAATACAGCTCAGTGGGCTGTTTTAATTAATTTTTTAATTGCTCATTCCGAATTGGTAACGCACAGTTTCACAGGAATTAGTGGAAGAGAAAATTACATGAGATTGTGGGATGAAATATCTTCCCAATTAAACAGCATGGGTATTCTAGTTGACTTTATTTCTGCTTGTAAATGGTCCACTAAATTATCAAATCGATTTATCACTAGGTCAGACAGAATAATTCGATAAATCTTCTTTCGTGTAGTGAGAAGAGACCACTTTCGTCTCTCATTACACGCTTTTGAACCCGATTTTCGTATATTTTTTTCAAAATTATTAATTAAAAACCTTTATGCAGGAAACATATTACAATAATCGAGATCAAATATTAATAAAACTAGTTTTATTTTTGACACTAGAAGCAATAAACAATTGAGGCTAAAACCTGAAATCTCTTCGTTTTTGTTAAAAAATGTATGTTTTTAGAACGGACTATACAGTATTCTTTATCATGTTTATCTCTAAATATGTTAATATGTAAAATGAGAATCAGTTCTCTAAACCACCTGAAGATGCCTTATCCTTATACTATAAGGATTTAAACAAATAATGTTAAAACAGCTATTCTCCGGGCTATATGCCCCTCCGAGCGCTGTATTACATACCAAAATTTGCCGTATTTTGACTAAGGCTGTTAGACAACAAAATACTTGGTTTGACTGCAAGAAACTACCAGAAAGAAGGAAGTTTTTTCTTTAGTTAGGATGTCGTTACCTGCATACCGGTTTCGAACTCTTTAGTTCTCGTCAGTACAGGATAAACGAACATAACTACCTTCCGAAACAGCAATCCTTAAAGCTAACTATGTCGAACTGCATAAGCAGTATGACACAGGCAGCGTCATCCATTAGCAGTTTCAAGCAGTGGGAGTAGAATTTACCGTGAGGTAAAATATTTCAACAATGAATGAAGTCTACTTACTTGTCAGGGGTACATGTAAATATGTTAATATGTAAAATGAGAATCAGTTCTCTAAACCACCTGAAGATGGCTTATACTATAAGGATTTAAACAAATAATGTTAAAACAGCTATTCTCCGGGCTATATGCCCCTCCGAGCGCTGGATTACATACCAAAATTTGCCGTATTTTGACTAACACTGTTAGACAACAAAATACTTGGTTTGACTGAAAGAAACTACCAGGAAGAAGGAAGCTTTTTCTTTAGTTAGGATGTTGTTACCTGCATACCGGTTTCGAACTCTTTAGTTCTCGTCAGTACAGGATAAACGAACATACCTACCTTCCGAAACAGCAATCCTTAAAGCTAACTATGCCGAACTTCAATGTTTATCTCTATTTTGCCTATAAAGAAATGCTTGTAGAGTACTTAGTATCAAAGCAATCGCATCCTCCTCGCATCTTTATCTCTTTCGCTATCGCTATTTAAAAAGTTACAGAGTCCCACTCATGCTACTTAACTAAAGACTGTCGATGTTTCCATAGAAATCCTATACGACTTGCATAAACTCATATACAAGGGGTATCGAAAATTACTTAAGTTCCGTTTTATTTTTTAAAATTATAGGAAAGCAGTCGAACATGTGTAGGTAATTTAACATAAAATAGAGTTCTTATCCAGTAGAATTAAAAAAATAAAAAAATAATATGGTGAACTACCTGAAAAAAATTGAAGGTTAGTTTAAAACTCTTTTATTTGATGTATAATTGTGTTTTAATTACGTTTCCTAATGATTCCTGTACAAATCTAAAATTTTCTAAAACAAACATTTTTCTATCTCCCCAAATAAAAAAGTTATTCATTTATGACAATTTTTTTTAGGAATAATCAAGCAAATGGACCACATTGTCAACCTAGGCGTCGACGCAATATGGCTGTCCCCTATTTATAAATCTCCAATGGTGGATGGTGGATACGACATCTCCGATTTTCGAGATGTAGCTCCGGAATACGGCACAATGAGCGATTTTACAGAATTACTCGACGAAGCACATAAAAACAATATAAAAGTTATTCTCGATTTTGTTCCCAATCACACTAGTGAAGAGCACATATGGTTTAATAAATCTATTAACGCAGAAGAAGGATATGAAGATTATTATCTTTGGGCTGATGCCAAGTATGATGAAAGTGGGAATAGAGTCCCACCTAATAACTGGGTAAGCCTTATTAAAACTTAGACTTTACCAAATCGATTTTTTTTAATATGTCGTATACACTCTCTATGTTTCCCAAATAAGACCTAACTAAGAGTACGGCTCCCACATCTGGGGAGCGGCATCACCTTCGAAACTTGACATCCTTGATTCTATCCAAAAGAGGGCCATTCGACATCAATGATCCAGCCATCACAAGAAAACTCTCTTTTCTCGCTTATCGCCGCACTCTTGGGGATTTATCACTGTTCTACCGGTACTTCAACGGATTTTGCTCTGAAGAACTAGCCGCCATAATTCCAACCTTGACTGTTCCTAACAGAACTACAAGCGACGCATTACGTGTGCATCCCTTTACTATCCAGCTACAAAAGCCTACTTCCGTCGCTCATTTATATCTAGGATCTCCAGATTATGGAACAAATTGCCTGCAGATGCTTTCCCTTCCCATCCCAACCTCCAAATCCCGTGTCAATAGACTACATTTGCCTTCTCTCCAGACGCCCACGGTACGTTAGCACTTAGGGTTGAAGTCTACGTGGAAAAAAAAAATAGTTGCGTTATATCCAAAACTTGAAACAACCAAACCTTTGGTGGTAGATTTTAATCAATCGATAATTTTTAACAATTTCTTTCGCCTTAATTATCTCAACTTGACTAAAACTGACACTGGCACTTCTTGTACCAAGTCACAGATATATATATATATATATATATATATATATATATATATATATATATATATATATATATATATACATATATATATATATATATATATATATATATATATATATATATATATAAACCCTTTTTTGTAGAGGATTTAATTGTCCAATTTTGCATATAACTATTTTTTACGCAAAGTTAGTGAAAACCGAAGAAAATGGCTAAAACTGAATTTTGGTCCATTTGTTCTTCCGAAAAAGGGAACGAACTATTTAGTATAATCCCAATGTTATTTGTAGATAAGTGTTTTTGGAAATTCTGGATGGACATGGAATGAACAAAGGCAACAGTACTATTTTCATCAGTTCACCAGACAGCAACCTGATTTGAATTATCGCAGTGAGAAAGTCCGGCAGGAAATGAAGGTAAAACTAAATTTGCTTACTACTGATTCTAAGCCTAAAGAAAATGTACTTTATTAGTAATGTTACGAACAAGAAGGACTGGACGATTTTTTTTTATTTTTTAGGATGTTCTTAAATACTGGCTTGACATCGGAATAGATGGCTTTAGAGTAGATGCAGTTCCACATGTTTACGAAAACATCCAACTTATAGATGAACCTATTGACCCTAATTCAGGTGTAGACGATCCCAATAATTATAACTATTTGAAACATATATACACTAAAGATCAACCAGAAACCTTTGAATTAGTCTACAATTGGAGAGAATTTTTGGATAATTACACCCAGACTGAAGGTGGTGATACAAGGTAATTTCTTATTTGAAAATTTGGCTTTTTGTGAAAGTTGGATCATACAGTGGAGTAATTGTGAATTGGCGGTATTTAAATTCTAATGGAACTGTATTTTTATCGACTCATCACACATCGTCATCGTAAAGAGTGGCGCAATAAAAAGTTTGGCATTCTTTTCCGAGCCAGACGATATTTCCTTATTCTAATTCATATAAGCTTTATGTTTCCCTAATAGGACTTAAAGTAGAATATTATACCCACATCTGGAAACATTACCGTCGATACCTAGTATCGTTGATTCTATCCAAAAAAGACCCATTCCACTTATCCATGGCAAAATTCTCACAAGAAAACATCCTTTCCTGCCGCGCCGCACTTTTGGTGAACTATCGCTCTTTTACAGATAGTTTCACAGATTTTATATAAAGAAAACAGCATCCGTCAGTGCTACTGCCTGTTAGTAACAGAAAAAGAAGTGCATCATAGAAGTACCTCTGTAGTGTTCAGCTGCAAATACTTAGATTAACCCCTTTCTCTCTTCATACCCAAAATTTCCAGATTATAGAACAAATTTCCTACAGAAGTTTGTCCTCTGTCTTTGTCTCTGTTAGTAAGAAATAAAAACAAAAAACTTATGACCATCTACGTATATTTACACTCTATGTTTACTGAAAATATACACAATTTTGAGTGCTATTATTACAAAGAAACAAATCCATGAAAACATGAAAGAAACACAAAAATTTGTATTCATATTGTATATGTATGTTTTAGAAATAGAAATACACGTAAAGCATTTATTTTTCTATATTTTAACAAAATATAATCTGTCACTACTGTACGTCTATAAATCTACTAGTGGTGAACAACTTGGTTAAAATGGGGGCTAGTGCACTGAGGAAACTGAATATTTCATGCAAATAACTGTTCAATACGTATTAACTGTTGGATGGATGAACTCCTGGATCGCTTGGATCAACGCATCCACGGCCAGGGACAAATATACACCGAGGACAACAGCGACCTCTTCTGCCTAACAATAGTCCTGAAGAGTCCTAAAAGAAAAAATGCCAATGAATGCGATTAAACTACTCTCCAAAACAGATACAAATTATTACTTTTTTAGTTGTCATGTTATTTTTAACATTGATGGTGCTTAGTTTATTGCTTTAAAAAAACAATAACTTTTCAATATAGTTACATAAAAAGTACATATACAGTATTCTTGAATTTCCCTGGGTTTATCGGTCAATTGGTTTAGAATTAAAAAACTATCCTGTTGACGTTTCGGTTTATTTAGCTTTTAAACCATCTTCAGAACTGTAATTATTTTTATATATATAGTTAAGTCAATTTAAAAGGAAAATAGTACAAACATACCTTATTTATAAGTAATCACTACACTAATGTTCTTTCTTATGTGCTAATTCAACGATCTTATTCTATTGGTGCTTATTTCTAAACTAAACTTTTGAATTGAATTTCTTTAGATTTAAGGTCTTGGTTACCTACTTTGGGAAAAACCAGGTAAAAATATTATGGGTTTGGGATGAAAAAATTTTTAGGTATGTTTATCGCCTTATTAGGGTGCTATACGTAGTACCTAGATTATCTGTATCAGTTCTGAAATTCAGGGTGTTTTTAGTTTTTTTATGCGAATCATTTCCTTGATATTTCGTTTCTTGTAGTTTGTCTTATAATCTAAGATTTGAACGTTGCTGAAATTAAAGTTGTGGTTAAAATCTGTTGCATGTTTTGATAGAGCGGTGTGTGTTTGATTTGTGCTTCTAATACTTTTTCTGTGTTCATTAATTGTGTTTTTTAGGTATTGTTTGGTTTATTCTATATATGTTTTTGGACAGTCTGCACAGTCTATTTTATAAATGACATGTGTTTGATTTAGTTACTTTGAATTAACGTGGGTAAAAAGGAGGGCATTTCTTCAGACATGTTAACTAATGGATCATTCTCCGGGTTATTCAGGTCAGAAGATCTAATATTGCATGGACGTTACAAATTCAAAGATAGGAAGATAAGATGAAGGGGGGAGGGAGAATAGGTGCCCTAAAAAGATTATTTTTCAAAAAAATTAACCAACAAAAAAGGAATCAAAAGTATGAAATATTATTTTTACTTATTTATAACTGAAGTTAATGGCAAACTTAATGTTGTTCAAATTTAGGTAACTTGTACACCGAAGTTCTAAACTTTGAAGTCGGCGCAATTTCACAGTATAAGGATCCATAACAATAATTCAGAAACAATTAATTGAGAGTGGCGCGTACTTTAAAGTTTAGAACTTTGGTGAACAAATTACAAAGTGAAACAGAGTTAAGGCTACCATTAGGCTCCGTAAGAAATGACAAAAAATTTTATTCTCTGTTAGTAATTTATTAAGAATAATTCCTATTATGATTCAAACTTGCGCCGACTTCAAAGGTTAGAACTTCGATGTAAAAGTTACCTAAATTTGAACAAAATTAAGGTTGCCATTTACCTCAGTTTTAAATAAGTAACATATTTTTTCATACTTTTAATTGCTCTTCTTTCTGTAAAGTCGATTAATTTTTTTCAAAAAAAAAATTGTTGGTTTAATAAAACAGTGGGCAAGATTTTTTTTGGAGCATTCATTATATAATTTATATTATTGTGGAACGCAAAAATCTTTTTAAACTCGTCCAGCATTAGCAAGTGGAGGATGCTCTCAACGGTTCAAAAATATTCATTTTTTTGAAACTCTGATCGATGACGTTGCTTTTCAAACACGGTTTAAAAAATACCTTGTTCTTGTTCATAAAATAAGTTAATCTTTTTTACTGGCCTCTAATAAAAGACAAAAAGGTTTAACAAGCAATTAAGTATAAAACAAAACAATTTAATTAAACCCGAAATCTTTAATAAAAATGCAATCAGAAAGTATAGTAAATATCTATATTACAAAGAAATACAGTGTGGGGGAAAATATTTCAGATTCTGTCACAAAGAGTAAGCTCACATGTAGTATGTACGTGAACGTCTATTTTCTGATACTTTAAATGATAAAATTGGATGGAATTACTGCTGCATTTCACAACTTTATTGAACGGATGCTGTTTGATCCATATAGGGAGCTATCGCACTGTAGATACTGTTTGCCTACATGGTAATAGTTGCATACATATTGTGTTAACTAACGATGAGATGGATGGGTTCCTGAGTCGTTTGGGTCAACACATCCACGGCCGGGAACATATATACACCAACAACATGGACAACATCGATTGCTTTGTGAGTTGGATAATAATTTTTGAGATTCCTAAAAGAAGAAATACTATTAACACTACACTATGTTAATTAAATTCCTGTAGTAATTTTTTCACATTAAAATGCCTTTATGTGATCCTACCTTGCCAAATAACAATTTCATTTTGTTTCTATTTTTTATATCTGTTTTTTATTAATATTTATAACAGCGTGTGAGTAGAAATATCTGTTTTAAATGACAAAGTTGTCGCTCAATATTGTGACATAAAATAAAGCAAAAAAAAACCTGAGCAAGCTCGAGCAAACCCATTAAGTAAGAGATAAATCCGTCTGGTGCATGATACTTGCGGACGATACTGTAACATGTGGCACTAGCAGGAAAGACACTGCAAGGACAGTGGAGAGTTGGAGGAGATTCCTAGAAGATAGAGGTTTAAAAACTAGTAGAAAGGAAAAGGGATACGTGGAATTCAATGAAGAAGGAAGAATAGAACCAAGAAGCTAAACAAACTAAATAATTTTAAGTATCTAGATTTATGTTCTTCTTAGATACAGTGGTGTAGGGAGCGGGAACATGTCCTATTAAAAAGGTACATGAAAGAGGTTTAAATGTGACACAAAAAAGAATGTTAAAATGCATATGTGTAGTAACAAGAAGCTCTGTTAAATATACTTACCTGGAATTAGTGTATAAAAGTTCTTTCTCGGTTTTAAATTTTTTAATTACACTACTGTTAGCTTTCTTGTTCTTGTTCTGCTTCTTCCTGTACTACTTTTTGTTGCTCTTCTTCTTGTTCTGTTTGTTTTTTGTTCTTGTCCCCGTCTTCTTTCACCTTTGTATGGCGTCAACGTCCGTGGTTAATCATCTTCTAAACGCCCGGCCTTAGATACCTATACCACTGTGATGAGTCATCCCATGGAGGAGATCAAGGGCGGGGGGGGGGGGGGGGGGGTAGCCAGGCCAACTCGGTGTCAGTTCGTAACCCGGGAAAATAGTAAGGAAAGGACATAGGGTCGTAAAACCATGCCAGAACTGCAAACTTAGGTAATCGTTAAAATCTAGCTTCGAAAGCGAATGTTTTTATCTAGCAGTCAAATAACTTCACAGCGCCGAGAGAACAGAACCTCATCAGTCTATAAAATACAGATCTCTCTTCTCAGTTTTCTCTTTTTCTCTCACTTGTTATGAGAAGCTTAACTTATTCCACTTTACATTTAGTAATTTTCGTAATGTTCTTATTCTTCTTTTTCTCACTCTCGCTTTTCATCGGAGAGCACCAGGTTGTTGATAAATAGTGCAATTCACTTTTCGAATAGATTTGAAGATGCCCTCCAGTCTGTCTAATTTCTCTAATTTAGGAATAGGTTTGCTTAGGTTTGCGAAGCAAACCTAGACTAAGAAATTAAACTAAATTACTTAAATACTTTAGTCAAAAATAATCGTAAATATTCTGTAAAACCTGTATCTTTTAAAGAATTATTGATTGTTTCAAACAATTTTTTTAACAGTTTCTTTTTACATGGCGATATGTCGAAAACGATTTGAAATATTTTCACTGTAATATTTCAGGTGTCAATGATTACGGGCATGTATTGCATAATAGGGTGGAGCTTCGCTTCCATGTTTAATTGTGTCCTAAACTAAGAAATATACGTTAAAACGTCAAAATCATTAACTGACTTACGTAAAAATATCGCATTTCTCTGGAAACAAATAATAATTCTGAAATAAGTGGACTTGGTTTATTGGTAAAATTTATTTATTTTTTAAATTTAATTAAAATTTAGTTAACCACAATTCCGTAACCGAAAGAACAAATAAAAAAAAATGTGTACACATGCGTAGTTTTTTACGTAGATTCGAATTTTATAAACAAAAGTACATCATTCCATTTAAAATTCCATGTCAAATATGTCCCCCGATTCCCTATTAACTCACCAAAATTTCATGAAAATATTTGAAACCGTTTTTGAGATATCGCTGTGTAACAGTTTAAAATACTCACCCTGTATATCTTCCCTTTAAAGAAATAAATAAACAGTTTTGGTTTTTGAGGGATTATTAAAAATTATCAAGCACAAAACAACATTAAATTAGAATAATTAGTATAATCAGATAATGAAGCCGTACCTTCGAATACAACAATTATATGAATAGAGATAAAACGTCAAAGAATAAGGTTAGTTTTGCAAAAAATCTCTCGATTCGGTTTTACCGTTTTGTAATTTTATTATTTTACATTAGTTATATACGGATATATGGACTTTAGTATTTTTTTTTATCTTCGTACAACCCCCGAAGGCAGCAAGCATAAGTACTAAGGTAGCTTGGGTTGTATATCGCAAAGCCGACTCACACATCCATTGCTGGAAACATCCGTAAAGATTTCACCAGCCCTTTAAAAGGGTGTGTGGGGTCGTACTTCCTCGGTTGAGAAAGAATTCCTCTAGCACCTGCAGTCATTCAGCACGTATACACCATACACACGCTTCATTCGTATTCACAATCACAAACACCCAGACCTGTACTTTTTTTTTATGGTACAGACCGGAATTGCACCCGTTGGTGCCGTGGTACAGCCCGGAATTGGTGCCGTGGTCGAGTGGGCCCGCTTCGCATTTTTGCGGCGCTACCCACCAAGCCACCTGAAGTAGTAAAGCAGGAAATAAAAAAAATATGTACAATAAGTACAAAAATATATATTTGGCTTTCAAAGTTAGCCTTACAAAGAAACTGAACTTTACAGAAATATAATTATTTGTGTGGTTGTATCACCTTAACAAAAGGAATAATACCTCCGTCGCTTGGATCAATACAGCCAACTCCTTCTATGTATACACAGCCAGAGCAACAACCTCTGAGTTCCTTAGGTTTGTGGACAGTTGATTTTTGCAAATCAGCCTGGAAACAAAGAAATATATTTTTTTTATTTGAGGCAGTCCACGTATACTTCAATCCTAAGTACCTAACACAGGTACCGTGGGCGTCTAAAGAGAAGGGAAATGTAGACTATTGACACAGGATTTAAATGATTAGAGGTTGGAAGGGAAAGGGAAACCATCTGCAGGCAATTTGTTCCATAATCTGGAGACCCTAGGTATGAATAAGCAAGAAAAGTGGGATGTTCTAGGCTTTTGTAGCTAGACAGTAAAGGAATGCATATGTAACGCGCTTCTTGTTGTTCTACTGGGAATAGTCAGGGAAAATTATAGCGGCTAATTCTTTGGAGCAAAATCCGTTGAAGTACCGGTAGAACAGTGATAAATCCCTAACAGCGCAGCGATAAGAGAAGGGAGTTTTCTTGTGAAGATTGGGTCACTGATGAGTCGAATGACTCTTTGGATAGAATCCAGGATGTTAAGTGTCGAGGGTGATGCCGCTCTGCAGATGTGGGAACAGTACTCTAGGTTAGGTCATATTTGATAAACATGTGGTAAACATTTGGTAAGTGTGTGTAAATTGAAAGGGATGAAGTATTTTCCGGCTCGAAAGAGAAAACCGATCTTTTTAGCTGCCGATGTTGCTACTGAAGTAATGTGTTTGTGCCAGCTGAAATCATGTTCAAAAGCGATGCCAACAAGATCGAACGTTCCATTGTTCAGTGGCCATTCATGTGTAGGGGAATGTGTTGCCCGATTTTTTGCGTGACAGATAGCTAAACTGGGTTTTGGAAGCGTTGAACTTCAGTTGAATGTAACTATTTGAATTTATTTATACGCCACCAATTGCATGTTTTACCTTTGGCCGAAAACGTCCATCATTCGGATCACTGCATCCAATTCCCGGTATATAGATACATTCAGCACAACAATTTATCTTTGATAGTCCATGTGAGTTCTGCAACGAAATCTAAAAAATATAACAAAATATATTAAGGAGATAAAACTATACAACTATTCAATATCATTGCTACTTTGAAACGTTCTACGTCATTAGGTTTTACAGAAATTCTCAAATTTTAAGACAATTTATTAAATGCTACCAGCGCTATTTAATGATGATGCTTTCATTGAATAAAATATTGTAGAGCTAAAAACGATGTTTGTTGTAGTCTATTTTATTTTCTAAGCAACACCATAATCGTTGTTCATAATCACTAACTAGCTTTCGCCCGCGACTTCGTACGCGGTATAACAATTTTACTCCATTTCAAACTTTGAACCTTCATTTCACCCCCTTAGGGATTTACCCCTTTAGGCATTTATTAAAAACTGTAAAACACGTGTATGAAGTTTCGAGTTAATAGGATCACCTAATGTTTTGTCTATATATAAGTTTTAAACCCCTGTTTCATCCCCATAGGGGTTGAATTTTGAAAAACCCTTCTTTAGTGCATGCGTTCGTTATATAAGAAAACTCTTTTTTAAAATTTTACGTTCAGATTCACTAAGAAAGTTTAAGATTTAGTACGGGTTTAAATTAAGATCTTATAGTTGATCAGTTATGTTTTGACAGGTTTTTGTCCTGTCATTGTTAATAAGTCGTCATTAAAAACTTTTGAATTATTATGATATTTCGGCAATTTACTTGGTTTCCAAATGATTTTCATCTTGGAACGAGTTGCTGTAATGAATTTAGTTCTATTATTGTTGAAAGTACGTACTAAAATTGTCCTTTTCTTGATAAATTTGCGAAAAACCTCAGAAATAAGTACATAGTATAAAACTTAGTTGTCTTATTCTTACACTTGTCAGTTTAAAACTTTTGGTTGTCAAATTAGACCGGACTAGCGTTGGAGAATCTGGCTGTTAAGTTTCTAGACCCAGCGGTGTAAGCTGTGCGTCGATATGTCAGTCAATCAGTCAGTTTCATCTTTTATATATAGAGATAAGTATCTACGTCATTTTTTTTAAATTTGGAACTAGATTTTTACTTTCTCTTTAAGAAAAACCTTTGCGCAATGGTTTTTTAAGTTATTTTACAGTTTTTACTTTTTTACCAATTCTCAAAAATCGAAAAGAATTCGGTACCATTGTCAAAGCCTCTGTAGCGTCTCAAAGATAGCAATAATTATAATATTTAACCAAAAACAAGCATAACTAATATAACACTTATAACACATTCTTTGCCGCAAAGCAAAGATATCTAACATTACCAAAAAATTTAAAAGCCAAATAACATAACACCGTGACACTACCAAAAGCCAACTGTTACATTTCGTATGTTGTATTCAGTTAATGCTTACTAGGAGACATTTCAATTAAACAATAAAATAAATAATATAAAAGATGTTGCAATTTGACAACTGACGTTTATTCTGTTGTTTAGCTAACATACATATGTGGGATTTATTACCTACCTAAATGAAAATTAAATTAAGCTTGTTAGTAAATTAGACCTGTAAATACAAAAGTATGAAAATAATAGCTACTCTCAAGACATACATAAAATATTAACCCTATATAAAAGTGTAAACGTCACGCAATTTTCTAAGCAAACTATTTAAATTAGTTTACTTTTCAACTGAAACTATGACCCATTTGATTTTATTTATTTTATAATAATAATTGGGAATATATGTCTTTCAAAGTAACTAATTTATTAATCCAGTCGGTTTAAATAGTTTTTATTAATAAATCATTTTAGACTTTATCTAAATTGAAACCAAATAACAGCGGTGGTGAACAAAAATAATTTTTTTTTATGAATTCAAATAATCCGAGACAACAAGCAATGTTCTATTGGAAATAGCATTAACTTAGTTCTGTTGTTGTTTAAAATTTTATTTTTAACAATATAAATTAAATTTAAAACCCATTTATGCGTTTTAAAAATATACAGGGTGTCCGAAGAGTCTTAGTATGGGCAAATATCTTTGCTTTTAGTAAATATAGAGACACCAAACTTTAGGGGTATCCTATTGGTTAATATATCTACTTTTTTATGTAATTGAACTTTTTCAACCCTCTTGAGTTGAGTTGAGGTCAAAAATTTTAAATGCAGCTCTATGTCGTGTGGTACCTCATTTAAAAGGTCTTAAAAAAAAGAATCATTCTGGTGCAAACTCGAGGTCCGTATATTAATTCGGTTTTAAATGGCAAGCCTTTAAAAATTAAAAATCGTAAATAAAAGTAAAAATTTAAATACCTTTATTTCTCTTATTATTATAAAAGCTGTTCAAAATGACCAGCGTCAACTTCTTGGCAGAAATAATGTCGATTTTGGAACTCACTTCTAACATTTTACAGAAAGGCAGGTGTAACTTCTTGGCAGAGTTCCAAAATCGACTTTGTTACTGTCAAGAAGTTCATGGTGGTTATTTTGAACAGCTTTTAAAGTAATAAGAGAAATAAAGGTATTTAATATTTACTTTTTCCTCGATTTTTAATTTTTCAAGACTTGTCATTTAAAAACGAAGTAAGATACAAACCTCGGGTTTGCGGCAAAATGTTTATTTTTGGAAGACCTTTAAAATGAGGTACAACACGGCGTAGGG